>CP125837.1:46030597-47280597 GCA_030408175.1 Trifolium repens
TAACAGTACAAATTCGATTAACATGAATCATTACTCTAATGAGTAATTAATTCATTCACTCAGGTGAACTGGCTGAAGAGGTCTAGGCTTAGAATCGGAGTATCCGGGTCAAGTTACTCAGGCTTAACACTTAGTCTCACAAGGTTACGATAGACAAGGCTGAATGGTCGAACATACGGCAGAGACACTATAAATCAACACGATAATCTAATCATGAGTTTTGGAAGGAATTGAAAGGCTCGGATTCTCAATACTGGTGTCGTTAGAGCGACTGAATTTCTCAGAATTGGAATTAACTACGATCTTAACTCTGAATTTGGCTGGAAGGTTCCGACGAATACGGTCAACCAACTAAGTTGAGAACACCGGTTACATGGTTTGAATTGTACGAAGTCCAAATGACTTGCTGACACTGAGCGACGTCATTTATGTCAGAACAGATGAGGTTATTACTTAACCGACCAATTAACAACCGAGAGTTGAATTGGAAGCTATTCGTGGATCCTTAGGAGCAACTGATTTCCACGAATACGAAGGAGTTGCTTAACAGCTTAGCTGAAAGACTGAAAACATAGAGTAAGACTACTTAAGAGTGATGCTTTACGAAATCCGCGCGACTGGCTGGCATCGGTAAGTTTGGGTAGCTGCATCTGATTAGGATTTGCGTGACGTACTTGATTGACAGGCAGCTTTAAACACAAGGAATCATATGCGTCTGATGCGTTACTTTAGACAAGTTAGGGTGAATATACGTTCATAGTGTTCCAAGGACTACGGACGTGGAATAGAACATTGCTCGGCTCGACTCGACGGCTAAATGAAGGTCCGAGTATACAAAGGTAACTGATGATTGGTCTCCTTCTGGTTTCAGACCTATACTCTACAGTTCTACTTCCTATTTCTTTCAGGCTAGGACAATAAAGTCTTTACTCAGGCTTCTAGCTAGCTAAGTCTCACAGGGAGGTTTAACTCTGTTTGATAATCTCTCAGCTGACAGGTGCTGAAATAGTTGAGGTTGTTGATGTCTGGTGGAATTAACTTACACTTAATTCTCCTTTCCCTGGGTAAGTAATATGTATATATATGGCTGGAAGACTGATCTAGGTGTTTATTGTCTCTAGTACGGTCTCTCAGACGTTACATTCTTCAGGACATGTCTCCTACGGTTTGATACTAAAGCTTTGATAGAGACGGCTGATTGAGTCTAAGCCTTGAACTGGTTAGCTAGCAGATTTCTACTACATACTACAAATCTAATGATGACTGGATGGCAACTCCCATGTATGATTTAACCATCACTACTGATTTCTCAACTAACTGGTTCGGAGGTTTGAATACGTTTAGAAAAAGGTCAATCCCAATATGAAACTGAGCTTCCGGTCTCTAGGCTATTTAATGACAAGGTAATTACGGATCGACTCGGCAACTAGTAGTGCTAACGGTAATACTTAACGGTTATACCAACTAAACTTAATCTGATGCGACTACTGGTAATCAATGATAGGTTAATCCAAGTCACTGATATCTGAAAGTATAATCTTAGGTGTTTACTTAATAGGTTCACGGTAAGAGAATACAAGATGTAGGTGTTCTAGAGGATAATCTAATAAAATGACATGGAAGGAGTATTGGAATGTGCTTGTGTTCTATTCTTGGTTTCTCTTAACTTATGTGGTTCATCTTGAAGTCTCTTTTGCTGAGATATCTAACAGGTTAACTATATTGAGTTTCTAATCTAGGAACATAGGGTAATGATATCTAATGCGTATCCTTAGGTACGGTATTTCCAGAAAGGGGATTTCTAGTTTTTGATGCAAGGCATGTTAAACCTACTTGGTAAGGTTCTGTTGTTAACTTCTAATTGTTTGATGATAATGTTCTATAGATTAGCTTGGTGGCTTGTATGGTTACTAGAGATTTACTATCTGTCAAACTTCTGGGTACCTAAGGGTTCCTGTCTCGCACTAGACGACTAGTGGTTTAGGGAGAAAGTTTGGACTTTAAACCTCTACTGCTAAATGTTGCTTAAGTCCTTATTTGATTCCTGTTACAATGATGTACGTCAGGTCCACTATACTAAGTTTGCTTATTCTAGTTACTTATATATGTGCTAATACTTAGTGTGTCACGTTGGATGTGGTACCTCTAAAAGGAAAGTCTAACTGCTGTGATTAGTCAAGGCTGAATCTTCGTTGGTCCAATTCAGGTATGGACTTCTAAGAGTTAAGGGAGTTTACCTAAGGCTACCTAACTTTTAAACATATAGGAGCTTCTCACTTACTCTGGATAATTAGACATTTAGCAACATGCTTGGTTTACTAATTCCTATTTCAAGTGCTGGTTTTCCATAAGAAAGTACGTCCTCGTTCCATTGAGAACCTTAAGGTTTGATAATCTTGGGATAGGCTTAGCTAAATAGGGATTTCAAATTAATTGAACAGGTATGAGGTCTGGCTAAGTTTCTCCTAATATCGATGAATCTTTCTCACTTGTGCTACAACCCGGTAGATAAGATGGTAAGATCATGTAAGGGTTGGAGACTTATCATTAAGGTTAAAACAGCTGGACAGGGAGTGAGGCAGAAACTTGTAACAGCAATAGCCTGCTAAACTCACTACAGCGAGTGATTACTCGCTAAGCGAGTAAGACAGAATTGGGGAAAGATTATTATGTGGTCTCCAACTTCTACTTTAGCACATCACTCATAATTCCCAAGTATTAACTGGATTGATTGACTGCCTACTGGTATAGATTGTTGATGGATTCCTAAACTTGGTTGGACTTAGCTCCTGATAGGGTAGGGTAATTCTAGGCTCAGGAAATTCACCTGACACACTGTGTCAGTGGAATACTGTTGTGCACTGCGCACTTCAGTCTTAAGGATATACTCACTTCCCTTCAATCTACAACTGAACTCATGTCTTGTGTTACGCGACTTACTTCTGTGGCACCATCTGCCACTGTCCCAAAATCCACTTATAAGGTTTTCCTCCAGTGACAGCTCCTTGATTGCGTTTCACTACGATGTTAACGCTGGAATTTCAGAGTTCACTTCAGTTCTAAACCATAATACACTGCCTACCATACACAATACTGGGTTGATCAGGCTCAGCACGTGACAGTTTCAGCGTAAACAGTCCAGATCCAAAGGGTCTGTATTGTTTAGGAAGGAATTGTTCTGACTCATGGCAAGGTCCGATACTGAATCGACCTGCTCTGATACCAATTATAACGCCCCAACTAAAATACCTAGAATATTTAGTCGAGACATACATAATGGAATCTGAGTACAAATAAATTTCTGAATTTAATTAAACAAGATACAACTTGTTTCAGATACAATGTAACCGATGAATAAAAATACAGCGGAAACAATAAGGTTTTGAGATAAACAGAATAAGACTAAAACAAAGATGAAGACTACAATCTTCAAGTCTGATGAATCAAGCTCAGCTCCAATCATCAGCTCCGTCCTGGTCCTTGCTCTGGTTAACCTGTCTACCTAAAAAAAAATTGTTTGGAGTGGGGTGAGACTACTAAGCCTCAGTGAGTCCTACTACCCTCCTAGAGGTGACTACACCGGGGGATCCTAAAATCAGTCGTAACATACTAACTTAACTAACATAACATAATAGAATAATATAAAGGTGTATCACAGATTAATAAACTCTTATTCATTTTAGACACAAGGACACTCTGAGGTGAGCATGTCTCAGAGGCCTGCCATATCCGTCAACCGATTCGGTTACGGCATGCAGCTCACAATAACTTATCCTAATGGATTATCCCATTGGGAGTCCATAGCGCGACATAACAGATCGCTCTTGATTGACTGATACTAATTTAGTTCTTACTACCATAATTATCCCAAAACCCGGGGAGCATACAAACTAAATTTCCTAAGTTATACCCTAAGATTCCAATTGTGTTTGACCTCCTGTGAAACATTATATTAATTACACAATTGCAAAAACATCTGTAGTAATAGAGGATATAAAACGAGTGATCAATCTTTGGAAAAATTGAAAAGTTGAGTTAATTCTGCTCCGGCTCGCCATGGCGAGAAATCTGCTCGCCATGGCGAGAAAACTGGTAAAATTTTCCCGCCCAATCTCGCCATGGCGAGAAATCTGCTCGCCATGGCGAGTAAACTGGTTCTGGCCTAAATCAGCTCGCGAGGCGAGAAAACGCTCGCCATGGCGAGTTTCATCAGCCCAGAAGTTGTTAACTCGCCATGAAGGCTCGCCGTGGCGAGTTTATGCAGAAAACACCCTGTTTTACGAATTTTGATAATTTTGCTATGAAGTCACTTACAATCCTCTTTTAAAACAGTGCAATCACATAATAGACATAATATATCACAGAATGGAGGGAAAATTGGGAGTTATTTCCCCTCACACAATATTTTCCTAATTTCCTAGGTTAACATGCATATTTCATAAAATTGGGGAAATCTAACTAAACTAGCTTAAGAACCCACCTGGAATTGAGGCTTTAACTGAGCTAAAATGATGACAGAAACTTCAGCCAACTCTTGCTTTCCTTGTCTCAAAACCGTCCCCATTGTTTACAACTCCAAGAATAAGAATTTCTTCATTCCATTAGCTTTAATACACCACCCACAGCTCCAAGAGCTCAAGAGCACATACATGCATGGCAGAATCAGTTATAAATGAGGAGGGAGGTACGAATTGAAAGAATAAGGAAAGGGTTAAGGCTTGAATCTTACCTCTTTATGTTACTAAGGAAATGAAGGGAAGAGATTGGGTCCTTGCATGCCAAGATCACACAAGAATTGAATGGTGATGCTGCTACTTGAGTGAGAGAGCACGGTGAGGAGAGAAGAGAAATAGAGAGAAGTGTTTATGTTTCTGATTTTTGACCCAAGCCTTGCATGTGTGTTTAAATAGAAAAGTCAAGCTAATGGGGGTGTTGGAGATAAAAGAGGGAGGCGTGGGAGAGGGTATGAGTGGGGAGTTCAAATTTGATTTCTTACTCTTAAGTCCTTGGTAGAAGGTTTGGCTTGGTCGTTGGAAGAAATTCCTTTAAGTTCTAATTACCCACTTAATTAAATAAATACTACTCTATTTAATTGTATGGGATGTTACAGAATTTTGCCCAAATTTGATTGAAAATATCAAGTTGTCTTAAACTTGATAATTGAGTTATCGACTTTTCATTGAATAGTGAGCCCGAATGATATCCCAAATTTGATAAATTGAAGGTATAAAATAGATGGATTATACTTTGTCCGGATGTCCCTAAAGGAAAAAGATGATGAAATTTTGTTGGAATAGAATTGAAGGTGTAAAATGGATCGATTATGTTTTGCCCGGATGTCCCTAAACGATATATGATATTCGACCTTTCGTGATTCTAAAATTGAAAAACAAAAAAGATGATGGAATTTTGTTGGAATAGTATTGAAAATCAAATTTGATATTTGAATCAAGTTGTCCTAAACTTGATAAATTGAAAGTGATTGAATCGGTTGTTGGAATGTAGGCTCTTTGATCAACAAATTTCAACATATGCGGTTCACTCAAGGTATGCTATTATGGTTATTTTAGCTATTCTTTAATCACTACTTACAGTTATCGATATTTTATGATGGATATAGAAAAATATGATGTTTTGCGATCATACACCTTGTCTTGATTATAAGCTTAAAATGAATATGTAGTATTTCAATTTACCTGATAGTATGTATGAATAGATGAATTGTATTGTGTAGAGATGTCTCTGAAGTAAAATATGATAATTGAACCATCGGTGTTCAAATTTGATTGAAAATATCAAGTTGTCTTAAACTTGATAATTGAGTTATCGACTTCTCATTGGATAGTGAGCCCGAATGATATCCCAAATTTGATATGTTGAAGGTATAAAATAGATGGATTATACTTTGTCCGGATGTCCCTAAAGGAAAAAGATGATGAAATTTTGTCGGAATAGAATTGAATTTGTAAAATGGATCGATTATATTTTGCCCGGATGTCCCTAAAGGATATATGATATTTGACTCTTCGCGGTTCTAAAATTGAAAAACAAAAAAGGTGATGGAATTTTGTCGGAATAGAATTGAAGGTGTAAAATGGATCGATTATCTTTTGCCCGGATGTCCCTAAAGGATATATGATATTCGAGCTTTCGCGGTTCTAAAATTGAAAAACAAAAAAGATGATGGAATTTTGTCGGAATAGTATTGAAAATCAAATTTGATATTTGAATCAAGTTGTCCTAAACTTGATAAATTGAAAGTGATTGAATCGGTTGTTGGAATGTAGGCTCTTTGATCAACAAATTTCAACATATGCGGTTCACTCAAGGTATGCTATTATGGTTATTTTAGCTATTCTTTAATCACTACTTACAGTTATCGATATTTTATGATGGATATAGAAAAATATGATGTTTTGCGATCATACACCTTGTCTTGATTATAAGCTTAAAATGAATATGTAGTATTTCAATTTACCTGATAGTATGTATGAATAGATGAATTGTATTGTGTAGAGATGTCTCTGAAGTAAAATATGATAATTGAACCATCGGTGTTCAAATTTGATTGAAAATATCAAGTTGTCTTAAACTTGATAATTGAGTTATCGACTTCTCATTGGATAGTGAGCCCGAATGATATCCCAAATTTGATATGTTGAAGGTATAAAATAGATGGATTATATTTTGTCCGGATGTCCCTAAAGGAAAAAGATGAAATTTTGTCGGAATAGAATTGAATTTGTAAAATGGATCGATTATATTTTGCCCGGATGTCCCTAAAGGATATATGATATTTGACTCTTCGCGGTTCTAAAATTGAAAAACAAAAAAGGTGATGGAATTTTGTTGGAATAGAATTGAAGGTGTAAAATGGATCGATTATGTTTTGCCCGGATGTCCCTAAACGATATATGATATTCGACCTTTCGCGGTTCTAAAATTGAAAAACAAAAAAGATGATGGAATTTTGTCGGAATAGTATTGAAAATCAAATTTGATATTTGAATCAAGTTGTCCTAAACTTGATAAATTGAAAGTGATTGAATCGGTTGTTGCAATGTAGACTATTTGATCAACATATTTCAACATATGCGGTTCACTAAAGGTATGCTATTATGCTTATTTTAGCTATTCTTAATTTTTTTTCTTTAATCACTACTTACAGTTATCGATATTTTACGATGGATATAGAAAAATATGATGTTTTGCGATCATACACATTGTCTTGATTATAAGCTTAAAATGAATATGTAGTATTTCAATTTACCTGATAGTATGTATGAATAGATGAATTGTATTGTGTAGAGATGTCTCTAAAGTAAAATATGATAATTGAACCATCGGTGTTCAAATTTGATTGAAAATATCAAGTTGTCTTAAACTTGATAATTGAGTTATTGACTTCTCATTGGATAGTGAGCCCGAATGATATCCCAAATTTGATATGTTGAAGGTATAAAATAGATGGATTATACTTTGTCCGGATGTCCCTAAAGGAAAAAGATGATGAAATTTTGTCGGAATAGAATTGAATTTGTAAAATGGATCGATTATATTTTGCCCGGATGTCCCTAAAGGATATATGATATTTGATTCTTCGCGGTTCTAAAATTGAAAAACAAAAAAGGTGATGGAATTTTGTCGGAATAGAATTGAAGGTGTAAAATGGATCGATTATGTTTTGCCCGGATGTCCCTAAAGGATATATGATATTCGACCTTTCGCGGTTCTAAAATTGAAAAACAAAAAAGATGATGGAAGTTTGTCGGAATAGAATTGAAGGTGTAAACTGGATCGATTATGTTTTGCCCGGATGTCCCTAAAGGATATATGATATTCGACCTTTCGCGGTTCTAAAATTGAAAAACAAAAAAGATGATGGAAGTTTGTCGGAATAGTATTGAAAATCAAATTTGATATTTGAATCAAGTTGTCTTAAACTTGATAATTTGAAATTGATTGAATCGGTTGTTGGAATGTAGGCTATTTGATCAACAAATTTCAACATATGCGGTTCACTCAAGGTATGCTATTATGCTTATTTTAGCTATTCTTTAATCACTACTTACAGTTAACGATATTTTATGATGAATATAGAAAAATATGATGTTTTGCGATCATACACCTTGTCTTGATTAGAAGCTTAAAATGAGTACGTAGTCTTTCAATTTACCTGATAGTATGTATGAATAAATGGATTGTATTGTGTAGAGATGTCTCTGAAGTAAAATATGATATTTGAACCATCGGTGTTCAAATTTCGAAAAACTCAAAAGATTATGGAATTTTGCCCAAATTTGATTGAAAATATCAAGTTGTCTTAAACTTGATAATTGAGTTATCGACTTTTCATTGAATAGTGAGCCCGAATGATATCCCAAATTTGATAAATTGAAGGTATAAAATAGATGGATTATACTTTGTCCGGATGTCCCTAAAGGAAAAAGATGATGAAATTTTGTTGGAATAGAATTGAAGGTGTAAAATGGATCGATTATGTTTTGCCCGGATGTCCCTAAACGATATATGATATTCGACCTTTCGTGATTCTAAAATTGAAAAACAAAAAAGATGATGGAATTTTGTTGGAATAGTATTGAAAATCAAATTTGATATTTGAATCAAGTTGTCCTAAACTTGATAAATTGAAAGTGATTGAATCGGTTGTTGGAATGTAGGCTCTTTGATCAACAAATTTCAACATATGCGGTTCACTCAAGGTATGCTATTATGGTTATTTTAGCTATTCTTTAATCACTACTTACAGTTATCGATATTTTATGATGGATATAGAAAAATATGATGTTTTGCGATCATACACCTTGTCTTGATTATAAGCTTAAAATGAATATGTAGTATTTCAATTTACCTGATAGTATGTATGAATAGATGAATTGTATTGTGTAGAGATGTCTCTGAAGTAAAATATGATAATTGAACCATCGGTGTTCAAATTTGATTGAAAATATCAAGTTGTCTTAAACTTGATAATTGAGTTATCGACTTCTCATTGGATAGTGAGCCCGAATGATATCCCAAATTTGATATGTTGAAGGTATAAAATAGATGGATTATATTTTGTCCGGATGTCCCTAAAGGAAAAAGATGAAATTTTGTCGGAATAGAATTGAATTTGTAAAATGGATCGATTATATTTTGCCCGGATGTCCCTAAAGGATATATGATATTTGACTCTTCGCGGTTCTAAAATTGAAAAACAAAAAAGGTGATGGAATTTTGTTGGAATAGAATTGAAGGTGTAAAATGGATCGATTATGTTTTGCCCGGATGTCCCTAAACGATATATGATATTCGACCTTTCGCGGTTCTAAAATTGAAAAACAAAAAAGATGATGGAATTTTGTCGGAATAGTATTGAAAATCAAATTTGATATTTGAATCAAGTTGTCCTAAACTTGATAAATTGAAAGTGATTGAATCGGTTGTTGCAATGTAGACTATTTGATCAACATATTTCAACATATGCGGTTCACTAAAGGTATGCTATTATGCTTATTTTAGCTATTCTTAATTTTTTTTCTTTAATCACTACTTACAGTTATCGATATTTTACGATGGATATAGAAAAATATGATGTTTTGCGATCATACACATTGTCTTGATTATAAGCTTAAAATGAATATGTAGTATTTCAATTTACCTGATAGTATGTATGAATAGATGAATTGTATTGTGTAGAGATGTCTCTAAAGTAAAATATGATAATTGAACCATCGGTGTTCAAATTTGATTGAAAATATCAAGTTGTCTTAAACTTGATAATTGAGTTATTGACTTCTCATTGGATAGTGAGCCCGAATGATATCCCAAATTTGATATGTTGAAGGTATAAAATAGATGGATTATACTTTGTCCGGATGTCCCTAAAGGAAAAAGATGATGAAATTTTGTCGGAATAGAATTGAATTTGTAAAATGGATCGATTATATTTTGCCCGGATGTCCCTAAAGGATATATGATATTTGATTCTTCGCGGTTCTAAAATTGAAAAACAAAAAAGGTGATGGAATTTTGTCGGAATAGAATTGAAGGTGTAAAATGGATCGATTATGTTTTGCCCGGATGTCCCTAAAGGATATATGATATTCGACCTTTCGCGGTTCTAAAATTGAAAAACAAAAAAGATGATGGAAGTTTGTCGGAATAGAATTGAAGGTGTAAACTGGATCGATTATGTTTTGCCCGGATGTCCCTAAAGGATATATGATATTCGACCTTTCGCGGTTCTAAAATTGAAAAACAAAAAAGATGATGGAAGTTTGTCGGAATAGTATTGAAAATCAAATTTGATATTTGAATCAAGTTGTCTTAAACTTGATAATTTGAAATTGATTGAATCGGTTGTTGGAATGTAGGCTATTTGATCAACAAATTTCAACATATGCGGTTCACTCAAGGTATGCTATTATGCTTATTTTAGCTATTCTTTAATCACTACTTACAGTTAACGATATTTTATGATGAATATAGAAAAATATGATGTTTTGCGATCATACACCTTGTCTTGATTAGAAGCTTAAAATGAGTACGTAGTCTTTCAATTTACCTGATAGTATGTATGAATAAATGGATTGTATTGTGTAGAGATGTCTCTGAAGTAAAATATGATATTTGAACCATCGGTGTTCAAATTTCGAAAAACTCAAAAGATTATGGAATTTTGCCCAAATTTGATTGAAAATATCAAGTTGTCTTAAACTTGATAATTGAGTTATCGACTTTTCATTGAATAGTGAGCCCGAATGATATCCCAAATTTGATAAATTGAAGGTATAAAATAGATGGATTATACTTTGTCCGGATGTCCCTAAAGGAAAAAGATGATGAAATTTTGTTGGAATAGAATTGAAGGTGTAAAATGGATCGATTATGTTTTGCCCGGATGTCCCTAAACGATATATGATATTCGACCTTTCGTGATTCTAAAATTGAAAAACAAAAAAGATGATGGAATTTTGTTGGAATAGTATTGAAAATCAAATTTGATATTTGAATCAAGTTGTCCTAAACTTGATAAATTGAAAGTGATTGAATCGGTTGTTGGAATGTAGGCTCTTTGATCAACAAATTTCAACATATGCGGTTCACTCAAGGTATGCTATTATGGTTATTTTAGCTATTCTTTAATCACTACTTACAGTTATCGATATTTTATGATGGATATAGAAAAATATGATGTTTTGCGATCATACACCTTGTCTTGATTATAAGCTTAAAATGAATATGTAGTATTTCAATTTACCTGATAGTATGTATGAATAGATGAATTGTATTGTGTAGAGATGTCTCTGAAGTAAAATATGATAATTGAACCATCGGTGTTCAAATTTGATTGAAAATATCAAGTTGTCTTAAACTTGATAATTGAGTTATCGACTTCTCATTGGATAGTGAGCCCGAATGATATCCCAAATTTGATATGTTGAAGGTATAAAATAGATGGATTATATTTTGTCCGGATGTCCCTAAAGGAAAAAGATGAAATTTTGTCGGAATAGAATTGAATTTGTAAAATGGATCGATTATATTTTGCCCGGATGTCCCTAAAGGATATATGATATTTGACTCTTCGCGGTTCTAAAATTGAAAAACAAAAAAGGTGATGGAATTTTGTTGGAATAGAATTGAAGGTGTAAAATGGATCGATTATGTTTTGCCCGGATGTCCCTAAACGATATATGATATTCGACCTTTCGCGGTTCTAAAATTGAAAAACAAAAAAGATGATGGAATTTTGTCGGAATAGTATTGAAAATCAAATTTGATATTTGAATCAAGTTGTCCTAAACTTGATAAATTGAAAGTGATTGAATCGGTTGTTGCAATGTAGACTATTTGATCAACATATTTCAACATATGCGGTTCACTAAAGGTATGCTATTATGCTTATTTTAGCTATTCTTAATTTTTTTTCTTTAATCACTACTTACAGTTATCGATATTTTACGATGGATATAGAAAAATATGATGTTTTGCGATCATACACATTGTCTTGATTATAAGCTTAAAATGAATATGTAGTATTTCAATTTACCTGATAGTATGTATGAATAGATGAATTGTATTGTGTAGAGATGTCTCTAAAGTAAAATATGATAATTGAACCATCGGTGTTCAAATTTGATTGAAAATATCAAGTTGTCTTAAACTTGATAATTGAGTTATTGACTTCTCATTGGATAGTGAGCCCGAATGATATCCCAAATTTGATATGTTGAAGGTATAAAATAGATGGATTATACTTTGTCCGGATGTCCCTAAAGGAAAAAGATGATGAAATTTTGTCGGAATAGAATTGAATTTGTAAAATGGATCGATTATATTTTGCCCGGATGTCCCTAAAGGATATATGATATTTGATTCTTCGCGGTTCTAAAATTGAAAAACAAAAAAGGTGATGGAATTTTGTCGGAATAGAATTGAAGGTGTAAAATGGATCGATTATGTTTTGCCCGGATGTCCCTAAAGGATATATGATATTCGACCTTTCGCGGTTCTAAAATTGAAAAACAAAAAAGATGATGGAAGTTTGTCGGAATAGAATTGAAGGTGTAAACTGGATCGATTATGTTTTGCCCGGATGTCCCTAAAGGATATATGATATTCGACCTTTCGCGGTTCTAAAATTGAAAAACAAAAAAGATGATGGAAGTTTGTCGGAATAGTATTGAAAATCAAATTTGATATTTGAATCAAGTTGTCTTAAACTTGATAATTTGAAATTGATTGAATCGGTTGTTGGAATGTAGGCTATTTGATCAACAAATTTCAACATATGCGGTTCACTCAAGGTATGCTATTATGCTTATTTTAGCTATTCTTTAATCACTACTTACAGTTAACGATATTTTATGATGAATATAGAAAAATATGATGTTTTGCGATCATACACCTTGTCTTGATTAGAAGCTTAAAATGAGTACGTAGTCTTTCAATTTACCTGATAGTATGTATGAATAAATGGATTGTATTGTGTAGAGATGTCTCTGAAGTAAAATATGATATTTGAACCATCGGTGTTCAAATTTCGAAAAACTCAAAAGATTATGGAATTTTGCCCAAATTTGATTGAAAATATCAAGTTGTCTTAAACTTGATAATTGAGTTATCGACTTTTCATTGAATAGTGAGCCCGAATGATATCCCAAATTTGATAAATTGAAGGTATAAAATAGATGGATTATACTTTGTCCGGATGTCCCTAAAGGAAAAAGATGATGAAATTTTGTTGGAATAGAATTGAAGGTGTAAAATGGATCGATTATGTTTTGCCCGGATGTCCCTAAACGATATATGATATTCGACCTTTCGTGATTCTAAAATTGAAAAACAAAAAAGATGATGGAATTTTGTTGGAATAGTATTGAAAATCAAATTTGATATTTGAATCAAGTTGTCCTAAACTTGATAAATTGAAAGTGATTGAATCGGTTGTTGGAATGTAGGCTCTTTGATCAACAAATTTCAACATATGCGGTTCACTCAAGGTATGCTATTATGGTTATTTTAGCTATTCTTTAATCACTACTTACAGTTATCGATATTTTATGATGGATATAGAAAAATATGATGTTTTGCGATCATACACCTTGTCTTGATTATAAGCTTAAAATGAATATGTAGTATTTCAATTTACCTGATAGTATGTATGAATAGATGAATTGTATTGTGTAGAGATGTCTCTGA
This sequence comes from Trifolium repens, assembly GCA_030408175.1. Lineage (NCBI taxonomy): Eukaryota > Viridiplantae > Streptophyta > Magnoliopsida > Fabales > Fabaceae > Trifolium > Trifolium repens. The sequence continues at coordinate 46,044,308 of CP125837.1, forward strand.
AGTAAAATATGATAATTGAACCATCGGTGTTCAAATTTGATTGAAAATATCAAGTTGTCTTAAACTTGATAATTGAGTTATCGACTTCTCATTGGATAGTGAGCCCAAATGATATCCCAAATTTGATATGTTGAAGGTATAAAATAGATGGATTATACTTTGTCCGGATGTCCCTAAAGGAAAAAGATGATGAAATTTTGTCGGAATAGAATTGAATTTGTAAAATGGATCGATTATATTTTGCCCGGATGTCCCTAAAGGATATATGATATTTGACTCTTCGCGGTTATAAAATTGAAAAACAAAAAAGGTGATGGAATTTTGTCGGAATAGAATTGAAGGTGTAAAATGGATCGATTATCTTTTGCCCGGATGTCCCTAAAGGATATATGATATTCGAGCTTTCGCGGTTCTAAAATTGAAAAACAAAAAAGATGATGGAATTTTGTCGGAATAGTATTGAAAATCAAATTTGATATTTGAATCAAGTTGTCCTAAACTTGATAAATTGAAAGTGATTGAATCGGTTGTTGGAATGTAGGCTCTTTGATCAACAAATTTCAACATATGCGGTTCACTCAAGGTATGCTATTATGGTTATTTTAGCTATTCTTTAATCACTACTTACAGTTATCGATATTTTATGATGGATATAGAAAAATATGATGTTTTGCGATCATACACCTTGTCTTGATTATAAGCTTAAAATAAATATGTAGTATTTCAATTTACCTGATAGTATGTATGAATAGATGAATTGTATTGTGTAGAGATGTCTCTGAAGTAAAATATGATAATTGAACCATCGGTGTTCAAATTTGATTGAAAATATCAAGTTGTCTTAAACTTGATAATTGAGTTATCGACTTCTCATTGGATAGTGAGCCCGAATGATATCCCAAATTTGATATGTTGAAGGTATAAAATAGATGGATTATATTTTGTCCGGATGTCCCTAATGGAAAAAGATGAAATTTTGTCGGAATAGAATTGAATTTGTAAAATGGATCGATTATATTTTGCCCGGATGTCCCTAAAGGATATATGATATTTGACTCTTCGCGGTTCTAAAATTGAAAAACAAAAAAGGTGATGGAATTTTGTCGGAATAGAATTGAAGGTGTAAAATGGATCGATTATGTTTTGCTCGGATGTCCCTAAAGGATATATGATATTCGATTATTCGCGGTTCTAAAATTGAAAAACAAAAAAGATGATGGAATTTTGTCGGAATAGTATTGAAAATCAAATTTGATATTTGAATCAAGTTGTCCTAAACTTGATAAATTGAAAGTGATTGAATCGGTTGTTGGAATGTAGGCACTTTGATCAACAAATTTCAACATATGCGGTTCACTAAAGGTATGCTATTATGCTTATTTTAGCTATTCTTAATTTTATTCTTTAATCACTACTTACAGTTATCGATATTTTACGATGGATATAGAAAAATATGATGTTTTGCGATCATACACCTTGTCTTGATTATAAGCTTAAAATGAGTACGTAGTCTTTCAATTTACCTGATAGTATGTATGAATAAATGGATTGTATTGTGTAGAGATGTCTCTGAAGTAAAATATGATATTTGAACCATCGGTGTTCAAATTTCGAAAAACTCAAAAGATTATGGAATTTTGCCCAAATTTGATTGAAAATATCAAGTTGTCTTAAACTTGATAATTGAGTTATCAACTTTTCATTGAATAGTGAGCCCGAATGATATCCCAAATTTGATAAATTGAAGGTATAAAATAGATGGATTATACTTTGTCCGGATGTCCCTAAAGGAAAAAGATGATGAAATTTTGTTGAAATAGAATTGAAGGTGTAAAATGGATCGATTATGTTTTGCCCGGATGTCCCTAAACGATATATGATATTCGACCTTTCGCGGTTCTAAAATTGAAAAACAAAAAAGATGATGAAATTTTGTCGGAATAATATTGAAAATCAAATTTGATATTTGAATCAAGTTGTCCTAAACTTGATAAATTGAAAGTGATTGAATCGGTTGTTGGAATGTAGGCTCTTTGATCAACATATTTCAACATATGCGGTTCACTAAAGGTATGCCATTATGCTTATTTTAGCTATTCTTAATTTTATTCTTTAATCACTACTTACAGTTATCGATATTTTATGATGGATATAGAAAAATATGATGTTTTGCGATCATACACCTTGTCTTGATTATAAGCTTAAAATGAATACGTAGTCTTTCAATTTACTTGATAGTATGTATGAATAAATGGATTGTATTGTGTAGAGATGTCTCTGAAGTAAAATATGATATTTGAACCATCGGTGTTCAAATTTCGAAAAACTCAAAAGATTATGGAATTTTGCCCAAATTTGATTGAAAATATAAGTTGTCTTAAACTTGATAATTGAGTTATCAACTTCTCATTGGATAGTGAGCCCGAATGATATCCCAAATTTGATATGTTGAAGGTATAAAATAGATGGATTATACTTTGTCCGGATGTCCCTAAAGGAAAAAGATGATGAAATTTTGTCGGAATAGAATTGAATTTGTAAAATGGATCGATTATATTTTGCCCGGATGTCCCTAAAGGATATATGATATTTGACTCTTCGCGGTTCTAAAATTGAAAAACAAAAAAGGTGATGGAATTTTGTCGGAATAGAATTGAAGGTGTAAAATGGATCGATTATGTTTTGCCCGGATGTCCCTAAAGGATATTTGATATTCGACCTTTCGCGGTTCTAAAATTGAAAAACAAAAAAGATGATGGAAGTTTGTCGGAATAGTATTGAAAATCAAATTTGATATTTGAATCAAGTTGTTCTAAACTTGATAATTTGAAATTGATTGAATCGGTTGTTGGAATGTAGGCTCTTTGATCAACAAATTTCAACATATGCGGTTCACTCAAGGTATGCTATTATGCTTATTTTAGCTATTCTTTAATCACTACTTACAGTTATCGATATTTTACGATGGATATAGAAAAATATGATGTTTTGCGATCATACACCTTGTCTTGATTATAAGCTTAAAATGAATACGTAGTCTTTCAATTTACTTGATAGTATGTATGAATAAATGGATTGTATTGTGTAGAGATGTCTCTGAAGTAAAATATGATATTTGAACCATCGGTGTTCAAATTTCGAAAAACTCAAAAGATTATGGAATTTTGCCCAAATTTGATTGAAAATATAAGTTGTCTTAAACTTGATAATTGAGTTATCAACTTCTCATTGGATAGTGAGCCCGAATGATATCCCAAATTTGATATGTTGAAGGTATAAAATAGATGGATTATACTTTGTCCGGATGTCCCTAAAGGAAAAAGATGATGAAATTTTGTCGGAATAGAATTGAATTTGTAAAATGGATCGATTATATTTTGCCCGGATGTCCCTAAAGGATATATGATATTTGACTCTTCGCGGTTCTAAAATTGAAAAACAAAAAAGGTGATGGAATTTTGTCGGAATAGAATTGAAGGTGTAAAATGGATCGATTATGTTTTGCCCGGATGTCCCTAAAGGATATTTGATATTCGACCTTTCGCGGTTCTAAAATTGAAAAACAAAAAAGATGATGGAAGTTTGTCGGAATAGTATTGAAAATCAAATTTGATATTTGAATCAAGTTGTCCTAAACTTGATAATTTGAAATTGAATTTGAAATTGATTGAATCGGTTGTTGGAATGTAGGCTCTTTGATCAACAAATTTCAACATATGCGGTTCACTCAAGGTATGCTATTATGCTTATTTTAGCTATTCTTTAATCACTAATTACAGTTATCGATATTTTATGATGAATATAGAAAAATATGATGTTTTGCGATCATACACTTTGTCTTGATTAGAAGCTTAAAATGAGTACGTAGTCTTTCAATTTACCTGATAGTATGTATGAATAAATGTATTGTATTGTGTAGAGATGTCTCTGAAGTAAAATATGATATTTGAACCATCGGTGTTCAAATTTCGAAAAACTCAAAAGATTATGGAATTTTGCCCAAATTTGATTGAAAATATAAGTTGTCTTAAACTTGATAATTGAGTTATCAACTTCTCATTGGATAGTGAGCCCGAATGATATCCCAAATTTGATATGTTGAAGGTATAAAATAGATGGATTATACTTTGTCCGGATGTCCCTAAAGGAAAAAGATGATGAAATTTTGTCGGAATAGAATTGAATTTGTAAAATGGATCGATTATATTTTACCCGGATGTCCCTAAAGGATATATGATATTTGACTCTTCGCGGTTCTAAAATTGAAAAACAAAAAAGGTGATGGAATTTTGTCGGAATAAAATTGAAGGTGTAAAATGGATCGATTATGTTTTGCCCGGATGTCCCTAAAGGATATTTGATATTCGACCTTTTGCGGTTCTAAAATTGAAAAACAAAAAAGATGATGGAAGTTTGTCGGAATAGTATTGAAAATCAAATTTGATATTTGAATCTAGTTGTCCTAAACTTGATAATTTGAAATTGATTGAATCGGTTGTTGGAATGTAGGCTCTTTGATCAACAAATTTCAACATATGCGGTTCACTCAAGGTATGCTATTATGCTTATTTTAGCTATTCTTTAATCACTACTTACAGTTATCGATATTTTACGATGGATATAGAAAAATATGATGTTTTGCGATCATACACCTTGTCTTGATTATAAGCTTAAAATGAATACGTAGTCTTTCAATTTACTTGATAGTATGTATGAATAAATGGATTGTATTGTGTAGAGATGTCTCTGAAGTAAAATATGATATTTGAACCATCGGTGTTCAAATTTCGAAAAACTCAAAAGATTATGGAATTTTGCCCAAATTTGATTGAAAATATAAGTTGTCTTAAACTTGATAATTGAGTTATCAACTTCTCATTGGATAGTGAGCCCGAATGATATCACAAATTTGATATGTTGAAGGTATAAAATGGATGGATTATACTTTGTCCGGATGTCCCTAAAGGAAAAAGATGATGAAATTTTGTCGGAATAGAATTGAATTTGTAAAATGGATCGATTATATTTTGCCCGGATGTCCCTAAAGGATATATGATATTTGACTCTTCGCGGTTCTAAAATTGAAAAACAAAAAAGGTGATGGAATTTTGTCGGAATAGAATTGAAGGTGTAAAATGGATCGATTATGTTTTGCCCGGATGTCCCTAAAGGATATTTGATATTCGACCTTTCGCGGTTCTAAAATTGAAAAACAAAAAAGATGATGGAAGTTTGTCGGAATAGTATTGAAAATCAAATTTGATATTTGAATCAAGTTGTCCTAAACTTGATAATTTGAAATTGAATTTGAAATTGATTGAATCGGTTGTTGGAATGTAGGCTCTTTGATCAACAAATTTCAACATATGCGGTTCACTCAAGGTATGCTATTATGCTTATTTTAGCTATTCTTTAATCACTACTTACAGTTATCGATATTTTACGATGGATATAGAAAAATATGATGTTTTGCGATCATACACCTTGTCTTGATTATAAGCTTAAAATGAATACGTAGTCTTTCAATTTACTTGATAGTATGTATGAATAAATGGATTGTATTGTGTAGAGATGTCTCTGAAGTAAAATATGATATTTGAACCATCGGTGTTCAAATTTCGAAAAACTCAAAAGATTATGGAATTTTGCCCAAATTTGATTGAAAATATAAGTTGTCTTAAACTTGATAATTGAGTTATCAACTTCTCATTGGATAGTGAGCCCGAATGATATCCCAAATTTGATATGTTGAAGGTATAAAATAGATGGATTATACTTTGTCCGGATGTCCCTAAAGGAAAAAGATGATGAAATTTTGTCGGAATAGAATTGAATTTGTAAAATGGATCGATTATATTTTGCCCGGATGTCCCTAAAGGATATATGATATTTGACTCTTCGCGGTTCTAAAATTGAAAAACAAAAAAGGTGATGGAATTTTGTCGGAATAGAATTGAAGGTGTAAAATGGATCGATTATGTTTTGCCCGGATGTCCCTAAAGGATATTTGATATTCGACCTTTCGCGGTTCTAAAATTGAAAAACAAAAAAGATGATGGAAGTTTGTCGGAATAGTATTGAAAATCAAATTTGATATTTGAATCAAGTTGTCCTAAACTTGATAATTTGAAATTGAATTTGAAATTGATTGAATCGGTTGTTGGAATGTAGGCTCTTTGATCAACAAATTTCAACATATGCGGTTCACTCAAGGTATGCTATTATGCTTATTTTAGCTATTCTTTAATCACTAATTACAGTTATCGATATTTTATGATGAATATAGAAAAATATGATGTTTTGCGATCATACACCTTGTCTTGATTAGAAGCTTAAAATGAGTACGTAGTCTTTCAATTTACCTGATAGTATGTATGAATAAATGTATTGTATTGTGTAGAGATGTCTCTGAAGTAAAATATGATATTTGAACCATCGGTGTTCAAATTTCGAAAAACTCAAAAGATTATGGAATTTTGCCCAAATTTGATTGAAAATATAAGTTGTCTTAAACTTGATAATTGAGTTATCAACTTCTCATTGGATAGTGAGCCCGAATGATATCCCAAATTTGATATGTTGAAGGTATAAAATAGATGGATTATACTTTGTCCGGATGTCCCTAAAGGAAAAAGATGATGAAATTTTGTCGGAATAGAATTGAATTTGTAAAATGGATCGATTATATTTTACCCGGATGTCCCTAAAGGATATATGATATTTGACTCTTCGCGGTTCTAAAATTGAAAAACAAAAAAGGTGATGGAATTTTGTCGGAATAGAATTGAAGGTGTAAAATGGATCGATTATGTTTTGCCCGGATGTCCCTAAAGGATATTTGATATTCGACCTTTTGCGGTTCTAAAATTGAAAAACAAAAAAGATGATGGAAGTTTGTCGGAATAGTATTGAAAATCAAATTTGATATTTGAATCTAGTTGTCCTAAACTTGATAATTTGAAATTGATTGAATCGGTTGTTGGAATGTAGGCTCTTTGATCAACAAATTTCAACATATGCGGTTCACTCAAGGTATGCTATTATGCTTATTTTAGCTATTCTTTAATCACTACTTACAGTTATCGATATTTTACGATGGATATAGAAAAATATGATGTTTTGCGATCATACACCTTGTCTTGATTATAAGCTTAAAATGAATACGTAGTCTTTCAATTTACTTGATAGTATGTATGAATAAATGGATTGTATTGTGTAGAGATGTCTCTGAAGTAAAATATGATATTTGAACCATCGGTGTTCAAATTTCGAAAAACTCAAAAGATTATGGAATTTTGCCCAAATTTGATTGAAAATATAAGTTGTCTTAAACTTGATAATTGAGTTATCAACTTCTCATTGGATAGTGAGCCCGAATGATATCCCAAATTTGATATGTTGAAGGTATAAAATGGATGGATTATACTTTGTCCGGATGTCCCTAAAGGAAAAAGATGATGAAATTTTGTCGGAATAGAATTGAATTTGTAAAATGGATCGATTATATTTTGCCCGGATGTCCCTAAAGGATATATGATATTTGACTCTTCGCGGTTCTAAAATTGAAAAACAAAAAAGGTGATGGAATTTTGTCGGAATAGAATTGAAGGTGTAAAATGGATCGATTATGTTTTGCCCGGATGTCCCTAAAGGATATTTGATATTCGACCTTTCGCGGTTCTAAAATTGAAAAATAAAAAAGATGATGGAAGTTTGTCGGAATAGTATTGAAAATCAAATTTGATATTTGAATCAAGTTGTCCTAAACTTGATAATTTGAAATTGAATTTGAAATTGATTGAATCGGTTGTTGGAATGTAGGCTCTTTGATCAACAAATTTCAACATATGCGGTTCACTCAAGGTATGCTATTATGCTTATTTTAGCTATTCTTTAATCACTAATTACAGTTATCGATATTTTATGATGAATATAGAAAAATATGATGTTTTGCGATCATACACCTTGTCTTGATTAGAAGCTTAAAATGAGTACGTAGTCTTTCAATTTACCTAATAGTATGTATGAATAAATGTATTGTATTGTGTAGAGATGTCTCTGAAGTAAAATATGATATTTGAACCATCGGTGTTCAAATTTCGAAAAACTCAAGATTATGGAATTTTGCCCAAATTTGATTGAAAATATAAGTTGTCTTAAACTTGATAATTGAGTTATCAACTTCTCATTGGATAGTGAGCCCGAATGATATCCCAAATTTGATATGTTGAAGGTATAAAATAGATGGATTATACTTTGTCCGGATGTCCCTAAAGGAAAAAGATGATGAAATTTTGTCGGAATAGAATTGAATTTGTAAAATGGATCGATTATATTTTACCCGGATGTCCCTAAAGGATATATGATATTTGACTCTTCGCGGTTCTAAAATTGAAAAACAAAAAAGGTGATGGAATTTTGTCGGAATAGAATTGAAGGTGTAAAATGGATCGATTATGTTTTGCCCGGATGTCCCTAAAGGATATTTGATATTCGACCTTTTGCGGTTCTAAAATTGAAAAACAAAAAAGATGATGGAAGTTTGTCGGAATAGTATTGAAAATCAAATTTGATATTTGAATCTAGTTGTCCTAAACTTGATAATTTGAAATTGATTGAATCGGTTGTTGGAATGTAGGCTCTTTGATCAACAAATTTCAACATATGCGGTTCACTCAAGGTATGCTATTATGCTTATTTTAGCTATTCTTTAATCACTACTTACAGTTATCGATATTTTACGATGGATATAGAAAAATATGATGTTTTGCGATCATACACCTTGTCTTGATTATAAGCTTAAAATGAATACGTAGTCTTTCAATTTACTTGATAGTATGTATGAATAAATGGATTGTATTGTGTAGAGATGTCTCTGAAGTAAAATATGATATTTGAACCATCGGTGTTCAAATTTCGAAAAACTCAAAAGATTATGGAATTTTGCCCAAATTTGATTGAAAATATAAGTTGTCTTAAACTTGATAATTGAGTTATCAACTTCTCATTGGATAGTGAGCCCGAATGATATCCCAAATTTGATATGTTGAAGGTATAAAATGGATGGATTATACTTTGTCCGGATGTCCCTAAAGGAAAAAGATGATGAAATTTTGTCGGAATAGAATTGAATTTGTAAAATGGATCGACTATATTTTGCCCGGATGTCCCTAAAGGATATATGATATTTGACTCTTCGCGGTTCTAAAATTGAAAAACAAAAAAGGTGATGGAATTTTGTCGGAATAGAATTGAAGGTGTAAAATGGATCGATTATGTTTTGCCCGGATGTCCCTAAAGGATATTTGATATTCGACCTTTCGCGGTTCTAAAATTGAAAAACATAAAAGATGATGGAAGTTTGTCGGAATAGTATTGAAAATCAAATTTGATATTTGAATCAAGTTGTCCTAAACTTGATAATTTGAAATTGAATTTGAAATTGATTGAATCGGTTGTTGGAATGTAGGCTCTTTGATCAACAAATTTCAACATATGCGGTTCACTCAAGGTATGCTATTATGCTTATTTTAGCTATTCTTTAATCACTAATTACAGTTATCGATATTTTATGATGAATATAGAAAAATATGATGTTTTGCGATCATACACCTTGTCTTGATTAGAAGCTTAAAATGAGTACGTAGTCTTTCAATTTACCTGATAGTATGTATGAATAAATGTATTGTATTGTGTAGAGATGTCTCTGAAGTAAAATATGATATTTGAACCATCGGTGTTCAAATTTCGAAAAACTCAAAAGATTATGGAATTTTGCCCAAATTTGATTGAAAATATAAGTTGTCTTAAACTTGATAATTGAGTTATCAACTTCTCATTGGATAGTGAGCCCGAATGATATCCCAAATTTGATATGTTGAAGGTATAAAATAGATGGATTATACTTTGTCCGGATGTCCCTAAAGGAAAAAGATGATGAAATTTTGTCGGAATAGAATTGAATTTGTAAAATGGATCGATTATATTTTACCCGGATGTCCCTAAAGGATATATGATATTTGACTCTTCGCGGTTCTAAAATTGAAAAACAAAAAAGGTGATGGAATTTTGTCGGAATAGAATTGAAGGTGTAAAATGGATCGATTATGTTTTGCCCGGATGTCCCTAAAGGATATTTGATATTCGACCTTTTGCGGTTCTAAAATTGAAAAACAAAAAAGATGATGGAAGTTTGTCGGAATAGTATTGAAAATCAAATTTGATATTTGAATCTAGTTGTCCTAAACTTGATAATTTGAAATTGATTGAATCGGTTGTTGGAATGTAGGCTCTTTGATCAACAAATTTCAACATATGCGGTTCACTCAAGGTATGCTATTATGCTTATTTTAGCTATTCTTTAATCACTACTTACAGTTATCGATATTTTACGATGGATATAGAAAAATATGATGTTTTGCGATCATACACCTTGTCTTGATTATAAGCTTAAAATGAATACGTAGTCTTTCAATTTACTTGATAGTATGTATGAATAAATGGATTGTATTGTGTAGAGATGTCTCTGAAGTAAAATATGATATTTGAACCATCGGTGTTCAAATTTCGAAAAACTCAAAAGATTATGGAATTTTGCCCAAATTTGATTGAAAATATAAGTTGTCTTAAACTTGATAATTGAGTTATCAACTTCTCATTGGATAGTGAGCCCGAATGATATCCCAAATTTGATATGTTGAAGGTATAAAATGGATGGATTATACTTTGTCCGGATGTCCCTAAAGGAAAAAGATGATGAAATTTTGTCGGAATAGAATTGAATTTGTAAAATGGATCGATTATATTTTGCCCGGATGTCCCTAAAGGATATATGATATTTGACTCTTCGCGGTTCTAAAATTGAAAAACAAAAAAGGTGATGGAATTTTGTCGGAATAGAATTGAAGGTGTAAAATGGATCGATTATGTTTTGCCCGGATGTCCCTAAAGGATATTTGATATTCGACCTTTCGCGGTTCTAAAATTGAAAAACAAAAAAGATGATGGAAGTTTGTCGGAATAGTATTGAAAATCAAATTTGATATTTGAATCAAGTTGTCCTAAACTTGATAATTTGAAATTGAATTTGAAATTGATTGAATCGGTTGTTGGAATGTAGGCTCTTTGATCAACAAATTTCAACATATGCGGTTCACTCAAGGTATGCTATTATGCTTATTTTAGCTATTCTTTAATCACTAATTACAGTTATCGATATTTTATGATGAATATAGAAAAATATGATGTTTTGCGATCATACACCTTGTCTTGATTAGAAGCTTAAAATGAGTACGTAGTCTTTCAATTTACCTAATAGTATGTATGAATAAATGTATTGTATTGTGTAGAGATGTCTCTGAAGTAAAATATGATATTTGAACCATCGGTGTTCAAATTTCGAAAAACTCAAAAGATTATGGAATTTTGCCCAAATTTGATTGAAAATATAAGTTGTCTTAAACTTGATAATTGAGTTATCAACTTCTCATTGGATAGTGAGCCCGAATGATATCCCAAATTTGATATGTTGAAGGTATAAAATAGATGGATTATACTTTGTCCGGATGTCCCTAAAGGAAAAAGATGATGAAATTTTGTCGGAATAGAATTGAATTTGTAAAATGGATCGATTATATTTTACCCGGATGTCCCTAAAGGATATATGATATTTGACTCTTCGCGGTTCTAAAATTGAAAAACAAAAAAGGTGATGGAATTTTGTCGGAATAGAATTGAAGGTGTAAAATGGATCGATTATGTTTTGCCCGGATGTCCCTAAAGGATATTTGATATTCGACCTTTTGCGGTTCTAAAATTGAAAAACAAAAAAGATGATGGAAGTTTGTCGGAATAGTATTGAAAATCAAATTTGATATTTGAATCTAGTTGTCCTAAACTTGATAATTTGAAATTGATTGAATCGGTTGTTGGAATGTAGGCTCTTTGATCAACAAATTTCAACATATGCGGTTCACTCAAGGTATGCTATTATGCTTATTTTAGCTATTCTTTAATCACTACTTACAGTTATCGATATTTTACGATGGATATAGAAAAATATGATGTTTTGCGATCATACACCTTGTCTTGATTATAAGCTTAAAATGAATACGTAGTCTTTCAATTTACTTGATAGTATGTATGAATAAATGGATTGTATTGTGTAGAGATGTCTCTGAAGTAAAATATGATATTTGAACCATCGGTGTTCAAATTTCGAAAAACTCAAAAGATTATGGAATTTTGCCCAAATTTGATTGAAAATATAAGTTGTCTTAAACTTGATAATTGAGTTATCAACTTCTCATTGGATAGTGAGCCCGAATGATATCCCAAATTTGATATGTTGAAGGTATAAAATGGATGGATTATACTTTGTCCGGATGTCCCTAAAGGAAAAAGATGATGAAATTTTGTCGGAATAGAATTGAATTTGTAAAATGGATCGATTATATTTTGCCCGGATGTCCCTAAAGGATATATGATATTTGACTCTTCGCGGTTCTAAAATTGAAAAACAAAAAAGGTGATGGAATTTTGTCGGAATAGAATTGAAGGTGTAAAATGGATCGATTATGTTTTGCCCGGATGTCCCTAAAGGATATTTGATATTCGACCTTTCGCGGTTCTAAAATTGAAAAACAAAAAAGATGATGGAAGTTTGTCGGAATAGTATTGAAAATCAAATTTGATATTTGAATCAAGTTGTCCTAAACTTGATAATTTGAAATTGAATTTGAAATTGATTGAATCGGTTGTTGGAATGTAGGCTCTTTGATCAACAAATTTCAACATATGCGGTTCACTCAAGGTATGCTATTATGCTTATTTTAGCTATTCTTTAATCACTAATTACAGTTATCGATATTTTATGATGAATATAGAAAAATATGATGTTTTGCGATCATACACCTTGTCTTGATTAGAAGCTTAAAATGAGTACGTAGTCTTTCAATTTACCTAATAGTATGTATGAATAAATGTATTGTATTGTGTAGAGATGTCTCTGAAGTAAAATATGATATTTGAACCATCGGTGTTCAAATTTCGAAAAACTCAAAAGATTATGGAATTTTGCCCAAATTTGATTGAAAATATAAGTTGTCTTAAACTTGATAATTGAGTTATCAACTTCTCATTGGATAGTGAGCCCGAATGATATCCCAAATTTGATATGTTGAAGGTATAAAATAGATGGATTATACTTTGTCCGGATGTCCCTAAAGGAAAAAGATGATGAAATTTTGTCGGAATAGAATTGAATTTGTAAAATGGATCGATTATATTTTACCCGGATGTCCCTAAAGGATATATGATATTTGACTCTTCGCGGTTCTAAAATTGAAAAACAAAAAAGGTGATGGAATTTTGTCGGAATAGAATTGAAGGTGTAAAATGGATCGATTATGTTTTGCCCGGATGTCCCTAAAGGATATTTGATATTCGACCTTTTGCGGTTCTAAAATTGAAAAACAAAAAAGATGATGGAAGTTTGTCGGAATAGTATTGAAAATCAAATTTGATATTTGAATCTAGTTGTCCTAAACTTGATAATTTGAAATTGATTGAATCGGTTGTTGGAATGTAGGCTCTTTGATCAACAAATTTCAACATATGCGGTTCACTCAAGGTATGCTATTATGCTTATTTTAGCTATTCTTTAATCACTACTTACAGTTATCGATATTTTACGATGGATATAGAAAAATATGATGTTTTGCGATCATACACCTTGTCTTGATTATAAGCTTAAAATGAATACGTAGTCTTTCAATTTACTTGATAGTATGTATGAATAAATGGATTGTATTGTGTAGAGATGTCTCTGAAGTAAAATATGATATTTGAACCATCGGTGTTCAAATTTCGAAAAACTCAAAAGATTATGGAATTTTGCCCAAATTTGATTGAAAATATAAGTTGTCTTAAACTTGATAATTGAGTTATCAACTTCTCATTGGATAGTGAGCCCGAATGATATCCCAAATTTGATATGTTGAAGGTATAAAATGGATGGATTATACTTTGTCCGGATGTCCCTAAAGGAAAAAGATGATGAAATTTTGTCGGAATAGAATTGAATTTGTAAAATGGATCGATTATATTTTGCCCGGATGTCCCTAAAGGATATATGATATTTGACTCTTCGCGGTTCTAAAATTGAAAAACAAAAAAGGTGATGGAATTTTGTCGGAATAGAATTGAAGGTGTAAAATGGATCGATTATGTTTTGCCCGGATGTCCCTAAAGGATATTTGATATTCGACCTTTCGCGGTTCTAAAATTGAAAAACAAAAAAGATGATGGAAGTTTGTCGGAATAGTATTGAAAATCAAATTTGATATTTGAATCAAGTTGTCCTAAACTTGATACTTTGAAATTGAATTTGAAATTGATTGAATCGGTTGTTGGAATGTAGGCTCTTTGATCAACAAATTTCAACATATGCGGTTCACTCAAGGTATGCTATTATGCTTATTTTAGCTATTCTTTAATCACTAATTACAGTTATCGATATTTTATGATGAATATAGAAAAATATGATGTTTTGCGATCATACACCTTGTCTTGATTAGAAGCTTAAAATGAGTACGTAGTCTTTCAATTTACCTGATAGTATGTATGAATAAATGTATTGTATTGTGTAGAGATGTCTCTGAAGTAAAATATGATATTTGAACCATCGGTGTTCAAATTTCGAAAAACTCAAAAGATTATGGAATTTTGCCCAAATTTGATTGAAAATATAAGTTGTCTTAAACTTGATAATTGAGTTATCAACTTCTCATTGGATAGTGAGCCCGAATGATATCCCAAATTTGATATGTTGAAGGTATAAAATAGATGGATTATACTTTGTCCGGATGTCCCTAAAGGAAAAAGATGATGAAATTTTGTCGGAATAGAATTGAATTTGTAAAATGGATCGATTATATTTTACCCGGATGTCCCTAAAGGATATATGATATTTGACTCTTCGCGGTTCTAAAATTGAAAAACAAAAAAGGTGATGGAATTTTGTCGGAATAGAATTGAAGGTGTAAAATGGATCGATTATGTTTTGCCCGGATGTCCCTAAAGGATATTTGATATTCGACCTTTTGCGGTTCTAAAATTGAAAAACAAAAAAGATGATGGAAGTTTGTCGGAATAGTATTGAAAATCAAATTTGATATTTGAATCTAGTTGTCCTAAACTTGATAATTTGAAATTGATTGAATCGGTTGTTGGAATGTAGGCTCTTTGATCAACAAATTTCAACATATGCGGTTCACTCAAGGTATGCTATTATGCTTATTTTAGCTATTCTTTAATCACTACTTACAGTTATCGATATTTTACGATGGATATAGAAAAATATGATGTTTTGCGATCATACACCTTGTCTTGATTATAAGCTTAAAATGAATACGTAGTCTTTCAATTTACTTGATAGTATGTATGAATAAATGGATTGTATTGTGTAGAGATGTCTCTGAAGTAAAATATGATATTTGAACCATCGGTGTTCAAATTTCGAAAAACTCAAAAGATTATGGAATTTTGCCCAAATTTGATTGAAAATATAAGTTGTCTTAAACTTGATAATTGAGTTATCAACTTCTCATTGGATAGTGAGCCCGAATGATATCCCAAATTTGATATGTTGAAGGTATAAAATAGATGGATTATACTTTGTCCGGATGTCCCTAAAGGAAAAAGATGATGAAATTTTGTCGGAATAGAATTGAATTTGTAAAATGGATCGATTATATTTTGCCCGGATGTCCCTAAAGGATATATGATATTTGACTCTTCGCGATTCTAAAATTGAAAAACAAAAAAGGTGATGGAATTTTGTCGGAATAGAATTGAAGGTGTAAAATGGATCGATTATGTTTTGCCCGGATGTCCCTAAAGGATATTTGATATTCGACCTTTCGCGGTTCTAAAATTGAAAAACAAAAAAGATGATGGAAGTTTGTCGGAATAGTATTGAAAATCAAATTTGATATTTGAATCAAGTTGTCCTAAACTTGATAATTTGAAATTGAATTTGAAATTGATTGAATCGGTTGTTGGAATGTAGGCTCTTTGATCAACAAATTTCAACATATGCGGTTCACTCAAGGTATGCTATTATGCTTATTTTAGCTATTCTTTAATCACTAATTACAGTTATCGATATTTTATGATGAATATAGAAAAATATGATGTTTTGCGATCATACACCTTGTCTTGATTAGAAGCTTAAAATGAGTACGTAGTCTTTCAATTTACCTAATAGTATGTATGAATAAATGTATTGTATTGTGTAGAGATGTCTCTGAAGTAAAATATGATATTTGAACCATCGGTGTTCAAATTTCGAAAAACTCAAAAGATTATGGAATTTTGCCCAAATTTGATTGAAAATATAAGTTGTCTTAAACTTGATAATTGAGTTATCAACTTCTCATTGGATAGTGAGCCCGAATGATATCCCAAATTTGATATGTTGAAGGTATAAAATAGATGGATTATACTTTGTCCGGATGTCCCTAAAGGAAAAAGATGATGAAATTTTGTCGGAATAGAATTGAATTTGTAAAATGGATCGATTATATTTTACCCGGATGTCCCTAAAGGATATATGATATTTGACTCTTCGCGGTTCTAAAATTGAAAAACAAAAAAGGTGATGGAATTTTGTCGGAATAGAATTGAAGGTGTAAAATGGATCGATTATGTTTTGCCCGGATGTCCCTAAAGGATATTTGATATTCGACCTTTTGCGGTTCTAAAATTGAAAAACAAAAAAGATGATGGAAGTTTGTCGGAATAGTATTGAAAATCAAATTTGATATTTGAATCTAGTTGTCCTAAACTTGATAATTTGAAATTGATTGAATCGGTTGTTGGAATGTAGGCTCTTTGATCAACAAATTTCAACATATGCGGTTCACTCAAGGTATGCTATTATGCTTATTTTAGCTATTCTTTAATCACTACTTACAGTTATCGATATTTTACGATGGATATAGAAAAATATGATGTTTTGCGATCATACACCTTGTCTTGATTATAAGCTTAAAATGAATACGTAGTCTTTCAATTTACTTGATAGTATGTATGAATAAATGGATTGTATTGTGTAGAGATGTCTCTGAAGTAAAATATGATATTTGAACCATCGGTGTTCAAATTTCGAAAAACTCAAAAGATTATGGAATTTTGCCCAAATTTGATTGAAAATATAAGTTGTCTTAAACTTGATAATTGAGTTATCAACTTCTCATTGGATAGTGAGCCCGAATGATATCCCAAATTTGATATGTTGAAGGTATAAAATGGATGGATTATACTTTGTCCGGATGTCCCTAAAGGAAAAAGATGATGAAATTTTGTCGGAATAGAATTGAATTTGTAAAATGGATCGATTATATTTTGCCCGGATGTCCCTAAAGGATATATGATATTTGACTCTTCGCGGTTCTAAAATTGAAAAACAAAAAAGGTGATGGAATTTTGTCGGAATAGAATTGAAGGTGTAAAATGGATCGATTATGTTTTGCCCGGATGTCCCTAAAGGATATTTGATATTCGACCTTTCGCGGTTCTAAAATTGAAAAACAAAAAAGATGATGGAAGTTTGTCGGAATAGTATTGAAAATCAAATTTGATATTTGAATCAAGTTGTCCTAAACTTGATACTTTGAAATTGAATTTGAAATTGATTGAATCGGTTGTTGGAATGTAGGCTCTTTGATCAACAAATTTCAACATATGCGGTTCACTCAAGGTATGCTATTATGCTTATTTTAGCTATTCTTTAATCACTAATTACAGTTATCGATATTTTATGATGAATATAGAAAAATATGATGTTTTGCGATCATACACCTTGTCTTGATTAGAAGCTTAAAATGAGTACGTAGTCTTTCAATTTACTTGATAGTATGTATGAATAAATGTATTGTATTGTGTAGAGATGTCTCTGAAGTAAAATATGATATTTGAACCATCGGTGTTCAAATTTCGAAAAACTCAAAAGATTATGGAATTTTGCCCAAATTTGATTGAAAATATAAGTTGTCTTAAACTTGATAATTGAGTTATCAACTTCTCATTGGATAGTGAGCCCGAATGATATCCCAAATTTGATATGTTGAAGGTATAAAATAGATGGATTATACTTTGTCCGGATGTCCCTAAAGGAAAAAGATGATGAAATTTTGTCGGAATAGAATTGAATTTGTAAAATGGATCGATTATATTTTACCCGGATGTCCCTAAAGGATATATGATATTTGACTCTTCGCGGTTCTAAAATTGAAAAACAAAAAAGGTGATGGAATTTTGTCGGAATAGAATTGAAGGTGTAAAATGGATCGATTATGTTTTGCCCGGATGTCCCTAAAGGATATTTGATATTCGACCTTTTGCGGTTCTAAAATTGAAAAACAAAAAAGATGATGGAAGTTTGTCGGAATAGTATTGAAAATCAAATTTGATATTTGAATCTAGTTGTCCTAAACTTGATAATTTGAAATTGATTGAATCGGTTGTTGGAATGTAGGCTCTTTGATCAACAAATTTCAACATATGCGGTTCACTCAAGGTATGCTATTATGCTTATTTTAGCTATTCTTTAATCACTACTTACAGTTATCGATATTTTACGATGGATATAGAAAAATATGATGTTTTGCGATCATACACCTTGTCTTGATTATAAGCTTAAAATGAATACGTAGTCTTTCAATTTACTTGATAGTATGTATGAATAAATGGATTGTATTGTGTAGAGATGTCTCTGAAGTAAAATATGATATTTGAACCATCGGTGTTCAAATTTCGAAAAACTCAAAAGATTATGGAATTTTGCCCAAATTTGATTGAAAATATAAGTTGTCTTAAACTTGATAATTGAGTTATCAACTTCTCATTGGATAGTGAGCCCGAATGATATCCCAAATTTGATATGTTGAAGGTATAAAATGGATGGATTATACTTTGTCCGGATGTCCCTAAAGGAAAAAGATGATGAAATTTTGTCGGAATAGAATTGAATTTGTAAAATGGATCGATTATATTTTGCCCGGATGTCCCTAAAGGATATATGATATTTGACTCTTCGCGGTTCTAAAATTGAAAAACAAAAAAGGTGATGGAATTTTGTCGGAATAGAATTGAAGGTGTAAAATGGATCGATTATGTTTTGCCCGGATGTCCCTAAAGGATATTTGATATTCGACCTTTCGCGGTTCTAAAATTGAAAAACAAAAAAGATGATGGAAGTTTGTCGGAATAGTATTGAAAATCAAATTTGATATTTGAATCAAGTTGTCCTAAACTTGATAATTTGAAATTGAATTTGAAATTGATTGAATCGGTTGTTGGAATGTAGGCTCTTTGATCAACAAATTTCAACATATGCGGTTCACTCAAGGTATGCTATTATGCTTATTTTAGCTATTCTTTAATCACTAATTACAGTTATCGATATTTTATGATGAATATAGAAAAATATGATGTTTTGCGATCATACACCTTGTCTTGATTAGAAGCTTAAAATGAGTACGTAGTCTTTCAATTTACCTAATAGTATGTATGAATAAATGTATTGTATTGTGTAGAGATGTCTCTGAAGTAAAATATGATATTTGAACCATCGGTGTTCAAATTTCGAAAAACTCAAAAGATTATGGAATTTTGCCCAAATTTGATTGAAAATATAAGTTGTCTTAAACTTGATAATTGAGTTATCAACTTCTCATTGGATAGTGAGCCCGAATGATATCCCAAATTTGATATGTTGAAGGTATAAAATAGATGGATTATACTTTGTCCGGATGTCCCTAAAGGAAAAAGATGATGAAATTTTGTCGGAATAGAATTGAATTTGTAAAATGGATCGATTATATTTTACCCGGATGTCCCTAAAGGATATATGATATTTGACTCTTCGCGGTTCTAAAATTGAAAAACAAAAAAGGTGATGGAATTTTGTCGGAATAGAATTGAAGGTGTAAAATGGATCGATTATGTTTTGCCCGGATGTCCCTAAAGGATATTTGATATTCGACCTTTTGCGGTTCTAAAATTGAAAAACAAAAAAGATGATGGAAGTTTGTCGGAATAGTATTGAAAATCAAATTTGATATTTGAATCTAGTTGTCCTAAACTTGATAATTTGAAATTGATTGAATCGGTTGTTGGAATGTAGGCTCTTTGATCAACAAATTTCAACATATGCGGTTCACTCAAGGTATGCTATTATGCTTATTTTAGCTATTCTTTAATCACTACTTACAGTTATCGATATTTTACGATGGATATAGAAAAATATGATGTTTTGCGATCATACACCTTGTCTTGATTATAAGCTTAAAATGAATACGTAGTCTTTCAATTTACTTGATAGTATGTATGAATAAATGGATTGTATTGTGTAGAGATGTCTCTGAAGTAAAATATGATATTTGAACCATCGGTGTTCAAATTTCGAAAAACTCAAAAGATTATGGAATTTTGCCCAAATTTGATTGAAAATATAAGTTGTCTTAAACTTGATAATTGAGTTATCAACTTCTCATTGGATAGTGAGCCCGAATGATATCCCAAATTTGATATGTTGAAGGTATAAAATGGATGGATTATACTTTGTCCGGATGTCCCTAAAGGAAAAAGATGATGAAATTTTGTCGGAATAGAATTGAATTTGTAAAATGGATCGATTATATTTTGCCCGGATGTCCCTAAAGGATATATGATATTTGACTCTTCGCGGTTCTAAAATTGAAAAACAAAAAAGGTGATGGAATTTTGTCGGAATAGAATTGAAGGTGTAAAATGGATCGATTATGTTTTGCCCGGATGTCCCTAAAGGATATTTGATATTCGACCTTTCGCGGTTCTAAAATTGAAAAACAAAAAAGATGATGGAAGTTTGTCGGAATAGTATTGAAAATCAAATTTGATATTTGAATCAAGTTGTCCTAAACTTGATACTTTGAAATTGAATTTGAAATTGATTGAATCGGTTGTTGGAATGTAGGCTCTTTGATCAACAAATTTCAACATATGCGGTTCACTCAAGGTATGCTATTATGCTTATTTTAGCTATTCTTTAATCACTAATTACAGTTATCGATATTTTATGATGAATATAGAAAAATATGATGTTTTGCGATCATACACCTTGTCTTGATTAGAAGCTTAAAATGAGTACGTAGTCTTTCAATTTACCTGATAGTATGTATGAATAAATGTATTGTATTGTGTAGAGATGTCTCTGAAGTAAAATATGATATTTGAACCATCGGTGTTCAAATTTCGAAAAACTCAAAAGATTATGGAATTTTGCCCAAATTTGATTGAAAATATAAGTTGTCTTAAACTTGATAATTGAGTTATCAACTTCTCATTGGATAGTGAGCCCGAATGATATCCCAAATTTGATATGTTGAAGGTATAAAATAGATGGATTATACTTTGTCCGGATGTCCCTAAAGGAAAAAGATGATGAAATTTCGTCGGAATAGAATTGAATTTGTAAAATGGATCGATTATATTTTACCCGGATGTCCCTAAAGGATATATGATATTTGACTCTTCGCGGTTCTAAAATTGAAAAACAAAAAAGGTGATGGAATTTTGTCGGAATAGAATTGAAGGTGTAAAATGGATCGATTATGTTTTGCCCGGATGTCCCTAAAGGATATTTGATATTCGACCTTTTGCGGTTCTAAAATTGAAAAACAAAAAAGATGATGGAAGTTTGTCGGAATAGTATTGAAAATCAAATTTGATATTTGAATCTAGTTGTCCTAAACTTGATAATTTGAAATTGATTGAATCGGTTGTTGGAATGTAGGCTCTTTGATCAACAAATTTCAACATATGCGGTTCACTCAAGGTATGCTATTATGCTTATTTTAGCTATTCTTTAATCACTACTTACAGTTATCGTTATTTTACGATGGATATAGAAAAATATGATGTTTTGCGATCATACACCTTGTCTTGATTATAAGCTTAAAATGAATACGTAGTCTTTCAATTTACTTGATAGTATGTATGAATAAATGGATTGTATTGTGTAGAGATGTCTCTGAAGTAAAATATGATATTTGAACCATCGGTGTTCAAATTTCGAAAAACTCAAAAGATTATGGAATTTTGCCCAAATTTGATTGAAAATATAAGTTGTCTTAAACTTGATAATTGAGTTATCAACTTCTCATTGGATAGTGAGCCCGAATGATATCCCAAATTTGATATGTTGAAGGTATAAAATGGATGGATTATACTTTGTCCGGATGTCCCTAAAGGAAAAAGATGATGAAATTTTGTCGGAATAGAATTGAATTTGTAAAATGGATCGATTATATTTTGCCCGGATGTCCCTAAAGGATATATGATATTTGACTCTTCGCGGTTCTAAAATTGAAAAACAAAAAAGGTGATGGAATTTTGTCGGAATAGAATTGAAGGTGTAAAATGGATCGATTATGTTTTGCCCGGATGTCCCTAAAGGATATTTGATATTCGACCTTTCGCGGTTCTAAAATTGAAAAACAAAAAAGATGATGGAAGTTTGTCGGAATAGTATTGAAAATCAAATTTGATATTTGAATCAAGTTGTCCTAAACTTGATAATTTGAAATTGAATTTGAAATTGATTGAATCGGTTGTTGGAATGTAGGCTCTTTGATCAACAAATTTCAACATATGCGGTTCACTCAAGGTATGCTATTATGCTTATTTTAGCTATTCTTTAATCACTAATTACAGTTATCGATATTTTATGATGAATATAGAAAAATATGATGTTTTGCGATTATACACCTTGTCTTGATTAGAAGCTTAAAATGAGTACGTAGTCTTTCAATTTACCTAATAGTATGTATGAATAAATGTATTGTATTGTGTAGAGATGTCTCTGAAGTAAAATATGATATTTGAACCATCGGTGTTCAAATTTCGAAAAACTCAAAAGATTATGGAATTTTGCCCAAATTTGATTGAAAATATAAGTTGTCTTAAACTTGATAATTGAGTTATCAACTTCTCATTGGATAGTGAGCCCGAATGATATCCCAAATTTGATATGTTGAAGGTATAAAATAGATGGATTATACTTTGTCCGGATGTCCCTAAAGGAAAAAGATGATGAAATTTTGTCGGAATAGAATTGAATTTGTAAAATGGATCGATTATATTTTACCCGGATGTCCCTAAAGGATATATGATATTTGACTCTTCGCGGTTCTAAAATTGAAAAACAAAAAAGGTGATGGAATTTTGTCGGAATAGAATTGAAGGTGTAAAATGGATCGATTATGTTTTTCCCGGATGTCCCTAAAGGATATTTGATATTCGACCTTTTGCGGTTCTAAAATTGAAAAACAAAAAAGATGATGGAAGTTTGTCGGAATAGTATTGAAAATCAAATTTGATATTTGAATCTAGTTGTCCTAAACTTGATAATTTGAAATTGATTGAATCGGTTGTTGGAATGTAGGCTCTTTGATCAACAAATTTCAACATATGCGGTTCACTCAAGGTATGCTATTATGCTTATTTTAGCTATTCTTTAATCACTACTTACAGTTATCGATATTTTACGATGGATATAGAAAAATATGATGTTTTGCGATCATACACCTTGTCTTGATTATAAGCTTAAAATGAATACGTAGTCTTTCAATTTACTTGATAGTATGTATGAATAAATGGATTGTATTGTGTAGAGATGTCTCTGAAGTAAAATATGATATTTGAACCATCGGTGTTCAAATTTCGAAAAACTCAAAAGATTATGGAATTTTGCCCAAATTTGATTGAAAATATAAGTTGTCTTAAACTTGATAATTGAGTTATCAACTTCTCATTGGATAGTGAGCCCGAATGATATCCCAAATTTGATATGTTGAAGGTATAAAATGGATGGATTATACTTTGTCCGGATGTCCCTAAAGGAAAAAGATGATGAAATTTTGTCGGAATAGAATTGAATTTGTAAAATGGATCGATTATATTTTGCCCGGATGTCCCTAAAGGATATATGATATTTGACTCTTCGCGGTTCTAAAATTGAAAAACAAAAAAGGTGATGGAATTTTGTCGGAATAGAATTGAAGGTGTAAAATGGATCGATTATGTTTTGCCCGGATGTCCCTAAAGGATATTTGATATTCGACCTTTTGCGGTTCTAAAATTGAAAAACAAAAAAGATGATGGAAGTTTGTCGGAATAGTATTGAAAATCAAATTTGATATTTGAATCTAGTTGTCCTAAACTTGATAATTTGAAATTGATTGAATCGGTTGTTGGAATGTAGGCTCTTTGATCAACAAATTTCAACATATGCGGTTCACTCAAGGTATGCTATTATGCTTATTTTAGCTATTCTTTAATCACTACTTACAGTTATCGATATTTTACGATGGATATAGAAAAATATGATGTTTTGCGATCATACACCTTGTCTTGATTATAAGCTTAAAATGAATACGTAGTCTTTCAATTTACTTGATAGTATGTATGAATAAATGGATTGTATTGTGTAGAGATGTCTCTGAAGTAAAATATGATATTTGAACCATCGGTGTTCAAATTTCGAAAAACTCAAAAGATTATGGAATTTTGCCCAAATTTGATTGAAAATATAAGTTGTCTTAAACTTGATAATTGAGTTATCAACTTCTCATTGGATAGTGAGCCCGAATGATATCCCAAATTTGATATGTTGAAGGTATAAAATGGATGGATTATACTTTGTCCGGATGTCCCTAAAGGAAAAAGATGATGAAATTTTGTCGGAATAGAATTGAATTTGTAAAATGGATCGATTATATTTTGCCCGGATGTCCCTAAAGGATATATGATATTTGACTCTTCGCGGTTCTAAAATTGAAAAACAAAAAAGGTGATGGAATTTTGTCGGAATAGAATTGAAGGTGTAAAATGGATCGATTATGTTTTGCCCGGATGTCCCTAAAGGATATTTGATATTCGACCTTTCGCGGTTCTAAAATTGAAAAACAAAAAAGATGATGGAAGTTTGTCGGAATAGTATTGAAAATCAAATTTGATATTTGAATCAAGTTGTCCTAAACTTGATAATTTGAAATTGAATTTGAAATTGATTGAATCGGTTGTTGGAATGTAGGCTCTTTGATCAACAAATTTCAACATATGCGGTTCACTCAAGGTATGCTATTATGCTTATTTTAGCTATTCTTTAATCACTAATTACAGTTATCGATATTTTATGATGAATATAGAAAAATATGATGTTTTGCGATCATACACCTTGTCTTGATTAGAAGCTTAAAATGAGTACGTAGTCTTTCAATTTACCTAATAGTATGTATGAATAAATGTATTGTATTGTGTAGAGATGTCTCTGAAGTAAAATATGATATTTGAACCATCGGTGTTCAAATTTCGAAAAACTCAAAAGATTATGGGATTTTGCCCAAATTTGATTGAAAATATAAGTTGTCTTAAACTTGATAATTGAGTTATCAACTTCTCATTGGATAGTGAGCCCGAATGATATCCCAAATTTGATATGTTGAAGGTATAAAATAGATGGATTATACTTTGTCCGGATGTCCCTAAAGGAAAAAGATGATGAAATTTTGTCGGAATAGAATTGAATTTGTAAAATGGATCGATTATATTTTACCCGGATGTCCCTAAAGGATATATGATATTTGACTCTTCGCGGTTCTAAAATTGAAAAACAAAAAAGGTGATGGAATTTTGTCGGAATAGAATTGAAGGTGTAAAATGGATCGATTATGTTTTTCCCGGATGTCCCTAAAGGATATTTGATATTCGACCTTTTGCGGTTCTAAAATTGAAAAACAAAAAAGATGATGGAAGTTTGTCGGAATAGTATTGAAAATCAAATTTGATATTTGAATCTAGTTGTCCTAAACTTGATAATTTGAAATTGATTGAATCGGTTGTTGGAATGTAGGCTCTTTGATCAACAAATTTCAACATATGCGGTTCACTCAAGGTATGCTATTATGCTTATTTTAGCTATTCTTTAATCACTACTTACAGTTATCGATATTTTACGATGGATATAGAAAAATATGATGTTTTGCGATCATACACCTTGTCTTGATTATAAGCTTAAAATGAATACGTAGTCTTTCAATTTACTTGATAGTATGTATGAATAAATGGATTGTATTGTGTAGAGATGTCTCTGAAGTAAAATATGATATTTGAACCATCGGTGTTCAAATTTCGAAAAACTCAAAAGATTATGGAATTTTGCCCAAATTTGATTGAAAATATAAGTTGTCTTAAACTTGATAATTGAGTTATCAACTTCTCATTGGATAGTGAGCCCGAATGATATCCCAAATTTGATATGTTGAAGGTATAAAATGGATGGATTATACTTTGTCCGGATGTCCCTAAAGGAAAAAGATGATGAAATTTTGTCGGAATAGAATTGAATTTGTAAAATGGATCGATTATATTTTGCCCGGATGTCCCTAAAGGATATATGATATTTGACTCTTCGCGGTTCTAAAATTGAAAAACAAAAAAGGTGATGGAATTTTGTCGGAATAGAATTGAAGGTGTAAAATGGATCGATTATGTTTTGCCCGGATGTCCCTAAAGGATATTTGATATTCGACCTTTTGCGGTTCTAAAATTGAAAAACAAAAAAGATGATGGAAGTTTGTCGGAATAGTATTGAAAATCAAATTTGATATTTGAATCTAGTTGTCCTAAACTTGATAATTTGAAATTGATTGAATCGGTTGTTGGAATGTAGGCTCTTTGATCAACAAATTTCAACATATGCGGTTCACTCAAGGTATGCTATTATGCTTATTTTAGCTATTCTTTAATCACTACTTACAGTTATCGATATTTTACGATGGATATAGAAAAATATGATGTTTTGCGATCATACACCTTGTCTTGATTATAAGCTTAAAATGAATACGTAGTCTTTCAATTTACTTGATAGTATGTATGAATAAATGGATTGTATTGTGTAGAGATGTCTCTGAAGTAAAATATGATATTTGAACCATCGGTGTTCAAATTTCGAAAAACTCAAAAGATTATGGAATTTTGCCCAAATTTGATTGAAAATATAAGTTGTCTTAAACTTGATAATTGAGTTATCAACTTCTCATTGGATAGTGAGCCCGAATGATATCCCAAATTTGATATGTTGAAGGTATAAAATGGATGGATTATACTTTGTCCGGATGTCCCTAAAGGAAAAAGATGATGAAATTTTGTCGGAATAGAATTGAATTTGTAAAATGGATCGATTATATTTTGCCCGGATGTCCCTAAAGGATATATGATATTTGACTCTTCGCGGTTCTAAAATTGAAAAACAAAAAAGGTGATGGAATTTTGTCGGAATAGAATTGAAGGTGTAAAATGGATCGATTATGTTTTGCCCGGATGTCCCTAAAGGATATTTGATATTCGACCTTTCGCGGTTCTAAAATTGAAAAACAAAAAAGATGATGGAAGTTTGTCGGAATAGTATTGAAAATCAAATTTGATATTTGAATCAAGTTGTCCTAAACTTGATAATTTGAAATTGAATTTGAAATTGATTGAATCGGTTGTTGGAATGTAGGCTCTTTGATCAACAAATTTCAACATATGCGGTTCACTCAAGGTATGCTATTATGCTTATTTTAGCTATTCTTTAATCACTAATTACAGTTATCGATATTTTATGATGAATATAGAAAAATATGATGTTTTGCGATCATACACCTTGTCTTGATTAGAAGCTTAAAATGAGTACGTAGTCTTTCAATTTACCTAATAGTATGTATGAATAAATGTATTGTATTGTGTAGAGATGTCTCTGAAGTAAAATATGATATTTGAACCATCGGTGTTCAAATTTCGAAAAACTCAAAAGATTATGGAATTTTGCCCAAATTTGATTGAAAATATAAGTTGTCTTAAACTTGATAATTGAGTTATCAACTTCTCATTGGATAGTGAGCCCGAATGATATCCCAAATTTGATATGTTGAAGGTATAAAATAGATGGATTATACTTTGTCCGGATGTCCCTAAAGGAAAAAGATGATGAAATTTTGTCGGAATAGAATTGAATTTGTAAAATGGATCGATTATATTTTACCCGGATGTCCCTAAAGGATATATGATATTTGACTCTTCGCGGTTCTAAAATTGAAAAACAAAAAAGGTGATGGAATTTTGTCGGAATAGAATTGAAGGTGTAAAATGGATCGATTATGTTTTGCCCGGATGTCCCTAAAGGATATTTGATATTCGACCTTTTGCGGTTCTAAAATTGAAAAACAAAAAAGATGATGGAAGTTTGTCGGAATAGTATTGAAAATCAAATTTGATATTTGAATCTAGTTGTCCTAAACTTGATAATTTGAAATTGATTGAATCGGTTGTTGGAATGTAGGCTCTTTGATCAACAAATTTCAACATATGCGGTTCACTCAAGGTATGCTATTATGCTTATTTTAGCTATTCTTTAATCACTACTTACAGTTATCGATATTTTACGATGGATATAGAAAAATATGATGTTTTGCGATCATACACCTTGTCTTGATTATAAGCTTAAAATGAATACGTAGTCTTTCAATTTACTTGATAGTATGTATGAATAAATGGATTGTATTGTGTAGAGATGTCTCTGAAGTAAAATATGATATTTGAACCATCGGTGTTCAAATTTCGAAAAACTCAAAAGATTATGGAATTTTGCCCAAATTTGATTGAAAATATAAGTTGTCTTAAACTTGATAATTGAGTTATCAACTTCTCATTGGATAGTGAGCCCGAATGATATCCCAAATTTGATATGTTGAAGGTATAAAATGGATGGATTATACTTTGTCCGGATGTCCCTAAAGGAAAAAGATGATGAAATTTTGTCGGAATAGAATTGAATTTGTAAAATGGATCGATTATATTTTGCCCGGATGTCCCTAAAGGATATATGATATTTGACTCTTCGCGGTTCTAAAATTGAAAAACAAAAAAGGTGATGGAATTTTGTCGGAATAGAATTGAAGGTGTAAAATGGATCGATTATGTTTTGCCCGGATGTCCCTAAAGGATATTTGATATTCGACCTTTCGCGGTTCTAAAATTGAAAAACAAAAAAGATGATGGAAGTTTGTCGGAATAGTATTGAAAATCAAATTTGATATTTGAATCAAGTTGTCCTAAACTTGATAATTTGAAATTGAATTTGAAATTGATTGAATCGGTTGTTGGAATGTAGGCTCTTTGATCAACAAATTTCAACATATGCGGTTCACTCAAGGTATGCTATTATGCTTATTTTAGCTATTCTTTAATCACTACTTACAGTTATCGATATTTTACGATGGATATAGAAAAATATGATGTTTTGCGATCATACACCTTGTCTTGATTATAAGCTTAAAATGAATACGTAGTCTTTCAATTTACTTGATAGTATGTATGAATAAATGGATTGTATTGTGTAGAGATGTCTCTGAAGTAAAATATGATATTTGAACCATCGGTGTTCAAATTTCGAAAAACTCAAAAGATTATGGAATTTTGCCCAAATTTGATTGAAAATATAAGTTGTCTTAAACTTGATAATTGAGTTATCAACTTCTCATTGGATAGTGAGCCCGAATGATATCCCAAATTTGATATGTTGAAGGTATAAAATGGATGGATTATACTTTGTCCGGATGTCCCTAAAGGAAAAAGATGATGAAATTTTGTCGGAATAGAATTGAATTTGTAAAATGGATCGATTATATTTTGCCCGGATGTCCCTAAAGGATATATGATATTTGACTCTTCGCGGTTCTAAAATTGAAAAACAAAAAAGGTGATGGAATTTTGTCGGAATAGAATTGAAGGTGTAAAATGGATCGATTATGTTTTGCCCGGATGTCCCTAAAGGATATTTGATATTCGACCTTTCGCGGTTCTAAAATTGAAAAACAAAAAAGATGATGGAAGTTTGTCGGAATAGTATTGAAAATCAAATTTGATATTTGAATCAAGTTGTCCTAAACTTGATAATTTGAAATTGAATTTGAAATTGATTGAATCGGTTGTTGGAATGTAGGCTCTTTGATCAACAAATTTCAACATATGCGGTTCACTCAAGGTATGCTATTATGCTTATTTTAGCTATTCTTTAATCACTAATTACAGTTATCGATATTTTATGATGAATATAGAAAAATATGATGTTTTGCGATCATACACCTTGTCTTGATTAGAAGCTTAAAATGAGTACGTAGTCTTTCAATTTACCTAATAGTATGTATGAATAAATGTATTGTATTGTGTAGAGATGTCTCTGAAGTAAAATATGATATTTGAACCATCGGTGTTCAAATTTCGAAAAACTCAAAAGATTATGGAATTTTGCCCAAATTTGATTGAAAATATAAGTTGTCTTAAACTTGATAATTGAGTTATCAACTTCTCATTGGATAGTGAGCCCGAATGATATCCCAAATTTGATATGTTGAAGGTATAAAATAGATGGATTATACTTTGTCCGGATGTCCCTAAAGGAAAAAGATGATGAAATTTTGTCGGAATAGAATTGAATTTGTAAAATGGATCGATTATATTTTACCCGGATGTCCCTAAAGGATATATGATATTTGACTCTTCGCGGTTCTAAAATTGAAAAACAAAAAAGGTGATGGAATTTTGTCGGAATAGAATTGAAGGTGTAAAATGGATCGATTATGTTTTGCCCGGATGTCCCTAAAGGATATTTGATATTCGACCTTTTGCGGTTCTAAAATTGAAAAACAAAAAAGATGATGGAAGTTTGTCGGAATAGTATTGAAAATCAAATTTGATATTTGAATCTAGTTGTCCTAAACTTGATAATTTGAAATTGATTGAATCGGTTGTTGGAATGTAGGCTCTTTGATCAACAAATTTCAACATATGCGGTTCACTCAAGGTATGCTATTATGCTTATTTTAGCTATTCTTTAATCACTACTTACAGTTATCGATATTTTACGATGGATATAGAAAAATATGATGTTTTGCGATCATACACCTTGTCTTGATTATAAGCTTAAAATGAATACGTAGTCTTTCAATTTACTTGATAGTATGTATGAATAAATGGATTGTATTGTGTAGAGATGTCTCTGAAGTAAAATATGATATTTGAACCATCGGTGTTCAAATTTCGAAAAACTCAAAAGATTATGGAATTTTGCCCAAATTTGATTGAAA
This sequence comes from Trifolium repens, assembly GCA_030408175.1. Classification (NCBI taxonomy): domain Eukaryota; kingdom Viridiplantae; phylum Streptophyta; class Magnoliopsida; order Fabales; family Fabaceae; genus Trifolium; species Trifolium repens. The sequence goes on from CP125837.1 coordinate 46,075,540, forward strand.
ATATAAGTTGTCTTAAACTTGATAATTGAGTTATCAACTTCTCATTGGATAGTGAGCCCGAATGATATCCCAAATTTGATATGTTGAAGGTATAAAATATATGGATTATACTTTGTCCGGATGTCCCTAAAGGAAAAAGATGATGAAATTTTGTCGGAATAGAATTGAATTTGTAAAATGGATCGATTATATTTTACCCGGATGTCCCTAAAGGATATATGATATTTGACTCTTCGCGGTTCTAAAATTGAAAAACAAAAAAGGTGATGGAATTTTGTCGGAATAGAATTGAAGGTGTAAAATGGATCGATTATGTTTTGCCCGGATGTCCCTAAAGGATATTTGATATTCGACCTTTTGCGGTTCTAAAATTGAAAAACAAAAAAGATGATGGAAGTTTGTCGGAATAGTATTGAAAATCAAATTTGATATTTGAATCTAGTTGTCCTAAACTTGATAATTTGAAATTGATTGAATCGGTTGTTGGAATGTAGGCTCTTTGATCAACAAATTTCAACATATGCGGTTCACTCAAGGTATGCTATTATGCTTATTTTAGCTATTCTTTAATCACTACTTACAGTTATCGATATTTTACGATGGATATAGAAAAATATGATGTTTTGCGATCATACACCTTGTCTTGATTATAAGCTTAAAATGAATACGTAGTCTTTCAATTTACTTGATAGTATGTATGAATAAATGGATTGTATTGTGTAGAGATGTCTCTGAAGTAAAATATGATATTTGAACCATCGGTGTTCAAATTTCGAAAAACTCAAAAGATTATGGAATTTTGCCCAAATTTGATTGAAAATATAAGTTGTCTTAAACTTGATAATTGAGTTATCAACTTCTCATTGGATAGTGAGCCCGAATGATATCCCAAATTTGATATGTTGAAGGTATAAAATGGATGGATTATACTTTGTCCGGATGTCCCTAAAGGAAAAAGATGATGAAATTTTGTCGGAATAGAATTGAATTTGTAAAATGGATCGATTATATTTTGCCCGGATGTCCCTAAAGGATATATGATATTTGACTCTTCGCGGTTCTAAAATTGAAAAACAAAAAAGGTGATGGAATTTTGTCGGAATAGAATTGAAGGTGTAAAATGGATCGATTATGTTTTGCCCGGATGTCCCTAAAGGATATTTGATATTCGACCTTTCGCGGTTCTAAAATTGAAAAACAAAAAAGATGATGGAAGTTTGTCGGAATAGTATTGAAAATCAAATTTGATATTTGAATCAAGTTGTCCTAAACTTGATAATTTGAAATTGAATTTGAAATTGATTGAATCGGTTGTTGGAATGTAGGCTCTTTGATCAACAAATTTCAACATATGCGGTTCACTCAAGGTATGCTATTATGCTTATTTTAGCTATTCTTTAATCACTACTTACAGTTATCGATATTTTACGATGGATATAGAAAAATATGATGTTTTGCGATCATACACCTTGTCTTGATTATAAGCTTAAAATGAATACGTAGTCTTTCAATTTACTTGATAGTATGTATGAATAAATGGATTGTATTGTGTAGAGATGTCTCTGAAGTAAAATATGATATTTGAACCATCGGTGTTCAAATTTCGAAAAACTCAAAAGATTATGGAATTTTGCCCAAATTTGATTGAAAATATAAGTTGTCTTAAACTTGATAATTGAGTTATCAACTTCTCATTGGATAGTGAGCCCGAATGATATCCCAAATTTGATATGTTGAAGGTATAAAATGGATGGATTATACTTTGTCCGGATGTCCCTAAAGGAAAAAGATGATGAAATTTTGTCGGAATAGAATTGAATTTGTAAAATGGATCGATTATATTTTGCCCGGATGTCCCTAAAGGATATATGATATTTGACTCTTCGCGGTTCTAAAATTGAAAGACAAAAAAGGTGATGGAATTTTGTCGGAATAGAATTGAAGGTGTAAAATGGATCGATTATGTTTTGCCCGGATGTCCCTAAAGGATATTTGATATTCGACCTTTCGCGGTTCTAAAATTGAAAAACAAAAAAGATGATGGAAGTTTGTCGGAATAGTATTGAAAATCAAATTTGATATTTGAATCAAGTTGTCCTAAACTTGATAATTTGAAATTGAATTTGAAATTGATTGAATCGGTTGTTGGAATGTAGGCTCTTTGATCAACAAATTTCAACATATGCGGTTCACTCAAGGTATGCTATTATGCTTATTTTAGCTATTCTTTAATCACTAATTACAGTTATCGATATTTTATGATGAATATAGAAAAATATGATGTTTTGCGATCATACACCTTGTCTTGATTAGAAGCTTAAAATGAGTACGTAGTCTTTCAATTTACCTAATAGTATGTATGAATAAATGTATTGTATTGTGTAGAGATGTCTCTGAAGTAAAATATGATATTTGAACCATCGGTGTTCAAATTTCGAAAAACTCAAAAGATTATGGAATTTTGCCCAAATTTGATTGAAAATATAAGTTGTCTTAAACTTGATAATTGAGTTATCAACTTCTCATTGGATAGTGAGCCCGAATGATATCCCAAATTTGATATGTTGAAGGTATAAAATAGATGGATTATACTTTGTCCGGATGTCCCTAAAGGAAAAAGATGATGAAATTTTGTCGGAATAGAATTGAATTTGTAAAATGGATCGATTATATTTTACCCGGATGTCCCTAAAGGATATATGATATTTGACTCTTCGCGGTTCTAAAATTGAAAAACAAAAAAGGTGATGGAATTTTGTCGGAATAGAATTGAAGGTGTAAAATGGATCGATTATGTTTTGCCCGGATGTCCCTAAAGGATATTTGATATTCGACCTTTTGCGGTTCTAAAATTGAAAAACAAAAAAGATGATGGAAGTTTGTCGGAATAGTATTGAAAATCAAATTTGATATTTGAATCTAGTTGTCCTAAACTTGATAATTTGAAATTGATTGAATCGGTTGTTGGAATGTAGGCTCTTTGATCAACAAATTTCAACATATGCGGTTCACTCAAGGTATGCTATTATGCTTATTTTAGCTATTCTTTAATCACTACTTACAGTTATCGATATTTTACGATGGATATAGAAAAATATGATGTTTTGCGATCATACACCTTGTCTTGATTATAAGCTTAAAATGAATACGTAGTCTTTCAATTTACTTGATAGTATGTATGAATAAATGGATTGTATTGTGTAGAGATGTCTCTGAAGTAAAATATGATATTTGAACCATCGGTGTTCAAATTTCGAAAAACTCAAAAGATTATGGAATTTTGCCCAAATTTGATTGAAAATATAAGTTGTCTTAAACTTGATAATTGAGTTATCAACTTCTCATTGGATAGTGAGCCCGAATGATATCCCAAATTTGATATGTTGAAGGTATAAAATGGATGGATTATACTTTGTCCGGATGTCCCTAAAGGAAAAAGATGATGAAATTTTGTCGGAATAGAATTGAATTTGTAAAATGGATCGACTATATTTTGCCCGGATGTCCCTAAAGGATATATGATATTTGACTCTTCGCGGTTCTAAAATTGAAAAACAAAAAAGGTGATGGAATTTTGTCGGAATAGAATTGAAGGTGTAAAATGGATCGATTATGTTTTGCCCGGATGTCCCTAAAGGATATTTGATATTCGACCTTTCGCGGTTCTAAAATTGAAAAACATAAAAGATGATGGAAGTTTGTCGGAATAGTATTGAAAATCAAATTTGATATTTGAATCAAGTTGTCCTAAACTTGATAATTTGAAATTGAATTTGAAATTGATTGAATCGGTTGTTGGAATGTAGGCTCTTTGATCAACAAATTTCAACATATGCGGTTCACTCAAGGTATGCTATTATGCTTATTTTAGCTATTCTTTAATCACTAATTACAGTTATCGATATTTTATGATGAATATAGAAAAATATGATGTTTTGCGATCATACACCTTGTCTTGATTAGAAGCTTAAAATGAGTACGTAGTCTTTCAATTTACCTGATAGTATGTATGAATAAATGTATTGTATTGTGTAGAGATGTCTCTGAAGTAAAATATGATATTTGAACCATCGGTGTTCAAATTTCGAAAAACTCAAAAGATTATGGAATTTTGCCCAAATTTGATTGAAAATATAAGTTGTCTTAAACTTGATAATTGAGTTATCAACTTCTCATTGGATAGTGAGCCCGAATGATATCCCAAATTTGATATGTTGAAGGTATAAAATAGATGGATTATACTTTGTCCGGATGTCCCTAAAGGAAAAAGATGATGAAATTTTGTCGGAATAGAATTGAATTTGTAAAATGGATCGATTATATTTTACCCGGATGTCCCTAAAGGATATATGATATTTGACTCTTCGCGGTTCTAAAATTGAAAAACAAAAAAGGTGATGGAATTTTGTCGGAATAGAATTGAAGGTGTAAAATGGATCGATTATGTTTTGCCCGGATGTCCCTAAAGGATATTTGATATTCGACCTTTTGCGGTTCTAAAATTGAAAAACAAAAAAGATGATGGAAGTTTGTCGGAATAGTATTGAAAATCAAATTTGATATTTGAATCTAGTTGTCCTAAACTTGATAATTTGAAATTGATTGAATAGGTTGTTGGAATGTAGGCTCTTTGATCAACAAATTTCAACATATGCGGTTCACTCAAGGTATGCTATTATGCTTATTTTAGCTATTCTTTAATCACTACTTACAGTTATCGATATTTTACGATGGATATAGAAAAATATGATGTTTTGCGATCATACACCTTGTCTTGATTATAAGCTTAAAATGAATACGTAGTCTTTCAATTTACTTGATAGTATGTATGAATAAATGGATTGTATTGTGTAGAGATGTCTCTGAAGTAAAATATGATATTTGAACCATCGGTGTTCAAATTTCGAAAAACTCAAAAGATTATGGAATTTTGCCCAAATTTGATTGAAAATATAAGTTGTCTTAAACTTGATAATTGAGTTATCAACTTCTCATTGGATAGTGAGCCCGAATGATATCCCAAATTTGATATGTTGAAGGTATAAAATGGATGGATTATACTTTGTCCGGATGTCCCTAAAGGAAAAAGATGATGAAATTTTGTCGGAATAGAATTGAATTTGTAAAATGGATCGATTATATTTTGCCCGGATGTCCCTAAAGGATATATGATATTTGACTCTTCGCGGTTCTAAAATTGAAAAACAAAAAAGGTGATGGAATTTTGTCGGAATAGAATTGAAGGTGTAAAATGGATCGATTATGTTTTGCCCGGATGTCCCTAAAGGATATTTGATATTCGACCTTTCGCGGTTCTAAAATTGAAAAACAAAAAAGATGATGGAAGTTTGTCGGAATAGTATTGAAAATCAAATTTGATATTTGAATCAAGTTGTCCTAAACTTGATAATTTGAAATTGAATTTGAAATTGATTGAATCGGTTGTTGGAATGTAGGCTCTTTGATCAACAAATTTCAACATATGCGGTTCACTCAAGGTATGCTATTATGCTTATTTTAGCTATTCTTTAATCACTAATTACAGTTATCGATATTTTATGATGAATATAGAAAAATATGATGTTTTGCGATCATACACCTTGTCTTGATTAGAAGCTTAAAATGAGTACGTAGTCTTTCAATTTACCTGATAGTATGTATGAATAAATGTATTGTATTGTGTAGAGATGTCTCTGAAGTAAAATATGATATTTGAACCATCGGTGTTCAAATTTCGAAAAACTCAAAAGATTATGGAATTTTGCCCAAATTTGATTGAAAATATAAGTTGTCTTAAACTTGATAATTGAGTTATCAACTTCTCATTGGATAGTGAGCCCGAATGATATCCCAAATTTGATATGTTGAAGGTATAAAATAGATGGATTATACTTTGTCCGGATGTCCCTAAAGGAAAAAGATGATGAAATTTTGTCGGAATAGAATTGAATTTGTAAAATGGATCGATTATATTTTACCCGGATGTCCCTAAAGGATATATGATATTTGACTCTTCGCGGTTCTAAAATTGAAAAACAAAAAAGGTGATGGAATTTTGTCGGAATAGAATTGAAGGTGTAAAATGGATCGATTATGTTTTGCCCGGATGTCCCTAAAGGATATTTGATATTCGACCTTTTGCGGTTCTAAAATTGAAAAACAAAAAAGATGATGGAAGTTTGTCGGAATAGTATTGAAAATCAAATTTGATATTTGAATCTAGTTGTCCTAAACTTGATAATTTGAAATTGATTGAATCGGTTGTTGGAATGTAGGCTCTTTGATCAACAAATTTCAACATATGCGGTTCACTCAAGGTATGCTATTATGCTTATTTTAGCTATTCTTTAATCACTACTTACAGTTATCGATATTTTACGATGGATATAGAAAAATATGATGTTTTGCGATCATACACCTTGTCTTGATTATAAGCTTAAAATGAATACGTAGTCTTTCAATTTACTTGATAGTATGTATGAATAAATGGATTGTATTGTGTAGAGATGTCTCTGAAGTAAAATATGATATTTGAACCATCGGTGTTCAAATTTCGAAAAACTCAAAAGATTATGGAATTTTGCCCAAATTTGATTGAAAATATAAGTTGTCTTAAACTTGATAATTGAGTTATCAACTTCTCATTGGATAGTGAGCCCGAATGATATCCCAAATTTGATATGTTGAAGGTATAAAATGGATGGATTATACTTTGTCCGGATGTCCCTAAAGGAAAAAGATGATGAAATTTTGTCGGAATAGAATTGAATTTGTAAAATGGATCGATTATATTTTGCCCGGATGTCCCTAAAGGATATATGATATTTGACTCTTCGCGGTTCTAAAATTGAAAAACAAAAAAGGTGATGGAATTTTGTCGGAATAGAATTGAAGGTGTAAAATGGATCGATTATGTTTTGCCCGGATGTCCCTAAAGGATATTTGATATTCGACCTTTCGCGGTTCTAAAATTGAAAAACAAAAAAGATGATGGAAGTTTGTCGGAATAGTATTGAAAATCAAATTTGATATTTGAATCAAGTTGTCCTAAACTTGATACTTTGAAATTGAATTTGAAATTGATTGAATCGGTTGTTGGAATGTAGGCTCTTTGATCAACAAATTTCAACATATGCGGTTCACTCAAGGTATGCTATTATGCTTATTTTAGCTATTCTTTAATCACTAATTACAGTTATCGATATTTTATGATGAATATAGAAAAATATGATGTTTTGCGATCATACACCTTGTCTTGATTAGAAGCTTAAAATGAGTACGTAGTCTTTCAATTTACCTAATAGTATGTATGAATAAATGTATTGTATTGTGTAGAGATGTCTCTGAAGTAAAATATGATATTTGAACCATCGGTGTTCAAATTTCGAAAAACTCAAAAGATTATGGAATTTTGCCCAAATTTGATTGAAAATATAAGTTGTCTTAAACTTGATAATTGAGTTATCAACTTCTCATTGGATAGTGAGCCCGAATGATATCCCAAATTTGATATGTTGAAGGTATAAAATAGATGGATTATACTTTGTCCGGATGTCCCTAAAGGAAAAAGATGATGAAATTTTGTCGGAATAGAATTGAATTTGTAAAATGGATCGATTATATTTTACCCGGATGTCCCTAAAGGATATATGATATTTGACTCTTCGCGGTTCTAAAATTGAAAAACAAAAAAGGTGATGGAATTTTGTCGGAATAGAATTGAAGGTGTAAAATGGATCGATTATGTTTTGCCCGGATGTCCCTAAAGGATATTTGATATTCGACCTTTTGCGGTTCTAAAATTGAAAAACAAAAAAGATGATGGAAGTTTGTCGGAATAGTATTGAAAATCAAATTTGATATTTGAATCTAGTTGTCCTAAACTTGATAATTTGAAATTGATTGAATCGGTTGTTGGAATGTAGGCTCTTTGATCAACAAATTTCAACATATGCGGTTCACTCAAGGTATGCTATTATGCTTATTTTAGCTATTCTTTAATCACTACTTACAGTTATCGATATTTTACGATGGATATAGAAAAATATGATGTTTTGCGATCATACACCTTGTCTTGATTATAAGCTTAAAATGAATACGTAGTCTTTCAATTTACTTGATAGTATGTATGAATAAATGGATTGTATTGTGTAGAGATGTCTCTGAAGTAAAATATGATATTTGAACCATCGGTGTTCAAATTTCGAAAAACTCAAAAGATTATGGAATTTTGCCCAAATTTGATTGAAAATATAAGTTGTCTTAAACTTGATAATTGAGTTATCAACTTCTCATTGGATAGTGAGCCCGAATGATATCCCAAATTTGATATGTTGAAGGTATAAAATGGATGGATTATACTTTGTCCGGATGTCCCTAAAGGAAAAAGATGATGAAATTTTGTCGGAATAGAATTGAATTTGTAAAATGGATCGATTATATTTTGCCCGGATGTCCCTAAAGGATATATGATATTTGACTCTTCGCGGTTCTAAAATTGAAAAACAAAAAAGGTGATGGAATTTTGTCGGAATAGAATTGAAGGTGTAAAATGGATCGATTATGTTTTGCCCGGATGTCCCTAAAGGATATTTGATATTCGACCTTTCGCGGTTCTAAAATTGAAAAACAAAAAAGATGATGGAAGTTTGTCGGAATAGTATTGAAAATCAAATTTGATATTTGAATCAAGTTGTCCTAAACTTGATAATTTGAAATTGAATTTGAAATTGATTGAATCGGTTGTTGGAATGTTGGCTCTTTGATCAACAAATTTCAACATATGCGGTTCACTCAAGGTATGCTATTATGCTTATTTTAGCTATTCTTTAATCACTAATTACAGTTATCGATATTTTATGATGAATATAGAAAAATATGATGTTTTGCGATCATACACCTTGTCTTGATTATAAGCTTAAAATGAATACGTAGTCTTTCAATTTACCTAATAGTATGTATGAATAAATGGATTGTATTGTGTAGAGATGTCTCTGAAGTAAAATATGATATTTGAACCATCGGTGTTCAAATTTCGAAAAACTCAAAAGATTATGGAATTTTGCCCAAATTTGATTGAAAATATAAGTTGTCTTAAACTTGATAATTGAGTTATCAACTTCTCATTGGATAGTGAGCCCGAATGATATCCCAAATTTGATATGTTGAAGGTATAAAATAGATGGATTATACTTTGTCCGGATGTCCCTAAAGGAAAAAGATGATGAAATTTTGTCGGAATAGAATTGAATTTGTAAAATGGATCGATTATATTTTACCCGGATGTCCCTAAAGGATATATGATATTTGACTCTTCGCGGTTCTAAAATTGAAAAACAAAAAAGGTGATGGAATTTTGTCGGAATAGAATTGAAGGTGTAAAATGGATCGATTATGTTTTGCCCGGATGTCCCTAAAGGATATTTGATATTCGACCTTTTGCGGTTCTAAAATTGAAAAACAAAAAAGATGATGGAAGTTTGTCGGAATAGTATTGAAAATCAAATTTGATATTTGAATCTAGTTGTCCTAAACTTGATAATTTGAAATTGATTGAATCGGTTGTTGGAATGTAGGCTCTTTGATCAACAAATTTCAACATATGCGGTTCACTCAAGGTATGCTATTATGCTTATTTTAGCTATTCTTTAATCACTACTTACAGTTATCGATATTTTACGATGGATATAGAAAAATATGATGTTTTGCGATCATACACCTTGTCTTGATTATAAGCTTAAAATGAATACGTAGTCTTTCAATTTACTTGATAGTATGTATGAATAAATGGATTGTATTGTGTAGAGATGTCTCTGAAGTAAAATATGATATTTGAACCATCGGTGTTCAAATTTCGAAAAACTCAAAAGATTATGGAATTTTGCCCAAATTTGATTGAAAATATAAGTTGTCTTAAACTTGATAATTGAGTTATCAACTTCTCATTGGATAGTGAGCCCGAATGATATCCCAAATTTGATATGTTGAAGGTATAAAATGGATGGATTATACTTTGTCCGGATGTCCCTAAAGGAAAAAGATGATGAAATTTTGTCGGAATAGAATTGAATTTGTAAAATGGATCGATTATATTTTGCCCGGATGTCCCTAAAGGATATATGATATTTGACTCTTCGCGGTTCTAAAATTGAAAAACAAAAAAGGTGATGGAATTTTGTCGGAATAGAATTGAAGGTGTAAAATGGATCGATTATGTTTTGCCCGGATGTCCCTAAAGGATATTTGATATTCGACCTTTTGCGGTTCTAAAATTGAAAAACAAAAAAGATGATGGAAGTTTGTCGGAATAGTATTGAAAATCAAATTTGATATTTGAATCTAGTTGTCCTAAACTTGATAATTTGAAATTGATTGAATCGGTTGTTGGAATGTAGGCTCTTTGATCAACAAATTTCAACATATGCGGTTCACTCAAGGTATGCTATTATGCTTATTTTAGCTATTCTTTAATCACTACTTACAGTTATCGATATTTTACGATGGATATAGAAAAATATGATGTTTTGCGATCATACACCTTGTCTTGATTATAAGCTTAAAATGAATACGTAGTCTTTCAATTTACTTGATAGTATGTATGAATAAATGGATTGTATTGTGTAGAGATGTCTCTGAAGTAAAATATGATATTTGAACCATCGGTGTTCAAATTTCGAAAAACTCAAAAGATTATGGAATTTTGCCCAAATTTGATTGAAAATATAAGTTGTCTTAAACTTGATAATTGAGTTATCAACTTCTCATTGGATAGTGAGCCCGAATGATATCCCAAATTTGATATGTTGAAGGTATAAAATGGATGGATTATACTTTGTCCGGATGTCCCTAAAGGAAAAAGATGATGAAATTTTGTCGGAATAGAATTGAATTTGTAAAATGGATCGATTATATTTTGCCCGGATGTCCCTAAAGGATATATGATATTTGACTCTTCGCGGTTCTAAAATTGAAAAACAAAAAAGGTGATGGAATTTTGTCGGAATAGAATTGAAGGTGTAAAATGGATCGATTATGTTTTGCCCGGATGTCCCTAAAGGATATTTGATATTCGACCTTTCGCGGTTCTAAAATTGAAAAACAAAAAAGATGATGGAAGTTTGTCGGAATAGTATTGAAAATCAAATTTGATATTTGAATCAAGTTGTCCTAAACTTGATACTTTGAAATTGAATTTGAAATTGATTGAATCGGTTGTTGGAATGTAGGCTCTTTGATCAACAAATTTCAACATATGCGGTTCACTCAAGGTATGCTATTATGCTTATTTTAGCTATTCTTTAATCACTAATTACAGTTATCGATATTTTATGATGAATATAGAAAAATATGATGTTTTGCGATCATACACCTTGTCTTGATTAGAAGCTTAAAATGAGTACGTAGTCTTTCAATTTACCTAATAGTATGTATGAATAAATGTATTGTATTGTGTAGAGATGTCTCTGAAGTAAAATATGATATTTGAACCATCGGTGTTCAAATTTCGAAAAACTCAAAAGATTATGGAATTTTGCCCAAATTTGATTGAAAATATAAGTTGTCTTAAACTTGATAATTGAGTTATCAACTTCTCATTGGATAGTGAGCCCGAATGATATCCCAAATTTGATATGTTGAAGGTATAAAATAGATGGATTATACTTTGTCCGGATGTCCCTAAAGGAAAAAGATGATGAAATTTTGTCGGAATAAAATTGAATTTGTAAAATGGATCGATTATATTTTACCCGGATGTCCCTAAAGGATATATGATATTTGACTCTTCGCGGTTCTAAAATTGAAAAACAAAAAAGGTGATGGAATTTTGTCGGAATAGAATTGAAGGTGTAAAATGGATCGATTATGTTTTGCCCGGATGTCCCTAAAGGATATTTGATATTCGACCTTTTGCGGTTCTAAAATTGAAAAACAAAAAAGATGATGGAAGTTTGTCGGAATAGTATTGAAAATCAAATTTGATATTTGAATCTAGTTGTCCTAAACTTGATAATTTGAAATTGATTGAATCGGTTGTTGGAATGTAGGCTCTTTGATCAACAAATTTCAACATATGCGGTTCACTCAAGGTATGCTATTATGCTTATTTTAGCTATTCTTTAATCACTACTTACAGTTATCGATATTTTACGATGGATATAGAAAAATATGATGTTTTGCGATCATACACCTTGTCTTGATTATAAGCTTAAAATGAATACGTAGTCTTTCAATTTACTTGATAGTATGTATGAATAAATGGATTGTATTGTGTAGAGATGTCTCTGAAGTAAAATATGATATTTGAACCATCGGTGTTCAAATTTCGAAAAACTCAAAAGATTATGGAATTTTGCCCAAATTTGATTGAAAATATAAGTTGTCTTAAACTTGATAATTGAGTTATCAACTTCTCATTGGATAGTGAGCCCGAATGATATCCCAAATTTGATATGTTGAAGGTATAAAATGGATGGATTATACTTTGTCCGGATGTCCCTAAAGGAAAAAGATGATGAAATTTTGTCGGAATAGAATTGAATTTGTAAAATGGATCGATTATATTTTGCCCGGATGTCCCTAAAGGATATATGATATTTGACTCTTCGCGGTTCTAAAATTGAAAAACAAAAAAGGTGATGGAATTTTGTCGGAATAGAATTGAAGGTGTAAAATGGATCGATTATGTTTTGCCCGGATGTCCCTAAAGGATATTTGATATTCGACCTTTCGCGGTTCTAAAATTGAAAAACAAAAAAGATGATGGAAGTTTGTCGGAATAGTATTGAAAATCAAATTTGATATTTGAATCAAGTTGTCCTAAACTTGATAATTTGAAATTGAATTTGAAATTGATTGAATCGGTTGTTGGAATGTAGGCTCTTTGATCAACAAATTTCAACATATGCGGTTCACTCAAGGTATGCTATTATGCTTATTTTAGCTATTCTTTAATCACTAATTACAGTTATCGATATTTTATGATGAATATAGAAAAATATGATGTTTTGCGATCATACACCTTGTCTTGATTAGAAGCTTAAAATGAGTACGTAGTCTTTCAATTTACCTAATAGTATGTATGAATAAATGTATTGTATTGTGTAGAGATGTCTCTGAAGTAAAATATGATATTTGAACCATCGGTGTTCAAATTTCGAAAAACTCAAAAGATTATGGAATTTTGCCCAAATTTGATTGAAAATATAAGTTGTCTTAAACTTGATAATTGAGTTATCAACTTCTCATTGGATAGTGAGCCCGAATGATATCCCAAATTTGATATGTTGAAGGTATAAAATAGATGGATTATACTTTGTCCGGATGTCCCTAAAGGAAAAAGATGATGAAATTTTGTCGGAATAGAATTGAATTTGTAAAATGGATCGATTATATTTTACCCGGATGTCCCTAAAGGATATATGATATTTGACTCTTCGCGGTTCTAAAATTGAAAAACAAAAAAGGTGATGGAATTTTGTCGGAATAGAATTGAAGGTGTAAAATGGATCGATTATGTTTTGCCCGGATGTCCCTAAAGGATATTTGATATTCGACCTTTTGCGGTTCTAAAATTGAAAAACAAAAAAGATGATGGAAGTTTGTCGGAATAGTATTGAAAATCAAATTTGATATTTGAATCTAGTTGTCCTAAACTTGATAATTTGAAATTGATTGAATCGGTTGTTGGAATGTAGGCTCTTTGATCAACAAATTTCAACATATGCGGTTCACTCAAGGTATGCTATTATGCTTATTTTAGCTATTCTTTAATCACTACTTACAGTTATCGATATTTTACGATGGATATAGAAAAATATGATGTTTTGCGATCATACACCTTGTCTTGATTATAAGCTTAAAATGAATACGTAGTCTTTCAATTTACTTGATAGTATGTATGAATAAATGGATTGTATTGTGTAGAGATGTCTCTGAAGTAAAATATGATATTTGAACCATCGGTGTTCAAATTTCGAAAAACTCAAAAGATTATGGAATTTTGCCCAAATTTGATTGAAAATATAAGTTGTCTTAAACTTGATAATTGAGTTATCAACTTCTCATTGGATAGTGAGCCCGAATGATATCCCAAATTTGATATGTTGAAGGTATAAAATGGATGGATTATACTTTGTCCGGATGTCCCTAAAGGAAAAAGATGATGAAATTTTGTCGGAATAGAATTGAATTTGTAAAATGGATCGATTATATTTTGCCCGGATGTCCCTAAAGGATATATGATATTTGACTCTTCGCGGTTCTAAAATTGAAAAACAAAAAAGGTGATGGAATTTTGTCGGAATAGAATTGAAGGTGTAAAATGGATCGATTATGTTTTGCCCGGATGTCCCTAAAGGATATTTGATATTCGACCTTTCGCGGTTCTAAAATTGAAAAACAAAAAAGATGATGGAAGTTTGTCGGAATAGTATTGAAAATCAAATTTGATATTTGAATCAAGTTGTCCTAAACTTGATAATTTGAAATTGAATTTGAAATTGATTGAATCGGTTGTTGGAATGTAGGCTCTTTGATCAACAAATTTCAACATATGCGGTTCACTCAAGGTATGCTATTATGCTTATTTTAGCTATTCTTTAATCACTAATTACAGTTATCGATATTTTAGGATGAATATAGAAAAATATGATGTTTTGCGATCATACACCTTGTCTTGATTAGAAGCTTAAAATGAGTACGTAGTCTTTCAATTTACCTAATAGTATGTATGAATAAATGTATTGTATTGTGTATTGATGTCTCTGAAGTAAAATATGATATTTGAACCATCGGTGTTCAAATTTCGAAAAACTCAAAAGATTATGGAATTTTGCCCAAATTTGATTGAAAATATAAGTTGTCTTAAACTTGATAATTGAGTTATCAACTTCTCATTGGATAGTGAGCCCGAATGATATCCCAAATTTGATATGTTGAAGGTATAAAATAGATGGATTATACTTTGTCCGGATGTCCCTAAAGGAAAAAGATGATGAAATTTTGTCGGAATAGAATTGAATTTGTAAAATGGATCGATTATATTTTACCCGGATGTCCCTAAAGGATATATGATATTTGACTCTTCGCGGTTCTAAAATTGAAAAACAAAAAAGGTGATGGAATTTTGTCGGAATAGAATTGAAGGTGTAAAATGGATCGATTATGTTTTGCCCGGATGTCCCTAAAGGATATTTGATATTCGACCTTTTGCGGTTCTAAAATTGAAAAACAAAAAAGATGATGGAAGTTTGTCGGAATAGTATTGAAAATCAAATTTGATATTTGAATCTAGTTGTCCTAAACTTGATAATTTGAAATTGATTGAATCGGTTGTTGGAATGTAGGCTCTTTGATCAACAAATTTCAACATATGCGGTTCACTCAAGGTATGCTATTATGCTTATTTTAGCTATTCTTTAATCACTAATTACAGTTATCGATATTTTATGATGAATATAGAAAAATATGATGTTTTGCGATCATACAACTTGTCTTGATTAGAAGCTTAAAATGAGTACGTAGTCTTTCAATTTACCTGATAGTATGTATGAATAAATGGATTGTATTGTGTAGAGATGTCTCTGAAGTAAAATATGATATTTGAACCATCGGTGTTCAAATTTCGAAAAACTCAAAAGATTATGGAATTTTGCCCAAATTTGATTGAAAATATCAAGTTGTCTTAAACTTGATAATTGAGTTATCGACTTTTCATTGAATAGTGAGCCCGAATGATATCCCAAATTTGATAAATTGAAGGTATAAAATAGATGGATTATACTTTGTCCGGATGTCCCTAAAGGAAAAGATGATGAAATTTTGTTGGAATAGAATTGAAGGTGTAAAATGGATCGATTATGTTTTGCCCGGATGTCCCTAAACGATATATGATATTCGACCTTTCGCGGTTCTAAAATTGAAAAACAAAAAAGATGATGAAATTTTGTCGGAATAATATTGAAAATCAAATTTGATATTTGAATCAAGTTGTCCTAAACTTGATAAATTGAAAGTGATTGAATCGGTTGTTGGAATGTAGGCTCTTTGATCAACATATTTCAACATATGCGGTTCACTAAAGGTATGCCATTATGCTTATTTTAGCTATTCTTAATTTTATTCTTTAATCACTACTTACAGTTATCGATATTTTACGATGGATATAGAAAAATATGTTTTGCGATCATACACCTTGTCTTGATTATAAGCTTAAAATGAATATGTAGTATTTCAATTTACCTGATAGTATGTATGAATAGATGAATTGTATTGTGTAGAGATGTCTCTGAAGGTAAATATGATAATTGAACCATCGGTGTTCAAATTTGATTGAAAATATCAAGTTGTCTTAAACTTGATAATTGAGTTATCAACTTCTCATTGGATAGTGAGCCCGAATGATATCCCAAATTTGATATGTTGAAGGTATAAAATAGATGGATTATACTTTGTCCGGATGTCCCTAAAGGAAAAAGATGATGAAATTTTGTCGGAATAGAATTGAATTTGTAAAATGGATCGATTATATTTTGCCCGGATGTCCCTAAAAGATATATGATATTTGACTCTTCGCGGTTCTAAAATTGAAAAACAAAAAAGGTGATGGAATTTTGTCGGAATAGAATTGAAGGTGTAAAATGGATCGATTATGTTTTGCCCGGATGTCCCTAAAGGATATTTGATATTCGACCTTTCGCGGTTCTAAAATTGAAAAACAAAAAAGATGATGGAAGTTTGTCGGAATAGTATTGAAAATCAAATTTGATATTTGAATCAAGTTGTCCTAAACTTGATAATTTGAAATTGAATTTGAAATTGATTGAATCGGTTGTTGGAATGTAGGCTCTTTGATCAACAAAATTCAAAATATGCGGTTCACTCAAGGTATGCTATTATGCTTATTTTAGCTATTCTTTAATCACTAATTACAGTTATCGATATTTTATGATGAATATAGAAAAATATGATGTTTTGCGATCATACACCTTGTCTTGATTAGAAGCTTAAAATGAGTACGTAGTCTTTCAATTTACCTGATAGTATGTATGAATAAATGGATTGTATTGTGTAGAGATGTCTCTGAAGTAAAATATGATATTTGAACCATCGGTGTTCAAATTTCGAAAAACTCAAAAGATTATGGAATTTTGCCCAAATTTGATTGAAAATATCAAGTTGTCTTAAACTTGATAATTGAGTTATCGACTTTTCATTGAATAGTGAGCCCGAATGATATCCCAAATTTGATAAATTGAAGGTATAAAATAGATGGATTATACTTTGTCCGGATGTCCCTAAAGGAAAAAGATGATGAAATTTTGTTGGAATAGAATTGAAGGTGTAAAATGGATCGATTATGTTTTGCCCGGATGTCCCTAAACGATATATGATATTCGACCTTTCGCGGTTTTAAAATTGAAAAACAAAAAAGATGATGGAATTTTGTCGGAATAATATTGAAAATTAAATTTGATATTTGAATCAAGTTGTCCTAAACTTGATAAATTGAAAGTGATTGAATCGGTTGTTGGAATGTAGGCTCTTTGATCAACATATTTCAACATATGCGGTTCACTAAAGGTATGCTATTATGCTTATTTTGGCTATTCTTAATTTTATTCTTTAATCACTACTTACAGTTATCGATATTTTACGATGGATATAGAAAAATATGATGTTTTGCGATCATACACCTTGTCTTGATTATAAGCTTAAAATGAATATGTAGTATTTCAATTTACCTGATAGTATGTATGAATAGATGAATTGTATTGTGTAGAGATGTCTCTGAAGTAAAATATGATAATTGAACCATCGGTGTTCAAATTTGATTGAAAATATCAAGTTGTCTTAAACTTGATAATTGAGTTATCGACTTCTCATTGGATAGTGAGCCCGAATGATATCCCAAATTTGATATGTTGAAGGTATAAAATTGATGGATTATACTTTGTCCGGATGTCCCTAAATGAAAAAAATGATGAAATTTTGTCGGAATAGAATTGAATTTGTAAAATGGATCGATTATATTTTGCCCGGATGTCCCTAAAGGATATATGATATTTGACTCTTCGCGGTTCGAAAATTGAAAAACAAAAAAGGTGATGGAATTTTGTCGGAATAGAATTGAAGGTGTAAAATGGATCGATTATGTTTTGCCCGGATGTCCCTAAAGGATATATGATATTCGACCTTTCGCGGTTCTAAAATTGAAAAACAAAAAAGATGATGGAATTTTGTCCGAATAGTATTGAAAATCAAAATTGATATTTGAATCAAGTTGTCCTAAACTTGATAAATTGAAAGTGATTGAATCGGTTGTTGGAATGTAGGCTCTTTGATCAACATATTTCAACATAGGCGGTTCACTAAAGGTATGCTATTATGCTTATTTTAGCTATTCTTAATTTTATTCTTTAATCACTACTTACAGTTATCGATATTTTACGATGGATATAGAAAAATATGATGTTTTGCGATCATACACCTTGTCTTGATTATAAGCTTAAAATGAATATGTAGTATTTCAATTTACCTGATAGTATGTATGAATAGATGAATTGTATTGTGTAGAGATGTCTCTGAAGTAAAATATGATAATTGAACCATCGGTGTTCAAATTTGATTGAAAATATCAAGTTGTCTTAAACTTGATAATTGAGTTATCAACTTCTCATTGGATAGTGAGCCCGAATGATATCCCAAATTTGATATGTTGAAGGTATAAAATAGATGGATTATACTTTGTCCGGATGTCCCTAAAGGAAAAAGATGATGAAATTTTGTCGGAATAGAATTGAATTTGTAAAATGGATCGATTATATTTTGCCCGGATGTCCCTAAAGGATATATGATATTTGACTCTTCGCGGTTCTAAAATTGAAAAACAAAAAAGGTGATGGAATTTTGTCGGAATAGAATTGAAGGTGTAAAATGGATCGATTATGTTTTGCCCGGATGTCCCTAAAGGATATTTGATATTCGACCTTTCGCGGTTCTAAAATTGAAAAACAAAAAAGATGATGGAAGTTTGTCGGAATAGTATTGAAAATCAAATTTGATATTTGAATCAAGTTGTCCTAAACTTGATAATTTGAAATTGAATTTGAAATTGATTGAATCGGTTGTTGGAATGTAGGCTCTTTGATCAACAAATTTCAACATATGCGGTTCACTCAAGGTATGCTATTATGCTTATTTTAGCTATTCTTTAATCACTAATTACAGTTATCGATATTTTATGATGAATATAGAAAAATATGATGTTTTGCGATCATACACCTTCTCTTGATTAGAAGCTTAAAATGAGTACGTAGTCTTTCAATTTACCTGATAGTATGTATGAATAAATGGATTGTATTGTGTAGAGATGTCTCTGAAGTAAAATATGATATTTGAACCATCGGTGTTCAAATTTCGAAAAACTCAAAAGATTATGGAATTTTGCCCAAATTTGATTGAAAATATAAGTTGTCTTAAACTTGATAATTGAGTTATCAACTTCTCATTGGATAGTGAGCCCGAATGATATTCCAAATTTGATATGTTGAAGGTATAAAATAGATGGATTATACTTTGTCCGGATGTCCCTAAAGGAAAAAGATGATGAAATTTTGTCGGAATAGAATTGAATTTGTAAAATGGATCGATTATATTTTGCCCGGATGTCCCTAAAGGATATATGATATTTGACTCTTCGCGGTTCTAAAATTGAAAAACAAAAAAGGTGATAGAATTTTGTCGGAATAGAATTGAAGGTGTAAAATGGATCGATTATGTTTTGCCCGGATGTCCCTAAAGGATATTTGATATTCGACCTTTCGCGGTTCTAAAATTGAAAAACAAAAAAGATGATGGAAGTTTGTCGGAATAGTATTGAAAATCAAATTTGATATTTGAATCAAGTTGTCCTAAACTTGATAATTTGAAATTGAATTTGAAATTGATTGAATCGGTTGTTGGAATGTAGGCTCTTTGATCAACAAATTTCAACATATGCGGTTCACTCAAGGTATGCTATTATGCTTATTTTAGCTATTCTTTAATCACTAATTACAGTTATCGATATTTTATGATGAATATAGAAAAATATGATGTTTTGCGATCATACACCTTGTCTTGATTAGAAGCTTAAAATGAGTACGTAGTCTTTCAATTTACCTGATAGTATGTATGAATAAATGTATTGTATTGTGTAGAGATGTCTCTGAAGTAAAATATGATATTTGAACCATCGGTGTTCAAATTTCGAAAAACTCAAAAGATTATGGAATTTTGCCCAAATTTGATTGAAAATATAAGTTGTCTTAAACTTGATAATTGAGTTATCAACTTCTCATTGGATAGTGAGCCCGAATGATATCCCAAATTTGATATGTTGAAGGTATAAAATAGATGGATTATACTTTGTCCGGATGTCCCTAAAGGAAAAAGATGATGAAATTTTGTCGGAATAGAATTGAATTTGTAAAATGGATCGATTATATTTTACCCGGATGTCCCTAAAGGATATATGATATTTGACTCTTCGCGGTTCTAAAATTGAAAAACAAAAAAGGTGATGGAATTTTGTCGGAATAGAATTGAAGGTGTAAAATGGATCGATTATGTTTTGCCCGGATGTCCCTAAAGGATATTTGATATTCGACCTTTTGCGGTTCTAAAATTGAAAAACAAAAAAGATGATGGAAGTTTGTCGGAATAGTATTGAAAATCAAATTTGATATTTGAATCTAGTTGTCCTAAACTTGATAATTTGAAATTGATTGAATCGGTTGTTGGAATGTAGGCTCTTTGATCAACAAATTTCAACATATGCGGTTCACTCAAGGTATGCTATTATGCTTATTTTAGCTATTCTTTAATCACTAATTACAGTTATCGATATTTTATGATGAATATAGAAAAATATGATGTTTTGCGATCATACAACTTGTCTTGATTAGAAGCTTAAAATGAGTACGTAGTCTTTCAATTTACCTGATAGTATGTATGAATAAATGGATTGTATTGTGTAGAGATGTCTCTGAAGTAAAATATGATATTTGAACCATCGGTGTTCAAATTTCGAAAAACTCAAAAGATTATGGAATTTTGCCCAAATTTGATTGAAAATATCAAGTTGTCTTAAACTTGATAATTGAGTTATCGACTTTTCATTGAATAGTGAGCCCGAATGATATCCCAAATTTGATAAATTGAAGGTATAAAATAGATGGATTATACTTTGTCCGGATGTCCCTAAAGGAAAAGATGATGAAATTTTGTTGGAATAGAATTGAAGGTGTAAAATGGATCGATTATGTTTTGCCCGGATGTCCCTAAACGATATATGATATTCGACCTTTCGCGGTTCTAAAATTGAAAAACAAAAAAGATGATGAAATTTTGTCGGAATAATATTGAAAATCAAATTTGATATTTGAATCAAGTTGTCCTAAACTTGATAAATTGAAAGTGATTGAATCGGTTGTTGGAATGTAGGCTCTTTGATCAACATATTTCAACATATGCGGTTCACTAAAGGTATGCCATTATGCTTATTTTAGCTATTCTTAATTTTATTCTTTAATCACTACTTACAGTTATCGATATTTTACGATGGATATAGAAAAATATGTTTTGCGATCATACACCTTGTCTTGATTATAAGCTTAAAATGAATATGTAGTATTTCAATTTACCTGATAGTATGTATGAATAGATGAATTGTATTGTGTAGAGATGTCTCTGAAGTAAAATATGATAATTGAACCATCGGTGTTCAAATTTGATTGAAAATATCAAGTTGTCTTAAACTTGATAATTGAGTTATCAACTTCTCATTGGATAGTGAGCCCGAATGATATCCCAAATTTGATATGTTGAAGGTATAAAATAGATGGATTATACTTTGTCCGGATGTCCCTAAAGGAAAAAGATGATGAAATTTTGTCGGAATAGAATTGAATTTGTAAAATGGATCGATTATATTTTGCCCGGATGTCCCTAAAAGATATATGATATTTGACTCTTCGCGGTTCTAAAATTGAAAAACAAAAAAGGTGATGGAATTTTGTCGGAATAGAATTGAAGGTGTAAAATGGATCGATTATGTTTTGCCCGGATGTCCCTAAAGGATATTTGATATTCGACCTTTCGCGGTTCTAAAATTGAAAAACAAAAAAGATGATGGAAGTTTGTCGGAATAGTATTGAAAATCAAATTTGATATTTGAATCAAGTTGTCCTAAACTTGATAATTTGAAATTGAATTTGAAATTGATTGAATCGGTTGTTGGAATGTAGGCTCTTTGATCAACAAAATTCAAAATATGCGGTTCACTCAAGGTATGCTATTATGCTTATTTTAGCTATTCTTTAATCACTAATTACAGTTATCGATATTTTATGATGAATATAGAAAAATATGATGTTTTGCGATCATACACCTTGTCTTGATTAGAAGCTTAAAATGAGTACGTAGTCTTTCAATTTACCTGATAGTATGTATGAATAAATGGATTGTATTGTGTAGAGATGTCTCTGAAGTAAAATATGATATTTGAACCATCGGTGTTCAAATTTCGAAAAACTCAAAAGATTATTGAATTTTGCCCAAATTTGATTGAAAATATCAAGTTGTCTTAAACTTGATAATTGAGTTATCGACTTTTCATTGAATAGTGAGCCCGAATGATATCCCAAATTTGATAAATTGAAGGTATAAAATAGATGGATTATACTTTGTCCGGATGTCCCTAAAGGAAAAAGATGATGAAATTTTGTTGGAATAGAATTGAAGGTGTAAAATGGATCGATTATGTTTTGCCCGGATGTCCCTAAACGATATATGATATTCGACCTTTCGCGGTTTTAAAATTGAAAAACAAAAAAGATGATGGAATTTTGTCGGAATAATATTGAAAATTAAATTTGATATTTGAATCAAGTTGTCCTAAACTTGATAAATTGAAAGTGATTGAATCGGTTGTTGGAATGTAGGCTCTTTGATCAACATATTTCAACATATGCGGTTCACTAAAGGTATGCTATTATGCTTATTTTGGCTATTCTTAATTTTATTCTTTAATCACTACTTACAGTTATCGATATTTTACGATGGATATAGAAAAATATGATGTTTTGCGATCATACACCTTGTCTTGATTATAAGCTTAAAATGAATATGTAGTATTTCAATTTACCTGATAGTATGTATGAATAGATGAATTGTATTGTGTAGAGATGTCTCTGAAGTAAAATATGATAATTGAACCATCGGTGTTCAAATTTGATTGAAAATATCAAGTTGTCTTAAACTTGATAATTGAGTTATCGACTTCTCATTGGATAGTGAGCCCGAATGATATCCCAAATTTGATATGTTGAAGGTATAAAATTGATGGATTATACTTTGTCCGGATGTCCCTAAATGAAAAA
The DNA here is from genome assembly GCA_030408175.1 of Trifolium repens. Taxonomy (NCBI): domain Eukaryota; kingdom Viridiplantae; phylum Streptophyta; class Magnoliopsida; order Fabales; family Fabaceae; genus Trifolium; species Trifolium repens. Next base: position 46,098,960 of record CP125837.1, read on the forward strand.
AATGATGAAATTTTGTCGGAATAGAATTGAATTTGTAAAATGGATCGATTATATTTTGCCCGGATGTCCCTAAAGGATATATGATATTTGACTCTTCGCGGTTCGAAAATTGAAAAACAAAAAAGGTGATGGAATTTTGTCGGAATAGAATTGAAGGTGTAAAATGGATCGATTATGTTTTGCCCGGATGTCCCTAAAGGATATATGATATTCGACCTTTCGCGGTTCTAAAATTGAAAAACAAAAAAGATGATGGAATTTTGTCCGAATAGTATTGAAAATCAAATTTGATATTTGAATCAAGTTGTCCTAAACTTGATAAATTGAAAGTGATTGAATCGGTTGTTGGAATGTAGGCTCTTTGATCAACATATTTCAACATAGGCGGTTCACTAAAGGTATGCTATTATGCTTATTTTAGCTATTCTTAATTTTATTCTTTAATCACTACTTACAGTTATCGATATTTTACGATGGATATAGAAAAATATGATGTTTTGCGATCATACACCTTGTCTTGATTATAAGCTTAAAATGAATATGTAGTATTTCAATTTACCTGATAGTATGTATGAATAGATGAATTGTATTGTGTAGAGATGTCTCTGAAGTAAAATATGATAATTGAACCATCGGTGTTCAAATTTGATTGAAAATATCAAGTTGTCTTAAACTTGATAATTGAGTTATCAACTTCTCATTGGATAGTGAGCCCGAATGATATCCCAAATTTGATATGTTGAAGGTATAAAATAGATGGATTATACTTTGTCCGGATGTCCCTAAAGGAAAAAGATGATGAAATTTTGTCGGAATAGAATTGAATTTGTAAAATGGATCGATTATATTTTGCCCGGATGTCCCTAAAGGATATATGATATTTGACTCTTCGCGGTTCTAAAATTGAAAAACAAAAAAGGTGATGTAATTTTGTCGGAATAGAATTGAAGGTGTAAAATGGATCGATTATGTTTTGCCCGGATGTCCCTAAAGGATATTTGATATTCGACCTTTCGCGGTTCTAAAATTGAAAAACAAAAAAGATGATGGAAGTTTGTCGGAATAGTATTGAAAATCAAATTTGATATTTGAATCAAGTTGTCCTAAACTTGATAATTTGAAATTGAATTTGAAATTGATTGAATCGGTTGTTGGAATGTAGGCTCTTTGATCAACAAATTTCAACATATGCGGTTCACTCAAGGTATGCTATTATGCTTATTTTAGCTATTCTTTAATCACTAATTACAGTTATCGATATTTTATGATGAATATAGAAAAATATGATGTTTTGCGATCATACACCTTGTCTTGATTAGAAGCTTAAAATGAGTACGTAGTCTTTCAATTTACCTGATAGTATGTATGAATAAATGGATTGTATTGTGTAGAGATGTCTCTGAAGTAAAATATGATATTTGAACCATCGGTGTTCAAATTTCGAAAAACTCAAAAGATTATGGAATTTTGCCCAAATTTGATTGAAAATATAAGTTGTCTTAAACTTGATAATTGAGTTATCAACTTCTCATTGGATAGTGAGCCCGAATGATATTCCAAATTTGATATGTTGAAGGTATAAAATAGATGGATTATACTTTGTCCGGATGTCCCTAAAGGAAAAAGATGATGAAATTTTGTCGGAATAGAATTGAATTTGTAAAATGGATCGATTATATTTTGCCCGGATGTCCCTAAAGGATATATGATATTTGACTCTTCGCGGTTCTAAAATTGAAAAACAAAAAAGGTGATAGAATTTTGTCGGAATAGAATTGAAGGTGTAAAATGGATCGATTATGTTTTGCCCGGATGTCCCTAAAGGATATTTGATATTCGACCTTTCGCGGTTCTAAAATTGAAAAACAAAAAAGATGATGGAAGTTTGTCGGAATAGTATTGAAAATCAAATTTGATATTTGAATCAAGTTGTCCTAAACTTGATAATTTGAAATTGAATTTGAAATTGATTGAATCGGTTGTTGGAATGTAGGCTCTTTGATCAACAAATTTCAACATATGCGGTTCACTCAAGGTATGCTATTATGCTTATTTTAGCTATTCTTTAATCACTAATTACAGTTATCGATATTTTATGATGAATATAGAAAAATATGATGTTTTGCGATCATACACCTTGTCTTGATTAGAAGCTTAAAATGAGTACGTAGTCTTTCAATTTACCTGATAGTATGTATGAATAAATGTATTGTATTGTGTAGAGATGTCTCTGAAGTAAAATATGATATTTGAACCATCGGTGTTCAAATTTCGAAAAACTCAAAAGATTATGGAATTTTGCCCAAATTTGATTGAAAATATAAGTTGTCTTAAACTTGATAATTGAGTTATCAACTTCTCATTGGATAGTGAGCCCGAATGATATCCCAAATTTGATATGTTGAAGGTATAAAATAGATGGATTATACTTTGTCCGGATGTCCCTAAAGGAAAAAGATGATGAAATTTTGTCGGAATAGAATTGAATTTGTAAAATGGATCGATTATATTTTGCCCGGATGTCCCTAAAGGATATATGATATTTGACTCTTCGCGGTTCTAAAATTGAAAAACAAAAAAGGTGATAGAATTTTGTCGGAATAGAATTGAAGGTGTAAAATGGATCGATTATGTTTTGCCCGGATGTCCCTAAAGGATATTTGATATTCGACCTTTCGCGGTTCTAAAATTGAAAAACAAAAAAGATGATGGAAGTTTGTCGGAATAGTATTGAAAATCAAATTTGATATTTGAATCAAGTTGTCCTAAACTTGATAATTTGAAATTGAATTTGAAATTGATTGAATCGGTTGTTGGAATGTAGGCTCTTTGATCAACAAATTTCAACATATGCGGTTCACTCAAGGTATGCTATTATGCTTATTTTAGCTATTCTTTAATCACTAATTACAGTTATCGATATTTTATGATGAATATAGAAAAATATGATGTTTTGCGATCATACACCTTGTCTTGATTAGAAGCTTAAAATGAGTACGTAGTCTTTCAATTTACCTGATAGTATGTATGAATAAATGTATTGTATTGTGTAGAGATGTCTCTGAAGTAAAATATGATATTTGAACCATCGGTGTTCAAATTTCGAAAAACTCAAAAGATTATGGAATTTTGCCCAAATTTGATTGAAAATATAAGTTGTCTTAAACTTGATAATTGAGTTATCAACTTCTCATTGGATAGTGAGCCCGAATGATATCCCAAATTTGATATGTTGAAGGTATAAAATAGATGGATTATACTTTGTCCGGATGTCCCTAAAGGAAAAAGATGATGAAATTTTGTCGGAATAGAATTGAATTTGTAAAATGGATCGATTATATTTTACCCGGATGTCCCTAAAGGATATATGATATTTGACTCTTCGCGGTTCTAAAATTGAAAAACAAAAAAGGTGATGGAATTTTGTCGGAATAGAATTGAAGGTGTAAAATGGATCGATTATGTTTTGCCCGGATGTCCCTAAAGGATATTTGATATTCGACCTTTCGCGGTTCTAAAATTGAAAAACAAAAAAGATGATGGAAGTTTGTCGGAATAGTATTGAAAATCAAATTTGATATTTGAATCTAGTTGTCCTAAACTTGATAATTTGAAATTGATTGAATCGGTTGTTGGAATGTAGGCTCTTTGATCAACAAATTTCAACATATGCGGTTCACTCAAGGTATGCTATTATGCTTATTTTAGCTATTCTTTAATCACTAATTACAGTTATCGATATTTTATGATGAATATAGAAAAATATGATGTTTTGCGATCATACAACTTGTCTTGATTAGAAGCTTAAAATGAGTACGTAGTCTTTCAATTTACCTGATAGTATGTATGAATAAATGGATTGTATTGTGTAGAGATGTCTCTGAAGTAAAATATGATATTTGAACCATCGGTGTTCAAATTTCGAAAAACTCAAAAGATTATGGAATTTTGCCCAAATTTGATTGAAAATATCAAGTTGTCTTAAACTTGATAATTGAGTTATCGACTTTTCATTGAATAGTGAGCCCGAATGATATCCCAAATTTGATAAATTGAAGGTATAAAATAGATGGATTATACTTTGTCCGGATGTCCCTAAAGGAAAAAGATGATGAAATTTTGTTGGAATAGAATTGAAGGTGTAAAATGGATCGATTATGTTTTGCCCGGATGTCCCTAAACGATATATGATATTCGACCTTTCGCGGTTCTAAAATTGAAAAACAAAAAAGATGATGAAATTTTGTCGGAATAATATTGAAAATCAAATTTGATATTTGAATCAAGTTGTCCTAAACTTGATAAATTGAAAGTGATTGAATCAGTTGTTGGAATGTAGGCTCTTTGATAAACATATTTCAACATATGCGGTTCACTAAAGGTATGCCATTATGCTTATTTTAGCTATTCTTAATTTTATTCTTTAATCACTACTTACAGTTATCGATATTTTACGATGGATATAGAAAAATATGATGTTTTGCGATCATACACCTTGTCTTGATTATAAGCTTAAAATGAATATGTAGTATTTCAATTTACCTGATAGTATGTATGAATAGATGAATTGTATTGTGTAGAGATGTCTCTGAAGTAAAATATGATAATTGAACCATCGGTGTTCAAATTTGATTGAAAATATCAAGTTGTCTTAAACTTGATAATTGAGTTATCAACTTCTCATTGGATAGTGAGCCCGAATGATATCCCAAATTTGATATGTTGAAGGTATAAAATAGATGGATTATACTTTGTCCGGATGTCCCTAAAGGAAAAAGATGATGAAATTTTGTCGGAATAGAATTGAATTTGTAAAATGGATCGATTATATTTTGCCCGGATGTCCCTAAAGGATATATGATATTTGACTCTTCGCGGTTCGAAAATTGAAAAACAAAAAAGGTGATGGAATTTTGTCGGAATAGAATTGAAGGTGTAAAATGGATCGATTATGTTTTGCCCGGATGTCCCTAAAGGATATATGATATTCGACCTTTCGCGGTTCTAAAATTGAAAAACAAAAAAGATGATGGAATTTTGTCCGAATAGTATTGAAAATCAAATTTGATATTTGAATCAAGTTGTCCTAAACTTGATAAATTGAAAGTGATTGAATCGGTTGTTGGAATGTAGGCTCTTTGATCAACATATTTCAACATAGGCGGTTCACTAAAGGTATGCTATTATGCTTATTTTAGCTATTCTTAATTTTATTCTTTAATCACTACTTACAGTTATCGATATTTTACGATGGATATAGAAAAATATGATGTTTTGCGATCATACACCTTGTCTTGATTATAAGCTTAAAATGAATATGTAGTATTTCAATTTACCTGATAGTATGTATGAATAGATGAATTGTATTGTGTAGAGATGTCTCTGAAGTAAAATATGATAATTGAACCATCGGTGTTCAAATTTGATTGAAAATATCAAGTTGTCTTAAACTTGATAATTGAGTTATCAACTTCTCATTGGATAGTGAGCCCGAATGATATCCCAAATTTGATATGTTGAAGGTATAAAATAGATGGATTATACTTTGTCCGGATGTCCCTAAAGGAAAAAGATGATGAAATTTTGTCGGAATAGAATTGAATTTGTAAAATGGATCGATTATATTTTGCCCGGATGTCCCTAAAGGATATATGATATTTGACTCTTCGCGGTTCTAAAATTGAAAAACAAAAAAGGTGATGGAATTTTGTCGGAATAGAATTGAAGGTGTAAAATGGATCGATTATGTTTTGCCCGGATGTCCCTAAAGGATATTTGATATTCGACCTTTCGCGGTTCTAAAATTGAAAAACAAAAAAGATGATGGAAGTTTGTCGGAATAGTATTGAAAATCAAATTTGATATTTGAATCTAGTTGTCCTAAACTTGATAATTTGAAATTGATTGAATCGGTTGTTGGAATGTAGGCTCTTTGATCAACAAATTTCAACATATGCGGTTCACTCAAGGTATGCTATTATGCTTATTTTAGCTATTCTTTAATCACTAATTACAGTTATCGATATTTTATGATGAATATAGAAAAATATGATGTTTTGCGATCATACAACTTGTCTTGATTAGAAGCTTAAAATGAGTACGTAGTCTTTCAATTTACCTGATAGTATGTATGAATAAATGGATTGTATTGTGTAGAGATGTCTCTGAAGTAAAATATGATATTTGAACCATCGGTGTTCAAATTTCGAAAAACTCAAAAGATTATGGAATTTTGCCCAAATTTGATTGAAAATATCAAGTTGTCTTAAACTTGATAATTGAGTTATCGACTTTTCATTGAATAGTGAGCCCGAATGATATCCCAAATTTGATAAATTGAAGGTATAAAATAAATGGATTATACTTTGTCCGGATGTCCCTAAAGGAAAAAGATGATGAAATTTTGTTGGAATAGAATTGAAGGTGTAAAATGGATCGATTATGTTTTGCCCGGATGTCCCTAAACGATATATGATATTCGACCTTTCGCGGTTCTAAAATTGAAAAACAAAAAAGATGATGAAATTTTGTCGGAATAATATTGAAAATCAAATTTGATATTTGAATCAAGTTGTCCTAAACTTGATAAATTGAAAGTGATTGAATCAGTTGTTGGAATGTAGGCTCTTTGATCAACATATTTCAACATATGCGGTTCACTAAAGGTATGCCATTATGCTTATTTTAGCTATTCTTAATTTTATTCTTTAATCACTACTTACAGTTATCGATATTTTACGATGGATATAGAAAAATATGATGTTTTGCGATCATACACCTTGTCTTGATTATAAGCTTAAAATGAATATGTAGTATTTCAATTTACCTGATAGTATGTATGAATAGATGAATTGTATTGTGTAGAGATGTCTCTGAAGTAAAATATGATAATTGAACCATCGGTGTTCAAATTTGATTGAAAATATCAAGTTGTCTTAAACTTGATAATTGAGTTATCAACTTCTCATTGGATAGTGAGCCCGAATGATATCCCAAATTTGATATGTTGAAGGTATAAAATAGATGGATTATACTTTGTCCGGATGTCCCTAAAGGAAAAAGATGATGAAATTTTGTCGCAATAGAATTGAATTTGTAAAATGGATCGATTATATTTTGCCCGGATGTCCCTAAAGGATATATGATATTTGACTCTTCGCGGTTCGAAAATTGAAAAACAAAAAAGGTGATGGAATTTTGTCGGAATAGAATTGAAGGTGTAAAATGGATCGATTATGTTTTGCCCGGATGTCCCTAAAGGATATATGATATTCGACCTTTCGCGGTTCTAAAATTGAAAAACAAAAAAGATGATGGAATTTTGTCCGAATAGTATTGAAAATCAAATTTGATATTTGAATCAAGTTGTCCTAAACTTGATAAATTGAAAGTGATTGAATCGGTTGTTGGAATGTAGGCTCTTTGATCAACATATTTCAACATAGGCGGTTCACTAAAGGTATGCTATTATGCTTATTTTAGCTATTCTTAATTTTATTCTTTAATCACTACTTACAGTTATCGATATTTTACGATGGATATAGAAAAATATGATGTTTTGCGATCATACACCTTGTCTTGATTATAAGCTTAAAATGAATATGTAGTATTTCAATTTACCTGATAGTATGTATGAATAGATGAATTGTATTGTGTAGAGATGTCTCTGAAGTAAAATATGATAATTGAACCATCGGTGTTCAAATTTGATTGAAAATATCAAGTTGTCTTAAACTTGATAATTGAGTTATCAACTTCTCATTGGATAGTGAGCCCGAATGATATCCCAAATTTGATATGTTGAAGGTATAAAATAGATGGATTATACTTTGTCCGGATGTCCCTAAAGGAAAAAGATGATGAAATTTTGTCGGAATAGAATTGAATTTGTAAAATGGATCGATTATATTTTGCCCGGATGTCCCTAAAGGATATATGATATTTGACTCTTCGCGGTTCTAAAATTGAAAAACAAAAAAGGTGATGGAATTTTGTCGGAATAGAATTGAAGGTGTAAAATGGATCGATTATGTTTTGCCCGGATGTCCCTAAAGGATATTTGATATTCGACCTTTTGCGGTTCTAAAATTGAAAAACAAAAAAGATGATGGAAGTTTGTCGGAATAGTATTGAAAATCAAATTTGATATTTGAATCAAGTTGTCCTAAACTTGATAATTTGAAATTGAATTTGAAATTGATTGAATCGGTTGTTGGAATGTAGGCTCTTTGATCAACAAATTTCAACATATGCGGTTCACTCAAGGTATGCTATTATGCTTATTTTAGCTATTCTTTAATCACTAATTACAGTTATCGATATTTTATGATGAATATAGAAATATATGATGTTTTGCGATCATACACCTTGTCTTGATTAGAAGCTTAAAATGAGTACGTAGTCTTTCAATTTACCTGATAGTATGTATGAATAAATGGATTGTATTGTGTAGAGATGTCTCTGAAGTAAAATATGATATTTGAACCATCGGTGTTCAAATTTCGAAAAACTCAAAAGATTATGGAATTTTGCCCAAATTTGATTGAAAATATAAGTTGTCTTAAACTTGATAATTGAGTTATCAACTTCTCATTGGATAGTGAGCCCGAATGATATTCCAAATTTGATATGTTGAAGGTATAAAATAGATGGATTATACTTTGTCCGGATGTCCCTAAAGGAAAAAGATGATGAAATTTTGTCGGAATAGAATTGAATTTGTAAAATGGATCGATTATATTTTGCCCGGATGTCCCTAAAGGATATATGATATTTGACTCTTCGCGGTTCTAAAATTGAAAAACAAAAAAGGTGATAGAATTTTGTCGGAATAGAATTGAAGGTGTAAAATGGATCGATTATGTTTTGCCCGGATGTCCCTAAAGGATATTTGATATTCGACCTTTCGCGGTTCTAAAATTGAAAAACAAAAAAGATGATGGAAGTTTGTCGGAATAGTATTGAAAATCAAATTTGATATTTGAATCAAGTTGTCCTAAACTTGATAATTTGAAATTGAATTTGAAATTGATTGAATCGGTTGTTGGAATGTAGGCTCTTTGATCAACAAATTTCAACATATGCGGTTCACTCAAGGTATGCTATTATGCTTATTTTAGCTATTCTTTAATCACTAATTACAGTTATCGATATTTTATGATGAATATAGAAATATATGATGTTTTGCGATCATACACCTTGTCTTGATTAGAAGCTTAAAATGAGTACGTAGTCTTTCAATTTACCTGATAGTATGTATGAATAAATGGATTGTATTGTGTAGAGATGTCTCTGAAGTAAAATATGATATTTGAACCATCGGTGTTCAAATTTCGAAAAACTCAAAAGATTATGGAATTTTGCCCAAATTTGATTGAAAATATAAGTTGTCTTAAACTTGATAATTGAGTTATCAACTTCTCATTGGATAGTGAGCCCGAATGATATTCCAAATTTGATATGTTGAAGGTATAAAATAGATGGATTATACTTTGTCCGGATGTCCCTAAAGGAAAAAGATGATGAAATTTTGTCGGAATAGAATTGAATTTGTAAAATGGATCGATTATATTTTGCCCGGATGTCCCTAAAGGATATATGATATTTGACTCTTCGCGGTTCTAAAATTGAAAAACAAAAAAGGTGATAGAATTTTGTCGGAATAGAATTGAAGGTGTAAAATGGATCGATTATGTTTTGCCCGGATGTCCCTAAAGGATATTTGATATTCGACCTTTCGCGGTTCTAAAATTGAAAAACAAAAAAGATGATGGAAGTTTGTCGGAATAGTATTGAAAATCAAATTTGATATTTGAATCAAGTTGTCCTAAACTTGATAATTTGAAATTGAATTTGAAATTGATTGAATCGGTTGTTGGAATGTAGGCTCTTTGATCAACAAATTTCAACATATGCGGTTCACTCAAGGTATGCTATTATGCTTATTTTAGCTATTCTTTAATCACTAATTACAGTTATCGATATTTTATGATGAATATAGAAAAATATGATGTTTTGCGATCATACACCTTGTCTTGATTAGAAGCTTAAAATGAGTACGTAGTCTTTCAATTTACCTGATAGTATGTATGAATAAATGTATTGTATTGTGTAGAGATGTCTCTGAAGTAAAATATGATATTTGAACCATCGGTGTTCAAATTTCGAAAAACTCAAAAGATTATGGAATTTTGCCCAAATTTGATTGAAAATATAAGTTGTCTTAAACTTGATAATTGAGTTATCAACTTCTCATTGGATAGTGAGCCCGAATGATATCCCAAATTTGATATGTTGAAGGTATAAAATAGATGGATTATACTTTGTCCGGATGTCCCTAAAGGAAAAAGATGATGAAATTTTGTCGGAATAGAATTGAATTTGTAAAATGGATCGATTATATTTTACCCGGATGTCCCTAAAGGATATATGATATTTGACTCTTCGCGGTTCTAAAATTGAAAAACAAAAAAGGTGATGGAATTTTGTCGGAATAGAATTGAAGGTGTAAAATGGATCGATTATGTTTTGCCCGGATGTCCCTAAAGGATATTTGATATTCGACCTTTCGCGGTTCTAAAATTGAAAAACAAAAAAGATGATGGAAGTTTGTCGGAATAGTATTGAAAATCAAATTTGATATTTGAATCTAGTTGTCCTAAACTTGATAATTTGAAATTGATTGAATCGGTTGTTGGAATGTAGGCTCTTTGATCAACAAATTTCAACATATGCGGTTCACTCAAGGTATGCTATTATGCTTATTTTAGCTATTCTTTAATCACTAATTACAGTTATCGATATTTTATGATGAATATAGAAAAATATGATGTTTTGCGATCATACAACTTGTCTTGATTAGAAGCTTAAAATGAGTACGTAGTCTTTCAATTTACCTGATAGTATGTATGAATAAATGGATTGTATTGTGTAGAGATGTCTCTGAAGTAAAATATGATATTTGAACCATCGGTGTTCAAATTTCGAAAAACTCAAAAGATTATGGAATTTTGCCCAAATTTGATTGAAAATATCAAGTTGTCTTAAACTTGATAATTGAGTTATCGACTTTTCATTGAATAGTGAGCCCGAATGATATCCCAAATTTGATAAATTGAAGGTATAAAATAGATGGATTATACTTTGTCCGGATGTCCCTAAAGGAAAAAGATGATGAAATTTTGTTGGAATAGAATTGAAGGTGTAAAATGGATCGATTATGTTTTGCCCGGATGTCCCTAAACGATATATGATATTCGACCTTTCGCGGTTCTAAAATTGAAAAACAAAAAAGATGATGAAATTTTGTCGGAATAATATTGAAAATCAAATTTGATATTTGAATCAAGTTGTCCTAAACTTGATAAATTGAAAGTGATTGAATCGGTTGTTGGAATGTAGGCTCTTTGATCAACATATTTCAACATATGCGGTTCACTAAAGGTATGCCATTATGCTTATTTTAGCTATTCTTAATTTTATTCTTTAATCACTACTTACAGTTATCGATATTTTACGATGGATATAGAAAAATATGATGTTTTGCGATCATACACCTTGTCTTGATTATAAGCTTAAAATGAATATGTAGTATTTCAATTTACCTGATAGTATGTATGAATAGATGAATTGTATTGTGTAGAGATGTCTCTGAAGTAAAATATGATAATTGAACCATCGGTGTTCAAATTTGATTGAAAATATCAAGTTGTCTTAAACTTGATAATTGAGTTATCAACTTCTCATTGGATAGTGAGCCCGAATGATATCCCAAATTTGATATGTTGAAGGTATAAAATAGATGGATTATACTTTGTCCGGATGTCCCTAAAGGAAAAAGATGATGAAATTTTGTCGGAATAGAATTGAATTTGTAAAATGGATCGATTATATTTTGCCCGGATGTCCCTAAAGGATATATGATATTTGACTCTTCGCGGTTCTAAAATTGAAAAACAAAAAAGGTGATGGAATTTTGTCGGAATAGAATTGAAGGTGTAAAATGGATCGATTATGTTTTGCCCGGATGTCCCTAAAGGATATTTGATATTCGACCTTTCGCGGTTCTAAAATTGAAAAACAAAAAAGATGATGGAAGTTTGTCGGAATAGTATTGAAAATCAAATTTGATATTTGAATCAAGTTGTCCTAAACTAGATAATTTGAAATTGAATTTGAAATTGATTGAATCGGTTGTTGGAATGTAGGCTCTTTGATCAACAAATTTCAACATATGCGGTTCACTCAAGGTATGCTATTATGCTTATTTTAGCTATTCTTTAATCACTAATTACAGTTATCGATATTTTATGATGAATATAGAAAAATATGATGTTTTGCGATCATACACCTTGTCTTGATTAGAAGCTTGAAATGAGTACGTAGTCTTTCAATTTACCTGATAGTATGTATGAATAAATGGATTGTATTGTGTAGAGATGTCTCTGAAGTAAAATATGATATTTGAACCATCGGTGTTCAAATTTCGAAAAACTCAAAAGATTATGGAATTTTGCCCAAATTTGATTGAAAATATAAGTTGTCTTAAACTTGATAATTGAGTTATCAACTTCTCATTGGATAGTGAGCCCGAATGATATTCCAAATTTGATATGTTGAAGGTATAAAATAGATGGATTATACTTTGTCCGGATGTCCCTAAAGGAAAAAGATGATGAAATTTTGTCGGAATAGAATTGAATTTGTAAAATGGATCGATTATATTTTGCCCGGATGTCCCTAAAGGATATATGATATTTGACTCTTCGCGGTTCTAAAATTGAAAAACAAAAAAGGTGATAGAATTTTGTCGGAATAGAATTGAAGGTGTAAAATGGATCGATTATGTTTTGCCCGGATGTCCCTAAAGGATATTTGATATTCGACCTTTCGCGGTTCTAAAATTGAAAAACAAAAAAGATGATGGAAGTTTGTCGGAATAGTATTGAAAATCAAATTTGATATTTGAATCAAGTTGTCCTAAACTTGATAATTTGAAATTGAATTTGAAATTGATTGAATCGGTTGTTGGAATGTAGGCTCTTTGATCAACAAATTTCAACATATGCGGTTCACTCAAGGTATGCTATTATGCTTATTTTAGCTATTCTTTAATCACTAATTACAGTTATCGATATTTTATGATGAATATAGAAAAATATGATGTTTTGCGATCATACACCTTGTCTTGATTAGAAGCTTAAAATGAGTACGTAGTCTTTCAATTTACCTGATAGTATGTATGAATAAATGGATTGTATTGTGTAGAGATGTCTCTGAAGTAAAATATGATATTTGAACCATCGGTGTTCAAATTTCGAAAAACTCAAAAGATTATGGAATTTTGCCCAAATTTGATTGAAAATATCAAGTTGTCTTAAACTTGATAATTGAGTTATCGACTTTTCATTGAATAGTGAGCCCGAATGATATCCCAAATTTGATAAATTGTAGGTATAAAATAGATGGATTATACTTTGTCTGGATGTCCCTAAAGGAAAAAGATGATGAAATTTTGTTGGAATAGAATTGAAGGTGTAAAATGGATCGATTATGTTTTGCCCGGATGTCCCTAAACGATATATGATATTCGACCTTTCGCGGTTCTAAAATTGAAAAACAAAAAAGATGATGAAATTTTGTCGGAATAATATTGAAAATCAAATTTGATATTTGAATCAAGTTGTCCTAAACTTGATAAATTGAAAGTGATTGAATCGGTTGTTGGAATGTAGGCTCTTTGATCAACATATTTCAACATATGCGGTTCACTAAAGGTATGCCATTATGCTTATTTTAGCTATTCTTAATTTTATTCTTTAATCACTACTTACAGTTATCGATATTTTACGATGGATATAGAAAAATATGATGTTTTGCGATCATACACCTTGTCTTGATTATAAGCTTAAAATGAATATGTAGTATTTCAATTTACCTGATAGTATGTATGAATAGATGAATTGTATTGTGTAGAGATGTCTCTGAAGTAAAATATGATAATTGAACCATCGGTGTTCAAATTTGATTGAAAATATCAAGTTGTCTTAAACTTGATAATTGAGTTATCAACTTCTCATTGGATAGTGAGCCCGAATGATATCCCAAATTTGATATGTTGAAGGTATAAAATAGATGGATTATACTTTGTCCGGATGTCCCTAAAGGAAAAAGATGATGAAATTTTGTCGGAATAGAATTGAATTTGTAAAATGGATCGATTATATTTTGCCCGGATGTCCCTAAAGGATATATGATATTTGACTCTTCGCGGTTCGAAAATTGAAAAACAAAAAAGGTGATGGAATTTTGTCGGAATAGAATTGAAGGTGTAAAATGGATCGATTATGTTTTGCCCGGATGTCCCTAAAGGATATATGATATTCGACCTTTCGCGGTTCTAAAATTGAAAAACAAAAAAGATGATGGAATTTTGTCCGAATAGTATTGAAAATCAAATTTGATATTTGAATCAAGTTGTCCTAAACTTGATAAATTGAAAGTGATTGAATCGGTTGTTGGAATGTAGGCTCTTTGATCAACATATTTCAACATAGGCGGTTCACTAAAGGTATGCTATTATGCTTATTTTAGCTATTCTTAATTTTATTCTTTAATCACTACTTACAGTTATCGATATTTTACGATGGATATAGAAAAATATGATGTTTTGCGATCATACACCTTGTCTTGATTATAAGCTTAAAATGAATATGTAGTATTTCAATTTACCTGATAGTATGTATGAATAGATGAATTGTATTGTGTAGAGATGTCTCTGAAGTAAAATATGATAATTGAACCATCGGTGTTCACATTTGATTGAAAATATCAAGTTGTCTTAAACTTGATAATTGAGTTATCAACTTCTCATTGGATAGTGAGCCCGAATGATATCCCAAATTTGATATGTTGAAGGTATAAAATAGATGGATTATACTTTGTCCGGATGTCCCTAAAGGAAAAAGATGATGAAATTTTGTCGGAATAGAATTGAATTTGTAAAATGGATCGATTATATTTTGCCCGGATGTCCCTAAAGGATATATGATATTTGACTCTTCGCGGTTCTAAAATTGAAAAACAAAAAAGGTGATGGAATTTTGTCGGAATAGAATTGAAGGTGTAAAATGGATCGATTATGTTTTGCCCGGATGTCCCTAAAGGATATTTGATATTCGACCTTTTGCGGTTCTAAAATTGAAAAACAAAAAAGATGATGGAAGTTTGTCGGAATAGTATTGAAAATCAAATTTGATATTTGAATCAAGTTGTCCTAAACTTGATAATTTGAAATTGAATTTGAAATTGATTGAATCGGTTGTTGGAATGTAGGCTCTTTGATCAACAAATTTCAACATATGCGGTTCACTCAAGGTATGCTATTATGCTTATTTTAGCTATTCTTTAATCACTAATTACAGTTATCGATATTTTATGATGAATATAGAAAAATATGATGTTTTGCGATCATACACCTTGTCTTGATTAGAAGCTTAAAATGAGTACGTAGTCTTTCAATTTACCCGATAGTATGTATGAATAAATGGATTGTATTGTGTAGAGATGTCTCTGAAGTAAAATATGATATTTGAACCATCGGTGTTCAAATTTCGAAAAACTCAAAAGATTATGGAATTTTGCCCAAATTTGATTGAAAATATAAGTTGTCTTAAACTTGATAATTGAGTTATCAACTTCTCATTGGATAGTGAGCCCGAATGATATTCCAAATTTGATATGTTGAAGGTATAAAATAGATGGATTATACTTTGTCCGGATGTCCCTAAAGGAAAAAGATGATGAAATTTTGTCGGAATAGAATTGAATTTGTAAAATGGATCGATTATATTTTGCCCGGATGTCCCTAAAGGATATATGATATTTGACTCTTCGCGGTTCTAAAATTGAAAAACAAAAAAGGTGATAGAATTTTGTCGGAATAGAATTGAAGGTGTAAAATGGATCGATTATGTTTTGCCCGGATGTCCCTAAAGGATATTTGATATTCGACCTTTCGCGGTTCTAAAATTGAAAAACAAAAAAGATGATGGAAGTTTGTCGGAATAGTATTGAAAATCAAATTTGATATTTGAATCAAGTTGTCCTAAACTTGATAATTTGAAATTGAATTTGAAATTGATTGAATCGGTTGTTGGAATGTAGGCTCTTTGATCAACAAATTTCAACATATGCGGTTCACTCAAGGTATGCTATTATGCTTATTTTAGCTATTCTTTAATCACTAATTACAGTTATCGATATTTTATGATGAATATAGAAAAATATGATGTTTTGCGATCATACACCTTGTCTTGATTAGAAGCTTAAAATGAGTACGTAGTCTTTCAATTTACCTGATAGTATGTATGAATAAATGTATTGTATTGTGTAGAGATGTCTCTGAAGTAAAATATGATATTTGAACCATCGGTGTTCAAATTTCGAAAAACTCAAAAGATTATGGAATTTTGCCCAAATTTGATTGAAAATATAAGTTGTCTTAAACTTGATAATTGAGTTATCAACTTCTCATTGGATAGTGAGCCCGAATGATATCCCAAATTTGATATGTTGAAGGTATAAAATAGATGGATTATACTTTGTCCGGATGTCCCTAAAGGAAAAAGATGATGAAATTTTGTCGGAATAGAATTGAATTTGTAAAATGGATCGATTATATTTTACCCGGATGTCCCTAAAGGATATATGATATTTGACTCTTCGCGGTTCTAAAATTGAAAAACAAAAAAGGTGATGGAATTTTGTCGGAATAGAATTGAAGGTGTAAAATGGATCGATTATGTTTTGCCCGGATGTCCCTAAAGGATATTTGATATTCGACCTTTCGCGGTTCTAAAATTGAAAAACAAAAAAGATGATGGAAGTTTGTCGGAATAGTATTGAAAATCAAATTTGATATTTGAATCTAGTTGTCCTAAACTTGATAATTTGAAATTGATTGAATCGGTTGTTGGAATGTAGGCTCTTTGATCAACAAATTTCAACATATGCGGTTCACTCAAGGTATGCTATTATGCTTATTTTAGCTATTCTTTAATCACTAATTACAGTTATCGATATTTTATGATGAATATAGAAAAATATGATGTTTTGCGATCATACAACTTGTCTTGATTAGAAGCTTAAAATGAGTACGTAGTCTTTCAATTTACCTGATAGTATGTATGAATAAATGGATTGTATTGTGTAGAGATGTCTCTGAAGTAAAATATGATATTTGAACCATCGGTGTTCAAATTTCGAAAAACTCAAAAGATTATGGAATTTTGCCCAAATTTGATTGAAAATATCAAGTTGTCTTAAACTTGATAATTGAGTTATCGACTTTTCATTGAATAGTGAGCCCGAATGATATCCCAAATTTGATAAATTGAAGGTATAAAATAGATGGATTATACTTTGTCCGGATGTCCCTAAAGGAAAAAGATGATGAAATTTTGTTGGAATAGAATTGAAGGTGTAAAATGGATCGATTATGTTTTGCCCGGATGTCCCTAAACGATATATGATATTCGACCTTTCGCGGTTCTAAAATTGAAAAACAAAAAAGATGATGAAATTTTGTCGGAATAATATTGAAAATCAAATTTGATATTTGAATCAAGTTGTCCTAAACTTGATAAATTGAAAGTGATTGAATCGGTTGTTGGAATGTAGGCTCTTTGATCAACATATTTCAACATATGCGGTTCACTAAAGGTATGCCATTATGCTTATTTTAGCTATTCTTAATTTTATTCTTTAATCACTACTTACAGTTATCGATATTTTACGATGGATATAGAAAAATATGATGTTTTGCGATCATACACCTTGTCTTGATTATAAGCTTAAAATGAATATGTAGTATTTCAATTTACCTGATAGTATGTATGAATAGATGAATTGTATTGTGTAGAGATGTCTCTGAAGTAAAATATGATAATTGAACCATCGGTGTTCAAATTTGATTGAAAATATCAAGTTGTCTTAAACTTGATAATTGAGTTATCAACTTCTCATTGGATAGTGAGCCCGAATGATATCCCAAATTTGATATGTTGAAGGTATAAAATAGATGGATTATACTTTGTCCGGATGTCCGTAAAGGAAAAAGATGATGAAATTTTGTCGGAATAGAATTGAATTTGTAAAATGGATCGATTATATTTTGCCCGGATGTCCCTAAAGGATATATGATATTTGACTCTTCGCGGTTCTAAAATTGAAAAACAAAAAAGGTGATGGAATTTTGTCGGAATAGAATTGAAGGTGTAAAATGGATCGATTATGTTTTGCCCGGATGTCCCTAAAGGATATTTGATATTCGACCTTTCGCGGTTCTAAAATTGAAAAACAAAAAAGATGATGGAAGTTTGTCGGAATAGTATTGAAAATCAAATTTGATATTTGAATCAAGTTGTCCTAAACTAGATAATTTGAAATTGAATTTGAAATTGATTGAATCGGTTGTTGGAATGTAGGCTCTTTGATCAACAAATTTCAACATATGCGGTTCACTCAAGGTATGCTATTATGCTTATTTTAGCTATTCTTTAATCACTAATTACAGTTATCGATATTTTATGATGAATATAGAAAAATATGATGTTTTGCGATCATACACCTTGTCTTGATTAGAAGCTTAAAATGAGTACGTAGTCTTTCAATTTACCTGATAGTATGTATGAATAAATGGATTGTATTGTGTAGAGATGTCTCTGAAGTAAAATATGATATTTGAACCATCGGTGTTCAAATTTCGAAAAACTCAAAAGATTATGGAATTTTGCCCAAATTTGATTGAAAATATAAGTTGTCTTAAACTTGATAATTGAGTTATCAACTTCTCATTGGATAGTGAGCCCGAATGATATTCCAAATTTGATATGTTGAAGGTATAAAATAGATGGATTATACTTTGTCCGGATGTCCCTAAAGGAAAAAGATGATGAAATTTTGTCGGAATAGAATTGAATTTGTAAAATGGATCGATTATATTTTGCCCGGATGTCCCTAAAGGATATATGATATTTGACTCTTCGCGGTTCTAAAATTGAAAAACAAAAAAGGTGATAGAATTTTGTCGGAATAGAATTGAAGGTGTAAAATGGATCGATTATGTTTTGCCCGGATGTCCCTAAAGGATATTTGATATTCGACCTTTCGCGGTTCTAAAATTGAAAAACAAAAAAGATGATGGAAGTTTGTCGGAATAGTATTGAAAATCAAATTTGATATTTGAATCAAGTTGTCCTAAACTTGATAATTTGAAATTGAATTTGAAATTGATTGAATCGGTTGTTGGAATGTAGGCTCTTTGATCAACAAATTTCAACATATGCGGTTCACTCAAGGTATGCTATTATGCTTATTTTAGCTATTCTTTAATCACTAATTACAGTTATCGATATTTTATGATGAATATAGAAAAATATGATGTTTTGCGATCATACACCTTGTCTTGATTAGAAGCTTAAAATGAGTACGTAGTCTTTCAATTTACCTGATAGTATGTATGAATAAATGGATTGTATTGTGTAGAGATGTCTCTGAAGTAAAATATGATATTTGAACCATCGGTGTTCAAATTTCGAAAAACTCAAAAGATTATGGAATTTTGCCCAAATTTGATTGAAAATATCAAGTTGTCTTAAACTTGATAATTGAGTTATCGACTTTTCATTGAATAGTGAGCCCGAATGATATCCCAAATTTGATAAATTGTAGGTATAAAATAGATGGATTATACTTTGTCTGGATGTCCCTAAAGGAAAAAGATGATGAAATTTTGTTGGAATAGAATTGAAGGTGTAAAATGGATCGATTATATTTTGCCCGGATGTCCCTAAACGATATATGATATTCGACCTTTCGCGGTTCTAAAATTGAAAAACAAAAAAGATGATGAAATTTTGTCGGAATAATATTGAAAATCAAATTTGATATTTGAATCAAGTTGTCCTAAACTTGATAAATTGAAAGTGATTGAATCGGTTGTTGGAATGTAGGCTCTTTGATCAACATATTTCAACATATGCGGTTCACTAAAGGTATGCCATTATGCTTATTTTAGCTATTCTTAATTTTATTCTTTAATCACTACTTACAGTTATCGATATTTTACGATGGATATAGAAAAATATGATGTTTTGCGATCATACACCTTGTCTTGATTATAAGCTTAAAATGAATATGTAGTATTTCAATTTACCTGATAGTATGTATGAATAGATGAATTGTATTGTGTAGAGATGTCTCTGAAGTAAAATATGATAATTGAACCATCGGTGTTCAAATTTGATTGAAAATATCAAGTTGTCTTAAACTTGATAATTGAGTTATCAACTTCTCATTGGATAGTGAGCCCGAATGATATCCCAAATTTGATATGTTGAAGGTATAAAATAGATGGATTATACTTTGTCCGGATGTCCCTAAAGGAAAAAGATGATGAAATTTTGTCGGAATAGAATTGAATTTGTAAAATGGATCGATTATATTTTGCCCGGATGTCCCTAAAGGATATATGATATTTGACTCTTCGCGGTTCGAAAATTGAAAAACAAAAAAGGTGATGGAATTTTGTCGGAATAGAATTGAAGGTGTAAAATGGATCGATTATGTTTTGCCCGGATGTCCCTAAAGGATATATGATATTCGACCTTTCGCGGTTCTAAAATTGAAAAACAAAAAAGATGATGGAATTTTGTCCGAATAGTATTGAAAATCAAATTTGATATTTGAATCAAGTTGTCCTAAACTAGATAATTTGAAATTGAATTTGAAATTGATTGAATCGGTTGTTGGAATGTAGGCTCTTTGATCAACAAATTTCAACATATGCGGTTCACTCAAGGTATGCTATTATGCTTATTTTAGCTATTCTTTAATCACTAATTACAGTTATCGATATTTTATGATGAATATAGAAAAATATGATGTTTTGCGATCATACACCTTGTCTTGATTAGAAGCTTAAAATGAGTACGTAGTCTTTCAATTTACCTGATAGTATGTATGAATAAATGGATTGTATTGTGTAGAGATGTCTCTGAAGTAAAATATGATATTTGAACCATCGGTGTTCAAATTTCGAAAAACTCAAAAGATTATGGAATTTTGCCCAAATTTGATTGAAAATATCAAGTTGTCTTAAACTTGATAATTGAGTTATCGACTTTTCATTGAATAGTGAGCCCGAATGATATCCCAAATTTGATAAATTGTAGGTATAAAATAGATGGATTATACTTTGTCTGGATGTCCCTAAAGGAAAAAGATGATGAAATTTTGTTGGAATAGAATTGAAGGTGTAAAATGGATCGATTATGTTTTGCCCGGATGTCCCTAAACGATATATGATATTCGACCTTTCGCGGTTCTAAAATTGAAAAACAAAAAAGATGATGAAATTTTGTCGGAATAATATTGAAAATCAAATTTGATATTTGAATCAAGTTGTCCTAAACTTGATAAATTGAAAGTGATTGAATCGGTTGTTGGAATGTAGGCTCTTTGATCAACATATTTCAACATATGCGGTTCACTAAAGGTATGCCATTATGCTTATTTTAGCTATTCTTAATTTTATTCTTTAATCACTACTTACAGTTATCGATATTTTACGATGGATATAGAAAAATATGATGTTTTGCGATCATACACCTTGTCTTGATTATAAGCTTAAAATGAATATGTAGTATTTCAATTTACCTGATAGTATGTATGAATAGATGAATTGTATTGTGTAGAGATGTCTCTGAAGTAAAATATGATAATTGAACCATCGGTGTTCAAATTTGATTGAAAATATCAAGTTGTCTTAAACTTGATAATTGAGTTATCAACTTCTCATTGGATAGTGAGCCCGAATGATATCCCAAATTTGATATGTTGAAGGTATAAAATAGATGGATTATACTTTGTCCGGATGTCCCTAAAGGAAAAAGATGATGAAATTTTGTCGGAATAGAATTGAATTTGTAAAATGGATCGATTATATTTTGCCCGGATGTCCCTAAAGGATATATGATATTTGACTCTTCGCGGTTCGAAAATTGAAAAACAAAAAAGGTGATGGAATTTTGTCGGAATAGAATTGAAGGTGTAAAATGGATCGATTATGTTTTGCCCGGATGTCCCTAAAGGATATATGATATTCGACCTTTCGCGGTTCTAAAATTGAAAAACAAAAAAGATGATGGAATTTTGTCCGAATAGTATTGAAAATCAAATTTGATATTTGAATCAAGTTGTCCTAAACTTGATAAATTGAAAGTGATTGAATCGGTTGTTGGAATGTAGGCTCTTTGATCAACATATTTCAACATAGGCGGTTCACTAAAGGTATGCTATTATGCTTATTTTAGCTATTCTTAATTTTATTCTTTAATCACTACTTACAGTTATCGATATTTTACGATGGATATAGAAAAATATGATGTTTTGCGATCATACACCTTGTCTTGATTATAAGCTTAAAATGAATATGTAGTATTTCAATTTACCTGATAGTATGTATGAATAGATGAATTGTATTGTGTAGAGATGTCTCTGAAGTAAAATATGATAATTGAACCATCGGTGTTCAAATTTGATTGAAAATATCAAGTTGTCTTAAACTTGATAATTGAGTTATCAACTTCTCATTGGATAGTGAGCCCGAATGATATCCCAAATTTGATATGTTGAAGGTATAAAATAGATGGATTATACTTTGTCCGGATGTCCCTAAAGGAAAAAGATGATGAAATTTTGTCGGAATAGAATTGAATTTGTAAAATGGATCGATTATATTTTGCCCGGATGTCCCTAAAGGATATATGATATTTGACTCTTCGCGGTTCGAAAATTGAAAAACAAAAAAGGTGATGGAATTTTGTCGGAATAGAATTGAAGGTGTAAAATGGATCGATTATGTTTTGCCCGGATGTCCCTAAAGGATATATGATATTCGACCTTTCGCGGTTCTAAAATTGAAAAACAAAAAAGATGATGGAATTTTGTCCGAATAGTATTGAAAATCAAATTTGATATTTGAATCAAGTTGTCCTAAACTAGATAATTTGAAATTGAATTTGAAATTGATTGAATCGGTTGTTGGAATGTAGGCTCTTTGATCAACAAATTTCAACATATGCGGTTCACTCAAGGTATGCTATTATGCTTATTTTAGCTATTCTTTAATCACTAATTACAGTTATCGATATTTTATGATGAATATAGAAAAATATGATGTTTTGCGATCATACACCTTGTCTTGATTAGAAGCTTAAAATGAGTACGTAGTCTTTCAATTTACCTGATAGTATGTATGAATAAATGGATTGTATTGTGTAGAGATGTCTCTGAAGTAAAATATGATATTTGAACCATCGGTGTTCAAATTTCGAAAAACTCAAAAGATTATGGAATTTTGCCCAAATTTGATTGAAAATATCAAGTTGTCTTAAACTTGATAATTGAGTTATCGACTTTTCATTGAATAGTGAGCCCGAATGATATCCCAAATTTGATAAATTGTAGGTATAAAATAGATGGATTATACTTTGTCTGGATGTCCCTAAAGGAAAAAGATGATGAAATTTTGTTGGAATAGAATTGAAGGTGTAAAATGGATCGATTATGTTTTGCCCGGATGTCCCTAAACGATATATGATATTCGACCTTTCGCGGTTCTAAAATTGAAAAACAAAAAAGATGATGAAATTTTGTCGGAATAATATTGAAAATCAAATTTGATATTTGAATCAAGTTGTCCTAAACTTGATAAATTGAAAGTGATTGAATCGGTTGTTGGAATGTAGGCTCTTTGATCAACATATTTCAACATATGCGGTTCACTAAAGGTATGCCATTATGCTTATTTTAGCTATTCTTAATTTTATTCTTTAATCACTACTTACAGTTATCGATATTTTACGATGGATATAGAAAAATATGATGTTTTGCGATCATACACCTTGTCTTGATTATAAGCTTAAAATGAATATGTAGTATTTCAATTTACCTGATAGTATGTATGAATAGATGAATTGTATTGTGTAGAGATGTCTCTGAAGTAAAATATGATAATTGAACCATCGGTGTTCAAATTTGATTGAAAATATCAAGTTGTCTTAAACTTGATAATTGAGTTATCAACTTCTCATTGGATAGTGAGCCCGAATGATATCCCAAATTTGATATGTTGAAGGTATAAAATAGATGGATTATACTTTGTCCGGATGTCCCTAAAGGAAAAAGATGATGAAATTTTGTCGGAATAGAATTGAATTTGTAAAATGGATCGATTATATTTTGCCCGGATGTCCCTAAAGGATATATGATATTTGACTCTTCGCGGTTCGAAAATTGAAAAACAAAAAAGGTGATGGAATTTTGTCGGAATAGAATTGAAGGTGTAAAATGGATCGATTATGTTTTGCCCGGATGTCCCTAAAGGATATATGATATTCGACCTTTCGCGGTTCTAAAATTGAAAAACAAAAAAGATGATGGAATTTTGTCCGAATAGTATTGAAAATCAAATTTGATATTTGAATCAAGTTGTCCTAAACTTGATAAATTGAAAGTGATTGAATCGGTTGTTGGAATGTAGGCTCTTTGATCAACATATTTCAACATAGGCGGTTCACTAAAGGTATGCTATTATGCTTATTTTAGCTATTCTTAATTTTATTCTTTAATCACTACTTACAGTTATCGATATTTTACGATGGATATAGAAAAATATGATGTTTTGCGATCATACACCTTGTCTTGATTATAAGCTTAAAATGAATATGTAGTATTTCAATTTACCTGATAGTATGTATGAATAGATGAATTGTATTGTGTAGAGATGTCTCTGAAGTAAAATATGATAATTGAACCATCGGTGTTCAAATTTGATTGAAAATATCAAGTTGTCTTAAACTTGATAATTGAGTTATCAACTTCTCATTGGATAGTGAGCCCGAATGATATCCCAAATTTGATATGTTGAAGGTATAAAATAGATGGATTATACTTTGTCCGGATGTCCCTAAAGGAAAAAGATGATGAAATTTTGTCGGAATAGAATTGAATTTGTAAAATGGATCGATTATATTTTGCCCGGATGTCCCTAAAGGATATATGATATTTGACTCTTCGCGGTTCTAAAATTGAAAAACAAAAAAGGTGATGGAATTTTGTCGGAATAGAATTGAAGGTGTAAAATGGATCGATTATGTTTTGCCCGGATGTCCCTAAAGGATATTTGATATTCGACCTTTTGCGGTTCTAAAATTGAAAAACAAAAAAGATGATGGAAGTTTGTCGGAATAGTATTGAAAATCAAATTTGATATTTGAATCAAGTTGTCCTAAACTTGATAATTTGAAATTGAATTTGAAATTGATTGAATCGGTTGTTGGAATGTAGGCTCTTTGATCAACAAATTTCAACATATGCGGTTCACTCAAGGTATGCTATTATGCTTATTTTAGCTATTCTTTAATCACTAATTACAGTTATCGATATTTTATGATGAATATAGAAAAATATGATGTTTTGCGATCATACACCTTGTCTTGATTAGAAGCTTAAAATGAGTACGTAGTCTTTCAATTTACCCGATAGTATGTATGAATAAATGGATTGTATTGTGTAGAGATGTCTCTGAAGTAAAATATGATATTTGAACCATCGGTGTTCAAATTTCGAAAAACTCAAAAGATTATGGAATTTTGCCCAAATTTGATTGAAAATATAAGTTGTCTTAAACTTGATAATTGAGTTATCAACTTCTCATTGGATAGTGAGCCCGAATGATATTCCAAATTTGATATGTTGAAGGTATAAAATAGATGGATTATACTTTGTCCGGATGTCCCTAAAGGAAAAAGATGATGAAATTTTGTCGGAATAGAATTGAATTTGTAAAATGGATCGATTATATTTTGCCCGGATGTCCCTAAAGGATATATGATATTTGACTCTTCGCGGTTCTAAAATTGAAAAACAAAAAAGGTGATAGAATTTTGTCGGAATAGAATTGAAGGTGTAAAATGGATCGATTATGTTTTGCCCGGATGTCCCTAAAGGATATTTGATATTCGACCTTTCGCGGTTCTAAAATTGAAAAACAAAAAAGATGATGGAAGTTTGTCGGAATAGTATTGAAAATCAAATTTGATATTTGAATCAAGTTGTCCTAAACTTGATAATTTGAAATTGAATTTGAAATTGATTGAATCGGTTGTTGGAATGTAGGCTCTTTGATCAACAAATTTCAACATATGCGGTTCACTCAAGGTATGCTATTATGCTTATTTTAGCTATTCTTTAATCACTAATTACAGTTATCGATATTTTATGATGAATATAGAAAAATATGATGTTTTGCGATCATACACCTTGTCTTGATTAGAAGCTTAAAATGAGTACGTAGTCTTTCAATTTACCTGATAGTATGTATGAATAAATGTATTGTATTGTGTAGAGATGTCTCTGAAGTAAAATATGATATTTGAACCATCGGTGTTCAAATTTCGAAAAACTCAAAAGATTATGGAATTTTGCCCAAATTTGATTGAAAATATAAGTTGTCTTAAACTTGATAATTGAGTTATCAACTTCTCATTGGATAGTGAGCCCGAATGATATCCCAAATTTGATATGTTGAAGGTATAAAATAGATGGATTATACTTTGTCCGGATGTCCCTAAAGGAAAAAGATGATGAAATTTTGTCGGAATAGAATTGAATTTGTAAAATGGATCGATTATATTTTACCCGGATGTCCCTAAAGGATATATGATATTTGACTCTTCGCGGTTCTAAAATTGAAAAACAAAAAAGGTGATGGAATTTTGTCGGAATAGAATTGAAGGTGTAAAATGGATCGATTATGTTTTGCCCGGATGTCCCTAAAGGATATTTGATATTCGACCTTTCGCGGTTCTAAAATTGAAAAACAAAAAAGATGATGGAAGTTTGTCGGAATAGTATTGAAAATCAAATTTGATATTTGAATCTAGTTGTCCTAAACTTGATAATTTGAAATTGATTGAATCGGTTGTTGGAATGTAGGCTCTTTGATCAACAAATTTCAACATATGCGGTTCACTCAAGGTATGCTATTATGCTTATTTTAGCTATTCTTTAATCACTAATTACAGTTATCGATATTTTATGATGAATATAGAAAAATATGATGTTTTGCGATCATACAACTTGTCTTGATTAGAAGCTTAAAATGAGTACGTAGTCTTTCAATTTACCTGATAGTATGTATGAATAAATGGATTGTATTGTGTAGAGATGTCTCTGAAGTAAAATATGATATTTGAACCATCGGTGTTCAAATTTCGAAAAACTCAAAAGATTATGGAATTTTGCCCAAATTTGATTGAAAATATCAAGTTGTCTTAAACTTGATAATTGAGTTATCGACTTTTCATTGAATAGTGAGCCCGAATGATATCCCAAATTTGATAAATTGAAGGTATAAAATAGATGGATTATACTTTGTTCGGATGTCCCTAAAGGAAAAAGATGATGAAATTTTGTTGGAATAGAATTGAAGGTGTAAAATGGATCGATTATGTTTTGCCCGGATGTCCCTAAACGATATATGATATTCGACCTTTCGCGGTTCTAAAATTGAAAAACAAAAAAGATGATGAAATTTTGTCGGAATAATATTGAAAATCAAATTTGATATTTGAATCAAGTTGTCCTAAACTTGATAAATTGAAAGTGATTGAATCGGTTGTTGGAATGTAGGCTCTTTGATCAACATATTTCAACATATGCGGTTCACTAAAGGTATGCCATTATGCTTATTTTAGCTATTCTTAATTTTATTCTTTAATCACTACTTACAGTTATCGATATTTTACGATGGATATAGAAAAATATGATGTTTTGCGATCATACACCTTGTCTTGATTATAAGATTAAAATGAATATGTAGTATTTCAATTTACCTGATAGTATGTATGAATAGATGAATTGTATTGTGTAGAGATGTCTCTGAAGTAAAATATGATAATTGAACCATCGGTGTTCAAATTTGATTGAAAATATCAAGTTGTCTTAAACTTGATAATTGAGTTATCAACTTCTCATTGGATAGTGAGCCCGAATGATATCCCAAATTTGATATGTTGAAGGTATAAAATAGATGGATTATACTTTGTCCGGATGTCCCTAAAGGAAAAAGATGATGAAATTTTGTCGGAATAGAATTGAATTTGTAAAATGGATCGATTATATTTTGCCCGGATGTCCCTAAAGGATATATGATATTTGACTCTTCGCGGTTCTAAAATTGAAAAACAAAAAAGGTGATGGAATTTTGTCGGAATAGAATTGAAGGTGTAAAATGGATCGATTATGTTTTGCCCGGATGTCCCTAAAGGATATTTGATATTCGACCTTTCGCGGTTCTAAAATTGAAAAACAAAAAAGATGATGGAAGTTTGTCGGAATAGTATTGAAAATCAAATTTGATATTTGAATCAAGTTGTCCTAAACTTGATAATTTGAAATTGAATTTGAAATTGATTGAATCGGTTGTTGGAATGTAGGCTCTTTGATCAACAAATTTCAACATATGCGGTTCACTCAAGGTATGCTATTATGCTTATTTTAGCTATTCTTTAATCACTAATTACAGTTATCGATATTTTATGATGAATATAGAAAAATATGATGTTTTGCGATCATACACCTTGTCTTGATTAGAAGCTTAAAATGAGTACGTAGTCTTTCAATTTACCTGATAGTATGTATGAATAAATGGATTGTATTGTGTAGAGATGTCTCTGAAGTAAAATATGATATTTGAACCATCGGTGTTCAAATTTCGAAAAACTCAAAAGATTATGGAATTTTGCCCAAATTTGATTGAAAATATAAGTTGTCTTAAACTTGATAATTGAGTTATCAACTTCTCATTGGATAGTGAGCCCGAATGATATTCCAAATTTGATATGTTGAAGGTATAAAATAGATGGATTATACTTTGTCCGGATGTCCCTAAAGGAAAAAGATGATGAAATTTTGTCGGAATAGAATTGAATTTGTAAAATGGATCGATTATATTTTGCCCGGATGTCCCTAAAGGATATATGATATTTGACTCTTCGCGGTTCTAAAATTGAAAAACAAAAAAGGTGATAGAATTTTGTCGGAATAGAATTGAAGGTGTAAAATGGATCGATTATGTTTTGCCCGGATGTCCCTAAAGGATATTTGATATTCGACCTTTCGCGGTTCTAAAATTGAAAAACAAAAAAGATGATGGAAGTTTGTCGGAATAGTATTGAAAATCAAATTTGATATTTGAATCAAGTTGTCCTAAACTTGATAATTTGAAATTGAATTTGAAATTGATTGAATCGGTTGTTGGAATGTAGGCTCTTTGATCAACAAATTTCAACATATGCGGTTCACTCAAGGTATGCTATTATGCTTATTTTAGCTATTCTTTAATCACTAATTACAGTTATCGATATTTTATGATGAATATAGAAAAATATGATGTTTTGCGATCATACACCTTGTCTTGATTAGAAGCTTAAAATGAGTACGTAGTCTTTCAATTTACCTGATAGTATGTATGAATAAATGTATTGTATTGTGTAGAGATGTCTCTGAAGTAAAATATGATATTTGAACCATCGGTGTTCAAATTTCGAAAAACTCAAAAGATTATGGAATTTTGCCCAAATTTGATTGAAAATATAAGTTGTCTTAAACTTGATAATTGAGTTATCAACTTCTCATTGGATAGTGAGCCCGAATGATATCCCAAATTTGATATGTTGAAGGTATAAAATAGATGGATTATACTTTGTCCGGATGTCCCTAAAGGAAAAAGATGATGAAATTTTGTCGGAATAGAATTGAATTTGTAAAATGGATCGATTATATTTTACCCGGATGTCCCTAAAGGATATATGATATTTGACTCTTCGCGGTTCTAAAATTGAAAAACAAAAAAGGTGATGGAATTTTGTCGGAATAGAATTGAAGGTGTAAAATGGATCGATTATGTTTTGCCCGGATGTCCCTAAAGGATATTTGATATTCGACCTTTCGCGGTTCTAAAATTGAAAAACAAAAAAGATGATGGAAGTTTGTCGGAATAGTATTGAAAATCAAATTTGATATTTGAATCTAGTTGTCCTAAACTTGATAATTTGAAATTGATTGAATCGGTTGTTGGAATGTAGGCTCTTTGATCAACAAATTTCAACATATGCGGTTCACTCAAGGTATGCTATTATGCTTATTTTAGCTATTCTTTAATCACTAATTACAGTTATCGATATTTTATGATGAATATAGAAAAATATGATGTTTTGCGATCATACAACTTGTCTTGATTAGAAGCTTAAAATGAGTACGTAGTCTTTCAATTTACCTGATAGTATGTATGAATAAATGGATTGTATTGTGTAGAGATGTCTCTGAAGTAAAATATGATATTTGAACCATCGGTGTTCAAATTTCGAAAAACTCAAAAGATTATGGAATTTTGCCCAAATTTGATTGAAAATATCAAGTTGTCTTAAACTTGATAATTGAGTTATCGACTTTTCATTGAATAGTGAGCCCGAATGATATCCCAAATTTGATAAATTGAAGGTATAAAATAGATGGATTATACTTTGTCCGGATGTCCCTAAAGGAAAAAGATGATGAAATTTTGTTGGAATAGAATTGAAGGTGTAAAATGGATCGATTATGTTTTGCCCGGATGTCCCTAAACGATATATGATATTCGACCTTTCGCGGTTCTAAAATTGAAAAACAAAAAAGATGATGAAATTTTGTCGGAATAATATTGAAAATCAAATTTGATATTTGAATCAAGTTGTCCTAAACTTGATAAATTGAAAGTGATTGAATCGGTTGTTGGAATGTAGGCTCTTTGATCAACATATTTCAACATATGCGGTTCACTAAAGGTATGCCATTATGCTTATTTTAGCTATTCTTAATTTTATTCTTTAATCACTACTTACAGTTATCGATATTTTACGATGGATATAGAAAAATATGATGTTTTGCGATCATACACCTTGTCTTGATTATAAGCTTAAAATGAATATGTAGTATTTCAATTTACCTGATAGTATGTATGAATAGATGAATTGTATTGTGTAGAGATGTCTCTGAAGTAAAATATGATAATTGAACCATCGGTGTTCAAATTTGATTGAAAATATCAAGTTGTCTTAAACTTGATAATTGAGTTATCAACTTCTCATTGGATAGTGAGCCCGAATGATATCCCAAATTTGATATGTTGAAGGTATAAAATAGATGGATTATACTTTGTCCGGATGTCCCTAAAGGAAAAAGATGATGAAATTTTGTCGGAATAGAATTGAATTTGTAAAATGGATCGATTATATTTTGCCCGGATGTCCCTAAAGGATATATGATATTTGACTCTTCGCGGTTCTAAAATTGAAAAACAAAAAAGGTGATGGAATTTTGTCGGAATAGAATTGAAGGTGTAAAATGGATCGATTATGTTTTGCCCGGATGTCCCTAAAGGATATTTGATATTCGACCTTTCGCGGTTCTAAAATTGAAAAACAAAAAAGATGATGGAAGTTTGTCGGAATAGTATTGAAAATCAAATTTGATATTTGAATCAAGTTGTCCTAAACTTGATAATTTGAAATTGAATTTGAAATTGATTGAATCGGTTGTTGGAATGTAGGCTCTTTGATCAACAAATTTCAACATATGCGGTTCACTCAAGGTATGCTATTATGCTTATTTTAGCTATTCTTTAATCACTAATTACAGTTATCGATATTTTATGATGAATATAGAAAAATATGATGTTTTGCGATCATACACCTTGTCTTGATTAGAAGCTTAAAATGAGTACGTAGTCTTTCACTTTACCTGATAGTATGTATGAATAAATGGATTGTATTGTGTAGAGATGTCTCTGAAGTAAAATATGATATTTGAACCATCGGTGTTCAAATTTCGAAAAACTCAAAAGATTATGGAATTTTGCCCAAATTTGATTGAAAATATAAGTTGTCTTAAACTTGATAATTGAGTTATCAACTTCTCATTGGATAGTGAGCCCGAATGATATTCCAAATTTGATATGTTGAAGGTATAAAATAGATGGATTATACTTTGTCCGGATGTCCCTAAAGGAAAAAGATGATGAAATTTTGTCGGAATAGAATTGAATTTGTAAAATGGATCGATTATATTTTGCCCGGATGTCCCTAAAGGATATATGATATTTGACTCTTCGCGGTTCTAAAATTGAAAAACAAAAAAGGTGATAGAATTTTGTCGGAATAGAATTGAAGGTGTAAAATGGATCGATTATGTTTTGCCCGGATGTCCCTAAAGGATATTTGATATTCGACCTTTCGCGGTTCTAAAATTGAAAAACAAAAAAGATGATGGAAGTTTGTCGGAATAGTATTGAAAATCAAATTTGATATTTGAATCAAGTTGTCCTAAACTTGATAATTTGAAATTGAATTTGAAATTGATTGAATCGGTTGTTGGAATGTAGGCTCTTTGATCAACAAATTTCAACATATGCGGTTCACTCAAGGTATGCTATTATGCTTATTTTAGCTATTCTTTAATCACTAATTACAGTTATCGATATTTTATGATGAATATAGAAAAATATGATGTTTTGCGATCATACACCTTGTCTTGATTAGAAGCTTAAAATGAGTACGTAGTCTTTCAATTTACCTGATAGTATGTATGAATAAATGTATTGTATTGTGTAGAGATGTCTCTGAAGTAAAATATGATATTTGAACCATCGGTGTTCAAATTTCGAAAAACTCAAAAGATTATGGAATTTTGCCCAAATTTGATTGAAAATATAAGTTGTCTTAAACTTGATAATTGAGTTATCAACTTCTCATTGGATAGTGAGCCCGAATGATATCCCAAATTTGATATGTTGAAGGTATAAAATAGATGGATTATACTTTGTCCGGATGTCCCTAAAGGAAAAAGATGATGAAATTTTGTCGGAATAGAATTGAATTTGTAAAATGGATCGATTATATTTTACCCGGATGTCCCTAAAGGATATATGATATTTGACTCTTCGCGGTTCTAAAATTGAAAAACAAAAAAGGTGATGGAATTTTGTCGGAATAGAATTGAAGGTGTAAAATGGATCGATTATGTTTTGCCCGGATGTCCCTAAAGGATATTTGATATTCGACCTTTCGCGGTTCTAAAATTGAAAAACAAAAAAGATGATGGAAGTTTGTCGGAATAGTATTGAAAATCAAATTTGATATTTGAATCTAGTTGTCCTAAACTTGATAATTTGAAATTGATTGAATCGGTTGTTGGAATGTAGGCTCTTTGATCAACAAATTTCAACATATGCGGTTCACTCAAGGTATGCTATTATGCTTATTTTAGCTATTCTTTAATCACTAATTACAGTTATCGATATTTTATGATGAATATAGAAAAATATGATGTTTTGCGATCATACAACTTGTCTTGATTAGAAGCTTAAAATGAGTACGTAGTCTTTCAATTTACCTGATAGTATGTATGAATAAATGGATTGTATTGTGTAGAGATGTCTCTGAAGTAAAATATGATATTTGAACCATCGGTGTTCAAATTTCGAAAAACTCAAAAGATTATGGAATTTTGCCCAAATTTGATTGAAAATATCAAGTTGTCTTAAACTTGATAATTGAGTTATCGACTTTTCATTGAATAGTGAGCCCGAATGATATCCCAAATTTGATAAATTGAAGGTATAAAATAGATGGATTATACTTTGTCCGGATGTCCCTAAAGGAAAAAGATGATGAAATTTTGTTGGAATAGAATTGAAGGTGTAAAATGGATCGATTATGTTTTGCCCGGATGTCCCTAAACGATATATGATATTCGACCTTTCGCGGTTCTAAAATTGAAAAACAAAAAAGATGATGAAATTTTGTCG
The DNA here is from genome assembly GCA_030408175.1 of Trifolium repens. Taxonomy (NCBI): domain Eukaryota; kingdom Viridiplantae; phylum Streptophyta; class Magnoliopsida; order Fabales; family Fabaceae; genus Trifolium; species Trifolium repens. Next base: position 46,132,930 of record CP125837.1, read on the forward strand.
GAATAATATTGAAAATCAAATTTGATATTTGAATCAAGTTGTCCTAAACTTGATAAATTGAAAGTGATTGAATCGGTTGTTGGAATGTAGGCTCTTTGATCAACATATTTCAACATATGCGGTTCACTAAAGGTATGCCATTATGCTTATTTTAGCTATTCTTAATTTTATTCTTTAATCACTACTTACAGTTATCGATATTTTACGATGGATATAGAAAAATATGATGTTTTGCGATCATACACCTTGTCTTGATTATAAGCTTAAAATGAATATGTAGTATTTCAATTTACCTGATAGTATGTATGAATAGATGAATTGTATTGTGTAGAGATGTCTCTGAAGTAAAATATGATAATTGAACCATCGGTGTTCAAATTTGATTGAAAATATCAAGTTGTCTTAAACTTGATAATTGAGTTATCAACTTCTCATTGGATAGTGAGCCCGAATGATATCCCAAATTTGATATGTTGAAGGTATAAAATAGATGGATTATACTTTGTCCGGATGTCCCTAAAGGAAAAAGATGATGAAATTTTGTCGGAATAGAATTGAATTTGTAAAATGGATCGATTATATTTTGCCCGGATGTCCCTAAAAGATATATGATATTTGACTCTTCGCGGTTCTAAAATTGAAAAACAAAAAAGGTGATGGAATTTTGTCGGAATAGAATTGAAGGTGTAAAATGGATCGATTATGTTTTGCCCGGATGTCCCTAAAGGATATTTGATATTCGACCTTTCGCGGTTCTAAAATTGAAAAACAAAAAAGATGATGGAAGTTTGTCGGAATAGTATTGAAAATCAAATTTGATATTTGAATCAAGTTGTCCTAAACTTGATAATTTGAAATTGAATTTGAAATTGATTGAATCGGTTGTTGGAATGTAGGCTCTTTGATCAACAAAATTCAACATATGCGGTTCACTCAAGGTATGCTATTATGCTTATTTTAGCTATTCTTTAATCACTAATTACAGTTATCGATATTTTATGATGAATATAGAAAAATATGATGTTTTGCGATCATACACCTTGTCTTGATTAGAAGCTTAAAATGAGTACGTAGTCTTTCAATTTACCTGATAGTATGTATGAATAAATGGATTGTATTGTGTAGAGATGTCTCTGAAGTAAAATATGATATTTGAACCATCGGTGTTCAAATTTCGAAAAACTCAAAAGATTATGGAATTTTGCCCAAATTTGATTGAAAATATCAAGTTGTCTTAAACTTGATAATTGAGTTATTGACTTTTCATTGAATAGTGAGCCCGAATGATATCCCAAATTTGATAAATTGAAGGTATAAAATAGATGGATTATACTTTGTCCGGATGTCCCTAAAGGAAAAAGATGATGAAATTTTGTTGGAATAGAATTGAAGGTGTAAAATGGATCGATTATGTTTTGCCCGGATGTCCCTAAACGATATATGATATTCGACCTTTCGCGGTTTTAAAATTGAAAAACAAAAAAGATGATGGAATTTTGTCGGAATAATATTGAAAATTAAATTTGATATTTGAATCAAGTTGTCCTAAACTTGATAAATTGAAAGTGATTGAATCGGTTGTTGGAATGTAGGCTCTTTGATCAACATATTTCAACATATGCGGTTCACTAAAGGTATGCTATTATGCTTATTTTGGCTATTCTTAATTTTATTCTTTAATCACTACTTACAGTTATCGATATTTTACGATGGATATAGAAAAATATGATGTTTTGCGATCATACACCTTGTCTTGATTATAAGCTTAAAATGAATATGTAGTATTTCAATTTACCTGATAGTATGTATGAATAGATGAATTGTATTGTGTAGAGATGTCTCTGAAGTAAAATATGATAATTGAACCATCGGTGTTCAAATTTGATTGAAAATATCAAGTTGTCTTAAACTTGATAATTGAGTTATCGACTTCTCATTGGATAGTGAGCCCGAATGATATCCCAAATTTGATATGTTGAAGGTATAAAATTGATGGATTATACTTTGTCCGGATGTCCCTAAAGGAAAAAAATGATGAAATTTTGTCGGAATAGAATTGAATTTGTAAAATGGATCGATTATATTTTGCCCGGATGTCCCTAAAGGATATATGATATTTGACTCTTCGCGGTTCGAAAATTGAAAAACAAAAAAGGTGATGGAATTTTGTCGGAATAGAATTGAAGGTGTAAAATGGATCGATTATGTTTTGCCCGGATGTCCCTAAAGGATATATGATATTCGACCTTTCGCGGTTCTAAAATTGAAAAACAAAAAAGATGATGGAATTTTGTCCGAATAGTATTGAAAATCAAATTTGATATTTGAATCAAGTTGTCCTAAACTTGATAAAATGAAAGTGATTGAATCGGTTGTTGGAATGTAGGCTCTTTGATCAATATATTTCAACATAGGCGGTTCACTAAAGGTATGCTATTATGCTTATTTTAGCTATTCTTAATTTTATTCTTTAATCACTACTTACAGTTATCGATATTTTACGATGGATATAGAAAAATATGATGTTTTGCGATCATACACCTTGTCTTGATTATAAGCTTAAAATGAATATGTAGTATTTCAATTTACCTGATAGTATGTATGAATAGATGAATTGTATTGTGTAGAGATGTCTCTGAAGTAAAATATGATAATTGAACCATCGGTGTTCAAATTTGATTGAAAATATCAAGTTGTCTTAAACTTGATAATTGAGTTATCAACTTCTCATTGGATAGTGAGCCCGAATGATATCCCAAATTTGATATGTTGAAGGTATAAAATAGATGGATTATACTTTGTCCGGATGTCCCTAAAGGAAAAAGATGATGAAATTTTGTCGGAATAGAATTGAATTTGTAAAATGGATCGATTATATTTTGCCCGGATGTCCCTAAAGGATATATGATATTTGACTCTTCGCGGTTCTAAAATTGAAAAACAAAAAAGGTGATGGAATTTTGTCGGAATAGAATTGAAGGTGTAAAATGGATCGATTATGTTTTGCCCGGATGTCCCTAAAGGATATTTGATATTCGACCTTTCGCGGTTCTAAAATTGAAAAACAAAAAAGATGATGGAAGTTTGTCGGAATAGTATTGAAAATCAAATTTGATATTTGAATCAAGTTGTCCTAAACTTGATAATTTGAAATTGAATTTGAAATTGATTGAATCGGTTGTTGGAATGTAGGCTCTTTGATCAACAAATTTCAACATATGCGGTTCACTCAAGGTATGCTATTATGCTTATTTTAGCTATTCTTTAATCACTAATTACAGTTATCGATATTTTATGATGAATATAGAAAAATATGATGTTTTGCGATCATACACCTTGTCTTGATTAGAAGCTTAAAATGAGTACGTAGTCTTTCAATTTACCTGATAGTATGTATGAATAAATGGATTGTATTGTGTAGAGATGTCTCTGAAGTAAAATATGATATTTGAACCATCGGTGTTCAAATTTCGAAAAACTCAAAAGATTATGGAATTTTGCCCAAATTTGATTGAAAATATAAGTTGTCTTAAACTTGATAATTGAGTTATCAACTTCTCATTGGATAGTGAGCCCGAATGATATTCCAAATTTGATATGTTGAAGGTATAAAATAGATGGATTATACTTTGTCCGGATGTCCCTAAAGGAAAAAGATGATGAAATTTTGTCGGAATAGAATTGAATTTGTAAAATGGATCGATTATATTTTGCCCGGATGTCCCTAAAGGATATATGATATTTGACTCTTCGCGGTTCTAAAATTGAAAAACAAAAAAGGTGATAGAATTTTGTCGGAATAGAATTGAAGGTGTAAAATGGATCGATTATGTTTTGCCCGGATGTCCCTAAAGGATATTTGATATTCGACCTTTCGCGGTTCTAAAATTGAAAAACAAAAAAGATGATGGAAGTTTGTCGGAATAGTATTGAAAATCAAATTTGATATTTGAATCAAGTTGTCCTAAACTTGATAATTTGAAATTGAATTTGAAATTGATTGAATCGGTTGTTGGAATGTAGGCTCTTTGATCAACAAATTTCAACATATGCGGTTCACTCAAGGTATGCTATTATGCTTATTTTAGCTATTCTTTAATCACTAATTACAGTTATCGATATTTTATGATGAATATAGAAAAATATGATGTTTTGCGATCATACACCTTGTCTTGATTAGAAGCTTAAAATGAGTACGTAGTCTTTCAATTTACCTGATAGTATGTATGAATAAATGTATTGTATTGTGTAGAGATGTCTCTGAAGTAAAATATGATATTTGAACCATCGGTGTTCAAATTTCGAAAAACTCAAAAGATTATGGAATTTTGCCCAAATTTGATTGAAAATATAAGTTGTCTTAAACTTGATAATTGAGTTATCAACTTCTCATTGGATAGTGAGCCCGAATGATATCCCAAATTTGATATGTTGAAGGTATAAAATAGATGGATTATACTTTGTCCGGATGTCCCTAAAGGAAAAAGATGATGAAATTTTGTCGGAATAGAATTGAATTTGTAAAATGGATCGATTATATTTTACCCGGATGTCCCTAAAGGATATATGATATTTGACTCTTCGCGGGTCTAAAATTGAAAAACAAAAAAGGTGATGGAATTTTGTCGGAATAGAATTGAAGGTGTAAAATGGATCGATTATGTTTTGCCCGGATGTCCCTAAAGGATATTTGATATTCGACCTTTCGCGGTTCTAAAATTGAAAAACAAAAAAGATGATGGAAGTTTGTCGGAATAGTATTGAAAATCAAATTTGATATTTGAATCTAGTTGTCCTAAACTTGATAATTTGAAATTGATTGAATCGGTTGTTGGAATGTAGGCTCTTTGATCAACAAATTTCAACATATGCGGTTCACTCAAGGTATGCTATTATGCTTATTTTAGCTATTCTTTAATCACTAATTACAGTTATCGATATTTTATGATGAATATAGAAAAATATGATGTTTTGCGATCATACAACTTGTCTTGATTAGAAGCTTAAAATGAGTACGTAGTCTTTCAATTTACCTGATAGTATGTATGAATAAATGGATTGTATTGTGTAGAGATGTCTCTGAAGTAAAATATGATATTTGAACCATCGGTGTTCAAATTTCGAAAAACTCAAAAGATTATGGAATTTTGCCCAAATTTGATTGAAAATATCAAGTTGTCTTAAACTTGATAATTGAGTTATCGACTTTTCATTGAATAGTGAGCCCGAATGATATCCCAAATTTGATAAATTGAAGGTATAAAATAGATGGATTATACTTTGTCCGGATGTCCCTAAAGGAAAAAGATGATGAAATTTTGTTGGAATAGAATTGAAGGTGTAAAATGGATCGATTATGTTTTGCCCGGATGTCCCTAAACGATATATGATATTCGACCTTTCGCGGTTCTAAAATTGAAAAACAAAAAAGATGATGAAATTTTGTCGGAATAATATTGAAAATCAAATTTGATATTTGAATCAAGTTGTCCTAAACTTGATAAATTGAAAGTGATTGAATCGGTTGTTGGAATGTAGGCTCTTTGATCAACATATTTCAACATATGCGGTTCACTAAAGGTATGCCATTATGCTTATTTTAGCTATTCTTAATTTTATTCTTTAATCACTACTTACAGTTATCGATATTTTACGATGGATATAGAAAAATATGATGTTTTGCGATCACACACCTTGTCTTGATTATAAGCTTAAAATGAATATGTAGTATTTCAATTTACCTGATAGTATGTATGAATAGATGAATTGTATTGTGTAGAGATGTCTCTGAAGTAAAATATGATAATTGAACCATCGGTGTTCAAATTTGATTGAAAATATCAAGTTGTCTGAAACTTGATAATTGAGTTATCAACTTCTCATTGGATAGTGAGCCCGAATGATATCCCAAATTTGATATGTTGAAGGTATAAAATAGATGGATTATAGTTTGTCCGGATGTCCCTAAAGGAAAAAGATGATGAAATTTTGTCGGAATAGAATTGAATTTGTAAAATGGATCGATTATATTTTGCCCGGATGTCCCTAAAGGATATATGATATTTGACTCTTCGCGGTTCTAAAATTGAAAAACAAAAAAGGTGATGGAATTTTGTCGGAATAGAATTGAAGGTGTAAAATGGATCGATTATGTTTTGCCCGGATGTCCCTAAAGGATATTTGATATTCGACCTTTCGCGGTTCTAAAATTGAAAAACAAAAAAGATGATGGAAGTTTGTCGGAATAGTATTGAAAATCAAATTTGATATTTGAATCAAGTTGTCCTAAACTTGATAATTTGAAATTGAATTTGAAATTGATTGAATCGGTTGTTGGAATGTAGGCTCTTTGATCAACAAATTTCAACATATGCGGTTCACTCAAGGTATGCTATTATGCTTATTTTAGCTATTCTTTAATCACTAATTACAGTTATCGATATTTTATGATGAATATAGAAAAATATGATGTTTTGCGATCATACACCTTGTCTTGATTAGAAGCTTAAAATGAGTACGTAGTCTTTCAATTTACCTGATAGTATGTATGAATAAATGTATTGTATTGTGTAGAGATGTCTCTGAAGTAAAATATGATATTTGAACCATCGGTGTTCAAATTTCGAAAAACTCAAAAGATTATGGAATTTTGCCCAAATTTGATTGAAAATATAAGTTGTCTTAAACTTGATAATTGAGTTATCAACTTCTCATTGGATAGTGAGCCCGAATGATATCCCAAATTTGATATGTTGAAGGTATAAAATAGATGGATTATACTTTGTCCGGATGTCCCTAAAGGAAAAAGATGATGAAATTTTGTCGGAATAGAATTGAATTTGTAAAATGGATCGATTATATTTTACCCAGATGTCCCTAAAGGATATATGATATTTGACTCTTCGCGGTTCTAAAATTGAAAAACAAAAAAGGTGATGGAATTTTGTCGGAATAGAATTGAAGGTGTAAAATGGATCGATTATGTTTTGCCCGGATGTCCCTAAAGGATATTTGATATTCGACCTTTCGCGGTTCTAAAATTGAAAAACAAAAAAGATGATGGAAGTTTGTCGGAATAGTATTGAAAATCAAATTTGATATTTGAATCTAGTTGTCCTAAACTTGATAATTTGAAATTGATTGAATCGGTTGTTGGAATGTAGGCTCTTTGATCAACAAATTTCAACATATGCGGTTCACTCAAGGTATGCTATTATGCTTATTTTAGCTATTCTTTAATCACTAATTACAGTTATCGATATTTTATGATGAATATAGAAAAATATGATGTTTTGCGATCATACAACTTGTCTTGATTAGAAGCTTAAAATGAGTACGTAGTCTTTCAATTTACCTGATAGTATGTATGAATAAATGGATTGTATTGTGTAGAGATGTCTCTGAAGTAAAATATGATATTTGAACCATCGGTGTTCAAATTTCGAAAAACTCAAAAGATTATGGAATTTTGCCCAAATTTGATTGAAAATATCAAGTTGTCTTAAACTTGATAATTGAGTTATCGACTTTTCATTGAATAGTGAGCCCGAATAATATCCCAAATTTGATAAATTGAAGGTATAAAATAGATGGATTATACTTTGTCCGGATGTCCCAAAAGGAAAAAGATGATGAAATTTTGTTGGAATAGAATTGAAGGTGTAAAATGGATCGATTATGTTTTGCCCGGATGTCCCTAAACGATATATGATATTCGACCTTTCGCGGTTCTAAAATTGAAAAACAAAAAAGATGATGAAATTTTGTCGGAATAATATTGAAAATCAAATTTGATATTTGAATCAAGTTGTCCTAAACTTGATAAATTGAAAGTGATTGAATCGGTTGTTGGAATGTAGGCTCTTTGATCAACATATTTCAACATATGCGGTTCACTAAAGGTATGCCATTATGCTTATTTTAGCTATTCTTAATTTTATTCTTTAATCACTACTTACAGTTATCGATATTTTACGATGGATATAGAAAAATATGATGTTTTGCGATCATACACCTTGTCTTGATTATAAGCTTAAAATGAATATGTAGTATTTCAATTTACCTGATAGTATGTATGAATAGATGAATTGTATTGTGTAGAGATGTCTCTGAAGTAAAATATGATAATTGAACCATCGGTGTTCAAATTTGATTGAAAATATCAAGTTGTCTTAAACTTGATAATTGAGTTATCAACTTCTCATTGGATAGTGAGCCCGAATGATATCCCAAATTTGATATGTTGAAGGTATAAAATAGATGGATTATTCTTTGTCCGGATGTCCCTAAAGGAAAAAGATGATGAAATTTTGTCGGAATAGAATTGAATTTGTAAAATGGATCGATTATATTTTGCCCGGATGTCCCTAAAGGATATATGATATTTGACTCTTCGCGGTTCTAAAATTGAAAAACAAAAAAGGTGATGGAATTTTGTCGGAATAGAATTGAAGGTGTAAAATGGATCGATTATGTTTTGCCCGGATGTCCCTAAAGGATATTTGATATTCGACCTTTCGCGGTTCTAAAATTGAAAAACAAAAAAGATGATGGAAGTTTGTCGGAATAGTATTGAAAATCAAATTTGATATTTGAATCTAGTTGTCCTAAACTTGATAATTTGAAATTGATTGAATCGGTTGTTGGAATGTAGGCTCTTTGATCAACAAATTTCAACATATGCGGTTCACTCAAGGTATGCTATTATGCTTATTTTAGCTATTCTTTAATCACTAATTACAGTTATCGATATTTTATGATGAATATAGAAAAATATGATGTTTTGCGATCATACACCTTGTCTTGATTAGAAGCTTAAAATGAGTACGTAGTCTTTCAATTTACCTGATAGTATGTATGAATAAATGTATTGTATTGTGTAGAGATGTCTCTGAAGTAAAATATGATATTTGAACCATCGGTGTTCAAATTTCGAAAAACTCAAAAGATTATGGAATTTTGCCCAAATTTGATTGAAAATATAAGTTGTCTTAAACTTGATAATTGAGTTATCAACTTCTCATTGGATAGTGAGCCCGAATGATATCCCAAATTTGATATGTTGAAGGTATAAAATAGATGGATTATACTCTGTCCGGATGTCCCTAAAGGAAAAAGATGATGAAATTTTGTCGGAATAGAATTGAATTTGTAAAATGGATCGATTATATTTTGCCCGGATGTCCCTAAAGGATATATGATATTTGACTCTTCGCGGTTCTAAAATTGAAAAACAAAAAAGGTGATGGAATTTTGTCGGAATAGAATTGAAGGTGTAAAATGGATCGATTATGTTTTGCCCGGATGTCCCTAAAGGATATTTGATATTCGACCTTTCGCGGTTCTAAAATTGAAAAACAAAAAAGATGATGGAAGTTTGTCGGAATAGTATTGAAAATCAAATTTGATATTTGAATCTAGTTGTCCTAAACTTGATAATTTGAAATTGAATTTGAAATTGATTGAATCGGTTGTTGGAATGTAGGCTCTTTGATCAACAAATTTCAACATATGCGGTTCACTCAAGGTATGCTATTATGCTTATTTTAGCTATTCTTTAATCACTAATTACAGTTATCGATATTTTATGATGAATATAGAAAAATATGATGTTTTGCGATCATACACCTTGTCTTGATTAGAAGCTTAAAATGAGTACGTAGTCTTTCAATTTACCTGATAGTATGTATGAATAAATGAATTGTATTGTGTAGAGATGTCTCTGAAGTAAAATATGATATTTGAACCATCGGTGTTCAAATTTCGAAAAACTCAAAAGATTATGGAATTTTGCCCAAATTTGATTGAAAATATAAGTTGTCTTAAACTTGATAATTGAGTTATCAACTTCTCATTGGATAGTGAGCCCGAATGATATCCCAAATTTGATATGTTGAAGGTATAAAATAGATGGATTATACTTTGTCCGGATGTCCCTAAAGGAAAAAGATGATGAAATTTTGTCGGAATAGAATTGAATTTGTAAAATGGATCCATTATATTTTACCCGGATGTCCCTAAAGGATATATGATATTTGACTCTTCGCGGTTCTAAAATTGAAAAACAAAAAAGGTGATGGAATTTTGTCGGAATAATATTGAAAATCAAATTTGATATTTGAATCAAGTTGTCCTAAACTTGATAAATTGAAAGTGATTGAATCGGTTGTTGGAATGTAGGCTCTTTGATCAACATATTTCAACATATGCGGTTCACTAAAGGTATGCCATTATGCTTATTTTAGCTATTCTTTAATCACTAATTACAGTTATCGATATTTTATGATGAATATAGAAAAATATGATGTTTTGCGATCATACACCTTGTCTTGATTAGAAGCTTAAAATGAGTACGTAGTCTTTCAATTTACCTGATAGTATGTATGAATAAATGTATTGTATTGTGTAGAGATGTCTCTGAAGTAAAATATGATATTTGAACCATCGGTGTTCAAATTTCGAAAAACTCAAAAGATTATGGAATTTTGCCCAAATTTGATTGAAAATATAAGTTGTCTTAAACTTGATAATTGAGTTATCAACTTCTCATTGGATAGTGAGCCCGAATGATATCCCAAATTTGATATGTTGAAGGTATAAAATAGATGGATTATACTCTGTCCGGATGTCCCTAAAGGAAAAAGATGATGAAATTTTGTCGGAATAGAATTGAATTTGTAAAATGGATCGATTATATTTTGCCCGGATGTCCCTAAAGGATATATGATATTTGACTCTTCGCGGTTCTAAAATTGAAAAACAAAAAAGGTGATGAAATTTTGTCGGAATAGAATTGAAGGTGTAAAATGGATCGATTATGTTTTGCCCAGATGTCCCTAAAGGATATTTGATATTCGACCTTTCGCGGTTCTAAAATTGAAAAACAAAAAAGATGATGGAAGTTTGTCGGAATAGTATTGAAAATCAAATTTGATATTCGAATCTAGTTGTCCTAAACTTGATAATTTGAAATTGAATTTGAAATTGATTGAATCGGTTGTTGGAATGTAGGCTCTTTGATCAACAAATTTCAACATATGCGGTTCACTCAAGGTATGCTATTATGCTTATTTTAGCTATTCTTTAATCACTAATTACAGTTATCGATATTTTATGATGAATATAGAAAAATATGATGTTTTGCGATCATACACCTTGTCTTGATTAGAAGCTTAAAATGAGTACGTAGTCTTTCAATTTACCTGATAGTATGTATGAATAAATGTATTGTATTGTGTAGAGATGTCTCTGAAGTAAAATATGATATTTGAACCATCGGTGTTCAAATTTCGAAAAACTCAAAAGATTATGGAATTTTGCCCAAATTTGATTGAAAATATAAGTTGTCTTAAACTTGATAATTGAGTTATCAACTTCTCATTGGATAGTGAGCCCGAATGATATCCCAAATTTGATATGTTGAAGGTATAAAATAGATGGATTATACTTTGTCCGGATGTCCCTAAAGGAAAAAGATGATGAAATTTTGTCGGAATAGAATTGAATTTGTAAAATGGATCGATTATATTTTACCCGGATGTCCCTAAAGGATATATGATATTTGACTCTTCGCGGTTCTAAAATTGAAAAACAAAAAAGGTGATGGAATTTTGTCGGAATAGAATTGAAGGTGTAAAATGGATCGATTATGTTTTGCCCGGATGTCCCTAAAGGATATTTGATATTCGACCTTTCGCGGTTCTAAAATTGAAAAACAAAAAAGATGATGGAAGTTTGTCGGAATAGTATTGAAAATCAAATTTGATATTTGAATCTAGTTGTCCTAAACTTGATAATTTGAAATTGATTGAATCGGTTGTTGGAATGTAGGCTCTTTGATCAACAAATTTCAACATATGCGGTTCACTCAAGGTATGCTATTATGCTTATTTTAGCTATTCTTTAATCACTAATTACAGTTATCGATATTTTATGATGAATATAGAAAAATATGATGTTTTGCGATCATACAACTTGTCTTGATTAGAAGCTTAAAATGAGTACGTAGTCTTTCAATTTACCTGATAGTATGTATGAATAAATGGATTGTATTGTGTAGAGATGTCTCTGAAGTAAAATATGATATTTGAACCATCGGTGTTCAAATTTCGAAAAACTCAAAAGATTATGGAATTTTGCCCAAATTTGATTGAAAATATCAAGTTGTCTTAAACTTGATAATTGAGTTATCGACTTTTCATTGAATAGTGAGCCCGAATGATATCCCAAATTTGATAAATTGAAGGTATAAAATAGATGGATTATACTTTGTCCGGATGTCCCTAAAGGAAAAAGATGATGAAATTTTGTTGGAATAGAATTGAAGGTGTAAAATGGATCGATTATGTTTTGCCCGGATGTCCCTAAACGATATATGATATTCGACCTTTCGCGGTTCTAAAATTGAAAAACAAAAAAGATGATGAAATTTTGTCGGAATAATATTGAAAATCAAATTTGATATTTGAATCAAGTTGTCCTAAACTTGATAAATTGAAAGTGATTGAATCGGTTGTTGGAATGTAGGCTCTTTGATCAACATATTTCAACATATGCGGTTCACTAAAGGTATGCCATTATGCTTATTTTAGCTATTCTTAATTTTATTCTTTAATCACTACTTACAGTTATCGATATTTTACGATGGATATAGAAAAATATGATGTTTTGCGATCATACACCTTGTCTTGATTATAAGCTTAAAATGAATATGTAGTATTTCAATTTACCTGATAGTATGTATGAATAGATGAATTGTATTGTGTAGAGATGTCTCTGAAGTAAAATATGATAATTGAACCATCGGTGTTCAAATTTGATTGAAAATATCAAGTTGTCTTAAACTTGATAATTGAGTTATCAACTTCTCATTGTATAGTGAGCCCGAATGATATCCCAAATTTGATATGTTGAAGGTATAAAATAGATGGATTATACTTTGTCCGGATGTCCCTAAAGGAAAAAGATGATGAAATTTTGTCGGAATAGAATTGAATTTGTAAAATGGATCGATTATATTTTGCCCGGATGTCCCTAAAGGATATATGATATTTGACTCTTCGCGGTTCTAAAATTGAAAAACAAAAAAGGTGATGGAATTTTGTCGGAATAGAATTGAAGGTGTAAAATGGATCGATTATGTTTTGCCCGGATGTCCCTAAAGGATATTTGATATTCGACCTTTCGCGGTTCTAAAATTGAAAAACAAAAAAGATGATGGAAGTTTGTCGGAATAGTATTGAAAATCAAATTTGATATTTGAATCAAGTTGTCCTAAACTTGATAATTTGAAATTGAATTTGAAATTGATTGAATCGGTTGTTGGAATGTAGGCTCTTTGATCAACAAATTTCAACATATGCGGTTCACTCAAGGTATGCTATTATGCTTATTTTAGCTATTCTTTAATCACTAATTACAGTTATCGATATTTTATGATGAATATAGAAAAATATGATGTTTTGCGATCATACACCTTGTCTTGATTAGAAGCTTAAAATGAGTACGTAGTCTTTCAATTTACCTGATAGTATGTATGAATAAATGTATTGTATTGTGTAGAGATGTCTCTGAAGTAAAATATGATATTTGAACCATCGGTGTTCAAATTTCGAAAAACTCAAAAGATTATGGAATTTTGCCCAAATTTGATTGAAAATATAAGTTGTCTTAAACTTGATAATTGAGTTATCAACTTCTCATTGGATAGTGAGCCCGAATGATATCCCAAATTTGATATGTTGAAGGTATAAAATAGATGGATTATACTTTGTCCGGATGTCCCTAAAGGAAAAAGATGATGAAATTTTGTCGGAATAGAATTGAATTTGTAAAATGGATCGATTATATTTTACCCGGATGTCCCTAAAGGATATATGATATTTGACTCTTCGCGGTTCTAAAATTGAAAAACAAAAAAGGTGATGGAATTTTGTCGGAATAGAATTGAAGGTGTAAAATGGATCGATTATGTTTGGCCCGGATGTCCCTAAAGGATATTTGATATTCGACCTTTCGCGGTTCTAAAATTGAAAAACAAAAAAGATGATGGAAGTTTGTCGGAATAGTATTGAAAATCAAATTTGATATTTGAATCTAGTTGTCCTAAACTTGATAATTTGAAATTGATTGAATCGGTTGTTGGAATGTAGGCTCTTTGATCAACAAATTTCAACATATGCGGTTCACTCAAGGTATGCTATTATGCTTATTTTAGCTATTCTTTAATCACTAATTACAGTTATCGATATTTTATGATGAATATAGAAAAATATGATGTTTTGCGATCATACAACTTGTCTTGATTAGAAGCTTAAAATGAGTACGTAGTCTTTCAATTTACCTGATAGTATGTATGAATAAATGGATTGTATTGTGTAGAGATGTCTCTGAAGTAAAATATGATATTTGAACCATCGGTGTTCAAATTTCGAAAAACTCAAAAGATTATGGAATTTTGCCCAAATTTGATTGAAAATATCAAGTTGTCTTAAACTTGATAATTGAGTTATCGACTTTTCATTGAATAGTGAGCCCGAATGATATCCCAAATTTGATAAATTGAAGGTATAAAATAGATGGATTATACTTTGTCCGGATGTCCCTAAAGGAAAAAGATGATGAAATTTTGTTGGAATAGAATTGAAGGTGTAAAATGGATCGATTATGTTTTGCCCGGATGTCCCTAAACGATATATGATATTCGACCTTTCGCGGTTCTAAAATTGAAAAACAAAAAAGATGATGAAATTTTGTCGGAATAATATTGAAAATCAAATTTGATATTTGAATCAAGTTGTCCTAAACTTGATAAATTGAAAGTGATTGAATCGGTTGTTGGAATGTAGGCTCTTTGATCAACATATTTCAACATATGCGGTTCACTAAAGGTATGCCATTATGCTTATTTTAGCTATTCTTAATTTTATTCTTTAATCACTACTTACAGTTATCGATATTTTACGATGGATATAGAAAAATATGATGTTTTGCGATCATACACCTTGTCTTGATTATAAGCTTAAAATGAATATGTAGTATTTCAATTTACCTGATAGTATGTATGAATAGATGAATTGTATTGTGTAGAGATGTCTCTGAAGTAAAATATGATAATTGAACCATCGGTGTTCAAATTTGATTGAAAATATCAAGTTGTCTTAAACTTGATAATTGAGTTATCAACTTCTCATTGTATAGTGAGCCCGAATGATATCCCAAATTTGATATGTTGAAGGTATAAAATAGATGGATTATACTTTGTCCGGATGTCCCTAAAGGAAAAAGATGATGAAATTTTGTCGGAATAGAATTGAATTTGTAAAATGGATCGATTATATTTTGCCCGGATGTCCCTAAAGGATATATGATATTTGACTCTTCGCGGTTCTAAAATTGAAAAACAAAAAAGGTGATGGAATTTTGTCGGAATAGAATTGAAGGTGTAAAATGGATCGATTATGTTTTGCCCGGATGTCCCTAAAGGATATTTGATATTCGACCTTTCGCGGTTCTAAAATTGAAAAACAAAAAAGATGATGGAAGTTTGTCGGAATAGTATTGAAAATCAAATTTGATATTTGAATCAAGTTGTCCTAAACTTGATAATTTGAAATTGAATTTGAAATTGATTGAATCGGTTGTTGGAATGTAGGCTCTTTGATCAACAAATTTCAACATATGCGGTTCACTCAAGGTATGCTATTATGCTTATTTTAGCTATTCTTTAATCACTAATTACAGTTATCGATATTTTATGATGAATATAGAAAAATATGATGTTTTGCGATCATACACCTTGTCTTGATTAGAAGCTTAAAATGAGTACGTAGTCTTTCAATTTACCTGATAGTATGTATGAATAAATGTATTGTATTGTGTAGAGATGTCTCTGAAGTAAAATATGATATTTGAACCATCGGTGTTCAAATTTCGAAAAACTCAAAAGATTATGGAATTTTGCCCAAATTTGATTGAAAATATAAGTTGTCTTAAACTTGATAATTGAGTTATCAACTTCTCATTGGATAGTGAGCCCGAATGATATCCCAAATTTGATATGTTGAAGGTATAAAATAGATGGATTATACTTTGTCCGGATGTCCCTAAAGGAAAAAGATGATGAAATTTTGTCGGAATAGATATGAATTTGTAAAATGGATCGATTATATTTTACCCGGATGTCCCTAAAGGATATATGATATTTGACTCTTCGCGGTTCTAAAATTGAAAAACAAAAAAGGTGATGGAATTTTGTCGGAATAGAATTGAAGGTGTAAAATGGATCGATTATGTTTTGCCCCTAAAGGATATTTGATATTCGACCTTTCGCGGTTCTAAAATTGAAAAACAAAAAAGATGATGGAAGTTTGTCGGAATAGTATTGAAAATCAAATTTGATATTTGAATCTAGTTGTCCTAAACTTGATAATTTGAAATTGATTGAATCGGTTGTTGGAATGTAGGCTCTTTGATCAACAAATTTCAACATATGCGGTTCACTCAAGGTATGCTATTATGCTTATTTTAGCTATTCTTTAATCACTAATTACAGTTATCGATATTTTATGATGAATATAGAAAAATATGATGTTTTGCGATCATACAACTTGTCTTGATTAGAAGCTTAAAATTAGTACGTAGTCTTTCAATTTACCTGATAGTATGTATGAATAAATGGATTGTATTGTGTAGAGATGTCTCTGAAGTAAAATATGATATTTGAACCATCGGTGTTCAAATTTCGAAAAACTCAAAAGATTATGGAATTTTGCCCAAATTTGATTGAAAATATCAAGTTGTCTTAAACTTGATAATTGAGTTATCGACTTTTCATTGAATAGTGAGCCCGAATGATATCCCAAATTTGATAAATTGAAGGTATAAAATAGATGAATTATACTTTGTCCGGATGTCCCTAAAGGAAAAAGATGATGAAATTTTGTTGGAATAGAATTGAAGGTGTAAAATGGATCGATTATGTTTTGCCCGGATGTCCCTAAACGATATATGATATTCGACCTTTCGCGGTTCTAAAATTGAAAAACAAAAAAGAAGATGAAATTTTGTCGGAATAATATTGAAAATCAAATTTGATATTTGAATCAAGTTGTCCTAAACTTGATAAATTGAAAGTGATTGAATCGGTTGTTGGAATGTAGGCTCTTTGATCAACATATTTCAACATATGCGGTTCACTAAAGGTATGCCATTATGCTTATTTTAGCTATTCTTAATTTTATTCTTTAATCACTACTTACAGTTATCGATATTTTACGATGGATATAGAAAAATATGATGTTTTGCGATCATACACCTTGTCTTGATTATAAGCTTAAAATGAATATGTAGTATTTCAATTTACCTGATAGTATGTATGAATAGATGAATTGTATTGTGTAGAGATGTCTCTGAAGTAAAATATGATAATTGAACCATCGGTGTTCAAATTTGATTGAAAATATCAAGTTGTCTTAAACTTGATAATTGAGTTATCAACTTCTCATTGGATAGTGAGCCCGAATGATATCCCAAATTTGATATGTTGAAGGTATAAAATAGATGGATTATACTTTGTCCGGATGTCCCTAAAGGAAAAAGATGATGAAATTTTGTCGGAATAGAATTGAATTTGTAAAATGGATCGATTATATTTTGCCCGGATGTCCCTAAAGGATATATGATATTTGACTCTTCGCGGTTCTAAAATTGAAAAACAAAAAAGGTGATGAAATTTTGTCGGAATAGAATTGAAGGTGTAAAATGGATCGATTATGTTTTGCCCGGATGTCCCTAAAGGATATTTGATATTCGACCTTTCGCGGTTCTAAAATTGAAAAACAAAAAAGATGATGGAAGTTTGTCGGAATAGTATTGAAAATCAAATTTGATATTTGAATCAAGTTGTCCTAAACTTGATAATTTGAAATTGAATTTGAAATTGATTGAATCGGTTGTTGGAATGTAGGCTCTTTGATCAACAAATTTCAACATATGCGGTTCACTCAAGGTATGCTATTATGCTTATTTTAGCTATTCTTTAATCACTAATTACAGTTATCGATATTTTATGATGAATATAGAAAAATATGATGTTTTGCGATCATACAACTTGTCTTGATTAGAAGCTTAAAATGAGTACGTAGTCTTTCAATTTACCTGATAGTATGTATGAATAAATGGATTGTATTGTGTAGAGATGTCTCTGAAGTAAAATATGATATTTGAACCATCGGTGTTCAAATTTCGAAAAACTCAAAAGATTATGGAATTTTGCCCAAATTTGATTGAAAATATCAAGTTGTCTTAAACTTGATAATTGAGTTATCGACTTTTCATTGAATAGTGAGCCCGAATGATATCCCAAATTTGATAAATTGAAGGTATAAAATAGATGGATTATACTTTGTCCGGATGTCCCTAAAGGAAAAAGATGATGAAATTTTGTTGGAATAGAATTGAAGGTGTAAAATGGATCGATTATGTTTTTCCCGGATGTCCCTAAACGATATATGATATTCGACCTTTCGCGGTTCTAAAATTGAAAAACAAAAAAGATGATGAAATTTTGTCGGAATAATATTGAAAATCAAATTTGATATTTGAATCAAGTTGTGCTAAACTTGATAAATTGAAAGTGATTGAATCGGTTGTTGGAATGTAGGCTCTTTGATCAACATATTTCAACATATGCGGTTCACTAAAGGTATGCCATTATGCTTATTTTAGCTATTCTTAATTTTATTCTTTAATCACTACTTACAGTTATCGATATTTTACGATGGATATAGAAAAATATGATGTTTTGCGATCATACACCTTGTCTTGATTATAAGCTTAAAATGAATATGTAGTATTTCAATTTACCTGATAGTATGTATGAATAGATGAATTGTATTGTGTAGAGATGTCTCTGAAGTAAAATATGATAATTGAACCATCGGTGTTCAAATTTGATTGAAAATATCAAGTTGTCTTAAACTTGATAATTGAGTTATCAACTTCTCATTGGATAGTGAGCCCGAATGATATCCCAAATTTGATATGTTGAAGGTATAAAATAGATGGATTATACTTTGTCCGGATGTCCCTAAAGGAAAAAGATGATGAAATTTTGTCGGAAAAGAATTGAATATGTAAAATGGATCGATTATATTTTGCCCGGATGTCCCTAAAGGATATATGATATTTGACTCTTCGCGGTTCAAAAATTGAAAAACAAAAAAGGTGATGGAATTTTGTCGGAATAGAATTGAAGGTGTAAAATGGATCGATTATGTTTTGCCCGGATGTCCCTAAAGGATATTTGATATTCGACCTTTCGCGGTTCTAAAATTGAAAAACAAAAAAGATGATGGAAGTTTGTCGGAATAGTATTGAAAATCAAATTTGATATTTGAATCAAGTTGTCCTAAACTTGATAATTTGAAATTGAATTTGAAATTGATTGAATCGGTTGTTGGAATGTAGGCTCTTTGATCAACAAATTTCAACATATGCGGTTCACTCAAGGTATGCTATTATGCTTATTTTAGCTATTCTTTAATCACTAATTACAGTTATCGATATTTTATGATGAATATAGAAAAATATGATGTTTTGCGATCATACACCTTGTCTTGATTAGAAGCTTAAAATGAGTACGTAGTCTTTCAATTTACCTGATAGTATGTATGAATAAATGGATTGTATTGTGTAGAGATGTCTCTGAAGTAAAATATGATATTTGAACCATCGGTGTTCAAATTTCGAAAAACTCAAAAGATTATGGAATTTTGCCCAAATTTGATTGAAAATATCAAGTTGTCTTAAACTTGATAATTGAGTTATCGACTTTTCATTGAATAGTGAGCCCGAATGATATCCCAAATTTGATAAATTGTAGGTATAAAATAGATGGATTATACTTTGTCTGGATGTCCCTAAAGGAAAAAGATGATGAAATTTTGTTGGAATAGAATTGAAGGTGTAAAATGGATCGATTATGTTTTGCCCGGATGTCCCTAAACGATATATGATATTCGACCTTTCGCGGTTCTAAAATTGAAAAACAAAAAAGATGATGAAATTTTGTCGGAATAATATTGAAAATCAAATTTGATATTTGAATCAAGTTGTCCTAAACTTGATAAATTGAAAGTGATTGAATCGGTTGTTGGAATGTAGGCTCTTTGATCAACATATTTCAACATATGCGGTTCACTAAAGGTATGCCATTATGCTTATTTTAGCTATTCTTAATTTTATTCTTTAATCACTACTTACAGTTATCGATATTTTACGATGGATATAGAAAAATATGATGTTTTGCGATCATACACCTTGTCTTGATTATAAGCTTAAAATGAATATGTAGTATTTCAATTTACCTGATAGTATGTATGAATAGATGAATTGTATTGTGTAGAGATGTCTCTGAAGTAAAATATGATAATTGAACCATCGGTGTTCAAATTTTATTGAAAATATCAAGTTGTCTTAAACTTGATAATTGAGTTATCAACTTCTCATTGGATAGTGAGCCCGAATGATATCCCAAATTTGATATGTTGAAGGTATAAAATAGATGGATTATACTTTGTCCGGATGTCCCTAAAGGAAAAAGATGATGAAATTTTGTCGGAATAGAATTGAATATGTAAAATGGATCGATTATATTTTGCCCGGATGTCCCTAAAGGATATATGATATTTGACTCTTCGCGGTTCTAAAATTGAAAAACAAAAAAGGTGATGGAATTTTGTCGGAATAGAATTGAAGGTGTAAAATGGATCGATTATGTTTTGCCCGGATGTCCCTAAAGGATATTTGATATTCGACCTTTCGCGGTTCTAAAATTGAAAAACAAAAAAGATGATGGAAGTTTGTCGGAATAGTATTGAAAATCAAATTTGATATTTGAATCAAGTTGTCCTAAACTTGATAATTTGAAATTGAATTTGAAATTGATTGAATCGGTTGTTGGAATGTAGGCTCTTTGATCAACAAATTTCAACATATGCGGTTCACTCAAGGTATGCTATTATGCTTATTTTAGCTATTCTTTAATCACTAATTACAGTTATCGATATTTTATGATGAATATAGAAAAATATGATGTTTTGCGATCATACACCTTGTCTTGATTAGAAGCTTAAAATGAGTACGTAGTCTTTCAATTTACCTGATAGTATGTATGAATAAATGGATTGTATTGTGTAGAGATGTCTCTGAAGTAAAATATGATATTTGAACCATCGGTGTTCAAATTTCGAAAAACTCAAAAGATTATGGAATTTTGCCCAAATTTGATTGAAAATATCAAGTTGTCTTAAACTTGATAATTGAGTTATCGACTTTTCATTGAATAGTGAGCCCGAATGATATCCCAAATTTGATAAATTGTAGGTATAAAATAGATGGATTATACTTTGTCTGGATGTCCCTAAAGGAAAAAGATGATGAAATTTTGTTGGAATAGAATTGAAGGTGTAAAATGGATCGATTATGTTTTGCCCGGATGTCCCTAAACGATATATGATATTCGACCTTTCGCGGTTCTAAAATTGAAAAACAAAAAAGATGATGAAATTTTGTCGGAATAATATTGAAAATCAAATTTGATATTTGAATCAAGTTGTCCTAAACTTGATAAATTGAAAGTGATTGAATCGGTTGTTGGAATGTAGGCTCTTTGATCAACATATTTCAACATATGCGGTTCACTAAAGGTATGCCATTATGCTTATTTTAGCTATTCTTAATTTTATTCTTTAATCACTACTTACAGTTATCGATATTTTACGATGGATATAGAAAAATATGATGTTTTGCGATCATACACCTTGTCTTGATTATAAGCTTAAAATGAATATGTAGTATTTCAATTTACCTGATAGTATGTATGAATAGATGAATTGTATTGTGTAGAGATGTCTCTGAAGTAAAATATGATAATTGAACCATCGGTGTTCAAATTTGATTGAAAATATCAAGTTGTCTTAAACTTGATAATTGAGTTATCAACTTCTCATTGGATAGTGAGCCCGAATGATATCCCAAATTTGATATGTTGAAGGTATAAAATAGATGGATTATACTTTGTCCGGATGTCCCTAAAGGAAAAAGATGATGAAATTTTGTCGGAATAGAATTGAATATGTAAAATGGATCGATTATATTTTGCCCGGATGTCCCTAAAGGATATATGATATTTGACTCTTCGCGGTTCTAAAATTGAAAAACAAAAAAGGTGATGGAATTTTGTCGGAATAGAATTGAAGGTGTAAAATGGATCGATTATGTTTTGCCCGGATGTTCCTAAAGGATATTTGATATTCGACCTTTCGCGGTTCTAAAATTGAAAAACAAAAAAGATGATGGAAGTTTGTCGGAATAGTATTGAAAATCAAATTTGATATTTGAATCAAGTTGTCCTAAACTTGATAATTTGAAATTGAATTTGAAATTGATTGAATCGGTTGTTGGAATGTAGGCTCTTTGATCAACAAATTTCAACATATGCGGTTCACTCAAGGTATGCTATTATGCTTATTTTAGCTATTCTTTAATCACTAATTACAGTTATCGATATTTTATGATGAATATAGAAAAATATGATGTTTTGCGATCATACACCTTGTCTTGATTAGAAGCTTAAAATGAGTACGTAGTCTTTCAATTTACCTGATAGTATGTATGAATAAATGGATTGTATTGTGTAGAGATGTCTCTGAAGTAAAATATGATATTTGAACCATCGGTGTTCAAATTTCGAAAAACTCAAAAGATTATGGAATTTTGCCCAAATTTGATTGAAAATATCAAGTTGTCTTAAACTTGATAATTGAGTTATCGACTTTTCATTGAATAGTGAGCCCGAATGATATCCCAAATTTGATAAATTGTAGGTATAAAATAGATGGATTATACTTTGTCTGGATGTCCCTAAAGGAAAAAGATGATGATATTTTGTTGGAATAGAATTGAAGGTGTAAAATGGATCGATTATGTTTTGCCCGGATGTCCCTAAACGATATATGATATTCGACCTTTCGCGGTTCTAAAATTGAAAAACAAAAAAGATGATGAAATTTTGTCGGAATAATATTGAAAATCAAATTTGATATTTGAATCAAGTTGTCCTAAACTTGATAAATTGAAAGTGATTGAATCGGTTGTTGGAATGTAGGCTCTTTGATCAACATATTTCAACATATGCGGTTCACTAAAGGTATGCCATTATGCTTATTTTAGCTATTCTTAATTTTATTCTTTAATCACTACTTACAGTTATCGATATTTTACGATGGATATAGAAAAATATGATGTTTTGCGATCATACACCTTGTCTTGATTATAAGCTTAAAATGAATATATAGTATTTCAATTTACCTGATAATATGTATGAATAGATGAATTGTATTGTGTAGAGATGTCTCTGAAGTAAAATATGATAATTGAACCATCGGTGTTCAAATTTGATTGAAAATATCAAGTTGTCTTAAACTTGATAATTGAGTTATCAACTTCTCATTGGATAGTGAGCCCGAATGATATCCCAAATTTGATATGTTGAAGGTATAAAATAGATGGATTATACTTTGTCCGGATGTCCCTAAAGGAAAAAGATGATGAAA
The DNA here is from genome assembly GCA_030408175.1 of Trifolium repens. NCBI lineage: Eukaryota > Viridiplantae > Streptophyta > Magnoliopsida > Fabales > Fabaceae > Trifolium > Trifolium repens. The sequence continues at coordinate 46,156,545 of CP125837.1, forward strand.
TTTTGTCGGAATAGAATTGAATTTGTAAAATGGATCGATTATATTTTGCCCGGATGTCCCTAAAGGATATATGATATTTGACTCTTCGCGGTTCTAAAATTGAAAAACAAAAAAGGTGATGGAATTTTGTCGGAATAGAATTGAAGGTGTAAAATGGATCGATTATGTTTTGCCCGGATGTCCCTAAAGGATATTTGATATTCGACCTTTCGCGGTTCTAAAATTGAAAAACAAAAAAGATGATGGAAGTTTGTCGGAATAGTATTGAAAATCAAATTTGATATTTGAATCAAGTTGTCCTAAACTTGATAATTTGAAATTGAATTTGAAATTGATTGAATCGGTTGTTGGAATGTAGGCTCTTTGATCAACAAATTTCAACATATGCGGTTCACTCAAGGTATGCTATTATGCTTATTTTAGCTATTCTTTAATCACTAATTACAGTTATCGATATTTTATGATGAATATAGAAAAATATGATGTTTTGCGATCATACACCTTGTCTTGATTAGAAGCTTAAAATGAGTACGTAGTCTTTCAATTTACCTGATAGTATGTATGAATAAATGGATTGTATTGTGTAGAGATGTCTCTGAAGTAAAATATGATATTTGAACCATCGGTGTTCAAATTTCGAAAAACTCAAAAGATTATGGAATTTTGCCCAAATTTGATTGAAAATATCAAGTTGTCTTAAACTTGATAATTGAGTTATCGACTTTTCATTGAATAGTGAGCCCGAATGATATCCCAAATTTGATAAATTGTAGGTATAAAATAGATGGATTATACTTTGTCTGGATGTCCCTAAAGGAAAAAGATGATGAAATTTTGTTGGAATAGAATTGAAGGTGTAAAATGGATCGATTATGTTTTGCCCGGATGTCCCTAAACGATATATGATATTCGACCTTTCGCGGTTCTAAAATTGAAAAACAAAAAAGATGATGAAATTTTGTCGGAATAATATTGAAAATCAAATTTGATATTTGAATCAAGTTGTCCTAAACTTGATAAATTGAAAGTGATTGAATCGGTTGTTGGAATGTAGGCTCTTTGATCAACATATTTCAACATATGCGGTTCACTAAAGGTATGCCATTATGCTTATTTTAGCTATTCTTAATTTTATTCTTTAATCACTACTTACAGTTATCGATATTTTACGATGGATATAGAAAAATATGATGTTTTGCGATCATACACCTTGTCTTGATTATAAGCTTAAAATGAATATGTAGTATTTCAATTTACCTGATAGTATGTATGAATAGATGAATTGTATTGTGTAGAGATGTCTCTGAAGTAAAATATGATAATTGAACCATCGGTGTTCAAATTTGATTGAAAATATCAAGTTGTCTTAAACTTGATAATTGAGTTATCAACTTCTCATTGGATAGTGAGCCCGAATGATATCCCAAATTTGATATGTTGAAGGTATAAAATAGATGGATTATACTTTGTCCGGATGTCCCTAAAGGAAAAAGATGATGAAATTTTGTCGGAATAGAATTGAATATGTAAAATGGATCGATTATATTTTGCCCGGATGTCCCTAAAGGATATATGATATTTGACTCTTCGCGGTTCTAAAATTGAAAAACAAAAAAGGTGATGGAATTTTGTCGGAATAGAATTGAAGGTGTAAAATGGATCGATTATGTTTTGCCCGGATGTCCCTAAACGATATATGATATTCGACCTTTCGCGGTTCTAAAATTGAAAAACAAAAAAGATGATGAAATTTTGTCGGAATAATATTGAAAATCAAATTTGATATTTGAATCAAGTTGTCCTAAACTTGATAAATTGAAAGTGATTGAATCGGTTGTTGGAATGTAGGCTCTTTGATCAACATATTTCAACATATGCGGTTCACTAAAGGTATGCCATTATGCTTATTTTAGCTATTCTTAATTTTATTCTTTAATCACTACTTACAGTTATCGATATTTTACGATGGATATAGAAAAATATGATGTTTTGCGATCATACACCTTGTCTTGATTATAAGCTTAAAATGAATATGTAGTATTTCAATTTACCTGATAGTATGTATGAATAGATGAATTGTATTGTGTAGAGATGTCTCTGAAGTAAAATATGATAATTGAACCATCGGTGTTCAAATTTTATTGAAAATATCAAGTTGTCTTAAACTTGATAATTGAGTTATCAACTTCTCATTGGATAGTGAGCCCGAATGATATCCCAAATTTGATATGTTGAAGGTATAAAATAGATGGATTATACTTTGTCCGGATGTCCCTAAAGGAAAAAGATGATGAAATTTTGTCGGAATAGAATTGAATATGTAAAATGGATCGATTATATTTTGCCCGGATGTCCCTAAAGGATATATGATATTTGACTCTTCGCGGTTCTAAAATTGAAAAACAAAAAAGGTGATGGAATTTTGTCGGAATAGAATTGAAGGTGTAAAATGGATCGATTATGTTTTGCCCGGATGTCCCTAAAGGATATTTGATATTCGACCTTTCGCGGTTCTAAAATTGAAAAACAAAAAAGATGATGGAAGTTTGTCGGAATAGTATTGAAAATCAAATTTGATATTTGAATCAAGTTGTCCTAAACTTGATAATTTGAAATTGAATTTGAAATTGATTGAATCGGTTGTTGGAATGTAGGCTCTTTGATCAACAAATTTCAACATATGCGGTTCACTCAAGGTATGCTATTATGCTTATTTTAGCTATTCTTTAATCACTAATTACAGTTATCGATATTTTATGATGAATATAGAAAAATATGATGTTTTGCGATCATACACCTTGTCTTGATTAGAAGCTTAAAATGAGTACGTAGTCTTTCAATTTACCTGATAGTATGTATGAATAAATGGATTGTATTGTGTAGAGATGTCTCTGAAGTAAAATATGATATTTGAACCATCGGTGTTCAAATTTCGAAAAACTCAAAAGATTATGGAATTTTGCCCAAATTTGATTGAAAATATCAAGTTGTCTTAAACTTGATAATTGAGTTATCGACTTTTCATTGAATAGTGAGCCCGAATGATATCCCAATTTTGATAAATTGTAGGTATAAAATAGATGGATTATACTTTGTCTGGATGTCCCTAAAGGAAAAAGATGATGAAATTTTGTTGGAATAGAATTGAAGGTGTAAAATGGATCGATTATGTTTTGCCCGGATGTCCCTAAACGATATATGATATTCGACCTTTCGCGGTTCTAAAATTGAAAAACAAAAAAGATGATGAAATTTTGTCGGAATAATATTGAAAATCAAATTTGATATTTGAATCAAGTTGTCCTAAACTTGATAAATTGAAAGTGATTGAATCGGTTGTTGGAATGTAGGCTCTTTGATCAACATATTTCAACATATGCGGTTCACTAAAGGTATGCCATTATGCTTATTTTAGCTATTCTTAATTTTATTCTTTAATCACTACTTACAGTTATCGATATTTTACGATGGATATAGAAAAATATGATGTTTTGCGATCATACACCTTGTCTTGATTATAAGCTTAAAATGAATATGTAGTATTTCAATTTACCTGATAGTATGTATGAATAGATGAATTGTATTGTGTAGAGATGTCTCTGAAGTAAAATATGATAATTGAACCATCGGTGTTCAAATTTGATTGAAAATATCAAGTTGTCTTAAACTTGATAATTGAGTTATCAACTTCTCATTGGATAATGAGCCCGAATGATATCCCAAATTTGATATGTTGAAGGTATAAAATAGATGGATTATACTTTGTCCGGATGTCCCTAAAGGAAAAAGATGATGAAATTTTGTCGGAATAGAATTGAATATGTAAAATGGATCGATTATATTTTGCCCGGATGTCCCTAAAGGATATATGATATTTGACTCTTCGCGGTTCTAAAATTGAAAAACAAAAAAGGTGATGGAATTTTGTCGGAATAGAATTGAAGGTGTAAAATGGATCGATTATGTTTTGCCCGGATGTTCCTAAAGGATATTTGATATTCGACCTTTCGCGGTTCTAAAATTGAAAAACAAAAAAGATGATGGAAGTTTGTCGGAATAGTATTGAAAATCAAATTTGATATTTGAATCAAGTTGTCCTAAACTTGATAATTTGAAATTGAATTTGAAATTGATTGAATCGGTTGTTGGAATGTAGGCTCTTTGATCAACAAATTTCAACATATGCGGTTCACTCAAGGTATGCTATTATGCTTATTTTAGCTATTCTTTAATCACTAATTACAGTTATCGATATTTTATGACGAATATAGAAAAATATGATGTTTTGCGATCATACACCTTGTCTTGATTAGAAGCTTAAAATGAGTACGTAGTCTTTCAATTTACCTGATAGTATGTATGAATAAATGGATTGTATTGTGTAGAGATGTCTCTGAAGTAAAATATGATATTTGAACCATCGGTGTTCAAATTTCGAAAAACTCAAAAGATTATGGAATTTTGCCCAAATTTGATTGAAAATATCAAGTTGTCTTAAACTTGATAATTGAGTTATCGACTTTTCATTGAATAGTGAGCCCGAATGATATCCCAAATTTGATAAATTGTAGGTATAAAATAGATGGATTATACTTTGTCTGGATGTCCCTAAAGGAAAAAGATGATGAAATTTTGTTGGAATAGAATTGAAGGTGTAAAATGGATCGATTATGTTTTGCCCGGATGTCCCTAAACGATATATGATATTCGACCTTTCGCGGTTCTAAAATTGAAAAACAAAAAAGATGATGAAATTTTGTCGGAATAATATTGAAAATCAAATTTGATATTTGAATCAAGTTGTCCTAAACTTGATAAATTGAAAGTGATTGAATCGGTTGTTGGAATGTAGGCTCTTTGATCAACATATTTCAACATATGCGGTTCACTAAAGGTATGCCATTATGCTTATTTTAGCTATTCTTAATTTTATTCTTTAATCACTACTTACAGTTATCGATATTTTACGATGGATATAGAAAAATATGATGTTTTGCGATCATACACCTTGTCTTGATTATAAGCTTAAAATGAATATATAGTATTTCAATTTACCTGATAATATGTATGAATAGATGAATTGTATTGTGTAGAGATGTCTCTGAAGTAAAATATGATAATTGAACCATCGGTGTTCAAATTTGATTGAAAATATCAAGTTGTCTTAAACTTGATAATTGAGTTATCAACTTCTCATTGGATAGTGAGCCCGAATGATATCCCAAATTTGATATGTTGAAGGTATAAAATAGATGGATTATACTTTGTCCGGATGTCCCTAAAGGAAAAAGATGATGAAATTTTGTCGGAATAGAATTGAATTTGTAAAATGGATCGATTATATTTTGCCCGGATGTCCCTAAAGGATATATGATATTTGACTCTTCGCGGTTCTAAAATTGAAAAACAAAAAATGTGATGGAATTTTGTCGGAATAGAATTGAAGGTGTAAAATGGATCGATTATGTTTTGCCCGGATGTCCCTAAAGGATATTTGATATTCGACCTTTCGCGGTTCTAAAATTGAAAAACAAAAAAGATGATGGAAGTTTGTCGGAATAGTATTGAAAATCAAATTTGATATTTGAATCAAGTTGTCCTAAACTTGATAATTTGAAATTGAATTTGAAATTGATTGAATCGGTTGTTGGAATGTAGGCTCTTTGATCAACAAATTTCAACATATGCGGTTCACTCAAGGTATGCTATTATGCTTATTTTAGCTATTCTTTAATCACTAATTACAGTTATCGATATTTTATGATGAATATAGAAAAATATGATGTTTTGCGATCATACACCTTGTCTTGATTAGAAGCTTAAAATGAGTACGTAGTCTTTCAATTTACCTGATAGTATGTATGAATAAATGGATTGTATTGTGTAGAGATGTCTCTGAAGTAAAATATGATATTTGAACCATCGGTGTTCAAATTTCGAAAAACTCAAAAGATTATGGAATTTTGCCCAAATTTGATTGAAAATATCAAGTTGTCTTAAACTTGATAATTGAGTTATCGACTTTTCATTGAATAGTGAGCCCGAATGATATCCCAAATTTGATAAATTGTAGGTATAAAATAGATGGATTATACTTTGTCTGGATGTCCCTAAAGGAAAAAGATGATGAAATTTTGTTGGAATAGAATTGAAGGTGTAAAATGGATCGATTATGTTTTGCCCGGATGTCCCTAAACGATATATGATATTCGACCTTTCGCGGTTCTAAAATTGAAAAACAAAAAAGATGATGAAATTTTGTCGGAATAATATTGAAAATCAAATTTGATATTTGAATCAAGTTGTCCTAAACTTGATAAATTGAAAGTGATTGAATCGGTTGTTGGAATGTAGGCTCTTTGATCAACATATTTCAACATATGCGGTTCACTAAAGGTATGCCATTATGCTTATTTTAGCTATTCTTAATTTTATTCTTTAATCACTACTTACAGTTATCGATATTTTACGATGGATATAGAAAAATATGATGTTTTGCGATCATACACCTTGTCTTGATTATAAGCTTAAAATGAATATGTAGTATTTCAATTTACCTGATAGTATGTATGAATAGATGAATTGTATTGTGTAGAGATGTCTCTGAAGTAAAATATGATAATTGAACCATCGGTGTTCAAATTTGATTGAAAATATCAAGTTGTCTTAAACTTGATAATTGAGTTATCAACTTCTCATTGGATAGTGAGCCCGAATGATATCCCAAATTTGATATGTTGAAGGTATAAAATAGATGGATTATACTTTGTCCGGATGTCCCTAAAGGAAAAAGATGATGAAATTTTGTCGGAATAGAATTGAATATGTAAAATGGATCGATTATATTTTGCCCGGATGTCCCTAAAGGATATATGATATTTGACTCTTCGCGGTTCTAAAATTGAAAAACAAAAAAGGTGATGGAATTTTGTCGGAATAGAATTGAAGGTGTAAAATGGATCGATTATGTTTTGCCCGGATGTCCCTAAACGATATATGATATTCGACCTTTCGCGGTTCTAAAATTGAAAAACAAAAAAGATGATGAAATTTTGTCGGAATAATATTGAAAATCAAATTTGATATTTGAATCAAGTTGTCCTAAACTTGATAAATTGAAAGTGATTGAATCGGTTGTTGGAATGTAGGCTCTTTGATCAACATATTTCAACATATGCGGTTCACTAAAGGTATGCCATTATGCTTATTTTAGCTATTCTTAATTTTATTCTTTAATCACTACTTACAGTTATCGATATTTTACGATGGATATAGAAAAATATGATGTTTTGCGATCATACACCTTGTCTTGATTATAAGCTTAAAATGAATATGTAGTATTTCAATTTACCTGATAGTATGTATGAATAGATGAATTGTATTGTGTAGAGATGTCTCTGAAGTAAAATATGATAATTGAACCATCGGTGTTCAAATTTTATTGAAAATATCAAGTTGTCTTAAACTTGATAATTGAGTTATCAACTTCTCATTGGATAGTGAGCCCGAATGATATCCCAAATTTGATATGTTGAAGGTATAAAATAGATGGATTATACTTTGTCCGGATGTCCCTAAAGGAAAAAGATGATGAAATTTTGTCGGAATAGAATTGAATATGTAAAATGGATCGATTATATTTTGCCCGGATGTCCCTAAAGGATATATGATATTTGACTCTTCGCGGTTCTAAAATTGAAAAACAAAAAAGGTGATGGAATTTTGTCGGAATAGAATTGAAGGTGTAAAATGGATCGATTATGTTTTGCCCGGATGTCCCTAAAGGATATTTGATATTCGACCTTTCGCGGTTCTAAAATTGAAAAACAAAAAAGATGATGGAAGTTTGTCGGAATAGTATTGAAAATCAAATTTGATATTTGAATCAAGTTGTCCTAAACTTGATAATTTGAAATTGAATTTGAAATTGATTGAATCGGTTGTTGGAATGTAGGCTCTTTGATCAACAAATTTCAACATATGCGGTTCACTCAAGGTATGCTATTATGCTTATTTTAGCTATTCTTTAATCACTAATTACAGTTATCGATATTTTATGATGAATATAGAAAAATATGATGTTTTGCGATCATACACCTTGTCTTGATTAGAAGCTTAAAATGAGTACGTAGTCTTTCAATTTACCTGATAGTATGTATGAATAAATGGATTGTATTGTGTAGAGATGTCTCTGAAGTAAAATATGATATTTGAACCATCGGTGTTCAAATTTCGAAAAACTCAAAAGATTATGGAATTTTGCCCAAATTTGATTGAAAATATCAAGTTGTCTTAAACTTGATAATTGAGTTATCGACTTTTCATTGAATAGTGAGCCCGAATGATATCCCAATTTTGATAAATTGTAGGTATAAAATAGATGGATTATACTTTGTCTGGATGTCCCTAAAGGAAAAAGATGATGAAATTTTGTTGGAATAGAATTGAAGGTGTAAAATGGATCGATTATGTTTTGCCCGGATGTCCCTAAACGATATATGATATTCGACCTTTCGCGGTTCTAAAATTGAAAAACAAAAAAGATGATGAAATTTTGTCGGAATAATATTGAAAATCAAATTTGATATTTGAATCAAGTTGTCCTAAACTTGATAAATTGAAAGTGATTGAATCGGTTGTTGGAATGTAGGCTCTTTGATCAACATATTTCAACATATGCGGTTCACTAAAGGTATGCCATTATGCTTATTTTAGCTATTCTTAATTTTATTCTTTAATCACTACTTACAGTTATCGATATTTTACGATGGATATAGAAAAATATGATGTTTTGCGATCATACACCTTGTCTTGATTATAAGCTTAAAATGAATATGTAGTATTTCAATTTACCTGATAGTATGTATGAATAGATGAATTGTATTGTGTAGAGATGTCTCTGAAGTAAAATATGATAATTGAACCATCGGTGTTCAAATTTGATTGAAAATATCAAGTTGTCTTAAACTTGATAATTGAGTTATCAACTTCTCATTGGATAATGAGCCCGAATGATATCCCAAATTTGATATGTTGAAGGTATAAAATAGATGGATTATACTTTGTCCGGATGTCCCTAAAGGAAAAAGATGATGAAATTTTGTCGGAATAGAATTGAATATGTAAAATGGATCGATTATATTTTGCCCGGATGTCCCTAAAGGATATATGATATTTGACTCTTCGCGGTTCTAAAATTGAAAAACAAAAAAGGTGATGGAATTTTGTCGGAATAGAATTGAAGGTGTAAAATGGATCGATTATGTTTTGCCCGGATGTTCCTAAAGGATATTTGATATTCGACCTTTCGCGGTTCTAAAATTGAAAAACAAAAAAGATGATGGAAGTTTGTCGGAATAGTATTGAAAATCAAATTTGATATTTGAATCAAGTTGTCCTAAACTTGATAATTTGAAATTGAATTTGAAATTGATTGAATCGGTTGTTGGAATGTAGGCTCTTTGATCAACAAATTTCAACATATGCGGTTCACTCAAGGTATGCTATTATGCTTATTTTAGCTATTCTTTAATCACTAATTACAGTTATCGATATTTTATGACGAATATAGAAAAATATGATGTTTTGCGATCATACACCTTGTCTTGATTAGAAGCTTAAAATGAGTACGTAGTCTTTCAATTTACCTGATAGTATGTATGAATAAATGGATTGTATTGTGTAGAGATGTCTCTGAAGTAAAATATGATATTTGAACCATCGGTGTTCAAATTTCGAAAAACTCAAAAGATTATGGAATTTTGCCCAAATTTGATTGAAAATATCAAGTTGTCTTAAACTTGATAATTGAGTTATCGACTTTTCATTGAATAGTGAGCCCGAATGATATCCCAAATTTGATAAATTGTAGGTATAAAATAGATGGATTATACTTTGTCTGGATGTCCCTAAAGGAAAAAGATGATGAAATTTTGTTGGAATAGAATTGAAGGTGTAAAATGGATCGATTATGTTTTGCCCGGATGTCCCTAAACGATATATGATATTCGACCTTTCGCGGTTCTAAAATTGAAAAACAAAAAAGATGATGAAATTTTGTCGGAATAATATTGAAAATCAAATTTGATATTTGAATCAAGTTGTCCTAAACTTGATAAATTGAAAGTGATTGAATCGGTTGTTGGAATGTAGGCTCTTTGATCAACATATTTCAACATATGCGGTTCACTAAAGGTATGCCATTATGCTTATTTTAGCTATTCTTAATTTTATTCTTTAATCACTACTTACAGTTATCGATATTTTACGATGGATATAGAAAAATATGATGTTTTGCGATCATACACCTTGTCTTGATCATAAGCTTAAAATGAATATATAGTATTTCAATTTACCTGATAATATGTATGAATAGATGAATTGTATTGTGTAGAGATGTCTCTGAAGTAAAATATGATAATTGAACCATCGGTGTTCAAATTTGATTGAAAATATCAAGTTGTCTTAAACTTGATAATTGAGTTATCAACTTCTCATTGGATAGTGAGCCCGAATGATATCCCAAATTTGATATGTTGAAGGTATAAAATAGATGGATTATACTTTGTCCGGATGTCCCTAAAGGAAAAAGATGATGAAATTTTGTCGGAATAGAATTGAATTTGTAAAATGGATCGATTATATTTTGCCCGGATGTCCCTAAAGGATATATGATATTTGACTCTTCGCGGTTCTAAAATTGAAAAACAAAAAATGTGATGGAATTTTGTCGGAATAGAATTGAAGGTGTAAAATGGATCGATTATGTTTTGCCCGGATGTCCCTAAAGGATATTTGATATTCGACCTTTCGCGGTTCTAAAATTGAAAAACAAAAAAGATGATGGAAGTTTGTCGGAATAGTATTGAAAATCAAATTTGATATTTGAATCAAGTTGTCCTAAACTTGATAATTTGAAATTGAATTTGAAATTGATTGAATCGGTTGTTGGAATGTAGGCTCTTTGATCAACAAATTTCAACATATGCGGTTCACTCAAGGTATGCTATTATGCTTATTTTAGCTATTCTTTAATCACTAATTACAGTTATCGATATTTTATGATGAATATAGAAAAATATGATGTTTTGCGATCATACACCTTGTCTTGATTAGAAGCTTAAAATGAGTACGTAGTCTTTCAATTTACCTGATAGTATGTATGAATAAATGGATTGTATTGTGTAGAGATGTCTCTGAAGTAAAATATGATATTTGAACCATCGGTGTTCAAATTTCGAAAAACTCAAAAGATTATGGAATTTTGCCCAAATTTGATTGAAAATATCAAGTTGTCTTAAACTTGATAATTGAGTTATCGACTTTTCATTGAATAGTGAGCCCGAATGATATCCCAAATTTGATAAATTGTAGGTATAAAATAGATGGATTATACTTTGTCTGGATGTCCCTAAAGGAAAAAGATGATGAAATTTTGTTGGAATAGAATTGAAGGTGTAAAATGGATCGATTATGTTTTGCCCGGATGTCCCTAAACGATATATGATATTCGACCTTTCGCGGTTCTAAAATTGAAAAACAAAAAAGATGATGAAATTTTGTCGGAATAATATTGAAAATCAAATTTGATATTTGAATCAAGTTGTCCTAAACTTGATAAATTGAAAGTGATTGAATCGGTTGTTGGAATGTAGGCTCTTTGATCAACATATTTCAACATATGCGGTTCACTAAAGGTATGCCATTATGCTTATTTTAGCTATTCTTAATTTTATTCTTTAATCACTACTTACAGTTATCGATATTTTACGATGGATATAGAAAAATATGATGTTTTGCGATCATACACCTTGTCTTGATTATAAGCTTAAAATGAATATGTAGTATTTCAATTTACCTGATAGTATGTATGAATAGATGAATTGTATTGTGTAGAGATGTCTCTGAAGTAAAATATGATAATTGAACCATCGGTGTTCAAATTTGATTGAAAATATCAAGTTGTCTTAAACTTGATAATTGAGTTATCAACTTCTCATTGGATAGTGAGCCCGAATGATATCCCAAATTTGATATGTTGAAGGTATAAAATAGATGGATTATACTTTGTCCGGATGTCCCTAAAGGAAAAAGATGATGAAATTTTGTCGGAATAGAATTGAATATGTAAAATGGATCGATTATATTTTGCCCGGATGTCCCTAAAGGATATATGATATTTGACTCTTCGCGGTTCTAAAATTGAAAAACAAAAAAGGTGATGGAATTTTGTCGGAATAGAATTGAAGGTGTAAAATGGATCGATTATGTTTTGCCCGGATGTTCCTAAAGGATATTTGATATTCGACCTTTCGCGGTTCTAAAATTGAAAAACAAAAAAGATGATGGAAGTTTGTCGGAATAGTATTGAAAATCAAATTTGATATTTGAATCAAGTTGTCCTAAACTTGATAATTTGAAATTGAATTTGAAATTGATTGAATCGGTTGTTGGAATGTAGGCTCTTTGATCAACAAATTTCAACATATGCGGTTCACTCAAGGTATGCTATTATGCTTATTTTAGCTATTCTTTAATCACTAATTACAGTTATCGATATTTTATGATGAATATAGAAAAATATGATGTTTTGCGATCATACACCTTGTCTTGATTAGAAGCTTAAAATGAGTACGTAGTCTTTCAATTTACCTGATAGTATGTATGAATAAATGGATTGTATTGTGTAGAGATGTCTCTGAAGTAAAATATGATATTTGAACCATCGGTGTTCAAATTTCGAAAAACTCAAAAGATTATGGAATTTTGCCCAAATTTGATTGAAAATATCAAGTTGTCTTAAACTTGATAATTGAGTTATCGACTTTTCATTGAATAGTGAGCCCGAATGATATCCCAAATTTGATAAATTGTAGGTATAAAATAGATGGATTATACTTTGTCTGGATGTCCCTAAAGGAAAAAGATGATGAAATTTTGTTGGAATAGAATTGAAGGTGTAAAATGGATCGATTATGTTTTGCCCGGATGTCCCTAAACGATATATGATATTCGACCTTTCGCGGTTCTAAAATTGAAAAACAAAAAAGATGATGAAATTTTGTCGGAATAATATTGAAAATCAAATTTGATATTTGAATCAAGTTGTCCTAAACTTGATAAATTGAAAGTGATTGAATCGGTTGTTGGAATGTAGGCTCTTTGATCAACATATTTCAACATATGCGGTTCACTAAAGGTATGCCATTATGCTTATTTTAGCTATTCTTAATTTTATTCTTTAATCACTACTTACAGTTATCGATATTTTACGATGGATATAGAAAAATATGATGTTTTGCGATCATACACCTTGTCTTGATTATAAGCTTAAAATGAATATATAGTATTTCAATTTACCTGATAATATGTATGAATAGATGAATTGTATTGTGTAGAGATGTCTCTGAAGTAAAATATGATAATTGAACCATCGGTGTTCAAATTTGATTGAAAATATCAAGTTGTCTTAAACTTGATAATTGAGTTATCAACTTCTCATTGGATAGTGAGCCCGAATGATATCCCAAATTTGATATGTTGAAGGTATAAAATAGATGGATTATACTTTGTCCGGATGTCCCTAAAGGAAAAAGATGATGAAATTTTGTCGGAATAGAATTGAATTTGTAAAATGGATCGATTATATTTTGCCCGGATGTCCCTAAAGGATATATGATATTTGACTCTTCGCGGTTCTAAAATTGAAAAACAAAAAAGGTGATGGAATTTTGTCGGAATAGAATTGAAGGTGTAAAATGGATCGATTATGTTTTGCCCGGATGTCCCTAAAGGATATTTGATATTCGACCTTTCGCGGTTCTAAAATTGAAAAACAAAAAAGATGATGGAAGTTTGTCGGAATAGTATTGAAAATCAAATTTGATATTTGAATCAAGTTGTCCTAAACTTGATAATTTGAAATTGAATTTGAAATTGATTGAATCGGTTGTTGGAATGTAGGCTCTTTGATCAACAAATTTCAACATATGCGGTTCACTCAAGGTATGCTATTATGCTTATTTTAGCTATTCTTTAATCACTAATTACAGTTATCGATATTTTATGATGAATATAGAAAAATATGATGTTTTGCGATCATACACCTTGTCTTGATTAGAAGCTTAAAATGAGTACGTAGTCTTTCAATTTACCTGATAGTATGTATGAATAAATGGATTGTATTGTGTAGAGATGTCTCTGAAGTAAAATATGATATTTGAACCATCGGTGTTCAAATTTCGAAAAACTCAAAAGATTATGGAATTTTGCCCAAATTTGATTGAAAATATCAAGTTGTCTTAAACTTGATAATTGAGTTATCGACTTTTCATTGAATAGTGAGCCCGAATGATATCCCAAATTTGATAAATTGTAGGTATAAAATAGATGGATTATACTTTGTCTGGATGTCCCTAAAGGAAAAAGATGATGAAATTTTGTTGGAATAGAATTGAAGGTGTAAAATGGATCGATTATGTTTTGCCCGGATGTCCCTAAACGATATATGATATTCGACCTTTCGCGGTTCTAAAATTGAAAAACAAAAAAGATGATGAAATTTTGTCGGAATAATATTGAAAATCAAATTTGATATTTGAATCAAGTTGTCCTAAACTTGATAAATTGAAAGTGATTGAATCGGTTGTTGGAATGTAGGCTCTTTGATCAACATATTTCAACATATGCGGTTCACTAAAGGTATGCCATTATGCTTATTTTAGCTATTCTTAATTTTATTCTTTAATCACTACTTACAGTTATCGATATTTTACGATGGATATAGAAAAATATGATGTTTTGCGATCATACACCTTGTCTTGATTATAAGCTTAAAATGAATATATAGTATTTCAATTTACCTGATAATATGTATGAATAGATGAATTGTATTGTGTAGAGATGTCTCTGAAGTAAAATATGATAATTGAACCATCGGTGTTCAAATTTGATTGAAAATATCAAGTTGTCTTAAACTTGATAATTGAGTTATCAACTTCTCATTGGATAGTGAGCCCGAATGATATCCCAAATTTGATATGTTGAAGGTATAAAATAGATGGATTATACTTTGTCCGGATGTCCCTAAAGGAAAAAGATGATGAAATTTTGTCGGAATAGAATTGAATATGTAAAATGGATCGATTATATTTTGCCCGGATGTCCCTAAAGGATATATGATATTTGACTCTTCGCGGTTCTAAAATTGAAAAACAAAAAAGGTGATGGAATTTTGTCGGAATAGAATTGAAGGTGTAAAATGGATCGATTATGTTTTGCCCGGATGTTCCTAAAGGATATTTGATATTCGACCTTTCGCGGTTCTAAAATTGAAAAACAAAAAAGATGATGGAAGTTTGTCGGAATAGTATTGAAAATCAAATTTGATATTTGAATCAAGTTGTCCTAAACTTGATAATTTGAAATTGAATTTGAAATTGATTGAATCGGTTGTTGGAATGTAGGCTCTTTGATCAACAAATTTCAACATATGCGGTTCACTCAAGGTATGCTATTATGCTTATTTTAGCTATTCTTTAATCACTAATTACAGTTATCGATATTTTATGATGAATATAGAAAAATATGATGTTTTGCGATCATACACCTTGTCTTGATTAGAAGCTTAAAATGAGTACGTAGTCTTTCAATTTACCTGATAGTATGTATGAATAAATGGATTGTATTGTGTAGAGATGTCTCTGAAGTAAAATATGATATTTGAACCATCGGTGTTCAAATTTCGAAAAACTCAAAAGATTATGGAATTTTGCCCAAATTTGATTGAAAATATCAAGTTGTCTTAAACTTGATAATTGAGTTATCGACTTTTCATTGAATAGTGAGCCCGAATGATATCCCAAATTTGATAAATTGTAGGTATAAAATAGATGGATTATACTTTGTCTGGATGTCCCTAAAGGAAAAAGATGATGAAATTTTGTTGGAATAGAATTGAAGGTGTAAAATGGATCGATTATGTTTTGCCCGGATGTCCCTAAACGATATATGATATTCGACCTTTCGCGGTTCTAAAATTGAAAAACAAAAAAGATGATGAAATTTTGTCGGAATAGAATTGAAGGTGTAAAATGGATCGATTATGTTTTGCCCGGATGTCCCTAAAGGATATTTGATATTCGACCTTTCGCGGTTCTAAAATTGAAAAACAAAAAAGATGATGGAAGTTTGTCGGAATAGTATTGAAAATCAAATTTGATATTTGAATCAAGTTGTCCTAAACTTGATAATTTGAAATTGAATTTGAAATTGATTGAATCGGTTGTTGGAATGTAGGCTCTTTGATCAACAAATTTCAACATATGCGGTTCACTCAAGGTATGCTATTATGCTTATTTTAGCTATTCTTTAATCACTAATTACAGTTATCGATATTTTATGATGAATATAGAAAAATATGATGTTTTGCGATCATACACCTTGTCTTGATTAGAAGCTTAAAATGAGTACGTAGTCTTTCAATTTACCTGATAGTATGTATGAATAAATGGATTGTATTGTGTAGAGATGTCTCTGAAGTAAAATATGATATTTGAACCATCGGTGTTCAAATTTCGAAAAACTCAAAAGATTATGGAATTTTGCCCAAATTTGATTGAAAATATCAAGTTGTCTTAAACTTGATAATTGAGTTATCGACTTTTCATTGAATAGTGAGCCCGAATGATATCCCAAATTTGATAAATTGTAGGTATAAAATAGATGGGTTATACTTTGTCTGGATGTCCCTAAAGGAAAAAGATGATGAAATTTTGTTGGAATAGAATTGAAGGTGTAAAATGGATCGATTATGTTTTGCCCGGATGTCCCTAAACGATATATGATATTCGACCTTTCGCGGTTCTAAAATTGAAAAACAAAAAAGATGATGAAATTTTGTCGGAATAATATTGAAAATCAAATTTGATATTTGAATCAAGTTGTCCTAAACTTGATAAATTGAAAGTGATTGAATCGGTTGTTGGAATGTAGGCTCTTTGATCAACATATTTCAACATATGCGGTTCACTAAAGGTATGCCATTATGCTTATTTTAGCTATTCTTAATTTTATTCTTTAATCACTACTTACAGTTATCGATATTTTACGATGGATATAGAAAAATATGATGTTTTGCGATCATACACCTTGTCTTGATTATAAGCTTAAAATGAATATATAGTATTTCAATTTACCTGATAATATGTATGAATAGATGAATTGTATTGTGTAGAGATGTCTCTGAAGTAAAATATGATAATTGAACCATCGGTGTTCAAATTTGATTGAAAATATCAAGTTGTCTTAAACTTGATAATTGAGTTATCAACATCTCATTGGATAGTGAGCCCGAATGATATCCCAAATTTGATATGTTGAAGGTATAAAATAGATGGATTATACTTTGTCCGGATGTCCCTAAAGGAAAAAGATGATGAAATTTTGTCGGAATAGAATTGAATTTGTAAAATGGATCGATTATATTTTGCCCGGATGTCCCTAAAGGATATATGATATTTGACTCTTCGCGGTTCTAAAATTGAAAAACAAAAAAGGTGATGGAATTTTGTCGGAATAGAATTGAAGGTGTAAAATGGATCGATTATGTTTTGCCCGGATGTCCCTAAAGAATATTTGATATTCGACCTTTCGCGGTTCTAAAATTGAAAAACAAAAAAGATGATGGAAGTTTGTCGGAATAGTATTGAAAATCAAATTTGATATTTGAATCAAGTTGTCCTAAACTTGATAATTTGAAATTGAATTTGAAATTGATTGAATCGGTTATTGGAATGTAGGCTCTTTGATCAACAAATTTCAACATATGCGGTTCACTCAAGGTATGCTATTATGCTTATTTTAGCTATTCTTTAATCACTAATTACAGTTATCGATATTTTATGATGAATATAGAAAAATATGATGTTTTGCGATCATACACCTTGTCTTGATTAGAAGCTTAAAATGAGTACGTAGTCTTTCAATTTACCTGATAGTATGTATGAATAAATGGATTGTATTGTGTAGAGATGTCTCTGAAGTAAAATATGATATTTGAACCATCGGTGTTCAAATTTCGAAAAACTCAAAAGATTATGGAATTTTGCCCAAATTTGATTGAAAATATCAAGTTGTCTTAAACTTGATAATTGAGTTATCGACTTTTCATTGAATAGTGAGCCCGAATGATATCCCAAATTTGATAAATTGTAAGTATAAAATAGATGGATTATACTTTGTCTGGATGTCCCTAAAGGAAAAAGATGATGAAATTTTGTTGGAATAGAATTGAAGGTGTAAAATGAATCGATTATGTTTTGCCCGGATGTCCCTAAACGATATATGATATTCGACCTTTCGCGGTTCTAAAATTGAAAAACAAAAAAGATGATGAAATTTTGTCGGAATAATATTGAAAATCAAATTTGATATTTGAATCAAGTTGTCCTAAACTTGATAAATTGAAAGTGATTGAATCGGTTGTTGGAATGTAGGCTCTTTGATCAACATATTTCAACATATGCGGTTCACTAAAGGTATGCCATTATGCTTATTTTAGCTATTCTTAATTTTATTCTTTAATCACTACTTACAGTTATCGATATTTTACGATGGATATAGAAAAATATGATGTTTTGCGATCATACACCTTGTCTTGATTATAAGCTTAAAATGAATATATAGTATTTCAATTTACCTGATAATATGTATGAATAGATGAATTGTATTGTGTAGAGATGTCTCTGAAGTAAAATATGATAATTGAACCATCGGTGTTCAAATTTGATTGAAAATATCAAGTTGTCTTAAACTTGATAATTGAGTTATCAACTTCTCATTGGATAGTGAGCCCGAATGATATCCCAAATTTGATATGTTGAAGGTATAAAATAGATGGATTATACTTTGTCCGGATGTCCCTAAAGGAAAAAGATGATGAAATTTTGTCGGAATAGAATTGAATTTGTAAAATGGATCGATTATATTTTGCCCGGATGTCCCTAAAGGATATATGATATTTGACTCTTCGCGGTTCTAAAATTGAAAAACAAAAAAGGTGATGGAATTTTGTCGGAATAGAATTGAAGGTGTAAAATGGATCGATTATGTTTTGCCCGGATGTCCCTAAAGAATATTTGATATTCGACCTTTCGCGGTTCTAAAATTGAAAAACAAAAAAGATGATGGAAGTTTGTCGGAATAGTATTGAAAATCAAATTTGATATTTGAATCAAGTTGTCCTAAACTTGATAATTTGAAATTGAATTTGAAATTGATTGAATCGGTTATTGGAATGTAGGCTCTTTGATCAACAAATTTCAACATATGCGGTTCACTCAAGGTATGCTATTATGCTTATTTTAGCTATTCTTTAATCACTAATTACAGTTATCGATATTTTATGATGAATATAGAAAAATATGATGTTTTGCGATCATACACCTTGTCTTGATTAGAAGCTTAAAATGAGTACGTAGTCTTTCAATTTACCTGATAGTATGTATGAATAAATGGATTGTATTGTGTAGAGATGTCTCTGAAGTAAAATATGATATTTGAACCATCGGTGTTCAAATTTCGAAAAACTCAAAAGATTATGGAATTTTGCCCAAATTTGATTGAAAATATCAAGTTGTCTTAAACTTGATAATTGAGTTATCGACTTTTCATTGAATAGTGAGCCCGAATGATATCCCAAATTTGATAAATTGTAAGTATAAAATAGATGGATTATACTTTGTCTGGATGTCCCTAAAGGAAAAAGATGATGAAATTTTGTTGGAATAGAATTGAAGGTGTAAAATGAATCGATTATGTTTTGCCCGGATGTCCCTAAACGATATATGATATTCGACCTTTCGCGGTTCTAAAATTGAAAAACAAAAAAGATGATGAAATTTTGTCGGAATAATATTGAAAATCAAATTTGATATTTGAATCAAGTTGTCCTAAACTTGATAAATTGAAAGTGATTGAATCGGTTGTTGGAATGTAGGCTCTTTGATCAACATATTTCAACATATGCGGTTCACTAAAGGTATGCCATTATGCTTATTTTAGCTATTCTTAATTTTATTCTTTAATCACTACTTACAGTTATCGATATTTTACGATGGATATAGAAAAATATGATGTTTTGCGATCATACACCTTGTCTTGATTATAAGCTTAAAATGAATATATAGTATTTCAATTTACCTGATAATATGTATGAATAGATGAATTGTATTGTGTAGAGATGTCTCTGAAGTAAAATATGATAATTGAACCATCGGTGTTCAAATTTGATTGAAAATATCAAGTTGTCTTAAACTTGATAATTGAGTTATCAACTTCTCATTGGATAGTGAGCCCGAATGATATCCCAAATTTGATATGTTGAAGGTATAAAATAGATGGATTATACTTTGTCCGGATGTCCCTAAAGGAAAAAGATGATGAAATTTTGTCGGAATAGAATTGAATTTGTAAAATGGATCGATTATATTTTGCCCGGATGTCCCTAAAGGATATATGATATTTGACTCTTCGCGGTTCTAAAATTGAAAAACAAAAAAGGTGATGGAATTTTGTCGGAATAGAATTGAAGGTGTAAAATGGATCGATTATGTTTTGCCCGGATGTCCCTAAAGAATATTTGATATTCGACCTTTCGCGGTTCTAAAATTGAAAAACAAAAAAGATGATGGAAGTTTGTCGGAATAGTATTGAAAATCAAATTTGATATTTGAATCAAGTTGTCCTAAACTTGATAATTTGAAATTGAATTTGAAATTGATTGAATCGGTTATTGGAATGTAGGCTCTTTGATCAACAAATTTCAACATATGCGGTTCACTCAAGGTATGCTATTATGCTTATTTTAGCTATTCTTTAATCACTAATTACAGTTATCGATATTTTATGATGAATATAGAAAAATATGATGTTTTGCGATCATACACCTTGTCTTGATTAGAAGCTTAAAATGAGTACGTAGTCTTTCAATTTACCTGATAGTATGTATGAATAAATGGATTGTATTGTGTAGAGATGTCTCTGAAGTAAAATATGATATTTGAACCATCGGTGTTCAAATTTCGAAAAACTCAAAAGATTATGGAATTTTGCCCAAATTTGATTGAAAATATCAAGTTGTCTTAAACTTGATAATTGAGTTATCGACTTTTCATTGAATAGTGAGCCCGAATGATATCCCAAATTTGATAAATTGAAGGTATAAAATAGATGGATTATACTTTGTCCGGATGTCCCTAAAGGAAAAAGATGATGAAATTTTGTTGGAATAGAATTGAAGGTGTAAAATGGATCGATTATGTTTTGCCCGGATGTCCCTAAACGATATATGATATTCGACCTTTCGCGGTTCTAAAATTGAAAAACAAAAAAGATGATGAAATTTTGTCGGAATAATATTGAAAATCAAATTTGATATTTGAATCAAGTTGTCCTAAACTTGATAAATTGAAAGTGATTGAATCGGTTGTTGGAATGTAGACTCTTTGATCAACATATTTCAACATATGCGGTTCACTAAAGGTATGCCATTATGCTTATTTTAGCTATTCTTAATTTTATTCTTTAATCACTACTTACAGTTATCGATATTTTACGATGGATATAGAAAAATATGATGTTTTGCGATCATACACCTTGTCTTGATTATAAGCTTAAAATGAATATGTAGTATTTCAATTTACCTGATAGTATGTATGAATAGATGAATTGTATTGTGTAGAGATGTCTCTGAAGTAAAATATGATAATTGAACCATCGGTGTTCAAATTTGATTGAAAATATCAAGTTGTCTTAAACTTGATAATTGAGTTATCGACTTCTCATTGGATTGTGAGCCCGAATGATATCCCAAATTTGATATGTTGAAGGTATAAAATAGATGGATTATACTTTGTCCGGATGTCCCTAAAGGAAAAAGATGATGAAATTTTATCGGAATAGAATTGAATTTGTAAAATGGATCGATTATATTTTGCCCGGATGTCCCTAAAGGATATATGATATTTGACTCTTCGCGGTTCTAAAATTGAAAAACAAAAAAGGTGATGGAATTTTGTCGGAATAGAATTGAAAGTGTAAAATGGATCGATTATGTTTTGCCCGGATGTCCCTAAAGGATATATGATATTCGACCTTTCGCGGTTCTAAAATTGAAAAACAAAAAAGATGATGGAAGTTTGTCGGAATAGTATTGAAAATCAAATTTGATATTTGAATCAAGTTGTCCTAAACTTGATAATTTGAAATTGATTGAATCGGTTGTTGGAATGTAGGCTCTTTGATCAACAAATTTCAACATATGCGGTTCACTCAAGGTATGCTATTATGCTTATTTTAGCTATTCTTAATTTTATTCTTTAATCACTACTTACAATTATCGATATTTTACGATGGATATAGAAAAATATGATGTTTTGCGATCATACACCTTGTCTTGATTATAAGCTTAAAATGAATATGTAGTATTTCAATTTACCTGATAGTATGTATGAATAGATGGATTGTATTGTGTAGAGATGTCTTTGAAGTAAAATATGTTATTTGAACCATTAGTGTTCAAATTTCGAAAAACTCAAAAGATTATGGAATTTTGCCCAAATTTGATTGAAAATATCAAGTTGTCTTAAACTTGATAATTGAGTTATCGACTTTTCATTGAATAGTGAGCCCGAATGATATCCCAAATTTGATAAATTGAAGGTATAAAATAGATGAATTATTCTTTGTCCGGATGTACCTAAAGGAAAAAGATGATGAAATTTTGTTGGAATAGAATTGAAGGTGTAAAATGGATCGATTATGTTTTCCCCGGATGTCCCTAAAGGATATATGATATTCGACCTTTCGCGGTTCTAAAATTGAAAAACAAAAAAGATGATGGAATTTTGTCGGAATAGTATTGAAAATCAAATTTGATATTTGAATCAAGTTGTCCTAAACTTGATAAATTGAAATTGATTGAATCAGTTGTTGGAATGTAGCCTCTTTGATCAACAAATTTCAACATATGCGGTTCACTCAAGGTATGCTATTATGCTTATTTTAGCTATTCTTAATTTTATTCTTTAATCACTACTTACAGTTATCGATATTTTACGATGGATATAGAAAAATATGATGTTTTGCGATCATACACCTTGTCTTGATTATAAGCTTAAAATGAATATTTAGTATTTCAATTTACCTGATAGTATGTATGAATAGATGGATTGTATTGTGTAGAGATGTCTCTGAAGTAAAATATGATATTCGAACCATCGGTGTTCAAATTTGATTGAAAATATCAAGTTGTCTTAAACTTGATAATTGAGTTATCGACTTCTCATTGGATAGTGAGCCCGAATGATATCCCAAATTTAATATGTTGAAGGTATAAAATAGATGGATTATACTTTGTCCGGATGTCCCTAAAGGAACAAGATGATGAAATTTTGTCGGAATAGAATTGAATTTGTAAAATGGATCGATTATATTTTGCCCGGATGTCCCTAAAGGATATATGATATTTGACTCTTCGCGGTTCTAAAATTGAAAAACAATAAAGGTGATGAAATTTTGTCGGAATAGATTTGAAGGTGTAAAATGGATCGATTATGTTTTGCCCGGATGTCCCTAAAGGATATATGATATTCGACCTTTCGCGGTTCTAAAATTGAAAAACAAAAAAGAGGATGGAAATTTGTCGGAATAGTATTGAAAATTAAATTTGATATTTGAATCAAGTTGTCCTAAACTTGATAAATTGAAATTGATTGAATCGGTTGTCGGAATGTAGGCTCTTTGATCAACAAATTTCAACATATGCGTTTCACTCAAGGTATGCTATTATGCTTATTTTAGCTATTCTTAATTTTATTCTTTAATCACTACTTACAGTTATCGATATTTTATGATGAATATAGAAAAATATGATGTTTTGCGATCATACACCTTGTCTTGATTATAAGCTTAAAATGAATATGTAGTATTTCAATTTACCTGATAGTATGTATGAATAGATGGATTGTATTGTGTAGAGATGTCTCTGAAGTAAAATATGATATTTGAACCATCGGTGTTCAAATTTCGAAAAACTCAAAAGATTATGGAATTTTGCCCAAATTTGATTGAAAATATCAAGTTGTCTTAAACTTGATAATTGACTTATCGACTTCTCATTGAATAGTGAGCCCGAATGATATCCCAAATTTAATAAATTGAAGGTATAAAATAGATGGATTATACTTTGTCCGGATGTCCCTAAAGGAAAAAGATGATGAAATTTTGTTGGAATAGAATTGAAGGTGTAAAATGGATCGATTATGTTTTCCCCTGATGTCCCTAAAGGATATATGATATTCGACCTTTCGCGGTTCTAAAATTGAAAAACAAAAAAGATGATGGAATTTTGTCGGAATAGTATTGAAAATCAAATTTGATATTTGAATCAAGTTGTCCTAAACTTGATAAATTGAAAGTGATTGAATCAGTTGTTGGAATGTAGGCTCTTTGATCAACATATTTCAACATATGCGGTTCACTAAAGGTATGCTATTATGCTTATTTTAGCTATTCTTAATTTTATTCTTTAATCACTACTTACAGTTATCGATATTTTATGATGAATGTAGAAAAATATGATGTTTTGCGATCATACACCTTGTCTTGATTATAAGCTTAAAATGAATATGTAGTATTTCAATTTACCTGATAGTATGTATGAATAGATGGATTGTATTGTGTAGAGATGTCTCTGAAGTAAAATATGATATTTGAACCATCGGTGTTCAATGTAAGACCCAAGATTTCACTGTACAGTTTTCTAAGGAACTCTAGTGTCGGCTACGAGTTTTAGTGTTTTTGGTGAAGCGGTTTTGTGAGTATCGTCACATTAATGAGATTTTTGCTGAAACGGAGCCTGTTTTGTGCTCGTGCGCTGGAAAGGCACAGACTTTCGGGTCATGATCCTCTTTTGAGTATGAGAAGGTTTCTGTGGATTCAGAATAACGAGTTTTGGATTATTCTTGTTTTTGGAAAAACGAGTAGGATTTACCCGCTGATGTAAAATTTTACTGCGTCTGTTTTAAGTGAGGTTTCGGATGGGAGTTTCATATATCTGCGTGAGTTAGGATATGTCCTGAGATTAATTTTCCATGGTGTGGAAGAAAATTACAGTCGCGGAAAAAGATTCGGCGATAAGTTTTGGAATGGAAAAACGATAGACGTTCTTTCTGTAGGTTTTCTGTTTTTGCGAGTTTCGTTCGTCGCGATGCGCGAGAACTGAACGTGCGGTTTGTTGTAAGAGGTGGTGGGAAATATCTTGTGAGGATAGACTTGGATTGATCCAAGGGCTAGGGATTAGTCTTGGAAGCTTTTACTATTTGATCCAATGGCTCACAAGTAGCAAGACCATTACTTAAGGAGACTTTTGGTCTCATTGTGACTTAGAAATTAAATCACAAACTCATTCCTTTTCTCTCCTTTGGCCGTAGCATTTTTCTTCTTCCTCCATCACCAAAATTTTATTCCTCCACCATTTTCACTCTTTAAGAGCTTGTTGGATCATAGGACTTGCAAGGAATCATCTCCTCTAAGGTAACTAAACTTCCTCCCTCTCTTAGTTGGACAAACTCTTAGATTTTTATGGATTTAAAGTTTATGATTCATGAGATGAAATTGTTGGAAATTGATCATGAATGATTCATCTTGCTTGAAAGTTGTTCATGAGGGTTTAACGAGCATGTTTAGGCTTAGTTGTTTAGATTTCCATGGTTGTATGATCATATATGAAAATTTGTGAGTTAGGGTTTGATGAAAAAATTTATATGGATCAAGAACATGAATCTTTACTTGGTGTTTGTGTTAGTGAAGTTGTTTTTGAGCTTTTAAGTAAAATGGATGTGTGATAAATGATTTTGTTTTTGAGAAACAAGAAAAAAATATTTTGTGTTCATGAGAAATTAGGAAAAACTATTTTGAATTGTGGATTGTGTTATGAAAATGTTTTGTTCATTCAATTAAGTGATTTTGGTAACTAAAGGATTAATCCTATGCTTTTGAAATGAAAAAAAATGGGAACTAGCCTTGTTTTTGGAATTTGGCCATGGCATATTATGTATATGTCCATGAGATTTCTAAATTTTAAGCCCTAATTGGGAAGGCATGATCATGGTTTTCTTTGGAATAATTTAGAGGTTTTGTTTGGAAAGAAAACTTGTAACTTGTGGCGCAAGTAAACTTTTATATTTGTGAAAATTTTCAAAGAGTTTTTGGGTTGTTTTCAAATGTTTTTAGTATGTGAAAATTGATTGCCTTGGAGTTAGGAATCAAAGTCTTTCTTAGTTTGTTTTCAAACGAAAATATTTTCGCGTAGCGAGAAATAGTGCAATTAACTTCGTGAATTTTTAATCACTATGGGGAGGACTCGAAATCACTAACCGAGAGTGTTAGAAAGTACCTTAAGCCTCTCTAGAACTTAGAGAACAAGTTTCGTTTCAATAGGATACGTTGGGAGTATTTTATTGATTGTACGCTGCTTAATTTTAGGAAGCGCGAGTTGTAGAATTATGCGAGGAAAGTTAACGGAAGCTTGCCGAGGTAAGGGCATCACTTTATTTCTGTCTTTTCACTGAGTTATAACATGTTTGCTGGTTATTTTCGGTGATGCGTGTTTGTGTGTTTGGCATGTATGTGTTATGTATTCTCGTGATGAGAAAGTGTTTACAATACGTGCGTCGTTTTACATATGATTGGAGATGTATGTATGAACATGTGGGTGAATACATATGATTGGAAATGTATGTATGTTTGTTGTGGTTTGTTACATATGATTGGATATGTATGTATGTTGTTGGGATGGTTTACATATGCTAGGGAGGTATGTATTTGTTGCATTAGTATACATGGGGAAATCGTATGCTCATGCATTGTTAGTGCGTAGTGGCGGGAGTGGACTACGAGGTGTGGTTGCGGGAGTGGACCCACCTGATTCTTATAGGGTTTTATTGAGTTCAATACATGGTTGCGGGAGTGGACCATGGGGTGTGATTGCGGGAGTGGATCCACCTTAAAATCCTTTGTGATTTTGTTGAGTTCGATACATGGTTGCGGGAGTGGACCATGGGGTGTGATTGCGGGAGTGGATCCACCTTAACCTTGTGATTTCGTTGGTGTTTTAGTAGGGGTTGGACCTACAGTTCCGGAATTCATGCATGTGGCAGCCAGTGATTGGTGTCACGATCATGTAGAGTCTGCATTGATAGGCTATGTGTGCATTGGTTTATATAAGCCCGTTGGTGGGAATTGCTTTTGTGTTAAAGAGTTTTCTCGTGTATGTGGAAATTTGTTATGTGTACATCTTTCGCACCGGTTATATATATATATACTTTTATTTTGTGGTGACCCTTTCAATATTCATTTGCGGGCTCCTCCCACCCCAGATGATGCTGTAGGTCGCGAGGGCGGTGGCTGTTCCAGGCCCCAGTGAGGTGTTGGAGCTTTGGCTTAGTATAGTTAGACTATGCGCCGGTGTGGGTTGTACACCGTGCTTTTTGGGTTAGGCATAGGATTCTAACTTGTTTTGTTGTAAGTATTTGAATACTTAGACTTGGATTGTAATTATTCAGGAATACACTTTGCTTGTCGAAGCACCTTATGGTAATGAGTTCTTTTGTATATTTGAATGCCGGCTCATTTAAAATCTTTTATGCGTAACTCTGATGTGTACAAAAAAAAAAAAAAATTAGTGCCTTTTCTGGCCTTTGAAAAACGGGTTGTTACATTCAAATTTCGAAAAACTCAAAAGATTATGGAATTTTGCCCAAATTTGATTGAAAATATCAAGTTGTCTTAAACTTGATAATTGAGTTATCGACTTCTCATTGAATAGTGAGCCCGAATGATATCCCAAATTTGATAAATTGAAGGTATAAAATAGATGGATTATACTTTGTCCGGATGTCCCTAAAGGAAAAAGATGATGAAATTTTGTTGGAATAAAATTTAAGGTGTAAAATGGATCGATTATGTTTTGCCCGGATGTCCCTAAACGATATATGATATTCGACCTTTCGCGGTTCTAAAATTGAAAAACAAAAAAGATGATGGAATTTTGTCGGAATAGTATTGAAAATCAAATTTGATATTTGAATCAAGTTGTCCTAAACTTGATAAATTGAAATTGATTGAATCGGTTGTTGGAATGTAGGCTCTTTGATCAACAAATTTCAACATATGCGGTTCACTCAAGGTATGCTATTATGCTTATTTTAGCTATTCTTAATTTTATTCTTTAATCACTACTTACAGTTATCGATATTTTACGATGGATATAGAAAAATATGATGTTTTGCGATCATACACCTTGTCTTGATTATAAGCTTAAAATGAATATTTAGTATTTCAATTTACCTGATAGTATGTATGAATAGATGGATTGTATTGTGTAGAGATGTCTCTGAAGTAAAATATGATATTCGAACCATCGGTGTTCAAATTTGATTGAAAATATCAAGTTGTCTTAAACTTGATAATTGAGTTATCGACTTCTCATTGGATAGTGAGCCCGATTGATATCCCAAATTTAATATGTCGAAGGTATAAAATAGATGGATTATACTTTGTCCGGATGTCCCTAAAGGAAAAAGATGATGAAATTTTGTTGGAATAGAATTGAAGGTGTAAAATGGATCGATTATGTTTTGCCCGGATGTCCCTTAAACGATATATGATATTCGACCTTTCGCGGTTCTAAAATTGAAAAACAAAAAAGATGATGGAATTTTGTCGGAATAGTATTGAAAATCAAATTTGATATTTGAATCAAGTTGTCCTAAACTTGATAAATTGAAATTGATTGAATCGGTTGTTGGAATGTATGCTCTTTGATCAACAAATTTCAACATATGCGGTTCACTCAAGATATGCTATTATGCTTATTTTAGCTATTCTTAATTTTATTCTTTAATCACTACTTACAGTTATCGATATTTTACGATGGATATAGAAAAATATGATGTTTTGCGATCATACACCTTGTCTTGATTATAAGCTTAAAATGAATATTTAGTATTTCAATTTACCTGATAGTATGTATGAATAGATGGATTGTATTGTGTAGAGATGTCTCTGAAGTAAAATATGATATTCGAACCATCGGTGTTCAAATTTGATTGAAAATATCAAGTTGTCTTAAACTTGATAATTGAGTTATCGACTTCTCATTGGATAGTGAGCCCGATTGATATCCCAAATTTAATATGTCGAAGGTATAAAATAGATGGATTATACTTTGTCCGGATGTCCCTAAAGGAAAAAGATGATGAAATTTTGTTGGAATAGAATTGAAGGTGTAAAATGGATCGATTATGTTTTGCCCGGATGTCCCTAAACGATATATGATATTCGACCTTTCGCGGTTCTAAAATTGAAAAACAAAAAAGATGATGGAATTTTGTCGGAATAGTATTGAAAATCAAATTTGATATTTGAATCAAGTTGTCCTAAACTTGATAAATTGAAATTGATTGAATCGGTTGTTGGAATGTATGCTCTTTGATCAACAAATTTCAACATATGCGGTTCACTCAAGATATGCTATTATGCTTATTTTAGCTATTCTTAATTTTATTCTTTAATCACTACTTACAGTTATCGATATTTTACGATGGATATAGAAAAATATGATGTTTTGCGATCATACACCTTGTCTTGATTATAAGCTTAAAATGAATATTTAGTATTTCAATATACCTGATAGTATGTATGAATAGATGGATTGTATTGTGTAGAGATGTCTCTGAAGTAAAATATGATATTCGAACCATCGGTGTTCAAATTTGATTGAAAATATCAAGTTGTCTTAAACTTGTTAATTGAGTTATCGACTTCTCATTGGATAGTGAGCCCGAATTATATCCCAAATTTAATATGTTGAAGGTATAAAATAGATGGATTATACTTTGTCCGGATGTCCCTAAAGGAAAAAGATGATGAAATTTTGTTGGAATAGAATTGAAGGTGTAAAATGGATCGATTATGTTTTCCCCTGATGTCCCTAAAGGATATATGATATTCGACCTTTCGCGGTTCTAAAATTGAAAAACAAAAAAGATAATGGAATTTTGTCGGAATAGTATTGAAAATCAAATTTGATATTTGAATCAAGTTGTCCTAAACTTGATAAATTGAAAGTGATTGAATCGGTTGTTGTAATGTAGGCTCTTTGATCAACAAATTTCAACATATGCGGTTCACTCAAGGTATGCTATTATGCTTATTTTAGCTATTCTTAATTTTATTTTTTAATCACTACTTACAGTTATCGATATTTTACGATGGATATAGAAAAATATGATGTTTTGCGATCATACACCTTGTCTTGATTATAAGCTAAAAATGAATATGTAGTATTTCAATTTACCTGATAGTATGTATGAATAGATGGATTGTATTGTGTAGAGATGTCTCTGAAGTAAAATATGATATTTGAACCATCGGTGTTCAAATTTCGAAAAACTCAAAAGATTATGGAATTTTTCCCAAATTTGATTGAAAATATCAAGTTGTCTTAAACTAGATAATTGAGTTATCGACTTCTCATTGAATAGTGAGCCCGAATGATATCCCAAATTTGATAAATTGAAGGTTGTCATACCCTAATTTTGCCCCTACACTTTTTTTTATTTTTTATTTATTTCCATTTTTGCCCCTCATGCATGTTTGTTCCAATTTTGACCCATAACCTCTCTCACTTTTGCATAAGTCAAGAAAGTCAACATTTTGATCAAAAAGTCAACAGTTTGACCAAAAGTCAACACTTTGACTAAATAAGTCAACAAAACCATTTTTTCAATTTAAAAATCAATGTTGACACAAAACACATGGAACTATTTTTTCTTGCATGATTATGGCTTAGCATTATCATAAGAGACAAAATTTTACCATTTTGCCCTCACATTTTCTTTATTTATTTATTTTTAATTAGTTACTTGCATTTCAAGAAACCTTTTTAAGCATCAAATTTCAATTCTTTTTCTTTCATTTCTAATCCATAAACATATTACATAATCACATTTCATCATGCATATTTTTATTTCTTGACATATTTATTTTATTTTCATATATTATTTTGTTTTGTTCCAAAAAATCAAAAGAAGAACAAAAATTGTCCCAATCATTTTTACACCTCATCAAGGGAATAGAAGGTTCTATTCCTTCTTACTAGACACCTCACCATTTGTACAAAAATCCCAAAACCATAGTACAAAAAATCCCAAGGAACAATCTCCAATTTGCCCTCACTAACTCTCACAAATCACTACTTTTCTAACCTAATTCCTCCCTATAAATAGAAGCATTGTTTTCAGAGCCCTAGGTTAGCCAAGAACACTCAAAAACGGCGCTGCTACAGTAAAGAGAAAACACTCCATTTTTTCTTCCATTCTTAAAATTTCAAACCTCACAATCTCACCTCAAGCTCATAACTTATCCATCAAAACACCTTCATCCAAGTTCCAGGAGCAAGAACCCTTCATTTTCCACGCAAAAAGGTGAAGGAATCGTACCTGAGAAGAGCCACGGCGGCCAGGAGAAAAGCAAGCTCAAATCGTGGTGTTCAGAGATCTATTCAGGTAGTTTTCTACACCATTCATCTTCTCTAAGCACTCTGAAGCTTTTCCCATAGCTGGTTTATCTCAATTTTGCCTGTATCGTAACTTTGCGTTTTTACTCTCAAACCTTCTCTTCGTCGTTTTTCATTTTCTGTGAGGAATCAGTAAAAACTATTTCCATATTTGAATTCCTTGTGAAAAAACGAAGAGAACCATATTTATTTCATAGAGTTTGGTGGTGTTTTGGATGAACTCCGGTGACCGGCGCCGTCGCCGGCAAAGCCAGGGTCACCGGAGAAGACGAATGCACCGTACTCCATCTTTTTCCTCAAGTTTGAATCGTGACTGTTTGATCTTGTGATTTAATCCTGCACGTTGATCGGTAGTTTATAACGTAGCCGTCAGATCTCATTTAAATGAGATCTGACGGTGATAACGCTTTTGGCGTACGTGTTCGCGCTACACTGGATCCGTGATCTGGGCCAGTAGGTCTGAGTTGCATGATCTTGATCAGACAACCCAGATCCTGCGCGCGTACGGTGCACGGCCTTTCAGTGCCTGCACCTGATCTTTTTTGTGCTGACTTTCGTTTTTTTTTGTTGACCTGCGCATGGGTTGGGCTTCAGGCCCAGAAGCGCTATTCACACTCCTTTGTTTTTGCGTTTCTTCTTTATTTGCACCCCCTCTGTTTGAACTTTTTTTATTATTTTTCAGCTTAATAAAAAAAGCACTTATTTAGCCAATGGCTTATTTAAGCTATTCTGGTTATTTCGGTTATGCTAAATGTTTTATTTCATGGTTCATCAATTATGTTAAGTATTAACTTATTTATTTAAATTAATCTAGCGCATTTGATTATTTTTGATTATTCCAAAAGCACTTATTGGAGCAATAGCTTTTTTAAGCTTATTGACCCAATTCAAGGTGCTGAGATGTTTAATTAATTTCCAGAACTGCTTTTTTTTGCTTTAGCTTATTTACATAAGTCATTTTGTAGTTATTTAATTTTAGCTTATTTGAATAAGTACTTAAGTGAACCAAATTACTTTTCTAAGTACTTTTGGGGCTACTTTCTCTTGCACAATATCTTGTCTAGCTTTAATTAGTTTAGGTTAACCTTGTGTTTGCTTGTATTTGAGCATTTATTCATGTTTACGCGTATTTGTTTAATTGCTCGTAACTTTATTTTTTGCTACAATTATTTTTCTGCTTTATATATAGTCATATGTCATTGCATCTCATGCTTTATTTACTTTATACTATGATTCATGCATTTTTATCTATGATTTGCATCCATTTTTAGTATCTGTTTGTCTTTATTTTATGTCTGCTTCTTCACTTCTCATCCCCTTATATGCTTGGGCCTGTTTAGTTAGAACTTGAGACTTGCCTTTTTTAAAATAAACATAGTGAAAAAGGGTTGATCTGACGTATGACTTTTCACACCCGGATAATCCCTATCCCTGACGTATGACTCGTGATCTTGGGATTATCCTCACTATTGATTAAATTAAGATTTTTATAATAAACAAGGAGGAAAAGGGGTTGATCTGACGTATGACTTTTCACACCCCGGATGGTTCTTATCCCTGACGTATGACTCGTGATCTTGGGACTATCCTCATCCTAAAACGTTAAAATTAACCAACGTTCGACTTTTTCCTTTTGAAATACTTTCTTAATCAAGTTAAATTAAGATTTTTATAATAAACAAGGAGGAAAAGGGGTTGATCTGACGTATGACTTTTCACACCCTGGATGGTTCTTATCCCTGACGTATGACTCGTGATCTTGGGACCATCCTCATCCTAATCAAGCGTTAAAACTAACCTCCACTCACTCAAACTTCTTTTCAGAAAAACATGGATATACGCTTTATCCATTCCTCTGACACATACACAGCTTAAGCCTCTAATTAGAGCATACAAGCGTCGTTGTATCAGCGGAATGCGAAATAAGCGACATCCGTTATTCAACCTTTTTTCAACGGATACACGTTTTATCTACTCCTCTGACACATACACAGCTTAAGCCTCTGATTAGATAGAGCATACAAGCGTCGTTGTGTCAGCGGAATACGAAATAAGCGTTATTCACTAAAATCAACCAACCACACAACATTTTTTACCAGAACTACGTGAGTTTTGAATTTCCCATTGCACCGGGGAATACGTAGGAGCGGGCTCCTACAACCGTCAAACTCAACTAATAAAAACTCTTTTTTTAATTTATTTGGAAACGAAGTAGAGACTATAAGAGATAAAAGGCAATTTAATTCAAACCTACGCAAACAAACCCTAAACCACCTAAACGGTTCCCATCGAGTACGATGGATGCGAGGGGTGCTAACACCTTCCTCTCGCATAACCAACTCCCGAACCAAAACCAAAGGTTTTCACGATATTTTCCTTTCCCCTCACGGGATAAATAAACGTCGATGGCGACTTCATTGTATGAAAAATGGAAGTGATTTTCCAGCCCGCTACAGCTGGCGACTTCACTGGGGACGATAGAGAGTTAAGCCCAGTTTAGTTGGTTTGTTTGTTTGTTTGCTTTGCCAGGTTTGCAATATCTTGCCTTTATCTTTTATTTTTCTGTCAATTATATCTGCTTGGATTGGCTGTTTCTCTTCTTCTACTCCTTCTTTTATTTTTCTTTTTGCCCTTGTGGCGTGGATACTGTGTGAAGCTCTATACCCGAGCTTGAGGAAAACTTAAGTTAAGCTAGGGGTATTTATGCTGGCCTCCCTGACGTATGACTCGTGAGCGCTGACATAATCACCTCGCCTAGGGTAGATTCTTTTGAAAATGTTGGCCGTCCTGACGTATGTCTCGCTAGCGCCAGTGTTTTCTTGGAGAGTCCGTGACCCTAGGGACCTTTTGTAAACCGGTCTAGAACCAAACCTTGTTATTAGGGACCTCTGTTTAGAACCCGAAAGATTCCTCTTTGGACGCGTTTGCCGTGCAATAACGGCATCGTTTCCAAAGAGGTGATCCGTGATTCAACCATGTTAAACTTAGAACAACATGTGAGAGGGGTGGGTTGCAGGTAACTTTGAGCCTTTTGACCTCAGAAATGATAATTAAACCTCTGCTTCAGCGCGACAGACTCTGCTACGAAAGTGCATCCATGCATCCATGCACTCATGCGTTCATTCATAAAAAATTCATGATAAAAACTTTTTTGCATAACATTTGCATAAAAAAATAATAAAATAAAATGATGAAGCATAAAAACTTTACATGCATTTGCATTCACATACATAATAAAAAAGGGCATCATCTCATTACCGTTCTCCCATCTCAACAGCGTTATCCTCGACACTTACATTGGACAAGAAGTGCTTCCAGTCTGGTAATGGAGAATTGGCAAGAACAACACGGTGAACTAAAGGGGGAGGTTTCCCAGTTGGCAGCGAAAATGGATCGTGTGTTGGAAATGTTGGCCGCGCAGAATCAGCCACCAGCTCCAGCAGCAAATACAGAAACAGCAACAAATGAACCGGCCAGCATGGTGTGGCCTGTGTACGGTTTACCTCCGGGTTATACCCCACCGGGGTATGTACCTCTTGGGGACGGGGCTACTTCAGTTCCTCCTCCTATCAACAACTCAGGAATTCCAGCCGGGGCAACCCCAACTCAGCCCCAACCTACCATTGTTCAGCAGGTTCAGGAGGATCCTCATGATGTGTACCATAGCTCAGATACTCAGAACAGTGGGTCAAAGTTTGATAGAACTATTCCTCAGTTGGAGGAGGCAAAACTGAAATTCAAGGCTATTGAGGATCGTTTGAAGACGATGGAAGGAGGAAGTGACTCTTTGGACTTTTCCGATATGTGTCTTGTACCTGATTTGGTAATCCCGGCTAAGTTTAAGGTGCCGGAATTTGAGAAATATAAAGGTTTGAGCTGCCCTAGGAATCATCTCGTGATGTATAGCAGAAAGATGGCGTCTTATGCCAACAATGACAAACTGATGATACATTGCTTTCAAGACAGTTTGGCAGGGGCATCTTTAAGCTGGTACATGCAGCTAGAGGGTAATCACATCCGATCGTGGAAGGATTTGGCTAATGATTTCATCAAACAGTATCAGTATAACTTGGATATGGCTCCTAATCGTACCCAGTTACAAAACATGGCTCAGAAGGAAGGAGAGTCATTCAAAGTTTATGCCCAAAGGTGGAGAGAGTTAGCATCGCAGGTTCGTCCGCCACTTTTAGAGACGGAATTGGTGGATATGTTTACCAACACCTTACAAGGGGTTTATTTCGAAAGGATGATTGGCAGTGTGTCCTCAGGTTTCTCTGATCTGGTCAGAATCGGTGAAAGGATTGAAAGCGGTGTCAGGACCGGCAAGGTCCAAGCCGGCACTAGCTCACCAAATAATGCAAAGAAGCCAGTCAATAACTTTGTGAAGAAGAAGGAAGGGAATACCAACGCTGTGGCTCACCGCCAGTCGGTGATGCCAGTTCAATATGTTCCTTATGCAGCTCCGGCTCAGCAACAACAGCAACAATATCAGATGCCCCAGTATACACCACCACCACAAGGTTATCCGTATCAACCACAGCCACAACAAGCTTCTCCACCTCCACAACAGCAAGTGAGGAAGGTGTTTGATCCCATTCCGGTATCATACAAAGAGTTGTTGCCATATCTTGTCCACAGTAAAATGGTGACGCTCAAAACCTTGAAACAGATGACCCCACCTTTCCCTGCATGGTACAAACAAGGCGCCACCTGTGAATACCACTCTGGGGCGGAGGGTCATACTATTGAAAGTTGCAAAGCTTTCAAGTATGAGGTACAAAGATTGATCGATCAGAAGTTGTTGTCATTCAAGGAAGCGGGTCCCAATGTCAAGGGAAACCCTCTGCCCAACCACTCAGGGGAAGGAGTCAACATGGCTGAGGGCGCCGAAGGTTTGATTAAGGATGTGTCGGATATACGAACCCCTTTGAGTGTAGTAAAGGAGGTTTTGCTCAGCTTTGACCAATTCTCAAGCATGCATGCAGATTGCATAGAATGTGAAGAGAATCCAAATCATTGCGCAAGGATGAAAGAATGTCTTCAGGAGTTAATGGACCAAGGGTTGGTACAAATTGGTTATTCTCAGAGAAAGGGTATGGTGGCTATGATGGAACCACATGAGCATGAGAAGTTCATGAAGCCAATAGAGATAATCTATCAAAGAGCCGAGGAAAAGTTGCAGCCATTGGTGATTCAGACGCCAGCACCATTTCCTTTTACCAGTACTAAAACTACACCTTGGATATACAATACATCAGCTTCAATACAAGGGAAGCCTGTGACTCTGCCAGAACCGGTAGTAGTTAGCATTGATGGGACCGGGGGTATGACTCGGAGTGGCAGGGTGTTTGCTCAGAAACCAGTACAGGACAGTGCAAGAGAACCAGTTTCAACGGTCAATGAGAATGTCTTAAGCAAGACTCTTGAGGGGGGAGCACCCAAAGAAACAACCCCTCAGAGTGATTCCGATGAGTTCCTCAAGATAATCAAAAGAAGCGACTATCGAGTGGTAGATCAGCTTGGTCAAACTCCGTCAAAGATTTCTATGCTCTCCTTATTGATGAGTTCGGAGGCACATAGAAAGGCTTTATTGAAACTTCTGCAAAAGGCCCATGTGGATCAAGATATTACGGTTGCACAGTTTGATGGGGTGTGTAATAACATAACCGAAAGCCGTTGTTTGGGGTTTTTAGACGCAGAATTGCCAGTTGAGGGACATGCACACAACAAAGCTCTCCACATCTCCATGAAGTGTCAAGACAACACTATCGCGAGAGTACTAGTGGACACAGGATCTTCCCTCAATGTCATGCCTAAGTCAACTTTGCTGAAGTTATCTCTTGTTGGACCCGTTCTTAAACCAAGCAGCATGATCGTCAAAGCCTTTGATGGATCGCAAAGGGAGGTTATTGGGGAAATTGAATTGCCGATGGTGATCGGGCCGCACTTATTCAACATCTCTTTCCAGGTCATGGATATAAATCCTTCCTACAGTTGCCTGTTGGGGCGTCCGTGGATTCACGCCGCCGGTGCTGTAACATCAACCCTACACCAAAAGCTCAAGTTCATAGTTGATGATAAATTGGTAATTGTCTCTGGGGAGGAAGATGCTTTAGTGAGTCACTTGTCATCTTTCAAGTATATTGAAACAGAAGAAGGGGTACTTGAAACCCAATTCCAAGCTCTGGAAATTGCCACTGTTACCGTGGTAAACAAAGAAGAAGAAGACGTGCTAGCCGCACAGTTTAAAACAATGAAGATTGCTACTACTTCTCAAGCAAATCAGAAACTGAGGGCCTCCATCGCATCTTGGAAGGGTTTGAAGAAGGCCATGGAGGAAGGTGCTCTTAAAGGATGGGGACAGCTGGTGTATTCCCATGAGAAGAAGGATTTTCTAGGTGTGGGTTATCAGCCATCAAAGGGAAAGCAGAAGATTTTCGACTATACTACTCCCCCTTGAAGAGGTTTTTGTGAGCGCTGGGCTCAGGTCAGCTGAACAAATCAACATGCTGGAGAAGGAAGAAAAGGCCAGTCAAGGAAGCTACAATTGGGTGAATCAATGCCCTGCAAGCACCGTTTTATCAAATTGGAAGGCTGTTGAGATTCCCAAAGTTTTTATTATTTCAAAGTAATTTTTCTTTATTTTCAAAATTCCCCTTGCCGCGCCCGAGGCATGTGGATGAACTTGTAAGGGCTTATCTTTGTTTAACAAATGATTATCAATGAAATGAAAGTTTTTATGTGCATATTTTGTCCTTTTTTATTCTTTATTTTTTTCAGTTTTAAAAAAAAGATAAAAACAATAAAAATGGCAATAACTTCTTGCATATCATGACCACCTTTTGCATTCATCTAAAAATCAAAAATATACATCATGCAGAAATGAATCTCTGGACCATAACAATGCCGTAAATCTTCATGATTCCGAACTCCCAATCAATCTTGCTGAAGAGGATGAAGAGGAAGATTATGAACTCCCAGCAGAGTTGGCATGGCTATTGGATCAAGAACAGAGAATGATTCAACCTCATCAGGAACCAGTGGATGTGATCAATCTGGGGACTGAAGAGGACAAAAGGGAAGTCAAGATAGGTGCAACCCTGCAGTCAGAGGTGAAAGAGGGATTGGTCAAGCTGCTCAGAGAGTATGTGGACGTCTTTGCATGGTCATATCAGGATATGCCGAGGTTAGACACAAGCATAGTTGAACACAAGCTTCCTCTCAAACCCGAATGTGCACCTGTCAAACAAAAGTTGAGAAGAACTAGACCGGACATGGCTCTCAAGATTCAAGAGGAAGTCAAGAAACAGTTTGACGCGGGATTCCTTGCGGTGGCCAGGTACCCCGAATGGATTGCTAACATCGTGCCAGTGCCAAAGAAGGATGGAAAGGTCCGAATGTGTGTAGACTACCGGGATTTGAATAGAGCAAGCCCAAAAGATGATTTTCCACTTCCTCACATTGACGTGTTAGTGGATAATGCTGCTCGATTCCCAGTATTCTCCTTCATGGATGGATTCTCAGGTTATAATCAGATTAAAATGGCGCCCGAAGACATGGAGAAAACAACCTTCATAACGCCATGGGGCACTTTCTGCTACAAAGTAATGCCTTTCGGATTGAAAAATGCTGGGGCAACATACCAGCGGGCTATGGTCACTTTGTTCCATGACATGATTCACAAGGAAATTGAAGTGTATGTGGATGACATGATCGCCAAGTCCTCATCTGAAGAAGAGCACCTCGGACATCTCCAGAAATTGTTTGTGAGATTGAGGAAGTATCAACTGCGTTTGAATCCAAACAAATGCACCTTTGGCGTCAAGTCGGGGAAGCTGCTAGGTTTCATTGTTAGCCAGAAGGGAATTGAAGTGGACCCAGATAAAGTCAAAGCAATCCAGAACATGCCCGCACCAAAGACAGAAAAAGAAGTGCGAGGGTTTCTAGGCAGGCTGAACTACATTTCCAGGTTCATCTCTCATCTTACGGCAACTTGTGAACCAATCTTCAAACTATTAAGGAAGGATCAAGCCATTGAATGGAATGAAGATTGCCAAGGGGCATTTGATAAGATCAAGCAGTACTTGCAAGAGCCACCAATTTTAATACCCCCAGTTGCGGGAAGGCCTCTTATCCTATACCTACATGTGCTTGAGGAATCCATGGGCTGCGTATTGGGTCAGCAGGATAAAACTGGTAGAAAAGAACACGCAGTGTACTACTTGAGCAAGAAGTTTACCAGCTGCGAAACCAGACACTCACTCCTCGAGAAAACTTGTTGTGCTTTGACTTGGGCGGCCCGTCGGTTGAGACAATACATGATTTGTCACACTACCATGCTGATTTCCAAAATGGACCCCATCAAGTATATCTTTGAGAAGCCTGCTTTGAGTGGAAGAATTGCCCGTTGGCAGATGTTGTTGTCCGAATATGACATTCAGTATGTATCTCAAAAGGCCATCAAAGGTAGTGTGTTAGCAGAACACTTGGCACACCAGCCTTTAGAAGACTATCAGCCTGTGCGCTTTGACTTCCCAGATGAGGACATCATGGCTGTGAGTGAGAAACCTCCCATGGATGAGAATGAGGGACCCGAGCCGGGATCCCGATGGAAGCTTGTGTTTGACGGTGCTTCAAATGCTTTGGGACATGGTGTAGGGGCAGTTATCATATCTCCTAAAGATACCTACACACCTCTTACGGCAAGACTATTGTTTGACTGCACCAACAATATCGCAGAGTATGAGGCATGTATCATGGGTCTAGAGGGAGCAATCAATTTGAGAATCAAAATCCTAGAAGTGTATGGAGATTCTGCACTCGTCATTTATCAAGTCCGAGGAGAGTGGGAAACTCGTCATCCCAACTTAATCCCGTACAAGGATCATGTCTTGAAATTGGCAGAGTACTTTGATGAGATCACTTTCCATCACATCCCAAGAGAAGAAAATCAGTTGGCTGATGCTTTGGCCACTCTCTCATCCATGTACAAGGTCACTTGGCCTAATCATGTGCCTTTGATAAAAATCAACCGTCGTGAGACACCGGCGTACTGCTTGGCCACCGAAGTGGGGCAAGATGAGAAGCCATGGTATTATGATATCAAGAACTTTCTCCAAAGGCAAGAATATCCCTTGGGGGCATCTAATGGAGACAAGAAAACTCTTAGAAGGCTAGCACCTGGTTTCTTCTTAGATGGGGAGTTGTTGTACAAAAGAAACCATGATTTGGTTCTCCTCCGCTGTGTGGATAGAAAAGAGGCTGATACACTCATTGAAGAAATCCATGAAGGGTCCTTTGGCACGCACATGAATGGACACGCTTTGGCAAGAAAGATTCTTCGGGCCGGGTACTATTGGCTGACCATGGAAACAGACTGTTTGAACCATGTCAGGAAATGCCATAAATGCCAGATTTATGCTGACAGGATGCATGTCTCTCCAACCCCTCTGAATGTTTTAACATCACCGTGGCCATTCTCCATGTGGGGCATAGACATGATTGGTATGATTGAACCAAAAGCATCCAATGGACATCGTTTCATCTTAGTGGCTATTGATTACTTCACCAAGTGGGTCGAAGCGGCATCATACGCCAACGTCACAAGACAAGTGGTGGCTCAGTTCATCAAGAAAGAAATAATCTGCCGTTATGGGGTCCCCAACAAGATCATCACTGATAATGGTAGCAACTTGAACAATCAGACCATGAGGGAATTGTGCAAAAATTTCAAGATTGAGCACCATAACTCCTCACCATATAGACCCAAGATGAATGGCGCTGTAGAAGCAGCAAATAAAAACATCAAAAAGATTCTACAGAAAATGGTGAAAACATACAAAGATTGGCATGAGATGCTCCCATTTGCACTCCACGGATACAGGACGGCAGTTCGCACCTCGACTGGGGCAACTCATTTCTCTCTTGTATATGGTATGGAAGCAGTGCTACCGGTGGAGGTGGAGATCCCCTCATTAAGAGTTCTGATGGAAACTAAGCTAGAAGAAGCGGAATGGGTCCGATCCCGGTTTGATCAGCTCAATCTCATTGAGGAAAAAAGGATGACAGCCTTGTGTCACGGACAGTTGTATCAGCAAAGGCTCAAGAGAGCATTTGATAAGAAAGTTCGCCCAAGACAATTCAAGGAAGGGGACTTGGTGTTAAAGGCTATATTGCCAATTCACAAAGACGTCCGTGGAAAGTGGACTCCCAATTATGAAGGACCATATGTAGTGAAGAAGGCCTTCTCAGGTGGAGCCTTGATACTAGCTACAATGGATGGTGAAGAGTTTCCACTCCCCGTGAACTCAGATGCAGTCAAAAAATA
The DNA here is from genome assembly GCA_030408175.1 of Trifolium repens. NCBI lineage: Eukaryota > Viridiplantae > Streptophyta > Magnoliopsida > Fabales > Fabaceae > Trifolium > Trifolium repens. The sequence goes on from CP125837.1 coordinate 46,198,511, forward strand.
CTATGCCTAAAGAAAAGAAAAATAAATAAAAGCTCGCTAAGTTGAAAACCCGAAAGGGCGGCTTAGGCAATAGAGAGCGTCCCGGTGGACTGAAAACCTGAAAAGGCGGTCCAGGCAAAAATTAGGGACATCAAAAAAGGAAAATAGAACCCGCTAAGTTGAAAACCCGAAAGGGCGGCTTAGGCAAAAATGGGTATCCCGGTGGATCAGTAGCTCACACTGAACAATCCAGGCAAAAGTTAGGGAAGCAAATAAAAGAAGGCATGAGACTGCAAGAGCAAAGTGAGCACGGGGCAAATTTCAGAAAGATCTGAGACTTCGCACTCAACAACAAGATGATTTGAAGATTGAAATCATGGAGAAGGATGGCATTGTTATGTTTCCATAGAATTCATTTATTTTCATTGCCATTTATCTTAGCTCAATTATGCGGTCACCTCTTTGAGGGATTTGCTTCCGTTGTAGAAACTCCGCACGTTTTGTGCTGTCAATAAAATTCTCATTTTTACTCATTGTGTCTCTCTTTATCTTCTTGCACATTTCATACTTTTATTTTCCTGATAAACAAATGTTAAAACTTTGGAAAAAAAAAGTAAAAAGAAAAAAGCATTTTTGAAAATCAAGCAAAAAATATTTTGAAATAAGAAAGATTAAAGAAAATCAACAGCATACAGTAAGGTGCTCACCTTGGTAACATGCAACAGACTGACCCAGCGTTCTGAGCTGATTAGGCAAGTGGCCTCGCCCACACAAATGAAGAATGTTGGTATACAACACCCAACTGGGATCCCTCTCTCCAAGGAAGGAACATCTGATGTCTCGATGTTGAGATGGAACCCCATTCCATGCGTCTTCATGCATCCATGCATATACATTCATGCATCACCATGCATTCATAAATAAACATTCAAAAAACCGTATATCAAATCATGAGCATAATTAAAACACTGCATTAGTCTTGCATTTTTAGGCAATTGACAAGCATTCATTGCAAACATGCATAGGCAAAAGCAGATTTAAATATTCCTATTCAAGGAATAGCAGGGTTTGGTCACTCAGTTATCGAAAGAGGCAGTTTGATTTTTTTTCTCCAACAAAGTGGTGGGTACATTATTCATCCAGCAGATCAACTAAAAGTCTCCTCCCCAGTGAATTGCAAACTCTGGAGGAATTCTGTTACAAAATGATCACAACAGTTTGCCCATCCCCAATAGGAAAGGCAATCCTACAGAATCCTGAGAGAAGGATATTCAGTGGAATCCGTAGGCCCGAGGGTGGTGATTTCTCTTCAAAGTGCAACACCGAGGTGTTACATTTAACTTTCTCAAGGACGTACAACTCCTGGTTTAGGCGTTAGTTCCTTCAGATACAGAATCCTGAGAGAAGGATATTCAGTGGAATCCGTAGGCCCGAGGGTGGTGATTTCTCTTCAAAGTGCAACACCGAGGTGTTACATTTAACTTTCTCAAGGACGTACAACTCCTGGTTTAGGCGTTAGTTCCTTCAGATACAGAATCCTGAGAGAAGGATATTCAATGGAATCCGTAGGCCCGAGGGTGGTGATTTCTCTTCAAGTGCAACACCGAGGTGTTACATTTAACTTTCTCAAGGACGTACAACTCCTGGTTTAGGCATTAGTTCCTTCAGATACAGAATCCTGAGAGAAGGATATTCAGTGGAATCCGTAGGCCCGAGGGTGGTGATTTCTCTTCAAAGTGCAACACCGAGGTGTTACATTTGTTTGACTCAAGGACGTACAACTCCTGGTTTAGGCGTTAGTTTCCTTCAGATACAGAATCCTGAGAGAAGGATATTCAGTGGAATCCGTAGGCCCGAGGGTGGTGATTTCTCTTCAACACTGAGGTGTTACATGTGTTTGTTTCAAGGACATACAACTCCTGGTTTAGGCGTTAGTTCCTTCAGGTACAGAATCCTGAGATAAGGATATCGAAGATACCGGGCAGGTTTATTCTCTCCTATCATCATTCATGCCGCAAAATTAGGGCATTCTGTATTTAATTATCTTTTACCGAAAGAATACGAATACCGAGGTTATTCGCATTCTTACGGTCCAAGCTAATTAAATAGGGGCAGCTGTCATACCCTAATTTTGCCCCTACACTTTTTTTTATTTTTTATTTATTTCCATTTTTGCCCCTCATGCATGTTTGTTCCAATTTTGACCCATAACCTCTCTCACTTTTGCATAAGTCAAGAAAGTCAACATTTTGATCAAAAAGTCAACAGTTTGACCAAAAGTCAACACTTTGACTAAATAAGTCAACAAAACCATTTTTTCAATTTAAAAATCAATGTTGACACAAAACACATGGAACTATTTTTTCTTGCATGATTATGGCTTAGCATTATCATAAGAGACAAAATTTTACCATTTTGCCCTCACATTTTCTTTATTTATTTATTTTTAATTAGTTACTTGCATTTCAAGAAACCTTTTTAAGCATCAAATTTCAATTCTTTTTCTTTCATTTCTAATCCATAAACATATTACATAATCACATTTCATCATGCATATTTTTATTTCTTGACATATTTATTTTATTTTCATATATTATTTTGTTTTGTTCCAAAAAATCAAAAGAAGAACAAAAATTGTCCCAATCATTTTTACACCTCATCAAGGGAATAGAAGGTTCTATTCCTTCTTACTAGACACCTCACCATTTGTACAAAAATCCCAAAACCATAGTACAAAAAATCCCAAGGAACAATCTCCAATTTGCCCTCACTAACTCTCACAAATCACTACTTTTCTAACCTAATTCCTCCCTATAAATAGAAGCATTGTTTTCAGAGCCCTAGGTTAGCCAAGAACACTCAAAAACGGCGCTGCTACAGTAAAGAGAAAACACTCCATTTTTTCTTCCATTCTTAAAATTTCAAACCTCACAATCTCACCTCAAGCTCATAACTTATCCATCAAAACACCTTCATCCAAGTTCCAGGAGCAAGAACCCTTCATTTTCCACGCAAAAAGGTGAAGGAATCGTACCTGAGAAGAGCCACGGCGGCCAGGAGAAAAGCAAGCTCAAATCGTGGTGTTCAGAGATCTATTCAGGTAGTTTTCTACACCATTCATCTTCTCTAAGCACTCTGAAGCTTTTCCCATAGCTGGTTTATCTCAATTTTGCCTGTATCGTAACTTTGCGTTTTTACTCTCAAACCTTCTCTTCGTCGTTTTTCATTTTCTGTGAGGAATCAGTAAAAACTATTTCCATATTTGAATTCCTTGTGAAAAAACGAAGAGAACCATATTTATTTCATAGAGTTTGGTGGTGTTTTGGATGAACTCCGGTGACCGGCGCCGTCGCCGGCAAAGCCAGGGTCACCGGAGAAGACGAATGCACCGTACTCCATCTTTTTCCTCAAGTTTGAATCGTGACTGTTTGATCTTGTGATTTAATCCTGCACGTTGATCGGTAGTTTATAACGTAGCCGTCAGATCTCATTTAAATGAGATCTGACGGTGATAACGCTTTTGGCGTACGTGTTCGCGCTACACTGGATCCGTGATCTGGGCCAGTAGGTCTGAGTTGCATGATCTTGATCAGACAACCCAGATCCTGCGCGCGTACGGTGCACGGCCTTTCAGTGCCTGCACCTGATCTTTTTTGTGCTGACTTTCGTTTTTTTTTTGTTGACCTGCGCATGGGTTGGGCTTCAGGCCCAGAAGCGCTATTCACACTCCTTTGTTTTTGCGTTTCTTCTTTATTTGCACCCCCTCTGTTTGAACTTTTTTTATTATTTTTCAGCTTAATAAAAAAAGCACTTATTTAGCCAATGGCTTATTTAAGCTATTCTGGTTATTTCGGTTATGCTAAATGTTTTATTTCATGGTTCATCAATTATGTTAAGTATTAACTTATTTATTTAAATTAATCTAGCGCATTTGATTATTTTTGATTATTCCAAAAGCACTTATTGGAGCAATAGCTTTTTTAAGCTTATTGACCCAATTCAAGGTGCTGAGATGTTTAATTAATTTCCAGAACTGCTTTTTTTTGCTTTAGCTTATTTACATAAGTCATTTTGTAGTTATTTAATTTTAGCTTATTTGAATAAGTACTTAAGTGAACCAAATTACTTTTCTAAGTACTTTTGGGGCTACTTTCTCTTGCACAATATCTTGTCTAGCTTTAATTAGTTTAGGTTAACCTTGTGTTTGCTTGTATTTGAGCATTTATTCATGTTTACGCGTATTTGTTTAATTGCTCGTAACTTTATTTTTTGCTACAATTATTTTTCTGCTTTATATATAGTCATATGTCATTGCATCTCATGCTTTATTTACTTTATACTATGATTCATGCATTTTTATCTATGATTTGCATCCATTTTTAGTATCTGTTTGTCTTTATTTTATGTCTGCTTCTTCACTTCTCATCCCCTTATATGCTTGGGCCTGTTTAGTTAGAACTTGAGACTTGCCTTTTTTAAAATAAACATAGTGAAAAAGGGTTGATCTGACGTATGACTTTTCACACCCGGATAATCCCTATCCCTGACGTATGACTCGTGATCTTGGGATTATCCTCACTATTGATTAAATTAAGATTTTTATAATAAACAAGGAGGAAAAGGGGTTGATCTGACGTATGACTTTTCACACCCCGGATGGTTCTTATCCCTGACGTATGACTCGTGATCTTGGGACTATCCTCATCCTAAAACGTTAAAATTAACCAACGTTCGACTTTTTCCTTTTGAAATACTTTCTTAATCAAGTTAAATTAAGATTTTTATAATAAACAAGGAGGAAAAGGGGTTGATCTAACGTATGACTTTTCACACCCTGGATGGTTCTTATCCCTGACGTATGACTCGTGATCTTGGGACCATCCTCATCCTAATCAAGCGTTAAAACTAACCTCCACTCACTCAAACTTCTTTTCAGAAAAACATGGATATACGCTTTATCCATTCCTCTGACACATACACAGCTTAAGCCTCTAATTAGAGCATACAAGCGTCGTTGTATCAGCGGAATGCGAAATAAGCGACATCCGTTATTCAACCTTTTTTCAACGGATACACGTTTTATCTACTCCTCTGACACATACACAGCTTAAGCCTCTGATTAGATAGAGCATACAAGCGTCGTTGTGTCAGCGGAATACGAAATAAGCGTTATTCACTAAAATCAACCAACCACACAACATTTTTTACCAGAACTACGTGAGTTTTGAATTTCCCATTGCACCGGGGAATACGTAGGAGCGGGCTCCTACAACCGTCAAACTCAACTAATAAAAACTCTTTTTTTAATTTATTTGGAAACGAAGTAGAGACTATAAGAGATAAAAGGCAATTTAATTCAAACCTACGCAAACAAACCCTAAACCACCTAAACGGTTCCCATCGAGTACGATGGATGCGAGGGGTGCTAACACCTTCCTCTCGCATAACCAACTCCCGAACCAAAACCAAAGGTTTTCACGATATTTTCCTTTCCCCTCACGGGATAAATAAACGTCGATGGCGACTTCATTGTATGAAAAATGGAAGTGATTTTCCAGCCCGCTACAAAGGTATAAAATAGATGGATTATACTTTGTCCGGATGTCCCTAAAGGAAAAAGATGATGAAATTTTGTTGGAATAGAATTGAAGGTGTAAAATGGATCGATTATGTTTTGCCCGGATGTCCCTAAACGATATATGATATTCGACCTTTCGCGGTTCTAAAATTGAAAAACAAAAAAGATGATGGAATTTTGTCGGAATAGTATTGAAAATCAAATTTGATATTTGAATCAAGTTGTCCTAAACTTGATAAATTGAAATTGATTGAATCGGTTGTTGGAATGTAGGCTCTTTGATCAACAAATTTCAACATATGCGGTTCACTCAAGGTATGCTATTATGCTTATTTTAGCTATTCTTAATTTTATTCTTTAATCACTACTTACAGTTATCGATATTTTACGATGGATATAGAAAAATATGATGTTTTGCGATCATACACCTTGTCTTGATTATAAGCTTAAAATGAATATTTAGTATTTCAATTTACCTTTGTATTGTGTAGAGATGTCTCTGAAGTAAAATATGATATTCGAACCATCGGTGTTCAAATTTGATTGAAAATATCAAGTTGTCTTAAACTTGATAATTGAGTTATCGACTTCTCATTGGATAGTGAGCCCGAATGATATCCCAAATTTAATATGTTGAAGGTATAAAATAGATGGATTATACTTTGTCCGGATGTCCCTAAAGGAAAAAGATAATGAAATTTTGTTGGAATAGAATTCAAGGTGTAAAATGGATCGATTATGTTTTGCCCGGATGTCCCTAAACGATATATGATATTCGACCTTTCGCGGTTCTAAAATTGAAAAACAAAAAAGATGATGGAATTTTGTCGGATTAGTATTGAAGGTGTAAAATGGATCGATTATGTTTTGCCCGGATGTCCCTAAAGGATATATGATATTCGACCTTTCGCGGTTCTAAAATTGAAAAACAAAAAAGATGATGGAAGTTTGTCGGAATAGTATTGAAAATCAAATTTGATATTTGAATCAAGTTGTCCTAAACTTGATAAATTGAAATTGATTGAATCGGTTGTTGGAATGTAGGCTCTTTGATCAACAAATTTCAACATATGCGGTTCACTCAAGGTATGCTATTATGCTTATTTTAGCTATTCTTAATTTTATTCTTTAATCACTACTTACAGTTATCGATATTTTACGATGGATATAGAAAAATATGATGTTTTGCGATCATACACCTTGTCTTGATTATAAGCTTAAAATGAATATTTAGTATTTCAATTTACCTTTGTATTGTGTAGAGATGTCTCTGAAGTAAAATATGATATTCGAACCATCGGTGTTCAAATTTGATTGAAAATATCAAGTTGTCTTAAACTTGATAATTGAGTTATCGACTTCTCATTGGATAGTGAGCCCGAATGATATCCCAAATTTAATATGTTGAAGGTATAAAATAGATGGATTATACTTTGTCCGGATGTCCCTAAAGGAAAAAGATAATGAAATTTTGTTGGAATAGAATTCAAGGTGTAAAATGGATCGATTATGTTTTGCCCGGATGTCCCTAAACGATATATGATATTCGACCTTTCGCGGTTCTAAAATTGAAAAACAAAAAAGATGATGGAATTTTGTCGGATTAGTATTGAAGGTGTAAAATGGATCGATTATGTTTTGCCCGGATGTCCCTAAAGGATATATGATATTCGACCTTTCGCGGTTCTAAAATTGAAAAACAAAAAAGATGATGGAATTTTGTCGGAATAGTATTGAAAATCAAATTTGATATTTGAATCAAGTTGTCCTAAACTTGATAAATTGAAATTGATTGAATCGGTTGTTGGAATGTAGGCTCTTTGATCAACAAATTTCAACATATGCGGTTCACTCAAGGTATGCTATTATGCTTATTTTAGCTATTCTTAATTTTATTCTTTAATCACTACTTACAGTTATCGATATTTTACGATGGATATAGAAAAATATGATGTTTTGCGATCATACACCTTGTCTTGATTATAAGCTTAAAATGAATATTTAGTATTTCAATTTACCTTTGTATTGTGTAGAGATGTCTCTGAAGTAAAATATGATATTCGAACCATCGGTGTTCAAATTTGATTGAAAATATCAAGTTGTCTTAAACTTGATAATTGAGTTATCGACTTCTCATTGGATAGTGAGCCCGAATGATATCCCAAATTTAATATGTTGAAGGTATAAAATAGATGGATTATACTTTGTCCGGATGTCCCTAAAGGAAAAAGATAATGAAATTTTGTTGGAATAGAATTCAAGGTGTAAAATGGATCGATTATGTTTTGCCCGGATGTCCCTAAACGATATATGATATTCGACCTTTCGCGGTTCTAAAATTGAAAAACAAAAAAGATGATGGAATTTTGTCGGATTAGTATTGAAGGTGTAAAATGGATCGATTATGTTTTGCCCGGATGTCCCTAAAGGATATATGATATTCGACCTTTCGCGGTTCTAAAATTGAAAAACAAAAAAGATGATGGAAGTTTGTCGGAATAGTATTGAAAATCAAATTTGATATTTGAATCAAGTTGTCCTAAACTTGATAAATTGAAATTGATTGAATCGGTTGTCGGAATGTAGGCTCTTTGATCAACAAATTTCAACATATGCGTTTCACTCAAGGTATGCTATTATGCTTATTTTAGCTATTCTTAATTTTATTCTTTAATCACTACTTACAGTTATCGATATTTTATGATGAATATAGAAAAATATGATGTTTTGCGATCATACACCTTGTCTTGATTATAAGCTTAAAATGAGTACGTAGTCTTTCAATTTACCTGATAGTATGTATGAATAAATGGATTGTATTGTGTAGAGATGTCTCTGAAGTAAAATATGATATTTGAACCATCGGTGTTCAAATTTCGAAAAACTCAAAAGATTAAGGAATTTTGCCCAAATTTGATTGAAAATATCAAGTTGTCTTAAACTTGATAATTGAGTTATCGACTTCTCATTGAATAGTGAGCCCGAATGATATCCCAAATTTGATAAATTGAAGGTATAAAATAGATGGATTATACTTTGTCCGGATGTCCCTAAAGGAAAAAGATGATGAAATTTTGTCGGAATAGAATTGAATTTGTAAAATGGATCGATTATAGTTTGCCCGGATGTTCCTAAAGGATATATGATATTTGACTCTTCGCGGTTCTAAAATTGAAAAACAAAAAAGGTGATGAAATTTTGTTGGAATAGAATTGAAGGTGTAAAATGGATCGATTATGTTTTGCCCGGATGTCCCTAAAGGATATATGATATTCGACCTTTCGCGGTTCTAAAATTGAAAAACAAAAAAGATGATGGAATTTTGTCAAAATAGTATTGAAAATCAAATTTGATATTTGAATCAAGTTGTCCTAAACTTGATAAATTGAAATTGATTGAATCGGTTGTTGGAATGTAGGCTCTTTGATCAACAAATTTCAACATATGCGGTTCACTCAAGGTATGCTATTATGCTTATTTTAGCTATTCTTAATTTTAATCTTTAATCACTACTTATAATTATCGATATTTTACGATGGATATAGAAAAATATGATGTTTTGCGATCATACACCTTGTCTTGATTATAAGCTTAAAATGAATATGTAGTATTTCAATTTACCTGATAGTATGTATGAATAGATGGATTGTATTGTGTAGAGATGTCTCTGAAGTAAAATATGATATTTGAACCATCGGTGTTCAAATTTCGAAAAACTCAAAAGATTATGGAATTTTGCCCAAATTTGATTGAAAATATCAAGTTGTCTTAAACTTGATAATTGAGTTATCGACTTCTCATTGGATAGTGAGCCCGAATGATATCCCAAATTTAATATGTTGAAGGTATAAAATAGATGGATTATACTTTGTCCGGATGTTCCTAAAGGAAAAAGATGATAAAATTTTGTCGGAATAGAATTGAATTTGTAAAATGGATCGATTATATTTTGCCCGGATGTCTCTAAAGGATATATGATATTTGACTCTTCGCGGTTCTAAAATTGAAAAACAAAAAAGGTGATGGAATTTTGTCGGAATAGATTTGAAGGTGTAAAATGGATCGATTATGTTTTGCCCGGATGTCCCTAAAGGATATATGATATTCGACCTTTCGCGGTTCTAAAATTGAAAAACAAAAAAGATGATGGAAGTTTGTCGGAATAGTATTGAAAATCAAATTTGATATTTGAATCAAGTTGTCCTAAACTTGATAAATTGAAATTGATTGAATCGGTTGTCGGAATGTAGGCTCTTTGATCAACAAATTTCAACATATGCGTTTCACTCAAGGTATGCTATTATGCTTATTTTAGCTATTCTTAATTTTATTCTTTAATCACTACTTACAGTTATCGATATTTTATGATGAATATAGAAAAATATGATGTTTTGCGATCATACACCTTGTCTTGATTATAAGCTTAAAATGAGTACGTAGTCTTTCAATTTACCTGATAGTATGTATGAATAAATGGATTGTATTGTGTAGAGATGTCTCTGAAGTAAAATATGATATTTGAACCATCGGGGTTCAAATTTCGAAAAACTCAAAAGATTAAGGAATTTTGCCCAAATTTGATTGAAAATATCAAGTTGTCTTAAACTTGATAATTGAGTTATCGACTTCTCATTGAATAGTGAGCCCGAATGATATCCCAAATTTGATAAATTGAAGGTATAAAATAGATGGATTATACTTTGTCCGGATGTCCCTAAAGGAAAAAGATGATGAAATTTTGTCGGAATAGAATTGAATTTGTAAAATGGATCGATTATAGTTTGCCCGGATGTTCCTAAAGGATATATGATATTTGACTCTTCGCGGTTCTAAAATTGAAAAACAAAAAAGGTGATGAAATTTTGTTGGAATAGAATTGAAGGTGTAAAATGGATCGATTATGTTTTGCCCGGATGTCCCTAAAGGATATATGATATTCGACCTTTCGCGGTTCTAAAATTGAAAAACAAAAAAGATGATGGAATTTTGTCGGAAAAGTATTGAAAATCAAATTTGATATTTGAATCAAGTTGTCCTAAACTTGATAAATTGAAATTGATTGAATCGGTTGTTGGAATGTAGGCTCTTTGATCAACATATTTCAACATATGCGGTTCACTCAAGGTATGCTATTATGCTTATTTTAGCTATTCTTAATTTTATTCTTTAATCACTACTTACAATTATCGATATTTTACGATGGATATAGAAAAATATGATGTTTTGCGATCATACACCTTGTCTTGATTATAAGCTTAAAATGAATATGTAGTATTTCAATTTACCTGATAGTATGTATGAATAGATGGATTGTATTGTGTAGAGATGTCTCTGAAGTAAAATATGATATTTGAACCATCGGTGCTCAAATTTCGAAAAACTCAAAAGATTATGGAATTTTGCCCAAATTTGATTGAAAATATCAAGTTGTCTTAAACTTGATAATTGAGTTATCGACTTCTCATTGGATAGTGAGCCCGAATGATATCCCAAATTTAATATGTTGAAGGTATAAAATAGATGGATTATACTTTGTCCGGATGTTCCTAAAGGAAAAAGATGATGAAATTTTGTCGGAATAGAATTGAATTTGTAAAATGGATCGATTATATTTTGCCCGGATGTTCCTAAAGGATATATGATATTTGACTCTTCGCTGTTCTAAAATTGAAAAACAAAAAAGGTGATGGAATTTTGTCGGAATATATTTGAAGGTGTAAAATGGATCGATTATGTTTTGCCAGGATGTCCCTAAAGGATATATGATATTCGACCTTTCGCGGTTCTAAAATTGAAAAACAAAAAAGATGATGGAAGTTTGTCGGAATAGTATTGAAAATCAAATTTGATATTTGAATCAAGTTGTCCTAAACTTGATAAATTGAAATTGATTGAATCGGTTGTCGGAATGTAGGCTCTTTGATCAACAAATTTCAACATATGCGTTTCACTCAAGGTATGCTATTATGCTTATTTTAGCTATTCTTAATTTTATTCTTTAATCACTACTTACAGTTATCGATATTTTATGATGAATATAGAAAAATATGATGTTTTGCGATCATACACCTTGTCTTGATTATAAGCTTAAAATGAGTACGTAGTCTTTCAATTTACCTGATAGTATGTATGAATAAATGGATTGTATTGTGTAGAGATGTCTCTGAAGTAAAATATGATATTTGAACCATCGGGGTTCAAATTTCGAAAAACTCAAAAGATTAAGGAATTTTGCCCAAATTTGAATGAAAATATCAAGTTGTCTTAAACTTGATAATTGAGTTATCGACTTCTCATTGAATAGTGAGCCCGAATGATATCCCAAATTTGATAAATTGAAGGTATAAAATAGATGGATTATACTTTGTCCGGATGTCCCTAAAGGAAAAAGATGATGAAATTTTGTCGGAATAGAATTGAATTTGTAAAATGGATCGATTATAGTTTGCCCGGATGTTCCTAAAGGATATATGATATTTGACTCTTCGCGGTTCTAAAATTGAAAAACAAAAAAGGTGATGAAATTTTGTTGGAATAGAATTGAAGGTGTAAAATGGATCGATTATGTTTTGCCCGGATGTCCCTAAAGGATATATGATATTCGACCTTTCGCGGTTCTAAAATTGAAAAACAAAAAAGATGATGGAATTTTGTCGGAATAGTATTGAAAATCAAATTTGATATTTGAATCAAGTTGTCCTAAACTTGATAAATTGAAATTGATTGAATCGGTTGTTGGAATGTAGGCTCTTTGATCAACATATTTCAACATATGCGGTTCACTCAAGGTATGCTATTATGCTTATTTTAGCTATTCTTAATTTTATTCTTTAATCACTACTTACAATTATCGATATTTTACGATGGATATAGAAAAATATGATGTTTTGCGATCATACACCTTGTCTTGATTATAAGCTTAAAATGAATATGTAGTATTTCAATTTACCTGATAGTATGTATGAATAGATGGATTGTATTGTGTAGAGATGTCTCTGAAGTAAAATATGATATTTGAACCATCGGTGTTCAAATTTCGAAAAACTCAAAAGATTATGGAATTTTGCCCAAATTTGATTGAAAATATCAAGTTGTCTTAAACTTGATAATTGAGTTATCGACTTCTCATTGGATAGTGAGCCCGAATGATATCCCAAATTTAATATGTTGAAGGTATAAAATAGATGGATTATACTTTGTCCGGATGTTCCTAAAGGAAAAAGATGATGAAATTTTGTCGGAATAGAATTGAATTTGTAAAATGGATCGATTATATTTTGCCCGGATGTTCCTAAAGGATATATGATATTTGACTCTTCGCTATTCTAAAATTGAAAAACAAAAAAGGTGATGGAATTTTGTCGGAATATATTTGAAGGTGTAAAATGGATCGATTATGTTTTGCCCGGATGTCCCTAAAGGATATATGATATTCGACCTTTCGCGGTTCTAAAATTGAAAAACAAAAAAGATGATGGAAGTTTGTCGGAATAGTATTGAAAATCAAATTTGATATTTGAATCAAGTTGTCCTAAACTTGATAAATTGAAATTGATTGAATCGGTTGTCGGAATGTAGGCTCTTTGATCAACAAATTTCAACATATGCGTTTCACTCAAGGTATGCTATTATGCTTATTTTAGCTATTCTTAATTTTATTCTTTAATCACTACTTACAGTTATCGATATTTTATGATGAATATAGAAAAATATGATGTTTTGCGATCATACACCTTGTCTTGATTATAAGCTTAAAATGAGTACGTAGTCTTTCAATTTACCTGATAGTATGTATGAATAAATGGATTGTATTGTGTAGAGATGTCTCTGAAGTAAAATATGATATTTGAACCATCGGTGTTCAAATTTCGAAAAACTCAAAAGATTAAGGAATTTTGCCCAAATTTGATTGAAAATATCAAGTTGTCTTAAACTTGATAATTGAGTTATCGACTTCTCATTGAATAGTGAGCCCGAATGATATCCCAAATTTGATAAATTGAAGGTATAAAATAGATGGATTATACTTTGTCCGGATGTCCCTAAAGGAAAAAGATGATGAAATTTTGTCGGAATAGAATTGAATTTGTAAAATGGATCGATTATATTTTGCCCGGATGTTCCTAAAGGATATATGATATTTGACTCTTCGCTGTTCTAAAATTGAAAAACAAAAAAGGTGATGGAATTTTGTCGGCATATATTTGAAGGTGTAAAATGGATCGATTATGTTTTGCCCGGTTGTCCCTAAAGGATATATGATATTCGACCTTTCGCGGTTCTAAAATTGAAAAACAGAAAAGATGATGGAAGTTTGTCGGAATAGTATTGAAAATCAAATTTGATATTTGAATCAAGTTGTCCTAAACTTGATAAATTGAAATTGATTGAATCGGTTGTCGGAATGTAGGCTCTTTGATCAACAAATTTCAACATATGCGTTTCACTCAAGGTATGCTATTATGCTTATTTTAGCTATTCTTAATTTTATTCTTTAATCACTACTTACAGTTATCGATATTTTATGATGAATATAGAAAAATATGATGTTTTGCGATCATACACCTTGTCTTGATTATAAGCTTAAAATGAGTACGTAGTCTTTCAATTTACCTGATAGTATGTATGAATAAATGGATTGTATTGTGTAGAGATGTCTCTGAAGTAAAATATGATATTTGAACCATCGGGGTTCAAATTTCGAAAAACTCAAAAGATTAAGGAATTTTGCCCAAATTTGATTGAAAATATCAAGTTGTCTTAAACTTGATAATTGAGTTATCGACTTCTCATTGAATAGTGAGCCCGAATGATATCCCAAATTTGATAAATTGAAGGTATAAAATAGATGGATTATACTTTGTCCGGATGTCCCTAAAGGAAAAAGATGATGAAATTTTGTCGGAATAGAATTGAATTTGTAAAATGGATCGATTATAGTTTGCCCGGATGTTCCTAAAGGATATATGATATTTGACTCTTCGCGGTTCTAAAATTGAAAAACAAAAAAGGTGATGAAATTTTGTTGGAATAGAATTGAAGGTGTAAAATGGATCGATTATGTTTTGCCCGGATGTCCCTAAAGGATATATGATATTCGACCTTTCGCGGTTCTAAAATTGAAAAACAAAAAAGATGATGGAATTTTGTCGGAATAGTATTGAAAATCAAATTTGATATTTGAATCAAGTTGTCCTAAACTTGATAAATTGAAATTGATTGAATCGGTTGTTGGAATGTAGGCTCTTTGATCAACATATTTCAACATATGCGGTTCACTCAAGGTATGCTATTATGCTTATTTTAGCTATTCTTAATTTTATTCTTTAATCACTACTTACAATTATCGATATTTTACGATGGATATAGAAAAATATGATGTTTTGCGATCATACACCTTGTCTTGATTATAAGCTTAAAATGAATATGTAGTATTTCAATTTACCTGATAGTATGTATGAATAGATGGATTGTATTGTGTAGAGATGTCTCTGAAGTAAAATATGATATTTGAACCATCGGTGTTCAAATTTCGAAAAACTCAAAAGATTATGGAATTTTGCCCAAATTTGATTGAAAATATCAAGTTGTCTTAAACTTGATAATTGAGTTATCGACTTCTCATTGGATAGTGAGCCCGAATGATATCCCAAATTTAATATGTTGAAGGTATAAAATAGATGGATTATACTTTGTCCGGATGTTCCTAAAGGAAAAAGATGATGAAATTTTGTCGGAATAGAATTGAATTTGTAAAATGGATCGATTATATTTTGCCCGGATGTTCCTAAAGGATATATGATATTTGACTCTTCGCTATTCTAAAATTGAAAAACAAAAAAGGTGATGGAATTTTGTCGGAATATATTTGAAGGTGTAAAATGGATCGATTATGTTTTGCCCGGATGTCCCTAAAGGATATATGATATTCGACCTTTCGCGGTTCTAAAATTGAAAAACAAAAAAGATGATGGAAGTTTGTCGGAATAGTATTGAAAATCAAATTTGATATTTGAATCAAGTTGTCCTAAACTTGATAAATTGAAATTGATTGAATCGGTTGTCGGAATGTAGGCTCTTTGATCAACAAATTTCAACATATGCGTTTCACTCAAGGTATGCTATTATGCTTATTTTAGCTATTCTTAATTTTATTCTTTAATCACTACTTACAGTTATCGATATTTTATGATGAATATAGAAAAATATGATGTTTTGCGATCATACACCTTGTCTTGATTATAAGCTTAAAATGAGTACGTAGTCTTTCAATTTACCTGATAGTATGTATGAATAAATGGATTGTATTGTGTAGAGATGTCTCTGAAGTAAAATATGATATTTGAACCATCGGTGTTCAAATTTCGAAAAACTCAAAAGATTAAGGAATTTTGCCCAAATTTGATTGAAAATATCAAGTTGTCTTAAACTTGATAATTGAGTTATCGACTTCTCATTGAATAGTGAGCCCGAATGATATCCCAAATTTGATAAATTGAAGGTATAAAATAGATGGATTATACTTTGTCCGGATGTCCCTAAAGGAAAAAGATGATGAAATTTTGTCGGAATAGAATTGAATTTGTAAAATGGATCGATTATATTTTGCCCGGATGTTCCTAAAGGATATATGATATTTGACTCTTCGCTGTTCTAAAATTGAAAAACAAAAAAGGTGATGGAATTTTGTCGGCATATATTTGAAGGTGTAAAATGGATCGATTATGTTTTGCCCGGTTGTCCCTAAAGGATATATGATATTCGACCTTTCGCGGTTCTAAAATTGAAAAACAGAAAAGATGATGGAAGTTTGTCGGAATAGTATTGAAAATCAAATTTGATATTTGAATCAAGTTTTCCTAAACTTGATAAATTGAAATTGATTGAATCGGTTGTCGGAATGTAGGCTCTTTGATCAACAAATTTCAACATATGCGTTTCACTCAAGGTATGCTATTATGCTTATTTTAGCTATTCTTAATTTTATTCTTTAATCACTACTTACAGTTATCGATATTTTATGATGAATATAGAAAAATATGATGTTTTGCGATCATACACCTTGTCTTGATTATAAGCTTAAAATGAGTACGTAGTCTTTCAATTTACCTGATAGTATGTATGAATAAATGGATTGTATTGTGTAGAGATGTCTCTGAAGTAAAATATGATATTTGAACCATCGGTGTTCAAATTTCGAAAAACTCAAAAGATTAAGGAATTTTGCCCAAATTTGATTGAAAATATCAAGTTGTCTTAAACTTGATAATTGAGTTATCGACTTCTCATTGAATAGTGAGCCCGAATGATATCCCAAATTTGATAAATTGAAGGTATAAAATAGATGGATTATACTTTGTCCGGATGTCCCTAAAGGAAAAAGATGATGAAATTTTGTCGGAATAGAATTGAATTTGTAAAATGGATCGATTATATTTTGCCCGGATGTTCCTAAAGGATATATGATATTTGACTCTTCGCTGTTCTAAAATTGAAAAACAAAAAAGGTGATGGAATTTTGTCGGCATATATTTGAAGGTGTAAAATGGATCGATTATGTTTTGCCCGGTTGTCCCTAAAGGATATATGATATTCGACCTTTCGCGGTTCTAAAATTGAAAAACAGAAAAGATGATGGAAGTTTGTCGGAATAGTATTGAAAATCAAATTTGATATTTGAATCAAGTTGTCCTAAACTTGATAAATTGAAATTGATTGAATCGGTTGTCGGAATGTAGGCTCTTTGATCAACAAATTTCAACATATGCGTTTCACTCAAGGTATGCTATTATGCTTATTTTAGCTATTCTTAATTTTATTCTTTAATCACTACTTACAGTTATCGATATTTTATGATGAATATAGAAAAATATGATGTTTTGCGATCATACACCTTGTCTTGATTATAAGCTTAAAATGAGTACGTAGTCTTTCAATTTACCTGATAGTATGTATGAATAAATGGATTGTATTGTGTAGAGATGTCTCTGAAGTAAAATATGATATTTGAACCATCGGTGTTCAAATTTCGAAAAACTCAAAAGATTAAGGAATTTTGCCCAAATTTGATTGAAAATATCAAGTTGTCTTAAACTTGATAATTGAGTTATCGACTTCTCATTGAATAGTGAGCCCGAATGATATCCCAAATTTGATAAATTGAAGGTATAAAATAGATGGATTATACTTTGTCAGGATGTCCCTAAAGGAAAAAGATGATGAAATTTTGTCGGAATAGAATTGAATTTGTAAAATGGATCGATTATAGTTTGCCCGGATGTTCCTAAAGGATATATGATATTTGACTCTTCGCGGTTCTAAAATTGAAAAACAAAAAAGGTGATGAAATTTTGTTGGAATAGAATTGAAGGTGTAAAATGGATCGATTATGTTTTGCTCGGATGTCCCTAAAGGATATATGATTTCGACCTTTCGCGGTTCTAAAATTGAAAAACAAAAAAGATAATGGAATTTTGTCGGAATAGTATTGAAAATCAAATTTGATATTTGAATCAAGTTGTCCTAAACTTGATAAATTGAAATTGATTGAATCGGTTGTTGGAATGTAGGCTCTTTGATCAACAAATTTCAACATATGCGGTTCACTCAAGGTATGCTATTATGCTTATTTTAGCTATTCTTAATTTTATTCTTTAATCACTACTTACAATTATCGATATTTTACGATGGATAAAGAAAAATATGATGTTTTGCGATCATACACCTTGTCTTGATTATAAGCTTAAAATGAATATGTAGTATTTCAATTTACATGATCGTATGTATGAATAGATGGATTGTATTGTGTAGAGATGTCTCTGAAGTAAAATATGATATTTGAACCATCGGTGTTCAAATTTCGAAAAACTCAAAAGATTATGGAATTTTGCCCAAATTTGATTGAAAATATCAAGTTGTCTTAAACTTGATAATTGAGTTATCGACTTCTCATTGGATAGTGAGCCCGAATGATATCCCAAATTTAATATGTTGAAGGTATAAAATAGATGGATAATACTTTGTCCGGATGTTCCTAAAGGAAAAAGATGATGAAATTTTGTCGGAATAGAATTGAATTTGTAAAATGGATCGATTATATTTTGCCCGGATATCCCTAAAGGATATATGATATTTGACTCTTCGCGGTTCTAAAATTGAAAAACAAAAAAGGTGATGGAATTTTGTCGGAATAGATTTGAAGGTGTAAAATGGATCGATTATTATTTGCCCGGATGTCCCTAAAGGATATATGATATTCGACCTTTCGCGGTTCTAAAATTGAAAAACAAAAAAGATGATGGAAGTTTGTCGGAATAGTATTGAAAATCAAATTTGATATTTGAATCAAGTTGTCCTAAACTTGATAAATTGAAATTGATTGAATCGGTTGTCGGAATGTAGGCTCTTTGATCAACAAATTTCAACATATGCGTTTCACTCAAGGTATGCTATTATGCTTATTTTAGCTATTCTTAATTTTATTCTTTAATCACTACTTACAGTTATCGATATTTTATGATGAATATAGAAAAATATGATGTTTTGCGATCATACACCTTGTCTTGATTATAAGCTTAAAATGAGTACGTAGTCTTTCAATTTACCTGATAGTATGTATGAATAAATGGATTGTATTGTGTAGAGATGTCTCTGAAGTAAAATATGATATTTGAACCATCGGGGTTCAAATTTCGAAAAACTCAAAAGATTAAGGAATTTTGCCCAAATTTGATTGAAAATATCAAGTTGTCTTAAACTTGATAATTGAGTTATCGACTTCTCATTGAATAGTGAGCCCGAATGATATCCCAAATTTGATAAATTGAAGGTATAAAATAGATGGATTATACTTTGTCCGGATGTCCCTAAAGGAAAAAGATGATGAAATTTTGTCGGAATAGAATTGAATTTGTAAAATGGATCGATTATAGTTTGCCCGGATGTTCCTAAAGGATATATGATATTTGACTCTTCGCGGTTCTAAAATTGAAAAACAAAAAAGGTGATGAAATTTTGTTGGAATAGAATTGAAGGTGTAAAATGGATCGATTATGTTTTGCCCGGATGTCCCTAAAGGATATATGATATTCGACCTTTCGCGGTTCTAAAATTGAAAAACAAAAAAGATGATGGAATTTTGTCGGAAAAGTATTGAAAATCAAATTTGATATTTGAATCAAGTTGTCCTAAACTTGATAAATTGAAATTGATTGAATCGGTTGTTGGAATGTAGGCTCTTTGATCAACATATTTCAACATATGCGGTTCACTCAAGGTATGCTATTATGCTTATTTTAGCTATTCTTAATTTTATTCTTTAATCACTACTTACAATTATCGATATTTTACGATGGATATAGAAAAATATGATGTTTTGCGATCATACACCTTGTCTTGATTATAAGCTTAAAATGAATATGTAGTATTTCAATTTACCTGATAGTATGTATGAATAGATGGATTGTATTGTGTAGAGATGTCTCTGAAGTAAAATATGATATTTGAACCATCGGTGCTCAAATTTCGAAAAACTCAAAAGATTATGGAATTTTGCCCAAATTTGATTGAAAATATCAAGTTGTCTTAAACTTGATAATTGAGTTATCGACTTCTCATTGGATAGTGAGCCCGAATGATATCCCAAATTTAATATGTTGAAGGTATAAAATAGATGGATTATACTTTGTCCGGATGTTCCTAAAGGAAAAAGATGATGAAATTTTGTCGGAATAGAATTGAATTTGTAAAATGGATCGATTATATTTTGCCCGGATGTTCCTAAAGGATATATGATATTTGACTCTTCGCTGTTCTAAAATTGAAAAACAAAAAAGGTGATGGAATTTTGTCGGAATATATTTGAAGGTGTAAAATGGATCGATTATGTTTTGCCAGGATGTCCCTAAAGGATATATGATATTCGACCTTTCGCGGTTCTAAAATTGAAAAACAAAAAAGATGATGGAAGTTTGTCGGAATAGTATTGAAAATCAAATTTGATATTTGAATCAAGTTGTCCTAAACTTGATAAATTGAAATTGATTGAATCGGTTGTCGGAATGTAGGCTCTTTGATCAACAAATTTCAACATATGCGTTTCATTCAAGGTATGCTATTATGCTTATTTTAGCTATTCTTAATTTTATTCTTTAATCACTACTTACAGTTATCGATATTTTATGATGAATATAGAAAAATATGATGTTTTGCGATCATACACCTTGTCTTGATTATAAGCTTAAAATGAGTACGTAGTCTTTCAATTTACCTGATAGTATGTATGAATAAATGGATTGTATTGTGTAGAGATGTCTCTGAAGTAAAATATGATATTTGAACCATCGGGGTTCAAATTTCGAAAAACTCAAAAGATTAAGGAATTTTGCCCAAATTTGATTGAAAATATCAAGTTGTCTTAAACTTGATAATTGAGTTATCGACTTCTCATTGAATAGTGAGCCCGAATGATATCCCAAATTTGATAAATTGAAGGTATAAAATAGATGGATTATACTTTGTCCGGATGTCCCTAAAGGAAAAAGATGATGAAATTTTGTCGGAATAGAATTGAATTTGTAAAATGGATCGATTATAGTTTGCCCGGATGTTCCTAAAGGATATATGATATTTGACTCTTCGCGGTTCTAAAATTGAAAAACAAAAAAGGTGATGAAATTTTGTTGGAATAGAATTGAAGGTGTAAAATGGATCGATTATGTTTTGCCCGGATGTCCCTAAAGGATATATGATATTCGACCTTTCGCGGTTCTAAAATTGAAAAACAAAAAAGATGATGGAATTTTGTCGGAATAGTATTGAAAATCAAATTTGATATTTGAATCAAGTTGTCCTAAACTTGATAAATTGAAATTGATTGAATCGGTTGTTGGAATGTAGGCTCTTTGATCAACATATTTCAACATATGCGGTTCACTCAAGGTATGCTATTATGCTTATTTTAGCTATTCTTAATTTTATTCTTTAATCACTACTTACAATTATCGATATTTTACGATGGATATAGAAAAATATGATGTTTTGCGATCATACACCTTGTCTTGATTATAAGCTTAAAATGAATATGTAGTATTTCAATTTACCTGATAGTATGTATGAATAGATGGATTGTATTGTGTAGAGATGTCTCTGAAGTAAAATATGATATTTGAACCATCGGTGTTCAAATTTCGAAAAACTCAAAAGATTATGGAATTTTGCCCAAATTTGATTGAAAATATCAAGTTGTCTTAAACTTGATAATTGAGTTATCGACTTCTCATTGGATAGTGAGCCCGAATGATATCCCAAATTTAATATGTTGAAGGTATAAAATAGATGGATTATACTTTGTCCGGATGTTCCTAAAGGAAAAAGATGATGAAATTTTGTCGGAATAGAATTGAATTTGTAAAATGGATCGATTATATTTTGCCCGGATGTTCCTAAAGGATATATGATATTTGACTCTTCGCTATTCTAAAATTGAAAAACAAAAAAGGTGATGGAATTTTGTCGGAATATATTTGAAGGTGTAAAATGGATCGATTATGTTTTGCCCGGATGTCCCTAAAGGATATATGATATTCGACCTTTCGCGGTTCTAAAATTGAAAAACAAAAAAGATGATGGAAGTTTGTCGGAATAGTATTGAAAATCAAATTTGATATTTGAATCAAGTTGTCCTAAACTTGATAAATTGAAATTGATTGAATCGGTTGTCGGAATGTAGGCTCTTTGATCAACAAATTTCAACATATGCGTTTTGTAACACCCCCGAATTAATTAATAGAAGAATATTAATTAATAGTGTTATAAAAGGGCATTAGTTGAGAAACACAATTGCTTTTGTTAGTAAATGCAGGGACAAAATTGGAAATTAAAATCAAGGCATGTGTTGAGACTATATAAGACCAAGCCTTATACCACTTACTTCAATTCATTTTTCACAAATCAGTAACAGAACATTTCCTCTTCCTCTCTTTGCCTCTCACGCCTTCTTTCACTTCAGCAACAACAACACTCATCTATCACTCAATCTTACATGCAAGCAAGAAATCCTAACCTTTGATTAAGCATTAGCCAAGCCAAAGGTTCAATTTCATCCCTTTTTCCCTCTTGGCCGAATTCCACCCATTTTCTTATCTCTTGGGAAGTTTGTGAAAATTGGAAGTGGATGGCTGCATGAGAATGGATGATATGCTTCAGTTCAAACTATGGAATACTAAGAAATTCTGAGGTAAGTCCTAGGGTTTTAATCATTCTCTTTGATTCAAATTCAATTGTTTTGGAACCTAAATCTCTTAATGTAACACCCCGTTTTTCAAAGCCTTAAAAGGGGCATTATTTTTTTTTTTTTTTTTAAAACACAAGACAGAGTGCGCGGAAAATATTTTACAAGAGCCGGCGTTATTCATACAACAGAACTATAGCATATAATAGTGCTTCTCATAAGCAAAGTGTGTACCTGAATAGTTACATATCCAAAACATAACATCTAGTTCACGACAAATATACAAAGTAGTCGTGACTAGGAATACTATAGCCAACACCAAAAGAGGCTCATCCAAAGCGTAAGAGTTTAGAGTACAGTCATCCAAAAACGTTAGAACCTACTACAAAACATACTACCAGTCACCAAGGCCTGTCCAAAAGAATACTACTCTAAGTCAGTGGTCCTAGTCCTAACATGCACAACGGCATCAGGAGTCGTCCGTATCGCTCGATAACAGGACCAAGCTCAAAGTAGAAGTGGGAGATACCAAATGAGGTACTCCGGATCCTCCAATGGATCCATCCCCTGCAGCAGCCGCTGCCTCCTGAAGAACATCATCCGGCTCCCCTAAGAAGTCGGGTAAAGCCCCATCACCCCAACTACCCATGGAGGAGGAAGAAGTAGTAACTAGACCATCTGTGGGGGTCTCTCCAATGACCGATCCACCACCCTCTGGTGTATCTGGCGCCCCTGGCGGTGGTTCCCCCGGAACTGTCCACAATGCACTGAGCAGCACTGGTAGAGGTATGGTGAAAGGCGGAGTCTGCCATATCAGACACTGATGAACCTGACGGGTACCAAGAAAAGTAGTAATCCTAACGCGCCCGTGGTAACTAGCCGTGCCGGAAGCTGGGTCGAGGCTCCAGGCAGGCAGAAGCAGGCGATCAAGGAAGTCCCACCTCGTCACCGTCTCTCTCGTGAGCACCGGTAACAAAAGGTGATTCATCGTCTGGGTGGGAGGAGCCCGCAAATGAAAGAATGCAAGGGTCACCACACATAACACAACAACAAATAGCATGTATATATATATATAACAGCGAATAAACACTTAGCAGTTCATATACTTGCACACAGTATCGAAATGCACACCAGCCTATCAATGCAGACTCTAAATGATCGTGATCACCCTAGCCGGGTCTTTTTCACATGCATGCTTTTATTCCGGAATAAACCTCTGCAGAAGGTCGTAGGCTCGGGTGGGATAACACCTCCTACTATTGGTGGGATAACACCAGGTAGAGTCACGCACTCAATACCAAAACAATCACGGTGGGATAACACCGGGTGAGTCACACGGACAACCACCAAACTCAATTAGGAGGACACCAATCACTGGCCGTCGCACCTCGTGGTCCATTCCCGATAACCACGTACTATGAATGCATGAGCATACGATTCCCCATATATGCTAATGCAACAAAATACATACCTCACAAGCGTATGTAAAACAATCATAGTATGTACATATATTTTCAAAACCATATGCACGCCAATCACATATTCATACACATATTCTCAAACATATGTAAATCACACATGTGATACAAAGCAACTTCTCATCACGAGAATACATAATATAATCATGCCACACATTCACACAATCCAGAATCAGGCATACATATATTATACGGAAAAGTAAAGGTGCCCTTACCTTAGCAAGCTTTTGTTACTTTAATTCCGCGAAATAACTACAACACGCGCTACCTAAAATAAATGCAGCGTAACGTCATTAAAATATTCCTCGTTTATCCTAACGAAACGAAACTCGCTCTCAAAGCTCCAGAGGGGTCTAAGGTACTTTATAAAGCCATCCCTCAAGGATTTCAGGTTATTCTCATAGTGTTTAAAAATTCCCGAAGTAAATTGCACTATTTTTACAACATGAAATTCATTTTGTTTTCAAATCACAAACTAAAACCGTTTTGGATTTCTCCACCTCAAGGACTTGTTTCACACGCAACAAGACCATTTGAAACACAACTAAAACTTTTCAAAAATATTTTTATGAAAAAACGAAGTTTTCTTGCGTTACAAGTTACACATTTTTTTTCTTCCTAACAACCTTTCCTATACTCATTTTTCTTCAAAACTAGGATTATCCAACACACACACAATTTTCACACAATTGTGGACTTAGAAAAAATTTTGGAATTTCTCCCCCACAAGAGAGAAGGCCACGGCCAAATTTTCAAAATCCCCCTTCCACTCAAAATTTTTCCCTTCTAAATGCATGGTAATATCTCATGATACCTAACTAGCACTTATCAAAGCGATTTAGAAATTATCGAGTCGAATCGCAAATTTTCGAAAAATCTCAATTAAGTTTTTCTTAAGGCAAGAAATTATTTTTCTTTACAAAACATCCCATAACTTATCAAACACTTAAACAAGGTCATGGGAAATAATTTGCCTCAAAACAATTTTCGAAAACTCGATTCCTCGACCATAAATGATTGCCACGGCCCAAAAGAGGCAAAATGGCAATCCTACACAATTTTTCTTCATTTGAAACCCTAACCACATTTGGTTAGCTCGTAACGATATTCAATCGTATACCCGACTCTTTTTGAAACTCGAAATAAGATTTTTCTCAATTGCGTTCTTCGAGTCGCTCAAGAACACGAAAAATATTTTTTTTTCTTATTTTTCGAAACAAAGTTCATATTCAACAATCCATTTTGTTTAAAAGCTCAATTCTAACTTCAAAACCAAAATCTTACAACACAATTCAAAATTATGATCCTTTTCAATTTTTTTCTCAAAACCCTTACTAGAAAATTTGTAAAACAAGATTAAACCATAGAATCAATTCATGTTTTCAATCATGTGTACTAACAACACTTAAGAACACATCTATGGAAACAAAATTAAATTCTAACAATTTTCTACTCAAGAACAAAATTATGAAACTTAAGAATTCAAGAGTTTTTCATGAGAATCAAAGGAAGGAAGAGGTCTAATTACCTCAAGATGAAGAAGATGATCCAAGAGCTTGATGTTCCTAGCACAAATCCAAGCAAGTTCTTGAGAGGAATATAAAATTTTTGAGTTGTGAGAGTGAGAAATGGGGTTCGGCCGAGCAAGAGGAGAGGAAGGGAGTATTTATCATTTTGGTCCAAGACACAACTTAAACCTCCTTACTATTCACCCAAGGTCTTGTGCAATCTAGGCCATTGGATCTAAATTAAAGTTGCAAGGCAAAACCCTAGCCAATGGATCAAAAAAACTCATGATTGCTTTTGAACAAATATCTCCTTTCCGCCACTCAGCTCGTCGCGTTTGCTCTCGGCGAGTCGCGCCTCGCTAACGGACGGAAATCTCAAAAACAGAAAATCTCACAAATAAATGTCCGTCGTAAACCATTTCCAAATATTATCGCCGAATTTCATTCTCCGACTGAAATTTATTTCCTTAGCTCCAAAAAATATTCTGAAACTAGATTCCAACTTACGCTGATTTATAAAGTCTCCACTTAAATTTCGACGGAAAACAGAAACCGTAAAATTTTAAGAAGCGGGCACAGTTTTCTACTCGTTTTTCCAATAAACGGAGAAAGTCGAAACTCTAAATTCTGAATTCACAGGAACATTCTCGTATATAAAAGAGGACTAAAAACCAAAAGCCTGAGCTTAAATAGTACACGAGTCCAAAACCAGTCCCAACTCAGCAAAACGCTGTTATTACACGATACTTAAGAAACTAATCTTACAGAAAACCCTAAAAACTCTTATCTACTACTTACGCTTATAACTTGCGTACAGTACAGTAGAATTATGGGTCTTACATTACTTCCCCCCTAAAAGAAGTTTCGTCCTCGAAACTTAGACATCGCTAAATAACTCGGGGTATTGCTCTTTCATCTTGCTTTCAAGCTCCCAAGTCGCATCTCCTGTAGCTTCATTCCATATTATCTTGACTAAGGGTATCTCCTTGGTCCTTAGACGTTTCATCTTTCTATCCGCAATCTTAACTGGCGGAACTTCAAATGACAAGTTCTCTTTCAACTGAATGTCATCTGGCGTGATCACATGTGACGGGTCAGGAACATACTTCCTTAACTGAGACACATGGAACACATCATGAATCTGGGACAGTATCGGTGGCAATGCAATCCGATAGGCTACCTTTCCTATCCTTTCCGTAATCTGATACGGTCCAATAAATTTCGGAGTCAACTTTCTTGCTTTTATTGCCCTTCCAACGCCAGTAGTTGGAGTAACTCGGAGAAATACATGTTCTCCTGCCTCGAATTCTAAGGGTCTGCGACGCCTATCTGCGTAACTCTTCTGACGATCCTGGGCGACCTTCATTCTTGCCCGTATCTTCCGGACCTTGTCCGTAGTCTGTTGCACCATTTCCGGTCCTACAATCATACTTTCTCCATCTTGGTACCAACACAATGGAGTTTGACACCTTCTTCCATAAAGAGCCTCATACGGAGCCATTCCAATGCTCGTGTGGAAACTGTTGTTGTAGGTGAACTCTATTAGTGGTAACACATCGTCCCAACTTCCTCTATCATCTAGCACACATGCCCTCAACAAATCCTCCAAAGATTGATTCGTTCTTTCGGTCTGTCCGTCTGTCTGCGGATGGTAAGCCGAACTTAATCTCAACTTCGTCCCTAAAGCCTCATGTAGAGTTCTCCAAAAATGTGAAGTAAATTTTGGGTCTCGATCCGAAATAATGCTTGACGGTATACCATGGAGTCTCACAATCTCAGCCACGTAGATGTCTGTTAACTTTTCTGCAGTGTCGGTAATCCTGACAGGCAGAAAATGAGCGGACTTCGTCAAACGATCCACTATCACCCAAATAGAATCATGCTTCCTTCTTGTCTTGGGTAAACCAGTGATGAAATCCATAGATATGCTATTCCACTTCCACTCTGGTATATCCAACGATTGCAGCATTCCTGCAGGTTTCTGATGTTCCACCTTAGCTTTCTGACACGTCAAACACGATGCCACATACTCTGCCACATGTCTCTTCATACCCGGCCACCAATAGTCTAGCCTCAAATCCTGATACATCTTGGTAGCTCCAGGATGTATACTCAGTTTACTCTTATGCGCTTCCTCTAGCACCGTATTCCTCAAGTTCTTAGCATCGGGTACGCACACTCTCCCATTGCATCTCAAAATATTATCTGATCCCACCTTGAACTCTGTGGTGGTTCCTCTATCTATCAAAGCTCTCTTTTCCATAAGTAGACTGTCATTCTGACAACTAGCAATGTCTTCCATCAACCCGTTCGAAATCGTAATCATACCGAGTCTCAAATTCCCAGGCGCAAACTCTACTTCAAGATGTAGATCTCGAAACTCTTCTAATAACCCTTGTAGACTAGCCATCTGAGCTGAGCATACCGATACACTTCTTCTACTCAAAGCGTCAGCTACCACATTAGCCTTTCCAGGATGGTACTGTAATGTGAAATCAAAATCCTTCAGTGTTTCCATCCACCTCCTCTGCCTCATATTCAACTCTTTCTGATCGAACAAATATTTCAGACTTTTGTGATCACTGAAGACGACAAAAGTACATCCATAAAGATAATGTCTCCAAATCTTCAAAGCAAAGACTACTGCAGCAAGTTCTAGATCATGAGTGGGGTAGTTCCTTTCGTGGTTCTTCAACTGTCTGGACGCATAAGCCACTGCCCTCTTGTGTTGCATCAATACACATCCGAGTCCCTGATGCGACGCATCACAATAAACTTCGTACGGTTCGTCCGACTGGGGTAAAACTAACACCGGTGAGGTCGTCAATCGCTCCTTCAGCAACTGAAAACTAGCTTCACACTTCTCTGTCCAAGCAAATGGTTGATCTTTTCTCGTAAGTTGTGTCATTGGTGCCACAATCTTAGCGAAACCCTCTATAAATCTCCGATAATATCCAGCTAAACCCACAAAACTTCGTATATCCGTAACAGTTTGCGGTTGTTTCCATGCAAGTACGGTTTCAATCTTTGCTGGATCCACAGATATTCCCTCTTCTGAGATAACGTGACCCAGAAAATTTACCGTTTTCATCCAGAATTCACACTTTGACGGATTTGCATACAACTTTCTGTCACGCAGAACTTGTAAAACCAAGCGGAGATGCTCTTCGTGTTCCTCTTCATCCTTCGAATAAATGAGTATATCGTCGATGAACACCACTACAAACTTGTCTAGGAACGTATGGAAGATCCTATTCATGTAATCCATAAAAATTGCGGGTGCATTCGTCACTCCAAACGGCATCACTAGATACTCATAGTGACCATAGCGTGAACGAAACGCTGTTTTCTGAATATCTTCTTCTCTTACTCTTATCTGATGATATCCGGACTTCAAGTCAATCTTTGAAAACACAGACGCACCCTTTAACTGGTCCATTAAATCATCGATTCGTGGCAAAGGATATCGGTTCTTAATAGTAACCTTATTGAGTTTCCGATAATCCACACATAAACGTGACCGTCCGTCTTTCTTTTTCACCAATAAGACTGGCGCTCCCCATG
Organism: Trifolium repens; assembly: GCA_030408175.1. Classification (NCBI taxonomy): domain Eukaryota; kingdom Viridiplantae; phylum Streptophyta; class Magnoliopsida; order Fabales; family Fabaceae; genus Trifolium; species Trifolium repens. The sequence continues at coordinate 46,227,848 of CP125837.1, forward strand.
GAGACACACTAGGTCTAATAAAACCCTTTTCTAATAAGTCCTCAATCTGACTCTTCAGTTCCACCAACTCAGCTGGGGCCATCCGATAAGGTGATTCCGAGATTGGTCCCGTTCCTGGATGTAAGTCGATAAAGAATTCCACCTCTCTGATCGGAGGAAATCCCGGAATCTCTAACGGAAAAACATCCTGGAAATGTTGCACTACGCGCAACTCCTATGTGTACGTCTGAAGTCACTCCTATACTAGCAAGTGAAATAAATTCTAGCTCACCATTTCTCATGGTCACTGTAAGCCGGTTTGCTGACAAGTACCTCTGTACTCCTGGTTCGGGGAAAAAGACCAACTTACGAGCACAGTCTAAAATAACATAGTGATACGACAGCCAATCCATCCCAAGAATGATCTCGAGTGACTGAAGGGGTAGACAGATCAGATTAATCAAAAACTCTCTATTCTGAATCATCACTAAACAATGCAAACATGCTGTATTAACCACAAGATCCTTTGCAGGAGTAGAAACATTCAAATCAAAAGGCAGCGGAGAAACAATCAATTTCATACGATTTGCACAATCCACAGATATGAAAGAATGGGTTGCCCCGGTATCTATCAATGCGGTTAAAGTGTTACCTGCAATCTGACAATTCTCATGTATGGCGTTACTAGCCTCGCCACTCACTTCCGTGCCCATACAGTAGACACGTCCCCTAGCAGTGGGTTTGGCTCCTTGTGTCACATTCACAGATGGTTCAGCCTTCTGAGCCCTGCAATCCCTAGCCATGTGACCTGGCTTCTTACAATTATAACAAATAATCCCTGGCTCCGCGTTCCTACAGTCGTTCGCATAATGTCCTTCCTTCCCGCACCTGAAACAACTCTGTTTCGCCGCATTCGGATTCCCTTGATTCACCGAGCGATCCTGCCCTTTATTATTCTGAGGGCGGTGGTAAGGCTTATTTCCTCGCCTTCCACGGTTCTGAGCCTGATTACTTGGACGACTAGGTCCCCCAGCAGTAGAATTCACATTGCGATTCACTCGCTTATTCCTCATATCCTCTATTTCCTGACATTTCTCAACCAGCACTTGGAAATTCCGGATTCCCAATGGTATCACCGAATCCTGTAACTCATACCTCAGCCCTTCTTGAAAACGGCGACACATGTAAGTCTCATCTATGCCATCTCTGAAGAAGCGGAAAAACCTTGACAGTGATTCAAATTTCTTAGCATAAGCTTCAACATTTAAACCTCCCTGACGCAACCTCAGGAATTCCTCTCCATATCTTTCTCTAGCGGTCTCTGGAAAATACTTGGCCAAAAACTTTCTCTTAAAACTCACCCAGTTGATTTCCTCGTGAGCGGCCTCCATCATAAGACTAGTACTCCTCCACCAATACTCAGAGCCTCCCGACAACTGGTATGTGGCCAGAGTCACCTTTTCACCCTCGGGGCAGTGGATTGCTCCGAAGATCTTTTCTATCGCCTGAAGCCATAAGTCAGCAGCATCAGGACCTCCCTCTCCGTTATATTTCGGAGGACTCTGATGGTTAAAACTAGTGAGAACTCGAGATCCAGCAGCGAGAATCTCTCTTTCCCTTTTTTCCATGTCCCTCTGCGCCTTAGCATGAGCTTGGGCAGTCAAAGTTGCTGCCATGGTATTCATGGAGTGAGCCAGCTGGTTTATTTGATTCTCATCAGCCCCAGGAGCTACAGGTGCCCGTCTTGGAGGCATGTTTTCCTGCACAAACCACTTTCTGGTTAGATTCTTTTCCAATTCTCTTAGAAATCTTATACCATAAGTCAATAACATCAACACACCAAAACAATGGTCACTCAGAACTAATCCAACTCTAGTTCTAGCTCGACTGACAACTCTTACGACACACTTTTCCCTTGATGATCTAAAGCCGGGCTCTGATACCAACAATGTAACACCCCGTTTTTCAAAGCCTTAAAAGGGGCATTATTTTTTTTTTTTTTTTTAAAACACAAGACAGAGTGCGCGGAAAATATTTTACAAGAGCCGGCGTTATTCATACAACAGAACTATAGCATATAATAGTGCTTCTCATAAGCAAAGTGTGTACCTGAATAGTTACATATCCAAAACATAACATCTAGTTCACGACAAATATACAAAGTAGTCGTGACTAGGAATACTATAGCCAACACCAAAAGAGGCTCATCCAAAGCGTAAGAGTTTAGAGTACAGTCATCCAAAAACGTTAGAACCTACTACAAAACATACTACCAGTCACCAAGGCCTGTCCAAAAGAATACTACTCTAAGTCAGTGGTCCTAGTCCTAACATGCACAACGGCATCAGGAGTCGTCCGTATCGCTCGATAACAGGACCAAGCTCAAAGTAGAAGTGGGAGATACCAAATGAGGTACTCCGGATCCTCCAATGGATCCATCCCCTGCAGCAGCCGCTGCCTCCTGAATAACATCATCCGGCTCCCCTAAGAAGTCGGGTAAAGCCCCATCACCCCAACTACCCATGGAGGAGGAAGAAGTAGTAACTAGACCATCTGTGGGGGTCTCTCCAATGACCGATCCACCACCCTCTGGTGTATCTGGCGCCCCTGGCGGTGGTTCCCCCGGAACTGTCCACAATGCACTGAGCAGCACTGGTAGAGGTATGGTGAAAGGCGGAGTCTGCCATATCAGACACTGATGAACCTGACGGGTACCAAGAAAAGTAGTAATCCTAACGCGCCCGTGGTAACTAGCCGTGCCGGAAGCTGGGTCGAGGCTCCAGGCAGGCAGAAGCAGGCGATCAAGGAAGTCCCACCTCGTCACCGTCTCTCTCGTGAGCACCGGTAACAAAAGGTGATTCATCGTCTGGGTGGGAGGAGCCCGCAAATGAAAGAATGCAAGGGTCACCACACATAACACAACAACAAATAGCATGTATATATATATATAACAGCGAATAAACACTTAGCAGTTCATATACTTGCACACAGTATCGAAATGCACACCAGCCTATCAATGCAGACTCTAAATGATCGTGATCACCCTAGCCGGGTCTTTTTCACATGCATGCTTTTATTCCGGAATAAACCTCTGCAGAAGGTCGTAGGCTCGGGTGGGATAACACCTCCTACTATTGGTGGGATAACACCAGGTAGAGTCACGCACTCAATACCAAAACAATCACGGTGGGATAACACCGGGTGAGTCACACGGACAACCACCAAACTCAATTAGGAGGACACCAATCACTGGCCGTCGCACCTCGTGGTCCATTCCCGATAACCACGTACTATGAATGCATGAGCATACGATTCCCCATATATGCTAATGCAACAAAATACATACCTCACAAGCGTATGTAAAACAATCATAGTATGTACATATATTTTCAAAACCATATGCACGCCAATCACATATTCATACACATATTCTCAAACATATGTAAATCACACATGTGATACAAAGCAACTTCTCATCACGAGAATACATAATATAATCATGCCACACATTCACACAATCCAGAATCAGGCATACATATATTATACGGAAAAGTAAAGGTGCCCTTACCTTAGCAAGCTTTTGTTACTTTAATTCCGCGAAATAACTACAACACGCGCTACCTAAAATAAATGCAGCGTAACGTCATTAAAATATTCCTCGTTTATCCTAACGAAACGAAACTCGCTCTCAAAGCTCCAGAGGGGTCTAAGGTACTTTATAAAGCCATCCCTCAAGGATTTCAGGTTATTCTCATAGTGTTTAAAAATTCCCGAAGTAAATTGCACTATTTTTACAACATGAAATTCATTTTGTTTTCAAATCACAAACTAAAACCGTTTTGGATTTCTCCACCTCAAGGACTTGTTTCACACGCAACAAGACCATTTGAAACACAACTAAAACTTTTCAAAAATATTTTTATGAAAAAACGAAGTTTTCTTGCGTTACAAGTTACACATTTTTTTTCTTCCTAACAACCTTTCCTATACTCATTTTTCTTCAAAACTAGGATTATCCAACACACACACAATTTTCACACAATTGTGGACTTAGAAAAAATTTTGGAATTTCTCCCCCACAAGAGAGAAGGCCACGGCCAAATTTTCAAAATCCCCCTTCCACTCAAAATTTTTCCCTTCTAAATGCATGGTAATATCTCATGATACCTAACTAGCACTTATCAAAGCGATTTAGAAATTATCGAGTCGAATCGCAAATTTTCGAAAAATCTCAATTAAGTTTTTCTTAAGGCAAGAAATTATTTTTCTTTACAAAACATCCCATAACTTATCAAACACTTAAACAAGGTCATGGGAAATAATTTGCCTCAAAACAATTTTCGAAAACTCGATTCCTCGACCATAAATGATTGCCACGGCCCAAAAGAGGCAAAATGGCAATCCTACACAATTTTTCTTCATTTGAAACCCTAACCACATTTGGTTAGCTCGTAACGATATTCAATCGTATACCCGACTCTTTTTGAAACTCGAAATAAGATTTTTCTCAATTGCGTTCTTCGAGTCGCTCAAGAACACGAAAAATATTTTTTTTTCTTATTTTTCGAAACAAAGTTCATATTCAACAATCCATTTTGTTTAAAAGCTCAATTCTAACTTCAAAACCAAAATCTTACAACACAATTCAAAATTATGATCCTTTTCAATTTTTTTCTCAAAACCCTTACTAGAAAATTTGTAAAACAAGATTAAACCATAGAATCAATTCATGTTTTCAATCATGTGTACTAACAACACTTAAGAACACATCTATGGAAACAAAATTAAATTCTAACAATTTTCTACTCAAGAACAAAATTATGAAACTTAAGAATTCAAGAGTTTTTCATGAGAATCAAAGGAAGGAAGAGGTCTAATTACCTCAAGATGAAGAAGATGATCCAAGAGCTTGATGTTCCTAGCACAAATCCAAGCAAGTTCTTGAGAGGAATATAAAATTTTTGAGTTGTGAGAGTGAGAAATGGGGTTCGGCCGAGCAAGAGGAGAGGAAGGGAGTATTTATCATTTTGGTCCAAGACACAACTTAAACCTCCTTACTATTCACCCAAGGTCTTGTGCAATCTAGGCCATTGGATCTAAATTAAAGTTGCAAGGCAAAACCCTAGCCAATGGATCAAAAAAACTCATGATTGCTTTTGAACAAATATCTCCTTTCCGCCACTCAGCTCGTCGCGTTTGCTCTCGGCGAGTCGCGCCTCGCTAACGGACGGAAATCTCAAAAACAGAAAATCTCACAAATAAATGTCCGTCGTAAACCATTTCCAAATATTATCGCCGAATTTCATTCTCCGACTGAAATTTATTTCCTTAGCTCCAAAAAATATTCTGAAACTAGATTCCAACTTACGCTGATTTATAAAGTCTCCACTTAAATTTCGACGGAAAACAGAAACCGTAAAATTTTAAGAAGCGGGCACAGTTTTCTACTCGTTTTTCCAATAAACGGAGAAAGTCGAAACTCTAAATTCTGAATTCACAGGAACATTCTCGTATATAAAAGAGGACTAAAAACCAAAAGCCTGAGCTTAAATAGTACACGAGTCCAAAACCAGTCCCAACTCAGCAAAACGCTGTTATTACACGATACTTAAGAAACTAATCTTACAGAAAACCCTAAAAACTCTTATCTACTACTTACGCTTATAACTTGCGTACAGTACAGTAGAATTATGGGTCTTACACTTAACCACTATTCTGGTACTGCATGTATGTTTAAACACTCAATTCTTGGCTGGAGTTTGGATGGGAAGATGGATTAAAGGCCGGAATTGATGCAGAAATCGCAGAATTGCGTTTCAGTACTGTGACAACCCGCCCTGGCGCAGGGTAGCTCGCCCCAGCGAGCTTGTCAGCAAACCTGCATTTTCTGCTACTGTGTTAACTCGCCCCAGCGAGCTGCTACTCGCCCAGCGAGTTCAGCAGGTGCAGCAACATTTGTTCTTGCTTCTGTAATCCACTTCCAGTCTTGGTAAGTTGTCTAAAACCCTCTTTGCTCCTTTCTCAAATTATGTGGAGATTGTTCCATGGTCTTAACCTCAGCAAGTTATCAAACACTTATCAAACCATTCTTTTTCCATTTCTTTGTTCTCAAGGACTATGGGGTTTCAAGTGAGTCATGGAAGTTGAGCTGTGATGCTGTAGCAGAGCTAGTGCCAGTGTAAAGCTTCCTTATCAGGTGGGTTCTTTAGGATAGTGTAGTTAGTCCCCCAAAACCATGAATTTTGCATGTTAACATAGGAAATTAGGAAATCAATTATGTGAGGAGAAACAACCCCCAATTTCTCTTCTATTCTGTTCTATATTAATTATATTATGTTTCTGCACTTTCTCAGAGGATGATTGTAGGTGTACTATTTTAAAATTAATGATTTTCGCAAAACAGGTGTTTTCTGCATGCACTCGCCATAGCGAGTTGCTAGCGAGCATTCATGGCGAGTAACCAAGTTCTGGGCTGATGAAACTCGCCATGGCGAGCATCTGCTCGCCTAGCGAGTTGATTTAGGCCAGGACCTGCAGTTCGCCATGGCGAGCTTTGTAACTCGCCGTAGCGAGCTAAGTGCAGAATGACTCATTTTCAGTTTCTAAAATAATTCTAAAGCACTCGTTTTATACCCTCATCTGAGATAGATATCTTGCAGTTATATAATGTATTTAATGTTAAACAGGAGGTCAAGCATAATTCCGAATCTTAGGGTATAACTTAGAATTAAGATTACATGTCTCCCCGGGCTTTGGAAAATTATGGTAGTAATAACTAAACTAGTATCAGTCAATTAGGTGCGATTGTGATGTCGCTTTATGGACTCCCAATGGGATACTCCATTAGGATAAGTTATTGTGAGCTGCATGCCGTGACCGAATCGGTTGACGGATATGGCAGGCCTCTGAGACCTGCTCACCTCAGAGTGACCTCGTGTTTAAAATGAATAAGATTTATTGATCTGTGTTACACCTTTAATTCTGTTGTTATGTTATGTTATGTATACTAGTATGTTACGACTGATTAGGTACCCCGGTGTAGTCACCATTAGGAGGGTAGTAGGACTCACTGAGGCTTAGTAGTCTCACCCCACTCCAAACAACTTTTTTTAGGTAGACAGGTTAACCGGAGCAAGGACCAGGACGGAGCTGATGTTTGGAGCTGAGCTTGATTCATCAGACTTGAAGATTGTAGTCTTCATCTTTGTTTTAGTCTTATTCTGTTTATCTCAAAACCTTATTGTTTCCGCTGTATTTTTTTTATCGGTTACATTGTATCTGAAACAAGTTGTATCTTGTTTAATTAATTCAAAAATTTATTTGTACTCAGATTCCATTATGTATGTCTCGACTAAATATTCTAGGTATTTTAGTTGGGGCGTTATAATTGGTATCAGAGCAGGTCGATTCAGTATCGGACCTTGCCATGAGTCAGAACAATTCTTTCCTAAACAATACAGACCCTTTGGATCTGGACTGTTTGCGCTGAAACTGTCACGTGCTGAGCCTGATCAACCCAGTATTGTGTATGGTAGGCAGTGTATTATGGTTTAGAACTGAAGTGAACTCTGAAATTCCAGCGTTAACATCGTAGTGAAACGCAATCAAGGAGCTGTCACTGTAGAAAAACCTTATAAGTGGATTCTGGGACAGTGGCAGATGGTGCCACAGAAGTAAGTCGCGTAACACAAGACATGAGTTCAGTTGTAGATTGAAGGGAAGTGAGTATATCCTTAAGACTGAAGTGCGCAGTGCACAACAGTATTCCACTGACACAGTGTGTCAGGTGAATTTCCTGAGCCTAGAATTACCCTACCCTATCAGGAGCTAAGTCCAACCAAGTTTGGGAATCCATCAACAATCTATACCAGTAGGCAGTCAATCAATCTAGTTAATACTTGGGAAGTATGAGTGTTGTACTAAGTAGAAATCTGGAAACCACAGAATAACCTTTCTCAAATCTGTCCCACTCGCTTAGCGAGTAATCACTCGCTGCAGCAAGCTTAGCAGACTGCAACTGCCACTTGTTACTGCCTCATTTCCTGTCCAACTGTTTTGGCCTTGATGTTAGTCTCCAGCCCTTTCATAAACTTACAATCATACCTTCTGGTCTTAGGGTAAGTGATTCTTAACTACCTCGTGTGCGTAAAGACCATAGAGAAAATGCATTTGGACATAACACCAGAAGAGGGAAGCCAATGACCCTACTAAGCTACCCGGAACTTAGCTCTTCCAGAATAAAGAGTTGAACAGCACAAGTGAGAAAGATTCATCTGTATTAGGAAAACTTAGTTAGACTTCATACCTGTTCAATTAATTTGAAATCCCTATTTAGCTAAGCCTATCCCAAGATTACCAAACCTTAAGGTTCTCAATGGAACGAGGACGTACTTCCTTATGGAAAACCAGCACTTGAAATAGGAATTAGTAAACCAAGCCTGTTGCTAAATGTCTAATTATCCAGAGTAAGTAAGAAGCTCCTATATGTTTAAAAGTTAGGTAGCCTTAGGTAAACTCCCTTAACTCTTAGAAGTCCATACCTGAATTGGACCAACGAAGATTCAGCCTTGACTAATCACAGCAGTTAGACTTTCCTTTTAGAGGTACCACATCCAACGTGACACACTAAGTATTAGCACATATATAAGTAACTAGAATAAGCAAACTTAGTATAGTGGACCTGACGTACATCATTGTAACAGGAATCAAATAAGGACTTAAGCAACTTTTAGCAGTAGAGGTTTAAAGTCCAAACTTTCTCCCTAAACCACCAGTCGTCTAGTGCGAGACAGGAACCCTTAGGTACCCAGAAGTTTGACAGATAGTAAATCTCTAGTAACCATACAAGCCACCAAGCTAATCTATAGAACATTATCATCAAACAATTAGAAGTTAACAACAGAACCTTACCAAGTAGGTTTATCATGCCTTGCACCAAAAACTAGAAATCCCCTTTCTGGAAATACCGTACCTAAGGATACACATTAGATATCATTACCCTATGTTCCTAGATTAGAAACTCAATATAGTTAACCTGTTAGATATCTCAGCAAAAGAGACTTCAAGATGAATCACATAAGTTAAGAGAAACCAAGAATAGAACTCAAGCACATTCCAATACTCCTTCCATGTCATTTTATCAGATTATCCTCTAGAACACCTACATCTTGTATTCTCTTACCGTGAACCTATTAAGTAAACACCTAAGATTATTCTTTCAGATATCAGTGACTTGGATTAACCTGTTATTGATTACCAGTAGTCGCATCAGATTAAGTTTAGTTAGTAAAACCGTTAAGTATTGCCGTTAGCACATGTAAATGCCGAGTGACTTGTAAACTACCTTGTCATTAAGTAGCATAGAGTCCGGAAGCTCAGTTTCATATTAGGTTACCCTTTTTCTAAACGTATTCAATCCCTGGATCAGTTAGTTGAGAAATCAGTAGCAATAGTTAAACCATATGTGAGAGTTACTATTCAATCGCCATTAGAATTGAAATACGTATTAGAAACCAACTAGCTACCAAGTTCAAGGATTAGATTTAATCAGCCACCGTTATCAATGCTTTAGTACCAAACCGTAGGAAACATGTTCAGAGGAGTGTAACAATGAGAGATCCTATTAGTGACACTAGTCACCTAGGCCAGTCTTTTAGACTTATATATTACTTACCCGGGAATATGAGAATTAAATATAAGTTAGTTTCCATTAGACACCAATGACCTTACCTATTTCAACACCTGTCAGCTGAGAGATTATTAAACTGAGATAAACCCTCCTGCGAGATTTTGCCAAGCGAGAAACTTGAGTAAAGACTTAGCTGTCCCAGCCTGAGAGAAACATAAGAGTGAATTGTGGAAGTATAAGTCTGAACCTACAAAAGAGACCAACATCGGTTACCTCTTTATACATGGACTCCCTCTTTAACCTTGATTCGAGCCGAACAATGTTTAAATTCCCCGTCCGTAGTTCTTGGAACACTACGAACGCGTACTCGCTCTAACTTATCTGAATTACATCTTAGACACGTATCCTTCCTCTTGTTTGAAGCTTCCTGTCAGTCAAGTATTTCACACAAATTCAAATCAGATTCAGCTATCCAATGTTATCGACGTCAGTCAGTCGCACTAATTCCGTGAAGCATCACACTTAAGTAATCCTACTCTATGCTTTTAGTCTTTCAGCTATGTCGTTAAATAACTCATTCGTATTGTAGAAATCAATTGCCCCGGAGATCCACGGATAGTTTTCGATTCAACTCTCAAACGTTAGTTAATCTGTTAAGTAGCAACCTCATCTGTTCTGACACAAATGACGTCGCTCAGTGTCAGCAAGTCATTTGGACTTCGTACATCCAAACCATGTAACCAGTGTTCTCAACTTAGTGGTTAACCGTATTCGTCGGAACCTTCCAGCCAAATTCAGAGTTAAGATCATAGTTAATTCCAATTCAGAGAAATTCAGTCGCTCTAACGACACCAGTATTGAGAATCCAAGCCTTTCAATTCCATCCAAAACTCATGATTAGATTAGCGTGTTGAATTCTAGTGTCTCTGCCGTATGTTCGACCTTTCAGCCTTGTCTATCGTAACCTTGTGAGACCGAGTGTTAAGCCTGAGTAACTTGACCCGGATACTCCGATTCTAAGCCTAGACCTCTTCAGCCAGTTCACCTGAGTGAATGAATTAATTACTCATTAGAGTAATGATTCATGTTAATCGAATTTGTACTGTGATCATAAGGATACGTCGGTTAGTTCAGCCTACCGTCTTAAGCTTTGCCAACCTTTTCAGCCTGAGCAATACAAGAGCAAATCCAGAGTGTTCAAATTAGCCAAGTATGGAACCCGACCGATTAGACAAGCCTCGTGCAATACATATCAGCGAAGGACCTTGAACGAGAATGACCTTTTAACTTCAAGAGAGGATCTGAACCTAAGTGCATACGCATGTTGGAAGTACAACTTGATCACTGTGTCGGGCCAGGGTGGATTAAATTGTAGGTGGGATTTTGTCGGACAACTATAGGTTCGTCTGCGAACGAGTCTGACTCGTTGGCAGAAGAATCAGTAGTGTTTAGACAATTTTCCACTCGTTTTATATTTAAATCGATCCTGGAATAATAGGCGACACCGTGGTACAGATGTGCATACGACGTGTTATGCATTAAGGTATTCGGGAAGGAAGAACCTCTGTAGAAGGACTAACCTGAATTGTACCCTGCGAACCCTCAGTTTTAACCCCAAGACAAGTGTATCAACCAAGCCAGATACCGACCTTCTAAGACAGTAAGGTGTTTGGAGCTGTGTCACTAGATGTGAAAGAAGCATAACCGTAGTTGAAGTAGGGGAGTAAGAGACAAAATTAAGATGGAAGCGACACTGTCAGAAGGTAACAGTGATAATCAGAGTGCGCAACGCGAAACCTTTGAGAATGTGAGGATAATTTTTGACCAATAATCGTAAGAGAGGAAAGTTTTATTCCAAGGGGTTGAATGCTTTAAACTGGAGAGCTGAAAAAGTGTAGTTTCAGATACAGATATAAACAACCTACCCTGATGTGAATGGAGAAGTTTAAATTTCGAGGACGAAATTTCTTTAAGGAGGGTAGATTGTAACACCCCCGAATTAATTAATAGAAGAATATTAATTAATAGTGTTATAAAAGGGCATTAGTTGAGAAACACAATTGCTTTTGTTAGTAAATGCAGGGACAAAATTGGAAATTAAAATCAAGGCATGTGTTGAGACTATATAAGACCAAGCCTTATACCACTTACTTCAATTCATTTTTCACAAATCAGTAACAGAACATTTCCTCTTCCTCTCTTTGCCTCTCACGCCTTCTTTCACTTCAGCAACAACAACACTCATCTATCACTCAATCTTACATGCAAGCAAGAAATCCTAACCTTTGATTAAGCATTAGCCAAGCCAAAGGTTCAATTTCATCCCTTTTTCCCTCTTGGCCGAATTCCACCCATTTTCTTATCTCTTGGGAAGTTTGTGAAAATTGGAAGTGGATGGCTGCATGAGAATGGATGATATGCTTCAGTTCAAACTATGGAATACTAAGAAATTCTGAGGTAAGTCCTAGGGTTTTAATCATTCTCTTTGATTCAAATTCAATTGTTTTGGAACCTAAATCTCTTAACCACTATTCTGGTACTGCATGTATGTTTAAACACTCAATTCTTGGCTGGAGTTTGGATGGGAAGATGGATTAAAGGCCGGAATTGATGCAGAAATCGCAGAATTGCGTTTCAGTACTGTGACAACCCGCCCTGGCGCAGGGTAGCTCGCCCCAGCGAGCTTGTCAGCAAACCTGCATTTTCTGCTACTGTGTTAACTCGCCCCAGCGAGCTGCTACTCGCCCAGCGAGTTCAGCAGGTGCAGCAACATTTGTTCTTGCTTCTGTAATCCACTTCCAGTCTTGGTAAGTTGTCTAAAACCCTCTTTGCTCCTTTCTCAAATTATGTGGAGATTGTTCCATGGTCTTAACCTCAGCAAGTTATCAAACACTTATCAAACCATTCTTTTTCCATTTCTTTGTTCTCAAGGACTATGGGGTTTCAAGTGAGTCATGGAAGTTGAGCTGTGATGTTGTAGCAGAGCTAGTGCCAGTGTAAAGCTTCCTTATCAGGTGGGTTCTTTAGGATAGTGTAGTTAGTCCCCCAAAACCATGAATTTTGCATGTTAACATAGGAAATTAGGAAATCAATTATGTGAGGAGAAACAACCCCCAATTTCTCTTCTATTCTGTTCTATATTAATTATATTATGTTTCTGCACTTTCTCAGAGGATGATTGTAGGTGTACTATTTTAAAATTAATGATTTTCGCAAAACAGGTGTTTTCTGCATGCACTCGCCATAGCGAGTTGCTAGCGAGCATTCATGGCGAGTAACCAAGTTCTGGGCTGATGAAACTCGCCATGGCGAGCATCTGCTCGCCTAGCGAGTTGATTTAGGCCAGGACCTGCAGTTCGCCATGGCGAGCTTGGTAACTCGCCGTAGCGAGCTAAGTGCAGAATGACTCATTTTCAGTTTCTAAAATAATTCTAAAGCACTCGTTTTATACCCTCATCTGAGATAGATATCTTGCAGTTATATAATGTATTTAATGTTAAACAGGAGGTCAAGCATAATTCCGAATCTTAGGGTATAACTTAGAATTAAGATTACATGTCTCCCCGGGCTTTGGAAAATTATGGTAGTAATAACTAAACTAGTATCAGTCAATTAGGTGCGATTGTGATGTCGCTTTATGGACTCCCAATGGGATACTCCATTAGGATAAGTTATTGTGAGCTGCATGCCGTGACCGAATCGGTTGACGGATATGGCAGGCCTCTGAGACCTGCTCACCTCAGAGTGACCTCGTGTTTAAAATGAATAAGATTTATTGATCTGTGTTACACCTTTAATTCTGTTGTTATGTTATGTTATGTATACTAGTATGTTACGACTGATTAGGTACCCCGGTGTAGTCACCATTAGGAGGGTAGTAGGACTCACTGAGGCTTAGTAGTCTCACCCCACTCCAAACAACTTTTTTTAGGTAGACAGGTTAACCGGAGCAAGGACCAGGACGGAGCTGATGTTTGGAGCTGAGCTTGATTCATCAGACTTGAAGATTGTAGTCTTCATCTTTGTTTTAGTCTTATTCTGTTTATCTCAAAACCTTATTGTTTCCGCTGTATTTTTTTTATCGGTTACATTGTATCTGAAACAAGTTGTATCTTGTTTAATTAATTCAAAAATTTATTTGTACTCAGATTCCATTATGTATGTCTCGACTAAATATTCTAGGTATTTTAGTTGGGGCGTTATACGTTTCACTCAAGGTATGCTATTATGCTTATTTTAGCTATTCTTAATTTTATTCTTTAATCACTACTTACAGTTATCGATATTTTATGATGAATATAGAAAAATATGATGTTTTGCGATCATACACCTTGTCTTGATTATAAGCTTAAAATGAGTACGTAGTCTTTCAATTTACCTGATAGTATGTATGAATAAATGGATTGTATTGTGTAGAGATGTCTCTGAAGTAAAATATGATATTTGAACCATCGGTGTTCAAATTTCGAAAAACTCAAAAGATTAAGGAATTTTGCCCAAATTTGATTGAAAATATCAAGTTGTCTTAAACTTGATAATTGAGTTATCGACTTCTCATTGGATAGTGAGCCCGAATGATATCCCAAATTTAATATGTTGAAGGTATAAAATAGATGGATTATACTTTGTCCGGATGTTCCTAAAGGAAAAAGATGATGAAATTTTGTCGGAATAGAATTGAATTTGTAAAATGGATCGATTATATTTTGCCCGGATGTTCCTAAATGATATATGATATTTGACTCTTCGCTGTTCTAAAATTGAAAAACAAAAAAGGTGATGGAATTTTGTCGGAATATATTTGAAGGTGTAAAATGGATCGATTGTGTTTTGCCCGGATGTCCCTAAAGGATATATGATATTCGTCCTTTCGCGGTTCTAAAATTGAAAAACAAAAAAGATGATGGAAGTTTGTCGGAATAGTATTGAAAATCAAATTTGATATTTGAATCAAGTTGTCCTAAACTTGATAAATTGAAATTGATTGAATCGGTTGTCGGAATGTAGGCTCTTTGATCAACAAATTTCAACATATGCGTTTCACTCAAGGTATGCTATTATGCTTATTTTAGCTATTCTTAATTTTATTCTTTAATCACTACTTACAGTTATCGATATTTTATGATGAATATAGAAAAATATGATGTTTTGCGATCATACACCTTGTCTTGATTATAAGCTTAAAATGAGTACGTAGTCTTTCAATTTACCTGATAGTATGTATGAATAAATGGATTGTATTGTGTAGAGATGTCTCTGAAGTAAAATATGATATTTGAACCATCGGTGTTCAAATTTCGAAAAACTCAAAAGATTAAGGAATTTTGCCCAAATTTGATTGAAAATATCAAGTTGTCTTAAACTTGATAATTGAGTTATCGACTTCTCATTGAATAGTGAGCCCGAATGATATCCCAAATTTGATAAATTGAAGGTATAAAATAGATGGATTATACTTTGTCCGGATGTCCCTAAAGGAAAAAGATGATGAAATTTTGTCGGAATAGAATTGAATTTGTAAAATGGATCGATTATATTTTGCCCGGATGTTCCTAAAGGATATATGATATTTGACTCTTCGCTGTTCTAAAATTGAAAAACAAAAAAGGTGATGGAATTTTGTCGGCATATATTTGAAGGTGTAAAATGGATCGATTATGTTTTGCCCGGTTGTCCCTAAAGGATATATGATATTCGACCTTTCGCGGTTCTAAAATTGAAAAACAGAAAAGATGATGGAAGTTTGTCGGAATAGTATTGAAAATCAAATTTGATATTTGAATCAAGTTGTCCTAAACTTGATAAATTGAAATTGATTGAATCGGTTGTCGGAATGTAGGCTCTTTGATCAACAAATTTCAACATATGCGTTTCACTCAAGGTATGCTATTATGCTTATTTTAGCTATTCTTAATTTTATTCTTTAATCACTACTTACAGTTATCGATATTTTATGATGAATATAGAAAAATATGATGTTTTGCGATCATACACCTTGTCTTGATTATAAGCTTAAAATGAGTACGTAGTCTTTCAATTTACCTGATAGTATGTATGAATAAATGGATTGTATTGTGTAGAGATGTCTCTGAAGTAAAATATGATATTTGAACCATCGGTGTTCAAATTTCGAAAAACTCAAAAGATTAAGGAATTTTGCCCAAATTTGATTGAAAATATCAAGTTGTCTTAAACTTGATAATTGAGTTATCGACTTCTCATTGAATAGTGAGCCCGAATGATATCCCAAATTTGATAAATTGAAGGTATAAAATAGATGGATTATACTTTGTCAGGATGTCCCTAAAGGAAAAAGATGATGAAATTTTGTCGGAATAGAATTGAATTTGTAAAATGGATCGATTATAGTTTGCCCGGATGTTCCTAAAGGATATATGATATTTGACTCTTCGCGGTTCTAAAATTGAAAAACAAAAAAGGTGATGAAATTTTGTTGGAATAGAATTGAAGGTGTAAAATGGATCGATTATGTTTTGCTCGGATGTCCCTAAAGGATATATGATTTCGACCTTTCGCGGTTCTAAAATTGAAAAACAAAAAAGATGATGGAATTTTGTCGGAATAGTATTGAAAATCAAATTTGATATTTGAATCAAGTTGTCCTAAACTTGATAAATTGAAATTGATTGAATCGGTTGTTGGAATGTAGGCTCTTTGATCAACAAATTTCAACATATGCGGTTCACTCAAGGTATGCTATTATGCTTATTTTAGCTATTCTTAATTTTATTCTTTAATCACTACTTACAATTATCGATATTTTACGATGGATATAGAAAAATATGATGTTTTGCGATCATACACCTTGTCTTGATTATAAGCTTAAAATGAATATGTAGTATTTCAATTTACATGATCGTATGTATGAATAGATGGATTGTATTGTGTAGAGATGTCTCTGAAGTAAAATATGATATTTGAACCATCGGTGTTCAAATTTCGAAAAACTCAAAAGATTATGGAATTTTGCCCAAATTTGATTGAAAATATCAAGTTGTCTTAAACTTGATAATTGAGTTATCGACTTCTCATTGGATAGTGAGCCCGAATGATATCCCAAATTTAATATGTTGAAGGTATAAAATAGATGGATAATACTTTGTCCGGATGTTCCTAAAGGAAAAAGATGATGAAATTTTGTCGGAATAGAATTGAATTTGTAAAATGGATCGATTATATTTTGCCCGGATATCCCTAAAGGATATATGATATTTGACTCTTCGCGGTTCTAAAATTGAAAAACAAAAAAGGTGATGGAATTTTGTCGGAATAGATTTGAAGGTGTAAAATGGATCGATTATGTTTTGCCCGGATGTCCCTAAAGGATATATGATATTCGACCTTTCGCGGTTCTAAAATTGAAAAACAAAAAAGATGATGGAAGTTTGTCGGAATAGTATTGAAAATCAAATTTGATATTTGAATCAAGTTGTCCTAAACTTGATAAATTGAAATTGATTGAATCGGTTGTCGGAATGTAGGCTCTTTGATCAACAAATTTCAACATATGCGTTTCACTCAAGGTATGCTATTATGCTTATTTTAGCTATTCTTAATTTTATTCTTTAATCACTACTTACAGTTATCGATATTTTATGATGAATATAGAAAAATATGATGTTTTGCGATCATACACCTTGTCTTGATTATAAGCTTAAAATGAGTACGTAGTCTTTCAATTTACCTGATAGTATGTATGAATAAATGGATTGTATTGTGTAGAGATGTCTCTGAAGTAAAATATGATATTTGAACCATCGGTGTTCAAATTTCGAAAAACTCAAAAGATTAAGGAATTTTGCCCAAATTTGATTGAAAATATCAAGTTGTCTTAAACTTGATAATTGAGTTATCGACTTCTCATTGAATAGTGAGCCCGAATGATATCCCAAATTTGATAAATTGAAGGTATAAAATAGATGGATTATACTTTGTCCGGATGTCCCTAAAGGAAAAAGATGATGAAATTTTGTCAGAATAGAATTGAATTTGTAAAATGGATCGATTATATTTTGCCCGGATGTTCCTAAAGGATATATGATATTTGACTCTTCGCTGTTCTAAAATTGAAAAACAAAAAAGGTGATGGAATTTTGTCGGAATATATTTGAAGGTGTAAAATGGATCGATTATGTTTTGCCCGGTTGTCCCTAAAGGATATATGATATTCGACCTTTCGCGGTTCTAAAATTGAAAAACAGAAAAGATGATGGAAGTTTGTCGGAATAGTATTGAAAATCAAATTTGATATTTGAATCAAGTTGTCCTAAACTTGATAAATTGAAATTGATTGAATCGGTTGTCGGAATGTAGGCTCTTTGATCAACAAATTTCAACATATGCGTTTCACTCAAGGTATGCTATTATGCTTATTTTAGCTATTCTTAATTTTATTCTTTAATCACTACTTACAGTTATCGATATTTTATGATGAATATAGAAAAATATGATGTTTTGCGATCATACACCTTGTCTTGATTATAAGCTTAAAATGAGTACGTAGTCTTTCAATTTACCTGATAGTATGTATGAATAAATGGATTGTATTGTGTAGAGATGTCTCTGAAGTAAAATATGATATTTGAACCATCGGTGTTCAAATTTCGAAAAACTCAAAAGATTAAGGAATTTTGCCCAAATTTGATTGAAAATATCAAGTTGTCTTAAACTTGATAATTGAGTTATCGACTTCTCATTGAATAGTGAGCCCGAATGATATCCCAAATTTGATAAATTGAAGGTATAAAATAGATGGATTATACTTTGTCAGGATGTCCCTAAAGGAAAAAGATGATGAAATTTTGTCGGAATAGAATTGAATTTGTAAAATGGATCGATTATAGTTTGCCCGGATGTTCCTAAAGGATATATGATATTTGACTCTTCGCGGTTCTAAAATTGAAAAACAAAAAAGGTGATGAAATTTTGTTGGAATAGAATTGAAGGTGTAAAATGGATCGATTATGTTTTGCTCGGATGTCCCTAAAGGATATATGATTTCGACCTTTCGCGGTTCTAAAATTGAAAAACAAAAAAGATGATGGAATTTTGTCGGAATAGTATTGAAAATCAAATTTGATATTTGAATCAAGTTGTTCTAAACTTGATAAATTGAAATTGATTGAATCGGTTGTTGGAATGTAGGCTCTTTGATCAACAAATTTCAACATATGCGGTTCACTCAAGGTATGCTATTATGCTTATTTTAGCTATTCTTAATTTTATTCTATAATCACTACTTACAATTATCGATATTTTACGATGGATATAGAAAAATATGATGTTTTGCGATCATACACCTTGTCTTGATTATAAGCTTAAAATGAATATGTAGTATTTCAATTTACATGATCGTATGTATGAATATATGGATTGTATTGTGTAGAGATGTCTCTGAAGTAAAATATGATATTTGAACCATCGGTGTTCAAAATTCGAAAAACTCAAAAGATTATGGAATTTTGCCCAAATTTGATTGAAAATATCAAGTTGTCTTAAACTTGATAATTGAGTTATCGACTTCTCATTGGATAGTGAGCCCGAATGATATCCCAAATTTAATATGTTGAAGGTATAAAATAGATGGATAATACTTTGTCCGGATGTTCCTAAAGGAAAAAGATGATGAAATTTTGTCGGAATAGAATTGAATTTGTAAAATGGATCGATTATATTTTGCCCGGATATCCCTAAAGGATATATGATATTTGACTCTTCGCGGTTCTAAAATTGAAAAACAAAAAAGGTGATGGAATTTTGTCGGAATAGATTTGAAGGTGTAAAATGGATCGATTATGTTTTGCCCGGATGTCCCTAAAGGATATATGATATTCGACCTTTCGCGGTTCTAAAATTGAAAAACAAAAAAGATGATGGAAGTTTGTCGGAATAGTATTGAAAATCAAATTTGATATTTGAATCAAGTTGTCCTAAACTTGATAAATTGAAATTGATTGAATCGGTTGTCGGAATGTAGGCTCTTTGATCAACAAATTTCAACATATGCGTTTCACTCAAGGTATGCTATTATGCTTATTTTAGCTATTCTTAATTTTATTCTTTAATCACTACTTACAGTTATCGATATTTTACGATGGATATAGAAAAATATGATGTTTTGCGATCATACACCTTGTCTTGATTATAAGCTTAAAATGAATATGTAGTATTTCAATTTACCTGATAGTATGTATGAATAGATGGATTGTATTGTGTAGAGATGTCTCTGAAGTAAAATATGATATTTGAACCATCGGTGCTCAAATTTCGAAAAACTCAAAAGATTATGGAATTTTGCCCAAATTTGATTGAAAATATCAAGTTGTCTTAAACTTGATAATTGAGTTATCGACTTCTCATTGGATAGTGAGCCCGAATGATATCCCAAATTTAATATGTTGAAGGTATAAAATAGATGGATTATACTTTGTCCGGATGTTCCTAAAGGAAAAAGATGATGAAATTTTGTCGGAATAGAATTGAATTTGTAAAATGGATCGATTATATTTTGCCCGGATGTTCCTAAAGGATATATGATATTTGACTCTTCGCTGTTCTAAAATTGAAAAACAAAAAAGGTGATGGAATTTTGTCGGAATATATTTGAAGGTGTAAAATGGATCGATTATGTTTTGCCCGGATGTCCCTAAAGGATATATGATATTCGACCTTTCGCGGTTCTAAAATTGAAAAACAAAAAAGATGATGGAAGTTTGTCGGAATAGTATTGAAAATCAAATTTGATATTTGAATCAAGTTGTCCTAAACTTGATAAATTGAAATTGATTGAATCGGTTGTCGGAATGTAGGCTCTTTGATCAACAAATTTCAACATATGTGTTTCACTCAAGGTATGCTATTATGCTTATTTTAGCTATTCTTAATTTTATTCTTTAATCACTACTTACAGTTATCGATATTTTATGATGAATATAGAAAAATATGATGTTTTGCGATCATACACCTTGTCTTGATTATAAGCTTAAAATGAGTACGTAGTCTTTCAATTTACCTGATAGTATGTATGAATAAATGGATTGTATTGTGTAGAGATGTCTCTGAAGTAAAATATGATATTTGAACCATCGGTGTTCAAATTTCGAAAAACTCAAAAGATTAAGGAATTTTGCCCAAATTTGATGGAAAATATCAAGTTGTCTTAAACTTGATAATTGAGTTATCGACTTCTCATTGAATAGTGAGCCCGAATGATATCCCAAATTTGATAAATTGAAGGTATAAAATAGATGGATTATACTTTGTCCGGATGTCCCTAAAGGAAAAAGATGATGAAATTTTGTCGGAATAGAATTGAATTTGTAAAATGGATCGATTATAGTTTGCCCGGATGTTCCTAAAGGATATATGATATTTGACTCTTTGCGGTTCTAAAAATGAAAAACAAAAAAGGTGATGAAATTTTGTTGGAATAGAATTGAAGGTGTAAAATGGATCGATTATGTTTTGCCCGGATGTCCCTAAAGGATATATGATATTCGACCTTTCGCGGTTCTAAAATTGAAAAACAAAAAAGATGATGGAATTTTGTCGGAATAGTATTGAAAATCAAATTTGATATTTGAATCAAGTTGTCCTAAACTTGATAAATTGAAATTGATTGAATCGGTTGTTGGAATGTAGGCTCTTTGATCAACAAATTTCAACATATGCGGTTCACTCAAGGTATGCTATTATGCTTATTTTAGCTATTCTTAATTTTATTCTTTAATCACTACTTACAATTATCGATATTTTACGATGGATATAGAAAAATATGATGTTTTGCGATCATACACCTTGTCTTGATTATAAGCTTAAAATGAATATGTAGTATTTCAATTTACCTGATAGTATGTATGAATAGATGGATTGTATTGTGTAGAGATGTCTCTGAAGTAAAATATGATATTTGAACAATCGGTGTTCAAATTTCGAAAAACTCAAAAGATTATGGAATTTTGCCCAAATTTGATTGAAAATATCAAGTTGTCTTAAACTTGATAATTGAGTTATCGACTTCTCATTGGATAGTGAGCCCGAATGATATCCCAAATTTAATATGTTGAAGGTATAAAATAGATGGATTATACTTTGTCCGGATGTTCCTAAAGGAAAAAGATGATGAAATTTTGTCGGAATAGAATTGAATTTGTAAAATGGATCGATTATATTTTTGTAACATCCCTAGCTTTAAATTAATAAAGGAATATTAATTAAAGTCAATTATTGGAACTTAATTGGAGTTAAGTGTTAGAATTAGAATTAAGGGATTTTATTAAGTGACACAAGTACTATTTCGTATATTAGCGATTGGAATAATTATCGATATGAGACAAACCTTCACATAAGTTATATACATGAGTGGATATAAAAAGAACTAGTGGACTTAGAAACCACTATGTGAGGCCCATATTTGGAAACAAGAAAAGAAATAAATAGTGGAAATGGGTTGATTGTTGAGAATCAGTAGAACCAAAACAAAACACCTTTCCCTTTAGCTCTCATTCTCTCTCACGATAAACAGCAGCAAAACCACCCCATAACCAAAGTCAATTTCCAATATCCTCTCTTTGGCTCTGCATGCATCAAATCCATACCAATCTTGATCATCCAAGCTTCTAGTAAACCTTTTCAAACATAGAATCCTCCTCATTCTTCCTTAATCCAAATCGATCAAGCTACAACAAGGGTTCTATGGCAGAGTAGCTAAGTAGCACCTGCCCAAAATTCATGAAGAGCAAGGTGAGAA
Organism: Trifolium repens; assembly: GCA_030408175.1. Classification (NCBI taxonomy): domain Eukaryota; kingdom Viridiplantae; phylum Streptophyta; class Magnoliopsida; order Fabales; family Fabaceae; genus Trifolium; species Trifolium repens. Next base: position 46,250,224 of record CP125837.1, read on the forward strand.
ACCCAATCTCCATAAATTCATGGAATCCCAAAAAATCATCCAACCACTCTAATCTCACTCTATACTTGAAATTCGTTGCTGCATGTGTATTTACTACCTTAAATACGAGTTTGGAGACTACTGGGAAGCTATGGGTGCTTTGGAAAGGTGGAGATTTGGAGAAAAACGACTGAACCATGTCTGCTGGTTCTGCAACGCTCGCTCAGCGAGCATGCACTCGCCGTGGCGAGTTGGTCAACACTGTTGCATGTGTTTTCACTTCTGTAGCCAATTCTGTACTCGTGGTAAGTCATTTAGAGTTTCTTTGGTACCCTTCTCAGTTCTGGAATGATGATTCCATTTCCTTAAACCTTAGTAATTGTTCCAGACACTTATTAAGTAATTCATTCCTTCCTTTTTGGCTCATGAGCAAAGTGGGAGCTTCAAGTGAGTCCTGGACAGAAAGTTTTGATGCTGTAGCAGAGCTAGATTGCATGTTAAAGCTTCTTTACAGGTGGGTTCTTTAGGATAGTGTAGATAGTTTCCCCCAAAATTGAATATTTGCATGTTAACATAGGAAATTAGGGGTTAATTGTGTGAGGAGATATAACTCCCAATTTCTCTTCTATTCTGTTCTAATATTAATTATATTATGTATCTGCACTTTCTCAGAGGATGATTGTAGGTGTACTCTTTTAAAATTAATGATTTTTCGTAAAACAGGGTGTTTCTGCATGAACTCGCCATAGCGAGTTGCTAGCGAGCATTCATGGCGAGCTGGGCTCTGAGCTGATGAAACTCGCCATGGCGAGCTTCTGCTCGCCACAGCGAGTTGATTTAGGTGAGGACCTATAATCTCGCCATAGCGAGCTGGTGACTCGCCGTAGCAAGCTAAGTGCAGAATGACTCATATTTTCAATTTCTAAAACATTCCTAAAGCACTCGTTTTATATCCTCATCTGAGACAGATAGCTTACAGATATATAATGTATTTAATGTTAAACGGGAAGTCAAGCACAATTCTGAATATTAGGGTATAACTTAGAATTAGGTTTGTATGCTCCCCGGATTTTGGGAAATTACGGTAGTAATAACTAAATTAGTATCAGTCACTTAGGAGCGATTCTGAATTGTCGCATATAGATTTCCCAATGGGAATATCCATCAGGTTATGTATTGTGAGCTGTATGCCGTGATCGGTCCGATCGACGGACAAGGCAGGCCTCCGAGATATGCTCACCTCGGAGAATCCTTGCGGTTAAAATGAATAAGAGTTAATTTCTGTGTTACACCTATATTTATGCTATTATGTTATGATTATGTTAGTAATGAAACGACTGATTTTAGGTGCCCCCGGTGTAGTTACCTCTAGGAGGGTAGTAGGACTCACTGAGGCTTAGTAGTCTCACCCCACTCCAAATCAATTTTTTTAGGTAAACAGGTTATCCGGAGCAAGGACCAGGTAGGAGACTGACAGTTGGAGCCGAGCTTGGATTGTCAGACTAGAAGGCTTTAGTCTTCTTCTTGTTTCTTAGTTAATCTGTTTACTTATCGTTGTTTCCCTTCCGCTGTATTTTATCAGTTTATTCTTCTGTTTCTATGCCAAGTTGTAACTCCGTAAAATAATTAAAGTAAATTTTAATGTACTCAGATTCAATTATTTATGTTTTGACTAAATATTCTAGATATTTTAGTTGGGGCGTTATAATTGGTATCAGAGCAGGTCGATCCAGTATCGGACCTTGCCATGAGTCATTCAACTCTTCCTAAGTAATACGGACCCTTTGGATCTGGACTGTTTACGCTGAAACCATCGCGTGCTGAGCCTGATCAACTCAGTATTGTGTACGGTAGGCAGGGTATTATGGTTTAGAACTGAAGTGAACTCTGGAATTCCACCGTTAAATCCGTAGTGAAACTACAACCGAGGAGCAATCGTCGAAGGAAGTTCTTATAAGCGGATTTTGGAACATGGCAAATGGTGCCACAGGAGTAAGTTGTAGGAAAACAAGCGATGAATGCAAGTGTACCCTATACTGAAATGTGTAGTGCATAACAATAGTTCCACTAACACTGAGTGTCAGCTAGACTTCCTAAGACCAGAAGTAACCTCACCCTTATTGGATGGACTGCAGAATTATTCTTTCACCTTCTGTCTAACTCGCTTAGCGAGCAAGTACTCGCTGCAGTGAGCTTAGCAGGCTGCGGTTATCACTTAATGCTACCTTGTCTTATGTCCAGACATTCTAACCGGATGCCAACCAGTCTTATTACCGCTTAGGATATTAATACTAGAAGCCGACGACACAGAAACTACATTAGTGCCAGACAGTGGGAGACATGACTCGATTAGATTAGCAGGTAGAAGTCCTTACTAGAGACATCAGCCACCCAGACCAATCTTTTTAGTACACATGATTAGTTACCCAGACACATGCAAACAAGTTAGTTTCAACTCAGGTTAGCAAACCAATACCTCCCCACATTTAGACCTTTCAGCTAAAAGACTTTTGGAATCAGTTAGACCCACAAGTGATAAATTGCCAACAAGAACTTGAATGAAAACCTAGTTATTCTAACCTGAGAAAACTGACCGAAGAAATAGAATTACGAAACATAAGTCGGGACCCAGTGAGAGTTAAACCTTCAACTACATTTCATTCATCCTGGATTCTCTTTTAGTCAGTTCGTCCAACCGAGCAATGCCCAACTCTATATTCACAAGTCTTGGGACACCTTGAACGTGTGTATCCTTTAACCCGCCTAATCACGCCCCGGTTGGATAAATTCTTCCCGTGCCGTAATAACTGGACAACCACGTGCAATGCCTAAATTTAATTAGGATGCAACTTTCCAAACTTCCTCGAAGTCAGTTAGTTAAACTGGTGGTAATCAGCGTCATTCTTAGGTAATCTTAGTATTTGTTCTCGGTACCTTCAGTTGTGCTATCAGTGGCTCCATCCTATCTGCAGAAGTCAATTATTCTTGAGGAGGTCAAGAATAATTTCAATTCAATTCTTGCTCACTTCAGCTGATCCGTTAAATCCACATGCTTCAAAACTACTTCGGTAAAACTTACCTAGCTTAGTGCCAGTAAACCCTATAGACCTTCATTCTCGCAATCGTCGAAGTCATTATTCCAGCTGAATTAGTTAACTCTTCTCTACCAAGCTTCATCAGTTAAAATCAGGATAAGTTTCAGTTCCATCAGCTTAAGTGAAACCAAGAAAATAAGAATACTATCCGTGTTCGTTGTCTTTCAGTTCCGTACTCCGTAACCATGTTAGATCCGTGTTTTAATCTCGAACACCTCTGCCGAACGTTTCGACCTTCCAGATTCAGTTCCTGTACCTTGTAATACCAAGTTCCTAACTCGGACACCATGACTAGAGCTTTCCAAACCTTAAGATTAATTATCCAAATCCGGCTCAGATAAGTGTGAGTGTTAACTGCCCGTTTAAGTTGATGTATCATCGTTCTTGGAACTACTTCCTGTCCTTAGTAATCAGCTAGTTATTTCAGTAAATCATCTTGAGTCGAGTATAATCATTTCAGCCTTAGCTTTACAAATTCAAGCTGTGCGTGTACTATCAGCCAAGTTTAGAATCTGATCATTCTAGCCATAATTCCACGCATCAGTCACCGGTAAAAGGTTTCAAACAAGATGAACCGTTAACCCTGGAAGATATTTTGAACCTAAATGCATCTTCAGGTTAAATGTGCGAATGTGATCACCATGTTGTACCAGAATGGATTAAAATTGTAGGTGGGATTTTATCGGATAACTATAGATTCGTCTGCGGATGGGTCTGACTCGCCAGCAGAAGAATCAGTAGTGTCTAGACGATTTTCCACTCGTTTTATATTTCAATTGATTCTGGAGTATTTAAACAACACATGATACAAGTGTACATTTGACGTGTCATGCATGATAGCGTTCGAAAGGGAACGATCTTGGAAGGAGAATTTAGAATTTGCCCGTTATAACACTCAAGCTTATACCATAGGTTCTAGTTGTACCCAACCAGGTCAGATACCGACATCCAAGTCCGCTGAAGTTGGAGTTATACCGGTGGTAATGGAAAAAGACTGATCATAGTAAAGGTGTCCAAGGAATTATAGACTAAGATGATGGCGATCCTATCAGAAGGTGACAGTGAGTATTTGGATCAGAGTGCGCAGCACAGAAACCTTGAGAATGTGAGGATAACCTTTAACCAGTAACCTTATAAGGGGAAAGTTTTATTCCAAGGAATTGGATATATTAGACCGGAGAATAGATGACACTAGATGTTGGATGTGGATCTTGTTGAGTTACACTGAGATAGCGCGAAGAAGTTCTGAATTTCGAGGACGAAATTCTCTTAAGGGGGGTAGATTGTAACATCCCTAGCTTTAAATTAATAAAGGAATATTAATTAAAGTCAATTATTGGAACTTAATTGGAGTTAAGTGTTAGAATTAGAATTAAGGGATTTTATTAAGTGACACAAGTACTATTTCGTATATTAGCGATTGGAATAATTATCGATATGAGACAAACCTTCACATAAGTTATATACATGAGTGGATATAAAAAGAACTAGTGGACTTAGAAACCACTATGTGAGGCCCATATTTGGAAACAAGAAAAGAAATAAATAGTGGAAATGGGTTGATTGTTGAGAATCAGTAGAACCAAAACAAAACACCTTTCCCTTTAGCTCTTATTCTCTCTCACGATAAACAGCAGCAAAACCACCCCATAACCAAAGTCAATTTCCAATATCCTCTCTTTGGCTCTGCATGCATCAAATCCATACCAATCTTGATCATTCAAGCTTCTAGTAAACCTTTTCAAACATAGAATCCTCCTCATTCTTCCTTAATCCAAATCGATCAAGCTACAACAAGGGTTCTATGGTAGAGTAGCTAAGTAGCACCTGGCCAAAATTCATGAAGAGCAAGGTGAGAAACCCAATCTCCATAAATTCATGGAATCCCAAAAAATCATCCAACCACTCTAATCTCACTCTATACTTGAAATTCGTTGCTGCATGTGTATTTACTACCTTAAATACGAGTTTGGAGACTACTGGGAAGCTATGGGTGCTTTGGAAAGGTGGAGATTTGGAGAAAAACGACTGAACCATGTTTGCTGGTTCTGCAACGCTCGCTCAGCGAGCATGCACTCGCCGTGGCGAGTTGGTCAACACTGTTGCATGTGTTTTCACTTCTGTAGCCAATTCTGTACTCGTGGTAAGTCATTTAGAGTTTCTTTGGTACCCTTCTCAGTTCTGGAATGATGATTCCATTTCCTTAAACCTTAGTAATTGTTCCAGACACTTATTAAGTAATTCATTCCTTCCTTTTTGGCTCATGAGCAAAGTGGGAGCTTCAAGTGAGTCCTGGACAGAAAGTTTTGATGCTGTAGCAGAGCTAGATTGCATGTTAAAGCTTCTTTACAGGTGGGTTCTTTAGGATAGTGTAGATAGTTTCCCCCAAAATTGAATATTTGCATGTTAACATAGGAAATTAGGGGTTAATTGTGTGAGGAGATATAACTCCCAATTTCTCTTCTATTCTGTTCTAATATTAATTATATTATGTATCTGCACTTTCTCAGAGGATGATTGTAGGTGTACTCTTTTAAAATTAATGATTTTTCGTAAAACAGGGTGTTTCTGCATGAACTCGCCATAGCGAGTTGCTAGCGAGCATTCATGGCGAGCTGGGCTCTGAGCTGATGAAACTCGCCATGGCGAGCTTCTGCTCGCCACAGCGAGTTGATTTAGGTGAGGACCTATAATCTCGCCATAGCGAGCTGGTGACTCGCCGTAGCAAGCTAAGTGCAGAATGACTCATATTTTCAATTTCTAAAACATTCCTAAAGCACTCGTTTTATATCCTCATCTGAGACAGATAGCTTACAGATATATAATGTATTTAATGTTAAACGGGAAGTCAAGCACAATTCTGAATATTAGGGTATAACTTAGAATTAGGTTTGTATGCTCCCCGGATTTTGGGAAATTACGGTAGTAATAACTAAATTAGTATCAGTCACTTAGGAGCGATTCTGAATTGTCGCATATAGATTTCCCAATGGGAATATCCATCAGGTTATGTATTGTGAGCTGTATGCCGTGATCGGTCCGATCGACGGACAAGGCAGGCCTCCGAGATATGCTCACCTCGGAGAATCCTTGCGGTTAAAATGAATAAGAGTTAATTTCTGTGTTACACCTATATTTATGCTATTATGTTATGATTATGTTAGTAATGAAACGACTGATTTTAGGTGCCCCCGGTGTAGTTACCTCTAGGAGGGTAGTAGGACTCACTGAGGCTTAGTAGTCTCACCCCACTCCAAATCAATTTTTTTAGGTAAACAGGTTATCCGGAGCAAGGACCAGGTAGGAGACTGACAGTTGGAGCCGAGCTTGGATTGTCAGACTAGAAGGCTTTAGTCTTCTTCTTGTTTCTTAGTTAATCTGTTTACTTATCGTTGTTTCCCTTCCGCTGTATTTTATCAGTTTATTCTTCTGTTTCTATGCCAAGTTGTAACTCCGTAAAATAATTAAAGTAAATTTTAATGTACTCAGATTCAATTATTTATGTTTTGACTAAATATTCTAGATATTTTAGTTGGGGCGTTATAATTTTGCCCGGATGTCCCTAAAGGATATATGATATTTGACTCTTCGCGGTTCTAAAATTGAAAAACAAAAAAGGTGATGGAATTTTGTCGGAATAGATTTGAAGGTGTAAAATGGATCGATTATATTTTGCCCGGATGTCCCTAAAGGATATATGATATTCGACCTTTCGCGGTTCTAAAATTGAAAAACTAAAAAGATGATGGAAGTTTGTCGGAATAGTATTGAAAATCAAATTTGATATTTGAATCAAGTTGTCCTAAACTTGATAAATTGAAATTGATTGAATCGGTTGTCGGAATGTAGGCTCTTTGATCAACAAATTTCAACATATGCGTTTCACTCAAGGTATGCTATTATGCTTATTTTAGCTATTCTTAATTTTATTCTTTAATCACTACTTACAGTTATCGATATTTTATGATGAATATAGAAAAATATGATGTTTTGCGATCATACACCTTGTTTTGATTATAAACTTAAAATGAGTACGTAGTCTTTCAATTTACCTGATAGTATGTATGAATAGATGGATTGTATTGTGTAGAGATGTCTCTGAAGTAAAATATGATATTTGAACCATCGGTGCTCAAATTTCGAAAAACTCAAAAGATTATGGAATTTTGCCCAAATTTGATTGAAAATATCAAGTTGTCTTAAACTTGATAATTGAGTTATCGACTTCTCATTGGATAGTGAGCCCGAATGATATCCCAAATTTAATCTGTTGAAGGTATAAAATAGATGGATTATACTTTGTCCGGATGTTCCTAAAGGAAAAAGATGATGAAATTTTGTCGGAATAGAATTGAATTTGTAAATTGGATCGATTATATTTTGCCCGGATGTTCCTAAAGGATATATGATATTTGACTCTTCGCTGTTCTAAAATTGAAAAACAAAAAAGGTGATGGAATTTTGTCGGAACATATTTGAAGGTGTAAAATGGATCGATTATGTTTTGCCCGGATGTCCCTAAAGGATATATGATATTCGACCTTTCGCGGTTCTAAAATTGAAAAACAAAAAAGATGATGGAAGTTTGTCCGAATAGTATTGAAAATCAAATTTGATATTTGAATCAAGTTGTCCTAAACTTGATAAATTGAAATTGATTGAATCGGTTGTCGGAATGTAGGCTCTTTGATCAACAAATTTCAACATATGTGTTTCACTCAAGGTATGCTATTATGCTTATTTAAGCTATTCTTAATTTTATTCTTTAATCACTACTTACAGTTATCGATATTTTATGATGAATATAGAAAAATATGATGTTTTGCGATCATACACCTTGTCTTGATTATAAGCTTAAAATGAGTACGTAGTCTTTCAATTTACCTGATAGTATGTATGAATAAATGGATTGTATTGTGTAGAGATGTCTCTGAAGTAAAATATGATATTTGAACCATCGGTGTTCAAATTTCGAAAAACTCAAAAGATTAAGGAATTTTACCCAAATTTGATTGAAAATATCAAGTTGTCTTAAACTTGATAATTGAGTTATCGACTTCTCATTGAATAGTGAGCCCGAATGATATCCCAAATTTGATAAATTGAAGGTATAAAATAGATGGATTATACTTTGTCCGGATGTCCCTAAAGGAAAAAGATGATGAAATTTTGTCGGAATAGAATTGAATTTGTAAAATGGATCGATTATAGTTTGCCCGGATGTTCCTAAAGGATATATGATATTTGACTCTTCGCGGTTCTAAAAATGAAAAACAAAAAAGGTGATGAAATTTTGTTGGAATAGAATTGAAGGTGTAAAATGGATCGATTATGTTTTGCCCGGATGTCCCTAAAGGATATATGATATTCGACCTTTCGCGGTTCTAAAATTGAAAAACAAAAAAGATGATGGAATTTTGTCGGAATAGTATTGAAAATCAAATTTGATATTTGAATCAAGTTGTCCTAAACTTGATAAATTGAAATTGATTGAATCGGTTGTTGGAATGTAGGCTCTTTGATCAACAAATTTCAACATATGCGGTTCACTCAAGGTATGCTATTATGCTTATTTTAGCTATTCTTAATTTTATTCTTTAATCACTACTTACAATTATAGATATTTTACGATGGATATAGAAAAATATGATGTTTTGCAATCATACACCTTGTCTTGATTATAAGCTTAAAATGAATATGTAGTATTTCAATTTACCTGATAGTATGTATGAATAGATGGATTGTATTGTGTAGAGATGTCTCTGAAGTAAAATATGATATTTGAACCATCGGTGTTCAAATTTCGAAAAACTCAAAAGATTATGGAATTTTGCCCAAATTTGATTGAAAATATCAAGTTGTCTTAAACTTGATAATTGAGTTATCGACTTCTCATTGGATAGTGAGCCCGAATGATATCCCAAATTTAATATGTTGAAGGTATAAAATAGATGGATTATACTTTGTCCGGATGTTCCTAAAGGAAAAAGATGATGAAATTTTGTCAGAATAGAATTGAATTTGTAAAATGGATCGATTATATTTTGCCCGGATGTCCCTAAAGGATATATGATATTTGACTCTTCGCGGTTCTAAAATTGAAAAACAAAAAAGGTGATGGAATTTTGTCGGAATAGATTTGAAGGTGTAAAATGGATCGATTATGTTTTGCCCGGATGTCCCTAAAGGATATATGATATTCGACCTTTCGCGGTTCTAAAATTGAAAAACAAAAAAGATGATGGAAGTTTGTCGGAATAGTATTGAAAATCAAATTTGATATTTGAATCAAGTTGTCCTAAACTTGATAAATTGAAATTGATTGAATCGGTTGTCGGAATGTAGGCTCTTTGATCAACAAATTTCAACATATGCGTTTCACTCAAGGTTTGCTATTATGCTTATTTTAGCTATTCTTAATTTTATTCTTTAATCACTACTTACAGTTATCAATATTTTATGATGAATATAGAAAAATATGATGTTTTGCGATCACACACCTTGTCTTGATTATAAGCTTAAAATGAGTACGTAGTCTTTCAATTTACCTGATAGTATGTATGAATAAATGGATTGTATTGTGTAGAGATGTCTCTGAAGTAAAATATGATATTTGAACCATCGGTGTTCAAATTTCGAAAAACTCAAAAGATTATGGAATTTTGCCCAAATTTGATTGAAAATATCAAGTTGTCTTAAACTTGATAATTGAGTTATCGACTTCTCATTGAATAGTGAGCCCGAATGATATCCCAAATTTGATAAATTGAAGGTATAAAATAGATGGATTATACTTTGTCCGGATGTCCCTAAAGGAAAAAATGATGAAATTTTGTCGGAATAGAATTGAATTAGTAAAATGGATCGATTATAGTTTGCCCGGATGTTCCTAAAGGATATATGATATTTGACTCTTCGCGGTTCTAAAATTGAAAAACAAAAAAGGTGATGAAATTTTGTTGGAATAGAATTGAAGGTGTAAAATGGATCGATTATGTTTTGCCCGGATGTCCCTAAAGGATATATGATATTCGACCTTTCGCGGTTCTAAAATTGAAAAACAAAAAAGATGATGGAATTTTGTCGGAATAGTATTGAAAATCAAATTTGATATTTGAATCAAGTTGTCCTAAACTTGATAAATTGAAATTGATTGAATCGGTTGTTGGAATGTAGGCTCTTTGATCAACAAATTTCAACATATGCGGTTCACTCAAGGTATGCTATTATGCTTATTTTAGCTATTCTTAATTTTATTCTTTAATCACTACTTACAATTATCGATATTTTACGATGGATATAGAAAAATATGATGTTTTGCGATCATACACCTTGTCTTGATTATAAGCTTAAAATGAATATGTAGTATTTCAATTTACCTGATAGTATGTATGAATAGATGGATTGTATTGTGTAGAGATGTCTCTGAAGTAAAATATGATATTTGAACCATCGGTGTTCAAATTTCGAAAAACTCAAAAGATTATGGAATTTTGCCCAAATTTGATTGAAAATATCAAGTTGTCTTAAACTTGATAATTGAGTTATCGACTTCTCATTGGATAGTGAGCCCGAATGATATCCCAAATTTAATATGTTGAAGGTATAAAATAGATGGATTATACTTTGTCCGGATGTTCCTAAAGGAAAAATATGATGAAATTTTGTCGGAATAGAATTGAATTTGTAAAATGGATCGATTATATTTTGCCCGGATGTCCCTAAAGGATATATGATATTTGACTCTTCGCGGTTCTAAAATTGAAAAACAAAAAAGGTGATGTAATTTTGTCGGAATAGATTTGAAGGTGTAAAATGGATCGATTATGTTTTGCCCGGATGTCCCTAAAGGATATATGATATTCGACCTTTCGCGGTTCTAAAATTGAAAAACAAAAAAGATGATGGAAGTTTGTCGGAATAGTATTGAAAATCAAATTTGATATTTGAATCAAGTTGTCCTAAACTTGATAAATTGAAATTGATTGAATCGGTTGTCGGAATGTAGGCTCTTTGATCAACAAATTTCAACATATGCGTTTCACTCAAGGTATGCTATTATGATTATTTTAGCTATTCTTAATTTTATTCTTTAATCACTACTTACAGTTATCGATATTTTATGATGAATATAGAAAAATATGATGTTTTGCGATCATACACCTTGTCTTGATTATAAGCTTAAAATGAGTACGTAGTCTTTCAATTTACCTGATAGTATGTATGAATAAATGGATTGTATTGTGTAGAGATGTCTCTGAAGTAAAATATGATATTTGAACCATCGGTGTTCAAATTTCGAAAAACTCAAAAGATTATGGAATTTTGCCCAAATTTGATTGAAAATATCAAGTTGTCTTAAACTTGATAATTGAGTTATCGACTTCTCATTGAATAGTGAGCCCGAATGATATCCCAAATTTGATAAATTGAAGGTATAAAATAGATGGATTATACTTTGTCCGGATGTCCCTAAAGGAAAAAGATGATGAAATTTGGTCGGAATAGAATTGAATTAGTAAAATGGATCGATTATAGTTTGCCCGGATGTTCCTAAAGGATATATGATATTTGACTCTTCGCGGTTCTAAAATTGAAAAACAAAAAAGGTGATGAAATTTTGTTGGAATAGAATTGAAGGTGTAAAATGGATCGATTATGTTTTGCCCGGATGTCCCTAAAGGATATATGATATTCGACCTTTCGCGGTTCTAAAATTGAAAAACAAAAAAGATGATGGAATTTTGTCGGAATAGTATTGAAAATCAAATTTGATATTTGAATCAAGTTGTCCTAAACTTGATAAATTGAAATTGATTGAATCGGTTGTTGGAATGTAGGCTCTTTGATCAACAAATTTCAACATATGCGGTTCACTCAAGGTATGCTATTATGCTTATTTTAGCTATTCTTAATTTTATTCTTTAATCACTACTTACAATTATCGATATTTTACGATGGATATAGAAAAATATGATGTTTTGCGATCATACACCTTGTCTTGATTATAAGCTTAAAATGAATATGTAGTATTTCAATTTACCTGATAGTATGTATGAATAGATGGATTGTATTGTGTAGAGATGTTTCTGAAGTAAAATATGATATTTGAACCATCGGTGTTCAAATTTCGAAAAACTCAAAAGATTATGGAATTTTGCCCAAATTTGATTGAAAATATCAAGTTGTCTTAAACTTGATAATTGAGTTATCGACTTCTCATTGGATAGTGAGCCCGAATGATATTCCAAATTTAATATGTTGAAGGTATAAAATAGATGGATTATACTTTGTCCGAATGTTCCTAAAGGAAAAAGATGATGAAATTTTGTCGGAATAGAATTGAATTTGTAAAATGGATCGATTATATTTTGCCCGGATGTCCCTAAAGGATATATGATATTTGACTCTTCGCGGTTCTAAAATTGAAAAACAAAAAAGGTGATGGAATTTTGTCGGAATAGATTTGAAGGTGTAAAATGGATCGATTATGTTTTGCCCGGATGTCCCTAAAGGATATATGATATTCGACCTTTCGCGGTTCTTAAATTGAAAAACAAAAAAGATGATGGAAGTTTGTCGGAATAGTATTGAAAATCAAATTTGATATTTGAATCAAGTTGTCCTAAACTTGATAAATTGAAATTGATTGAATCGGTTGTCGGAATGTAGGCTCTTTGATCAACAAATTTCAACATATGCGTTTCACTCAAGGTATGCTATTATGCTTATTTTAGCTATTCTTAATTTTATTCTTTAATCACTACTTACAGTTATCGATATTTTATGATGAATATAGAAAAATATGATGTTTTGCGATCATACACCTTGTCTTGATTATAAGCTTAAAATGAGTACGTGGTCTTTCAATTTACCTGATAGTATGTATGAATAAATGGATTGTATTGTGTAGAGATGTCTCTGAAGTAAAATATGATATTTGAACCATCGGTGTTCAAATTTCGAAAAACTCAAAAGATTATGGAATTTTGCCCAAATTTGATTGAAAATATCAAGTTGTCTTAAACTTGATAATTGAGTTATCGACTTCTCATTGAATAGTGAGCCCGAATGATATCCCAAATTTGATAAATTGAAGGTATAAAATAGATGGATTATACTTTGTCCGGATGTCCCTAAAGGAAAAAGATGATGAAATTTTGTCGGAATAGAATTGAATTAGTAAAATGGATCGATTATAGTTTGCCCGGATGTTCCTAAAGGATATATGATATTTGACTCTTCGCGGTTCTAAAATTGAAAAACAAAAAAGGTGATGAAATTTTGTTGGAATAGAATTGAAGGTGTAAAATGGATCGATTATGTTTTGCCCGGATGTCCCTAAAGGATATATGATATTCGACCTTTCGCGGTTCTAAAATTGAAAAACAAAAAAGATGATGGAATTTTGTCGGAATAGTATTGAAAATCAAATTTGATATTTGAATCAAATTGTCTCAAACTTGATAAATTGAAATTGATTGAATCGGTTGTTGGAATGTAGGCTCTTTGATCAACAAATTTCAACATATGCGGTTCACTCAAGGTATGCTATTATGCTTATTTTAGCTATTCTTAATTTTATTCTTTAATCACTACTTACAATTATCGATATTTTACGATGGATATAGAAAAATATGATGTTTTGCGATCATACACCTTGTCTTGATTATAAGCTTAAAATGAATATGTAGTATTTCAATTTACCTGATAGTATGTATGAATAGATGGATTGTATTGTGTAGAGATGTCTCTGAAGTAAAATATGATATTTGAACCATCGGTGTTCAAATTTCGAAAAACTCAAAAGATTATGGAATTTTGCCCAAATTTGATTGAAAATATCAAGTTGTCTTAAACTTGATAATTGAGTTATCGACTTCTCATTGAATAGTGAGCCCGAATGATATCCCAAATTTGATAAATTGAAGGTATAAAATAGATGGATTATACTTTGTCCGGATGTCCGTAAAGTAAAAAGATGATGAAATTTTGTCGGAATAGAATTGAATTTGTAAAATGGATCGATTATATTTTGCCCGGATGTCCCTAAAGGATATATGATATTTGACTCTTCGCGGTTCTAAAATTGAAAAACAAAAAAGGTGATGGAATTTTGTCGGAATAGATTTGAAGGTGTAAAATGGATCGATTATGTTTTGCCCGGATGTCCCTAAAGGATATATGATATTCGACCTTTCCCGGTTCTAAAATTGAAAAACAAAAAAGATGATGGAAGTTTGTCGGAATAGTATTGAAAATCAAATTTGATATTTGAATCAAGTTGTCCTAAACTTGATAAATTGAAATTGATTGAATCGGTTGTCGGAATGTAGGCTCTTTGATCAACAAATTTCAACATATGCGTTTCACTCAAGGTATGCTATTATGCTTATTTTAGCTATTCTTAATTTTATTCTTTAATCACTACTTACAGTTATCGATATTTTATGATGAATATAGAAAAATATGATGTTTTGCGATCATACACCTTGTCTTGATTATAAGCTTAAAATGAGTACGTGGTCTTTCAATTTACCTGATAGTATGTATGAATAAATGGATTGTATTGTGTAGAGATGTCTCTGAAGTAAAATATGATATTTGAACCATCGGTGTTCAAATTTCGAAAAACTCAAAAGATTATGGAATTTTGCCCAAATTTGATTGAAAATATCAAGTTGTCTTAAACTTGATAATTGAGTTATCGACTTCTCATTGAATAGTGAGCCCGAATGATATCCCAAATTTGATAAATTGAAGGTATAAAATAGATGGATTATACTTTGTCCGGATGTCCCTAAAGGAAAAAGATGATGAAATTTTGTCGGAATAGAATTGAATTAGTAAAATGGATCGATTATAGTTTGCCCGGATGTTCCTAAAGGATATATGATATTTGACTCTTCGCGGTTCTAAAATTGAAAAACAAAAAAGGTGATGAAATTTTGTTGGAATAGAATTGAAGGTGTAAAATGGATCGATTATGTTTTGCCCGGATGTCCCTAAAGGATATATGATATTCGACCTTTCGCGGTTCTAAAATTGAAAAACAAAAAAGATGATGGAATTTTGTCGGAATAGTATTGAAAATCAAATTTGATATTTGAATCAAATTGTCTCAAACTTGATAAATTGAAATTGATTGAATCGGTTGTTGGAATGTAGGCTCTTTGATCAACTAATTCCAACATATGCGGTTCACTCAAGGTATGCTATTATGCTTATTTTAGCTATTCTTAATTTTATTCTTTAATCACTACTTACAATTATCGATATTTTACGATGGATATAGAAAAATATGATGTTTTGCGATCATACACCTTGTCTTGATTATAAGCTTAAAATGAATATGTAGTATTTCAATTTACCTGATAGTATGTATGAATAGATGGATTGTATTGTGTAGAGATGTCTCTGAAGTAAAATATGATATTTGAACCATCGGTGTTCAAATTTCGAAAAACTCAAAAGATTATGGAATTTTGCCCAAATTTGATTGAAAATATCAAGTTGTCTTAAACTTGATAATTGAGTTATCGACTTCTCATTGAATAGTGAGCCCGAATGATATCCCAAATTTGATAAATTGAAGGTATAAAATAGATGGATTATACTTTGTCCGGATGTCCGTAAAGTAAAAAGATGATGAAATTTTGTTGGAATAGAATTGAAGGTGTAAAATGGATCGATTATGTTTTGCCCGGATGTCCCTAAAGGATATATGATATTCGACCTTTCGCGGTTCTAAAATTGAAAAACAAAAAAGATGATGGAATTTTGTCGGAATAGTATTGAAAATCAAATTTGATATTTGAATCAAGTTGTCCTAAACTCGATAATTTGAAATTGATTGAATCAGTTGTTGGAATGTAGGCTCTTTGATCATCAAATTTCAACATATGCGGTTCACTCAAGGTATGCTATTATGCTTATTTTAGCTATTCTTAATTTTATTCTTTAATCACTACTTACAGTTATCGATATTTTACGATGGATATAGAAAAATATGATGTTTTGCGATCATACACCTTTTCTTGATTATAAGCTTAAAATAAATATGTAGTATTTCAATTTACCTAATAATATGTATGAATAGATGGATTGTATTGTGTAGAGATGTCTCTGAAGTAAAATATGATATGTGAACCATCAGTGTTCAAATTTGATTGAAAATATCAAATTGTCTTAAACTTGATAATTGAGTTATCGACTTCTCATTGGATAGTGAGCCCGAATGATATCCCAAATTTAATATGTTGAAGGTATAAAATAGATGGATTATACTTTGTCCGGATGTCCCAAAGGAAAAAGATGATGAAATTTTGTCGGAATAAAATTGAATTTGTAAAATGGATCGATTATATTTTGCCCGGATGTCCTTAAAGGATATATGATATTTGACTCTTCGCGGTTCTAAAATTGAAAAACAAAAAAGGTGATGGAATTTTGTCGGAATAGATTTGAAGGTGTAAAATGGATCGATTATGTTTTGCCCGGATGTCCCTAAAGGATATATGATATTCGACCTTTCGCGGTTCTAAAATTGAAAAACAAAAAAGATGATGGAAGTTTGTCGGAATAGTATTGAAAATTAAATTTGATATTTGAATCAAGTTGTCCTAAACTTGATAAATTGAAATTGATTGAATCGGTTGTCGGAATGTAGGCTCTTTGATCAACAAATTTCAACATATGTGTTTCACTCATGGTATGCTATTATGCTTATTGTAGCTATTCTTAATTTTATTCTTTAATCACTACTTACAGTTATCGATATTTTATGATGAATATAGAAAAATATGATGTTTTGCGATCATACACTTTGTCTTGATTATAAGCTTAAAATGAGTACGTAGTCTTTCAATTTACCTGATAGTATGTATGAATAGATGGATTGTATTGTGTAGAGATGTCTCTGAAGTAAAATATGATATTTGAACCATCGTTGTTCAAATTTCGAAATACTCAAAAGATTATGGAATTTTGCCCAAATTTGATTGAAAATATCAAGTTGTCTTAAACTTGATGATTGAGTTATCGACTTCTCATTGGATAGTGAGCCCGAATGATATCCCAAATTTAATATGTTGAAGGTATAAAATAGATGGATTATACTTTGTCCGGATGTCCCTAAAGGAAAAAGATGATGAAATTTTGTCGGAATAGAATTGAATTTGTAAAATGGATCGATTATATTTTGCCCGGATGTCCCTAAAGGATATATGATATTTGACTCTTCGCGGTTCTAAAATTGAAAAACAAAAAAGGTGATGGAATTTTGTCGGAATAGAATTGAAGGTGTGAAATGGATCGATTATGTTTTGCCCGGATGTCCCTAAAGGATATATGATATTCGACCTTTCGCGGTTCTAAAATTGAAAAACATAAAAGATTATTGAAGTTTGTCGGAATAGTATTGAAAATCAAATTTGATATTTGAATCAAGTTGTCCTAAACTTGATAAATTGAAATTGATTGAATCGGTTGTTGGAATGTAGGCTCTTTTATCAACAAATTTCAACATATGCGTTTCACTCAAGGTATGCTATTATGCTTATTTTAGCTATTCTTAATTTTATTCTTTAATCACTACTTACAGTTATCGATATTTTACGATGGATATAGAAAAATATGATGTTTTGCGATCATACACCTTGTCTTGATTATAAGCTTCATTTGAATATGTAGTATTTCAATTTACCTGATAGTGTGTATGAATAGATGGATTGTATTGTGTAGAGATGTCTCTGAAGTAAAATATGATATTTGAACCATCGCTGTTCAAATTTCGAAAAACTCAAAAGATTATGGAATTTTGCCCAAATTTGATTTAAAATATCAAGTTGTCTTAAACTTGATAATTGAGTTATCGACTTCTCATTGAATAGTGAGCCCGAATGATATCCCAAATTTGATAAATTGAAGGTATAAAATAGATGGATTATACTTTGTCCGGATGTCCCTAAAGGAAAAAGATGATGAAATTTTGTTGGAATAGAATTGAAGGTGTAAAATGGATCGATTATGTTTTGCCCAGATGTCCCTAAAGGATATATGATATTCGACCTTTCGCGGTTCTAAAATTGAAAAACAAAAAAGATGATGAAATTTTGTCGGAATAGTATTGAAAATCAAATTTGATATTTGAATCAAGTTGTCCTAAACTTGATAAATTGAAATTTATTGAATCGGTTGTTATAACGTCTCAACTAAAATATCTAGAATATTTAGTCAAGACATAAATAACTGAATCTGAGTACATTAAATTAAACGGGAAAGTTAACTGAATTACAAAATTCTTCACATTAAGTGATAAACTTATAAAGTACAGCTGATTATGAATAAGGTTCTGATACACAGATAATACTGAAAGCAAGAAGAAAACTAAAGTCCTCTAGTCTGACTATCCAAGCACAGCTCCAACTGTCAGTCTCCCGCCTGGTCCTTGCTCCGAGTGACCTGTCTACCTAAAAAAAATTGATTTGGAGTGGGGTGAGACTACTAAGCCTCAGTGAGTCCTACTACCCTCCTAATGGTGACTACACCGGGGCGCATAAACCAGTCGTTTCAATACTAACATTATCTTAACATAATAGCACAAAATATAAGTGTAACACAGATAAACAACTCTTATTCATTTTAAACACAAGGACACTCTGAGGTGAGCAGGTCTCAGAGGCCTACCATATCCGTCAACCGATTCGGTCACGGCATGTAGCTCACAATAACATATCCTAATGGATTATCCCATTGGGAGTCCATAGCGCGACATCACAAATCGCTCCTAATTGACTGTTACTAAATTAGTTCTTACTACCATAATTTCCCAAACCCGGGGAGCATGCAAACTATAATTTCCTAAGTTATACCCTAGGATTACACTGTGATTAACATACTGCACGTACTTTATATTAATTCTATAATTGCAAAAATATTAATTTAATTCGAGGATCTAAAACGAGTGTAATATTTTTAGAAAGTAGTGAAAAATTGAGATTATTCTGGCTCCACTCACCACGATGAGCAAACTAGCTTGCCAAGGCAAGTAATCATATTCTGACCCGAGACAGCTCGCTGGGCGAACATCAACAAACGCTCGCCGGGCGAACAAGCTCTCGCCGGGCGACTCATCATCTGCCCAGAATATGATCACTCGCTAGAAGGCTCGCTGGCAGCTCGCCGGGCGAATTCTGCGAGAACAGCCCCTGTCTTTCTAAAAGTCAGATTTTTCAAACAATCCACCTACAATCCTCAAACTAAACCTTTGCAAATATATTATAGACATAAAATACGACAGTTTGGAGAGGAATTTGGGGTTTGATTCCTCTCACACATAAATTCCCTAATTTTCCTAATGTTAACATGCAAAAGTGAATTTTGGGGAAATTCTAACTAACTATCCTAAGAACCCACCTGGAATTGAAGCTTTAAACTTTAATTTTGAGCTTCCTAACAGCTACAGAACTCCTTAGCTAACCCCACGAACAAAACTGGACAGATTTGGAATTTTTGAGAAATTGATGAACTTGAGACTCTTGGAAATGGAATTGGATTTGATGCTTGAATCACTGAGATGGAGGGTATTTATAGTTGATTTTGCTGAGGGTTCACAGTATGTTTTTGGTTAGAGTTTGGTTTGCATGCCTCTCTCATTGGTTGGAGAAGTGATGAGTTTTGAAGTTGTGGTTGTTGTTATTGTTGCTGCGTGAGGAAGAGAAGAAGGGAGAGAGCTTGTGTTTTGTTTTTCTGATTTTGTTGAAGTGAATTATAGCTAAGCTAAGTCAAAAGACTTGTATAAGCTTGCATGCAATTTGTGTGAGGTGTAGTCCTTAGAGAAAAGGGAAGGTGAGGTGTTGGAATTTGAGGGAAGGTGAGTGTGGGTGGAGTATGAGTCACTAGAGGGAGTTTATGAGGGAGGGAGACTTGTTTCTTTTGTGTTAATTAACTCACATGTGAAACAATATTGCACTAATGTGTTGGTTAGGTCCAAAAGGGTACTCCTAATTTTACACACAATACACTTGCAATTCCAATACTCATTTAATTAATTCCCACTTAAATAATTATTAAATAATTAGACAAGCTCTAATTGGAATTAATTAGATTAATAAAAGATTGGGATGTTACAGCTACACTTCGTCCTGATCCAATATCTGAAATGACAACTCCACTTCGTACCTCAGCTTCGAGATTTACCGGTGGAAGCAATGCACCAGTGATGAGGAGCCAAAGGGGTCGGTATTCAAATTTGTTTGCCCCATTGCCGGCTGTGAGAGCAGATACAACACCGATGTCTGTTAGGGGTAGCAGCAAGTTTATGGGCAGTCCAGTACATGCACATGCAAGTTCACAGGTGGGTAGGCATCCAACTGCAGTTGCGCTGCAAAGGAGATCACTAGTTTGGAGTCCTCTTAGGCTAAGAGAAATGAAAAGCAAGCGAAAATCATCACTCTTGCCATCTAAATTGCAGTAGATTCTTGCCATCTCAATTGTAATAGATTCTTGCCATTTCAACTGCAATAGATCTTGTTTTACCAGTGCCTGTGCCATTTCAACGCGTGTGCTATTTAAACACATTCTAGGCAGCCCACAAATGTATTAGAACTCTATTTTAGACTATTATTAAGGCAAATCACAATACGTGTCTTGCTGCAGAACACAACAATGGAAATATATTGAAAAGCCTCGACCAATTAACATTGGGTGCGTTTGTTTGAGATTTTCCACTAAAAAAATCTATTTTTTTGAAAAAAAAAAATCACTCTTTTTATTTTCCTTTTGTTTTTTTCAGATTTTTTTTTAAAATCCATTTTGTATAAAAATCATTTTTTCCTTGAAAATGAAAAGCTATTTTCAACAGCTTTTCTCAAAATCCATTTTCTGAAAATCAGTCAATGGAAGCACAGTTACCGAATTACCCTTATAATTATTTTAAAATACCAATTTTACCCCTGCTTCTCTCTCACCTCTTATTTCTCTCTCTCGCCGCTTCATCTCTCTCGATGCCTCTTCTCTCTCGCCACTTTTTCTCTCTCGTTCTTTCCGATTCAGGCAACATTGATTAAGGGAAGTGGTGATTCCGACAATTTCATAGCTTTAAAGGTAAGTGGTGATGTTAAAGTTAGTGATTTTTGTTTTTATTGTTGATTTTTTGTTTTTGTTAAAGTTGGTGATTTTTGTTTCTTGTTCAAACCCAACATAGATTTTTGTTTTTTTGGTGATGTTAATTTGTATTTGTTTTGTTGTCTGTTATTTTGGTGATTTTTGTTTTTGTTCAAACCCAACTTTGATTTTTGTTCTTGATTTGTGCTGATGAGTGGCTTTTTTTAGTAAATTGTGTTTAGAGATGAGGTTACTATGGTTGTCAAGTAATATTTGTTCCTTAATCAAGTAAATGGTGTGTGGTTTTCTGTTATTGTTATTGTTTTGAAGAGTGAATTATTGAAGCAGTAGCTAGTTAGAATGGCACCTGAAGATGTGAAAAGTTCCAAGAGTGATGGAAAAATTGCTGCAAAATGGGCAGAGGAAATGCGTTGCTGTTGCTAATCAGTTCCAAGTCCTTAATGGTCATTTAAAACTTAAAAAATCCATTTTACACAATTGTAACCAAACAAGAAAAAAAATCATTTTCTAAAATAATAGATTTTTATGATTGTAAAAAATCTATTCTAAAAAATCTCTAGATTTTTTTTAAAAAAAATCATTTTTTTTAAAACTTAAACAAACGCATCCATTTTTATAGGTAAATGAAAAATCTAATCCAAAAGTTCGGAATAAGACAACAGTTTAATTCATTTTCCATTAATAGTTTGTAGGTAATCTTAAGTTGATGTACTCCTTTTGATTTTGTTTAAAAGTTAAAGTAATTAATCTCCTATATTTATCAAACAAAACTTAGTTAAAATGAGTAAAAAAAATTGAACAAATTAAGTGTAATTAATCTTCTTTATCTAATAACAAAATTATGTGCATTCTCAAAAGTGTTCTTCATGAAAACTTCTTCTATAAGGGTAAAAAAGTAGTTACAAAAACAAATATATTAGGAGTGTTGGAGTAAGCCCTAAGAGCCAATCTATTTTCATAGTATTTGCTTTAGGAGTTTGAATATAAATATGGCATTTCTTTATTATGTTTACAAAATAATAAAGTCCCTAGAATAGATAGTCCGTTTAATATTAAGTGTGACTTAATCATGAGATTACATTAAACATAAAGACGCTATTCTTAAAGTATCCATAGTCAAGCTTTAAGGTGAAAAGGATAACCTTAAAGCATAAAGACTATTATGAAGATAGACTGATGATCGCATCTCATGGATCATGGGATAAGGAGTTATCAAGTCTTGACATAGGTATAAGAAATATTAGGAGTAATATTTATACCGGATTGACCCGCTATGAGAGTACTACATGCAAAGTTATGCGAAGTGTCATAAGTTACTCTCATGGTTATAATGGTGTAACCCGCCCTTAGACCTGAAACCACTTTGTACCCTAGATGTGGAGTCAAGTACTTTGTTTCTGATCTAACGTTGTCCGTAACAGGATAACTATAAAGGCAGTTGATGGGTACTTCACGAAACATGCTGAGGGACAACAGTGACCTAGATGGAATTTTCCAATCCTGCATAACAGGATAAATGTCACGGGCCCAATATTGAACTGAACAAAGATGACACCAAGTATGCTTTGTGTTCAATATAGACATAAAGGGCAAAGGGGTAATTATACACGCATATATTATCACTAAAGGTTATGTTATGATCACATGTTAATTTCTCATAACTTGGGTAGCAATGATGTGTTGCTAGATACCGCTCATTGTTTATTATATTAAATAAAGGATTTAATATAATTGCCAACGTTATGGAAACCTACAGGGGTCACACACATAAGGACAGTCTAATATTGAGATAATTAAGGAACACCGTAAGGTACGGTGTATGTGCAATGTGATAAGGGTATCACGGTAATTTAAACGAGCAAGAACACCATAGGTTATGGTGGGAGGGCGCGCACATGAGTACTACCACTCATGGGGGGCGCGCGCCCTAGTTTTGTTTCTTGTTGGGCTTTGCCCAATAAGAGATATCTTGGTGCACAAGACAAGAGTTGTCTTGATGCACAAGACAAGAAATATCTATAAATAGAGACCTCTTGTCATTGCTCAATACACAACAAAAAGCACAAGAATATTTTAGAATTGAAAATCCTAAAATAATTCTCTCTCTCTCAATATTCTTTCATAGCCTTCAAACATAAAGGGCTAGCACTCTATTGAAGGTGACTGTCCGTGTGGACTAGTTAGAGGCGTCGGTGATCTTCATCAACGCTCGTGATCGTCTTGTTCGTGATTCAAAGGTTCTTCCCTACAAGAGATCGTGATTCAAAGGTTCTTCCCTTCAAGAGGTAAAAACCCTAAAACACATATCATGCCCAATTCGTAAGGATCAAACTAAGGAAAATTTTGAATTCCGCTGCTTAAAATAACGCTATTTTCCTTCAGTGGTATCAGAGCCACTTACGAATACATGATCTGATGTTTGTTTAGTTCATGTATTTTGTTTTAATTTAATTAAAACACCTAATTAAGATTAAAATCGAGTAATTAAAATTTGGCATCTATTTGTGTAAAATTTGATGATTGACATTGAAACGGCTTCGGAATCCGACAATTGTATGGTGAAGCAGCGATATGTTAATCGTCATAAGTTTATACAAATAAGAATGATCAAGACTTATTTGATATTGAAGCGATTCATGTTCATTTGCTTTGGAATCCGACATTAGTATGGTGAAGCAATGACATGTTAATCAATCATATTGAATTTCGGTCATGAAAGGTTTTGACGGCACGAAATTGCTGTATTAGGATTCGCGGAAAAACAAGGGTTGTTTACATGCCTGCGCTAGGCGCAGATGGCAGAATGAAAATTGGTTTTCAGCTGCAGACCTGCGCTAGGCGCAGGGCAGGCTGCGCTGGGCGCAGATGACAGCAGCCAATTTTTTATCGTTCGCCAAAATTTTAATTTTATTAATCTACAGGACTTAATCTGATAATAATAAAATATGTGTTTATTATTGTGTTTTTGTGATGATTGGTTATGGCCTTAGTTTACTCTTTTGTTTTAATTTGGGATTTTAAATACGGCCTGCGTGTCGTGCCTCTCTCTGAATTTCTTGATGTAACTTCTTTTCTCATCTTACTCCCTCGTATGTAAAACGAGTATTCTTTGATGTAACATTATAATAGAATTACAAGAGGAACAAAGGAGGACAACCATGAAGATGATGCTTGGAGAAGTAGATCATTGTTAGGCTAGTTTAAGGTTCTCTCATTGGCTTGAGAGGACACTTGCGTTAGGAGGCCATAGCCATATCATTTTATATTATTGTATGTATGTATGTTGATGCATGTGAGAGCGTTTAATATGTTAAACAAGCCGGTGAGATCAAATTAATTAAATATCCCTCAAGAGACACATAAGAGATTAATAAAGAAAATGTAGGTTCGCTCACCGCGGAGTGCATTCTCTTTAATAATAAAATATGTGAATATTAAGTTTACGCTTTCCAAGCTTTAGAACTCATCAAGACTAGTATCGAACTATGTAGGTTCGCCCACCGCGAAGTGCATACTCTATATTGGTAAGGTGCGATGAGATAATTGTAATATCCAACTTCTAAAGTAAGGGTCAAACTTAACTTAACAAATATAATGAGATTATATGAGTTTAAGAAGCAATGGTTGGGAATAATTCATAAGATGAATTAGAATAAGGAGTTATTCACCCAATTGATATATTCAAGAATTGTATGAGATACAATTGGAAGGAGTTCCTACCTAAATAACTAAGTCTTGTGTAATCCGCCCACCGCGGACTTAAGACAAAGTGAAATATGGATCTTGACCCACTAGAAAATCTTCCAACGGGATTTTCCGAATCAAATGGTGAGGGTCATTTGTTTTGAATAAAATAGTGGAAGCATTTTAATAAAAGTCCTAATTAAAAATTATACAAATATCTTACATATCTTTGTAATTAAAACTTTATACAATATAAATTATATTGTCCTTATGAAGGACAAGAATCTCAGAAAAGAGTTTCTGAATTGGTACACAAATTAAGAATTGTTCTCAAACGCAAGAAGAACTATAAGCTATTGAACTATACTCTATAAAAGTACCTACTATAAACTAGATTGGAAAAAGATGCTTGTCAGAAGCATCAAGTTGACATCTAGATATAGAATATTTCTTACTTTTAAAAGAAATGATGAGATCATTTAAAATGAGTTCTTTTGAAAGAACGACAAAGTATGATAGAATTTCTCAATAGACCAAAGAGTTGGTCATAGGTTCAATCAAATCAATTTTAGTGGATAGATATGGTCAAAATTATTATATCTATTGGAAAATTGTTGAATTGAATGAGAAATAATTTGCACTGTCAAAGAATAGAGATATGATATAAATGTGATTTATACTCCTCTTATTTGAATAGAACAATAAAGGTTGCCAAAGGAGAACGGATGTTTCAAATTGGTTGAAATGGGAGTGCCGTAGATAGTTCATGAAAGAGTCAAAATAAAAGAATGAAGTGAGACTTCAATTTTGTACACCTAGTTATAGAAAGTCAAAGTTTCTATTTCTACATCAAGGGTATATGATACACGATGTTGAATCTCTAAAGAGGTGCTTAAAGAATTAGAACATTGACTATAAGTTTAAGTCAAGCTATGTCTAGAATGAAACAAGTTGTTTCATTGACAATAAAAGCTATGCCATGACTTAAAATCAAATTTGAAATAGAATACAATAATTGTTATTGAGTTCTATTTGGTAATAGAAGTATTAATTAAATACCTTGTATTGACAAGATATGAAAAGTAGCTTTGAATGATAAGACAAGTAGTGGTCCCATCATTTGAGCAAAGTCTTCTATACTAGTGCTCCAAATCAAGTAATGGACTAGGGCTCCATGATCTTGATAAGAACATCTATAATAGTTGTAATAAGAGCCAAATAAGATTTGGACCTTATATGTATATATCAAGAGCATTGTTATTTAGTACAAACATTTGATGTGTTAATTACTTGTTGAAAGTAAATTGACACATGATCTATTTGAACAATATACATGAGATGTATGTCGAGTACTAAACATATTTATATTGAGTATATTTTACTTCATTTACATTGATGATTAAAATCATTAGATGGGGATATGTGTGTGACACAAATTAGAAAATCTTTGAATTTTTCAAGGAGTTCGATAAATGGAGTAAAAGGATATGACTCGACAAAAGTATTTAAGTCATATGAATAAGTCATAGTAATAAATACTTAATTAAAGGAGTATAATAACTATTTTTATCACATCATGTTTGACATGATATAAGATAGTTTAATTATGTCATTGGCTCTTAGAAATTTATTTGCTTATAATTAATCTTCACCCACAAATAGTTCCCCTTTTAAAAGTAATCATAAAGACACCATATATATGATATAAAGGTTAGACCACCAAGTTTGTCTTTATGAAAAATTGGACTGAAAAATTTATCAGATAAATTTAATTCCAAAATTGGATAAATAAATATGTGGAAATATCCTAAAGAATCTAAGGGATATTGGTCTTATATCACTCTTCGGACAAAAGTTGTTTTGTTGCTAGATTTGAAGCATTCCTCTAGTGGGAGTGTGTCTCTAAAAGAAACAGTGGGAGTGATATAGAACTTGAATAAGTTCAAGTACCACAAAATATATTTGTTTGAAAAGGGAACATAAATCGGTTCCTCAAAGTTGTTGAAGGACCATCGGTTTAAGTTGCACAAAATCCTAGATAAGTCTAACATATTACATGGGTGAGATGTATAACTCAACAAGGTGATATGGTTTTCATGAAAGATGAATCTTTGACTTGGTAAGAGGTCGTAAAAGGCCTAAAATCTGAGAAGTGGCTAAATGCCATGAAATCTTATGCAGAATCCATATACACTGACCTTATGTAGATAATGGTCATGTCATCAAGATGAGTAAGACTCATACGATGAAAGTGAGTATTCTTGTTGAATACTAATATGGATGGTATTAAGAATACCTTTTAATATTTGATTGATCATTAAAGGTTTCACACAAAATCATAATGCAAATTATGATGAAACCCTAAATATAATCATAGAGCTTAAAATCTGTTTAATTGTTTTACTAAATGTTGTACTACATGTTTTGGTGGATGGATAACAAAGTTGCATTCCTTAATTGGAATGACCTCATATATATGTACTAGACATATACATAACGGTTTTGTTGATCCAAAGGATGCTAGAAAGGTATATAACTTGTAACTATCTAATTTTGATTAGATAGAGTTCTCGGAAATTTAAATTATTATTTGTTCCTTTTATGAAGTTTTATGAAAACAAATTAACAAGGACAAACCTATCTAATTTTGATTAGATCGACTAATTTGAATATTTGTTCCTTTTGAAAGTTTTATTAAAACAAATTAATGAAGGACAAATATAAATCTTGTGCATACCTTAGTGGGAGTGATAATATTGAATCTGATATCATATGTGGATGACATATTAAATCATCAAAACATTTTTCTTATGCATGTGAGACATGACTAAGAAAATAACTCTTGATGAAATACTTAGGCAAGAATTCCTAAAGAGTTAGGAATAGCCTATGCATTTAGGCAAGGAATCCTAAAGAGTTAGGAATAGCCTATGTACATATATTGTCAAAGTGTTCATGACACTTAAATATGTGAAATTATTTCATGTGTCAAATGAATGATTTTGTCTAAAGGACAATATCATATCTCATTAGATGAGAATGAGGCACGTGGAAGGAATCCATATGCTTTGACATATAGGATTAATCATGCACATCATAATATGTACTGAATCAGACACACCATATGATTGTAACACAATCAATAAGTACCAAAATTGAAATTAGTGTTTGACACTAATTTACCTCCAAGAATATCCCTAAGGACCTTAAAGGAACTAAGGCCTATTTCTTGAAATAGATGGGTATGGGAAGGATCATTGTAAGGAAGTTATAATGATGTTTGTTACCATACCAATGTATTGTATATTATGCCTGAATATAAGCATTGAAAGCTATAAGATAAGCTTCGTAATATGTTTGTTTCAGTTACATAGGTTGAGTATTTAAGATTGGATCGTTTGGCTCATGATTGAGCTAAGGCTATGTTCCCGGTATTGCAAGTCACATTAATCACATTAGTGGTGGTAATGGTTTAATCTTGCAAGAACACTTGAGAATAGATCTCACCGACGATTCATGAATATACTTAGACACTTATCTATTTCGATAGAGATCGAAATAGAACGTTGGAAGATACGTAAGATACCAACATAGGAAATAGTTCTTTATCCACTAACAAAGCCTCTTGCGCAGTTGAAGCGTGATGGGCACACTAAGTCTATAGGTATTAAGAGTATACTTGATTGGCTTTAGTGCTAGTGGGAGATTGTTGGAGTAAGCCCTAAGAGCCAATCTATTTTCATAGTATTTGCTTTATGAGTTTGAATATAAATATGGCATTTCTTTATTATGTTTACAAAATAATAAAGTCCCTAGAATAGATAGTCCGTTTAATATTAAGTGTGACTTAATCATGAGATTACATTAAACATAAAGACGTTATTCTTAAAGTATCCATAGTCAAGCTTTAAGGTGAAAAGGATAACCTTAAAGCATAAAGACTATTATGAAGATAGACTGATGATCGCATCTCATGGATCATGGGATAAGGAGTTATCAAGTCTTAACATAGGTATAAGAAATATTAGGAGTAATATTTATACCGGATTGACCCGCTATGAGAGTACTACATGCAAAGTTATGCGAAGTGTCATAAGTTAATCTCATGGTGATAATGGTGTAAACCGCCCTTAGACCTGAAACCACTTTGTACCCTAGATGTGGAGTCAAGTACTTTGTTTCTGATCTAACGTTGTCCGTAACAGGATAACTATAAAGGCAGTTGATGGGTACTTCACGAAACATGCTGAGGGACAATAGTGACCTGGATGAAATTTGCCAATCCTGCATAACAGGATAAATGTCACGGGCCCAATATTGAACTGGACAAAGATGACACCAAGTATGCTTTGTGTTCAATATAGACATAAAGGGTAAAGGGGTAATTATACACGCATATATTATCACTAAAGGTTATGTTATGATCACATGTTAATTTCTCATAACTTGGGTAGCAATGATGTGTTGCTAGATACCGCTCATTGTTTATTATATTAAATAAAGGATTTAATATAATTGCCAACGTTATGGAAACCTACAAGGGTCACACACATAAGGACAGTCTAATATTGAGATAATTAAGGAACAACGTAAGGTACGGTGTATGTGCAATGTGATAAGGGTATCACGGTAATTTAAACGAGCAAGAACACCGTAGGTTATGGTGGGAGGGCGCGCACATGAGTACTACCACTCATGGGGGGGCGCGCGCCCTAGTTTTGTTTCTTGTTGGGCTTTGCCCAATAAGAGATATCTTGGTGCACAAGACAAGAGTTGTCTTGATGCACAAGACAAGAAATATCTATAAATAGAGACCTCTTGTCATTGCTCAATACACAACAAAAAGCACAAGAATATTTTAGAATTGAAAATCCTAAAATAATTCTCTCTCTCTCAATATTCTTGCATAGCCTTCAAACATAAAGGGCTAGCACTCTATTGAAGGTGACTGTCCGTGTGGACTAGTTAGAGGCGTCGGTGATCTTCATCAACGCTCGTGATCGTCTTGTTCGTGATTCAAAGGTTCTTCCCTACAAGAGATCGTGATTCAAAGGTTCTTCCCTTCAAGAGGTAAAAACCCTAAAACACATATCATGCCCAATTCGTAAGGATCAAACTAAGGAAAATTTTGAATTCCGCTGCTTAAAATAACGCTATTTTCCTTCAAGGAGTATTTTAACTTTTAAGATTAATATTATTAATTAAATATAATAAAAATAAGAATTTAATTTGTATACAATTTTTGGCAATCCATGATACATAACCTCCAAACTATTGAAAATATTTAAATTTAACTCTATTTCAAGTCACACATATAAATAGTCATGATTTGTTGACAGGTCAAATTTTTTTACACAAATAATGTATAAAAAAGTATTCTCTAAAATAATCAAATTCACTCACAATGGGTTTTGAGACGTTGTTACCCATTGATATCTTATTTGACTCTAGAGATTAGCATTTAGGCCTTGCTTGGTATGAGTAGGGCCGGTCCCGAGATTTTGGAGGCCCGGAACAAATAATAAAAATGGACTTCTAATAAAAAAATTAAAAGAGAACATCATTTATTTAAATTGTAAATAGCATCAACAACAACAAAAATAATTATTTATTCATGTAACTAACATGAATAAAATGTCATTCCACAATGTTGAAAATGATCGATAAATAAAAAATTAATCGATATATTATTCAAAATGAATCGATAATTTTTAAAAAAGAGTAATCTTTTATTTAAAATACAAACAACATCAATAATGCAAAAAAAATAATCACTTTCAAATCAATAATAACAAAATGCACCTTCAAGCTAATATCATTAAAATCAATAATAACAATGTAATGTTTAATATGAATGGGTATATATTATGTAAAAGTATTATGGGTATATATTATCTAAATGTATTATGTAGTGTTTCAATTATTTGTTGGTTGTAGAGTGGTCATTCCCTTCATCACTGATCTTCCATTTTTCTGTTCTCTTAAAATAAGGGAAAACCAAAAAATACCACCAGTGGGACTCAAACACACATCCACGCAGCTAGAGGATCAAGACGCGCTCCACTGCACCAACTTCAATTTCTTGTAATATTGTATCTTCAAATAATACTTGATCTATTTTTTATATGATGGGTTTGAAAAAAAGTAAATTTGAGGCCCCATAAATTGTGAGGCCCAGTTCAAGAGCACTGCCTGCACGTGGCCAAGGACGGCCCTGGGTATGAGAGAAAGTGAGAAGAGAGAAAATAAAATACGGAAACCAATGCATGTATCTGGACTAATGTTAGATATAAATTACTCGACCGAATTATAAAAATAAAATAAAAAACACAACTCTTTAGTCAACCCGGGTCCCAAGTAAAAGGAAAGATATAGCCGTTGCTTTTGTCTCTATTAGAAATAGATTACTCGACCGTTGTCTCTTTCTTTGACATCAACAACACTTGCCAAACTCTGAAACCAAAAGCAAAAAAGCTTTGGGGTCCCTGTTCCTGCTTATGTTAGAGAGAGAGAGAGAGAGAGTTCAGATCCAATCTAGTGTTTGTGGGTTAAGTAACAGTGTGAGTGATTGAAAGTTGTAATTTGAGACCAACCTCGATGGTGTGTTTTGTTTTGTGAATATGGTTGCAAGAACCCCACCAAAGCTAAGGAAAACTTTAGCTGCACTTAATCCTAATCTCATTAGAGAAACACTCAACAAGGTAATTAGTAATTAAAGATAAAATTCAAAGTTTTGTTTTTTTTTCCTTGATTATAAAGTGTTCTTTCTGGGTCATTTGAAGGTGGATCAATGCATGTCTCGGCTGGAAGAACTTCAGAACACTGTAACTGGTGGAACCAAGGTGGTTTCAGTTGTCAATCTTAGCCCTCGCAGCACCAGAGGTTATCTCAGAACTAGTCTCAGGTGTAAGCAAGAATCACTCAGGTACTTTTTCTTTGCTCCATAAATTTTGACCAGATTTTAGTTTTGTTTATATACTTGTTATTGTGGCAAATTGTAAACTCAAATGAGTATGTTTTATTACCATTTTGAAGGATCAAGAACGGTGCCACGAGGAAATCTCCGGCGGGAAAGTTTCCCCCTCCACCAAACACAGGTTAGTTCAGATTGAAGGCATGTTAGGTGTCTCAAACACTAGCATGACAATTGTTGAATTTAATTATTCCATTTTCTCGAATTATTATCGGTGTCAATGTGTGTCACCGTGTGTGCGATTGTGTCGGTGTTCGATAGTGAATGTGCATAGGCTTTAGAGGTGGGAATAGGCTAGGCCGAGCTAGGCTTTGCCAAGCCTGAGCCTGGCCTGTCAAAAAATCGAAGGCTATCATGTGGTTGCTATCATGTTTAGTTTGTGATACTTGATATTATGAGAAAATATGAATAAATGTAGCTGATGAAATGGCAATTGTGGCTACAAATATGATATTAAAACACAATTTAGAATCATGGGTCATAGTCTCATAGACAACATAGGAAAGACATGTTGTACACTTGTGGACATCAATTAATTATAAGACTTTCCTTTTCACTTGTGAATCCTTTATATAGGTGAATGGAGGCGAATGTCATTGGGCGCAATGCTTGTCGGAGAAACAGTTGGAGAAATTTTACATGCTAGTAAATTTACAAGAGAAATTGTTTCAGCAGTTGGTGACAAACTTCCCTCCAAAGAGGACCCAAAAACTCCAATGTCTCAAAGGTCAATCAAGAAAGTAAACCTTGAAAACACACAACTTAAGACTAGAAGGAAGAAAGAAAAACAAACCAAACTACAAAATGATGGTTCTCCCTTACTTCAAATTCAAAGAGCACGTTCAAGAATCACTTTCAAGGTTTCCCCTCCAAAAGTTAGGGAACTTGATAGGGAAAATAACAAGTATTTGTCTTTGGCTAATAGGGTATCTCCAAGGAATAGACCATGGGCTAAAAAAACTGTACTTTTTCCTAACCCTTTGTTCATGTCAACTCATTCTTCTTCATCAAAGTCACAGCAGCAACAGTTTTGCAAAACAAGGTCCCCTATTATTGCAAGAAATAGAGGAACAACATCAACACCACACAAGTTTTTGATCAAATCTCCACCTTCAAACTCCAAAGTCAAGAAGATCATAAGCACAACTGTGTCTATATCACCTAC
Source organism: Trifolium repens (assembly GCA_030408175.1). Classification (NCBI taxonomy): domain Eukaryota; kingdom Viridiplantae; phylum Streptophyta; class Magnoliopsida; order Fabales; family Fabaceae; genus Trifolium; species Trifolium repens. The sequence continues at coordinate 46,283,246 of CP125837.1, forward strand.
TAGACTTGCAAGTTTGAGCAAGAATTCTCCGAAGAGATCAACTGCGTCTAAATTCCGTCGTTCTTTTTCTCCTTCAAGACTGGCAACCAGATTAGTTTCACCATTAAGGAGCAAGAAAACTGCACAGAAAAGCGATGGATTTGTGAGTGGATTGAAACAGCGCCGAACATCAACAGTTCCATTCCCTTCTAGAAGAATTTAAGAACATATACCTTGATTGTATTTAATTTCGTCACTGTGGTGTGGCCTTAATGTCTATAGCATTTTCTTCTCCATTCATTCAAGTGAATTCATAAATTAAGTGCAACTATTCTTTGTTCTGTTGTGTTCCATCTTTATCCAAACAAAGAAAAGCTAATCAAAGCAAATGCAGCAATAAAAAGCCAAACAAACCTTGGGAAAGTTCCATATAGAGGGTTTAAGATGTTTAATGGTATACATACCAAGCTGATATTGTCAATAAATCTCCTCAATTTGGCTTCCTGAAAACGAAGATTACTCAACAAAAACTAGGTTGCTTCTTTTGCGTGGTGCTTTTTCTTTTTATGTTTTGTTCAGGTCCTTTGTTTGTTCCTTGTGGTGGTGGTGGTCTTTGGGTGTTTGTGTTTGTTCATACCCTTTGCACCACCTTGTTTCTACTTCATTTGTTTTGGGTTTCTGTCACCACCGTGTTTTTGTGTTTTCGGTTTTGAGTCTCTCACTTTCTTTTTATTTTTTATTTTATTTTTATTTATTGTTTTTTATTTAATGTGTGTTTATGTTTTGCGTTTCGGTGGAGGTGGTCACGGTGGATGGTAGTGTGGTGGGTGCTGGTGTCGTGTTGTGGTGGTGGTTGGAGGTGATGAAGTTGTGTCCTGGTGGTGAGGTGGTGATGCATTGGTGTCGTGGTGGTGATGCTTCTGTTTAGGTGCTGTTTGGTTTTGGTGGGGTTTGTTTGAAGGTGTTCTGGCAGTGGTGGTGGTGGTGGTGATGGACTGAGGTGGTGTTTGGCTGGGGTTTTTTTCTTGGTCTTGGTAGTTGTCCTGGCGCGCCCAAAAGGGTGGGGTACGTAGACACTCCGTGTTGACGGACGTTGTCGTTTTATCGTACCTCTGGGACGAATTGGTGATGGAGAGGTGGTGGATGGTTAATACCGAGTGTGTGTGGATTCTCCCTGATATAAGAGTCTCTGACCATTTTCAAATCTGGTGAGATTTGCAGGACTCTTTGGAGTCGCTGAGGGGTGTTCAAGTCTGTTGAGACTTGCAGGTCTCTGGTATCTGGTCGAACTCTACGGCATCAGGTGTTGACTGTCGATTCTCTGACTACAGGGGTCCCTCAACCTTTGACTTTCGGGGCTACTTTCTGGGTCTAATGGGCTGAGTAATTTTAATTCGAGTTCAGAAGTTAGTGCCTAGTGGTGTCTCCTAGGGCCGGGTAGGGGTTTTCTCTGGTGGGTTTAGCGAATCAATATTGGTGTATGGGTGGTTTGGGGTGTTTGATTTGGTGTTGGTAATTATGTTATATCACGTTACCTTTTGTTTGATGTTTTCACGATAATTCCTTTCACTTCTTGTGGAGGAGTTGTCTTTTAATAAAATTTTGCCGATTCAAAAAAAAAAAAAAAAACTAGGTTGCTTCATCTTAGCTAAAGTTGTCTGAATATAGATACTAATGCTCTGTTTGTCAACGTCTATTTTTGAGTTTACAGCGGATAGTTTATTAGATCATGTAAACACAATAGACTTGTCTTATAACAATTTTTTCTAATGAACTTGTAACGTTTTTTCATGTAGTTTTGAGCTTATAATTTATCACTTTTTCCCTTGATCTTAATGTATTATCTTCATTGAAAAAAAAAATTAATTAACTTTTTTTATGTTATTTTATATTTATCAACTATTTCTGACTTATAGAATAAAAGTAGTTTGGTGTTCTTTTGCCATATACCAACTATAGTATAATGTTCGTTCACTCATTTAATTTAACTTCTGTTTTTGTTAAACGGTCAATTTAACTTCTTATATTTTTTATTATCCAACTTATTAATCATACCAAGGTTGTCAGAACCGGACTGGTTATTGAACCGGCGAGCTAACTAGTTCAAGGTTCAAGTGGTCAGATCGGGGTTCAAACAGATTGGACCATTTTTACTTAAATATATATTTTTTATTTTATATACACAAATAATACACACAAAATTCATTATTTTTTCTTTCTAAAATTCATAATAATAATATTAATAATTTAGTGTCTCATAATACCGTAAAAATAAATAAATTAGTAATAGTAGCAATTTATGTATTAGTAGTAGTTATTGTAGTAGTTGTACAGCTAGTGTATCTTGGAGAAGATAATAAAACAATATATTAGTAGTACCATTCAAAAGCTTTCACACTTTTCAAATGAAAAATACACACTGTCCAAAGTTAATATTTTTTCTCAATTGATTAAAGAGCCAAACTCTTTCATCTTCCAATTCAGTACGTACTAATTCATCTAAGTCTCTCTCCCTCTAAAATCAAAATTTACACATTCTTCTTTATATTGTGGCTCATATTTTTTTCCCTCACACACATATATATATATATATATATATATATATATATATCTTCTTCTCCTACATCTTTGCTTCAAATTTCGCATATCTAATCTAAGTGAGCAAGCAGTAAAAGTTAATAGAGACTGACAAAGAATAAAATGGGTAGAGTTTGGCAAATGAAACAAGAATGAAGGATAAATCTGCTATTCTAATTGTTTGTATTGAAATTCAATTGAGTTTGAACTCAAGCTTCAAGATCAGAAAGCTAATTTCAGATTTTGCTGAAGGGAATTAAAGTACCGGTTCAACTCGCAGAACCGAAAAAATCGGCGATTTTCCGGTTTTTCCCGGTATATATCCGGTTTTCCGGTTTATCTCCCAGTTCTACTACGGGACGGTTTTCAATGTCAACCGGATCGGACAAGGGTCCGGTTCCCGGTCCAACCGATCGAACCGACCGGTCCGGTCCGATTCTAATTACCTTAAATCATACAGAAGAAATTTAGACAAAAAACTTAACTTTAATTATAATTGTATAGATTTTGTAATTCCAAAATAGTATATAAAAGATAGATAATAAAGCATAGAAATTCAAAAGTACAAGTAGTAGGAGGAGAGTTCCAACAAAAAACAGGCTTCATTTCTCACTTAGAAAAAGGATAGAAATTCCCAATAGTCTTTCTAAGGAACCATTTCCACTAGAAGAATTTTGACTTATATCCACTAGTTATTGGGGAGTCTGGGGAAGCATTTTGGTTTGATTCAGGGAGGAGGGAGTTTCGCTGTGAAGTTTAGGCTAAAGAAAATTGGTGGAAGAATCATGTTTGGCTTGTGGAAAATCAAGTCAAGGATGAGTTGATGCAATCAGGGTTACACAAGGTCATCCTGGAGAGGCGGTGGTAAGAATACTCAACATCGGCCTGGAGAGGCGGTGGAATAATACTCGGGTTACGACTGAAACAACAATTTTATCATGCGGATGTGAAGGTGCTAGTGGTGTGAAGTTCGGAATCGGTGGAGTTGTGGAGTTGTGGACTTTGGATAATCCTATCACATGTGTTTGAAGAATGAATACTTTGAATTCCTAGAGCTAGTTGAAAGTGGAGTGGTTCATCTTGGAGACAAGAAAGCTTGTAAGGATCAAGGTATGAATGAAGTTCTTATTTACATGACGTGAGGTATGTTCATGAACTTAAGCGGAATTTGTTGTCTATAATTATGTTTGATGATCTAGAGTATGAGACTAGATTTGAGCATGAAATTATAGAAATTTCGTCTGATGCAAATATAGTTGGTTTTACTATTGGTCATGCATTTGTTACTAGTGGTAATTTTCATGATGTGGTTGAAATGTGAGACTTCGGGTGGGTACTTGTTAGTGACATGAGTTTAGTTGAACTAGTGAAATAAAGTTTACTAGGTGATGTAACTAAACTGGAATTGTTGGGGCCTAACAACAGCCAGAAGGTGGTTTCAGAGCAGTTTGAAGTTGTTCAGGTGGCACATGGGCATCAGTTTACATGGATGCAAGGTGTGTGATGATAGCGTGCGGGCATTGGTTGGCAGTGATACAAGGTGCGCAGTTATCTCGATGGCTGATGAACTTCCAGAGAAAGCCAACATGGAAGTTGCATCATAAATTTTTAGCAAGGTTTCGAGATGAAATTCTTGGGATGGCTTGAATCCAAGTGAAGGAAATTCTTGGCATGATTTAGTTTCATGTGAAGAAAATTCTTGGTATGGTTTAGTTCCAAGTGCAGTGTACTTTTTATGGTGGAGTATGATAATTTAATTTGTCGGTATAGACAATGAGAATTATGATTGTCGGTGTAGATAATGAAGATTGAAGATCATTACAATCAAGGTGAAGATTGTTGAGGTTGATTGTAATGTAAGTCCCACATTGCTAATGAAGGAAAAAAATGTCAAGGAAATTATATTTGAGAAGTCTCACATTGCTTAGAGAAGTGAATGGTGGGGGAGCTCAATGTTATATATAGAGACCTCAATTTTCTTGTTTCAACACACCAAGCAGTAGCACTTGTAAACACTTTAAGTTTATATTTGTGTTTGTTTCTTTTTCTCTTATGCTCTTGTTTTAGAGTATTTGAGATGTAGTTCAAATATTTACTTTGGAGAGTGTGGGTGTACTGGGTCATGGGGTGGTTGAGAGTGAAGTCTATATGTTGTAACAATTTTTTATATAGTGTTTATTCTCTGGTTGTCGGTTTAGACAACAGTCGTGATTTTTTCTCCGATTTTGGAATTTCCACGTTATATTCTTATATTGTTGATTGTGTTCTTTTATTTTTCTATGCCGGTTTTTCCCAACAATTTTATATTTATCAACTATTTCCGACTTATAGAATAAAACTAGTTTGGTGTTCTTTTGCCATATACCAACTATAGTATAATGCTCATTCACTCATTTAATTTAACTTCTTTTTTTTTGTTTAAACGGTTAATTTAACTTTTTATATTTTTAATTATCCAACTTATTAATCATACAGAAGTAATTTAGACAAAAAAACTTAACTTTAATTAGAATTGTATAGATTTTGTAATGCCAAAATAGTATATAAAAGATAGATAATAAAGCATAGAAATTCAAAATTACAAGTAGTAGGAGGAGAGCTCCAACAAAGAACATGCTTCATTTCTCACTTATGAAAAGGATAGAAATTCCCAATAGTCTTTCTAAGAAGCCATTTCCACTAGAAGAATTTTGACTTATCTAGTATCCACTAGTTAGTTAATCAACACTTATTGTTGTTCCAAAAAAAAAAAGTAGAATTATTTCAGCTTTCCAAATAAACCACACAATTGTCAAACCCATAATCTAACCATGGATACAACCCGTAGCCCCAACAAAGTCTTTTAAAGAGAAGCTAAAAAATTGGAAAAAAAATCGACTCATACCCTAACTATAAAAAATATTGTACCATGCCTGACTAACAATATCACAATTGAATTGACAAACTATCAAAAATCGGATATTGATTACAAAAAAAATGTAGTTGATGCACAAAAAAGTAGTTGATTATAATTGATCAACTACATTTTTTAATGCACAAAATTTCGTAAGTTTTTGTTTATAATTTAATTCGGATGGAATATTTGTTTTCAAATATGTTTTTTAACCAATATTTTTAATTACAATGGAAATTTCATTACAATTTTTGAATTAATTATCCAAAAAAACAGTATTTTGACCCATGTTATTCTAAGTAAGAAGTTTCCATTTATCTAGTGATAATAACTAATCTCCGAATTTCCAACCACAGGTTCAAAATACTTATCACCTAAAATGATTTTTTATTTTTATTTTCTTACCTGAAATAATTTATTTGTGGTAGTAATTTATTTTTATTATGTGTAGACAATAATACTATTTTCTCTATATCACAATATAAGTCATTTTGATTATATTTTATAAATTAAGAAATGTAATTAATGTTATATGAAAAAATAAAAAATTATAAATTAGTTTACAAAATTGTCCTTTATTAATGATATAGAAAAAAAAACTAAAAAATTGAAAGAAAAGAAAATAATAAATAATTAAAAATATAATAGAAAAAATAATATTAAATACTTGATTACTAATGTAAAGCAACTTTTTCTCAAAATAACTTACGGTATAATTCAATACGGAGTAATATTCAATCAAATGTAATAATTTAGTCAAAAAGAAAAGAAGAAAAAAAAATGTAATAGTGATTCAGAATCTATGAAGCACCGACACCTCTATGATTAAACATGTCGCGGTGTCCGACACGTGTCGGTGTCCGACACTCGTATGACACCCGTACGACACTCGTACAAACGTGTCAGAGAGGTGTCCAAAAAATCAATTTTTTCTTTATTCCGACACTCCTTAAATCGGTGTCCGACACCTATAAGACACTCGTACAAACGTGTGAGGGTAAGTGTCCAAATTTTTTTTTTATTTGCTTTTACTTTTTTTCAGACATATATACAAAGATTAAAGATGTGTCAAAATAATAATATTGATCAATGAAGGATTAAAGATATTACATTTTGATTACATTATTTTTAGTTTTTCAATAGTAGTTGGATGAGTAAATGTCAAATGTACTATCATATATTCTTTTAAAACTTTTTTTATTAAAAAATTTGTTCAACTTAGATGCATATGTATGTATTTTTAATTCTAAACTTATATTTTTTATAAATATGTAGCGGTGTCGGTGTCATATATTTTTTACATTAGCGGTGTCAGAGTGTCCGTGTCGTGTCGCGGTGTCTGTGTTAGAGTTCGTGCTTCATAGTTCAGAATATCTATATCGACGCGTATAAGATTCGTGGATGAGTATGGTCCGAAGTTGTAACAAACCACTTCATCTCCACCCACCCTCTGAATGGGTTGTTGTTGCGACAAAGACGACGGCGACATTCTCCGCCACCTCATGAATTCTTCTACATCCTCCGAAACCCTATCTCCACCTCAACCTACCTCAACAGTAATCTCACCGATGAATTCTCATTTCTCGGCACTATCCTCCACCGACACCCTTCAAATCATCTTCGAGAAGCTTCCGATCCCCGATCTCGCTCGGGCGAGCTGCGTATGCCGAGTCTGGAACTCGGTCGCCTCTCAAAGAGACATGGTAACCAGAGCTTTCTTAGCACCTTGGAAATTGAAGGACGTGGTTGGAAACCCGCTCTCTAGAAGCTTCTGGAGAGATAATTCACTTGCCAAATTCGCAATCTCGCATCGCATTATGCGTGGTGATAGCGTTGCTAGTCTTGCGGTTAAGTACTCTGTTCAGGTCTGTTTGATATCCGTTAGGGTTTATTATCAACGTGAAATGCACAATTTGTGTTTGATAATATTCGCTTGTGTTTTTTCTTTGAAATTGATTAGAATAATATTGCAAAATCATCACTGAAATTGAAAATTGTAGCTCTCAATAATCCATTTGAGACAATTTTAAGCGTGCTTGGATTGAATTTTGAGTTTATCCGTTTTTTGAGACTGTTTGAGAGAACTTATGAAAACAGCTTATGAAAATTTTCATTAGTTTTTTCAGCTTATTTTCATACACTATAGCTTATTAAAACAGCTCCTAGTATATATAAAAATAATTTATCTTCATTTTATCTTTTGCTGTAAAGCCCTTGTCATGATAAGAGTTTGTGCTAGAAGCTGCTAATAAGTTGTTTATCCTTCCTTATTAACTACTGTGATCAAATATTTTAGGTATCATTTGAAAATGTTTAACCACCAAATGAAATTGTGATTCACCCAAATGAAATTGTTAACATCTACTTGATTAATATAATTTTTCATTTTCCTCTAAATGAGTTGTAAACTGTTTGGTTATTTTTCTGACAATTTTTTCTGTAAGCACTAAGCTACTTTTTCCTTGTTCTGTTCCCGGTTTTTCCTGATCAACAATAGCAATGAAGAATTTGATAAACTGTATTTGACCTTCTGGTGATTTTTTTTATGTTTTGAAAGGTGATGGACATAAAACGATTGAACAACATGATGAGCGATCATGGCATATACTCGAGGGAAAGATTATTGATTCCTATTAGTAATCCCGACATTCTTGTGAAAAGAACTTGCTTTATTGAGCTTGATGTTTATGCTAAACGAGAAGTTGCAGTGTTGTACCCCGATGATGTACCGGACATAAAGAGTACACATGTATCAAACAGAATATCCTCAGAAGAAAGCAACAAAAAGGTGCTTGATTCCTTGAAAAGAAGCATGCAAGTTGATAGTGAAACTGCTCAATACTACTGGTCTGTTTCAAATGGTGATCCTCGAGCTGCTCTTGCTGAATTTTCTGCAGATCTTCAGTGGGGCAGGCAAGTAGGTCATTCCTAGTCTTTGGAAAGTTAATTCAATTTCGACCCTTGTTTGGAATGATCAAAAGGTTTGGTTACAGGCAAGTGGATAGTAATGAATGATCAAGATATTGGATTAGGCAAATGTAAGTCATTTCATGCTATGTGATATATATATAGTTCAACTACTAATGTGATATATGTGTTCAGAATATGTGTAACTTGTTATTGTTTATAAGTACATTTATACAAGACAATGTATTATTTTTAATATTGCAATTGAAACTGCATGATTAGTCCATGTTTAGTAAAATTACAACACAATATTTGATTTATTTCACACGTTACAACTTCTAGGCATCTCCATGTTTAGCAGTACAGATCAGAATTAGTACCAATAATAGACTGTTGAAAAAAGCAAAGGATAGCATGATGCATTATCAATTTATCATGTCTTTTGTTGATTTTTTGTACTTCTTTCCTAACTCTTACCCCAAGTACTAGGTTAGGATCGTGTAGAATTTAACCCCTTGAGTAATAAGTTTATCCTGCTACTTCAAAGATAAGGTGTGTGGTAATCAGAATCTATTTGTGAAACGAATATTTGATATTTGTTTTCATCTTGCCTTTTTTGGAATAATCTAAAGTTACTTTACTGCTTTTTATAAGTATGTCTTGTGCTGTCCGTTGCAAGAACCTTTTGATTGAGGATGTTGAATTGATTAATTGGTGATAATGTTACCTCACATCCTCCATTGGCAAAATGGTTTTATTATAGTATTACTGCACAACAGTTGTTGAATTCCAAAACTTTCTTGTTACAAGAATGGTAGACTTTGAAAATTTTGGAGCTTCTCAAACAGTTTTTTTGTCATTGATTTGCACTTTTTAACAGAACATACACTACTTTCCAGTTTTAGATATTTTAGTTTAAAAGGAACTGGGAAATAGGTAGAATATCAAGCAAGAGGTTGAGAGTTGAGACAAAGTGATATGCAAACAAAACAAGTGAGTGGTGTGTAACCATGTAACTTTATATTGAAAGTTTTATATTAAAATATGCAATATTTGTTAACTTTTGTGTTATTATGGTTACAACAGTCAGTCAGAGAGCGATTTAAGACAAGAACAGAAGGATATAGCAACTAGTACTAAAACTATGATTGATGACTATACTTTTCAGTGTTCACTGAACAATTCGTTGCTTTATTCATCATCTTGCAAGATACACAGTACAATATATAGACCCTTCTCAACAGGAGTACCACTGGATCTTTTGCACAAATCAGCTGCGGTTAGCACGGATCCAATCTAAATATTAAAAAAATTCTGGACAACTTCAATAGTAGGACAAAAAAAATTAGTTGACTTTACTGCAACAAGAATAACATCAACATCTTTATAAAAAGAAGTGCAAAAAAAAAAAAATACAAAGGAGTGGAAGAAATAAGTTACAGTATACGAACATTGACGTCTCTATCCCAAAAATATATAGGCGCGGATAAAAAAAAAATGAAAAACTCCAAAACAATGAAAAACCCAAAAATGTTCCAAAGATATGATCATCATCTGTATAGTTGACGTGCTGCTCTTACTTAGACTTGGGAGAGGAAGACAACAAACCGCACCGGTGGCTACCATAAATTTTTTTTGTAATTACTTGCTACTAGTACCATACTACGATTGTCTTACATGTAAGAGAAAAGTATGATTAGTTGGGAAGTATGTTGCTTGCCTTGATGGAGGGTTGGGTATAAAGAGTCCTCATCAAAATGAATGAAACTTTTCTTATGAAAATATCGTGGAACAAGATAAATAGTCCTAATGACCTATATATGGTGTGAAGTCCTCCATAGCAAATACGGTAGAGATCATGATATTCGAGATTCTATAAGTGCGCTGTCATATGATTCTCTTTTGTGGAAAGTCTTAGCAGGGGTATTTGAGACCAACTCAAAATCACTCAGTTTGGAAGTTAGGAAATAATCAATATATCAATTTTTGGCTTGATAAATGGATGTCAGATGGTCATTCTCTTCTCTCATCAATAGCTCTACTCAACACATTATTGACACTACTTTTAGTGTGAAAGACGATCTAATTGAAACTGGAGATTGAATTATAACTTTTCTCACGAGTAATCTATCCTTTAATATGGTGAACCAATTGATGGTCATTCCACTCCCTCAAGAAGCGGATGACCCATATTCTTTTGGATGGAGCGGCACCAACACTCATCACTTTACCGTGCAAAGTGCCTACAATCTCCAATGAGAGCGCAACCTTACCATCAACCGGAATTGAAAACGTTTGTGGAGTTGGAAGGGTCTGTTAGAATATATTTTTTAATATTTTGTGGGTTGCAATCAATTGCGGGTTTTGGTTTTAATAAAAAAAACGCGTTGATGTTGTTGTGATCAATTTGATAATGCTTAGGCCCAATAATTGTGGTCCGTAATAATGGGCTTTGAACACTAATTTTGATTTGTGTACAAACAGAGTGTAGGTCCAACCTCTAGTGTACATGATGGGTAGTATGGCTATGGTTGCTATCTTATAAATAGATAAGCTAAGTCCCCTTTTTCATCACGCCGAATATACGCTCGTTTGTGGTTTTCCCCGTTGAGAACCTCAAATCCTAGAGCATGTGATCAGGCAGAGAAAGACATTGTCTAATATATCGGGATCCCGACATCGACTATTCCGATAAACATGGTTGTTGCTTTCAACAAGTAAGTGTGTTCTAATTTTATATAATATCTTGATCTCTAAATTTAAATTCTTATAGGGTCCTCACAAAATCCAAACATTTACATGGGTTGCTACTCACGAACGACTCCTTACTAATTACCACATAAATAAATGGGGTCTTGGTGTCTCTCCTATATGCTCTGCTTGTGGAAATGCAGATGAAACAATCATCCATGTTGCGAGGGACTGTGTTTATGCAGCCCATATTTGGATCAGGTTAGTAGATGTTGGATATTTTCATATATTAATTTATTTTAAAGTTATTATTATTATTAATTATAGTAGTCAATAGTCATAACATATTGCCTTGTAACGTTTTCTTTTTTGTTATGTGGTTTCAATCCTAATTAATAGAGCTTAATGCATATTAATATGATTTATGGTTTTTGATTGGTGGACTTATCACTTTTAGAAGATCAGGAGTACATATAGGTGTACGTGGGTTTGAGAGATATAGAGTGAAGAAGAAAGGAAATAAGTACATGTAAATGAATTATAAAACGAAGTTCCCTCGAGCATCCAAAAGTGGTTCTATGAGACCTTGCTAATTCACGTGCAGTGCTAGCAAGAAGTGACTGTTGTATCCTGGAGGGTATTAGCTTTGAGACCAACTGCACCGGGTAATTTACCTGTGGTGGCGAAATACTCTTAAGCCCAATGCTTTTGCACGCCTCAGTCAATTCCGATAAGCTTTTCTTCTTCTCTATTTTATATTATTATTTTCTCAATTTTATTTTATGATGTATTATATTTATTTGTTCCAATATGAATTTGATTTATTCAATTGAGATAATTCTATGTCATAATTTTCCAACAATCTTAAGAGTATTTTTATTGACATGGAATTATGTAGAATTATCATTAATTTTATTTTTGGAACAAATGACTTTGATGAATTTCTGGGTTCGTTTGAATTGCATAGAGTTATTATATTATTATAAAGTATACTTGTTACTAATTCTATTTTTGGATTTGTTTATACGGTTGCTAATGAAAAATGATTGGAGCTAGTGCCATGTTGTGACTATTTTGGTCGCGTAATTAAAACTGGAAAATTCTACGAGCGATGTGCTAGAAATTTGGTGGATATGAGTACTTAATTTTTGTAGAAATGGTATGTTGAAAGTGTGAACATGTTTGAGTATGTTTAGTGATATAGTAATTTTATGAATTTTAAGTGGGTACTCGTTTTACTTTGTTCGGTGATTATGAAATTGTATATTGATGTGAAGTAATTTTTATGCCGAATTTGCCATTTTCAATATGACACATTTTTCAATTTTTGGATCAATATGCAACAGCCGGAATGTGGGGGTTCTATATTGAGTTTAGTATCATGCTAACTTATTTAGAGTTTCTATCTTCGTTGAATTTTGAATTTGGTTTGTGAATTCAAGTTGATATATGTGCATGTATGAGAATAATAACTTGAGAAGATGTATACCATGTCAGGCATGAATGAAGGGAATTAGATATATGAGTTAGATTATACATATGGTGATGTTAATTTCCTTTTGACTCTAATAACCAAAGCAACTATGTATGTGTTGGGTGTGGTATTATTTTAGACTCCCAATACATATATATAAATATTGATGTGAAATTGTTCTGTATCTCTAAACTTTGATTTCTATATTCGGTAATTAACATTTTGTTGTGTTAATTAAATATTTCAATATTTATATTGTTCACTAATTGTTATTCAAGTGATGCAGTAATATTTGTTGGCACCGAAGCATGTAAATTTGTAGAGCAGTCTTGAATCAAATTGAGGAGATATCATATTGAAAAATTTCATGATATTGAGAAATAATTAGAGATACATATGTTATAGAAAAGTTGTCGCTTAGAAGTGTTCTAAGCAGACCTGAATATAACTGCGATTCATGAAATATTTGAGAGACACCATAAATTATAGTATGGTATATTGAAGATTATCCGTTGTATTAGAATAATACAATGATGTATATTGTGATATGAAGATTAATATTTATGTGAATTTAATTTCTCCAATGTGGGGGTTTTGTCACTTGAAATTCTTTCAAGTAGACTTAGATAAATAATTTGCATTGAGAACTAATTCACCCAATGTGGGGGCGTTGTCGCTTGGAAGTTTTCCAAGTAGACATGTGTAATGAATTGAAATAAAAATTTAATTTCTCCTTTGTGAGAATGTTGTTGCTTAGAATTTATCTAAGTAAACCTATGATAATATATCATAGATGTATATTTGGCAAAAGATGAGACATTGATTAAGAGACGTCTTAATCAATATATAATGTGATTTTGTGAAACAGCTGTTAAATGACTATATTAAGGATCCTGTGATAACCCACTGAGGGAAGAAACTAGTGGATGATATATACATAGAGGGGGATGAATTTATGCCCGCTACAAAATTGAGAGTGATGGTAACCCAACATAGATTGTGAAGATTCGCAAGGCTATGTTCATATGGGTAAGAACAAGTCACTTGTCAATTTGATGAGACACTATCTATTTTTTATTTGTGACAAATCATCCCTATGGTGTAGGATAATGTATACTACAGCGTAGAGGTTGAGTTTATACTCTTAATGAATCTATAGCTTATAAATGAGTGGTGTGCTTGACTGTGGTGTACACTTGATAGATTCACCTATATGAATGTTGAGGTGGGGCCGCCTCCATGAAATCTTGGGCAGACTTTCTAGAGACACTCATGAAATCCAGGCATAGGTGCAAGGCCAAAATGCACCACACCGTGTTGAACAACTTTGGACGAGAGATCAATGTGAGTGATGAGATCACTGTTTCACATACGGAATGAGGTTCATAGAGGTTATAATCTCACCGACATTCAAGTGGATCAAATTTCATTTGCTCTATGTGCTAGTTCATAGTCCAAAAGACACTAGTGTTTATGCGTTGATGTCTCACGCTCTTGGGAACACTTAAAACTTACTTAAAACTTTAAAATAAATTGTGGGGGATTGTTGGATATTTTCATATATTAATTTATTTTAAAGTTATTATTATTATTATTAATTATAGTAGTCAATAGTCATAACATATTGCCTTGTAACGTTTTCTTTTTTGTTATGTGGTTTCAATCCTAATTAATAGAGCTTAATGCATATTAATATGATTTATGGTTTTTGATTGGTGGACTTATCACTTTTAGAAGATCAAGAGTACATATAGGTGTACGTGGGTTTGAGAGATATAGAGTGAAGAAGAAAGGAAATAAGTACATGTAAATGAATTATAAAACGAAGTTTCCTCGAGCATCCAAAAGTGGTTCTATGAGACCTTACTAATTCACGTGCAGTGCTAGTAAGAAGTGACTGTTGTATCCTGGAGGGTATTAGCTTTGAGACCAACTGCACCGGATAATTTACCTGTGGTGACGAAATACTCTTAAGCCCAGTGCTTTTGCACGCCTCAGTCAATTCCGATAAGCTTTTCTTCTTCTCTATTTTATATTATTATTTTCTCAATTTTATTTTATGATGTATTATATTTATTTGTTCCAATATGAATTTGATTTATTCAATTGAGATAATTCTATGTCATAATTTTCCAACAGTAGATTCCAAGCAAATTACTAAATTTTTCTGTTTAAATTCCAGGGAGTGGATCTTCAACAATTTGAACAATATTTCTTCAAAAAAAAATTATGATTGGAGCATACAAGGATGGGTAGAAAATAGTTTTTATGGTTACTTGTTGATTGTTGACTCGTGTGGACGTGGCGAAGCAAAAGTATATTTGAAGATGGACAAAAACTTATATATTTTTCTTTATGTGCATTTTTTACTGTGCCTCTCACACAAAGTTAGTTATTTACATTTTTTAATTTAAAAAAATAAAAGAAAAATGTTTTTTAATAATAATAACCACCTCCTTGTATCTAGCACAGTAAAAACTGTGTCTAAAGCACCGTATATAAGTTTAGTCCTTTGAAGAAAACTTTCAACGTTCCAAGAATAGAACAAACCAAAAAACCATTATAACTTCAAAAGCAAAAATCCTATGCATAATAGAACAAACCAAAAAACCATATAGGAGGGTTGCTCAAACTAAAAAAATATGTTTCAATCAAAAAAGGAACAACACCAATTCTCGAACAGAAAACTTAAGAAAAGGGGCTCTAACATCACTATTCACTACCACCAAAAAACTAACAATGGAAACAACAAACAACAAAAATCGGAACCAAAAATCAACTATCATATGAGAAAGAATGATGAGATTGTGATGAAATGATGATATGAGGAGGGAGAGAGTACATGGGAGAGTGAGGAGGGGGATGTGGATGGAGTTGGATTTGGATTTGAGAAGTGAAATTGTGGTTTTGAGGAATTGCCACGAAGAAGAAATGAATGATAGAGATAGTGTTATCAAACTTGTTGGCAGACGGCTCAGTCCGTGTTTCGTCTTTTTTTAGGCAAAATTACTGTGGTCTTTTATCTTATTTTTATTTAATACTTTGCTCCTTTATCTTTTATTTGTAACACTTTGGTTCTTTATCTTATATATTTGTAACACTTTGGTCCTTTATCTTTTATTCGTAACATTTTAGTCCTTTATCTTTTATAACATTCACATATAAACCCTTTTTTTCATTTTTTTTTATTTTAAAAATGTTGAATTTTATTTATTAAGATACCTTTTTATTAAAATTAAATAAAACTCATGATTTTGATGAATATGTTCATCAACTTTATCAATTCTTTCATATTTTTATGTTCTTTAAAGGACCAAAATGTTACAAATAAAAGATAAAGGACCAGAATGTTACAAAAAGATAAGATAAAAGACCAAAATGTTACAAATGAAAGATAAAGGACCAACGTGTTACAAAAAAATAAGATAAAGGACCAAATGTGTAATTTTGCCCTTTTTTTATTAGGAGAATCTTAGCACATGTTAAGGAAATAAATTTAGAAAGTATTTATTAAAATTAGTTGTGCATTTTATCTCTCAAACATTAAATTTTGTACATTATTAAATGTAGAATTTCTATATTAAGGTATCTTAACATGTGTCTTAAGGGCACAAGTTAACATGACCCTTTTTATTATTATTATTATTTTTTTTACTCTCCAACTATTTTTTTTTAATTAACTCACACGTTAACCGATGAGGATCAAAGAATAACATGAAGAAATCCACATTTTAATGAATTAGGATGAAGTTTGTTTTAGTTTAATTTGATATGTAATAATTTTTAGTTTGTTTCAATTAAAATTATAATAGTTTTAGTTATGTAAGTCCAATATGGGCCTAGAATGTCACTTATGGTCCATGTAGATTTAAGATTTTGTTTTAAATTGACATTTGTAATCTTATTTGAAAACAATTTTGAAATATAGTAGAAATGTGGGTGAGTTAGGTCTCCTCTTTTGAATTATTGGATTAGAACTTTTTCGAATCTTATCAATGGCTTCCTTACCATTGTGGCGATTCCTCTTGACTTATCAATCTTCATGATTGTGGCGTCTTTTTTTACCATCTGATTTCCCAAGTCCATATTTGTTTCTTTCTTTTCCATATTTATTTGTCACTTTTATTCAAGAATCACTTGGTGAGATCATTCATCTTATGTGGAAGCAACTTTCGTCCACAACATTAACTAATTTGAAAAACTAGCCCCATTTGTTGGCGGCCCAAACCGCCACAAATGTTTTTTTTTTTTTTTTTATAATTAGAATAATAGTATTGAGGCCATTTCTTACTTGTTGAGGATTTAAACCCTCAATAAATTCTCGAGGGGCTAAAGTCCTTAACCAATTTTGTTAGGAAATTAAGTTTTTTTTTTTGTGTGTGGTGAAAACACACGTGATTGGAGGGCTTCAACAAAGGGATACTGTATTCATTAGATGGAATAGGCCTCAAGATGGTTGGGTAAAGCTTAATTGTGGTGGCACACAAAAAGTTGATAAATCTTTTGGATTGTGGAGGTTGTCTTCGCGATTTCAGCGGATTTTGTTTGGTAATCCAACGATTGTAATTGATTGATGGTGTAGAAAAACCCTTAACAATGTTAATATCAAGATTTTTATCATATTTCAAATGAAAATTATTCTTGTGGTCCCTTAGCTTAATTCCATATAACGATTTGATCATTTATGTTCTTTTTTTTACGTCATTTTGTTCATTCACATATGTTTAAGTATGAATTTTCAAGCTTCAAATCTATGTTTTTTTGTGGGACATAACATATATTTAAGACTAAGAGCTCACTGGAGAAAAAAAAATCATAAATTTAAAACTTGAAATCTATATCCAAACATGGTTGAATAATCAAAATAACGTGAAAATAAATAAATAAAATACAAGATCGTTTCTTTGTCAAAAAAAATAATACAAGATCGTTTCCTAAAATCAAGTTAGGGGATTTGCGAGAGTAATTTTGCCTATTTCAAAATATAAATATTCACAAGATGATATAACTATAACCTATAACATATTTTTGCCAAGTCTATAATTTTTTTTTTGCTAAGATAAATATACTCGTGCATGTATGGGGCTGAACATCAGTAAGTTTCGGCCGATTTCAGGTCAAAATTGCCAAACCGTTAAAAAATGCAACCATTTGTCTTGGACCCAATTTCAATTGTCTACATTTTTGGTTTATTCGGGTGTCAGATGTTTCAAGTGATCGGTATAATGGGTCGGTTGTTATAGGTTATATTGAAATTTTGTTGCTACATCCAAAACTTCATTGATCCATAAATTCATATTCTTTAAATAGTTTAATACTTCGTACACAATACCACAAATGACATAATAACTAAACGAACAATAAAGAAGGTGAGATGTAATTATTTTGTTCAAAGATCCAATGACAATTGTAGATCAAGTATACGATAAGTAAAAATTAAAATAGATCTAAAATATTAGAGCATCTTCAACATCTCCTTTATCAACATATTACAAGTTTAAACTTGTAAAATATAATGTTTATCTCATTTATCAAAGATGAATAAAAGCAACAAAACGAAGCGTATAAGAGATTAAGAGAGAACAAATGCTTGAAACCGAAGAAAAAATGCATATTAGTGATTGTTCGATTATAAAGAAATAGATTTTTAGAGACTCACACTCACCTGTATGCATCGATTTTTTGAAAATTATTGATCCGAGATCTGACCTACACCAGATCAAATGCTTCTATATATTTGCAGTTATATCAATTTTGAATCGTGTTGCGGATCTATGCTCAGCCCTAAACTAAGATACATATGATTTGAATTTATAAAAGACTTAATAGCTCTTTTGGTCCCTGTATGTTTGTGAATTTTTGGTTTTAGTCCCTGTATTTTATTTTATTGCAAATAAGTCATTGAATGTACAAAATTTGTTGATTTTAGTCCCTAAAGTCAAAATCCGCAGGAAAATCTGAATGAAAATCTGCACGAAAACTTCAGATTTTCCTGCGGATTTTGACTTTAGGGACTAAAATCAACAAATTTTATACATTCAGGGACTTATTTGCAATAAAATAAAATACAAGGACTAAAATAAAAAATTCACAAATATACAGGGACTAAAAGATCTATTAAACCTTTATAAAATTATTATTTGGCACCCTACACATATTAAAATTAATTTTAAATAATAACGCAATAGAAAATAATTTCAAATAAAAATAAATAACGCAAATTTCAAGTTGTAAAATTACAAATTTCTCCGAGGTGATATCAAGAATACAGAAAATCCAGGGGAAATATTTACGAGACTCGTTTTTAAAATTTCAAATATAATCCCATACAACCGGGGGTTCAGATACATCCAACACGAACAAAAACAACAACCGTCGATATCTCCGAATCATACACGTGTCCAATGATCATACAACAATACAAATCCGTATTCTCCCTCTTCCATCGTATACCGTCCCTGATGCACAATTACGTAAATATCCAAAAAATCTGATTGGTTAGAAACACCTTTATATTCAAGTTTCGCGGCAACGCTTCTTTTTTCTCTTCCCTATTCCTCTAACTTTCTCTCTCTTCTCTCTCTTCTCTCTCTCTCTCTCTAAACCCTGCCTCTTTCCCCTCTTCTCGTGCTTCATCGGAATTGGAGTTAACCTACCATCGGTAAGAGTCACAGAATCAGTTTCACTCTCGGATCTGTAAGCTAGGGTTCAATTTTCGAAAATCATTGCAAAATTTACGTTATATATTTTGTTAATTAATTAGATTGAATGAATTTGTCTTAGGGGTGTTCAAAAATTCAGTTAACTGAACCAAACTGTGGTTCGAACTGCATTGAACCATATTTTAAACTGAACCATTTAATACAGTTTTGAACTGAACCACTTTTTAAAAAACAGTTACAATTCAGTTTATAACCGGTTCAAAACCAGTTTGAATTTATGAACTGTATTTTATTTTAAAAGAAAAATATTTAATAATTTTTCAAAAAATTCGGAAACTTTTTTTTCAAAAAGAATCGAGAACTTTTTTTTTCCAGGAAATATCGGGAACTTACTTCCGGAAAAAAAATCGAAACTTTTTTTTCCGGAAAAATCGGGAACTTTTTTCCAGAAAAAATCGGGAACTTTTTTTTCGAAAAAAAATTGGGAACTTTTTTTCCAGGAAATATCGGGAACTTATTTGCCGGACAAAAATCGAAACTTTTTTCAAGAAAAATTCGGAACTTTTTTCGAAAAAATCGGGAACTATTTTCCCGAAAATAATCGGGAACTTTTTTTCAGAAAAAAATCGGGAACTTTTTTTCCAGGAAATATCGGGAACTTATTTGCCGGACAAAAATCGAAACTTTTTTCAGGAAAAATTCGGAACTTTTTTTCCGAAAAAATCGGGAACTATTTTCCCGAAAATAATCGGGAACTTTTTTCCAGAAAAAAATCGGGAACTTTTTTTTCGAAAAAAATCGGGAACTTTTTTTCCAGGAAATATCGGGAACTTATTTGCCGGACAAAAATTCGGAACTTTTTTTCCGAAAAAATAGGGAACTATTTTCCCGAAAATAATTGGGAACTTTTTTTCCGAAAAAAATCGAGAATTTTTTTTCCGAAAAAAATCGGGAACTTTTTTTCCCGAAAAAAATCGTGAATTTTTTTTCTGAAAAAATCGGAAACTTTTTTTCCGAAAAAAATCAGAACTTTTTTTCCAAAAAAATCGGCATTTTTTTCTCGAAAAAGTCGGAAACATTTTTTTCGAGAAAAAAATCGAAATTTTTTTCCGAAAAAAAGACTGAAACTGTTTTTCGAAAAAAAAAACTCTGAAATTATTTTTATTGGAAACCAGTTTTTTTTTAAAAAAAAATAGAAGATTGGTTTAAAACCAGTTTTACTAAAAAACCGGTTTTAAACCAGTTAACTTAAACTAAACTGGTTTAAAAGTGTAAACTGGTTCTAAACTGGTTCTGAACTGAACTGAAACTGGTTTGAGAAATAAACCAGTTTTTATAAAAAATGGTTTCAGTTACTAAACTGAACCATTTATATGGTTCAGTTCAGTGCAGTTTATGAACCATGAACACCCCTAATTTGTCTTATTCGCGTTTTATCTTTCTGATTTTCTTTATAATGTTGTTTTTGTTTTCGAATTAAGCTGTTTGATGCTGATTGTAGTTGACTGTTGCTGTAATTTGTTTCTCATAGTTTACTTGATTTCGCGTTTCTTATAATTTTTCGGTTTTTTAATTTAAAAAAAAAATTGAGGTCAGTGAGGGTTAATGTTTTACGGTTTCTTTTTTTTTTTTTGATGATTTTGATTGTTATAAAATCGAAGAAAATTGTTGAATCTGATGCGATTGTGAGAACTGAGAAGTTCAGCTTCGTTGCTGATTTTTAATTTTTATTTATCTTGCAGTGAATCAAATTGCTGTTTATCGTTTTTTGTTGGGAAGTGGTTGAGGTGAATCACAAAAGTTTTATGTTTTTTTTTTTTTTAGATTTACGAATGGGTTGGGATTATAATTTTTAACTGTTATTTATGTGTTTGCTTTGGATTTATTTTATCTACCTCTTTCTGTTGATATATTATTAGGAGTCCGTTTGTGAATAGTGTTGATGCACTTGAATTTTTGAATTCTAACAGTGAGATCTATATTTGGTGTGTGTGTGTGTGTGTGTGTTAAACAAGACATAATGTAACATGTGTTCTATTTTTGTACTATATATGGTGCATTTTAAAATCTGAATAGAATGAGATACAAGGTTAAAAAGATAGTGCATTTTAGTTCTGCTTTTTGGAGAGAATTAATAGGGAAATTAGTTGCATTCCATTCTGGCTGAATGCCAAATGCTACGAAACAGCGATGCAAATAATGTTAATGATTGGGTTTCGTAAGTGAGAGAAAAAGGATGCTGAAGGAATCGACATGGCCTTAGCTTTCATGCTAATTACATATTCTTTAAGATGATAAGTCTATGTGTTATTTGCCTATTATGAAATATTGGTTAGCCCACTGTCTGAGTTTTAACTGAGCTTATATTGCTGGTTGTGCTATTTCTTTTGTTTCAGATACATAAAGGATCAATGGCACCGACAAGGAAATCTAGAAGTGTGAATAAGCGATTTGCAAACGACGTTTCTCCAGAGAAAGATGGAGTTAGCTCAAATAAAAACAAACACCGGGTATATCTTGATTTGATAGCATTTCTCTTTTTGAAACATGAAACAATAGGGCACAGTAAATTAAATACAGTGCTGCATCCTGCATGTTATCATATTGCCATAATAGTTTCTAAGAGTTGTGGCGGTAGTTCATGGGTTTTTTACTTAAAAGAATAATATTGATGTCAGCATTAGCGTAGTTCACTAGATAAGTTTTATTATCTTGTTTGCATCGGTACAAGAATTTGGCACCTGTTACATCACCATACACAATTTTTATTTTTTAAAATAAAGAAATTAATATGTCAACATGTATTATATAAGGTACATTTATTTATTAAATTTTTCTATTTTGTATGATAAACTTTGAAGAAAATCCAATTACAAGAGTCATTTATGTGCTGAGAGAGGAAATAGGTGAAAATGGACTTGAATTGTCTTCCTGTTTTGGTTTTTTTGAATAACATAATTTCATAGGTGGTTGGACTTGGGACTTTCACCAAACAAAGGATATGTCACAAATACAAAAGCAAGTGCATCGTACCTGTATTTATATTGGCTAGGAATACAATGTAAAGTTTGTAATCAAATCACCAATTTGGAGTATCCATGCATCGTACATAATATTTGCTGTCCATTTAGACAAAATTATAGATCCTGGGATGCATTTCTAATTGGTCAATATAAATGGATTTCAATCCAGTTTCTTTTTTATTTTTCCTTAGTATGCACTGAACATGAACAAGATTTCATCTCCTGTTTATACCTCATATTTTGAATCCTGTTCGATGCACAGAAGAAGAAATTGTCTGATAAATTGGGATCTCAGTGGAGCAAGGAGGAGCTACAGCGATTCTATGAGGCATACAGAAAGTATGGGAAAGATTGGAAGAAGGTGTGCTTTTTTCTTTTCTGGGTGTTGGTGTTTCTCTCTATCCTGCTTGTTCATTTCAAAACTTGAGGACATTTTGGTTTTTCCTTTCATCTTATCATTATCATTACTAATTTGAATTACAGCTCTTGTTATTATTCTCCTATCATTGATTTATTTAAATTCCCAGGTTGCTGCTGCTGTACGTAACAGATCCATTGAAATGGTTGAAGCTCTTTACAATATGAATCGGGTAAATCAATACTACAGTAACTTATTCTGTAGTCTTGTCTCACAGGCCTTATTGTATGAATTGTTCTTTTAGTGTAAGAAATTAGGTATTGTCTGTGTGTGTATTTATTTTTGTAAGTGAAATGGGTAAAAAACTTAAGATGACACTATTACAAATTGATTACTTGATGTTCAATTTCTACTTGTTTACAAAATGATTACTTGATGTTCAATTTCTACTTATGGAAGCTTCTGCTTTTGTTGTTCTTCCCCTCTTTCCGTCTTATTGTTATTGCTTAAAATGAGACATTATTGGATATCAAGCCATCATGAACTGAATTATTAATGTTGTGTAGATCTCTTGCTTTAAGTGCCACTGAAACCACACATTGTGATTTACAGGCATACCTATCTCTACCAGAGGGCATGGCTTCTGTTGTAGGTCTCATTGCAATGATGACAGATCATTATAATGTCCTGGTAAGGTCAACATTGTTATTTTTTCTTTGTGGTGTAGGTCTTCCTTTTTTCCTTAACAAAGTTTCTTACCAGCTTTTCGTGTGGAAATATCTTTTCGAAAAAAAATTCCTCAGAAAGAAGGGGTTAACATATTCGGTTGTAAACTAAATTTAACATCTATTCTCTTTTTTTACCCTGATGGTCTGACCTCACTTCTTCAGTATAATATTTCCATCTCTATTTCTTCAGCAACTATCCTGATATTGTAAAATGATGTAGTTCATGCTTACATTAGGATTTACATCTCTTTATATTTGTTGAGACGTGTTGATTTCTGGGGAAGTTGAGTTGTTCTGAATTCCCATTTACTTTTCTATTTTCCCTTCATGATATGTTAAACTGGTTTTGAGTATGTATTTAAGTTTAATTTTCTGGACTTGAAATTGACAGGAAGAGAGTGACAGTGAAAGGGAGAGCAATGATGCACCAGGATCTCGAAAACCTGTGAAACGAAAGCGTGAAAAAGTTCAGCTTAGTGTCTCAAAGGATCCTGTCCAGTCTCAGTCTGTAACTTCCGGTGATGGTTGCCTCTCTCTACTGAAGAAAAGACGCATTGATGGTAAAATACATGTCATAGTCTTACTACTACGTTTATTTTCTGAATGTAGTCTGGTATTTCATTGTGATCTTCATTATATATCAGCTGCCTTTGTCCGGATTTGCTTTCCTGTCTGTGAAAATTCCTTGTAGTTAAAATTTTGAAAGTGAGTAGTAGGAATGATAAAATTATACCCTTCTTAAACTTCCCCTCCCTTCCATTGAATTTTAAATACCATAAAATGTGCAGATAAAATAATTACCTATTTAAACATCATTAAACCCAAATATTGAAATATGAGTAGCAATTTTTCTTACTCTGAATTGTTGTGCTCATATTCCTGATAACATATTTTTCATACTGTGTAAGATATTCTGCACTGGATTGCAATATTGATAGCTATTCAATTAATCAGGTATCCAGCCTCGTGCTGTTGGGAAAAGGACACCCCGAGTCCCAGTTTACCACTCTTACAAGAAAGATGAAAGGGAGAATTATGTTTCACCTAATAAAAGAAGCTTGAAGTCCACTGATGATGCTAATGATAACGAAGTTGCACATGTAGCTTTGGCATTATCCAGGGCTGCACAAAGAGGAGGCTCTCCCCTTATTTCTCAAACACGACATAGGAGAGCAGAGCAGAAGTCCTCTCCTGCTCAGAGCTTGGAAAGAATGGTATTTAACTGTCCTGCCATTGTATAGTATTTGTCTGCTATATTATTACTTCAAAATGTGTGAGTAAGTGTCAATATTCAAATACGATCTCATGGAAATTTTTGTTAATGACTTGCTTATGTTTGATATATTGTAGTTTTGAGAGTGATATTTTTTTTGTAATTTTGTCAACTAGCACCAAATGTCAGAGACGGCCCGTGCCAAGTTTCGCGATGTTGTGGATGAAGAGTTTTTGGAAGGTAGTCTAGAAAGCAGGGGAGCTGAAAATGGAGAATATGTTAGAGATACTAGTTCTTTGATGGATATGGAAGGAATGAGCAACACTAGAGTTCTTCTGAAGGGAGGAAAATTTTACAAAAAGAAAGAGAGAGTGGACAATGTTGGAAATTACCAACTTGATGATGGAGGAGAAGCATGCAGCGGTACTGAAGAAGGACTTAGTTTTAGTTCTTTGAAGGAAAAGAATATGGAGGTTACTAATGAAAAGCTCGAGCAATTCTCTCCAAGTCAGCGGAAAAGAAGCAAAAAACTCTTCTGTGGAGGTAATTCTGTCACTAGAGATGTCTATGCAAATTGTTTATTTATCGTATAGTTCCTTAACCTAGACAAAGTTAATGGTTGGACTTTTGAAAAAAGAAATAATTTTACATTTACTTTCACATCACTCTTGATTGATAATATTTTATTACTTTATCAACCAGATGAAATCCACGCCTTGAATGCTTTGCAAACCTTAGCCGATCTATCTCTAATGATGCCGACATCTAAAGGAGAATTTGGTAAGAATAAAGTCGTTGATATATTTTATAGTGTGTCAGAAATTGGGTTGAGCCTAACACATCCCTACAGAGAGAAGCAATAACAACCATAAATCGTTTAATTGATTATTCAACTCTTCTTTGTCCATCTAGAATCATCTATCCAGTTGAAGGGAGACCAAATGAATGTTGATAAAGATGATAAGTCTGCTTTACCTGAAGCAACATCAACAAGTCATAAGAGAAATAAAGTTAAACCTCGCGCGGTTCCTGGAGCTGACACTTCAATGTCCAAAAAATCTAAACTCGGAAAGGATATATCAAATGATAACAATGTTCCCTCTGAATCAAAAGACCAGATTCCATTTGCTGATAGAACATGGAAAAGAAAGCAGAAGTCCATGAAAGTAAGTTTAGTTTATTCGTTAATTGTTTTATCCTGCACATTTTACTTTGTGTTTGGTTTGCTTATTATTTCTCAAAATATTTCTTTTACTCAAAACAAACATTTTCTCTTAGTTATTATTTATCATGATTTGTTTCCCTATTTGATTAGAATCAGTAGTCTCATATTAGCATGAATGTGTTTGTTTTTAGTCTTTTGTAATTAATAACAAAGAAAAATGCCAGCAACACATTTTTTAACACAGTCTTTTATTGGTTAAAATTCATGTAGGTCCCAACAAATTTACATGAGACACACAAAATTTGGTGGGGCCATGTGAATTTTAACCAACAAAAGAGAGTGTTGCTAGCACTCCTCTAACATCAAACCACAATTACAATTCAAAGTCTTTTTTTCTTTTCTTTTCTCATTCATTATCTAAAACCCTATACTTGATACATCCCATGATATTAGAGCAGTTAGCACTAGGCAGTACCATCTTCCAAAACCTGTCTGCAGTATTCGGCTGTTCCCCAAAGTTTGGAACTCTACTAAAACTTGAAACTCCATTCTTTTTATCAGCCATGCACAAATGTGATACATTTTTTCGATCTTAACTTTTCTATGTACTACCCTTCCCCCCACCGCTCCCCTATGGTTTCTTGTATTGTGCATTTTCAGATGTATTTTAAACAGTTTTCTCGCCCCAGCTGCCACTTTTGGAAACGTTTCCAATGTATTTTGAACTGAAATCTCCACCATCAGAATTCAGAATCAATTGGATATCAATTGGAGCCGATCCAAACACTCTTGTAGTTTCAGCCTTAACAAATGAAGCTTACGCCCACATGTTCCGTTTCTTTTTGGAATCTTCTTGTGCATTCATCCAGATCTCTAGCCACTTTTTGCATTTTGAAATGCATTCACATGCGTATCCTTGTTTCTTTAATATGTCCTACGGTTCGGCGCTTGTCTTCAAAAATGTTTTTTCAGACATTATTATAGCATATTTTCTTCCTATCCCCCATACCCATTGTGACCCATTGGCACCATTTGAATTGCGTCACTATTGCTTGCAACAATCCAATTTGCCTTTATTAATATTATTAAGGCTAAATTGCATTTTTGGCCCCCTATGTTTCAGAAACTTGCGATTTTGGCCTTCAAAATAGCATTTTTGGCCGCCCTATCTTTACCTCCTATTGCAAAAGGCTAAGTTTGACCAAATCAACGCAAATGTGGCAAGTCACTTAAGTGACTCAGCTGCCACGTCAGCAATTTTTTATCATCTTATAATTTTAAAAATAAAAAAATAAATAAAAAAATAAATAAAAAAAAAGGAGAGGAAGAAGTCACATGGAGAAAGAAGTGAAACTTTTTCTGGAGGTATGATGATGAGCTTTATTAAAAACGAATGATGCACTGAAGAATAAGGAGAGGAAGCTACACCTATGAGCTTTGTTTTGCTACTGTTATCTCCATTTATTTAGCTACTGGGTCATGTGGAATTTTTTTAGCTTATGTTCCATACTCATACAGTCATATTTATACAAAGGGAAATTCTCTACTTTTATTTTCAAGCATTCACTTACAAAGTTACAACAGGTCCAGCTATAGTTTTAAGCATTTTGTGCATTCACTTACAACATGGCAAGCTATAGTTTTAAGCATTTTGTGCATTCACTTACAACATGGCAAGCTATAGTTTTAAGCATTCTATAAACATTTTGTGAAATCAGATTTCATCTTTAATTTTGAAGCAGACACTACCAAGACTGATCGATGTATTCTCTATGCTTGTGGTGCTCCTATTGAAGTAGTTTTGTTATTATTTTTTTTTTGACGCAATTGAAGTAGTTTTGTTAACTAAAGTATCCAGCTTCATGCATATATATCAATACCCTCAAACTTAACCATTTGCAAAAGAGGGCAAAGATAGGGTGCTAAAATCACAAGTTTCTGAAACATAGGGGACCAAAAGTGCTATTTTGAAACATAGGGGGCCAAAATTGCAAGTTTTTGAAACATAGGGGGCCAAAAGTGCAATTTAGCCTATTATTAATAATTTTTTCCTGTTGAAGCTTGGTTTAGATGCATTGTTTTTTAACAGTAGCTTTCTGGTAGGAAGATCTCCCACGGTGTGAATTTTCAAGGAGATTATGTGGTGGATGCTGAGGTTCCATGCTTATATATGCAACACCATAATCATCATCTACATTTTGTGAAATCAGTAATTTGTTCTTAAAATACTGTAAATCTTGCTCACGGGGATTGTTTGGTTATGCATTGGGATTGAGCCTTAATCGTTAAGTGGCTATCATTGACCATTCGGAAATATTCTGTTTCTTTTACCTGTTGATATAGGTATATAGTTTGTCCTTTGTCATTGGTCGAACCACATTAGCTTCCTTGTCTCTCTTCTCTCCATTCTTTGATCATGTACTGGTTTTTTTTTTTTTTTTGAAGTCATGTACTGGTTATTTTAAATCAAGAGTTCAAACACAATTAGGATTCTGATTGTAATTTATGGATACAAATGCACAAGGCTTAGGATTAGTCTCAAGCAATTAAAATCACCTTATTCAACTGCATTATATAGTATATGTCCAAATATCTTTATCTTCTCATTTTAGATGATGCCTGGAGTGTAGTTATAGCATACTTATCAAAGTTGTTGCACATTTTCCATAGGCTGTAGATGATGAGAACAAACCGATGATTAAAGGAAAACACACTGATCAGGTTTTTGCATCACCAAAACAATCGAAGATGGGTTTAGCAGTATCATCAACCACTGAAACTCCACTTTTGAGTGAAGTCAGTTCGCCAACTAAACAAAGAAGTAGACGCAAGATGAATTTTCAGAGACCATCCATGATTAAAGAGAGGTCTTCTGAGAATGTATTGAAAAGTCAACCTAATAAGCACTCTACTGAAAAGGTCCAAGCTTTTTCATAATTTAAATTGACTCTGCATTCTATAGCTTTTAGGGGATTTAAGGTTTCTTATTTTGTTAAAATGTTATAATTTCCTTTGTAACTTGCAGGAAAAGCTTTCTAGTTGCTTGTCATCTTATTTGGTTCGCAGATGGTTTACTTTTGAATGGTTTTATAGTGCACTTGATTATCCATGGTTTGCCAAAAGAGAATTTGTGGAGTACTTAAACCATGTTGGACTAGGGAATATCCCAAGGCTAACTCGTGTTGAGTGGAGTGTCATAAAAAGGTTCGAAATTCAACTGTTGTTACTATAATTTTCTGCAAAACCTTGTGAATGGGTTAAGTATGTAATTGTAAAGGACCTACTTGACATTGCAGTGTTGTACTTGTTTCTGCAGTTCTCTTGGCAAACCACGGAGGTTCTCTGAACACTTTTTACATGAGGAAAGACAAAAACTTGAACAGTATCGAGACTCAGTGAGGAAACATTATTCTGAGCTGCGGGCTGGTATAAGAGATGGACTTCCGACAGATTTGGCGAGACCATTATATGTTGGACAACGAGTAATTGCCATTCACCCCAAAACAAGAGAGATTCATGATGGTAGTGTGCTTACAGTTGACCATGACAAGTGTCGGATTCAGTTCGACCGTCCTGAGTTAGGAGTTGAATTCATCATGGTATTATAATTTATTATATGGCATTTTTAAAATATTTTTATCAATTCCTTAAGAGGTAGTTTAAAATCTGTGATCAAAATCAGCTTCATTAGTATTATATTAACTGTCAAACTCAAAGAAGTTTTGATCTGAAAACTGTATGTTCTCCTCAGGGAGAAGTCTCATATATATACAATTCATTTACAACTTTACAAGCTGTGAGGCTGATTCTCAGCCCAATAAATCTCAGCTGTCATATCTACATTTATTATACAATATACTAATTAATAGCAGTTACTATTGTCAAAATAACAGTTACAAATGCATAGCATTTGAATTTGCAATTAAGACATTAAACCTATTGACATCCCCCCTCAAATTGATGCTGGTAAATCAACTAGCATCAATTTGCTAACCAAAAAATTGTGTCGCTGACGTGTCAATGATTTAGTGAAGATGTCAGCTGTCTGATCCGATGTAGAGACATGTGGTAGATTGATGATTCTACGATCATAGGCTTCTCGGATTGAGTGACAATCAACCTCGATGTGCTTTGTTCGTTCATGATAAACTGGATTTGCTGCAATTTGTATAGCACTAGTATTGTCAGCATGCAATGAAGTTGGTTGTCCTTGAGAGAATCCAAGTTCTGTTAGAAGACCGCGCAACCATACTATTTCAGAACAAGCGGCAGACATTGCACGATATTCTGCTTCTGTGGATGACTTTGAAACTGAATCTTGTTTCTTACACTTCCAGGAAATAGCAGCATTTCCTAAGAACATACACCAGCCAGTAGTAGACTTCCTTGTGTCTGGACATCCAGCCCAATCGGCATCACTATATGCTTGAAGTTGGAGTGTCGAATTATTAGGAAAAAACAAACCACGTCTTGAAGTGCCAAGGAGGTACTTAATGATTCGTTGCACTGCTGAAAAATGTAAATGTCGTGGTGCTTGCATGAACCTACTTACAGTGTGCACAGCGAAAGAAATATCTGGGCGGGTAATTGTTACATAGATGAGACTACCAACCAACTTGCGATAAAGAGTTGGATCATCAAGAAGTTCACCTTCATCTCGACGATATTTAACATTAACTTCCATGGGAGTGTCAACAGAGTTTGAATTTGTGAGTCCAGCAAGTTGCACAAGATCTTTAATATACTTTTGTTGATTTAAAAAAATGCCTTCAGATTGATAATGTACCTCCAAACCCAAGAAGTAAGTAAGGCGGCCCAACTCTTTCATGTGAAAAGATGAATGCAACAATTCTCTAATTTTAGAGATGCCCTTTTGATCAGAACCTGTCACCACTATATCGTCCACATAAACCAGAAGCACCACAATGCCTTTAGGAGTCCTTTGGAGGAAGAGGGATGGATCATATTGACTTTGAATGAATGAAAATCCAAGTAGTGTGGATCGGAACTTTTCAAACCATACTCTTGGTGCCTGTTTCAAACCATATAAAGAGCGTTTTAGTTTGCAAACAGTATTAGAGGAAGACGTGGGCATACCATTAGGAAGTTTGATGTAAACTTCTTCCTTAAGATCACCGTGTAGGAATGCATTTTTCACATCCATTTGATGTAGTGGCCAAGACTGTGATGCAGCAAGAGCAAGAATAGTGCGCACACTAGTCATCTTGGCGACCGGGGCAAAAGTCTCGTCATAGTCTAGTCCATATTCTTGCTTATTTCCAAGCACTACTAGACGAGCCTTGTAACGATCTATCGATCCATCTGAACGCAGCTTTATTGAAAACACAAATTTGCTGCCCAAAGGTTTAACAGACGGAGGACAAGGCACTATGTCCCATGTCTGATTTTCTTCCAAGGCCAGAAGTTCATTTTCAATAGCAGTTTGCCAACAACCATGCTCCATTGCCTGTTTATAAGAAGAAGGAATAGGAACACTAGATAATGTTGCTGTCAAGGATAAAGGACTAGAGAAACCATACTTTTCTGGGGGCTTACGAATGCGTGAGCTGCGTCGTAAAAGGTCCGGTTCTGGTTCTTCTATTGGATCAGCAGCCAAGGAACTATCTTGAGGGGGCCCGTGGGAGTCAGCTGGCTGATTTTGAGTGACAACATGTCGTCTTTGGTAGGTCAAGAGGGGCTTAGAAGATGACTGACTTACAAAAGAGTTAGAAAAAAATGGTAAAAGAGAAACTGGAGAAGGAGTGGCATGATGTGTTGCAAAAAAATATTTATTTTCCTGAAAAATGACATTTCTAGACACCCGAATTCGACGATTATTAGGATCATAACATAGAAAGCCCTTTTGATGAGAAGAATATCCAAGAAAAGCACATTCAACAGATTGTGCACTAAGTTTGGTGCGTTCTTGTGGAGGAAGATGGACATAACACACACAACCGAAGACACGGAGAGTGGAGTAATCTGGCGGTTTACCAAATAACCGACTAAAGGGAGATTCATTATTTTTTGACGGGGATGACAAACTGTTTATAAGATGAACTGCAGTAGAAAGGGCTTCACACCAGAATCGTGGTGGCACATGAGACTCTAGAAAAAGTGTGCGAACAACATCAAGCAAATGGCGATTTTTTCTTTCAGCTACCCCGTTTTGTTGGGGAGTTGAAGGACATGATCTTTGAGATATAATCCCATTAGACTGCAAGAACTCTTGAAAAAAGTTTGATGTATATTCCCCCCCATTATCAGAGCGAAGAATTTTGATTTTAGATGAAAATTGGGTTTGAACATAAGCATTAAAAAATTTGAAAGTAGAAAAAACTTCATCTTTTGAACGCAAAAAATAGACCCATGTAAAACGACTATAATCATCGATAAAAGTTACAAAGTATTTGTAATTAGCATGAGATATAATCGGTGCCACTCCCCATACATCACTATGGATAAGATCAAAAGGTTGTGTTACATTCGGTTGATGTGTTGGAAAAGGAAGAGTTTTACTTTTGCCTAGCTTACAAGGAATGCAATCAAAACGAATAACATCAAGAGATGGAGTGTGTTTATTTCCTAGAAAACCAGATTTTAGCATGTCATGAAGCACATTGAAGTTTGGGTGTCCAAGACGCTTATGCCACACTTGATAATCGACAATTGCAGAATTGCACAAAACAGAAGGTAAAGAAAGACTTGGGGACAATTGCAAATTGAGTGGAAAGAGACGTCCGACTTTAGGCCCCTTCGCGATTGTCATCCCTGAGTGTTGATCCTGCACAAGACAACCAGATTTTGTGAATTGTACTTTACAATTATTGTCAACTAACTGTCCAACAGAAATGAGATTACTAGTAAGACCAGGAGAGACAAAAACATTGGTTAGAGTTGAAGAAATATCACCAGTTGTTGTGATAGGCAATTGATTGCCATCAGCAGTATGTATCTTGTGATTTCCAGAATATTTGGTGATATTATTAAGAAATTGAGTATTGTTGGTCATGTGGTTGGAAGCCCCAGAATCAAAGTACCAGGGTGAACATGATTTACCTGAGAATCCCAAAGCAGAGAATGCTGAAATGATCATTTGTTGAACCATTTCAGGGGTCAAAGTCTGGACAGCAGTAGGAGTATTTTGTTGGACAGCAGTAGGAATAGATGAATCAACTGAAGTTGCAAAGGCTGTTGCGTTTCGCTTCGGTGGCCTTGTTGGACACTCTTTGATAATGTGTCCATCCTTTTTGCAATAATTGCAGAATTTGTTTGGACAGTTAGAGGCATAATGTCCAGAGCGCTTGCAACAGAAACATTGAACAGTGCTCATGTCGTGGTTTCTTGACCTCCCTTGTGCCACATATGCCACTGGAACAGTAGATGCTTTTTGTTCTTCAAGGATGGATTGTGTGAGAAGGCGTTGTTCTTCACGTAACAGGTCATTGAGACACGCATCCAATGAGGGTATTGGGTCTCTATGCATTAGACTAGAGCGCATACCTTCAAAGTCATATCTCAATTTCATAAGAAATTGATCTCGTTTCGTAGTGTCATGAACTGTTTGTACTGCACTTAGTCCATCAGCACTCAAATTTGAATAAACTATATCAGTGTATTCAGCCCAAAGATTCATGAATTGAGAGTAAAAATCAGATATAGAGAGACTATCCTGTTTAAAATTAGCTATGTCGTGCTCAAGCTGGAATCTACGGGCTGCATTGTTCTGACCGTAGATTTTCTTCAAGTAAGCCCACATTGTTGCTGCAGTCTTGTAAGGGCGAAGGTTCAGAACAATGGTCGGATCAACCGAACTAGTGATCCAGGTCATGACCTGAGCATCTTTGGTTTTCCATTTGGCATGTTCAACCTTATCTTTGTCTTTGTCAGGGGCAGGAGTTGTGTCATCAACATGACCCCACAAATCTTTTCCTTGGACATATAACGAGAACTGGAATTCCCAAGCAGAATAGTTTTTGCCATTAAGGCGGACCATGAAAACTTCATGTTTCTCTATCGACATTGAATCGAAGAAAATTGAACACGCAAGATGACAATCTGGTTTGAAAAAGAAAAAAAAAAACCAGAAAAGGAAAAAGAATACCGAGAAACTTGACCAAGGGTGAAAGACACTGCTAAAGAACACAGACTAGATTTTTGGATCGTGACCTAGACTGATACCATGTCAAACTCAAAGAAGTTTTGATCTGAAAACTGTATGTTCTCCTCAGGGAGAAGTCTCATATATATACAATTCATTTACAACTTTACAAGCTGTGAGGCTGATTCTCAGCCCAATAAATCTCAGCTGTCATATCTACATTTATTATACAATATACTAATTAATAGCAGTTACTATTGTCAAAATAACAGTTACAAATGCATAGCATTTGAATTTGCAATTAAGACATTAAACCTATTGACATTAACAATCTTTACATGGCTGAAATGTTGTAATAATAGTAACCAATACGAAGTGGTGCCGTGTGCTATTCTTCTATGCATGGTGTCTATAGAAAGCTTTGACTCTCTCTAGGTTTATAGAAGCTGGCATTACCATGCATTTTCTAGAGGCTAATTCCAACACTTTAAGCTGTGACCTCTTGGTTACTCATGAGAAACTCTTAGCATTGTGTCAAGGCTTCCTTTCCTCTTATAAAGTTAATTTGTTTTGTCCCATTTAATGCAATTTCCTTGATAAATGACTTTTATGTGCCACATACTAAAAATATCTAAAGCTTTATACATTTTTTCTTTTAATTGAAGAAAATTAGCATGGTGTTTTTAAAATCTGATAACAGTTTTCCAAATTTTCTTGTTCTTGATGAGGGGGATTTTTTTGTTCAGGACATTGATTGCATGCCTTCAAATCCATTCGATAATATGCCAGAAGCTTTGAGGAGGCAGATTGGTGCCAGAAAAGCCTCTTTTATGACTACAGAACCACAGATTAATGGAAATTCAAGTTTTGGGGGATGTGAAGTGCACTCATCACCTGTAAAGGTACGCTCCTCTTTAAGTGCTTCAGTAAATCAAGGGAAGGTTAGATTGCTAACAAGTATCAATATGCATTAATGATGTGCCTCAGAATTATGTTTTTGGTGCTTATGCTTTTACTTTAAAATAATTTCTACACTGTAGTTACTACTTTCAATGACTGACTTTAAGTTTTGTTCCTTTGCTTTTGCCTAATGGACAAACCTTGACATACAGTCCCATTGTTTTGCACTGCTATTATTAACTGGATGTATTTAATTGCCTAATGGTGTTATCTGACTGCCAAGACTTTGTTTGGGAGTTTGGAGGGAAAGAATGAGGTGACCTTGAGGATAAAGTAGGAGGAAAGGGGAAGGGAGAGTGATATTTTTCTGCATTGGGACCAAAACCCTCCAATATGGAGGAATATGGGGATGACTTTGGAGAGTTTTGGAGGGTTTTGAATAAATTTTCAAATCCTTCTCATCTCTTTACAATACTCTCAAATCAAATAAAATATCAGTCATAACTATTCTCTTCTCATCCTCTCCAATAATACTATTCTAAATAAGGTGAAAGAGATGAAGCACCCACTGATAGACACTGACACATCGATACCAGCAATAATTTAAGAAAATGAACTATTAGAATGTAATCACACATGTTGGTGTTATGTCGGTCTCGAACACTGCTGTCATGTGTCAGACACCGGACACACTTTCAATAAGAAGTGTCGGTGTTACAGAGGGTGAAAGATTTCCCTTCATTTCTATTCCTCCCCTTGCTTCCAAAGCCCTCTCCTTCCTTTTCCTCTCGACTCCCAGACAAAGACTAAAGGAACGCCTCAAAGGTCCAGTGCTGGTTCTGTTGAATCTTCCATCCTTTTAATATGGTTTATAATCCTAATTTTCACTGCCATGACAATGTTGATTTCGGTAACATAGAAATATCATGTGTTCTACAAATAATTTTAATTTCATAATTTCATAAAAATCTTATAGGGGGATGCCAACCATGTCACTTCCCAGGCCAATATTGATAACCTCTGTGCACTAGCTGCTTGTGCTCAACCGTGTAAAGTGATGCAACATCAAGCTAAAGAAGCTGATATACATGCACTTTCTGAAGTAAAGCGTGCTCTTGATAAAAAGGTTCCCCCCCTACATTTTATGCTCCCAATTTTTTTTTTTTTTTTTGTTCAGTTCTTTTGGAAAATGCTTTACTTTCACTTTTCATTTACCCCTTTCATCTAGGTGATTTATAAGTCTTAACATTCATCTATCTTTATATGTAAATGTTCCTTGGTTATAGATGGTCTAGTTCTTATTTTTTCGGGCTGCTCTTACAGGAGACAGTGTTAACAGAGCTCCGTAATGCAAATAGTGGCATATTGGAAAACCAAAATGGAATAGAATGTTTAAAAGATTCCGAAGGTTTCAAGAAGCATTATGCCACGGTACTTGTAGAGCTAAAGGAAGCCAGTGGACAGGCATGTGGCTTCCTTCAATTATTTATGTCATTACAACATTCTGCATTAGCCTTGAAGCAACATTTGATTGGTTATATTTTTCAGGTTTCTGATACCATGCTTCAATTGAGGCAACGTAATACCTACACAGACAACTCTCTGCCACCATGGATGAAGCCCAGAGCAAACTTCGAAGTTCATGATGAACTTCCCAGTGTGTTGGATAGTTCTATGTCACAAGAGTCTAGGTCAAATGTCATTGAAATCATTAAAGGATCCAGGCTACGGGCACATGCAATGCTGGATGCTGCATTTCAGGTATATGGTCTGGGGATCTTATGCCCCCTCTGCTTTTACAGTCATTATGAACAATACATAAATGGTCGTTTCACAACTTGTTTCCTCCCCATTTTGGTAACCTGAGCATTTTTCCTGTTCTTTTATCGTATCAAATTATAATCATTGTTCATGATTTGGTATTTAATTACAAGCACTAATGTTTGATTGTTTAGCCGCAAATCTTAGAATGATCACAATAGACATAAAAGCTCTAGAATGTAGTGGGACACATTACACCTTGAACATCGTTTAATTATGGGTTCAAGCTAAAGAACTTTACACTTTTTGATGCTATAATTTAGGCATGGGGTCAAGCTACAAAGGAAGGTAAAGATGCTATTTCGAAGATTGGGCAGGCATTGGATTCTATTGATTATCAGCAGTTGTCCTCCAAGTACAGGTTGCCTGTGATAAGGTCGCTAGATCAAGTGAATGGTAGTTTTTATCATCATAATCAGTCAACTTCCAGAGCATCAGAGCCTTTACTTAATGATGCATCTGGTCCAAAACTGCATAAAGATTCTGAACAAGTTGATATTGAAATACCGTCGGAGCTCATCGCTTCCTGTGTTGCTACATTAACCATGATACAGGTAATTAGGACATCAAAAGCAGTCCATTTCACAATATCCCCATCTAGTTGTAAAATTAATGTGTTCCTTGTTAATTGTTATCCTCTTTTAAAGAGTTTTGAACAGCACGTCTTCGGGGACGTGCATCTATTTTCGAATGGTGTACTGGCGGCTCCTTGATAATAATGAAAATGAAATGTTTATCATCATGGTTTTGTCCTATTCCCCCCTTCTTGAAAATGCACCACATATTGGTATGCATTATTGAATAAACATTGCTTTCCAATATGTAACTTTTTATTGTTTAACTTTCAGAGTTGTACTGAACGGCAATACCCTCCAGCGGATGTGGCCCGGATATTAGATTCTGCCGTTACCAGCCTGCAACCGAGCGATCCTCGAAACCTTCCTATTTACAGGGAAATTCAAATGTGCATGGGAAGAATTAAAACCCAGATTTTAGCTCTCATCCCTACTTAGATTTTATCTTTTCTCTCTCTAGGCTATTTAGCTGTATATAGGATGCTGAACTATTTAGTTCATATCGCATAGGAGCTCCTCCCCTCTTTCATAATTTGTATTTTTTATGAAAGAAATAAGTATTTAATTTATTAAAAACCCAAAAGCTGCTGAAAAACAATGGCATGATCAATAGGACTACCCCCGTCTTTGGTTCGTAGTACAAGTGCTGCTGAATAGGAACTGGCACATACAGGTTATCTACACTTGGTGTGAGGCAACCTAGGTGTTGATTGGCATGTAAACTTTAGCATACAATGCATTTTTTATTTTTGTTTTGGAGACTCTTTCTAGTGAGTTTAAGAGCCTTCTCTTTTATGATATTTTTGAGGCATGCTATGGAATGTTCGTTTAGTCTTGATTATTTTTTCTCCTGTGGCCTTTTGGTCTCTTTGTACCAACAAAAAAAATAATAATGTTACTTTCATTTTTTATTTCTTAACATGTCTTTGGGTCACTCACATTAGCATATTTGTCTTTAAGTCGTTTTCTTTTATAAAATTCTCCCTCCATTCCTTTTTATTCGTCGTTTTAGAGTAGCAACAAAAAATTAAGAAAGTGTTTTTTTGCATCCTATCTTCCTATTATATCCTAATTTTAATCCATCAATAAATTCCTATTTTTGTGCACACACATTCTTTTTCCAAAAAATTAAAACCACAAAAAAATAGGAACAAAACAAAAACAATAAAAAGATTATATGATGAAGTTTAGTAAAAAAAAAAAAATAGATACAATGAAAAGATTATATAAATTTAGTCAATACAAAAAAAATTAAGAAAGGGGCTATAATAGATAAAATATAATCTTAAATTATCAAAACAATAAATAATTTGAAACAATTTTTTTTCTTCTAAAAAGACAAATAAAAAGGAATAGAGGGAGTATGAATTTAACTAATTCAAAATTTCTTGTTTAATAGATTAATTTATTCTCCTTTCAAAAAATAATGGAAATTTATTTTAAATAAATGTGTTTTTTTAGAGTTTCATGACTTTCTTTTTCCTAGATGAATTTTTTAAAGAATACTCCACCCGTTCCAAAATATAAGTCGTTTTGACTATATTACACAAATTAAGAAATGTAATTGATGTTGTATGGAAAAGAGAAATTATGAGTTAGTTTACAAAATTGTCCTTCATTAATGGTATAAAAAATATAAATTAA
Source organism: Trifolium repens (assembly GCA_030408175.1). NCBI lineage: Eukaryota > Viridiplantae > Streptophyta > Magnoliopsida > Fabales > Fabaceae > Trifolium > Trifolium repens. The sequence goes on from CP125837.1 coordinate 46,321,957, forward strand.
AGAATTGAAAAAAGAAAGAGAAATAAATAGTTAAGGGTATAATATGAAAAATAATATTAAATATTTTATTGGTAATATAGAGCGATTTATAACTTAGTACAAATTATTTTTTCAAAAAGACTTATATTTTGGAAGAGATGGTTTACTTATTTTTGAAGATAAATTGATTGTCATTCTTGATTCATTAGGTAAACACTTTAACCAAAACAAGCGTTAACCTATTCGAAGACTAATAGTGAAGTATACGATTAATTAATGGGTGTGTTTGCTATGTGTGATAAAATGAGAAATATATTTCAGTAATGATAATTAATTCAGTAAAAAATAAGAATAAAACATAATAAAATAATTATCAATTACATATATTATTGAGATAAATTTTATATCAATTAATTTATTTATACTAACAACAAGTCTTGATCAGCATAAAATGTGCCAAACAGAACTACAAAAGTATCCGAGACCGAGAGTCATTACAACCAAAAACCAGTTAGGCGATGCCCAAACAAACAAGAGGGCTCGACCACCACATATGAGAATTGATACCTATATTCTCATTATAAGTTTTCATCCACCAAAGAGAATAGACTTTAACTTTCTCTAATAATTGAAGAACTGTTGATTCCTTTGCCTTGAAAATACAACCATTTATTTCTTGCCACACCATCCAAATGCAGCAAAGCCAAAGTAACTGCATGAAAGAGCGGCGAGCTCGATTTCCCCCAGCGGAATGGACAAACCGAACAAAATGATCTTGAATCTGAAACGGATCTGCTGCGGATGTGCCAACCCAGACGCGAACCAAGCACCACAATTAATTAACTTTTTTAAAGGAATCAATTAATTAATGTTAGATTTTTTGAACTCAATAATTTACATTTCAAACTTATAAACCAAATATATCTCTTTTTTTGTTACATGAGAAAAAAGGGGTTAAATATGTTTTTGGTCATAAAAAAAAGTAGCATATTTTGGTTCTACATAATTATTATGTACGTAGTTTTAGTTACTATTGTTAAATCAATCTGTATTTTTAAATGACTATTTTGCAGATATGTTTAGAATATTATAAAAAGTTTCTAAAAAAAAAATTCAAAATTTTATATGTTGAGATTTTTGTTAATTATATCTTTATCTTTTGAAATTTTAAAAAATTATATTTAATTATTCTTATTTTAAATAAATTTTTTAGTTTTTACAATATTCTAAACATGTCTTTAAAAAATTATTCAAAAAATTTAAGGATAATTAAACAAGTTTTAAAATTTTGAAAAATAACTGAGACAAAAATTGTTGCATAAAAAAATTGCAGCACCAAAATATTATAATTTTTTTATAGACTAAAAATAAAATTTTATAATTTTAATGAGATCATAAATATATTTTTCCTAACCTTACAAAAAAAAACATATTTAACCCAAAAAAAAAGTAAAACTAAAAACTACGACCTAATAAAGGACACCTCAACAAGACAACAACATCAATTAGTAAGAGTGAAGAGAGACAAGATAATGACTCGTGCACCAAATATATCTTTTATTTATTATTATTAGATTAATTTTACCAATAAAATTTTAAATTTATTTTCATTTAATTATTTAGGTTTTGTATACATCTATTGATGAACAAAATATTTGTAATTAGATAAAAATAAAGAGAATGAGTGGAGAAAGGCAGAAATGGAGGCAATTACAATTCTAATCCAAGAATAGTGATTAACCAAGTGAAGATCGTCACAAGAAACGTGGTTTTCTGATAAGACCGATAAGTGGTTCAATCCAACTTCAACTTATCTTATTTCATCAAAGAAAATTACAATATATTGAGCTTTTGCAAAGTAGCTCAATGGACCTAGTAATAAATTAAAGGGTTAAATAGTTGATACCCCCTGTAAATTTTTTTTTTAAAGATCCCCCCTTGCAGACTGAAGATTCTTTGGGATACTCCCCTGGAGTGACATCAATGCATGGAATCTCCACGTGGCACCTCCACGTGGATATTTTTTTTATTTTTTAATTATTTTTTTTGCCACGTGGCATTAAAAATTTAAAAAAAATAAAAAATTAATTTTTTATTATGTTTTTTGCCACGTGGCATTAAAAATTTAAAAAAAAAAATTTTAAAAAATTTTAATTTTTTTTTTTTTCTGTTTTCTTTCTTTTTCTGTTTTCTTTTTTTTTTTTTATTTATATTAATTAATTTAAAAAAACAGTAAATATTAAATAAAAACATTAAAACTTATTATTAATTTTAAAAACTTAATTAAATTATATAAAAAATAAAAACATAATGAAATAAAATAATTAATTAAAAAAGATTTTTTTTTCCCACCTTGCTTTTTCTGATTTCTCTATTTTTTTATTAATTAAAAAAGAAATAATAGGCTTTTGAAAATTAAAAAAAAAAATTAAAAAAGGAAAAAAGGGATTGGAACGGATAATCATCTCTCTCTTCTTCATACATTTTCTTCTCAAACAACAAACCTTCAAAATCCAAACAAATTCAAATTAATACACTTAATTCCCAAATTCTCATCTTCATACATTTTCCCAAATTCCCAAATTTTTCATACCCTATAATAACGATTAATATCTTTATTTGTATGATAATAAAAATTATAAAAAAATGATATCTTGAAAATACTCTTCGAGACGAATCCAAAAACATCTTATAATAAGAAAACGGGGTTTAGTAGCGGCCTAAATATCAAGTTGTGTTTGAAACCATAATTTTCTACTAATATGTTAATATATTAGTAGCAATCTAATTGGTTTCATTATCAATAATTTAGTAGCAGCATAATTTTTTATTAAGCATTTCAATTTCTGAGATTTATTACAAAACCCATTTCCTTTTTTTTTTTTGTTAAATGACATAGTTTCAGTTGGTGAAAAATTGAGATGAAGTATGAAATTTTTGAGAAATTATAGGGTATGAAAAATTTGGGAATTTGGAAAAATGTATGAAGATGAGAATTTGGGAATTAAGTGTATTAATTTGAATTTGTTTGGATTTTGAAGGTTTGTTGTTTGAGAAGAAAATGTATGAAGAAGAGAGAGATGATTATCCGTTCCAATCCCTTTTTTCCTTTTTTAATTTTTTTTTTAATTTTCAAAAGCCTATTATTTCTTTTTTAATTAATAAAAAAATAGAGAAATCAGAAAAAGCAAGGTGGGAAAAAAAAATCTTTTTTAATTAATTATTTTATTTCATTATGTTTTTATTTTTTATATAATTTAATTAAGTTTTTAAAATTAATAATAAGTTTTACTGTTTTTATTTAATATTTACTGTTTTTTTAAATTAATTAATATAAATAAAAAAAAAAGAAAACAGAAAAAGAAAGAAAACAGAAATTTTTTTTTTTTTTAAATTTTTTTTAATTTTTTTTTTAATTTTTAATGCCACGTGGCAAAAAAAATAATAAAAAATTAATTTTTTATTTTTTTTTAATTTTTATTGCCACGTGGCAAAAAAAATAATTAAAAAATAAAAAATATCCACGTGGAGGTGCCACGTGGAGATTCCATGCATTGGTGTCACTCCAGGGGGGTATCCCAAAGAATCTTCAGTCTGCAAGGGGGGATCTTTAAAAAAAAATTTTACAGGGGGGTATCGCAAAACCGACCTACTTTGCAGGGGGTATCAACTATTTAACCCTAAATTAAAATCAAACCTCATTTAAAAATAAAACAAAATAGAGTAAATGGCAAATAACCTTACAATTATTTCATAAAATAAAATATACTAATTAATTAAATTTTTTTTTGTTTACAATATGTTGGCAATGAGGATCGAAATTAGGACCTCATGTATACTACCCAAATCCCTCACCACTAGACCAATCCTAGTGGCTTGTAATTAATTAAATTTTGTTAAAAAAAAATGTAATTAAATGTTCTCAAGGGAATGTGAGTGGCCAGGAACTTCCATGAGCTGCATCTCTAAACCGTGGGATTGACATTGATGATATGAGTTAACTCCCAATTCAACAATAAAACAATAAATTGTTCATGAGCAGCTCTCCAATTAATCAATGATGACTTGATTCTTCCAAATGAAACTGAAAACCGTAATTTGAAACTTAAATGCCAATTCAATGACCAATGTAAATAATCGTATTGCATCTTTTGATAACCAACTCTGTACTTCATGTATCACATTATTATGCAATGAACCAAAGTAATAAGCAATTAATTTCCAAGGCCAACAGAGATTTTAACGTGAATTTAAGCGGGTTTTTGACTGAAGTGCCATGGTTAGGAAAAAAAATTCCCACATTGCCATGGTTTGAAAAATAATGGCCAAATTGTCACCTTTTAAGAGCTAGTTTTGACAAAACACGGATATTAAGAAAGTAGATTTTAGTATTAAAATGATTGACAAATTATATTGATTTTACATGTTTACCCTTATAATTAATTGTAGTATTTTGTAGTATCAAACAAAAGAGAATTTAATGCTATTAAAAAAACTATGCAAAGTAAATAAGGGTAAGTTAGAAAAAATAATAACTAATGTCATTGATAATTGTAAAATAATTTTATGAAGGGACTGTTAGACTACTTGGCTATCACTTAGAAGGGGGGGTTGAATAAGTGAACCTTGAAACAATGTCGTTTTTTTTTAAAAAAATTATTTGTTTCAATCGAGCGCAAGCGGAAAACCACCGGATCGGTAGTCTATGCACCGATTGACCAAAGGAAACGTAGTATAAGCCTCTGAACGTTTTATGAAAAGATTTGAAATGATAGAGTTCAAAATTTGAATTTAAACAATGAATTAAATTCAGTCCCAAGCAAGTTACAATATCGAATTAAACACAATCATAATCAAGCATAACAATTGAATTTTTGATGTTCCAATACGAACATGAAAAATTCAATCGTTTCAAGAAATCAATGAAATTATAACAAGTAAAATATTGAGAGAGAGAGAGAAACACACAACGATTTGATTAGGGAGTTTCCCGGATTTCGCGTCGTCCACGCGTTTGTCCGAGTACGTCTCCCCCCAAATAACCAAACGGGTTATTTGAGAGTGTATAGATCAAAAATGATTAACAACACGTGCACAGTTTACAATTGAATCTTATAAACCTATAACGAGACAAAAAGTAAACTATGCAACAAAACCTCGACACACAACGAAACTTCACCCTCTGATTCCAACGATCCGACCGGTGCCAAACCGCACTCGATCGTCCAGCTGAGTCCTTCGTTTCTTGTTGTCGATCATTCAAGACAAGCACGATCTTGAATCCTTTGAGAGAAACTAGAACCTTCAACACACAATCCAACCCGACTACGATTCTGATTCACCGCGAACCGTATCGAACGTTATCATACAAAAATGCAACCTCTATTGAATTGATCCCATACTCAAACTTCAATTTTGATTGCAACCTTTGATGAAGATGATGAATTTGTGTTGAATGAAACCTTTGATTCAAATTCTCACTCAATTTGCAACCCAAAGCGTTTTCTGATCTTTCACACTAGTTTCCTCTCATTACAATGACACATCACATTGCTATTTAAAGAGAGAATAGAATTGAGCAAATTTGGGCCAAATCCAACATACGTGTATCGATACAAATGATGGTTTGTATCGATACAAACCCTTTGACCAGCGTTCAAATTGAAAATTTTGACCTATGTATCGATACAAAGATGTATATGTATCGATACATATATCAGTTTCTTGAAATCTTGACTGATATGTATCAAATCATGCAAGCATGATTCGATACATCAAGCACTAACTGGTTTTCTGAGAGACATAGGTGTGTATCGATACATGCAAGCATGATTCGATACACTGATGACCTTCTGGCTCTGAGAAACCACTTTTGTATCGATACAAGTGATATATGTATCGATACAAATTGCACAAAATCAGTCTGAAGTAATTTCAGGACATTTGTATCGATACACATGTTTATGTATCGATACATAATACCTAAAAATCAGTTTTTCAAAGTTTAAAAATAGTTTTTCGCTGTCAAGTCATTTGTAACATTGCCAAAATATGTTCTACTCTATTTTCATGTGTTTTGACAATTATTAAAACAAGAGGATGAACTGGTGCACTTACATTCTCCCCCTTTTTGATAATTGTCAAAACTATGCATAAGCTAACTAAGCCTATACCTAATATGCAATAAAATAGCAATATGTATACAGACGCAAAAAAGAACACCAAGGCTAACAAAGCGCGCTCCCCCTGAGTTGATGCCATAATGCAATTTGTCATAGTAGATAATATTCAAGATTCTTTTAGCTATTCATCCTTAGCTTGTGCATCCAAATCTCTCCCCCTTTGACAATATCTAAAAGAAGAAGAGAGTCTATTAGAAGTATCGTGTTCAAACAATTTTAATCCAAGGTCATATAGTGCACTTACATTTGTTGAAATGCACTTATATGATAAAAGTTCCTAACCAATATAAATACATACAAAGATATGCCAAAATATATCAATGACGAATACCAAAATTTCATGACAAATATGGAATGTAGAATAACAAACCAAAACCAACGCATGAATATTGTAACACATCGACATTTTAAATCAACCAACATATCAAAATATGGGACGAAATAAACAAAACAATGCAACTAAATGCATAATCTCATGTTGCCATATCATATAATGATGTTCATGAAGAAATGAAATACATGAATAGTGTTTATGCAACAAGACAAGCTATAGACATATTAAGTAATCAAAATTTCACACATTGCCATTTGATACATATGGACTTTAAGAATTATTACTCATCTTAAGGCAGAAATTTTTGGAAATGAGCAAACGTATGAATGTATTGAAAAACACTAATATGTGAGATTGATATTTGAAAGGCATTCACATATGTGGACATAAGAGAGTAAATTTTTAGAAGAGAAGGATAGAAATGATACTTTTTAACCTTGTACCGTAGGATGTTGATGCACTTTCCAGAGTATAAAACTCCAAGTTGCCAAGAAGTATGATATGTATATAAAGTGCATGTTTGATGATACTTATTCTAGGTTAGAGATATCTAGGATCCCTAATTCTCCGCGAATGAAGATAAAGGGGTCCGTTGCAAGTGGCTTTGTAAAGATGTCCGCAAGTTGGTTTTTCGAGTCCACATGCTCAAAGACAACATCCCCTTTTTCTACATGATCGCGAAGAAAGTGATGCCTAATCTCTATATGCTTAGTCCTTGAATGCAACACGGGGTTCTTTGTGAGGTTTATAGCACTAGTGTTGTCACACAAGATTGGAACACGTTGTAGTTTTAAGTCATAGTCGAGAAGTTGTTGTTTTAGCCAAAGTATTTGGGAACAACAACTTCCGGCCGCAACGTATTCCGCTTCGGCGGTTGACAAAGCAACCGAAACTTGTTTCTTGCTATGCCAACTTACCAAACTATTACAAAATAGGTGACATGTTCCACTAGTACTTTTCCTATCCAACTTGCAACCGGCAAAGTCGGAATCGGAATAACCTACTAAAGAACAATCATTCCCCTTAGAGTACCATAAGCCAAAATTTGATGTACCTTTTAAATATTTTAAAATTCTTTTCACGGCTTTTAGGTGTGATTCTTTGGGGCATGATTGATATCGTGCGCACATGCAAACACTAAACATAATATCCGGCCTAGATGCCGTTAGGTAGAGTAAGGATCCGATTATACCTCTATATTTTGTGATCTCCACATCTTTACCTTCTTCATCTTTGCTTAACGCACATGTTGATGCCATAGGAGTTTCCATATGTTTTGAGTCCGTCATCCCAAACTTCTTAAGCAACTCAAGGCAATATTTAGTTTGATATATAAAAGTTCCTTCTTCTAGTTGCTTGATTTGTAATCCCAAGAAGTAGGTAAGCTCACCCATCATACTCATCTCAAATTCACCTTGCATAAGACTAGAGAAACTCTTGACAAGAGATGGGTTAGTGGAACCAAAAATAATATCATCAACATAAATTTGAACCAATAAGACGTCCTTTCCTTTACGTTTAATGAAGAGTGTAGTGTCAACCTTTCCCCTTGAATATCCATTTTTAATTAAGAACTTGCTAAGTCTATCATACCAAGCTCTAGGAGCTTGTTTAAGACCATACAAAGCTCTCTTTAATTTGAAAACATAGTCCGGATGTTCATGATTTTCAAAACCGGGTGGTTGTTTGACATACACTTCTTCATTTATGTATCCATTTAGGAAAGCACTCTTAACATCCATTTGATATAATTTGAAATTCACATTGCATGCGTAAGCTAGTAAAAGTCTGATAGCCTCTAGACGAGCTACCGGAGCATATGTCTCTTCATAGTCAATGCCCTCCTCTTGGTTATAGCCTTGAGCTACCAACCGTGCCTTGTTCCTAATAATAATACCGTTTTCATCGAGTTTATTTCTAAAAACCCAACGTGTCCCAATTACTTGATGACTTGGAGGAGGTGGTACTAAATCCCACACATCATTTCTTTTAAATTGATTTAGTTCTTCTTGCATAGCAAGAATCCAATGTTCATCAAGTAATGCGGTTTTTGAGTTTTTAGGTTCAACTTGTGAGACAAAAGCATAGTGAGAACAAAAGTTACTTATTTGAAATCGAGTAGCCACTGTTGGAACAAAAGAGGTTCTGATATGACCCAATTAAGTTTTGATGATAACAAAAGTATTAATATACATTAGGGTATACTGATTATTTGATCCAAGTGTGCAGATATACAAGTTAATTTTTATATTCACCAAAAGCACTTTGGAAGCTCTGATGGGTCAAGCATATTCTGACCAAGATTTCAAGCCATCAGAAGATGCAACCTTTATTAACGTCAGAAGCTAGTATCAGACTCTGAAGATTGAAGATATCAGACTCTGATAAGAGCAGTGAGAGCCATTTTGTCAGAAGAACATTCTCTACAACAATCATTGAGTATCTTCATCATCCTCTTACATCTCAAAAGCTGGTAGAATCAATATTATCCACAGAATAGTGACGTTAGTACTATTGTACGAACTATTTACCGGATTTGGCTAAAACGTAATCCCCAAGATTGATCGTATTCAAGGTTACCTGATTTGGTTAAAGAATGGTACTATCTACAGCTGGCACAATCTCACCGCACAATTTCAAATCAACATACGCTCCTCCTTCATCTATATATAGGAGCAGATTTGAAGCTTTAGGACATAACACTTTGAACAATTTGAACGAGCTGTTACTCTGCCAAAAACGTCCTAAAAGCACAAAACTTCAAATACAACTTGAACTCATATTAAAATCCAAGACTTCAGCTTCAGCTTCTGTTTTCTCATTAGTTGAACCTTAGAATTCTTGTATTAAGATTCTAAGTTAAGTCTTGTATCAAAAGTTGTATTTTATTGTTACTGAACATTGATTCTCATATCAATTTGTTCAGACTCTGTTTTTCTTAACTTTGTGTTTGGAAGTCTCTTGCCTGCGTGCTTGAGCATTAGGAAGTCTCTTGTTTGTTAACTTGAGCATTGGAAGTCTCTTGCTTTTGTGCTTGAGCATTTGTAATCTTTTGTGATTATAGTGAACTCTCTTGGAAGTACAAGAGGACTGGACTACTCTCGGTTTGTGAGAGGAACCAGTATAAAATCTCTGTCTCTATCTTTCTCTCCTTATCTTTCTCTCTTTAAAGTCTGATTGTTTGTGTTTTGTTTTCTAAACCGCTGCAAACTCTGACAAGTTATTTATAACTTTGAAGAAATTTTCAAACTACCAAAACACAATTCAACCCCCCCTTCTTGTGTTTTTCACACCTTCAATTGGCATCAAGAGCCCGGTTCTGTTTTTATCACCTAACAGTGAGACAATTTCTTGTTGAAAAACACCATGACTGAATCATCTGGAAGTGGTAGCTTGAAAGCAGTTTCTTATGACTATGATGTTGAAGATAAGACAAACAACAAAGCACCAAAGTTCAATGGAGATGCATCTACTTTTTCCTGGTGGAAAGATAGAATCTACAGTCATCTTATTGGTTTAGATGATGAGCTTTGGGACTTAGTTGAAGAAGGGGTAACTTTTCAAGGACTTGATGAAAAGGGAAAGTTATCTGTTGAAGAAAGAAAGAAGTTCACTCCTACAGACAAGAAGGCTTACAAGAAACACCACAAGGTCAAGGATCTCCTTATTGGTTGTATATCTCATGATGAATATCTCAAGATCACTAACAAATCCACTGCCAAAAGTATTTATGACTCCTTGTGTTCCACATATGAAGGAAACAAACAGGTTCAAGAGGCAAAGGCTACTCTTTTGATCCAACAGTATGAACTCTTTAGAATGAAGGATGATGAGAATATTGAATCTATGTACTCTAGGTTCAAGATTCTAGTGGCTGGTCTCCAAGTTCTGAAGAGAAGTTATACAACTTCTGATCATGTAAGAAAGATTCTGAGAAGCTTACCTTCAAGGTGGAGGCCTAAGGTAACATCTATTCAGGAAGCTAAAGATTTGGACAAACTTAGCTTGGAGGAATTGATAAGTTCACTCATGAGTCATGAGATTGAACTATCTTCTGATGAGCCTCAGAAGAAACTAAAATCTGTGGCCTTGCCATCTATTTCAGTTTCATCTAAGGCTCTGAAAGCCAAAGTTGTAGAATCTGAAGCAGAGGAATCTTTCATAGATGACCAAGAAGATGGATCAGATGATGATATCTTTGCACTCTTGACCAAGAAGTTTCAAAAGTGGTCAGTAAGGAAAGGCAAAAATTTCCCAAGCAGAGGATTTGGGTCAAGGAACAACACTAGCAAAGAGAAGAAGGATGACACAAAAAATTGTTTCAATTGTCATAAGCCTGGACACTTTATGGTTGATTGTCCTGAACTCAACTCCAAGGGTAAAGGAAGAAAAAGTACAATCAAGAACAAAGCCAAGAAGAGTCTGATGGCAACATGGGAGGATATTAATGAACTATCAGAGGATGAAGACTCTGAGGAAGCAAACCTAGCGCTTATGGCCACTGGTGAGTCAGACGATGAAAATGATTCAGAGTCTGACACAGACGATATTGAAGAGGTAATTTCTAAAATGTCTAACACTCAAATGACCAAAGCTTTGAAAGATGTAATGGTGAAGTACATGGAAAAGTTGAGTGAGCTAGATTTTTCTAAACAAAAATTGAAGCTGCTAAACGAAAATCTCAGCCAGACTCAAGCAAACTATCAAAAATCTCTTAAAACAATTAAAGTGCTTGAGACTGGATGTAGAACATGTCACAAACCCTATGATGAGTATGAAATTTCTCTTCAAGAGTTTGTTCACCATAACATTGACAAAACTAGGATAACTTCCATAATTCATGGTGGACTTAGCAACTATCATAAAAGACAAGGACTTGGTTCTCTTACATCTTCTGATGTGGGGAAATCAAACAACCCTGTCTTATTAAGCAAGTCACCCTCTGAATCTTATTCAAACTTTACTAAGGGTACTTCAGAACCTCTGACTGTGTCTGGTACTCTTGTGACCTTGGAACCACAAGATAAGGTATCAGAAGATGACTCATCCTCTGAACCTAAGTCTTTTAAAACCCAGGTTCCCCTCACTTCAGTACCCATGTCTACTCAAGTTAAAGCTATCAGAGTACCAAAGCCTGTTGATAAGCGGGGCACTAGTACTTCTAAAGCAAACTTGGTAACTGGTTCTCTGACACACTCAAGAGGAAAGTCTCAGAGACAACATAAGCCTAAATCTTTTTCTAAAGGCTCTGTTGACTCCAGATCTTCTGAATACTCAAACAGGAAGAATAAGATTCTCAAAACTAACCAAAAAGGACCCATCAGAGTATGGGTACCAAAATCTGAAATAGTGTATGCTGCAGGTATGCCCCCAAAGAAGAAAAGAAAGCTCTTAGTATCTAGACAGTGGTTGCTCACGTCACATGACAGGAGACAAGCTCTTATTCCACACCCTGAATCAACAAGAGGGAGGAACAGTAGGGTTTGGTGGCAACCAGAAGGGAAAGATAGTTGGTATAGGTACAGTTGGTAATTCTTCTTTGTCAATTTCTGATGTTTGGTTAGTAGATGGACTACATCATAATTTACTTAGCATAAGTCAATTGTGTGATAGTAATTATAATGTCATGTTTAATAAGGATTCATGTACTGTAATCAGAAACTCTGATCAATCTATTGTTTTTAAGGGAAGTAGAAAAGGAAATGTTTACAAAGTAAATTTTTCTGATTTAAAGGAACAACAAGTGCTTTGTCTCTTGACACTGAGTGATGAAAAATGGGTCTGGCACAAAAGATTGGGTCATGCTAACTGGAGGTTAATCTCTAAGCTTAGTAAGGACAATCTTGTCAGAGGCCTTCCAAAAATTAAATATCACTCAGACTCACTTTGTGGTTCCTGTCAAAAAGGGAAAATTGTCAAAAGTTCTTTTAAGAACAAGAACATTGTCTCTTCTACCAGACTCTTAGAACTCTTACACATTGATCTTTTTGGACCAGTTAGTACTGCTTCAATCAATGGTAAGAAATATGGATTAGTCATTGTAGATGATTATAGTAGATGGACTTGGGTTAAATTTCTGAGAACTAAAGATGACACATATGAGGTGTTTAGCATCTTCTGCACTCAAATTCAAAATGAAAAGGATTCCAAGATTTTGAAAGTGAGAAGTGATCATGGTGGTGAATTTGAAAATGAACCTTTTGAAAAATTTTGTGAAGAACATGGAATTCTCCATGAATTCTCTTCTCCTAGAACTCCACAACAAAATGGAGTTGTAGAAAGAAAGAATAGGTCTTTACAAGAAATGGCACGCACCATGATGCATGAAAATAATTTGGCAAAATTCTTTTGGGCAGAAGCTGTTAACACTGCTTGTTATATTCAAAATAGAATCTATATAAGACCTATTTTGAACAAAACAACATATGAACTCTTTAAGGGAAGGAAACCCAATATTTCTTATTTTCATCAATTTGGTTGTACTTGTTACATTCTGAATAATAAAGTCCATCTTAAGAAATTTGACTCTAAAGCTTGTAAGGGTATCTTCATTGGATACTCTGAACGCTCTAAGTCATACAGAGTGTATAATTCTGAAACTAATACAGTTGAAGAATTAATGCACGTAAAGTTTGATGACAAAGAGCCTGATGATAAAAAGTCAGAGCCTGTTATAGACATTTCAGGATCTGATGATTCAGAAGATGAAGCTCAAGAATATAATGACTATTCAGAACCTATAGTAGACTCTGGTTCTAATGAAGCTCAACCTTCTGATGCTCCTCAAGATCATCAAACTTCTGATGACAACTCTGAAGCAACTGATATTCCAAGGAACACATTCAAGTACAAATCTTCACATCCTGAAGAGCTTATTCTAGGAAACAAAGATAGTCCCAGAAAAACAAGATCAAACTTCAGAAATGAAGAATCTCTTTTTGGACTAGTTTCCCTGATTGAACCTAAGACAACAAATGAAGCTCTATCAGATGATGCTTGGATAGTTGCTATGGAAGAAGAGTTAAATCAATTCAAGAGAAATGATGTATGGGATCTGGTACCCAAACCAAAGCACAAGAACATTATTGGAACAAAATGGGTATACAGAAACAAGCTGAATGAGCAAGGAGAAGTAACAAGAAATAAAGCAAGACTTGTTGCACAAGGATACAGTCAACAAGAGGGTATTGACTTTACTGAAACTTATGCTCCAGTAGCTAGACTGGAAGCTATCAGGTTACTTCTATCCTATGCAGTTAACAATGGTATTACACTATATCAGATGGATGTAAAAAGTGCATTTCTAAATGGTGTCATTGCTGAAGAAGTGTATGTCAAACAACCTCCTGGATTTGAAGATTTAACAAATCCAGACCATGTATTTAAACTAAAGAAGTCACTCTATGGACTCAAACAAGCTCCCAGAGCATGGTATGAGAGACTGAGTACCTTCTTGGTTGACAATGGTTTTGAAAAAGGACAAGTTGACAACACACTCTTCAAAAAGACCCTTAAGAAAGACATTTTGATCATTCAAATATATGTTGATGATATCATTTTTGGATCAACTAATGCCACTTTGTGCAAGAATTTTTCTAAGCTTATGCAGGATGAATTTGAGATGAGCATGATGGGAGAATTGAAGTTCTTTCTTGGAATTCAGATAAATCAAACAAAGAAAGGAACATTCATTCATCAATCAAAATATATAAAAGATCTTCTGAAGAAATTTAACTTGGAAGATTGCAAACCCGTGAACACTCCAATGCATCCTTCATCAAGCTTAAGCAAAGAAGAATCTGAAGGCAAAGTTGATAAGAAGCTGTATCGAGGTATGATTGGATCTCTTCTTTATCTAACTGCCTCAAGACCTGATATTTTATTCAGTGTATGTTTGTGTGCAAGATTTCAATCAGACCCTAGAGAATCTCATTTCACTGCTGTGAAGAGAATCTTTAGGTATTTGAAAGCTACTTGTAACATTGGATTACTGTATCAGAAATCCAATGACTACAAGCTGATTGGATTCTGTGATGCTGACTATGCTGGTGATAGAATTGAAAGAAAATCCACCAGTGGTAATTGTCAGTTCATTGGTGAGAATTTAATTTCATGGGCCAGTAAAAGGCAAACCACCATAGCTATGTCAACAGCAGAAGCTGAATACATATCAGCAGCTAAATGTTGTACACAACTACTTTGGATGAAATATCAATTGGAAGATTATCAAATAAGCAGTAATAATATTCCTTTATATTGTGATAATACTGCAGCTATTCACCTCTCTAAAAACCCTATTTTACATTCAAGAGCTAAGCATATTGAGATTAAACATCATTTTATCAGAGACTATGTTCAAAAAGGTGTGATTGATCTCAAGTTCATTGAAACTGAAAATCAATGGGCTGATATCTTTACAAAACCTTTAGCTGTTGAACGTTTTGATTTTATCAAAAAGAATCTGAACATGATGGAAATCTCTGATTAACTTAGACTCTGATGAAAAATTTGTGTTGTAAGAATCTTATAGTATTCAGAAGCTGAAGTCATCAGAACCTTCTGTATCAGAAGTTGTGATGAGAACATCTTCTGATAGACTATCAGAGTCTGCTAGAAGGAGAATGGTTCTGGCGCGTAAGGAAAAACCTTTTGTAAAAAAAAAAACCTTTCGTTTTCCTGTACTTACGTGTCAGTTATTTAAATAATCTTCTGAAACACGTGTCTTGTTGCAAGAGGATAAAGAAGTTGGTTAATGATGATTAGTATTTCTAACTCCTACCTGGTAGGTAAATGACTCTACTACCCCTATGTTTGTGTACTTGTTTTTGCGCGAAAATTTCTATTTAAATACACTAACTGTTCACATTCATACTTTTGCACTCTCACAACCTACACTTTCATTCTTCTAAAACTCAGAGAAATTTCTTTCGCCCTCTTTAGTAACCCTAACTTCCAAACTTCATCAATGGCTTCATCATCTACTCTTAATGTCGATGCTTGCATGATTCTTACTCAGTACTCCACTCCTTCTGTGTTTGCAAAAGATCAACGTTCCTACAGATAAGAAGACCTAAATCTTGCAATAGAAAATCCAGTGGATCTTGAAGGACTAAGAGTAAACGGTTTTCCAGAAGTCGTAGACCTTTTCAAGAAACAAGGAATGGATTACTATTTTGATGTGATGAATGGACCAACTTATACGGAGCTTGTAAAAGAGTTTTGGATGAAAGCGTCCGTTATAACCAAGGATAAGTACATTCAGAGGATCAAGGATATGATCAAAGAAAAACCTGAACTAGAAGGTAAAACCCCTAAGGAAATGGGATTGAAACCTTTTGTGTCTACCGAGATTAAATCATTCGTTGCTGGATTCAGAATCTCAATCAGGTTATGCCACATCTATGAGGCTCTGAAGTTGGAAAGTGGTGGCCTTATCATCAGAAACGCTGAAGAAATAGGTTCTGATGTTGAGGAATTTATCTACAAACCTAAGGCTGACCCCAAAGACAAGTTTGAAATGACCAACAACTGCAAGGTTATCTACAAGATTCTGATTGACAGTATCAT
This sequence comes from Trifolium repens, assembly GCA_030408175.1. Classification (NCBI taxonomy): domain Eukaryota; kingdom Viridiplantae; phylum Streptophyta; class Magnoliopsida; order Fabales; family Fabaceae; genus Trifolium; species Trifolium repens. The sequence goes on from CP125837.1 coordinate 46,338,019, forward strand.
GTCCAAACTTGGAGGTACTGATCAAGTATCAAACTTTCAGAAGCTGTTCACTTTCCATGTTGGTAAAGGAAACTTTCTGGACATTGGTAGGCTTATTTTTATTCATCTTGCTGACTCTATACTATCTACCAAATCTATTGTTCGACATTCAAGGCTGCTCAGTCATATGTTTGCGCAGTGTGGTTTGTTGGATGCAATCAAACCGTTTCTCCCAGGATATGCTACCTTTCTGACTAGTTCTAAAGTGGTTAATAGTACTACTCTAAGGTATTTGAAACTGGTGAAAAGCAACCAGATTGTACATCCAACACATCCCCTGCTGCTCAGAGACACTGAGGATAACATTGCTGAATGTAGGCTTGTACATGTCAGTGATAGTAAGGCTAGAAAGATAATAGAAGCACATGCTGAATACCTAAAGAAGCTAGGTGCTGAAGTAGGTACTGGAGAACCTACAGAACTAACAGTCAGACAAGCAAGGATTCTGGGACAACCAACCAGAGTCCAATCTGTGAAGAGAAAAGCTGTTAAGAGTCCTGCTGGTAAGAAGGTATCTAAGACTCAGAAGACTACAATTCCTAAACCTACAAAGAAATCAAAAGCTAGAAAGCTTGTCCTGCATGATCTGACTGAAGAAGAGAAGGAAAGAGCTGCTTTACTGGCAGCTGTGGAGAAGGTTGAGAAGCTTAAAGAGAAGGAAAAGGATCTGAAGGACAGTTATGAGTGTGAAATTGATGCATCAGAGTTTGATGATATGTATAGCAAGCTGAATCTTTCAGAAAGAGATGCTCTAAGGAATATGTCTAGTTCATTTCAACTGTATGGACCAGCAGATGGTAAGTCTCCTGATTTTATTGTTCACAGCAATTGTTATAGAAATGTCTTTCAAAAACTCAAACATCCCCCAGAGGTTAAAGTTAAACGTGCTTATGATAGTTTTTTCAAGGAATTGATTTTAAGAAAGATTCTAATCTTTCAGAAAATCAAACTTTGTCAGAGCAGTTTAACTCACACCCAACCAACCCCTTAGAATCTCAAACTAATAGAATATCTGATGATGCAGCACAAGCCTCTGGTAGTACTGCACAAATCATCCAAAATCTGGATAAAGATGAAGATTCTGACACAACACCATCCCCTCACCCAGCCAAATATCAATCGAAAACAAACAATAAGATTGCACAAGAGCAACCCTCACCAGATATCACTGAAAATCAACCCTCAGAAAATGACCAACACCATCAAACACCACCTCCAGCAGATAAACCACAAACACCCCCACCAGAACATGACCACTCAGACCATGAAACCCACAAATCACCAGAGCCTATACCAGACATTCCAAATGATGAAGTGGCTGAGAAACCTAACTCTGAAGCACATGATGGTGAGAAATCACCACATCATGTGGTTTTGGACAACTCATGCACTATACCTACACCACTCAAGCATCATTTTCAACAAATCAATGACAACATGAATCAGGATGTCATTCAGAAAACCCATCCTAATCAAACCAATCATCTAAAACACCTAATGCAGGATCTATCACTTGATTGCATTTATATCCCTCCACACTTACCTTCCAGAATCACCAATGAACCCTTAGCCCAAACCCAGGATGACATTTCTAAATTTCTAATGGCTGTTGACAAGAATATTAGGAGAATGTCTACTGCTATTCCTAACAGGTCCATTGAAATTGCACATATTAATAAGGAGTGTGACCTTATGGAAGAGAATTTGGTATCCATGATAAGATCTATCAGAGAGGCCTATACAAGGGATTTGGAATTCAGGAATGAATTGGCCAGGAAGGAGGAGGAAGAGAGACTTAAGAAAGAAGCTGAAGAAAGGGAAAGGAAGAGGCTGGAAGATGAACGAATAGAGAAGGAGAGACTAGAAGCTCAAGCTAGAGAAGAAGCTAGGCTGGCAGAAAAAGCTAGAATAGCTGCTGAACAAGCTAGGCTTGAAAATATTGCAAGGAATGCACCAGAGTATGCTCAATACATCAGAGATAATCAAGAGAATATGCAAAGGAAAATTGATGAGCACTCTACTGTGTTGGCAAGTATTCTCACTACTCTCCAGAGCATCAATGCAAGACTTCCTCCTCCACCTTAAAACCTAGGATTCTATGCACTATGTTCTTTTTATCTTTTTATTATTTCCTGATATTTTGTTTGTAATTTTGTTGAACTCATTTCATTCAAGTACTCTGTTGATTATCATTCTATCTTTTGTGTTTGTTTATATCTTTATTCATCTTATGTTATTTATATTATGCATTCATAAATGTTTTGAGACAAATATCAAATAAGTTTTTCAAAACTAAATCATGAGTTTTATTCAAAGATATTGTTGATTACATAAGTTCTATCCAACTTTTCACTTGGATTCTACATCAGAAACAGCTAGTTCTAAATCTAGCTGATGAGAATCAGAAGGTAAGGACGGGAACTCTTCCCTAGGTGGAATATATGTCCTCAAGAATTCTTTCCAATCAGAATCCCATTCAGATTCTGATTCAGAAGAAGACTCTGGCTGTTTGGTCTTGGACCTTGTTTGATAGTTGGCTCTGACAGGAGCAGAAGTTGACGCCCTCATATTCTGAGGATTCTTCCTAGACTCTGCATCTTGTTGAATCTTCACTTTCTTCTTCTTCTTCTCCTGCGCTTTCTTACTTTTGATTACTCTTCTATCCTTATCCATTGTTGTTTTTCACAATGAAATGGAAGTGTTGAGTAAAATGACAAAGTTATGGTCTTTATATAGTAATTCAAAACAGACAAGTTCATGGATTTACGACAAACCATTAAATTGGTATAGTTGTAACCACCTTGACTATATTGAAACTCTATCTTTGACCAATTTTTTAACTTGTCTCTTATTACTTGACAGTTTTTATTTCTTTTTTGCTTTTGCTTAATGACAAAAGGGGGAGTAAGAGTAGTTATTAATTTATGAAATGCTAAACTGAAACCAATTTCCGCTTTTATTTTATATGATTATGTCATCGTCTGATATGATTTTTCTTGGAAAATATTAGTTGAAATTTTGAACTTCTGATACATGGTACGTATAAAAGAAAAGTGCAATTTTCTTTCATAGGTATCTGACTTAGGGGGAGAGCTTGCAAACCTAGCCTCTGAAAGTCTAAGTGTATGAGTTATAGTTCAAAATTCAAATAATAATTTTTAAACTGATTTAATTAATCATTGCTGAACTTAGGGGGAGCTTGCAAAACTCATCAACCTAAGAGACGCTTGATAAATTTTATCAACAACCATTGTAAATTAATACTTGGTTTGTCATCAATCAAAAAGGGGGAGATTGTTGGAACAAAAGAGGTTCTGATATGACCCAATTAAGTTTTGATGATAACAAAAGTATTAATATACATTAGAGTATACTGATTATTTGATCCAAGTGTGCAGATATACAAGTTAATTTTTATATTCACCAAAAGCACTTTGGAAGCTCTGATGGGTCAAGCATATTCTGACCAAGATTTCAAGCCATCAGAAGATGCAACCTTTATTAACGTCAGAAGCTAGTATCAGACTCTGAAGATTGAAGATATCAGACTCTGATAAGAGCAGTGAGAGCCATTTTGTCAGAAGAACATTCTCTACAACAATCATTGAGTATCTTCATCATCCTCTGACATCTCAAAAGCTGGTAGAATCAATCTTATCCACAGAATAGTGACATTAGTACTATTGTACGAACTATTTACCGGATTTGGCTAAAACGTAATCCCCAAGATTGATCGTATTCAAGGTTACCTGATTTGGTTAAAGAATGGTACTATCTACAGCTGGCACAATCTCACCGCACAATTTCAAATCAACATACGCTCCTCCTTCATCTATATATAGGAGCAGATTTGAAGCTTTAGGACATAACACTTTGAACAATTTGAACGAGCTGTTACTATGCCAAAAACGTCCTAAAAGCACAAAACTTCAAATACAACTTGAACTCATATTAAAATCCAAGACTCCAGCTTCAGCTTCTGTTTTCTCATTAGTTGAACCTTAGAATTCTTGTATTAAGATTCTAATTTAAGTCTTGTATCAAAAGTTGTATTTTATTGTTACTGAACATTGATTCTCATATCAATTTGTTCAGACTCTGTTTTTCTTAACTTTGTGTTTGGAAGTCTCTTGCCTGCGTGCTTGAGCATTAGGAAGTCTCTTGTTTGTTAACTTGAGCATTGGAAGTCTCTTGCTTTTGTGCTTGAGCATTTGTAATCTTTTGTGATTATAGTGAACTCTCTTGGAAGTACAAGAGGACTGGACTACTCTCGGTTTGTGAGAGGAACCAGTATAAAATCTCTGTCTCTATCTTTCTCTCCTTATCTTTCTCTCTTTAAAGTCTGATTGTTTGTGTTTTGTTTTCTAAACCGCTGCAAACTCTGACAAGTTATTTATAACTTTGAAGAAATTTTCAAACTACCAAAACACAATTCAACCCCCCCTTCTTGTGTTTTTCACACCTTCAGCCACTCCCTTTGAGATATCACCTAAGACTTTGTCAATGGGATGGTCTTTTAGAGTACGCCATTCCTTTGCAAGACCGGCTCCTCTTTGCTTGTGATGATTCTTTGATGAAGGAGATCCTCCATCATCTTTATCTTTATTGGATGGTGACGAGTCATCGTCTTTTTCTTTAGGAACTTCCGTTGAGGGTTGATCACTTCCACCAACTTCTTGATCCTTCAAAATATCCATTGTGTCGACACCTGTACCAATAAAATCACCTTTCCCATTTTCTTCCGGAAGAGTCTCATCAAAGTTTACATGAACCGATTCTTCAACAATTTGTAACCTCTTATTGTATACTCTATATGCCTTGCTAGATAATGAATAACCTAAGAAAATGCCTTCATCCGCTTTTGGATCAAATTTGCCAAGATTCTCCTTTCCATTATTTAAAATAAAGCATTTGCATCCAAACGAGCGCAAATGACTAAGATTAGGTTTTCTTCCCTTAAGTATTTCATAGGGAGTTTTGTCCAAAATAGGTCGAATGATCGCCCTATTTAGAACATAACTTGCGGTGCTTATAGCATCGGCCCAAAAATACTTAGGAAGGCCACTTAACATAGTCCTAGCTAACTCTTCTAGAATACGATTTTTCCTTTCCACTACCCCATTTTGTTGTGGTGTTCGTGGAGCCGAAAAATTGTGTTCAATGCCATGTTTGGAGCAAAACTTATCAAAGTTATTGTTTTCAAATTCTCCTCCATGATCACTCCTAATGGAAATGATCTTAAGGTCTAGTTTATTTTGAATCATCTTAGCAAATTGTTTAAAGGCGGACAAAGTATCGCTTTTACTAGATAAGAATAATGTCCAACAAAATCTTGAGTAATCGTCTACAATCACAAGTCCATAGTAATTACCACCAAGGCTTTTGGTCCTTGATGGTCCAAAAAGATCCATATGGATTAACTCTAAAGGCTTAGTAGTTGAAATGAACTTTTTAGATTTGAAAGAAGCCTTAGTTTGTTTACCCATTTGGCATGCGTCACATAGGTGATCTTTTGAAAAACGTATTTTAGGTAGACCGATTACAAGATCTTTAGAAGCTATCTTATTTAGTAAATCGAAATTTCGATGTGCCATTCTTCTATGCCACAACCAAGATTCATCATTCTTGGTGATGAGACATTTAGCACCCGTTAGGCAATTATCATCTAGGTCCAACATGTATACATTTCCATGCCTAATAGCCTTAAGAATCACATTCTTGTCTTTGTTACTTTCGATTGTGCAAAAGGTTGGTTTGAAATTGATTATAAACCCTTTATCACAAAGCTTAGCAACACTCAACAAGTTGTGCTTAAGGTTATCCACAAGTACAACATTAGATATGGTCATAGTAGAGGGATTACCAATAGTACCTACACCAAGAATAGTACCCTTATTGTTGTCTCCATAGGTGACGTAGCCTTTCTATTTTGCTTTGAACTTAATGAAAAGCGAGGCATCACCCGTCATGTGCCTTGAACATCCACTATCTAGGAACCATCTCCTTTCTAGACTATCAAGGCACTTTTCCTACAACATTTAAACATAAGAAGGAGGTACCCAATTTTCATTGGGTCCTAATTGGTGAGGCAAATAAGTTTTGTTGAGTTTTGGCATCCATTGCAATACTCCCTTAGGTACCAACAATTTCCTAGCTTTATATTTTACAATGGTATGGCCTTCACAACAACAATAGTGACAAGTGATATGTGAGTCTCTCTTCTTTTGATCCATTTTGAAATTCTTGGAACTTTTGTTTTTGTTTTTCAAAGTGTTTTGAAAATATTTTGGATCAACTTGATGAGAGACTTTAGGTTTTGATGAATTTTCCACTTTGTCTTTGATAATTTTAATATTTTTTGACAAAGTGGCACAATTATCACAACCAACTATATCATTATTATTATGACTTGCATTTGACCTTTCTAGTAACGATACCTTGAAAGCTTTCAATTCTACTTCCGTTTCGGAAACTTTCTTTTCAAGAGCTTTGTTAACTTTTATAATCTCTTTTAATCGTTTGAAAGCTTTCCTAGTTTCACTACATAGGTCCTCAAAAGCACTTTGCAAATCATGATATTCTAACGAGGTATATGAGCTAGAGGAATTTTGGTTTACCTTTTTGGGAGCTTTATCCTTCTTTTTGTGATGATGAGTTGTGAAGCACATATTAGCCACTTCGCTTTCATCACTTAATGATGAGGAGGAAGATGAGCTTCCGCTTTTCCATGCAACATAAGCTTTCTTTCCTTTGCTCCTCCTTTTGTTTGAAGATGACTCCTTCTCCTTTTTCTTGAGTTTAGGACAATCCGGCTTGTAGTGACCACTTTGTCCGCACTCATAGCAAATCCCCTTTTTGGAGTACCTAGCATCTTCATTCTTCTGGCGGTAACCACTATCTTTCCGAAACTTCTTAAGATTATCATCGGAATGTCTTATCCCATTCTTTCTCACATATCTATTGTAGCGTCGAACGAAGAGTCCCATTTCTTCATCATCGGAATCGTCTTCGCTTGAGCTACTTTCCACTTGCTCAACCTTTTTGGACTTGGACTTGGAGGCCTTTAGAGCAATGGACCTCTTATCCTTTTCTTTTTCCTTTTCGTTATGTTTTTCCTTTTTCTCACCTTTCTCATGCTTTTCCAACAAATTAAGCACTTGTTCATGTTCCGTTAGCTTACCAAATAAGGTTGTGAGACTCAAGGTTGTGAGATCATTCGCTTCTTTGATTGCGGTGACCTTTGGTTGCCATGACCTATTAAGACATCTCAAAATCTTATTAGTAGCATCTTGAGTTGTGATTGGTTTACCTAGACCATGTAACTTGTTGGTGATTTTTACAAATCTTTGTTGCATATCCGCAATGGTTTCACCATCTTGCATATGAAACAATTCGAATTCTTGAGTTAAGGTGTTTATTTTCGAAATTTTGACCTCATTAGTTCCCTCAAAATGAGTGACTAATGTATCCCACATTTCTTTGGCCGATGAGCAATGCGACACATGATAGAATTGTTCAATCCCAAGGGATGAAATAAGTATGTTTTGTGCCTTTGCATCGTAATTGACCTTTTTCTTTTCATCATTCGTCCATTGTGCCATAGGCTTATTGTCGACAATGCCATGAGGATCCGTGATAGTTGGAACAAACGGACCATTCTCAATAACATTCCACACTTCACCATCAAAAGAATTGATGTGAATACGCATACTACTTTTCCAATAGTCAAAGTGATCGCCATTGAATATAGGAGCCCTATTATACGCCCCTTTCGGTGCAAAAGCCATGTTTTCTAATAATCGGCACAAATTACTCGGTTTAATCGTTTAGAATCGAACCGGGCTCTTGATGCCACTTGTTAGACTACTTGGCTATCACTTAGAAGGGGGGGTTGAATAAGTGAACCTTGAAACAATGTCGTTTTTTTTTTTTAAAATTATTTGTTTCAATCGAGCGCAAGCGGAAAACCACCGGATCGGTAGTCTATGCACCGATTGACCAAAGGAAACGTAGTATAAGCCTCTGAACGTTTTATGAAAAGATTTGAAATGATAGAGTTCAAAATTTGAATTTAAACAATGAATTAAATTCAGTCCCAAGCAAGTTACAATATCGAATTAAACACAATCACAATCAAGCATAACAATTGAATTTTTGATGTTCCAATACGAACATGAAAAATTCAATCGTTTCAAGAAATCAATGAAATTATAACAAGTAAAATATTGAGAGAGAGAGAGAGAAACACACAACGATTTGATTAGGGAGTTCCCCGGATTTCGCGTCGTCCACGCGTTTGTCCGAGTACGTCTCCCCCCAAATAACCAAACGGGTTATTTGAGAGTGTATAGATCAAAAATGATTAACAACACGTGCACAGTTTACAATTGAATCTTATAAACCTATAACGAGACAAAAAGTAAACTATGCAACAAAACCTCGACACACAACGAAACTTTGCCCTCTGATTCCAACGATCCGACCCGTGCCAAACCGCACTCGATCGTCCAGCTGAGTCCTTCGTTTCTTGTTGTCGATCCTTCAAGACAAGCACGATCTTGAATCCTTTGAGAGAAACTAGAACCTTCAACACACAATCCAACCCGACTACGATTCTGATTCACCGCGAACCGTATCGAACGTTATCATACAAAAATGCAACCTCTATTGAATTGATCCCATACTCAAACTTCAATTTTGATTGCAACCTTTGATGAAGATGATGAATTTGTGTTGAATGAAACCTTTGATTCAAATTCTCACTCAATTTGCAACCCAAAGCGTTTTCTGATCTTTCACACTAGTTTCCTCTCATTACAATGACACATCACATTGCTATTTAAAGAGAGAATAGAATTGAGCAAATTTGGGCAAAATTCAACATACGTGTATCGATACAAATGATGGTTTGTATCGATACAAACCCTTTGACCAGCGTTCAAATTGAAAATTTTGACCTATGTATCGATACAAAGATGTATATGTATCGATACATATATCAGTTTCTTGAAATCTTGACTGATATGTATCAAATCATGCAAGCATGATTCGATACATCAAGCACTAACTGGTTTTCTGAGAGACATAGGTGTGTATCGATACATGCAAGCATGATTCGATACACTGATGACCTTCTGGCTCTGAGAAACCACTTTTGTATCGATACAAGTGATATATGTATCGATACAAATTGCACAAAATCAGTCTGAAGTAATTTCAGGACATTTGTATCGATACACATGCTTATGTATCGATACATAATACCTAAAAATCAGTTTTTCAAAGTTTAAAAATAGTTTTTCGCTGTCAAGTCATTTGTAACATTGCCAAAATATGTTCTACTCCATTTTCATGTGTTTTGACAATTATTAAAACAAGAGGATGAACTGGTGCACTTACAGGGACAAATATTTTGTCAAACAAACTCTTATAAAAAGAGACAGAGGGAGTATATATTTCAGCCACACCATGTGGCGGTATCCTATTACAATTTTTTTTTTATTTTTATTTCAAGCCACATGAGGTGGAGAAAATAAATTACATAAATATTTATTATTTAATAATTAATTTTATTTATATATTAAAAAAACAAATAACAAAAATTATTTAATTAATCGTAAAATGGTACTAATTAAAAATTAGTGTTGAGTATATGGATCTTTAACATTTGGACACCTACGATTAAGACCGAGTTTATTAATGTAGACGTTGAATACAGTTGAAACTTTGTACACATAGATATTAACTATATAAGTTAAATGTTGAATGCTTTTCTACTGATTCTTAATGGAAAATGTTAAACATTAATCCGGGGCACGAGACACTAGTTATCAGTACAATTTATAGGGACTAAAATGTTAAAATATAGGGATCATTCTTGCCTATTTTGTAAAATGTAGGGACTAAAATTAAAATGGTGGGATCCACTAATAAATATTTTGTTAGCTGACCTTGAAAAATAGACGGAATGGATAATTCTTGATAATAGAAAAATTTATGGAATTTTTTTTGACCATTTTTAAAATGTAGGGACCACTTCTTGACAATTTCGCAAAATGTAGGCATTAAAATTATATTTAACCCTAAAATTAATTATTAAATAATAAAGATTTAAGTCATTTTTTTCTTCAATTTTTATAATTTCATAAATTTATTAATTCTATGTGGCTGATTGGAACAGGTGAAAATATTTCTTTTTGGTTTGATAATTGGCATGGTACTCCTATTGCCGAAACGATGAATCTACCACGCAGTGCGTTTAAGTGACTGCCTGCAAAAGTTTCTTCCTGTTAGGAAACTACGCCGAATTTCCCTAAAGTCAGATTAATGAAAAGCGATAAATGCGGAATAATAAAACACAAAGATTGATAACGGAGTTCGGCCAAATATGCCTACGTCTCCGGGCTACTGCAGACCTTTCTATTGAAAAAGGAAATTTACACAAAGTGTTTACAAACACTCAATATCTCTCACTACCCAACTCCCAATTACACCCAAGAATTTCACTAACTAGAAATCTCTCTAATTCTCTTGAAACTCTCTCAAGGTTGTAATGTTTTTCTCTCTCAATGTTGGAATGATTTCAATCTTCACCACCACCTCCTATTTATAGGTGAGCTTGGTCTTGAATACCTTGGGGCCCAAGTTTACTTCATGGCCAAGTAACTTCCTTCTTGCCCAAGTAACTTCCTTCATGACCAAATAATCTTGCTAGCTAAGTAATAAAACTTGGTGACCAAGATTTGACCAACATGACCAAGTTATCTTGGTGACCAAGTAAACTAACTTAGTAACTTTCTTCTTGGTTAAGATTGCTTCACAATAGGTAATAAGTGATATTATCTAACAATCTCCCACTTGAAGACTGATTTCAATCGGTCTTCACACCTCGATCATGCAGCAGCCTTCTCTGGTCTGTTACTCTAGCAGACATACTGAAGTTGAGCACAACTTCAGTTTGTCAATGGTTACCACCTTTGTCAACATGTCTGCTGGGTTTTTTCTTCCTTCAATCTTCTTCAGTGTTAATACCTCATCCTCAAGAAGAGACCTGATGAAGTGATAACGAAGATCAATGTGCTTTCTCCTTGAATGAAATGCTGAATTCTTTGCAAGATGTATTGCACTTTGACTGTCACTATACAAGGAATTCTGCTTCTGGATAAAACCCAACTCTGTTAACAACCCTTGAAGCCATATCAACTCTTTGCTGGCTTCAGTTACAGCTACATACTCAGCCTCTGTAGTGGATATAGCAACAATCTTTTGTATTCGCGACATCCAACTAACTGCTGTAGTACCAACAGTGAATATGTAACCAGTAGTACTTCTTCGGTGATCGACCTCACCTGCAAAGTCTGCATCTACATAGCCTTGTACTTTAATTTCTCCTTTACCGAAGTACAAACACTTCTCTGTGGTGCCTCGTAGATACCTCAAAATCCACTTAACTGCTTCCCAATGAGTTTTACCTGGATTTGACATAAACCTGCTAACAACTCCCACTGCATGGCCAATGTCTGGCCTCGTACAGACCATTGCGTACATCAAACTTCCTATGGCCGAAGCTTATGGAGTTTTAGCCATCAGTTCTTTCTCCTCCTATGTCTAGGTGATTGTTCCTTGGATAAGCGAAAATGACTTGCCAAAGGTGTACTAACCGGTTTCGCATTGCCCATGTTGAATCTTTGCAAAACACGATGAATGTACTCTGTGTCATACCCCATTTTTTGACCAATTATCCCACTATTTTTCATCATATTGATTTTCGTCGCATTTCCTTTCGAATATGTGACTTAGCTCATTTGGCAGTGAAGATAGTGTACAAAGGATTGTGAGTATAAGGGCTCGGGTTCGAATCTCACTTTTTCATCTTTTTGCAATTTTTATTTTTTTTCCTTCTTTTTGTTTCTAACTCTATTTTTATCTTTATTCAAAAAAATCACAAAAAATTATATTTAATTGTAATTTTAATTTTTTTTATTAGTTTTTAATTTAAATAGTTAACTTTGTGAATAAGAAAAAAAGGTCAACAAGCACAAAAGGGAAAGAATCTCATAGTTATGGTGAATCAAAACATAAAGAGAAAAATGATCCAAGCATTAAGGCAAATCAAAATTAAAAGAGAAGTTCTTCATTCATTCATAAATCATATTCAAACCATACAATTTCATCCTTAAAAAAATCAATCAGAATTTAAGTCCAAAACCTAAATCATAATCCTATATAAACTTGAGCATTACACTGACAAAAAAAAAAAGAGGAGTCAGACACACACAAAATTCTCAAACACCCACAAGATTCTGACACAAAAAGAAAAGCGAGTCATATCATAAAAATTGAGACCGAATCAAAATCACAGTGAGTGGAGTACAGAGAAAACCACACAAAAGAAGGATCTAAAGAAATCGGTACACATATTCCTTTTCTCTAAAGATCTCATATGATATTGAAGCATTGCGTTTTTGTAGTCTTTGATATTAGTTTATTATTATTTGTTCGCTAGAATACACCTGTTGTTCTTGAGTTATTGCTATAGCACTTAATTGTTTCCATGGGAGGAATAATAGATGCATTGCTATATATATTGATCGTCTTTAGAGGATATCATGGTCAACGTAGTTATCTGTTCATACTTATTTTATAAACCATTTAATTTTGCTTGATTGGTTTACTTCTTTGTATTATGGTTATCGATCTGTTTTCTCTTTGATTTGATGAACTCTTGTTATTGATGTATATACATATGAATGTTATTGTATTGTATTATATTGAAATTATAGTTTTAATTTAATTGACTTAGAAACATGTACATATTTAATATATTCACAGTGTGAATAAAAACATCTGCATGCAAAGTATATTTATAGACAATTAATTAATGTTACGACCAATTATTTGGGCAGAAAATTAAGAAACTTAAAAAAACTTGATCTTGGTTTATTTGCCTGAACGAGTATCAAATTCATATATAAAAATTGTTAGAAGTAATTTATATTTGAGGGTATTTTAGTATTTTGTTGTGTTGTCCTTATGACCTAATTTTGTGTATAAATAGACTAGTAGTTGATGTCATTAAATATCTATCTTTATTCTCCTTTTGTAGCCGTCATTGCAGAGCATTCAATAATATTCTCTTTTCTATTCATTTATCACCTTTGTGCACCAACAATTGGTATCTAGAGCTCCGGTTCGAATCCACGGGAAACACGAGTGAAACGTGAGGCGTTGTGTGATTGATTTCGTTTCTTGAATTCGAGTTGAATCTTGAACGAAGTTGTAACAGAATCACATTTTCGGATTCTGCGGGATTGGGAAACACGAGTCTTTAGTGAGATTTGAGTGAACGCACAAGGTTGAAGATGAACGGAAATGGTGGTATGAGTACCAAGCTTCCAGTGTTTGATGGTAAAAACTGGAATCGTTGGATGAAACAAATGATTGTTCTGTTCGGTGCTCAAGATGTGCTTGAACTTGTCACTGAAGGCTACGTTCCAGTAGCAGCAGATGCAACAGATGCACAAAAGCTTGCTCAGAAGGATACGAAGAAGAAAGATCAGAGGGCGCTGTTCTACATCCATCAGTGTGTGGATGAAAACGTGTTTGAGAAGATTGCTGACTCAGAAACGGCGAAGGCCGCGTGGGACACACTGATCAGATGTTATGGTGGTGACGCATCAGTGAAGAAGGTGAAGCTTCAGTCCTTACGAAAGCAGTATGAGAATCTCAACATGAAGAACAATGAGAAGGTCCCTGAGTACATCTCCAGAATGATTCTGATCACCAATGAGATGAAAGCTTGTGGAGAAACTCTTTCAGAACAAGTAATCATTGAGAAGGTATTGAGATCCCTTACCCCTCAGTTTGATTACATTGTGGTAGCTATAGAACATTCCAAGGATCTGAGTTCCATGAGAATTGAAGAGCTACAAAGCAGTCTAGAAGCACAAGAGTTGCGTCTGACTGAGAGAAACTCTGAAAGAGAAGTAGAGCAGCAGGCTCTGAAAGCAGCCTCTGAGAAGAAGTATCAGAAGAAGTCTTGGTCAGAAGCCAAGAATAGATCTGATGGAGCTCAGAAGCCAGAAACTTCAACCTCTGATAAGCAGAAGTATCAGAAGGGAAAGGAGAGATTTGACATGAAGAAAATCTAGTGTTACTGTTGTCAGAAGTTTGGCCATTTTGCAGCTGATTGCAGGTCAAACATAGAAAGGGAGTCAGAAGAAGCTAATATGGCTAGAAGTTCTGATGATGAACCTGTGCTATTAATGGCTTATGAATCTGACGATGATGAACCTGTGAAGTTGACGTTTTCTGACGCTGAAGAAGTTTCAGAAGATGATTATGAAATTGGAGTCAGACTCTATGACTCAGTCAGAATCTGAGGTTTCTGAAGATGAGTCAGAGTCAGAAGATGACTCTGAAGATGAAGAAGTGTCAGAACCTGAAAGTTCTGAAGATGAGTCAGAAGATGAAGGAGATTCTGAAGGATCAGACTCTGAAGGATCAGACTCTGAAGGTTCAGACTCTGAAGGTTCAGACTCTGAAGGTGACTCTGAAGGAGATTCAGATTCTGAAAGAGATTCAGACTCTGAAGGAGATTCTGAAGGTTCTGAAGGAGGCAGAACTTCTGATAACATTTCAGAAGCAAGAGCTTCTGAAGGTGAAACTTCTGGGTCTCCAACTTTTGAAGAAGAAGAAGACCTTGAAGGCAAGTCTGATTCTGAATCAAATGGTGGTGATGATTCAGATGGTGCATCTGATTCTGATCCAGAATCTAGTGGTGATTCAGATGGTGATGATCCAGATTCTGAAGACGTAGGTTCTGGAGGACAAGCTTCTGAATTTAATCATGACTTTGAAGGTGGACCTTATGAAGGAGGAGCTTCTAAAGGTAGTCCAGCCTCTAACAATGGTCATGTTTCTAAAGGTGAAACCTCTGAAGGCAGAGTTTCTGGGAGTATTCAAGACTCTTGTGGTCAAGACTCTGAAGGTGGAGCTTCTGGAGTGGGTTGTCCAGCATCTGATACTGTTCCAGAACTGGAAAAAGATTGTGACTCTGGAATAGACTATGGAGCAAGTTCTGAGGTCCAAAGTTCTGGTGTCCAAGGCTCTGAAGAGGCAAGTTCTGAGGTCCAAAGTTCTGGTGTCCAAGGCTCTGAAGAGGCAAGTTCTAAGGTCTGAAGTTCTGAATTTGTTACGACTGAAGAAATTCTCGAGAAGCAAGTCTGGTTGCAGGCCATGACAGAAGAACTTGAGACTCTGAGGTATGATTTTTTGGGCCCTTCTGGTGTTAAAACTAATGCAGAGCTGATAGACTCTGATTGGTCTGAAGACAAGAATCTGCGAAGAGGTCAAGTCCAGAATGAAGTGTTAGAAGCTGCTCACTGTAGTGCTCAAAAATAACTTGCAGATGCTATGATGAAGGATGTCAAGGCTGAACACTTTATCCATTTGAGGGATGGAATTGGTGTTGCAGAAATTGAATTTGCTGAATATGAATTAAGGGATGGTGCTGGAAGTAATTCATATTCAGAAGCTGTTAGAAGAAGAAACTTCTGTGGCCATTACTCAGAAGCAGTGTTGCTCAGAAGTAGTAGAGCTTCTGAGGTTATTAGCCAGAAGCAGAAGAAGAAGCAAAAGCTGAAGCAGAAGAAAAAGCCGAAGCAAAAAGAAAAGCAGAAGCAGAAGCTGAAGCTGAAAGAGAAGCAAAAAGCCAGAAGCAAGCAGAAGCTTCTGATGAGGATCCAAAAGTCCAAAAGTTAAGTCCAAAAGTTTGTTTAACTTCTGGAGCGTTAGTTTGTGTGTAAATATAAATTAAGGGATGGTGTTAGAAGTAATTTATATTTGAGGGTATTTTAGTGTTTTGTTGTGTTGTCCTTATGACCTAGTTTTGTATATAAATAGACTAGTAGTTGATGTCATTAAATATCTATCTTTATTCTCCTTTTGTAGCCGTCATTGCAGAGCATTCAATAATATTCTCTTTTCTATTCATTTATCACCTTTGTGCACCAACAAAAATACCATTTGTAAATTCGCTTCTTTTAAATTAATTAACATTAAACAAATTCGTAATAATAAAATTGGATTAAAAATGAGACCGGCGGATGTACATCCGCTCATCTCTCGAATGATCGACGCTTAGTGTACACTTTGCCTACCGGTTGTTCGTCTTCCACAAATTAAAATCAATCTCAACTGACCAAACTTAACTCTTTTTCCCGTCCATGCACGCTTTAATTATTTTTTCTCAAGCGGATACTATCGCCCAAATGCGAGTCCGTCTTTTCAATTAAACAAACATTTTTTTTTTAAAAAAAACAAATAATTTTCATAAATAAAATCAACCAACACACAAATATTTTTTACAAAGAACTACGTAGCTTTGATTTTCCCATTGCACTTGGGAATACGTAGGAGCGGGATCCAACAACCGTCAAGCACACTAATAAAAAACTAACTTTTTTTTTCTCTTTTTGTAAATACTTTAATAAAATTAATAATATGTAAATAAAAGCAAATTTTTAATAATAAAAGCAAGCAAACAATATTAAATTTCATGAAACCCTTAACTAATAAGAAGGTTCCCGTTGAGTACAACGGATGTATGGGGTGCTAATACCTTCCCCTTGCATAACCAACTCCCGAATCTGGAAATGGTTGCGATGACCTTTCCTTTCCATTCTTTGAGGGTTTTATCGACGTTTCCCTTTTAAATAAAAACTTCGGTGGCGACTCTGTAGTCATTCGAGTGTTTATTACGCTCGAGCAGCTGTCGCGGCGCGACACTCTGCCTGAGATAAATGTAAAACTCTGTTTTCCTTATCTTTCGTTATTTGCATTCCAAGGATCTTCTTTGCAGGACCCAAGTCCTTCATGTCAAATTCCTTTGACAACTGCATCTTCAAGTTTCTGATCTCGTCCATATCCGAACCTGCTACTAACATATCATCGACATAAAGTAGCAAAATGATATAACTAGAATTGTATCTCTTGAAGAAGCAACTGTGATCAACATTGCACTTCTGGAAACCTTCCTTGTGCATGAAGCTTTCAAACTTCTTATACCACTGTCTTGGAGCTTGTTTCAGGCCATACAAGCTCTTCTTTAATCTGCATACCTTGTTCTCCTTCCCCTTTTCTAGGAATCCTTCAGGTTGATGCATGTATATCTCCTCGTCTAAGTCTCCATGAAGAAACGCAGTCTTCACATCTAACTGCTCAAGAAAGAGCTCTTCACTGGCAACAATACTTAACACTGACCTGATAGTATTGAGCTTCACAACCGGAGCAAAAATCTCAGTGTAGTCAACTCCTTCCTTTTGCTGTAATCCTTTGACCACTAGTCGGGCTTTGTATCTCTTGGAACCATCATGATCCTCCTTTACTCGATACACCCATTTGTTGTGAAGTTCCTTTTTCCCCATATGTAACTCAACTAGTTCCCATGTTTGATTGGATATTAAAGACTTCATCTCGTCTTTCATGGCAAACTCCCACTTGCTAGCATCTGGCGTCTGACATGCCTCTGCATAGTCTCCAGGCTCTCCTCCATCAGTCAACAACATGTAATCCATGTATCTTCTGTTGGGAACATGAGGTCGAGAAGACCTTCTCAATGAAGGAGGTTGTTCTCCGCTGCTTGATTCAGATAATTCCTCGGATTGAGGACTTTCAGAAACATCATCTAGGTCCGCATAAACAGGCTCGTGAACATCTGAATCTTTAGTGGTTGTGTTATGCCTATCTTTGTACATCACTCTCTCATTGAAGATCACATCTCTACTGCGGATCATCTTTTTGTTTTCGTCATCCCAAAGACGGTAGCCGAACTCATCCTCACCATAACCGTTGAAAGTGCACTTCTTAGATTTAGGATCAAGTTTATTTCTACCTTGATCACTAATATGCACGTATGCTACACAACCGAAAACTCTAAGATGTGAGAGTTTTACCTCTTTTCCACTCCATACATCTTCTGGTATTTTATGCTCCAATGGTACCGATGGACCTCGGTTTATCAAGTAAGCTGCTGTGTTGACTGCTTCTGCCCAAAACTGCTTTGGTAGGCCTGACTGCATACTTAAGCTTCTGGCTATTTCTGTCAACGTTCGGTTCATACGCTCAGCTACACCGTTGTGTTGAGGCGTACCTGGAACGGTTCTCTCCATTCTGATACCGTTCTCATAGCAAAACTTCTTGAATTTGGTGTCTTCATATTCACCACCATTGTCGGTTCTGAGCTTTTTGATTTTCAACCCTGTTTCATTTTCTACCATGGCTTTCCACTTCTTGAAAGCCTCAAATACTTCTGACTTATGTTTTAAAAAGTATATCCATACCTTTCTAGAGTGATCATCGATAAAAGTCACGAAGTAATTCTTTCCACCAATGGATGAGACAGTTGTTGGACCCCAAACGTCAGAGTGAACAAGCTCAAGCTTTTCTTTCTTTGGGGTTCTTCCACTTGTCTGAAAGCTGACTCTTTTCTGCTTTCCAAATATGCAGTCTTCACATATGCCAATATCTGTTGATCGAAGATTTGGAAGTTTTCCCTTTGAGTGCATTATCTTCATCCCTTTTTCACTCATATGGCCTAATCTCCGGTGCCATAGATTGGGATTTTCATTTGCTGCAATTGCAATCAAATGGCATGTTCTTGCTGTCTTGTAAAGAGTACCACTCTTTTTACCTCGAGCAATCGTCATCGCACCCTTTGAAATCTTCCAATCATCACCCTGGAATACTGTCGTGTATCCCTCACTGGCCAACTGGCCTACTGAGATTAAGTTCTTTGTTAGGTCGGGAATATGTCTGACACTTTTCAATTCCCATACAAACCCACTCAAATTAATCTTCACTTCACCTTTGCCCACAATCTCACAAGATTGCTCATTACCAAGATAAACTTTACCAAGGTTACCTGGGACATAATTCTCGAAGAATTTTTTCTGTGAAGTAGCATGAAAGGATGCTCCCGAGTCTAACACCCAAGACTCTTCCTTGCTCTCCAAAGAGCATATTAAAGCATCATCTTCTCATAAGGTGGAAGCAACGTTGGCCTCGTCCTTCGCCTCCTTGTTCTTTGGTGGACTCTTACAGTGATTTTTGAAGTGCCCCATCTTTCCACAATTCCAACACTCGATAGCTTTCGAGCTATTGGAGCTACGATGATTTCTGGATTTGGACCGCCTGTCCTTTGATTTACCGCGTCCATTTCCTCTAGTTGAATTTCTTCCTCTTGACTCTGTATGCAATACTGAAGAGGATGAAGATTCACCCAACTCTCTTCGTCGGATCTCTTCACTGAGAACCAGATCACGAACATCATTAAACTTCAACTTTGTACTTCCCGATGAGCTACTCACAGTAGTGACAGTAGCACTCCAACTATCTGGTAGGGAAGACAAAAGTATCAATGCTCGTACTTCATCGTCAAACTCGATTCCAATTGAGCTCAACTGGGTTGTCACGATGTTGAGTTCATTGAGATGTTGAGCAGCTGAAGCGCCTTCTGCCATCCGTAACGTAAACAACCGCCTCATCAAATGAACTTTATTTGATGCTGATGGCTTTTCATACATGCTGGTAAAAGCTGCCATAAGACTCGCAGTAGTTTTTTCCTTTGCAATGTTAAATGCAACGTTACGAGACAACGACAATCGGATAACACCGAGAGCTTGTCTGTCGAGAAGCTTCCACTCATCATCTTTCATTTCGGTTGGTTTCTTTCCTGTGAGAGGTTGATAGAGCTTTTTCTGATACAAATAATCATCTATTTGCATCTTCCAAAAGCCGAAGTCCGCACCGTCAAACTTTTCAATTTTCACCTTTCCTCCGTCTGTAGCCATCACTCCCACTCGAATCTGACTTCCTAAGGATCGTTGACAACGAACCAAAGCTCTTGATACCAGTTGTTAGGAAACTACGCCGAATTTCCCTAAAGTCAGATTAATGAAAAGCGATAAATGCGGAATAATAAAACACAAAGATTGATAACGGAGTTCGGCCAAATGTGCCTACGTCTCCGGGCTGCTGCAGACCTTTCTATTGAAAAAGGAAATTTACACAAAGTGTTTACAAACACTCAATATCTCTCACTACCCAACTCCCAATTACACCCAAGAATTTCACTAACTAGAAATCTCTCTAATTCTCTTGAAACTCTCTCAAGGTTGTAATGTTTTTCTCTCTCAATGTTGGAATGATTTCAATCTTCACCAATTTATAGGTGAGCTTGGTCTTGAATACCTTGGTGTCCAAGTTTACTTCATGGCCAAGTAACTTCCTTCTTGCCCAAGTAACTTCCTTCATGACCAAATAATCTTGCTAGCTAAGTAATAAAACTTGGTGACCAAGATTTGACCAACATGACCAAGTTATCTTGGTGACCAAGTAAACTAACTTAGTAACTTTCTTCTTGGTTAAGATTGCTTCACAATAGGTAATAAGTGATATTATCTAACACTTCCTTCATCAATAATGGTAATTGGTTGGTTCTTGACATTATTGTCAACTCCTTCCCAGAGTTAGTAAATGAAATCCGCAGCATATCAATTCCGAAAACTCCGCTGTCGGACAGACTAGTCTGGTGCGCTGCGATTGACGGCAGATATCCTACTAAACAATCATGGGATTTTATGCTTCTGGTTCAACATGTTTTACCCTGGAGAGATTGGCTTTGGGATAAACCGGTGCCTCCTTCCCATTCCTTTGTCGTATGGCGCTGTATGCATAAAAAAAAGCCCACGGATGAAAACTTGCGAAAGCGGGGCTGCATAATTGTATCGGGGTGTGCTATGTGTTTACGAAGTGAAGAATCAACTTCGCATCTTGTGATCTTGGCTGGGTAGTTTGCTCAGAATCTCCATTGACGTGTCGTCCATAGCTTCAGTTTTTCGCAGCAATGGTGTTAGTTGAAGTTCCCGTCTCCGACGTCTATCGTTTTCCGCGTACATTCACGTGTTTCATACCATCTGGATGGCAAGGAATGGTATTCGGTTCCACAACTCTTTGATATTATTACATGCTGCCAAGACCAAGATTATTACAGCAGTGCACATTGTCAAACTCTATGTGGTGGGACTCAATGCCTTGGTTTATTACGAATGAATTTATTCTTGATAAACTTGGAATGCCAGGTTATCGTTTTGTTGGCTAGGTTTTTTTAGCTTTTGTTTTCAACTTTGGGGTAAGGTTTGATCGAGTTAGTGGGCTCCTTTTGCCATGTGATGGATAATTTCGCAAGTGCACGAAGTATCGCAAGTAATAATAAAATCGATCCCACAAGGATTGAGATTATTCAACAATGGAGAATTGGCTTAGTTTGAAATTGTAAAATTAAAAGCATTAAAAGGGGGAGGTTTGCATACAAATTGTTGAAAACTAGTATTGAACTTTCATCGAACGGTTGGCGGACGATTGAATCTCTTTGGTTCATCTCATAGTAATGTGCTTGGCGAATAATATTCTATACTCATGAATTAATCAACTAGTTTCAAAGATTGAATCAATAAAATGATTATTTCCAATCTCTTGGATCATAATCCTCTCACTTAATCACAATTCTCCAATCTCTTGGATGAATGTGTGTTTAAGTGAGGTTTTCACAAACATTGATTCCTTAATCACAATTAATAAACCTAAATTTCTAAAGTGATTATCAATTGTTCAATCATTCATAGGTCTATAGCTAATTTCCATTCTCATGATAAATCAACTATCAAATTCATCACACAATTTCCTCAAATTACATGAAGCATTAAGTGCAAATTAAGAATAATCAATAGAAACTAGATCATAATCGTTCATATAGAATCAAGTTCACATGGTTCAAACAAATTACATAGAGAATTTCGTAAAGATTCAATCTAAAGGTCTAGCAATTCATAGTAAAAAGAGAGATTACATGAAGAAGAAGAGAAGATTTCATCATCACAAGAGATGATGGAATGTTTCCACCCTTTGTTTCATGCTTGAATCCACTTCAATTGAGCTCCAATAACCTTTTCTTCATCCAAAATTCGTAACGTCTTTCCATTTGAACAAGCCTCCTTTTATAGTGCAAGAAAAGGGTAAAAAATGAGCCAAAACAGCTTCAAGTTCGCCTCCCGCGTGATCTGGTTCGCGCAGGCGAACTTTCCAGACAGAACAGCCAAAACTGACCATTTTCAGCAATTTTCGCCTCCCGTTCGCCTACAGTTCGCCTACGCGAACTTTTTCGCCTGCAGTTCGCCTGCTATTTGCCTACGCTAACTTTCCAGACAGCCCACTAAAAGACGAAAAAACAGCATTTTCAGCTTTTCTTCTTTTTTAAGCTACCTTTCATTCTAAGTCTTTTGCACCTCAAATATGATCAAAAATCACTTCAAAACACCTCTAAAACTCCATTGAAATGGTCTTAGAATGTAGAAATGAAGAGAGTCATCACCATGTTTCTAGGGCAATTTGCAGGTTATTTGCTTTGGTTTTTTGAGTTATAGTTTTTAGTATGATTCCTTTGGTTTTCAGTTTGTTTTTGTTACATTGTTTTCTTCAATTTAGTGTAATTTTTGTACCTTTTGTTTCCTCCTTGATATTGCCTAGTTGAAAATATTATCTTATTTTTTAAAAAATAAGATAAAACTATTCCTAAAATAATTATATATATATATATATATATATATATATATATATATAAGGTTTCCTAATTTAGACCCACCTAAAAATATGAAGGTCTAAATTAATAAGGTGCACTTTTTCTATTATGACTAAAAATACATTTCTTCCACTATTTCAAATAAGTTCAAAGTAAAGAGCAATTTTGAAGTTTTATAAAAAAAAAACAGCAAAACATGTTTTATCCTTCCTTAAAATTCTCAAACAACATTTTTCTAATAAACAAACATAAAATTGTTTTATAAAAGTGGGTGTAAATTAAAAAATGGGTGCAACAACATTTAATAAAATTTACCTAACTAACGCTCAATTTTCCAGTGTAAAATAACTAAATGTCAAGGGTTTTTTGTCCATAGTGAAAATGTGCACCTTACTAATTTAAACCTTCATGTTTTTAAGTGGGTCTACATTATCAAACCCATATATATATATATATTAAGAAAGTGTATTTTTGCACCTTATTTTCCAATTATGCCCTAATTTTAATTGACTAATAAAATCTTATTTTTTTGCACACACTTTCTCTTTCTAATAAATTTAATATATTATGCACAAAATAAAAACAAAATTTAAAATGTTATGTACCCAAAAAAAGAAGATTTGTTTTCCAAATATATAGCATTAATTAGTTTTATTGAAAAAAATATGAGTAATTGACAAATGGTATAATTGACAAATCTTATCTTTAAAACACCAAATGGACAGTTAAATAGGAACGCTAAATTCGACATTTTTGGACACTTAAAAAGAAACGGAGGGAGTATATATATATATACGAGGAGGGATCCGTTGACTCCATAGGTACTCCACCATTCAACAATGCTTTAACGAATGTCAATTTTACAAATTCCACCGTAGGATTGAAAGTTTATATCATATAGATCATATATGTTAAATTTTACAAAAATCTAATATCGTTTGGTGTGTTATTGAGACAGATCAAGATTAACGGTATTCAATAAAAATGCATAAATCGTTAATATTGATGAATCTCAATAACACAGCAAACGATTTTAAATTTTTATAAAATTTAACATAGATAATCTATATGATATAAAATTTCAATCCAACAGTGGATTTTGTAAAATTGATATTTGCTAAAGCGTTATTGAACAGCAGAGAGTAACTTTCGGAGTCAACGGATCCCATATATATATATATATATATATATATATATATATATATATATATATGGGGCATATCTACTTAGATGTCACCTCTAAAAGTTTGCTCTTTAGTGGTGGATGAAAAGCTACTTCCGAACCTGATCTTCATATCTGAGAGATGATTCTTCCAATTTTAATTTCCTCAATTTTTTCAATTTCTACCCTTTAATTCACTTTTTTTCTTTTGTCTCTCCTCACAAACTAATGACTAGGATTCTTCGTATCTTTACCAAGTGTATGCATATATGGGTGTGTATAGCTTGTCAGAGAGGACATAGAGAGTATATATAAGGCATTAAGTTGATACTATAGTTGGGAAGTGGTCCCAAATTCTCAATCTATAGATTGAAACCCTAATTCTCACACAAGTTGAAACTTAGATAATTTAATGATTTTAATGTCCTAACATTTCATTTGAAAGTGGTAGAATGCTAGCATGCTTGAAATTTGATTGGATTTTCACGGTTAATTATGCAAATTAAAGAAAACGAGATAGTGGTCCCCGGTTTTTAGGGTTGGAAAACCAAAATTCTAGTACATGTATGCCAGTTTATTAATACAAATTTTCAATGTTACTAGCTACTATTAATATATACTTGAATTTTGGTTACAAACTATGCTTAATTATCTCCAGACAAACCCTCATCACTGAGGCAAGGACAAGGACTGTATCAGCATGGTGTGTAATTATTAGTTAAGTTGGGAAAGGTCACAAACATATATACTTAAACGTATCAATGTACTTTTTCTTTTCATTATTTAGACGTCAGATAATTTAAAGTTTGACCACGAGGTAACTAAAATTTGACCAATAATTATTTCCGCTAGGAATTGAACTTGAGTTTTCTCCTGACGATTCCTCCTAGAAAGAACTTATTAACCACTTGAGTCCAATATCTTGGTTAAATTGTGATTGATTTAACTACATGAATTAACCACAATTTTCAACGTGAATTGAATTAACCATTAATTCGTCATAAATTTTTCTGAATTAACCATTACTCAACTGAGTTAACTATAATTTTGCACATGATCATCAACCAAGTGTTGCCCCTATATGAAAAAGTGAAACCCGAATTCTCGGTAGGGATATACATATTTACACGTTATAGCTGATCTTAGTTGTTGATTCGAGATCAGACGTACAGTTCATATTTCAAACTCAGTTTCATATAGTAAAACAATCTTATCTGCTGATTTAAAATTGAACGAATTAGGAATGATAAGATCTTCTCTGATAAATCTTTGGGTGTGGGCGAAGCTCTGGATAGGATCAAATACATCTCTTGAAAATGGTTGGTTGTTGTCCAAGAAAACCAACTCACCTTACTCGTTCTATGAGTGGTGTGTCAATCCCGAGTTAGGTAGCTGATTGGGTTGCGGCTTCTTTAAGCTTTGTCTAAGCATGTTCTAATTTTCTTTGCTTTGTTTGGGTTTTTCTGTTTGGATCAAGTACTAAATATACTTATCCTATGAGTGAGTAGAATATCTCTTGAATTTTCTTCGAAATTATTTTTTAATAAAATTTGTTTTCCTGTTTCTAAAAAAGAATTAAACGGTCTAAATGTGTTACAATGTTGAAAAATTTAAATCCGAAAAAGTAGATGTCCAAGAAATATTTTTAGAACTAAAAACTATGTAAATCTAAAATCTAAGAAGTAGATATTTTCTATCTTTAAGTTGATCAATAGTTTAAAGATGGAAACCATGAAATTCTTTAAGCTCATAGCCTAAATGATATTATCTAACACTTCCTTCATCAATAATGGTAATTGGTTGGTTCTTGACATTATTGTCAACTCCTTCCCAGAGTTAGTAAATGAAATCCGCAGCATATCAATTCCGAAAACTCCGCTGTCGGACAGACTAGTCTGGTGCGCTGCGATTGACGGCAGATATCCTACTAAACAATCATGGGATTTTATGCTTCTGGTTCAGCATGTTTTACCCTGGAGAGATTGGCTTTGGGATAAACCGGTGCCTCCTTCCCATTCCTTTGTCGTATGGCGCTGTATGCATAAAAAAAAGCCCACGGATGAAAACTTGCGAAAGCGGGGCTGCATAATTGTATCGGGGTGTGCTATGTGTTTACGAAGTGAAGAATCAACTTCGCATCTTGTGATCTTGGCTGGGTAGTTTTCTCAGAATCTCCATTGACGTGTCGTCCATAGCTTCAGTTTTTCGCAGCAATGGTGTTAGTTGAAGTTCCCGTCTCCGACGTCTATCGTTTTCCGCGTACATTCACGTGTTTCATACCATCTGGATGGCAAGGAATGGTATTCGGTTCCACAACTCTTTGATATTATTACATGCTGCCAAGACCAAGATTATTACAGCAGTGCACATTGTCAAACTCTATGTGGTGGGACTCAATGCCTAGGTTTATTACGAATGAATTTATTCTTGATAAACTTGGAATGCCAGGTTATCGTTTTGTTGGCTAGGTTTTTTTAGCTTTTGTTTTCAACTTTGGGGTAAGGTTTGATCGAGTTAGTGGGCTCCTTTTGCCATGTGATGGATAATTTCGCAAGTGCACGAAGTATCGCAAGTAATAATAAAATCGATCCCACAAGGATTGAGATTATTCAACAATGGAGAATTGGCTTAGTTTGAAATTGTAAAATTAAAAGCATTAAAAGGGGGAGGTTTGCATACAAATTGTTGAAAACTAGTATTGAACTTTCATCGAACGGTTGGCGGACGATTGAATCTCTTTGGTTCATCTCATAGTAATGTGCTTGGCGAATAATATTCTATACTCATGAATTACTCAACTAGTTTCAAAGATTGAATCAATAAAATGATTATTTCCAATCTCTTGGATCATAATCCTCTCACTTAATCACAATTCTCCAATCTCTTGGATGAATGTGTGTTTAAGTGAGGTTTTCACAAACATTGATTCCTTAATCACAATTAATAAACCTAAATTTCTAAAGTGATTATCAATTGTTCAATCATTCATAGGTCTATAGCTAATTTCCATTCTCATGATAAATCAACTATCAAATTCATCACACAATTTCCTCAAATTACATGAAGCATTAAGTGCAAATTAAGAATAATCAATAGAAACTAGATCATAATCGTTCATATAGAATCAAGTTCACATGGTTCAAACAAATTACATAGAGAATTCCGTAAAGATTCAATCTAAAGGTCTAGCAATTCATAGTAAAAAGAGAGATTACATGAAGAAGAAGAGAAGATTTCATCATCACAAGAGATGATGGAATGTTTCCACCCTTTGTTTCATGCTTGAATCCACTTCAATTGAGCTCCAATAACCTTTTCTTCATCCAAAATTCGTAACGTCTTTCCATTTGAACAAGCCTCCTTTTATAGTGCAAGAAAAGGGTAAAAAAATGAGCCAAAACAGCTTCAAGTTCGCCTCCCGCGTGATCTGGTTCGCGCAGGCGAACTTTCCAGACAGAACAGCCAAAACTGGCCATTTTCAGCAATTTTCGCCTCCCGTTCGCCTACAGTTCGCCTACGCGAACTTTTTTGCCTGCAGTTCGCCTGCTATTTGCCTACGCTAACTTTCCAGACAGCCCACTAAAAGACGAAAAAACAACATTTTCAGCTTTTCTTCTTTTTTAAGTTACCTTTCATTCTAAGTCTTTTGCACCTCAAATATGATCAAAAATCACTTCAAAACACCTCTAAAACTCCATTGAAATGGTCTTAGAATGTAGAAATGACAAGAGTCATCACCATGTTTCTAGGGCAATTTGCAGGTTATTTGCTTTATTTTTTTGAGTTATAGTTTTTAGTATGATTCCTTTGGTTTTCAGTTTGTTTTTGTTACATTGTTTTCTTCAATTTAGTGTAATTTTTGTACCTTTTGTTTCCTCCTTGATATTGCCTAGTTGAAAATATTATCTTATTTTTTTAAAAATAAGATAAAACTATTCCTAAAATAATTATATATATATATATATATATATATATATATATATATATATATATATATAAAGTTTCCTAATTTAGACCCACCTAAAAATATGAAGGTCTAAATTAATAAGGTGCACTTTTTCTATTATGACTAAAAATACATTTCTTCTACTATTTCAAATAAGTTCAAAGTAAAGAGCAATTTTGAAGTTTTATAAAAAAAAACAGCAAAACATGTTTTATCCTTCCTTAAAATTCTCAAACAACATTTTTCTAATAAACAAACATAAAATTGTTTTATAAAAGTGGGTGTAAATTAAAAAATGGGTGCAACAACATTTAATAAAATTTACCTAACTAACGCTCAATTTTCCAGTGTAAAATAACTAAATGTCAAGGGTTTTTTGTCCATAGTGAAAATGTGCACCTTACTAATTTAGACCTTCATGTTTTTAAGTGGGTCTACATTATCAAACCCATATATATATATATATATATATATTAAGAAAGTGTATTTTTGCACCTTATTTTCCAATTATGCCCTAATTTTAATTGACTAATAAAATCTTATTTTTTTGCACACACTTTCTCTTTCTAATAAATTTAATATATTATGCACAAAATAAAAACAAAATTTAAAATGTTATGTACCCAAAAAAAAAAGATTTGTTTTCCAAATATATAGCATTAATTAGTTTTATTGAAAAAAATATGAGTAATTGACAAATGGTATAATTGACAAATCTTATCCTTAAAACACCAAATGGACAGTTAAATAGGAACGCTAAATTCGACATTTTTGGACACTTAAAAAGAAACGGAGGGAGTATATATATATACGAGGAGGGATCCGTTGACTCCATAGGTACTCCACCATTCAACAATGCTTTAACGAATGTCAATTTTACAAATTCCACCGTAGGATTGAAAGTTTATATCATATAGATCATATATGTTAAATTTTACAAAAATCTAATATCGTTTGGTGTGTTATTGAGACAGATCAAGATTAACGGTATTCAATAAAAATGCATAAATCGTTAATATTGATGAATCTCAATAACACAGCAAACGATTTTAATTTTTTATAAAATTTAACATAGATAATCTATATGATATAAAATTTCAATCCAACAGTGGATTTTGTAAAATTGATATTTGCTAAAACGTTATTGAACAGCAGAGAGTAACTTTCGGAGTCAACGGATCCCATATATATATATATATATATGGGGCATATCTACTTAGATGTCACCTCTAAAAGTTTGCTCTTTAGTGGTGGATGAAAAGCTACTTCCGAACCTGATCTTCATATCTGAGAGATGATTCTTCCAATTTTAATTTCCTCAATTTTTTCAATTTCTACCCTTTAATTCACTTTTTTTCTTTTGTCTCTCCTCACAAACTAATGACTAGGATTCTTCGTATCTTTACCAAGTGTATGCATATATGGGTGTGTATAGCTTGTCAGAGAGGACATAGAGAGTATATATAAGGCATTAAGTTGATACTATAATTGGGAAGTGGTCCCAAATTCTCAATCTATAGATTGAAACCCTAATTCTCACACAAGTTGAAACTTAGATAATTTAATGATTTTAATGTCCTAACACTTCATTTGAAAGTGGTAGAATGCTAGCATGCTTGAAATTTGATTGGATTTTCACGGTTAATTATGCAAATTAAAGAAAACGAGATAGTGGTCCCCGGTTTTTAGGGTTGGAAAACCAAAATTCTAGTACATGTATGCCAGTTTATTAATACAAATTTTCAATGTTACTAGCTACTATTTTTTTTTGATAAGCAAAGAAGTTTTATTATAAGGGAGTACAAGGGGTACTCAATCCCTTACAAAAAGACCGAGAAACTACGAGTTAAGGATGAAACTCATAGGATCTTGGCACCAATCCGGAAAAGAAATACAAGAATTATGAGCTAAACGCCCACTAAACCATCTCCATGAAAAAGACTTAATATCATTCAAAAGAGTAGAAGCATTCGGAATAACACCTTTAAAGACCACATTATTTCTAAGATTCCAGATATTCCAAGTTGTTGCCAGCCATAGCAAGTGATTAGTTCGCCCTCCTTTTTGATAATTGAACAGTGTGCCAAACAAAGAAAAATGGTTCCAACCGACGGTATCTGTAATAACCCTCTTACCAATCCAATTGAAAACCGCTTCCCAAACAACCATACTAAAAGAGCAGTGAAAGAAGAGATGGGCACAATCTTCTATATGTTGTAGACAGAACACACAAGATAAATCATTAGTATTGTTCAAAATACCTCTATGGTGAAGAGCTTCTCTCGTTGGTAAACGTTGTAACAAAAGACGCCAACAAAAAACCTTAATTTATACTTGTAAACGTTACTAGCTACTATTAATATATACTTGAATTTTGGTTACAAACTATGCTTAATTGTCTCCAGACAAACCCTCATCACTGAGGCAAGGACAAGGACTGTATCAGCATGGTGTGTAATTATTAGTTAAGTTGGGAAAGGTCACAAACATATATACTTAAACGTATCAATGTACTTTTTCTTTTCATTATTTAGACGTCAGATAATTTAAAGTTTGACCACGAGGTAACTAAAATTTGACCAATAATTATTTCCGCTAGGAATTGAACTTGAATTTTCTCCTGACGATTCCTCCTAGAAAGAACTTATTAACCACTTGAGTCCAATATCTTGGTTAAATTGTGATTGATTTAACTACATGAATTAACCACAATTTTCAACGTGAATTGAATTAACCATTAATTCGTCATAAATTTTTCTGAATTAACCATTACTCAACTGAGTTAACTATAATTTTGCACATGATCATCAACCAAGTGTTGCCCCTATATGAAAAAGTGAAACCCGAATTCTCGGTAGGGATATACATATTTACACGTTATAGCTGATCTTAGTTGTTGATTCGAGATCAGACGTACAGTTCATATTTCAAACTCAGTTTCATATAGTAAAACAATCTTATCTGCTGATTTAAAATTGAACGAATTAGGAATGATATGATCTTCTCTGATAAATCTTTGGGTGTGGGCGAAGCTCTGGATAGGATCAAATACATCTCTTGAAAATGGTTGGTTGTTGTCCAAGAAAACCAACTCACCTTACTCGTTCTATGAGTGGTGTGTCAATCCCGAGTTAGGTAGCTGATTGGGTTGCGGCTTCTTTAAGCTTTGTCTAAGCATGTTCTAATTTTCTTTGCTTTGTTTGGGTTTTTCTGTTTGGATCAAGTACTAAATATACTTATCCTATGAGTGAGTAGAATATCTCTTGAATTTTCTTCGAAATTATTTTTTAATAAAATTTGTTTTCCTGTTTCTAAAAAAGAATTAAACGGTCTAAATGTGTTACAATGTTGAAAAATTTAAATCCGAAAAAGTAGATGTCCAAGAAATATATTTAGAACTAAAAACTATGTAAATCTAAAATCTAAGAAGTAGATATTTTCTATCTTTAAGTTGATCAATAGTTTAAAGATGGAAACCATGAAATTCTTTAAGCTCATAGCCTACGTCCACCAGTCCCCAGAATAACAACTTCAGAAGACTCTAACGGTTCCAGCACAAAATATGTTGCATCTCCCACTCATAAAAAGAGCAGGGGGTAGCTGGGTTTTTGACCAGATACCACTTCCAAGTAAAAAGTTTTACCTTTTCAACTAGGTATTCAACCGTGGAACAGAATAGAACGAAATGAAACATATAATGTAATGGAGTGGAGCGGAATGATTTTTATGTTCATTACTAGATTTTGTGAAGAGATAGTTAGAGAAAGCTAATTAATTTTTATTTTCTAGAGTATTTTATTATAAATTGATTTGATGACTTTTCAAATCAATTGAAAACCTAGAAAAATTTGAATGAATATATTGAATAACATATATAATATTTAAACGAAAGCGGAGGCATACTCCAATTCTAATCCTTTACAAAACAAAAAGATGACAAAAGATACAAAATGAAAAGAAAACTACAAGATTAAAGAAAAATCAAGCAACCAAATCTAACTTACTTAAAAATCACTATCCATTCATAGAAAGTGGAAGGAAATCAAAATAACTTACTTAAAAATCACTATCCATCCATAGAAATTGGAAGCAACCAAAATTAAAGTGGAAGGAAATCAATTTGAATCAAAATCACAACCTTATATGTAAAAATAGCTTCATTTTACGACTACCGGATCAACCTACCAAACAACAAAATGTCAAACCAAAGATAAACAATTTTCTAAGTCTCGAACCACTTCTAGAAAGAGAAGAAATGTGAATAAACCTAAAGCAAAGTCAGGTAGCATAACTATTTTCCATTTAAACCAGTTGAAAATCCCTTGTACCAAACTTGAAGCTAGAAATCACAAGTTACAAAAAGATGGCGTGATGACTCTTGAGAGAGGCCACACAGAACACAATTTGCATGATTAACAATATTAATATGCTGGATTGATCTAGAAACTAAACAAATTAACATTTACTTGCTACCCTATAATTACTGATCAACTAATATTCAAATTACTGATAAATTGTGCTAATTAATTACAATAATCTTCAGAAAAATCTTGTGGAATTAATCAAGAGATTTCATTTGGATGTAAGTAAACATACCTTCTGCAAAAATCTTGAATCTTGATGTTCAACATATATGCTCAGATCAGATAAAACATCAGAGATCTATTTATTTATTTATTTATATTAATGATGTACTCTACTTTATCTGTTGACAGCTGTATAGTACTAATTAATTACCCAATTACTTCATTCTTTATAGTTTATACCATAAGAAGCTCAATACAGTGATACAATTACTTCAATACAAAAACAAAAAACCAAAAAAAAAATGCAGTGATACAATATAGAGGAAATGGAATTAAGCCCCTTATAATTTGCAAATTCATTATAATTAATTAATTACCTCACAACATCGATCCAACAAAACTAGAAATGTTCTTCTTAGCTTGATACCATCTTCAGAAAAGGAATGAAACCCTAGTTAGAGTTGGGTGGATTAATTTGTTGAATGAATCTTGTTCAAACTTTGTCTTTTGCTGTCTCAAGTTTGTTCTGATTCAATTTAACAAGTTCAGCTTGTCTGTATTTATACAAATACCTTCCAATGGCTTCAGCATAGTTATCAAACCCTAATGAACACAGAGCCCAACAGATATCATCTCCACTAACAGTCTTTCGATTCTCTTTGTGACACTTGTCAGATGCTTCACCTGTCACAAAACTTATGAACTCTGTCGCACATTCTTGCATCAGTTGTTTGCTTTCTTTTGAGATCTTTGCATTGGGAGGAAGATTTTGTTTCATTATTCTACCAACATTTGCTATTGGCAACGTTTTGTCTCCTTCACCACCGTTCATTTTTCTTGCTACTAATATTACATCATTAGAAAAGTAGTAGTGGTAGTACTAATCAAACCCTTGTTTCTTGTTTTTTTCATCTTTTGGGCATACTTGCTTTAAATAGATTGTCTGATTTCACTACATGTGTAAGTGAATCATGTAATGTAATGTTTTGTGAAGCACGATACAAATGTGTCACATCACTTGTAAATACTATTGTACTTTTAACTCTTTTAAAAGTATTGTCATTCTATTAGAATGCCTGAAATTTTTTCTTGAAGTAGTATCTAGTGAAAAACTCTACCAACCGCTATTTTTTTTCGAGTGAGAGGTGCAACCTATTTGGGGTTGAAACTGTTAGAGTTTTGTGTGGCGTGGTTCCCTTCGGGCTTGGTGGTCTAGGAGGGGTAGGTGGACTTGCTTTTTGCTTTATGTTCTTGATTTCTTCTTTTTCTGTCTTATTTGGCCGTCGAGTGTTTTGAGGATTGGTGGCCCTCAGTCAAGAAAGGGATGTCTTAGGAGTTTTCTATCTACCGAGTTCATTGTATTTTTCTTTACTTTGGGGCTCGGTACTTCATGTACTCCCTTTTGTAGACTCTTTCAGTGTATACTTTTTTTCTTTTATATATATATATATATATATATATATATATATATATATATATATATATATATATATATATATATATATATACTTCCTCCGTCCCAAAATGTAAGAAAAAACTTTTTCACACTTATAAAGAAAAGTAAAATGTTATAATTTGAAGTATGACTTTTTGTGTTTTTCTTGAAATAAGTTTTATGGGAAGATGTAATAAAAAGAATTTTTATTGGTTATTGATTATGAGGAAAAGAAGAGAGAGAGTAAATTAAATGCAATTTGCATTTAATTTTATGAGAATAAGTAAAAGTAAATCTTGAAAATGATTAAAGTTGGTTTTTTTTCTTCTTATAATTTGGGACAAGAAAAAGTGATTTTTTTCAGTTACATTTTGAGACGGAGGGAATATATAATTAAACCCACCGCCATTCAAAAAAAATAAATTAAACCCACCTAAAAAAATTAATTAGCAATGCACGCCTTTTCAATTGGACAAAAAAATCATTGATATATAGTTATTTTACACTAAGAAATAGAAGGTTAGTTTGATAAATTTTATTAAATAATGTGTATTCACTTTGCTAATTTACACTTAAATATATATATATATATATATATATATATATATATATATATATATATATATATATATATATATATATATATATATATATATATATATATATATAACACAAATAAACACATGACAAGTTAGAAAATAAAAAATGGACAACCGGAAAAAAACAAATTGAATGCCATGAGACAAAAAAAACAAAGAATGACATAAACATATTAATTTAATAGAAGCTGCAGACCAAAAAAGAATAAAAATAGAACCTATGCATTCTACATGCATGATGTCTCACGAACAAGAACAACAAATATAGTTAGTACCAATCGAAAAATGTTAATATGTTTTCTACATTAACTTAAATTTGCAAAATTATCCTTTATCTACAATTGATTTAAAATATTTAGAGGAATATTCTCGTCTAATTAAAAAAAGTGCGCATTGCTAATTTACACCTTAATGTTTTTAACTGATCGTGTAAATTAGCAACCCCTATATATAAAATCCTATCTAAGAAGTGGTTGGCAAGAAAAAGGCTTCTTTAGTTCAAATAAGTTGAGCTACCCATCTCATCCGATGAAAAAGGGGAGAGTAGGAGTTTAGATGGAGATCAAACCTTGACTTGATGGATCATGACCTTCTTAATCATTTGTTCGAGTGTTTGCGTCAGGTGCGTCTTTCGAGTTCCGAAGACGGATGATGTTGGAGGCACGAGCCAAATGGGTTATTTTCAGTTAAATCAGCCTACTTGGTTCTTGAAGATGAATATTTAGGCCTCAAAGAACACTCCCGAGGAAGGAAATTGTAAATATGGCAAGGGTTTGGGATTCCTAGGCTAAGACTAAAGTGGTTGTCTTTTCGTGGCAACTCCTTCAAGGCATGGTTCCAACTCGGCAAAACATTCATAAGCGAAGGGTGATGGTATTAACTGGTTCTTCATGTGTGTTTTGTGGTGAGGTTGATGAGTCGGTGGATCATCTTTTTCTTTCTTGTGATTGAATCTATCCTGTTTGGTGTCGTGTTTCTAGGTCGTGGTTAGGATTTGAGTATGTGTCCCCCGATAGAATAATGCAAGTTTTTGAGAGTTTCTTTGGGCTGAGTGTGGGGCGTCGGGTTCGGTTAGGTATGATTCTTGTATGGCATGTTGTGGTGTGGGACCGACCCACAGGAAGGACGATCAACTCTCCGATCGACGGATGTTATGGTGTATGGGTGGGTAGGTGGAAAGCATGCATGTGTGGATTTGACTGGAGTTTCGCCACTTGTTGGTTTAAGGGAAGGGACTTTTACAGTGGGACAAGCAGCCCTCAAAGTTGCTTCAAGTAAAGTGGCCAAACATGAGAAAGCATGTTTTGACAATCAACATGCTTTCATACCATTCGCTTTTGACACTTTTGACTTTCTACCACCAGAGGCTGCAAGTCTTTTACAAAGAGTTCAAAAGGTTATGAATAGCAATGTTGTGTCTCCTAGAGTTAAGAATGTTATTTTCACGCGAATTGATTTTGCTATTCAAAAAGGGTTAGCGGCGCAACTTGTTGCCCGTTTGCCTTTAATTTATATGTAATTACCTATATTTGTTATATATATATAATATTCATAGCTCTAGCCCAAAACCAACATTATTTCTAGATCTACACACCACTTTTCACACTTTACCCAACTAATCTTTCTTTTCCTATCACTCCTTCCTATAATATCTACCTCTAAATTTGCACCACTTTCTTTTACACTTGAACAAACATCTTCCGAAAAGAAAAATATAAATAGAAATGGAATTCGATTTAACATCAGTTCACACGTCGAAAGACACCTATCATTCGTCTACAACAAAAACCAAGCTACTTGAAAGGAATCCTATTTTCCAAAAAAAATTAAAAATACACTGTCTTAAAACCTCTTCATATTGTCCAAAGATTTTCGATAGATGTTTCGTCTATATATAAAGTATCATCCATATATTGCAAATGAGAACCACCCCTTCATGACCTATTTGAAACCCTAATTGGAAAAATCCAACGACACCATATTTCTCATCAACCCACAAAATATGTTGGCCATCAATAAGAACAAAAAATGAGCTGATGAGTCCCCATTTTAACCCTCTAGAAATTTTAATTTTGAATAATTGTACTACCATTAACTAAGATCGGCATATTCTCTGAGGACATATATACATTTGTGCATTGACTTATACAATTACATTTCAAATTCAAACTAACTGAATAGAGTGTACCCGAATCCATATATATATATATATATATATATATATATATATATATATATAAAAGTACCCGTATACAAATGTTCAAACTACATCGATATATACATACTATTATTTTTTTGAAGAAGTTAAATTATATATACATGCTATTATTATACTAATGAGTTAAAGATAGTATTCAAAAATTGTTGCACAAGATTAAGACCTGACTTTAATTAAATTTCAGTTTTAGAGCCAAAGGGATCTTTGTTAAGGTAGATTGGACCCTACTACCATTCCACTTACGTCCATAATTCAATATTATATAACAAATGGAGAATAAAAATTAAATATAATCCAATTATTCGTACTATCCACATAAGTGTAGCACATTGTTTTACACAAAAAAATAATTAAATAAGTGGAGCACATTCGTGTGTTTTCATATTTTGGGACAGACCAGACCTAAATGTACCTGAAAAGAAGTCTTTACATATACCATAATGTTTTTTTTTTTTTTTTGTGTTAAGTGACTAGTAACCAGAAATTTCATCTTTAAAGTGGATAAGTAGAATTATTAGGATTCGAACTCCAATTTTCTGCATATATAATATAATATCCTATCAATTGAATTAAACTCACGGGACATACCATAATGTTTTATCCTAGATCTTTATGATTAAAATTTAAAAAGACTATATATGGTTTGACATCTTTTGGAGCAATGACATTCTTCTGCTATAAATTCGAATTCGTTAGGTCTAAATTCTTTGTTTTGAACTCAACTCTCTCTAACTTTCGCATTAACAAAACCAAATTGATGCTTAGATTCTCAACATTAAAAATATAAAAATATTTAGTCATTCTTTTTTTTCATTTTTTTATAAAATTAAAGTTACGTCAAAAATACCAACTTAAGAATTCAAAGGGATTAAAATAAGGGACCCTGTTAGTCCTTTTTTTTCTTTTTTTTTCTCTCTTCATGGTTAGGGATGATAATGGTAGGGTAGAGTACTATATTACTTATCCTTATACATGCATTTTGAAAATATATTTATACTCATCCGTGTGGATAACAACCTTCGTACTCGTATCCATACTGTATAGGTACCTAAGTACTCATACTCATACTTGTAATTATCCATATTTTTGCTAAAATTATAAATCGATTAATTATAAAATACCATATCATTTAAATAAAATAAAAAAATCAAAGACTTTAATTATGTTGACTCATGAAAATTATAAACAAAATTATTACTAATTCCATGCTACAATTCATATCTACGTTAACATATTCACGTTGTGTTTATATTATACTATAATTAAATATTTTCATTAAAAATGTATAATAGTGTTGTAATTTTTAAAATTAATATACATATATTATTATAAAATAATATGAATAAGGGTTAAATATCTCGAATAACTCGAATTTTATTTTTAGTCCCTATTAAAAAATTTAACAACTTTTGGTCCCTCAAAAATTTTCTACCACAACATTTGGTCCATACTTTTTAATCAACTATTGTGTACTTTCATATTTTGGAATGGTTTGTTTTATTCATGTTTATAATATATTATAAGAACCTCTCCTAAAAAAATTTAGAATTTTTTAACATAAGTGTTGTTCCTATGAGATTTGCTAAATCATAAGGCTAAAACAACTTGCAACAACTAGTGGTAAGTCTAGATGTGCAGATGCAACATGTTGTATAAGATGTAACATACATCTTGCTACTGGGTAAAGAACATGTTCAAGTAACATATTGAAACAAGATGTCCTAGACATTTGTGTAGGACATCTTGACCTAGAACAGCTTGATGAAGATTTAAACATATTCATTAGCGCGCGTATCTTTCCAAACATGTTATAAGTGCGAATCTTCAAATGACAGCTGATCAAAGGTTGTATAACAAAGTTTGTTATCAATCTTCTATGTTAAGATACAATTTGTATCTTAACTAAATTGGATAAAGTTCAAATTGAATCTTTATCTTATGTAGTTTGCTTTTAAAACAGAATTTGTTTTAATAACTAAATTGAATCTTTATCATATTCAGGGGGAGTTAGTCCTTGGGTAGAAGAACACTAGGATTAAGAAAAGGCATACACATCAATGAGTTTTGATGTGCGTTGTAAGACTAAGTACTAATTCAACATAGTGGTTTTCCTTTCCTGGATATTGGTATCCCCTAGAGTAAGTGTGCTTTTACACTGAACTGGGTAAACAATATCTTGTGTTGTTTTATTGCTTCCTATTTACTTCAGTACTTTATCTCATAGTTAGTATTGATCCAGTGAACCAGTTGTCTAACCACTTGTCTGAGACATCTGGCCAATTACACAGTTGTCGTAGACATTGTGTAAGACATCTGTCCTGCCAGAGAACAGAAATTTCAATTGGTATCAGAGCAGGCACCCTAACCTGCTGGGTGAGCTCCAGGAAGATAAAATTTTGTTCAACATGGACAAAGATGGAGGATCAATCAACAGACCACCAATCTTGGAAAGCACGCATGGTGGCCTTTCTCAAATCCATGGATAATAGAGCATGAAAAACAGTTGTAAAAGGATAGATTCATCCAATAAGTACAGCAGAAGATGGCACCACAAGTCTAAAGGCAGAAGCAAATTGGAGTGATGCAGAAGATACATAAGCTGTTGGCAATTCTAAAGCTCTCAACGCAATATTCAATGGTGTTGATAGAAACATGTTCAAACTGATCAACACATGCATAGAAGCCAAGCAAGCATGAGAGATTCTCCAAACTACACATGAAGGAACGTCTAAGGTTCGTATGTCAAAGCTACAACTTCTCACCACAAAGTTTGAAAATCTAAAGATGGATATAGATGAAACTATATCAGAATTCAACACTAGACTTCGTGATATAGCAAATTCATCCTTTGCCCTAGGTGAGAAGATGTCCGAAAAGAAGTTAGCAAGAAAGATCCTTAGATCACTACCTAAAAGATTCAACAAAGAAGGTTAGTTCTTCTGCCAAAACTTCAATGCCAAACACAGAAGATGATAAAGTTGAACCAAGAAATCCTGATCACGAACCCAAAGATTCTGAATCAAAACCCTCTGAGAACCCTAGACCACATGTCAAACCATCTCTCGAAACATCAACAATCCATTCACCTACCAACATAACATCTCCATTAGAAACCACCACCAACATCCCCAGGGTCTCAAGAAAAGGAGCTTGACCTAGATCAAACTCAGTATTCAGAAGAAGCATTAAGAGATGATGTCGAACAACATGCTTCAACATTCGATTCAAGTCCAACCCTTGAAGAAGGAAGAATTGAAGAACCAAAAAAGAGGGTCAGGATGATATAGACGAGGTTCCTCTCACCAAAATTCTTGAAGATATGAAGAAGGGAAGTCAACCTCAACAAGACATAGTAGAGGAAGACACAAACAGTGAAGAATGAGTACGTTTTAGCATTCCAATCAAAAGCAAAGCTAAAACATACAAATCTAAACAGGTGGAGACACCCGTCACTGTGAAGAAAGGAAAGAGGAAGGCAGAAAAAATAGGCTCTGGTGAAACGAGCTCAAAGAAGAAGCAACTGGTTGTTGCTGGTGACTCTGAAGAAGATGTCGAAGTAGATGTCCTAGACATCACGACCTCTGGAAAGAAAAGGATAGGAGGAAGAAAAGTTCCTGCAAACGTCCCTCCAGCACCAATGGACAATGTTTCTTTTCACCTAGAAGTGAATGCTCAGAAGTGGAGGTTTGTGTATCACAGGAGGATTGCTCATGAGAGAGAACTCAGTCAAGAAGCCTTAAACTGTCAAGCTATCATAGAACTCATAGAAGTTGTTGAACTAATGAAGACAATCCAAAACCTAGGCAACTGCTATGAGATGTTGGTAAAAGAATTCATCGTCAACATCTCTAATGATTGTAGTAAAGGGAGCGAGGAATTTATAAAGGTTCACGTCAGAGGCAAAGAGTTAAAATTCTCTCCCGCAACTATCAATGAGTACATGAGAAAAGATAAGCAAGCTGGGAATGATGAAATTGAGTTAATAAGGGAAGTTACCAAGGAGATTACAGGAGGTCAGATAAAGGAGTGGCCAAAGAAGGGTTACTACCTACTGGAAGTCTTAGTGTAAACTATGCTATTCTAAACATGATCGGTGTAACAAACTGAGCACCAACCAACCATGGTTCTAGAATTACTCCTATGTTGGCAAAACTCATATACCGCATAGGGACCAAAAGAAAAATCAATTTTGGAGAACATGTGTTCAACCAAACCATAAGGCATGCTTACGCCCTTGCCATCAAGCTGCAAATAGCATTCCCATGCCTGATAACTGGAATGATTCTTCACCAATACCCAGATATTCTGCGTCCAAAAGAAGCTCCAAGCAAGAAGCCCTCTCCTCTAAGCTTTGACTCCAAGTTGTTTGTCGGATCACACATCCCACACATTGTGATACCCAAGGGTAAAAAAATCGCTGGGACATATGGATCACTCTCCAAGGCCACCAGAGATGGAGTATTGGAAGAACTCATTGAGGTCTCCAAAATCTTGGGTGAAACTATCAGGGTCCGCACAACACGAAAAATACATGTTGACAATCTTATTAAGTCCATGACCCAAGAGGAAGTTGAAGATGAAGAAGCAAATGAAGAGGAAACTGGGAATGAACAAACTGTACCAGAAACTGAAGAAAACTAAAGAACAGGTCATGGGTAACATAGGAAAACATTGTAATTTTGTCTGTTCTGCTTTATTTAAATTCTGGTCCGGAATGTCTTAGTAGTATACCACATGTCTTAGACATGCTTGGCTTATCACCCTGCACTTATATGTGCTTGAATTTTGTATCCCGTCCTTTGATTAAAATTGTATTTTCACCCTTGCCAAATTATGGTAAAAAGGGGGAGTAGTGTTAATAGGATAGCAAAAGATGTGCAAGTTTTTCTTGCTTTGGATGAATTAGAGCATATTTACATGGTTAGTGTGTGTGTCTAGTATGAACCTCTAAAGTCTAATAAGTCTTGATCACTCTGATTAAGTACTTCCGCTGCATACAAGACTATGGTTCACTAGGTTACTAGGATACGAGGTTGTCTAGAACTTAGAAAATTTTATGTAATGGATTGCAATGAAGACAAGACTAAGACTGTCTCATGCACTAAAGAAGAATTGAAGACAACCCATCACAATCCATCATAGAGGAAGACACACAAAGATTCTGAAGATCAAAGAAGGAAAGTAAAGATCTCAGAATAAAGTTTCATCATCAAGCTCAATTTGAAGATTGAAGAATTTGAAGATTGAAGACTAAATAGTGCACATTTGTAAGTGGTTGTTTTAGCCATAATTTGCCAAATGGGGAGATTGTTGTTCCTATGAGATTGGCTAAATCATAAGGCTAAAACAACTTGCAACAACTATTGGTAAGTCTAGATGTGCAGATGCAACATGTTGTACAAGATGTGACAGACATCTTGCTACTGGGTAAAGAACATGTTCAAGAAACATGTTGAAACAAGATGTCCTAGAAATTTGTGTAGGACATCTTGACCTAGAATAGCTTGATGAAGATTTAAACATATCCATTAGCACGCGTATCTTTCCAAACTTGTTACAAGCGTGAATCTTCAAATGATAGCTGATCAAAGGTTGTATAACAAAATTTGTTATCAATCTTCTATGTTAAGATACAATTTGTATCTTAATTAAATTGGATAAAGTTCTTTATCTTATGGAGTATGTTTTTAAAACAAAATTTGTTTTAATAACTAAATTCTTATAGATTAGCATCTGACTGCATCCTGTCAAGTGTACCAGTCTGTCGTCGAGTAATAATTCACACTCTAGGTGTCTAGAATGAGTTCGTATCCACAGGGATCGTGCCAATGCTTCGTTAGCGTTATTTAAGTTGTTGGTTTTGCATTCGCTTTGGTTTTTGAAAAGGGTTTTATAAAAATAGCATAATGCTTGCAGAAAATAAAGATAAATGATTCAAGAAATATAGAGGCTAGGTATGGTGGTTGGACTCACTCCCTTCTTCCTATTTGGCATGAAGGGTGTATAACATAGTTATTCAGATTATTGTTCGGCGGTGACTTTTCCTTCATTGTAGTAACACCTTACTGTTACACTATGTATATTGAAGTTTCCCTACGCTAACAACTAAGGTACCTACGAGAGCCTAACCTCTATGTGTCATATACCCTAATTACAAGGTGAGTTGTTCATTACACATGCATTATTATCTTCACCAGTTGCCTCTAGGTCATAGTATCGGGCTGTTCAGCTTCTAACTGCTCAGTTCACACCTAATTCCTGATTTCTCCTCTAACCGCTCAGTTCACGACTAGTTCAGGATGTTACCGTCTCTATACACCTAGCATTATTTACTACTAGTTCCGGACCATATTAAGTTAAGACATAATATCAATTCTATGGGCGCTCCCGCTTATCCGGCCAGATTACGAGATACGTTATTAAAGTGCAAGAAAGTAAATAACAAACATAATACTGAATAACATTTATTATAACTTTGACTCAATCACAGACTCCAAATATTCATAGGGGAGTTCATCTTCTCCACCACAACCAGGAGATTGCCTACGAAGTAGAGATCGAGTTACTAAGGAGGCAACTTGCTGATAAGGAGAAAGCTGTGAAGGAAGCTAATGTTAAACAGGTGGAGGGAGTTTGCGACTTCTGCCTAGAAGATCACCCTAATGGGCAATGTTTTCCAGGAGGAAGCGAGGAGCAGGTAAATTATATGGGGAACAACTACAACCCAGGTTGGAGCAAGCACCCAAATTTACGTTGGGACCAGACAGGGAACCAGACTCAAGCTACACCTCAACCAAGAAAGCCATCTCCATTGGAAGAGTTACTCAATAAGTTTGCTAGCATGAGCAAAACTAACTTTGAAAACATCCAGACGACAGTAGC
This sequence comes from Trifolium repens, assembly GCA_030408175.1. Classification (NCBI taxonomy): domain Eukaryota; kingdom Viridiplantae; phylum Streptophyta; class Magnoliopsida; order Fabales; family Fabaceae; genus Trifolium; species Trifolium repens. The sequence goes on from CP125837.1 coordinate 46,381,462, forward strand.
CAACCAGGGGGCGACGATAAAAAGTCTTGAAACCCAGATTGGTCAACTCTCAAAAATGGTAAGTACTCATGTTTCTAAAGATATTGCAGGTAACACGGTGGACAATCCAAAGGAGGAATGCAAAGTGCTAAAGGATATGAAATCAGAGCACGAACGGAGAGAAGAACAGATTAAAGACTACGAAGAGTGGTACAAGCTGTTCGATATGACATTAGACGAAGCCAATGATGAGTTCATGAGAGAACTGAAAGAATATAGAGAAAGCAGAGCACGATTGCCAGTCAAAAAGACAGATCCTGGAAGCGTCACCATACTCTGTCAGATTGAGGAAGCAGAAGTCCGAGCATTATGTGATGTGGGTTCAAGTGTTAACGTAATGCCATTATCTCTGGCAGACACGTTAAAACTCAAAACAATAACTGCAGGTACAGAACGTGAACTTGTTTTAGCTAACCAAACAACAATTCACTCAGCAGGTACAGTAGAAGATGTCTTGGTGAAAGTCGGAGACCTAGTATTTCCAGCAGACTTCATGATCCTGGATATCCTGGAAGATGAAGAACACCCTATTATTCTTGGGAGACCATTCTTAGCAACCAGCAGGGCACTCATTGATGTGGAGTCCGCCGAGTTGACTCTAAGGAGTGGAGAGGATGAAAGAACTATCAAAACTTCCAAAACAAAGAGGGAAGTGTGCTTCATGCTTGAGTGGAAGGACAGAGAAGCTACACCACCGACTCCAACTCAAGAAGTACAGGTAAAGATAGAGATAGAGGAGCTGGAGAATGAAATGGCGCAACTAGAAATAGAGACAGCTCAAGAAGAAGAGGTATCCGAGGAACTCACTAATAAACTGAAGAGGCTAACTATTGAAGTAGACATCCGAGCAACATGGGTCAAAGCATGGGGTAGAAACCGAAAAGTGGCCAGAAAATCTAAGTTTGGGGTTAATACGCCACCTCTGAAGAAGCCTGCTGCTGAGAGAAAAGAGGAAAGAAAGAAGAACAACTGGGTCAATACTCCAAAAAAACAAAAGAAGGAACATCCACCAAGAAGCAAGGGGAAGTCTATCATGAAAACAGTACCTTCAGAAGATGATGAACGACTCTGCTTTGCTACCTTCAAAGAAAAACAGAACCCAAAGAAGTATGAGAGAAGCAACAAGAAAGAGGGATGAGCTAAGGCGAAAGCTCCTACAGAAGAGAGAGACATGCGAACCTATCCTCTGTAATGGAGGAAATGCCTCAAGCTAATGAGAGGCTAAATAAGCGCTGCTTGAGAGGCAACCCAAGGATGAGTAATTTTAATTTCAGTATTTTCAATTCAGTATTTTCAATTCAGTAATTTCAATTCAGTTTTTCAATTCAATAAAGTATGCCTAGAATTCTGCATGTCATCTTCATTTGTAAACAGCCCTTATTCAAACTTACAAAAAATTAAATAACTGTTTGATGTTTGTTATCTAGTGCATGATAAACTGTTATAGGTAAGATTGCGGCGAAGTAAGTTATAAATTCTGATGAGCCGAATTTCACACCTTCATACAGAAACCAAAGGTGATGAAGCTCCGAAGTGTTCAACTTTCAGATACCTAAGCCATGTGAGGATTTGAGCCAAATATTTCCAAACGGTATTACCACTTTCTTTCGAATTACTATGAGAGTACCGTGCACTTGTTTATTTTCTAGAACTTGCTCTAATTCTCTGCTGACTAGTTGATTTGACATTATATGCATTGAGGCAATTGTTTGTTATAACCTAGAGCCTTTTCAAGCCACCCTTTATTATATTATATCCTTTGCTAGCCAATTTTGAGCCGTAAAAAGAAAATAATTATCCCTTTTGTTTCGGTGACAAACCACGTTACAAGCCTATAGACCAGAAAAACAATGAAATTACCCTCTTTGGAGTTAAGGTAATAGTTCTCAAGTCTTGGCAACAAAATAAGTTTGGGGTTGCTCATGGAACTAGCAACGTTTAAGTTTGGGGTGGGTGTACGGAGAACTATCACTACAAAAAAGAAAAAAAATGAAAAAGAGACGTGAAAACATCAAAAAATTCCCAAAAAAAATAGTCTCTTCAAAAAAAATGAATGAAAAAAAAGAAAAAGCCAAAAGGCAAAAGAAAGAGCCAAAGGGCAAAAATAGTGATCGAAAAGAACCACACAAAGACACATTCGGTTCTTAATCTCCGATACCAACACAAAAAGGCACCCTAAGGAACAAAGGTTGCGTACACAAAAAGGAACAACAAAGTAGAACTTAACTCCAATGTTTAGCCTACTATTCCCAAAGAAAATGTCCTACCTTGACCTAAGTCACGTTATAACCCTTAAAAGACCTCCAATAATGCATGAATATTGAATTTTGACTGGTTGCTTAGAATTCTTGCAAGCCTATGGTAAAATGGCAGGTTGCACGATGATTGAGAGATAACCCTTTCAATTATGAGCGAAAAGCACAAATGTGAGAAGAGAGAAAAAGTTGAACATGGACTCTTGCGGGCATTTGTCCGATTTGCTACTATTGAAGTCTCCTGAGCCTAGCAGGACTGAGCATGATCGCTGCGGTAAGAAATCAGCGGTACATTGCTGAAATACAAGCAAGGTTGGGAAATTCCTATCATCTTTATTTATCTCTTATTTCTCTAACTATCTTCTCTGTCAGCATGTTACTTGAGGACAAGCAACATTTTAAGTTTGGGGTTGTGATGACAGGAATTTCTATGGTATTTTTAGTATTATTATTAGTAGTAAAATGACCAAGACAGACCCAAATACGAAGGAAAACCTACAAAAGCTGGAAAAAGCATCAAGACAAGGTCCAAGATGCCAAAAGACAAGAAAAAGCCCAAAAGTGAAGAAAATGAGCATTCCATCGCAGCACGATAACTTCCATCGTGCCACGATGGAAGCTGCTTGCTCGCCAAGAAAACAGAAGAATAAAATCTGAAGAAAATCTGTTCATCGCAGCACGATGTGTGCCATCACAGCACGATGACATAACTTGGCGCCCAAGCTGATGAAATGCACAGGATCAGTTATAAAATTGAACTGAATCTTCACATCGCAGTACGATGGCTTCATCGTGGTGCGATGCCTTGCTGAGGCCCATTACGAAAACTATAAATAGAGCCTCCCATTCATTGTTTTATTCATTCAGAAATAGTAGAACATTGTCTACTATAAGGAGAGGTTCAGAGGAGCTCTATTGGGCATAGTTTTCTCCCCTTACGGGAAAACTAACTCAGCAAGGTATGTTTTCTTTAAGCTTTTCTGTTTAGGTTATAATTTCTTTATTGTAATTTAAATATGTAGTCTTTTGTAATAGATGCCTTAGGTTGTGGTGGAGAAGATGAACTCCCCAATGAATATTTGGAGTCTGTGACTGAGTCAAAGTTATAATAAATGATATTTAAGTATTATGTTTGTTATTTACTTTCATGCACTTAATAACGTTTCTCGTAATCTGGCCGGATAAGCGGGAGCGCCCATAGAATTGATATTAGGTTTCTAACTTAATATGGTCCGGAACTAGTAGTAAATGACGCTAGGTATATAGAGACGGTAACGTCCTGAACTAGTCGTGAATGAGCGGTTAGAGGAGGAATCATGAACTAGGTGTGAACTGAGCACTTAGATGATGAAGAAGGAAAAGTCACCGCCGAACATTAATCTAAATAACTATGTTATACACCGGTCATGCCAAATATGAAGAAGGGAGAGAGTCCAGCCACCATACATATCCTCTATGTTTCTGAATCTATTATTTATTTATTTATTTATGCAAGCATTACGCTATTTTTATAAAACCTTTTTCAAAACCCAAAGCGAATGCAAATTATCCAAACTTGAATAACGCTAGTAAAGCTTCGGCACGATCCCTGTGGATACGAACTCATTCTAGACACCTAGAGTGTGAATTATTACTCGACGACAGACTGGTGCACTTGCCAGACTGTAGTCAACTACATATTTAAATTACAAAATAAATCATAACCTAAATACAAAAGCCTAAAGAAAACATACCTTGCTGAGTTAGTTTTCCCGTAAGGGGAGAAAACTATGCCCTTAGAGCTCCTCCGAACACCTCCTTTATAGTAGAGAGTGTTCTACTATTTCTGAATGATTTAACAATGAGTGGAGGGCTCTATTTATAGTTTTCGTAATGGGCCTCAGCAAGCTACCGTGCTGCGATAGGTCCATCGCAGCACGATGGGAAGATTTAGTTCAGAATTATAACTAATCATGTGCGTTTCATCAGCTTGGTCGCCAAGTAAGGTCATCATACCACGATGAGGAGCATCGTAGCACGATGAGCAGATTTTCTTCAGATTTTCTCCTGTTGATTTCTTGGCTAACAAGCAGCTTCCATCATGGCACGATGGAAGCCATCGTGGCACGATGAACAGCACAGATCTTCACATATTTGGTTTTTTCTTGTCTTTTTGCATTCTTGACTCTGTCTTGATGCTTTTCTTGGATTCTGTAGGTTTTTCTTCGTATTTGGGCCTGTCTTGGTCATTTTACTACTAAAACTAATACTAAAAATACCATAGAAATTCCTGTCATCAGCATCTCACGATCTCTATAATCCAGAGGAGTTGCAAGTCTATAAATAGAGACTCAAAGCTAAAGTGAAAGGCACCACAATAACTGAAGATTGTGAGTCAAAGACCTTGTACCCACTGTGCAAGGATATACCGATGATTAAAGCTTAGGTTCTAGATATTTAATTACTAGGTAGTCTACTTGTTGAATGAGGAATTCAACATAGTGTTTATAAACGACAAGAAGATTTATGATCACTTGGGTTTAGTGATTAGAGGGAGGTGAGCAATAACTCATATTCAGGGGGAGTTGGGTAGAAGAACACTAGGATTAAGAAAAGGCATACACATCAATGGGTTTTGATGTGCGTTGTAAGACTAACTACTAATTCATCATAATGGTTTTCCTTTCCTGGATTGGTATCCCTCAGAGTAAGTGTGGTTTACACTGAACTGGTTAACAATATCTTGTGTCATTTTATTGCTTTCTATTTACTTCAGTACTTTATCTCATAGTTAGCATTGATCCAGCGAACCTGTTGTCTAACCACTTGTCTGAGACATCTGGTCAATTACACAGTTGTCCTAGACATTGTGTAAGACATCTGTCATGCCAAAGAACAAAAATTTCAATAAGATTAATTATTTATAAATTTTTAAGCACAAAAAATACAAAAATTTAAATTTAATTTATCCCTTGTTAAAAAAAATTCTGCAAGAGAGATTCCTATAATGTACTAAGCATGACCATGAAAAAAAATTTAAAATTTTGAATGATATTCACGAGTTGATTGAAAAGTAGGGATAAAAAATCATGATGGAAAATATTTGAGGGACCAAAAGTTGCTGAAATTTTTAATAGGGACTAAAAACAAAATTTCAGATATTTATAGGGAACAAAAAAATATATAACCCTATAAATAAAACAAATAAATATATACTATGTGGGTAAGAGGTGGGGTTGGTACTAAGGTACTCGTACTCATATATACCCACTTATTTTTGCAGGTTATTACTCATACTCATGCCTGTGCTCAAAATGCAGATTTTTTGCGGATACCAACTGGGTATGAGTAAAATTTTCATCATTAGGGGTAGAGGATTTAAGTGGGGCTACGATGACAGGAAAATCTATGATATTTTTAGTATGTATTTAGGTATATTTCATGTAATTTTTAGTAGTTTTAATAAGTTGCAAGACCAAAACCATGTGAAAAGCACAAGAAAACCAAAGTGACTCAAGCTAGACACCAATGGAAGAAAAGTGGAAGAAAAAATACAAAAAGGCAAAAAATGAAGACTTTCAGCAGATGTCATCGTACCACAATGGGGATGCATCGTACCACGATGCTATGGGATTATTTGAAGCAAATATGCGTAATTTTGGTAATGAATCAGAACGCATCGTACCACGATGAGTATCATAGTAACACAATGAAGCTTTGTGAGGCATCGTGGCACGATGCAATCATATCGGGCCATGATGGTGCGTAAGATCCAAGCCCACTTATCCTATAAATAGAGTCTTTTTCCATAATTCAACACACATAATCAAGCAGAAAGAAACAGCAAGCAAGACAACATCAGTTCCAATGCAGCAAGAAGACTAAGAGTTCTATAGGGGAAGGAGTACTCCCACCAAAGGGGTACCCTCCAATTTAAGGGTAAGTTTCCCATGTTGTAATTCTTTAAGCTTTTGTTTGAATAGTGACTACGGTATGGCAAGTGAACCAGTCAGTCGTCGAGTAATAATTCACACTATAGGTGTCTAGAATGAGTTCGTATCTAAAGGAACTTAACAACAGATAAGCAGCGGAATTTAAAATTTTCCTTCGTTGGATCCTTACGAATGATCATGAATCGTGATTTAAGAATTTTACCTCTTGTAGAATTCTTTTCTTTTCACGAACAGCTGGAGATTAGGCTTTGAATCACGAACAAGTCACGTGCTAATCACCACCACCTTTGATCACGAGCGTTAATGGTATAACGCCTCTAACTAGTCCACACGAACAAGATCCCTCCAAGAGAGTGCTAGCTCCAAGAATGAAGGTTTCTAGTGAGAGGTGGGAAATAAGGATTAGGGTTTTAGAGGCTGATTTTTCATCGAGTAATTTTCTTTCTCACAAGTGTTCTATTTATAGAACCACTTGTCTTGGGCACCAAGACAAACCATTTGTCATTGGGCCACAATTTTACTAAAACCATTTTAATTAAATAAACCTTTTAAGAAACGCACCCCCCATGTGCTATGTACACATGAGTGCTTTCTATTTCATAACAAATTATGAATTACTTTATTTAATTACCATGATACCCTTATCATAATTCCTTATTTCTCTGAGGTGCACCGTACCTTACGGTGTTCCAATTTTCACACTAGCTTGTTCTTATGTGTGTGACCCTTGTAGGTTTCCATAACGTTGGCAATTATATTAAATCATCTATTTAATATAATAAACAATGAGCGGTATCTAGCAACACATCATTGCTACCCAAGTTATGAGAAATTGACATGTGATCATAACATAACCTTAGTGATAATATATGTGTGTACAATTACCCCTTTGCCCCTTATGTCCATATTGAACACAAAGCATACTCGGTGTCATCTTTGTCCAGTTCAATATTGGGCCCATGACATTTATCCTGTTATGCAGGATTGGCAAATTCCATCTAGGACACTACTGTCCCTCAGCATGCTTTGTGAAGTACCCATTAACTGCCTTTATGGTCATCCTGTTACGGACAACGTTAGATCAGTAACAAAGCACTTGACTCCACATCTAGGGTACAAAGTGGTTTCAGGTCTAAGGGCGGCTTACACCATTATCACCATGAGAGTAACTTATGACACTTTGCATAACTTTGCATGTAGTACTCTCATAGCGGGTCAATCCGGTATAAATATTACTCCTAATATTTCTTATACCTATGTCAAGACTTGATAACTCCTTATCCTATGATCCATGAGATGCGATCATCAGTCTATCTTCATAATAGTCTCTATGTTTTATCATTATCCCAATTCATGATAAAACTCGACTACGGATACTTTAAGAATAGCGTCTTTATGTTTAATGTAATCTCATGATTAAGTCACACTTAATATTAAACAGACTTTCTATTCTAGGGACTTCATTATTTTGAACATACAAACATAATAAAGAAAATGCCTTTTATTATTAATAAAGAAACAATACATTTATTAATAATTTATTCGATACAAGTAATAAAGTCATTGGCCTCTAGGGCTTACACCAACAATCTCCCACTAGCACTAGAGCCAATCTGGCATTACTTTAATACCCATAGACCTAGTGTGGCCGTCATGCTTCAACTGTGCAAGAGGCTTTGTCAGTGGATCAGCTATGTTGTCAAGTGTAGGTACTTTGCATATTTTCACATCTCCTCTATCTATTATCTCTCGAATAAGATGGAATCGCCTGAGTATGTGTTTGGACCGTTGGTGAGATCTAGGTTCCTTAGCTTGTGCAATTGCACCATTGTTGTCACAATACAGACTAATGGGATCAACAATGCTAGGGACCACTTCAAGTTCAGATATGAACTTCTTATTCCAAACAGCTTCCTTTGCAGCACTTGAGGCAGCAATATACTCAGCCTCTGTTGTAGAATCAGCCACTGTCTCTTGCTTTGAACTCTTCCAGCTTACAGCGCCACCATTTAGACAAAACACGAAACCAGATTGCGATCTAAAGTCATCCTTGTCGGTTTGGAAACTGGCATCGGTGTACCCTACAACCGACAGTTCTTCCTCACCTCCATATACCAAGAATGTTTCCTTAGTTCTTCTCAAGTACTTAAGGATATTCTTGACAGCTATCCAGTGACTCTCACCGGGATCAGATTGGTACCTGCTCGTTGCACTCAAGGCATACGAGACATCTGGACGAGTACACAACATGGCATACATGATGGATCCGATTGCTGATGCATACGGTATCTCATTCATGCGTTCCCTTTCTTCTTTAGATGAAGGGCATTGTGTCTTCGAAAGACATATTCCATGTTGCATTGGTATGAATCCTTTCTTGGAATCATGCATATTAAAGCGCTTTAGCACTTTGTCTATGTATGTACTCTGACTTAGACCAAGCAGTCTTTGTGATCTATCTCTATAGATTCTTATTCCCAATATATAGGCTGCTTCGCCAAGGTCCTTCATAGAAAAGCAATTCCCTAACCAAGTTTTTACTTGTTGCAAGGTAGGGACATCGTTTCCTATTAGTAATATGTCATCTACATATAATACTAAGAAAACGATCTTGCTCCCACTAACCTTCTTGTAGACACAAGGCTCATCTTCATTTTTAATGAATCCATATTTTGTTACAGTTTCATCAAAACGAAGATTCCAGCTTCTGGAAGCTTGCTTCAATCCATAGATTGATCGCTGTAACTTGCATATCTTATGAGCTTCATTTGGTATGTCAAATCCTTCGGGTTGTGTCATGTACACGTCCTCAAGGAGGTTTCCATTAAGGAAAGCAGTTTTGACATCCATTTGCCATATTTCATAATCATGATATGCTGCGATAGCAAGTAAAATCCGAACAGATTTAAGCATTGCAACTGGTGAAAAGGTTTCATCATAGTCAACACCATGAATTTGTTTATATCCTTTAGCAACTAGTCTTGCTTTGTAGGTATGTACTTTACCATCCATGTCAGTCTTCTTTTTGAAGACCCACTTGCATCCTATAGGACGAACTCCTACGGGAGGCTCCACCAAGTTCCAAACTTGGTTTGTGTACATGGAATCTATTTCAGATTTCATGGCTTCTAGCCACTTCTCAGATTCGGGGCCAGTTATGGCCTCTTGGTAGGATACAGGCTCATCTTGATCCATGAGTAATATGTCACCTTGTTCCGTTATGAGATACCCATATCTCTCAGGTTCGTGACGTATCCTGTTGGACCTACGCTGGATTTGTTCTACTTGAGCAGGTTGCTCTTCCACAACATCTTGTGGTTCCCGCTCATGTTCCTCCATTGATTGCCCAATAGTTGGTGGTTCTTGAATTTCATCAAGTTCCACATTCCTCCCACTGATTCCTTTGGAAATGAATTCTCTTTCCAAGAAGACTCCAGTTCGAGCGACAAACACTTTGCCCTCGGTGGGATTGTAGAAGTAGTATCCTTTTGTTTCTTTAGGATACCCTACAAATAGGCATTTGTCAGATCTGGGCTCAAGCTTAGTTGAGAGTTGTCGTTTCACATAAACTTCACAACCCCAAATCTTCATATAAGACATATGTGGTCGCTTACCACTCCATATCTCATATGGTGTCTTATCAACCTTTTTGGATGGAACACGGTTAAGTGTGTAAGCTGCTGTCAATAGTGCATGTCCCCAAAAGGAGTTTGGAAGATCGGCATGACTCATCATTGATCGGACCATGTCTAACAAGGTTCGATTTCTTCTCTCAGACACACCATTCCATTGTGGTGTTCCGGGAGGAGTTAGTTGTGATACTATACCACATTCCTTAAGATAGTCATTAAATTCTTGGCTTAAATATTCACCACCACGATCTGATCGAAGAGTTTTAATATTCTTGCCTAATTGGTTTTGCACTTCATTTTTGAATTCTTTGAACTTTTCAAAAGATTCGGATTTGTGTTTCATTAGATACACATATCCATATCTACTAAAATCATCAGTAAATGTTATGAAGTACGTAAAACCACCTCTAGCAGGTATGTTCAATGATCCACATACATCAGTATGTATGAGTGCCAAAAGATCATTAGCCCTTTCACCTATTCCTTTGAATGGGGCTTTTGTCATCTTTCCAATTAAACAAGATCTACATGTATCATATGATTCATAATCAAAAGATTCCAAAAGTCCATCTTTATGGAGTTTGGATATGCGTCTCTCATTTATATGGCCTAAGCGACAGTGCCAAAGGTAACTAGGATTCAACTCATTAGGTTTCATCCTTTTAGTATTAATGTTATAGACTGGTGTTTCAAGATCAAGGACATATAGTCCATTATACATTTGAGCATTAGCATAGAATATATCATTCAAATAAATAGAGCAACAATTGTTCTTTATTATAAATGAAAAACCAAACTTGTCCAAACAAGAAACGGAAATAATATTCCTGCTAATGGCAGGTACATAATAGCAGTTCTTTAACTGAATTATTAAACCACTAGGCAAAGCTAAATTATAAGTCCCTACAGCTAAAGCAGCAACTCTTGCTCCATTGCCAACTCGTAGGTCCACTTCACCTTTTGCCAATTCTCTACTCTCCTTTAGTTCCTGCACATTAGTACAAATGTGAGAACCACATCCAGTATCTAATACCCATGATGTAGAAGTAGATAAATTAATTTCTATAACAAAAATACCTGAAGTTGTAGGAGCTACTCCTTTCTTCTTATCTTCCAGGTACTTTGGGCAATTCCTCTTCCAATGTCCGGTCTTACCGCAATAGAAACAATTGCCTTCCTTAACTATGCTCCCACTAGGCTTTAAAGCAGGGGCAGTTTGTTTTGGTTTGGCAACTCCCTTGCCTTTCCACTTACCACCTTGCTTTTTGTGATGCTTATTTCCATTACTAACCATTAGAATGGATTTCCCTTTAGTCTTCAAGTTTTGCTCGGCAGTTCTCAACATGCCTAGCAATTCAGGAAGAGTCTTATCCAAATCATTCATGTTGAAGTTTAGGATAAACTGATTGAAACTATCCGGCAACGATTGCAGAATAAGATCAGTTGCAAGTTCTTTCTCAAGGGGGAATCCTAGCCTTTCAAGGTTTCCCACGTACCCAATCATCTTGAGCACATGAGGACCTACCGGAGATCCCTCACTTAACTTGCATTGAAAAAGGGACTTTGAAACTTCGAACCTCTCATGGCGGGCTTGCTCCGCATATAGAGTTTTCAGGTGTTCGATCATTTCAACAGCATTCATGTTTTCATGTTGCTTCTGAAGCTCAGAATTCATGGTAGCCAACATGAGGCATGCAACCTCATTAGCATCATCAACATGCTTCTTGTAAGCATCCTTTTCAGCCCTTGGAGCATTATTAGCTGGCTCATTTTCAGGAACTGGTTCCTCTAATGCATACAGCTTATTATCATGCTTGAGGACAATCCTCAGGTTTCGGTGCCAATCAAGAAAATTTGAACCATTCAATTTTTCTTTGTCTAGGATTGATCGCAAAATGTTGTTTGATGTGTTTGATGTCATGGTTATCTACAGAAAGAAGTGAAAATATAAGTATCATTTTATTTAATTAGGACTTTAATTAAATATGCTCCCACTATTTTACTCAAACCAAATGACCCTCATCATTTGATTCGAAAAATCCCGTTGGAAGATTTTCTAGTGGGTCGAGATCCATATTTCACCACATTTTGAGTTAGCGTTGGCTAATCCCCCAAAACATGATTGGTTAGGTAGGAACTCCTTCCAATTGTATCTCATACAATTCTCGAATATATCCATTGGGTGAATAACTCCTTATTCTAATCCATCTTATGGACCATTCCCAATGCTTGCTTCTAAACATATAATCTCATTATATTTTAGTTTAGTTAAGTTTGACCCATCATTTTAGAAATTGGATATTACAATTATCCCATCGCGCCTTACCGATGTAAAACATGCACTTCGCGTTGGACGAACGCACAATGTTTGAAATCAGTCTTGACGAGTTCTAAAATCTGGAAAGCTTAAACTTAATATCCACATATTTTATTATTAAAGAAAATATACTTCGCGTTGGACGAACCTATATCTTCTTTATTAATCTCTTATGTGTCTCTTGAGGGATTTTAATTAGTTTGATCTCACCGGCTTGTTTAACATATTAAACGCTCTCACATGCATCAACATACATATAAAACAATAACATAAAATGATATGATTATGGCCTCCTAACGCAAGTGTTCTCTCAAGCCAATGAGAGAACCCTAAACTAGCCTAACGATGATCTACTTCTCCAAGTATCATCTTCATGGCCGTCCTCCTTTGTTCCTATTGTAATTCTTTTATTACATCAGAGAATACTCGTTTTACATACGAGGGAGTAAGATGAGAAGAGAAATTACATCAAGAATTTTAGAGAGAGGCACGACACGCAGGCCGTATTTTAAAATCCAAAATAAAAAACAAAAGAGTAAACTAAGGCCATAATCAATCATCATAAAACATAATAATAAACATATTTATTATCATTATCAATTCTGGTCGAGTAGATTAATTAAAATTAAAATTTCGGCGAACGGGCAAAAATGGGTCTGCTACCTGCGCCCCGCGCAGAGTGTCCTGCGCCCCGCGCAGGTACTGAGCAGAGCACCATTTGCTTGCTGCCATCTGCGCCCCGCGCAGATGCCCTGCGCCCCGCGCAGGCCCGTGCGAAAAACCTAGTTTTTCGCGAATCCTAATGCAGAATTTCGTGCCGTCAAAACCTTTTATGACCTGAATTTCGATATGATTGAATAACATGTCATTGCTTCACCATACTAATGTCGGATTCCAAAGCAAATGATCATGAATCAATTCAATATCAATTTTCTTTCATAATTTGTTTTATTGGACGAAATTACGAACGATGCATCAAATACACCGTTTTGCATTACGATCACTTATATCATATATAAGTTTTGATCATTCTTATTTGTATGAACCTATGACAATTAACATATCACAGCTTCACCATACAATTGTCGGTTCCGAAGCCGTTTCAATGTTCTTCATCAACTTTTCATACAAATAGATGCCGAATTTTTAATTGCTCGATTTTAATCTTTATTAAATGTTTTAATCATATTAAAAACTGAATTCATGAAAATAAACAATTATCGATTCATGGATTCGTAAGTGGCTCTGATACCAATTAAAGGAACTTAACAACAGATAAGCAGCGGAATTTAAAATTTTCCTTCGTTGGATCCTTACGAATGATCATGAATCGTGATTTAAGAATTTTACCTCTTGTAGAATTCTTTTCTTTTCACGAACAGCTGGAGATTAGGCTTTGAATCACGAACAAGTCACGTGCTAATCACCACCACCTTTGATCACGAGCGTTAATGGTATAACGCCTCTAACTAGTCCACACGAACAAGATCCCTCCAAGAGAGTGCTAGCTCCAAGAATGAAGGTTTCTAGTGAGAGGTGGGAAATAAGGATTAGGGTTTTAGAGGCTGATTTTTCATCGAGTAATTTTCTTTCTCACAAGTGTTCTATTTATAGAACCACTTGTCTTGGGCACCAAGACAAACCATTTGTCATTGGGCCACAATTTTACTAAAACCATTTTAATTAAATAAACCTTTTAAGAAACGCACCCCCCATGTGCTATGTACACATGAGTGCTTTCTATTTCATAACAAATTATGAATTACTTTATTTAATTACCATGATACCCTTATCATAATTCCTTATTTCTCTGAGGTGCACCGTACCTTACGGTGTTCCAATTTTCACACTAGCTTGTTCTTATGTGTGTGACCCTTGTAGGTTTCCATAACGTTGGCAATTATATTAAATCATCTATTTAATATAATAAACAATGAGCGGTATCTAGCAACACATCATTGCTACCCAAGTTATGAGAAATTGACATGTGATCATAACATAACCTTAGTGATAATATATGTGTGTACAATTACCCCTTTGCCCCTTATGTCCATATTGAACACAAAGCATACTCGGTGTCATCTTTGTCCAGTTCAATATTGGGCCCATGACATTTATCCTGTTATGCAGGATTGGCAAATTCCATCTAGGACACTACTGTCCCTCAGCATGCTTTGTGAAGTACCCATTAACTGCCTTTATGGTCATCCTGTTACGGACAACGTTAGATCAGTAACAAAGCACTTGACTCCACATCTAGGGTACAAAGTGGTTTCAGGTCTAAGGGCGGCTTACACCATTATCACCATGAGAGTAACTTATGACACTTTGCATAACTTTGCATGTAGTACTCTCATAGCGGGTCAATCCGGTATAAATATTACTCCTAATATTTCTTATACCTATGTCAAGACTTGATAACTCCTTATCCTATGATCCATGAGATGCGATCATCAGTCTATCTTCATAATAGTCTCTATGTTTTATCATTATCCCAATTCATGATAAAACTCGACTACGGATACTTTAAGAATAGCGTCTTTATGTTTAATGTAATCTCATGATTAAGTCACACTTAATATTAAACAGACTTTCTATTCTAGGGACTTCATTATTTTGAACATACAAACATAATAAAGAAAATGCCTTTTATTATTAATAAAGAAACAATACATTTATTAATAATTTATTCGATACAAGTAATAAAGTCATTGGCCTCTAGGGCTTACACCAACAGTATCCACATCGATCGTGTCAAGAACGACTGGTTTTATTTAAGTTTGATAGTTTGCATTCGCTTTGGTTTTTGAAAAGGTTTTGTTTAAAATTAGCGAATAGTTAAGTGCGGAAAAGTAAAGATAGTTGATTCAGAAAGATTAGGTAGGTAGATCGAGTCCCTCCTTTATTCCTGCTTGATAATTGACACATAATATAACTATTCAGATTATTTTTCGGCGGTTAAACATCTTATATAGCCATATGTGATTGCTCATACAAATATTACCCTAGTTACAAGTATAAGCCACCATGGACCACGTCAATTAGGCATATCCACGGGGCCTTAATCCATGTTGTCACGTACCCTAGCCAAGTGATAGGGCTTCAAATATATAGTCATTAATGTGTGTGCAAGTAATCCTCTATAAGCCACTAGCCTTGAATGTCTGAGTTACGGTATCAATGCGGCTAGCACTATTATTTATTAGTTCCAGAATAGCAGTCAGATTCGTGACTAAGTACTACCCCTAAAAGCGTTCCCCAATCAATGGCCAGAAGTCAAAATTACGTTGTTAAAACATAAATAATAGAAAACATATATTATAAACGTATCCACCAATTACATGTTCTCAAGCATTCATATGGGAGTCTATCTTCTCCACCTAAACTAAATGCTTCTAGCTACTAACTTACATAATTAAATTACAAGAAAAGAATTATGCATACCAATGGCGTAGATGCTGATGACAGGAATTTCTATGGTATTTTTACTATTAGTATTAGTAGTAAAATGACCAAGACAGGCCCAAATACGAAGGAAAACCTACAAAAACAGGAAAAAGCATCAAGACAAGGTCCAAGATGTCAAAAGACAAGAAAAAGCCCAAAAAGTGAAGAAATTGAGCATTCCATCGCAGCACGATGACTCCCATCGTGCCACGATGGAAGCAGCTTGTTTGCCAAGAAAACAGAAGAAATAAATCTGAAGAAAATCTTCCATTGCAATACGATGCATCACAACGCAGTACGACGGAGTAACTTGGCGCCCAAGCTGATGAAATACACAGGATCAGTTATAAAATTGAACTGAATCTTCACATCGCAGTACGATGTGCTCATCGCAGTGCGATGCCTTGCTGAGGCCCATTACGAAAACTATAAATAGAGCCTCCCATTCATTGTTAAAATCATTCAGAAATAGTAGAACAATCTCTACTATAAGGAGAGGTTCAGAGGAACTCTATTGGGCATAGTTTTCTCCCCTTACGGGAAAACTAACTCAGCAAGGTATGTTTTCTTTAGGCTTTTATGTTTAGGTTATAATTTCTTTATTGTAATTTAAATATGTAGTCTTTTGTAATAGATACCTTAGGTTGTGGTGGAGAAGATGAACTCCCCAATGAATATTTGGAGTCTGTGACTAAGTCTATAACACCCCATGTCTATATCTAGAATAAAACGTAGAATATTATTACTGGTACCGAGTCATTATTATTACAATTCGAAAATTAAGCACACGCAGGTGCTAGGTACAATACGAAATACAAAGTTCAACGGAAGCGAAAGAGATAATACAACAGAATGTTTATTGAAAGGTACAACAACAAGAAAAAGAGACTAGAAAGCATGAAACAAATATGCAATCTTCAAGCACAGCCACGAGCACGCCAAATCCAGCATACCTTAACCAACCTGCTTATCTGAAAAAAATTGTTTGGAGTGGGGTGAGACTACTAAGCCTCAGTGAGTCCTACTACCCTCCTAGAGGTGACTACACCGGGGAAACCTAATCAGTCATAACATGCTAGCAACATAACATAATATATAAGCATAAGTAAAGGTGTAACACAAAGAGGTATCTTATTCATTTTAACACAAGGACACTCTGAGGTGAGCATGTCTCAGAGGCCTGCCATATCCGACAACCGATTCGGTCACAGCATGCAGCTCACATAATCATAACCTAATGGATTATCCCATTGGGAGTCCATAAAGCGACATCACAAATCGCATCTGAATTGATTGATACTAGTATAATTGATTCTACCATAAATTCCCAATCCCGGGGAGCATACAAACCTACGAATCTCTAAGTTATTCCCTAAAGATTATCTGTGATTAACATTCTGTTTAACATTATATAAATTACTCTACTGCAAAGAAACTAACTCAGATGAGGACATAAAACGAGTGCATAAGGTTTCTTATAAAAGTTTGAAAGTACATGTCTGTTTCTGTCAAATTCGCTCAGCGTGTTACCACTCGCCAGAGCGAGTTTATAGGTCTGTCCTGTGTCAGCTCGCTACGGCGTGTTATCAACCCGCCACGGCGAGATTATAGGTCCTGGCCTAAATCAACTCGCTGAGCGCGCAAGAGCACGCCAGGGCGAGTTTCATCAGCCCAGAAAACCCAGCTCGCCATGAATACACGCCACTAACTCGCTGTGGCGAGTTCATACAGAATGTGCCCTGTTTTACGAAAAATCAACATTTAGCAAAATTAACACCTACAATCCTCATCTAAATCGTTGCAGTAAGTTTATATACATAAGTTTATATACATAATATCAGTAAGTTTAAATCATGGGATTTAATTGTGTTATGTGTAAAATTAGGAATCCCTGAGGTGCAGTAGCATTGTGGTTGGTTTTGCTAAAGTTAAGACATGCAGCTCAGGTTTTGCTAAAGTTAAGACATGCATGCATTTCTAATTTTACACATAACACAATTAAATCCCATGATTTAATTAATTAACCACCATCTAACTAGATTCTAATTTTATTAGACAAATTCTAATTAGAATTAGTTAGATAATTTAGAAGTTGGGATATTACAGAGTCTAAGTTATAATAAATGATATTTAAGTATTATGTTTGTTATTTACTTTCATGCACTTAATAACGTTTCTCGTAATCTGGCCGGATAAGCGGGAGCGCCCATAGAATTGATATTAGGTTTTTAACTTAATATGGTCCGGAACTAGTAGTAAATAATGCTAGGTGTATAGAGATGGTAACGTCCTGAACTAGTCGTGAATGAGCGGTTAGAGGAGGAATCATGAACTAGGTGTGAACTGAGCACTTAGATGATGAATAGCCCGATACTAGGATCTGGAGGTTAATTGGTGAAGATAATAATGCATGTTTATAAACAACTCACTTAGTAATTAGGGTATGTGACACATCGAGGTTAGGCTCTCGTAGGTACCTTAGTTATGAACGTAGGGAAACTTTAATAGACATAGTGTAACAGTAAGGTGTTACTACAACAAGGAAAAGTCACCGCCGAACAATAATCTAAATAACTATGTTATACACCGGTCATGCCAAATATGAAGAAGGGAGGGAGTCCAACCACCATACCTATCCTCTATATTTCTTGAATCTATATTTATACATTCTGTTATTTATTTTATCGCAAGCATTACGCTACTTTTTATAAAACCTTTTTCCAAAAACCCAAAGCGAATGCAAACTATCCAAACTTAAATAACGCTAGTGAAGCTTCGGCACGATCCCTGTGGATTCGAACTCATTCTAGACACCTAGAGTGTGAATTATTACTCGAAGACAGACTGGTGCACTTGTCAGGCCGTAGTCAAGTTTTTGGCGCCGTTGCCGGGGATTGTGTTTACAAAGCATTACTAGATTTATTTAAGTTTGTCAAAAAATTTCAAAAATACAAAAAATTAAAAAATCAAAAATCTTGTTGATGATTGTGAAAATTCTGGCTAAGGATAAGTCTTGGTATTTAAGCGATCCGTTGTGATCCACCTCACTTACCTGGGAATTTTCATAGTGACAAAGACACATGAGACAAACCAAAAATAGTTTTACCATTGTCATACCCTAATTTTGCCCCACTTCATTTTCACATTTTTTTCCATCTAGCCATTATTTTGCATTTTTTAGAAAAGTCAACTTTTGCATAAAGACTTATAAAAACATTTTTCTTTGCATAATTTGCATGACATGATTTATTTACCCTTTTGCCCTTATATCTTTTAATTAATTACTTTTTTTCATTTATTTTGATTTTGTTACTTGTAATCCAAGAAACCTCATTTCATTATCAAGTGCACTCCATTTTTCAAATCCAATTCAATTTCATTCTCATTTCATTTCAAAATTATTGCATCATTTAAAATTCAAAATTGCATTGTTGCATCATGGTTAATTAATTATTTTTTGGTCCAAACACATTTTTGTTAGCCCAAATCCAAACAATAAAAAAACCCTCCCATTCCACTAACATCTCTAGAACCTTCACCATGTTCCACCTCATCATCACTTAATCAAAACCCAAAACTACCCCATAATCAAAAACCATAATTATCCTCAATTCCACCCCTTAAACCCTAGTTTTCTATCTATAAATAGAGCCTCACATCAGAGCAAAATAAAGCATCAATCATAGTAAAGAAACTCTGTCAAAATCACAACTCAACAAATACCCATTTTTCACCATTTTCATCAAAAATCAAAAACTCACAAAACCTCATCAAATCTTCAATCCAATCATTCAAACACCATCAAACATCTTCCAGAAGCTTGAAGCAACGCAAAATCGAACCAAAATCCATCCCGATTGCTTGAAATTAGCTCGAAGTGGCTAAAAGGAGATTGAGATCAAACGGACTTAATACTAATGTAATTAACTCATTTTAACTCTTGAACTAACTCACTAACATCTGATCTTATTTTCTGGTTACTTGTTTTTGTTTAATTCGTGTCTAATTTCATTTTGCCATTTTTTTTTTTTGAGTTCCTCACTTGGGTGTTTCGAAACCCCATTTTTAAGACCTCAAATGTGAAATCCGAGATCGGATTCATGATCAGGAGGCGAAAATAAGTGAGATAGGACTTTGTTTCGTTAATTTTGGTGTTGTTTCGCATTTTTAATGTTGCAATCCGCGAGCTTCTTCTTTGTTGGAGTAATTTGAGAATAGAGAACGAAAATGAATTGAATAGAAAGATTAGAGAAAAATGAAAGTTGTTATTCATCCACTAGGGGCAAAGGTATTTATATACAAAAGGAGGCTTGCTTCACTACCAAGCAATTGTAACTAACTACCTAGGATGAAATCAAAAATCAAACTAACTAACTAACAAAGTCTCAGCGTTCAGAACCTGTATGTTCAGAACCTGCGTGATCAGAGCCTGAGTGGTCAGACTCTGAATGTTCAGAACCTGAGAACATGAGCTTCTCAGCTTCTGAACCTCTTGACTCGTTAGAGCTTCTGAGCCTAGAGCTCAGCTTCTGACTCTTTTGAGCTTCTGAAGCTCAGCTTCTAAGGACATGAGAACTTGGATTATAAACATCACACCTCCTAATTCATGTTCTCAAACGATCCCATTCCTATCAGTTTCTTCAAAGCATCAAACCTAGCCTTAGCCATAGGTTTAGTTAGAATATCTGCAAGTTGAATCTTAGTGTTGCAATATTCCAACTCAAGCTTCTCCTTGTTCACTTGATCTCTCAAAAAATGAAACATTCTTTCAATGTGCTTGCTCCTGCCATGACTTACAGGATTGTTAGCCAAGTCAATTGCTGACTTGTTATCCACAAGTACCTTCATCTTTGTTACTTCAACTGCCTTAAGTTCTGAAAGTAACATCTCAATCCAAGCTCTTGGAGCTTGTTTCAAGCCATAGAGTGCCTTCTTTAGCTTGAATACCTTCTGTTCTTGACCCTTGATCTCAAAACCTGGTGGCTGCTTCACATAAACTTCTTCCTCTAATGGTCCATTTAAGAAAGCTGATTTCACATCCAGCTGATGCATAGCCCACCCTTTGTAAGTAGCTACTGCAACCACTAGTCTAATTGTCTCTATCCTTGCCACAGGTGCAAATACTTCATTGAAATCAAGTCCATGCTTCTGTAGAAAGCCATTTGCTACTAACCTTGCTTTATACTTAGCAATTTCACCATTGGGTTTCATCTTCAACTTGAAGACCCATTTCACATCAATTGGCCTCTTGTTGACTGTTTTGTGCATTAACTCCCAAGTGTTGTTCTTCTCAATAGACTTTAACTCTTCTTTCATGGCTGCCTTCCATTTAGAGTCATTTAAAGCTTGTTCTAGGGTAACTGGCTCCAACTCAGCTATCATAGCTTCGTTGATCAGTTCACCATCTTCTGTTATTGCTTGATCAGGGAACAACTCATATTCATTCAACCTAACTGACTGCACTCTATCTCTTGTTGTTCTTCTCAACTGTTGATTAGGTTGATCATTAGGCATATGAGTGTGATTACCAGCTGCATCATCTTCTGGTTGATCATCTATTTCTTCAAGTACAAGCTTTCTATTGAGTAATGAACTAGTGTCCTCAGCACTAGTACTTCCAATCCAGTCCCAACCCTTTGATTCATCAAACTTAATGTCTCTGCTTATCACAACTTTATTCTCTTTTGGAGCATAGAGCTTGTAAGCACCAGTGGGGTGATATCCCAATAGAATCATTTGTTGACTTCTATCATCAAGTTTTCTTCTTACTTGATCAGGAACATGTCTAAAACAAAGTGAGCCAAAGATTCTGAAATGACTTACACTTGGTTTAAGACCTGTCCAAGCTTCATAGGGGGTTTTGTTCTTCAGCTTCTTGGTGGGACTTCTATTGATTATATGCACTGCTGTTGAGGTAGCTTCTCCCCAGAATTTATGAGGCATGTTCTTTCCCTTTAACATGCTTCTGGCCATGTTCATTATACTCATATTCTTCCTTTCAGCAACTCCATTGTGTTGAGGAGTGTAAGGAGCAGTAACTTCATGCACTATACCTTCTTCTTCACAGAATTTTGCAAATTCCAGTGAAGTGTATTCACCACCTCCATCTGTTCTCAATTTCTTAACACTACAGCCACTTTGCTTCTCAACTAGTGCCTTAAATTTCTTGAACTTAGTGAATACTTCACTCTTCTTTTCAATAAGAGAGAGCCACACATGTTTGGTATAGTCATCTATGAAAGTTAAGAAATAGCTATTACCACCAATGGACTTTACTTCAAAAGGTCCACACACATCTGAGTACACCATTTCTAACTTTTGAGTTGATCTCATAGGCAATTCATTCTTGAATGAATTTCTGGTCTGCTTGGCTGCACAACACTCTTCACACACTGTACTTGGTGTTTTTATCTGAGGCAAGCCATGCACCATCTCTTTTGACTTCAACAAGCTCAAACTTTTGAAGTTCAAGTGCCCAAACCTATGATGCCACATCCAATCTTCTTCTGAGTTTGTAATTGAGGCAAGGCAGTGATGATCAATTACATTGATTTCAATTTTGAAAGTCCTATTGTTCGACAGTGGAGCTTTCAAAATCAATCTACTCTTAGCATCATAAATTCTCAACTCTCTATTGGCCAACTTCATTGTATAACCTTTCTCAAGAAATTGACCTAAGCTTATCAAGTTACTTGCCATAGAAGGAACATACAATACCTCATTGATGGTTGATTCTTGACCATCTTTTCTCTTCACAAGAACAGTTCCCATGCCAGCACTGGTAATCTGACTGTTATCTGCAAACTTGATGTTTCTCTTCACTGAATAGTCAAGCTTCAAGAACCACTTCTTGTTACCAGTCATGTGATTGCTACACCCTGTATCAAGATACCACAAATTTGACTTGTCTGCTTCTGAATTTGTGATTGCCATCAGGAGTGAATCATCAGAATCACTACCACCTCCATTAGCATATTGGGCTTCATCTTTGTCTTCTCTGGCCACCTTCTTAGAACGACATTCTCTTGCATAATGCCCAAATTTCTGACAGTTGTAGCATTGAATTTCTTTCTTATCAATCTTCTTCTTGGAACTCTTCTTGTTCTGATTTGCATCTTTAGTGGAATCTACATTCTGATTCTTTGAATTCTTGGTTGAATTCTCTGAATCCTCTTTCTTCTTCTTCCACTTATCTTTTCCTTTCTTGTTCTGAGTCTTGGCCTGTAATGCTTGTTCCACTGCCTTGTTTGAACTTCATTGCTTCACCCTTAGCTCATGAGCTTCTAAGGATGCTTGCAGCTCTTCAATCTTCATAGTTGCCAAATCCTTTGATTCTTCAATAGCAACCACTATGTGATCGAATTTCTCAGTCAAAGTCCTCAAGATTTTCTCAATCTTAGACCTTTCAGTCATGGTTTCACCACAAGATTTCATCAAATTTGTCAAGGCCAACATTCTCGCCAAATACTCAGAGATCGTTTCTTGTTCATTCATCTGCATCATCTTGAAGGAAAATAGCGTTATTTTAAGCAGCGGGATTCAAAAATTTTCCTTAGTTTGATCCTTACGAATTGGGCATGATATGTGTTTTAGGGTTTTTACCTCTTGAAGGGAAGAACCTTTGAATCACGATCTCTTGTAGGGAAGAACCTTTGAATCACGAACAAGACGATCACGAGCGTTGATGAAGATCACCGACGCATCTAACTAGTCCACACGGACAGTCACCTTCAATAGAGTGCTAGCCCTTTATGTTTGAAGGCTATGCAAGAATATTGAGAGAGAGAGAGAGAGAGAATTATTTTAGGATTTTCAATTCTAAAATATTCTTGTGCTTTTTGCTGTGTTTTGAGCAATGACAAGAGGTCTCTATTTATAGATATTTCTTGTCTTGTGCATCAAGACAACTCTTGTCTTGTGCACCAAGATATCTCTTATTGGGCAAAGCCCAACAAGAAACAAAACTAGGGCGCGCGCCCCCCATGAGTGGTAGTACTCATGGGCGCGCCCTCCCACCATAACCTATGGTGTTCTTGCTCGTTTAAATTACCGTGATACCCTTATCACATTGCACATACACCGTACCTTACGGTGTTCCTTAATTATCTCAATATTAGACTGTCCTTATGTGTGTGACCCTTGTAGGTTTCCATAACGTTGGCAATTATGTTGGAACAAAGTGGGTCTGACATGAACCTCTAAGATTTTAAGTGGTTTTGATGATAACAAAGTATTAAAATTGCAATTGGTATTACTAATGATTATTCTAGTGTGTAGAATTATAAGTTAAAATTCATTCAGAAGCACTATGAATAACAAGAGAGAAGCCAAGCTATGAAGCTCTGAAAGCGTATCGCTGTTCATCAGAAGCTTAAAATTTGCGTGCTGAAGATAGTGCTTCTGAGGACCAAAAGCTAGACTCTGAGGAGTTCAGAAGCTGAAGACCTTAAGAAGCTACGACAACAGCATCTGAAGCAAAAGGAATTTACGTCACTCAAGAACTGACAGAATCAGAACCAATGTTTGAAGAACAATCTACTTCAAGGCTCTGTCACATCCACATGAAGGAATATTCGTTGGTACAACGTTAATCTTATCCATAAGTGGAGCGCATTTGAGGATCGTACTATCGTACTATTATTACTCAAAATGGATGAGTGATAATTTGAATTGCAAGGTAGTGGAATTGGATTTCTTTGCTAAAGAAGGCAATCTACAGCTAGCAATTGTACGAGCATATTCCAGCTGGCACCTTATCTCTCTACAATGGTCATCATCTTCCTTCAAGTATAAATAGAAGACTCAAATGGAAGAAATGACTACTGTTCTATTACTGCATTTAAGGCTCTGAAATATTCTGACATAATTTGTTTAATCTGTCATTCAAGTCTTAAAGCAATTTGCGTTGTATTTTGTAAACACCTCTGATAGTATATCAAGTGTCCATTAACAATCATTCTTAGATTTTAAGTTTGTTTGTGAAGTCTCTTGTTTAGTGAAACTTGAGCACCTGAGAAGTCTCTTGTTTAGTGAAACTTGAGCACCTGAGAAGTCTCTTGCAAGTGTGGTTGAGCAATTTGTAATCTTGAGTAGATTATAGTGAAAAGCTCTTGTTAGTAACAAGGGGACTGGAGTACTCTCGATTTGTGAGAGGAACCAGGATAAATTTTGTGGCTTTCTTTCTCTCTCTCAGCACCCTTCTTTATCTTTGTGTTTATATCCGCTGCAAACTTGTTTTAATTTCGAAAAAGCTTTAATTCTCAAAACACAATTCAACCCCCCCCCTTCTTGTGTTTTTCCACCTTCAATTGGTATCAGGAGCTAGGTCTGTTGCCTAACTCACCTTACAGTGAAACAGTAAAGATCCAGGAGGAAAAACATGTCTGCTGAGAAGAACAACAATGAGGTTCCTTTCGACTATGACTCAAACTCTCGACAAAGGAGGTCATCTGATAAAGTTCCTTTCTTCAACGGAACTGAGACTAGTTACCCTTTCTGGAAAACCAATATGTATAGTCACATCATGAGTATTGATTGTGATTTATGGGACTTGGTAGAAGATGGAGTTAACTTTGAAAATATGGACTTAGAAGGTGTAGTCAGTTCTCAGAACAGGAAATCTTTTACACCTACTCAAAAGCTAGAGTACAAGAAGCATCACTCTGTAAAAGGAATGATGACTAATGCTATCTCACATGATGAGTACCTTAAAATTGGAGATAAAAGAACTGCAAAGTCTATTTGGGATTCCTTAAAATCCAAGTATGAGGGTAACAAACAGGTTAAGGAGGCAAAGGCTAACTTGTTGGTGCATCAGTATGAGCTGTTTAAGATGAAGGATGGAGAGGACATTGAAACTATGTTTTCACGGTTTCAAATTCTAGTCTCTGGACTTCAAGTATTAGACAAGAGTTATACTGAAGCTGATCATGTGAGAAAGGTACTCAGAAGCCTACCACCAAAATGGAGACCCAAGGTGACTGCTTTTCAAGAGTCTAAGGATTTGGATACTGTATCCCTTGAAAGCTTAATTAGTTCATTAAAGAGTCATGAGATGGAACTAATGACTGATGAATCAACCAAGAAGATGAAAGGGATAGCCTTAAGCTCTAAGAGCTCATCAAAGGCTCTGAAAGCTAAGATTATAGAATCTGAAGATGAGGCTTCTAAAGAGGGTCAAGAAGTTGGGTCTGATGATGAAGAAAAGATGGTGCTGATGGCTGCTAAGGTTTCACAATGGGCAAAATGAAGCAAGAAATATGCAGGCAAGTTTGGAGGATCTTCCAAGAGACTTAGTGCTGCTAAAGACAAGAAGGAAGATCAAAGCAAGTGTTTCAAATGCAACAAGCCTGGTCATTTCATTGCTGATTGTCCAGAAAACAAAAGTAGGTCATCAAAGCAAAGCTCTAGCAAGGAAAGATATAAGAGTAAAGTCAAGAAGAGCTTTCTGGCAACATGGGAAGATCTTGACAAAGACTCAGACTCAGATGGTGATGAGGAAGCAAATCTAGCAGTGATGGCAACTACCTCTGACAGAGAAGACTCTGAAGCAGGATCAGACTCTGAAGATGAGGAAAAGGTAATTGCTAAACTATCTAGAACTGAATTAGTAGATTCTCTTAAAGATGCCTTAAAAATGCTCACTAAAAAGGCAGGTGAATGTAAGGTCTTGAAAAAGGCTTACAATAACCTGACTGAGAAAATGAACATAATAGTTGAAGAAAATAAGTCTCTAAGAAGTAGAAACTCATTTATGGAAACTCATTATGTTTATGATGATAAGGTTCCTCCAGAACATGAATTTGCTCTGCAAGAATTTCTTATCAATGGCATGAAGAGAAGTAAGATAGCTTCCTTAATATACCATGTTAGTAGAAACAGAGGTGAAGGTCTTGGATTTTCTCGTTTTAAAGATAATCCATTATTTTCTAAACCCTCTAAAATGATAATTCAAAACCTAAGGCTGTATTTGTTAAAAGCCAATCAGAAGCAATAGTTATACCAGAACCTGAAAAAATAATTATGTCAGAGGTCAAGAAGTCTCAGACTCTGAAATCTTCTGAGCCTAAGATCTCCAAACCTCAGACCAATGTCAAAAAAAATAAAACTCTGGTATATTCTAAAGCTTAGCCCAAGAGTTATACAAAGCCTAAAAACTTTTCAAAATGGTCCAACAACTCTAGAGCTCCTGATAGGCCATATAAACAAAAACAATCTAAGGTAATGAGGACTAACTCTAAAGGACCCATAAAGGTATGGGTACCAAAGTCTGAGATTGTCTTTGCAGCAGATCTGCACTCAAAGAAGGCCAGAGCAGCATTCTTGGTACCTGGACAGTGGCTGCTCGCGTCATATGACAGGAGACAAACATATGTTCCAAACCCTGACTCTGAAAGAGGGAGGAACTGTGGGATTTGGAGGAAATCAAAAAGGGAAGATCACTGGTACGGGTATAGTTGGTAACTCTTCTCTCTCTATTAAAGATGTTTGGTTAGTTGATGGCCTCAAACATAATCTACTGAGCATTAGCCAATTTTGTGATAGTGGATTTGTTGTTAAGTTTAATAAAGATGCATGTACTGTAATTAGAGAGTCTGATGAGTCTGTAGTGTTCAGAGGCTTAAGGAAAGGCAATGTTTATAAAATTAATTTGTCAGAACTCTCAGAGCAAAAGATAGTATGTCTTCTATCTTTGAATGATGAGAAATGGGTCTGGCACCAACGCTTAGGTCATGCTAACTGGAGATTAATCTCTAAGCTTAGCAAACTAAGCTTGGTTAAAGGCCTACCCAATCTTAACTATCATTCAGATGCTCTGTGTGGTCCTTGTCAGATTGTAAAGATTTCAAAAACCTCTTTTAAACCTAAAAACATTGTCTCTACATCAAGACCTCTTGAACTGCTTCACATTGATTTGTTTGGCCCTGTTAGTACAGCCTCAATCAATGGAAAGAAATATGGACTTGTTATTGTTGATGATTACAGTAGATGGACTTGGGTTAAATTTCTTAGAGTGAAAGATGATGCATATGATGTGTTTACCATCTTCTGCACACAAGTGCAAAGTGAGAAGAGTCTCAAGATCATAAAGATCAGAAGTGATCATGGGGGTGAGTTTGAAAACGAACCCTTTGCAACTTATTGTGAAGACCATGGAATTGTCCATGAGTTCTCAGCACCTAGAACACCACAGCAAAATGGTGTTGTAGAGAGAAAGAACAGGTCTTTACAAGAGATGGCAAGAACCATGATGCATGAGACTAAACTTGCTAAGCACTTCTGGGCAGAAGCTGTGAACACAGCTTGTTATATTCAAAATAGGATCTATATCAGACCTATATTGAATAAAACAACATATGAACTCTTTGAAGGAAGAAAGCCCAACATCTCTTATTTTCATCAGTTTGGATGTACCTGTTACATTCTGAACAATAAGGCCTACAAAAGAAAATTTGATGCCAAAGCTTGTAAGGGAATCTTTATAGGTTACTCTGAACGCTCAAAGGCATACAGAGTGTATAATTCTGAAACTAACACAGTGGAAGAATCTATACATGTTAGATTTGATGACAAAGAGCCTGACAGTAAAATGTCAGAGCAAGATGATAGCTATGCAGGTGTTCCATATCTATATAACAATCCAGAACCTGAGAAAGCATCAGATGCCAATGAAACTTCAGAAGCTGTATTGGAAGAAGTCTCTGAAGAAGCATCTCCAATAGAAGCATCTGAAGGACATGATGATATATCAGAAGATGATACCCAAACTAGTGCTGAAACTAATGAAGCTCCAAAGAGAAAATTCAAATACAGATCATCACATCCAGAAGATCTTATTCTTGGAAACAAAGAGAGTCCAAGAAAAACAAGATCAGATTATCAACATCATGATTCACTTCTAGGACTCATATCTATGATAGAACCTAAGAATGTTGATGAAGCTCTTTCTGATGATGGATGGATTGTAGCAATGCAAGATGAGCTCAATCAGTTTCAAAGAAATGATGTGTGGGATTTGGTACCAAGACCAACACACAAGAACATCATTGGAACCAAGTGGGTATTTAGGAACAAACTGAATGAACAAGGTGAAGTGCTAAGAAACAAAGCTAGACTAGTAGCACAAGGCTACAGTCAGCAAGAAGACATTGACTTCACTGAAACATTTGCTCCAGTGGCAAGACTGGAAGCAATCAGGTTATTGTTATCATATGCAGTTAATAATGGAATAACCTTATACCAAATGGATGTTAAGAGTGCCTTTCTAAATGGTGTCATTTCTGAAGAAGTATATGTCAAACAACCTCCAGGTTTTGAGGATTTGAAAAACCCTGATTATGTTTATAAACTTAAGAAATCACTCTATGGTCTCAAACAAGCTCCAAGAGCTTGGTATGAAAGATTGAGTAATTTCCTTTTAGAAAATGGTTTTCAAAAAGGTCAAATTGACAATACACTATTCAAAAAGACAACTAAGAAAGACATCTTAATTATTCAAATCTATGTTGATGATATAATATTTGGTTCTACTAATGCTTCCTTGTGCAAGAGTTTTTCAAAGCTGATGCAGGATGAATTTGAGATGAGCATGATGGGTGAACTAAAGTTTTTCCTTGGAATTCAAATCAATCAAGGAAAAGATGGAACTTACATTCATCAAAGCAAGTATACAAAAGAGCTTCTGAAGAAGTTTAATCTTGAAGACTGTAAGATAATGTCAACTCCCATGCATCCTACAAGCAGCTTAAGCAAGGAAGAAATTGGAAGCAAAGTAGATCAGAAGCTGTATAGAGGTATGATTGGTTCTTTACTCTATCTAACAGCTTCTAGACCTGATATTTTATATAGTGTATGCTTGTGTGCAAGATTCCAGTCAGATCCTAGAGAACCTCACTTAACTGCCGTTAAGAGGATCTTTAGATATCTGAAAGGAACTACTAATCTAGGACTTCTTTATAAAAAATCCCTAGATAGTAAGCTAGTTGGATTCTGTGATGCTGACTATGCTGGAGACAAGATAGAGAGAAAATCCACTAGTGGAAATTGCCAATTTATTGGTGAAAATCTCATATCTTGGGCCAACAAAAGACAAACAACTATCGCTTTGTCTACAGCAGAAGCAGAATACATCTCAGCTGCTAAATGCTGCACATAGCTTCTCTGGATGAAATATCAGTTAGAGGACTATAACATAGCTGAAAGTAGTATTCCACTATATTGTGATAATACTGCTGCTATTCATTTATCTAAGAATCCAATTTTGCATTCCAGAGCTAAACATATTGAAATTAAGCATCATTTTATAAGAGATCATGTTCAAAAAGGGACAATAAATATTCAATTCATTGATACTGATCATCAATGGGCTGATATATTTACTAAGCCTTTAGCTATTGAAAGATTTGACTTTATTAAAAAGAATTTGAACATGCATTTTATCTCTGAAGAAAACTAGCTCTGAGATGCAAAATAGAATTAGGATCTGAAGCTCTTTCAGAGCCTCCAATAATTCAGAGTCTCCTTTGGGAAGCTCTGAATAATATGGGTTCTGAAGGATAACAGGTTCTGATGAGGTGTCAGATATTAATGAGTTTGGCTCTGAACTAGACGGAAATGAAACGTTTAGTACTAGTTAGTGTACAACAGTTGTCTGTACACACGTCAGCTGTGATTAAGCCTCCTTTACATGTGTCTAGATCCTGATGGGTAGAGAACAGTTAATGATGAAAATGCAGTTATACAATTTAAAATTAATCTTAAACTGTTCGCGCTCCCTCCTTTGTGCTTATTTTCTGAGTGTTTATTCTATTTGATATAAATTGTCACTTCACTCACAAAGCACAACTTTTTCACATAATCACTTCCTACACAAACCCTAAAACTCAGAATCGTCAAATTCTCTCATCATCATCATCATTATCTGCAATCATGACTGCTCAACCTTCTGCCATCATCGTTCAAGAACCGTTTGACCCTGAACTCGTGCCAGTAATAGATTTAACTTCTCAAGCGTCATTCGTCGATCGTCCTTCTTCAACGGATTGTGGTAGAGATGCTATGGAATTCCTTACTGAGAAGTTCGTGGACTTTGAAAGTTTGAAACTTAACGAAATCGATGTTCAGAGTCTATTCTATGACCAACAGTGGGGAAACTATTTTGATATGTTGAATGGGTTCGTCTACTACGACATTGTGAAGAACTTCTGGCATAAGGCATATGTGTTTGATGAGTTTAGTGCTAATGAGGAAGTAAATAAGTTAGTGGCTAAGGACAAGAATCTGAAAGGCAAGTCCAGAGTCCAACTGGGTCTAAGAGCGTATAAGGGAAAAGAGATTAGGTCAAATCTGTTGGGTATTGATGTGCTTATCACCCAAGAACATGTGGCGAAGATTCTGGATCTGGATAACAAAGGCCAAGATGTGAATACTTACAAATCAAAGAGTATGTATACTGAGTCTATTAAAGCAGATCTTTTTCCTGCTGGAACAACAGAGAAGCAATTTGGGAATGCAAAGTATTTGAAGCCTGAGTTCAACTTTGCCTTCAGAGTATTTCTTGCTTCTATCATTCCCAGAATAGGAGGAAAGGATACCATCTCTTTACCACACAGGCACTTTCTATGGTTTCTGCATAAGAGGGTGAAGGTTAACTTGGCTAGTCTGTTATTTGAGCACCTGTGCTCCAGCATCAATGAGAATCAACATAAGGCTGTAGCAACACTTCATCATCCCAGATTAATTTCAGAGATCATTCGTCAGACAAAACTAATTGAGATTCTTAGGGAGAAGGAAAAACTAAGAGTCTTTCAAACTGCAAAATTTGATGCTACCATCTTGGTAAACATGAAAAAGAAAAAGAAAGAGGAGCTGATACATGCTGAAAACCCTCTCAAAACCATCTATGAGACTTACTTCTGGTGTGATGGGTTTCCCACCATTTCAGAGCATGATAATGAGGAAGTTATTAAGAATTTTCTGGCAATGGTAAGAAGGGAAACTGGAGCAAGGGTTACTAGAAGTATGGTGGTAAATGTACCTGATTGGGATATTTTCAAAGGTCCAAAAGACATCACCAGGTCTAGAAAGAAACCTAGACTAGTAGAGCAAGCTTTGCTTGAAGACTCTGAGAAAAGCAACAGTGAAGGACAAGAGGAACAGTCTGAGGATAACAGTGCCACTGAAGATGATGAAAGAGTCACTGAGGAGCAAGTGGCTAAAATTGTTCAAAGGAAGGCTGTTGAAAAGGAGAGGAGATCTAAGAAGAGGAATGAGAGGCCTGCAGCTGCTGAAGAGGATCAACCAGTCAGAGCCACCAAAAGGATAAAGACTGTGGTTGCTAAAAAGAAAGCTGCTGACATTTCTAAAGGTAATATCTCTAAGCCTAATGCTGATAGCACTTCTGAAGCTCAACCCCTTAACCCATCTCCCATAGACTATACAAAACCTCTTAATGTGATCCCACCCTCTCCACAACCTTTATCATCCTCATCATCCTCATCAGAAGGGACTTCTTCTGATACCAGCACTGACTCCTCAGAGCTACTTATAAGACTCAATAAACTTCAGAAGGAGAAATCCAAGAAAAAGATCCCTGTAAAAAGAACCCCCATGAAAAAGACCCTCAAGAAAACCAAGACCAAGCCACAAGAGGAAAACATTGTTATTGACACTTCAATCCTTGACCAACCCACCAACACAACAAGAAAATCACCTACAATCCTTGACCACCTCTCCACACACTTATCTGGTGATGCATTTACCCACTCTAACCTAGAATCACCAAATCACCCCATCAACAAATTTGTCAATAATACTTCTGAACCACCAATAACAATTGTTCAGACACCACCTCCAATATTTGCTGCCTCTGAACAAGAAAATCCACCCACTTCTACACCAGTTCAGGATGAAGCTGTGACTCATTCTGAACATCACATTGCTTCACCCAAACCTTCAGAACAATCACCTCATCATTCACCTGAACACACCACTGTTGAACCAGCTCAAAACACAACTGAACAACAACCTCACACCACTTCTGAGACAACTCCAGCTGAAATCCAAAATGTTCAAACACCACCCTCAACACCTCTTATCCATGGTCCTAGCTACAAACCTTTGATAGTAGAGGAAGTAATTCTGCCTGTTGATTTTGCCTTACCTATTCTTGAGGACTATCTTAAACAACAAATCAATATAGATGATGAACCAATCTCATTATCCCTCTCTCCGAACCAAAACATATCCCTCTCTCCGAACCAAAACATTGACCTTAGCAAAATCAGAATTATCCCTCTCAAAAGAAAGAGACCTACCATTCCTTTCAACAAAGACCATCCCTTTTTCAATCCTATCTCTGAACCTAATCTTGAGCTTATAGATATTGCTATCAGTATTAGTCTCAAGAGACTGAAGAGTATGGAAAAGGAAACTCTTGTTTTTCCATCAGATGTGGATGCTGAAATCAGAGATATGGAAAGTAAGTTCAGTGAGACTCTGAGACTACTGGGTAATCATGTCAAGGAAAGGATCAAAGGAAAAGGCATGGATGCAATCAGTCACATTATGGCCTCTGCTAATTATTCTCAAGCTCCTAGACTTACCTTCTACAATCATGAAGCAGAGCTTAAAAGATTAGAGCTTCTGGCTGCTATACAGAAAAGTACCAGAATGTCAAGTGAAGCTGCTGAGAGGTTGGTGGATGAAGAAGCAAGATATGCTAGATTAGTGATTGATGCTGAGCAAGCTAGAATAGCTGAAATTGAGCATAAGAGGCTGGCTGATCAAGAAGCGCTTAGATTGGTTATTGATATGGCTGTTCACATTGCTGAGGTTGAGACAAATAAGATCAAGGAGAATCAAGCATCTGAAGAGGACTTTGTTATGCATGATCAGAACCTCTGTGAGCCAGATTCTGACAAGGGAAAAGCTGCTATTATTGATTCATCTCCTCCCAGATCTCCACCAAGACTTGTTCAAGGCTCTTCCTCATCTGCCATATCTTCAGCTATTCAACTGGCTCTAGATGAGATCAAGAGTGACTTAAGAGAAGAGCTGAGAAATGAAATGGATGAGTTTAGGGCTGATATAAGAGAAGATATGAACAAATCTGGTGAAGCCACTAATAAAAAGATAGATGCAATGATGGAATTATTTTAGGATTTTCAATTCTAAAATATTCTTATGCTTTTTGTTGTGTTTTGAGCAATGACAAGAGGTCTCTATTTATAGATATTTCTTGTCTTGTGCATCAAGACAACTCTTGTCTTGTGCACCAAGATATCTCTTATTGGGCAAAGCCCAACAAGAAACAAAACTAGGGCGCGCGCCCCCCATGAGTGGTAGTACTCATGTGCGCGCCCTCCCACCATAACCTATGGTGTTCTTGCTCGTTTAAATTACCGTGATACCCTTATCACATTGCACATACACCGTACCTTACGGTGTTCCTTAATTATCTCAATATTAGACTGTCCTTATGTGTGTGACCCTTGTAGGTTTCCATAACGTTGGCAATTATATTAAATCTTTTATTTAATATAATAAACAATGAGCGGTATCTAGCAACACATCATTGCTACCCAAGTTATGAGAAATTAACATGTGATCATAACATAACGTTTAGTGATAATATATGTGTGTATAATTACCCCTTTGCCCTTTATGTCTATATTGAACACAAAGCATACTTGGTGTCATCTTTGTCAAGTTCAATATTGGGCCCATGACATTTATCCTGTTATGCAGGATTGGCAAATTCCATCTAGGTCACTACTGTCCCTCAGCATGCTTTGTGAAGTACCCATCAACTGCCTTTATGGTTATCCTGTTACGGACAACGTTAAATCAGCAACAAAGTACTTGACTCCACATCTAGGGTACAAAGTGGTTTCAGGTCTAAGGGCGGTTTACACCATTATCACCATGAGAGTAACTTATGACACTTTGCATAACTTTGCATGTAGTACTCTCATAGCGGGTCAATCCGGTATAAATATTACTCCTAATATTTCTTATACCTATGTCAAGACTTGATAACTCCTTATCCCATGATCCATGAGATGCGATCATCAGTCTATCTTCATAATAGTCTTTATGCTTTAAGGTTATCCCTTTTCACCTTAAAGCTCGACTATGGATACTTTAAGAATAGCGTCTTTATGTTTAATGTAATCTCATGATTAAGTCGCACTTAATATTAAACGGACTTTCTATTCTAGGGACTTCATTATTTTGAACGTTACAAACATAATAAAGAAATGCCTATTATTATTAATAAATAAAGCACTAAAGTATTGGCCTCTAGGGCTTACTCGAACACATCTCGTATTGCCTTCTCAAAGCTTGCAGCTTGATACCCTTCAATTTCTCATCACCACCATAGATTTTCTTCAGTGTATCCCAAGCTCCCTTTGAGGTTTCTTCTTCTATTATCTTCTCAAAGATATTAGAATCCACGCATTGATGAATGATGAACAAGCCTTTAATTCTTTGTGTTGAGTTCTTGCTGCATCATCAGCATTTGCAGTTTCTACTCCATCAGTTACAATTTCAAGAACATCTTGAAATCTGAAAATCACTTTCATTTGTGCACACCAACGATCATAGTTATCACCTTTGAAAACTGGAAGATTTGCTGGAAATTGCGAGGAGGTTGTACTATTGTTCGTCATGATTCTTGATCAAGGAATCAAGCAAAACGATGAATACGAACCGGGCTCTGTTATACCAATTTGTTGGAGTAATTTGAGAATAGAGAACGAAAATGAATTGAATAGAAAGATTAGAGAAAAATGAAAGTTGTTATTCATCCACTAGGGGCAAAGGTATTTATATACAAAAGGAGGCTTGCTTCACTACCAAGCAATTGTAACTAACTACCTAGGATGAAATCAAAAATCTAACTAACTAACTAACTAACTAACAAAGTCTCAGCGTTCAGAACCAGTATGTTCAGAACCTGCGTGATCAGAGCCTGACTGGTCAGACTCTGAATGTTCAGAACCTGAGAACATGACTCGTTAGAGCTTCTGAGCCTAGAGCTCAGCTTCTGACTCTTTTGAGCTTCTGAAGCTCAGCTTCTAAGGACATGAGAACTTGGATTATAAACATCATTCTTCTTTTCAATGGCTGCCGTGTTCTTGTTTGAAGAAGAGGATTGGAGGTTGAAGACGATGACGTGTCAGCACGTCATTGGCTCCCTCCAGTTTAAATCGCGTGCGTCTGATTGATCTGGCAGCCTGTATTTTAAAATCTTACCGTGCACCCCTTTCTGTTACCGCACCAGATCCGTGGTTGACTTCTGTCTTGACTGCACACGCGGGCTGGGCTTTCCAGCCCAGATCTGTTATGCGCACCCCCTTTAATTTTTGCACCCCCTGCTTAAATTAATTTTAATTGATTCTTAGCTTGTTTCCAAAAGCACTTAAGTGGTTAATAGCTTATTTAAGCTATTTTAATCACTTTTTTATGCTTAAATTTAGTCTTTCATTACTTTAGCACTATATTAGCTTTTTAGCTTACTTTCTAGCGTTTTAGCTTAGTTAATGACTTTTTAGCTTATTTTCATAAGCACTTATTTGGTGTTTGAGCTTTTTAGCTTAATGGACCATTTTGCTTTGCTTACATCTCAGTAATTTCCAGATTTAATTATTTCTTCTTTTAGCTTGTTCATTTAATTACTTTTAGCTTTTTAGCTTATTTGTTTAATTACTTAGTTGAGATTAACTTGCTTCTTTAAGTTCCTTTACTTATTTTTGCTTATGAACAGTACCTCTAATATTTCTAACTCCTTTCATCTTGCATTGATTTAATTTAGCATGTTTATGTTATTTAATTCATTGTACGCTACTTTAGCTTATGCATTTTATTTAATTGTGCATCGTATCTACTCATGTTTGTTGCATTCATGCATTATTTAATTATGTCATATTAATTCATGCATCTTTATTTAATTATTTGCACTCATGCATACTTAATTCAATTGTCGCCTTGTTATTTCAATTATTATTGTTGTAATGTTGCGCACCCTTTATTTCTCGCTTTTTTTCCTTTTGGACCTTTTTCTTAATCAAACTTAATTAACTTTTTGCAATAAATAAAGATTGAAAAAGGGGGAATCTGTCATTTGATTCTTTCCTCCCGGGTTAGCTTGGTCGCTAGACATTTGACTAGTGCTCGTGAGCTGCTCTCAATCTAAACAAACGTTAAAATTAACCAACACTCGTCTTTTCCTTTTGGACTTTATTTTCTTTAATCAAATTAATAAAGACTTTCATAAATAAAGATTGAAAAAGGGGGAATCTGTCATTTGATTCTTTCCCCCCGGGTTAGCTTGGTCACTAGACATTTGACTAGTGCTCGTGAGCTGCTCTCAATCCAATTAAGCGCTAAAATTAATCCCACACATTCAAACTTCTTTTTCAGAAAACATGGATATACGCTTTATCCATTCCTCTGACACATACGAGCTTAAGCCTCTCTTCAGAGCATACAAGCACCGTTGTATCAGCGGAATGCGAAATAAGCAACATCCATTAATAAACTTTTTTTACAATGGATACACGTTTTATCTACTCCTCTGACACATACACAGCTTAAGCTTCTTTTTAGAACAAGCGTCGTTGTATCAGCGGAATACGAAATAAACGTTACCCGTTAAAATCAACCAACCACACAAACTTTTTTTATCAGAACTACGTGAGTTTTGAATTTCCCATTGCACCCGGGAATACGTAGGAGCGGGCTCCTACAACCGTCAAACTCAATAATAAAAAACCTTTTTTTGGAAACGAAGTAGAAACTAGCCAGCGATAGAGCAATTTAATCTGGGCCTACGCAGACGAACCTTAAACCACCTAAATGGTTCCCATCGAGTACGATGGATGCGAGGGGTGCTAATACCTTCCCCTCGCGTAACCAACTCCCGAACCCACCATGGTT
Organism: Trifolium repens; assembly: GCA_030408175.1. Classification (NCBI taxonomy): domain Eukaryota; kingdom Viridiplantae; phylum Streptophyta; class Magnoliopsida; order Fabales; family Fabaceae; genus Trifolium; species Trifolium repens. The sequence goes on from CP125837.1 coordinate 46,419,026, forward strand.
CTTCAACCATGTAAATAAAGGTTTTCATGATATTTTCCTTTCCCCTTCTGGGATAAATAAACGTCAATGGCGACTTCATTGTATGGAAATTTTCCAGCCCGCTACAGCTGGCGACTTCAAGAGTGGACGTTGCAGCAGTAGGGGCAAATCCTCTAATTGGTTCCCCGTTGTCAAAAGTGGTGTGGCCTTCATTCGGTTAATCATCCGGATATACTTCTGCAGTTGCTCAAGTCACCCAAAAGCCAATGGATACCAACACTGAATTTCTGGTTGGCCAGCCAAGAACTCATCAAGTCCAACCCAGGTTTGCTATGCCTCAAAAGTCCAAAGGATCCCAAGAATGTTCACTAAGGTGATGGCTTTAAGGGAAAATCTGTTGCATCCCCGAGTGAGAAGACTCGTCAAAAGTTCAAGGTGATAGAGGACAAGCTAAGGATAATGGAATCATTCTTGCCCAACAATGATTGTCCACCTCATATTTATTCAACGGTGCCTGCTCGCACCCCATGCTTCAAGCATCAGTGCCCAGTGACTGTTCAACATCAACAACCCAAGAGGTTTCCAAATCAGCAGACAATGCAGATGCCTTTGAATCGTTTTCAGTCAAGACAGTTCGCACAGAACCTAGGGCAGCAGCAGAACCAGCCAAAGGCCAATAAAAAGAGAAAAGTCTTTGACCCCATCCCAATACCCTACAGTCAGCTTTTGCCATATCTGGTGCACAGTGGGATGGTGACCCCAAGAGCTTTAAGGCCATTGACTGCGCCATTCACTGTTTGGTATGATACCAAGGCTAAATGTGAATACCATGCTGGGACCGAGGGTCATTCCATAGATGGTTGTCGGGATTTCAAGAACAAAGTTCAAGAGCTTATTGATAAGAAACTGTTGATTTTCAAAGAGGGAGAACCCAACTGTGAAGGATAATTCACTGTCTGGTCATGCAGACCCATCTGTGGATGCTAGTTGAAGAATTCAAGGATTGAATCAAGCTTGAAACTATCTTTAGGCTGTCCTGTTTTAATTTCCTTGTTTGTTAAGTTTTATTAGCATTTAAACTTTGTTTGCTTGTAATAGTAATCTTAATGAAATAATAATACATGTTTTGAATCCATTCTTTCATGACCATTCACTTTTCTCTCTTCTACTTCACATAAGCAGAAAATATATATCAATACTTCTCATTTCATTTCTGTTTGAACAAAGATTGGAGATAAGATGATGAAAAACGAAATAACCAAGTTGCTACAGTATGCTTTCGGATAAAACTTTACTGATGATGTAAGGCATCGTTTCAAATCCCCAAACACCGGAGAAATAAGGAAGATAATCCGTAGTCACCCCTCTTTGAGCCTAGAAGTTGGTGTTCCTTTCTATACGAAAAAACCCGCAATCTTAACCTGGGGCAGGGTAGTGTTCAATTAATTCGACCACGCGTTCGAGTTTCAAGAGAAAAGCAAAAATCAATAATGTGTTCCTCATCACCCATTACCAAGGCAGTCACAATTCGCCAAACAAGATACAAAAAAAAGAAGAAAAAGCCCGCTAAATCCAAACCTCAAAATGGCTTAGGCAAAAATTAGGGTATCCCACTAGACTAAAAACACAAAAGTGTAGTCTAGGCAAAAGTTAGGGATTAAAAAAAAATAAAAAATGAATGAAAAAAAATGGATGTCACCGAGATTCTTGAAAAAAAAACAAATCATGTGACTAAAACAAAAAGGCAAATGTGACTGCCACACAAAAAAGGGAAACACATCCTTGGTCTCCGAGTCATCATAACCTCACCATCACAAATTCAAAAAAAAACCTCTCGGGACTTGAATACATGAGTGGAGTTAATTGAACTTAGGACTGAAGATCATCACGAAGAATGGGGTGGGTTAAAATTAAACTTTGAGCCTTATGTCCTTTTATTCATAAACCGTGAACCAGGGCACGTTACAACCCTCAAAAGACCTAATTGAAGCAAGGTTTATTTTGAAAGCATACGGTAGCAAGGTTGTGTTAACCTGACTCCCAAAAATCTTTTGTTAATATCATACTCTCACACCATCTTTCACAAAATGCATCCAATGTACACAAATGTCATCTCAATTTCAATTTCAAAACTTGCATTAAAATTATATTAGAATTACTATCTCAAGCAAACAGGTTTATCTGCAAGTCAGCACTTGATAATGAGGAAGTTCCAACTCTGAGCTGTTACCGAGCAATCAAGAAGAACCTTGAACCAATTTGGGGCAACTCTACCAGGACTTCATTTAACCATTGGGCACATCCCTTAGAAAGGTCATTCAGCATGGACAGAGTGCCTTAAGATCACATCATGAAAGCAGTATCAAAACCCAGATTTCAAGGACCTAACAAATAAGTTCAAGACACTCCTGTTTATGGGCAAATCACCTTGGGAATTCAGCCAATCAAGAACAAACTCTTATGACTAGGGAGCAGATCACCTGAAGATCCTACTGGCCCGGCCAAACATGTTGCAAGATGGGTCAATCAGAGGGCGTACCTCTCAGAGAGGGAGAACCAATATCAGTAAGTTAGCCAAAAGTCAAGGGAAAAACTTCAAATGCCCAACAGAATGGGGCAAGACAGGATACACAGGGGCAGATTCTCCCTATATCTTCAAGCTACTCAAGCAAGGTCAGACAGATATCTGCAACCGTTGGGTCCGGAACTGGTGTCGGGGATCTACATCAAGCCATCACTCCACAAAAAGCTTTGATACCAGAAACACTCATCACCCACCATAGGGGCATTAATCATCGTCATGCATTAATCATGTTCTTTCATTCATCAGCAAGCATTAATCATGTCATTTTACTCATGTAAATCATCATCATGCATTAATCATGTCATTTCATTCCAATATCCGGTATGCCCCATACCACAAATCCAATAACCTCATAATCAAGTAGCCAAATCAAAACATCCACAATCAAGAACCTAACCTTGCATTGCCACCTTCAAAATCCAATCATTATTGGCACACTGTCCAAGACCAGTCATTATTGGCACCCACTCAAAATCCAATATTCAATGGAACCCAAATAAAACCTAGTGTTCATTAACACCCATGTTGAAACTCGACTTCCAATAGCACACAGTCATTTCATGTCATCATATGCGTTAACTATGCACTTCATTTCACTCACAAATAATCATGGCAAACATGCATTCATAAAGCATGTTTAAAGGTTACTACTCGCATAATACAGGTTTTGATCAAATTAATCACTAGAAAAGCAGTTTGACCTTTTTCCCCAGCAAGTCGGTTGGTAAACTGTCTCCCCAGCAGATTAGTTGAAAAGCTATATCTAATCTCCTCCCCAGTGAATTGCAAATTTTCTGGAAAAATTCTTCTACAAGATAATCACAACAGCTTATATAAGCACATCATCACAACAACTTTTGATTGAGTTCGGTGCGAGTGGCTAGATAAGGTTTACTCAACTCCACTAACGACAACGAGTATCTTCAACTTTGTCTGGTTCCCCAATAGGAATGACAACAGTAAATCCTGAAATAAGGATATTCAGCAGAATCTGAAGGCCCGTGGGTGGTGATTCTTCTTCAAGATGCAACATTGAGGTGTTACATCTATCATTCTCAAGGACATACAACTCCTGGTTTAGGCGTTAGCTCCTCCAGAAACAGCATTTCCTGAAATAAGGATATTCAGCAGAATCTGAAGGCCTGCGGGTGGTGATTCTTCGTCAAGATGCAACATTGAGGTGTTACATCTATCTTTCTCAAGGACATACAACTCCTGGTTTAGGCGTTAGCTCCTCCAGAAACAGCATTTCCTGAAATAAGGAAAAATCCTGAAATAAGGATATTCAGTAGAATCTGAAGGCCCGCGGGTGGTGATTCTTCTTCAAGATGCAACATTGAGGTGTTACATCTATCTTTCTCAAGGGCATACAACTCCTGGTTTAGGCGTTAGCTCCTCCAGAAACAGCATTTCCTGAAATAAGGAAAAATCCTGAAATAAGGATATTCAGCAGAATCTGAAGGCCCGCGGGTGGTGATTCTTCTTCAAGATGCAGCATTGAGGTATTACATCTATCTTTCTCAAGGACATACAACTCCTGGTTTAGGCGTTAGCTCCTCCATAAACAGCATTTCCTGAAATAAGGACATTCAGCAGAATCCAAAGGCCTGCGGGTGGTGATTCTTCTTCAAGATGCAGCATTGAGGTGTTACATCTATCTTTCTCAAGGACATACAACTCCTGGTTTAGGCGTTAGCTCCTCCAGAAACCGCATTTCCTGAAATAAGGATATCCAAAGATGCCAGACAGGTATACTCGTCCCTTTTATCTCAATCATACTCGTGCAAAATCAGGGCATTATATATTTAATTATCTTTCACCAAAAGAATACGGATACCGAGGTCATTCGCATTCTTAAGGTTCAAGCTAATTAAATAGGGGCAACTGTCATACCCTAATTTTGCCCCACTTCATTTTCACATTTTTTTTCCATCTAGCCTTTATTTTGCATTTTTTGAAAAGTCAACTTTTGCATAAAGACTTATAAAAACATTTTTCTTTGCATAATTTGCATGAGATGATTTATTTACCCTTTTGCCCTTATCTCTTTTAATTAATTACTTTTTTCATTTATTTTGATTTTGTTACTTGTAATCCAAGAAACCTCATTTCATTATCAAGTGCACTCCATTTTTCAAATCCAATTCAAATTCATTCTCATTTCATTTCAAAATTATTGCATCATTTAAAATTCAAAATTGCATTGTTGCATCATGGTTAATTAATTATTTTTTGGTCCAAACACATTTTTGTTAGCCCAAATCCAAACAATAAAAAAACCCTCCCATTCCACAAACATCTCTAGAACCTTCACCATGTTCCACCTCATCACCACTTAATCAAAACCCAAAACTACCCCATAATCAAAAACCATAATTATCCTCAATTCCACCCCTTAAACCCTAGTTTTCTATCTATAAATAGAGCCTCACATCAGAGCAAAATAAAGCATCAATCATAGTAAAGAAACTCTGTCAAAATCACAACTCAACAAATACCCATTTTTCACCATTTTCATCAAAAATCAAAAACTCACAAAACCTCATCAAATCTTCAATCCAATCATTCAAACACCATCAAACATCTTCCAGAAGCTTGAAGCAACGCAAAATCGAACCAAAATCCATCCCGATTGTTTGAAATTAGCTCGAAGTGGCTAAAAGGAGATTGAGATCAAACGGACTTAATACTAATGTAATTAACTCATTTTAACTCTTGAACTAACTCACTAACATATGATCTTACTTTTGGTTACTTGTTTTTGTTTAATTCGTGTTTAATTTCATTTTGCCATTTTTTATTTTTTGAGTTCCTCACTTGGGTGTATCGAAACCACATTTTTAAGACCTCAAATGTGAAATCAGAGATCGGATTCATGATCAGGAGGCGGAAATAAGTGAGATAGGACTTTGTTTCGTTAATTTTGGTGTTGTTTCGCGTTTTTAATGTTGCAATCCGCGAGCTTCTTCTTCTCTTCAATGGCTGCCGTGTTCTTGTTTGAAGAAGAGGATTGGAGGTTGAAGACGATGACGTGTCAGCACGTCATTGGCTCCCTCCAGTTTAAATCGCGTTCGTCTGATTGATCTGGCAGCCTGTATTTTAAAATCTTACCGTGCACCCCTTTCTGTTACCGCACCACATCCGTGGTTGACTTCTGTCTTGACTGCACACGCGGGCTGGGCTTTCCAGCCCAGATCTGTTAGGCGCACCCCCTTTAAGTTTTGCACCCCCCTGCTTAAATTAATTTTAATTGATTCTTAGCTTGTTTCCAAAAGCACTTAAGTGGTTAATAGCTTATTTAAGCTATTTTAATCACTTTTTTATGCTTAAATTTAGTCTTTCATTACTTTAGCATTATATTAGCTTTTTAGCTTACTTTCTAGCATTTTAGCTTAGTTAATGACTTTTTAGCTTATTTTCATAAGCACTTATTTGGTGTTTGAGATTTTTAGCTTAATGGACCATTTTGCTTTGCTTACATCTCAGTAATTTCCAGATTTAATTATTTCTTCTTTTAGCTTGTTCATCTAATTACTTTTAGCTTTTTAGCTTATTTGTTTAATTACTTAGTTGAGATTAACTTGCTTCTTTAAGTTCCTTTACTTATTTTTGCTTACGAACAGTACCTCTAATATTTCTAACTCCTTTCATCTTGCATTGATTTAATTTAGCATGTTTATGTTATTTAATTCATTGTACGTTACTTTAGCTTATGCATTTTATTTAATTGTGCATCGTATCTACTCATGTTTGTTGCATTCATGCATTATTTAATTATGTCATATTAATTCATGCATCTTTATTTAATTATTCGCACTCATGCATACTTAATTCAATTGCCGCCTTGTTATTTCAATTATTATTGTTGTAATGTTGCGCACCCTTTATTTCTCGCTTTTTTTCCTTTTGGACATTTTTCTTAATCAAACTTAATTAACTTTTTGCAATAAATAAAGATTGAAAAAGGGGGAATCTGTCATTTGATTCTTTCCTCCCGGGTTAGCTTGGTCGCTAGACATTTGACTAGTGCTCGTGAGCTGCTCTCAATCTAAACAAACGTTAAAATTAACCAACACTCGTCTTTTCCTTTTGGACTTTATTTTCTTTAATCAAATTAATAAAGACTTTCATAAATAAAGATTGAAAAAGGGGGAATCTGTCATTTGATTCTTTCCCCCCGGGTTAGCTTGGTCACTAGACATTTGACTAGTGCTCGTGAGCTGCTCTCAATCCAATTAAGCGCTAAAATTAATCCCACACATTCAAACTTCTTTTTCAGAAAACATGGATATACGCTTTATCCATTCCTCTGACACATACGAGCTTAAGCCTCTCTTCAGAGCATACAAGCACCGTTGTATCAGCGGAATGCGAAATAAGCAACATCCATTAATAAACTTTTTTTACAATGGATACACGTTTTATCTACTCCTCTGACACATACACAGCTTAAGCTTCTTTTTAGAACAAGCGTCGTTGTATCAGCGAAATACGAAATAAACGTTACCCGTTAAAATCAACCAACCACACAAACTTTTTTTATCAGAACTACGTGAGTTTTGAATTTCCCATTGCACCCGGGAATACGTAGGAGCGGGCTCCTACAACCGTCAAACTCAATAATAAAAAACCTTTTTTTGGAAACGAAGTAGAAACTAGCCAGCGATAGAGCAATTTAATCTGGGCCTACGCAGACGAACCTTAAACCACCTAAATGGTTCCCATCGAGTACGATGGATGCGAGGGGTGCTAATACCTTCCCCTCGCGTAACCAACTCCCGAACCCACCATGGTTCTTCAACCATGTAAATAAAGGTTTTCGTGATATTTTCCTTTCCCCTTCCGGGATAAATAAACGTCATTGGCGACTTCATTGTATGGAAATTTTCCAGCCCGCTACAACCATTGATTTTCCAGTGCTACTGAGGTATTTGTTTAGAGTGCATGCAGACAGGTACTCAAGCGCTAAGGATTACAAAAGCTGGCAACAACAACAAAAATTAAAGTCAGCATTTGATGACATGAATTTCTATGGTATTTTTAGTATTAGTATTAGTAGTAAAATGACCAAGACAGGCCCAAATACGAAGGAAAACCTACAAAAGCAGGAAAAAACATCAAGACAAGGTCCAAGATGTCAAAAGACAAGAAAAAGCCCTAAAAGTGAAGAAATTGAGCATTCCATCGCAGCACGATAACTTCCATCGTGCCACGATGGAAGCTGCTTGCTCGCCAAGAAAACAGAAGAATAAAATCTGAAGAAAATTTGTTCATCGCAGCACGATGTGTGCCATCGCAGCACGATGACATAACTTGGCGCCCAAGCTGATGAAATGCACAAGATCAGTTATAAAATTGAACTGAATCTTCACATCGCAGTACGATGGCTTCATCGTGGTGTGATGCCTTGCTGAGGCCCATTATGAAAACTATAAATAGAGCCTCCCATTCATTGTTTAAATCATTCAGAAATAGTAGAACACTCTCTACTATAAGGAGAGGTTCAGAGGAGCTCTATTGGGCATAGTTTTCTCCCCTTACGGGAAAACTAACTCAGCAAGGTATGTTTTCTTTAGGCTTTTATGTTTAGGTTATAATTTCTTTATTGTAATTTAAATATGTAGTCTTTTGTAATAGATGCCTTAGGTTGTGGTGGAGAAGATGAACTCCCCAATGAATATTTGGAGTCTGTGACTGAGTCTAAGTTATAATAAATGATATTTAAGTATTATGTTTGTTATTTACTTTCATGCACTTAATAACTTTTCTCGTAATCTGGCCGGATAAGCGGAAGCGCCCATAGAATTGATATTAGGTTTTTAACTTAATATGGTCCGGAACTAGTAGTAAATAATGCTAGGTGTATAGAGACGGTAACGTCCTGAACTAGTCGTGAATGAGCGGTTAGATGAGGAATCATGAACTAGGTGTGAACTGAGCACTTAGAAGATGAATAGCCCGATACTAGGATCTAGAGGTTAATTGGTGAAGATAATAATGCATGTTTATAAACAACTCACTTAGTAATTAGGGTATGTGACACATCGAGGTTAGGCTCTCGTAGGTACCTTAGTTATGAACGTAGGGAAACTTTAATAGACATAGTGTAACAGTAAGGTGTTACTACAACAAGGAAAAGTCACCGCCGAACATTAATCTGAATAACTATGTTATACACCGGTCATGCCAAATATGAAGAAGGGAGGGAGTCCAACCACCATACCTAGCCTCTATATTTCTTGAATCTATTATTTATACATTCTGCAATTTATATTTCTGCAAAGCATTACGCTATTTTTATAAAAACCTTTTCAAAAACCAAAGCGAATGCAAACTATCACAAACTTAAATAACGCTAGTAAAGCTGCGGCACGATCCCTGTGGATACGAACTCATTCTAGACACCTAGAGTGTGAATTATTACTCGACGACAGACTGGTGCACTTGCCAGACCGTAGTCAATTTTTTGGCGTCGTTGCCGGGGATTGTTTTACAAAGCCTTACTAGATTTATTTAAGCTTGTCCAAAAAAAAATTATCAAAAAATACAAAAAAAATTTAAAAATCAAAAAATCTTGTTGATGATTGTGGATTTTGATCTGTGAAACTTTTGGCTAAGGATAAGTCTTGGTATTTAAGCGATCCGTTGTGATCCACCTCACTTACCTGGGAATTTTCATAGTGACAAAGACACATGAGACAAACCAAAAATAGTTCCACAAGAAAAATATTTATCCAGTGCTACTGAGGTATTTGTTTAAAGTGCATGCAGACAGGTACTCTAGCGCTAAGGATTACAAGGGCTGGCAACAGCAAAAATTAAAGACAGCATTCTCACAGGAAAACTCTCAAAATGATGAGAGATGGAGCAAATTGAGAAAGAGAAGCTGCAACAAAAAGTCAATGGTCAGGAGGATCATTTGACTAAAGCTTCCACAGGAAGCAAGAGAAGAAAAGGGCTGTTGCAGGAATGGTTCGGAGACACAGGAACCATTGGCAAAGATGACGAGAGAAGAGAAGGGCCATCAGGGATAAACATTTGCGGTCAGGTGAATCAATCTGCAAAATCATCCTAGAAGAACAGATTCTTCCTTAGGAGGAAAAGCGCGAAACAGAAAGACATGCACAGGTACAAGTTTGGGGTGAAATTACCATGCTCTATGAAGCTGCACCCGGAAAATAAGTCGTCAACAGGGATAGTTGAGGGAATGGTGAAACAGACCTGGTCCTACCAAAGATTGTAAGAATTTACGGAAGATGGCCAAGTGCTTCAAGCTGGAACAAGGAAGCACAAATGAGAGAGACATGCGAACCTATCCTCTGTAATGGAGGAAATGCCTCAAGCTAATGAGAGGCTAAACAAGCGCTGCTTGGGAGGCAACCCAAGGATGAGTATTTTAATTTCAGTATTTTGAATTCAGTATTTCAATTTCAGTATTTTCATTTCAGTTTTTCAATTCAAAAAAATATGACTAGAATTCTGCATGTCATTTTCATCTGTAAGCAGCCCGTATTCAAACTTACAAAAAATTAAATAATTGTTTGCTGTTTATTATCTAGTGCATGATACACTGTTATAGGTAAGATTGCGGCGAAGTAAGTTATAAATTCTGATGAGCCGAATGTCACGCCGTCATAAAGAAACCAAAGGTGATTGCTCCGAAATGCGAAGTTCGGGAGACAGAGAGACGAGTGATGAAGCTGGTGTCCGTGAGACAAGTGTTCAACTTTCAGATACCTAAGCCATGTGAGGATTTGAGCCAAATATTTCCAAACGGTATTACCACTTTATTTCGAATTACTATGAGAGTACCGTGCACTTGTTTATTTTCTAGAACTTGCTCTAATTCTCTGCTGACTAGTTGATTTGATATTATATGCATTGAGGCAATTGTTTGTTATAACCCAGAGCCTTTTCCAGCCACCCTTTATATATTATTATCCTTTGCTAGCCAAATTTGAGCCGTAATTATTATTATCCCTTTTGTTTCGGTGACAAACCACGATATAAGCCTATAGACCAGAAAAACAATGATTTACCCTCTTTGGAGTTAGGTAATAGTTCTCAAAGTCTTGGCAACAAAATAAGTTTGGGGTTGCTCATGGAACTAGCAACGTCTAAGTTTGGGGTGGGTATACGGTGAACTATCACTACAAAAAAAGAAAAATAAAGAAAAATAAATGAAAAAGAGACGGGAAAAACATAAAAAAAGATCCCTAAAAAAATAGTCTCTTCAAAAAAAATGAATGAAAAAGAAAAAAGGAAAAAAGAGCCAAAGGGCAAAAGAAAGAGCCAAAGGGCAAAAATAGTGATAGAAAAGAACCATACAAAGACACATCCGGTTCTTATTTTCCGATACCAACACAAAAAGGCACCCTAAGGAACAAAGGTTGCGTACACAAAAAGGAACAACAAAGTAGAACTTAACTCCAATGTTTAACCTACTATTCCCAAAAATGTCCTACCTTGACATAAGCCACGTTATAACCCTGAAAAGACCTTCAATAATGCATGTATATTAAATTTTGACTGGTTGCTTAGAATTCTTGCAAGCCTATGGTAAAATGGCAGGTTGTACGATGATTGAGAGATAACCCTTTCAATTATGAGCGAAAAATACAAATGTGAGAGAGGGAAAAAGTTGAACATAGACTCTTGCAGACATTTGTCCGATTTGCTACCATTGACGTCTCCTGAGCCTAGCAGGACTGAGCATGATCGCTGCGGTAAGAAATCAGCGGTACCATTGCTGAAATATTAAGCAAGGTTGTGAAATTCCTATCATCTTATTTATCTCTTATTTCTCTAACGATCTTGTCTGACAGCATGTTACTTGAGGACAAGCAACAGTTTAAGTTTGGGGTTGTGATGACAGGAATTTCTACGTCATTTTTAGTATTATTATTAGTAGTAAAATGACCAAGACAGACCCAAATACGAAGGAAAACCTACAAAAGCAAGAAAGACAAGAAAAAGCCCAAAAAGTGAAGAAATACAGCATTCCATCGCAGCACGATGTGTGCTATCGTGCCACGATGAAAGCTCCTTGCACGCCAAGCAATCAGAAGAAATAAATCTTGAGAAAATCTTCCATCGCAGTACGATGCCATACAACGCAGTACGATGATGTTACTTGGCGCCCAAGCTGATGAAATGCACAGGATCAGTTATAATTTTGAACTGAATCTTCACATCGCAGTATAATGGCCTTATCATGCTGCGATGCCTTGCGGAGGCCCATTACGAAAACTATAAATAGAGCCTCCCATTCATTGTTTTATTCATTCAGAAATAGTAGAACACTCTCTACTATAAGGAGAGGTTCAGAGGAGCTCTATTGGGCATAGTTTTCTCCCCTTACGGGAAAACTAACTCAGCAAGGTATGATTTCTTTAGGCTTTTGTATTTAGGTTATGATTTCTTGTAATTTAAATATGTAGTCTTTATAATTTATGCCTTAGGTTGTGGTGGAGAAGATGAACTCCCCTATGAATATTTGGAGTCTGTGATTGAGTCTAAGTTATAATAAATGATATTTAGTAATTATGTTTGTTATTTACTTTCGTGCACTTTAATAACGTATTCTCGTAATCTGGCCGGATAAGCGGGAACGCCCATAGAATTGATATCAGGTTTTGACTTGTTATTAGTACGGAACTTATAGTAAATAATGCTAGGTGTATAGAGACGGTAACATCCTGAACTAGTCGTGAACTGAGCGGTTAGACAAGGAATCATGCACAAGGTGTGATCTGAGCACTTAGAAGATGAACAGCCCGATACTAGGACCTAGAGGTTAATTGGTGAAGGTTATAATGCATGTTTATAAACAACTCACTTAGTAATTAAGGTATGTTACACATCGAGGTTAGGCTCTCGTAGGTACCTTAGTTGTTAATGTAGGGAAACTTTAATAGACATAGTGTAATAGTAAGGTGTTACTACAACAAGGAGAATTCACCGCCGAACATAATCTAAGTAACTATGTTATACACCGGTCATGCCAAATAGGAAGAAGGGAGGGAGTCCAACCACCATACCTAGCCTCTATATTTCTTGAATCTATTATTTATACATTCTGCAATTTATATTTCTGCAAAGCATTACGCTATTTTTATAAAAAACTTTTCAAAAACCAAAGCGAATGCAAACTATCACAAACTTAAATAACGCTAGTAAAGCTGCGGCACGATCCCTGTGGATACGAACTCATTCTAGACACCTAGAGTGTGAATTATTACTCGACGACAGACCCAAGATTCCACTGTACAGTTTTTCTAAGGAACTCTAGCGCCGGCTAAGTTTTAGGGTTTTTAGTAGAACGGTTTTGTGTGTATCGTCGTAAAAATGAGATTTTTGCTGAAACGGAGCCTGTTCTGTGCTCGAGCACTGGAAAGGCACAGACTTTTGGGTCGTAGTCCTCTTTTAAGTATGAGAAGATTTCTGTGAGGTAAGAAATGCGAGTTTTGGTTTTCTCTTGTTTTTGGAAAAACGAGTAGGAATCTTACCCGCTGTTAGGAATTTTTACGGTTTCTGAATTCCGTAGAAATTTAGATGGGAGTTGTATATATCGGGGTGAGTTAGGATATATCTTCAGATTATTTTTCGAGGGTGGGGAAGAAAATCACAGTCGAGGAAAAAGTTTTAGCGATAATTTTTAGAAGCGGTTTACGACGGACGTTTATTTGATAGATTTTATATTTTTGTGATTTCCGTCCGTTAGCGAGGTGCGACTCGTTTACGAGCGAACGCGAGAGCTGAGATGTGAGGAAGCTTAGAAAATATCTTGTAAGGATAAACTTGGATTGATCCAATGGCTAGGATTTAATCTTGCAACTTTAAATTATTTGATCCAAGGGTTGGTATGAATCATGACCAAAACACATGGGATGACTTTGGCTTTTTTAGGAGACTTAGAATTTGGAATTCATTTCACTCCTTTCTTTCTCTTGGCCGTGAGCCTCTTCTTCCTCACCATACCATCACCAAAATTCAATCCTTCACCATTTGTCTTGATCATAAGCTTGTTGGAAAGCTTGGAGTTGTGAGATTCTTCTTCTAAGGTAACTAGAACTTCTTCCCTTCTTCATAGCTTGCCAAACTCTTAGAGATTCATGAATTTTTTGGTTTATGTTCTTGAGAGAAATTTGTGAGAAATTGTTCATGATTGATTCTTATTGCTTAGAAGTTGTTTATAAGTGATTATCTAACATGTTTAGGCTTAGTAGTGATGCTTACCATGGTTAGATGTGATTCTCATGAGATTTTTCTTAGCAAGGGTTTTCATGAAAATTTTATATGAATCAAGAACATGAGTTTTTGTTTAGTGATTGTGAAATTGATGTTGTTTTTGAACCTTTTAGAGAAATGGATATATGAAAAATGGTTTTGTTTTGAAAAACATGGAAATATATTTGTTGGTGTTCATGAGTTTTTTTTGAGAAAACTCATGTGATTTGTGGATTATGTTTGGAAATGTTTTGTTTGATCAATTAAATGATTTTGGGAGCTAATTGATTTAGACTATGGATTTGAAAAGGAAAATTTTGGGAGTTAGCTTGTTATTTTGGTTCTGGCCGAAAACTTAAAGGGTATTTTGGTCATTTTAAATTTGTGTTTGTGACCTAGAAACTTAACTATTTGATTCGTCTTTTCGAGAGGAAGATTTCGGCGTATGGCTCGTCTCGATTGGATAGAGGATGAGCGAGTTATGGCCATTTTATTTGAAAGGAAAAACTTGTAACTTGTGGCGCAAGTAAACTTTTATTTTTGTGAAAATTTTCAAAGAGTTTTTGGTTTGTTTTCAAATGGTTTTAGTATGTGAAAATTGATTGCCTTGGAGTTAGGAATCAAAGTGTTTCTTAGTTTGTTTTGAAACGAAAATTATATTCGCGTAGCGAGAAATAGTGCATTTAACTTCGTGAATTTTTAATCGTTATGGGGAGGACTCGAAATCACTATCCGAGAGTGTTAGAAAGTACCTTAAACCCCTCTAGATTTTAGAGAACAAGTTTCGTTTCGATAGGATACGTTGGGAGTATTTTATTGATTGTACGCTGCTTATATTTTAGGAAGCGCGAGTTGTAGAATTATGCGAGAAAAGTTAACGGAAGCTTGCTGAGGTAAGGGCTCCACTTTATTTCCGTCTTTTAAAACGGTTATGACATGCTTGGTTTGCTGTTATGTGTGTTTGTATGTTTGGCATGTATGTGTTATGTATTCTCGTGATGAGAAAGTGTTTACAATACGTGCGTTGTTTTACATATGATTGGAGATGTATGTATGAACATGTGGGTGAATACATATGATTGGATATGTATGTATGTTGTTATGTTTGGTTTACATATGCTAGAGTGGTATGTATTCATTGCATTAGCATATATGGGGAAGCGTATGCTCATGCATTCGGTAGTTGCATGCCCGGTGTGGTGATCGGGAGAGCCCACCCTAGTGGTTCGTAGTGATCGGGAGAGCTACGAGATTTTTTGTTGAGATCGATACGTAGTGATCGGGAGAGCTACGGGGTGTGGTGATCGGGAGAGCCCACTCTAATCCTTGTAGTGATCGGGAGAGCTACGGGATTCTATTGATACTTATGGTAGGGGTGTGGTGATCGGGAGAGCCCACTCTAATGGTTTGTAGTGATCGGGAGAGCTACGGGGTTTTCATTGATATTGTTAGTGGGTTGGACCTACGATTCCGGAACTCATGCATTGTGGTAGCTAGGGTTAGTACCACGCATTGTAGAGGTTGCATTATAGGCTATGTGTGCATTGCTTATATATATAAACCCGTTGGTGGGAATTGCTTTGGTGATTAAGAGCTTTCTCTTGTGTTTGTGGAATTATTGTTATGTGTACAATCTTTCGCACCGGTTATATATATACATACTTTTATTTTGTGGTGACCCTTTCTTTCATTTGCGGGCTCATCCCATCCAGATGATGGGTTAGGTAGTGGTGACGACGGTGGCTGTTCCAGGCCCCAGTGAGAGGTTGGAGTTTTAGCTTAGTATAGTTAGACTACGCGCCGGTGTGTTTTGTGCACCGTGCTTTTTGGTTAGCATAGGGTTTTCTAACTTGTTTTGTTGTAAGTATTTGAATACTTAGACTTGGATTGTAATTATTCAGGAATACACTTTGCTTGTCGAAGCACCTTATGGTAATGAGTTCTTTTGCATATTTGAATGCCGGCTCATTGAAAAATATTCTATGCGCACTCTGAGTGTTAGTTGAAAAAAAAAATAAAAAATTTACTGCCTTTTCAGGCCTTTGAAAAACGGGTTGTTACAGTTTAAATCATTCAGAAATAGTAGAACACTCTCTACTATAAATAGAGGTTCAGAGGAGCTCTATTGGGCATAGTTTTCTCCCCTTACGGGAAAACTAACTCAGCAAGGTATGTTTTCTTTAGGCTTTTATGTTTAGGTTATAATTTCTTTATTGTAATTTAAATATGTAGTCTTTTGTAATAGATGCCTTAGGTTGTGGTGGAGAAGATGAACTCCCCAATGAATATTTGGAGTCTGTGACTGAGTCTAAGTTATAATAAATGATATTTAAGTATTATGTTTGTTATTTACTTTCATGCACTTAATAACGTTTCTCGTAATCTGGCCGGATAAGCGGGAGCGCCCATAGAATTGATATTAGGTTTTTAACTTAATATGGTCCGGAACTAGTAGTAAATAATGCTAGGTGTATAGAGACGGTAACGTCCTGAACTAGTCGTGAATGAGCGGTTAGAGGAGGAATCATGAACTAGGTGTGAACTGAGCAGTTAGATGATGAATAGCCCGATACTAGGATCTAGAGGTTAATTGGTGAAGATAATAATGCATATTTATAAACAACTCACTTAGTAATTAGGGTATGTGACACATCGAGGTTAGGCTCTCGTAGGTACCTTAGTTATGAACGTAGGGAAACTTTAATAGACATAGTGTAACAGTAAGGTGTTACTACAACAAGTAAAAGTCACCGCCGAACATTAATCTAAATAACTATGTTATACACCGGTCATGCAAAATATGAAGAAGGGAGAGAGTCCAACCACCATACCTATCCTCTATATTTCTTGAATCTATATTTATACATTCTGCTATTTATTTTATCGCAAGCATTACGCTACTTTTTATAAAACCTTTTTCCAAAAACACAAAGCGAATGCAAACTATCCAAACTTAAATAACGCTAGTGAAGCTTCGGCACGATTCCTGTGGATACGAACTCATTCTAGACACCTAGAGTGTGAATTATTACTCGACGACAGACTGGTGCACTTACCAGACCGTAGTCAATAACAGATATCCTGGAGTTTGAGTACGACCCTGAACCAGAAAGAACGCTTTAGAAAAGAAGGCAGGCACAAAAGCTTCCAGAATCCAGTAATCTCAGTAAAGGGGGAAAGCCTTTCATCAAAGCCATGGGAGACGACCCTAACGGAGCAATGAAGGATTACTGTGGGAAGGTCAGCATTAAGCAAGAACCGGAATGGACACCACCTCACAACAACAACAGCTCTGAAGGAATATTTCGGGATGACCTGGCAGATCTAGATATGGAATCTTTAGGAGATAATTTTTCCGATGTATCAAATGTTGGAGTAAGCCCTAAACGCCAATCTATTTTGATAGTATTTGCTTTTGTATTGTGACTTTGAATTATATATTTAATATATATGATAAGGCATTTCTTTATTATGTTTGTTTTCCAAAATAATAAAGTCCCTAGAATAGTTGGTCCATTTAATGGAACATTAAGTGTGACTTAATCGTGAGACTCCATTAAATATAAGGACGCTATTCTTAAAGTATCCGTAGTCAAGCTTTACTATGAATTGGGATAATAGTAAAACATAGAGACTGTTATGTTAGTAGACTGATAACCACATCTCACGGGTTATGGATATTAGATATCAAGTCTTTACATAGGTATAAATATTAGGAGTAATGTTTATACTGGATTGACCCACCATGAGAATACTACATAGTTTGTTATGTAGGTGTCATAAGATATTCTCATAGTGATAACGGTGTATAGCATCCTTCGACCTGAAATCACTATGGACCCTAGATGTGGAGTAGAGTGCTTAGTTGCCGTTCAAACGTTGTCCGTAACAGGATGGCTATAAAGTCGGTTGATGGGTACTCAACAAATCATGCTGAGGGACATGAGTGACCTAGATGGAATTTGCCCCTCCTACATAACAGGAGTGATATCTGTAGGCCTCTTGATAGAATATGACTGCAATATGCGTGGCCACGCCGAACTAAGTCAATATGAGATATTGAGCTTATTCGTTACTCAGTATATTCTGGGATCAAGAAACATGATATTGAACTATACAAGGGTGACACGATCTATGCCTTAAGTTCAATATAGATATAAAGGGCAAAGGGGTAATTATATACACGATCGTTATCACAGAAAGGTTTTGTCAGATCACATGACATTCTCGTCACTTGGGTAGCAGTGATGTGTTGCTAGATACGGCTCACTGTTTATAATATTAAATAGTTGATTTATTATTATTGCCAACGTTACGAGAACCTACAGGGTCACACACAAAGGACAGATAAATGAGAGAAATAAATAAGTAAGACTTATTTATAAAATAATAAGTAGGACTTATTAGTAATTAAATAATTAAGTATGACTTATTATTTAATTTGTGAAAATAGAGAAATGCGGTCCACCGTAAGGTACGGTGTATTTAAGTGCTTGGCTTGATGACCACATAAGTGGTTCTATAAATAGAACCCTTGTGGTGAAGTTTTTGATGCTTAACCAAATTCACAAACCTAGCCGCCGTTCTCTAAACCTTATTCTCTCTGAATCTCCGTTGGAATTGGCTAGCACCGGTCATCGGAGAAGTTCTGTTCGTGTGGACTGAGTAGAGGCGGTTGTCATTCGTGCAACGCTTGTGATCAAACTCCTCGACGCTTCAAGAGGTAAACACATGAATCTTTAGTGAAATTTTGTGCTTACGAGATCCATGTTAACGGGTTTATTCCGCTCTAAAGTATGATATTAAAAGAGTTTTAATAATTTATCTCTAGAAAAACCCAACATCAAAACCATGCAGAGAAGACAGTTGGAAACCCATGATACCTTTAGAGAACAGGTGGGAAGAGCATGTAAAATGGATCAAGAGATGGATGAAGCTGGTACCAGAATCCAAGTTCTATGCGAAAAGACCACACTCAGCCAGAAGGATCCGGAAAATAGAGTACCAGAAAAACGTGGTCCGTGAATGGTTGCACCGGTCCGGCACAGTTTTTGTGGAAGACTACACTAACGCCGAGTGTGACGACGAAACAGTCAATGCAATGATAAGAGAACTGGAAGGCAACCAAAAGTGTATGGCGCTAAAAGACAAAAAGCGCAAACACTCCGAGAAAGAAGCTGATGGCGAGTCCAGAAAAAGAGCGCAACTGCCACCCAAGAAGGAGGATCCTGGAAGCGTCACCATTATCTGTCAAATTGGGAAAGCAGGAGTCAATGCACTATAAGATGTGGGCTCAAGTGTGAACGTAATACCATTATCTTTGGCAGATAAGTTCAGACTCGCATTACCTACTGCAGGGACAGCACGGGAACTCGTATTAGCTAATCAATCATCCATTCACTCAGTAGGCACAGTAAGAGACGTCTTGGTGAAAGTCAAAGACCTAGAATTTCTAGTAGACTTCATGATCCTAGATATCGGAGAAGATGAAGAACATCCTATCATTCTTGGAAGACCATTCTTAGCAACAAGCAGGGCACTCATTGATATGGACCTTGCCGAGATAACACTAAGGAGCGGAGTAAAATCAACAACCATAAAAAATTCCAATGCAACAAAGGATAAGTGCTACATGCTCGAGTGGAAACAGGAAGAAGCTACACCACCGACTCCAACTCAAGAAGTACAGGTAAAGATAGAGATAGAGGAGCTGGAGAATGAAATGGCGCAGCTAGAAATAGAGACAGCTCAGGAAGAGGAGGTACCCGAAGAACTAACTAACCAATTGAAGAAGCTAACTATTGAAGTGGACATCCGAGCAACATGGGTCAAAGCATGGGGTAGAAACCGAAAAGTGGCCAGAATATCTAAGTTTGGGGTTAATACGCCACCTCTGAAGAAGCCTGCTGCTGAGAGAAAAGAGGAAAGAAAGAAGAATAACTGGGTCAATGCACCAAAAGAACAAAAGAAGGAACATCCACCAAGAAGCAAGGGGAAGTCCATCATGAAAACAGTACCTTCAGAAGATGATGAACGACTCTGCTTTGTCACCTTCAAAGAAAAACAGAACCCATAGAAGTATGAAAGAAGCAACAAGAAAGAGGGAGGAGCTAAGGCGAAAGCTCCTACAGAAGAGAGAGACATGCGAACCTATCCTCTGTAATGGAGGAAATGCCTCAAGCTAATGAGAGGCTAAACAAGCGCTGCTTGGGAGGCAACCCAAGGATGAGTAATTTTAATTTCAGTATTTTCAATTCAGTAATTTCAATTCAGTAATTTCAATTCAGTTTTTCAATTCAATAAAGTATGCCCAGAATTCTGCATGTCATCTTCATCTATAACAGCCCTTATTCAAACTTACAAAAAATTAAATAATTGTTTGCTGTTTATTATCTAGTGCATGATAAACTGTTATAGGTAAGATTGCGGCGAAGTAAGTTATAAATGTTGATGAGCCGAATTTCACGCCTTCATACAGAAAACCAAAGGTGATTGCTCCGAAGTGCGAAGTTCGGGAGACAGAGAGACGAGTGATGAAGCCGGTGTCTGTGAGACAAACGTTCAACTTTCAAATACCTAAGCCATGTGAGGATTTGAGCCAAATATTTCCAAACGGTATTACCACTTTCTTTTAAATTACTATGAGAGTACCGTGCACTTGTTTATTTTCTAGAACTTGCTCTAATTCTCTGTTGACTGGTTAATTTGATATTATATGCATTGAGGCAATTGTTTGTTATAACCCAGAGCCTTTTCAAGCCACCCTTTATTATATTATATCCTTTTCTAGCCAATTTTGAGCCGTAAAAAAAATAATTATCCCTTTTGTTTCGGTGACAAACCACGATACAAGCCTTTAGACCCGAAAAACAATGAAATTACCCTCTTTGGAGTTAAGGTAATAGTTCTCAAGTCTTGGCAACAAAATAAGTTTGGGGTTGCTCATGGAACTAGCAACGTTTAAGTTTGGGGTGGGTATACGGAGAACTATCACTACAAAAAGAAAAGAAAAAAAAATTGAAAAGAGACGGGAAAACCTCAAAAATTCCCTAAAAAAAATAGTCCCTTAAAAAAAATGAATGAAAAAGAAAAAAAGAAAGATCCAAAGGGCAAAGAAAGTAATAGAAAAGAACCATACAAAGACACATCCCGTTCTTAATCTCCGATACCAACACAAAAGGGCACCCTAAGGAACAAAGGTTGCGCACACAAAAAGGAACAACAAAGTAGAACTTAACTCCAATGTTTAGCCTACTATTCCCAAAAATGTCCTACCTTGACCTAAGCCACGTTATAACCCTTAAAAGACCTCCAATAATGCATGAATATTGAATTTTGACTGGTTGCTTAGAGTTCTTGCAAGCCTATGGTAAAATGGCAGGTTGTGCGATGATTGAGAGATAACCCTTTCAATTATGAGCGGAAAACACAAATGTGAGAGAGAGAAAAAGTTGAACATGGACTCTTGCGGGCATTTGTCCGATTTTCTACTATTGACGTCCCCTGAGCCTAGCAGGACTGAGCATGATCGCTGCGGTAAGAAATCAGCGGTACCATTGCTGAAATATAAAGCAAGGTTCTGAAATTCCTATCATCTTTATTTATCTCTTATTTCTCTAACGATCTTGTCTGACAGCATGTTACTTGAGGACAAGCAACATTTTAAGTTTGGGGTTGTGATGACAGGAATTTCTATGGTATTTTTAGTATTAGTATTAGTAGTAAAATGACCAAGACAGACCCAAATATGAAGGAAAACCTACAAAAGCAGGAAAAAGCATCAAGACAAGGTCCAAGATGTCAAAAGACAAGAAAAAGCCCAAAAAGTGAAGAAATTGAGCATTCCATCGCAGCACGATGGCTCCCATCGAGCCTCGATGGAAGCAGCTTGTTTGCCAAGAAAACAGAAGAAATAAATCTGAAGAAAATCTTCCATCGCAGTACGATGCATCACAACGCAGTACGATGGAGTAACTTGGCGCCCAAGCTGATGAAATGCACAGGATCAGTTATAAAATTGAACAGATTCTTCACATCGCAGTACGATGTGCTCATCGCAGTGCGATGCCTTGCTGAGGCCCATTACGAAAACTATAAATAGCCCGATACTAGGATCTAGAGGTTAATTGGTGAAGATAATAATGCATGTTTATAAACAACTTACTTATTAAGTAGGGTATATGACACATCGAGGTTAGGCTCTCGTAGGTACCTTAGTTATGAACGTAGGGAAACTTTCATAGACATAGTGTAACAGTAAGGTGTTACTACAACAATGAAAAGTCACCGCCGAACATTAATGTTATTTATTTTATCGCAAGCATTACGCTACTTTTTATACACCGGTCATGCCAAATATGAAGAAGGGAGAGAGTCCAACCACCATACCTATCCTCTATATTTCTTGAATCTATATTTATACATTATGTTATTTATTTTATCGCAAGCATTACGCTACTTTTTATAAAACCTTTTTCCAAAAACCCAAAGCGAATGCAAACTATCCAAACTTTAATAACGTTAGTGAAGCTTCGGCACGATCCCTGTGGATTCGAACTCATTCTAGACACCTAGAGTGTGAATTATTACTCGACGACAGACTGGTACACTTGCCATACCGTAGTCAGAATTCTCACAGGAAAACTCCTAAAGTGATAGGAGATGTAACAAAGTGTAAAAGAGAAAGCTGCAACAGAGTCAATGGTCAGGAGGATCATTTGACCAAAGCTTCCACGGGAAGTAAGAGAAGACAAGGCTGTTAACAGGAATGGTTCGGGGACACAGGAACCATTGGCGAAAATGACATAAGAAAAGAGAGGCCATCAGGGGATGAACCACTGCAATCAGGAGAATCAATCTGCAAAGTCACCTCAGAAGAACAACTTCTTCCTTGAGAAGAAAGCATCAAAACAGAGAGACATGCACAAATATAAGTTTGGGGTGAAATCACTACGTTCTATGAAACTGCACCGGTAAATTAGTCGCCAACCGGATAGTTGAGGGTATGGTGAAACAGACCTGGTCCTTCCCAGATTGAGATCAAAAGAAATGGAAGATGGCCAGTGCTTCAAGCTAGAACAAAGGAAGCACAACAGAGAGACATGCGAACTGTAAGACCCGAGAAATTTATCTTAATATATACATAACTATTTTATTTACGTATCAAAATGCTTTAATTTCATTTTTATAACAAGTCGATCTATACTATAAATTTTATTTAATGAGAGAACTTTATGTCAATATTTTTATTTTCTAGTTTCGAGGACGAAACTCTTTTAAGGGGGTTAGTATTGTAAGACCCTCTATTTTTAATTATTTAGAAACCATGATTTTATTTATTCTAATAATTGTTTAATTCAATTATTTAATTTATTGGTTTTGTTGATTAATATAGTAAAATTATGTAAGTGCACCAGTTCATCCTCATGTTTTAATAATTGTCAAAACACATGAAAATAGAGTAGAACACATTTTGGCAACATTACAAATGACTTGACAGCGAAAAACTATTTTTAAACTTTGAAAAATTGAGTTTTAGGTATTATGTATCGATACATAAACATGTGTATCGATACAAATGTCCTGAAATTACTTCAGACTGATTTTGTGCAATTTGTATCGATACATCTTTCACTTGTATCGATACAAAAGTGATCTCTCAGAGGCAGAGAGTCACCTGTGTATCGAATCATGCTTGCATGTATCGATACACACTCACTTCTCTCAAAAAATCAGAGAGTGCATGATGTATCGAATCATGCTTGCATGATTTGATACATATCAGTCAAGATTTCAAGAAACTGATATATGTATCGATACGTATACATCTTTGTATCGATACATAGGTCAATATTTTCAATTTGAACGCTGGTCAAAGGGTTTGTATCGATACAAACCATCATTTGTATCGATACACGTATGTTGAATTTTGCCCAAATTTGCTCAATTCTATTCTCTCTTTAAATAGCAATGTGATGTGTCATTGTAAGGAGAGGAAACTAGTGTGAAAGATTAGAAAACGCTTTGGGTTGCAAATTAAGTGAGAATTTGGATCAAAGGTTTTATTCAACACAAATTCATCATCTTCATCAAAGATTGCAATCAAAATTGAAGTTTGAGTATGGGATCAATTCAATAGAGGTTGCATTTTTGTGTGATAACGTTCGATACGGTTCGCGGTGAATCAGAATCGTAGTCGGGTTGGATTGTGTGTTGAAGGTTCTAGTTTCTCTCAAAGGATTCAAGATCGTGCTTGTCTTGAAGGTTCGACAACAAGAAACGAAGGACTCAGCTGGACGATCGAGTGCGGTTTGGCACGGGTCGGATCGTTGGAATCAGAGGGCGAAGTTTCGTTGTGTGTCGAGGTTTTGTTGCATAGTTTACTTTTTGTCTCGTTATAGGTTTATAAGATTCAATTGTAAACTGTGCACGTGTTGTTAATCATTTTTGATCTATACACTCTCAAATAACCCGTTTGGTTATTTGGGGGGAGACGTACTCGGACAAACGCGTGGACGACGCGAAATCCGGGGAACTCCCTAATCAAATCGTTGTGTGTTTCTCTATCTCTCTCTCAATATTTTACTTGTTATAATTTCATTGATTTCTTGAATCAATTGAATTTTTCATGTTCGTATTGGAACATCAAAAATTCAATTGTTATGCTTGATTGTGATTGTGCTTAATTCGATATTGTAACTTGCTTGGGACTGAAATTAGTATATAGTTTATATTCGAATTTTGGACGTTATCATTTCGAATCTTTTCATCAAACATTCAAAGGCTTATACTACTTTTCTTTTGGTCAATCGGTGCATAGACTACCGATCCGGTGGTTTTCCGCTTGCGCTTGATTGAAACAAATAATTTTTTAAAAAAAACGCAATTGTTTCGAGGTTCACTTATTCAACCCCCCCTTCTAAGTGATAGCCAAGTAGTCTAACAAGTGGCATCAAGAGCCCGGTTCGATTTTAAACAATTAAACCGAGTAATTTGTGCCAATTATTAGAAAACATGGCTTTTGCACCGAAAGGGGCGTATAATAGGGCTCCTATATTCAATGGCGATCACTTTGACTATTGAAAAAGTAGTATGCGTATTCACATCAATTCTTTTGATGGTGAAGTATGGAATGCTATTGAGAATTGTCCGTTTGTTCCAACTATCACGGATCCTCATGGCATTGTCGAAAATAAGCCTATGGCACAATGGACGGATGATGAAAAGAAAAAGGTCAATTACGATGCAAAGGCACAAAACATACTTATTTCATCCCTTGGGATTTAACAATTTTATCATGTGTCGCATTGTTCTACGGCCAAAGAAATGTGGGATACATTAGTTACTCATTTTGAGGGAACTAATGAGGTCAAAATTTCGAAAATAAACACCTTAACTCAAGAATTCGAATTGTTTCATATGCAAGATGGTGAAACCATTGCGGATATGCAACAAAGATTTGTAAAAATCACCAACAAGTTACATGGTCTAGGTAAACCAATTACAAATCAAGATGCTACTAATAAGATTTTGAGATGTCTTAATAGGTCATGGCAACCAAAGGTCACCGCAATCAAAGAAGCGAATGATCTCACAACTTTGAGTCTCACAACCTTATTTGGTAAGCTAACGGAACATGAACAAGTGCTTAATTTGTTGGAAAAGCATGAGAAAGGTGAGAAAGAGGAAAAACATAACGAAAAGAAAAAAGAAAAGGATAAGAGGTCCATTGCTCTAAAGGCCTCCAAGTCCAAGTCCAAAAAGGTTGAGCAAGTGGAGAGTAGCTCAAGCGAAGACGATTCCGATGATGAGGAAATGGGACTCTTCGTTCGACGCTACAATAGATATGTGAGAAAGAATGGGATAAGACATTCCGATGACAATCTTAAGAAGTTTCGGAAAGATAGTGGTTACCGCCGGAAGAATGAAGATGCTAGGTACTCCAAAAAGGGGATTTGCTATGAGTGCGGCCAAAGTGGTCACTACAAGCCGGATTGTCCTAAACTCAAGAGAAAAGAGAAGGAGTCATCTTCATTCAAAAAGGGAAGCAAGGACAAAGGAAAGAAAGCATATGTTGCATGGGAAAGCGGAAGCTCATCTTCCTCTTCATCATTAAGCTCTAGTTCAAGTGATGAAAGCGAAGTGGCTAATATGTGCTTCACAACTCATCATCACAAAAAGAAGGATAAAGCTCCCAAAAAGGTAAACCAAAATCCCTCTAGATCATATACCTCGTTAGAATATCATGATTTGCAAAGTGCTTTTGAGGACCTATGTAGTGAAACTAGGAAAGCTTTCAAACGATTAAAAGAGATTATAAAAGTTAACAAAGCTCTTGAAAAGAAAGTTTCCGAAACGGAAGAAGAATTGAAAGCTTTCAAGGTATCGTTACTAGAAAGATCAAATGCAAGTCATAATAATAATGATATAGTTGGTTGTGATAATTGTGCCACTTTGTCAAAAAATATTAAAATTATCAAAGACAAAGTGGAAAATTCATCAAAACCTAAAGTCTCTCATCAAGTTGATCCAAAATACTTTCAAAACACTTTGAAAAATAAAAACAAAAGTTCCAAGAATTTCAAAAAGGATCAAAAGAAGAGAGACTCACATATCACTTGTCACTATTGTTGTTGTGAAGGCCATACCATTGCAAAATGTAAAGCTAGGAAATTGTTGGTACCTAAGGGAGTATTGCAATGGATGCCAAAACTCAACAAAACTTATTTGCCTCACCAATTAGGACCCAATGAAAATTGGGTACCTCCTTCTTATGTTTAAATGTTGTAGGAAAAGTGCCTTGATAGTCTAGAAAGGAGATGGTTTCTAGATAGTGGATGTTCAAGGCACATGACGGGTGATGCCTCGCTTTTCATCAAGTTCAAAGCAAAAGAGAAAGGCTACGTCACCTATGGAGACAACAATAAGGGTACTATTCTTGGTGTAGGTACTATTGGTAATCCCTCTACTATAACCATATCTAATGTTGTACTTGTGGATAACCTTAAGCACAACTTGTTGAGTGTTGCTAAGCTTTGTGATAAAGGGTTTATAATCAATTTCAAACCAACCTTTTGCACAATCGAAAGTAACAAAGATAAGAATGTGATTCTTAAGGCTATTAGGCATGGAAATGTATACATGTTGGACCTAGAAGATAATTGCCTAAGTGGTGCTAAATGTCTCATCACCAAGAATGATGAATCTTGGTTGTGGCATAGAAGAATGGCACATCTTAATTTCGATTTACTAAATAAGATAGCTTCTAAAGATCTTGTAATCGGTCTACCTAAAATACGTTTTTCAAAAGATCACTTATGTGACGCATGCCAAATGGGTAAACAAACAAAGGCTTCTTTCAAATCTAAAAAGTTTATTTCAACTACTAAGCCTTTAGAGTTAATCCATATGGATCTTTTTGGACCATCAAGGACCAAAAGCCTTGGTGGTAATTACT
The DNA here is from genome assembly GCA_030408175.1 of Trifolium repens. Lineage (NCBI taxonomy): Eukaryota > Viridiplantae > Streptophyta > Magnoliopsida > Fabales > Fabaceae > Trifolium > Trifolium repens. Next base: position 46,446,274 of record CP125837.1, read on the forward strand.
ATGGACTGGCCGGTGATTGTAGACGATTACTCAAGATTTTGTTGGACATTATTCTTATCTAGTAAAAGCGATACTTTGTCCGCCTTTAAACAATTTGCTAAGATGATTCAAAATAAACTAGACCTTAAGATCATTTCCATTAGGAGTGATCATGGAGGCGAATTTGAAAACAATAACTTTGATAAGTTTTGCTCCAAACATGGCATTGAACACAATTTTTCGGCTCCACGAACACCACAACAAAATGGTGTAGTGGAAAGGAAAAATCGTATTCTAGAAGAGTTAGCTAGGACTATGTTAAGTGGCCTTCCTAAGTATTTTTGGGCCGATGCTATAAGCACCGCAAGTTATGTTCTAAATAGGGCGATCATTCGACCTATTTTGGACAAAACTCCCTATGAAATACTTAAGGGAAGAAAACCTAATCTTAGTCATTTACGCTCGTTTGGATGCAAATGCTTTATTTTAAATAATGGAAAGGAGAATCTTGGCAAATTTGATCCAAAAGCGGATGAAGGCATTTTCTTAGGTTATTCATTATCTAGCAAAGCATATAGAGTATACAATAAGAGGTTACAAATTGTTGAAGAATCGGTTCATGTAAACTTTGATGAGACTCTTCCGGAAGAAAACGGGAAAGGTGATTTTATTGGTACAGGTGTCGACACAATGGATATTTTGAAGGATCAAGAAGTTGGTGGAAGTGATCAACCCTCAACGGAAGTTCCAAAAGAAAAAGACGATGACCCGTCACCATCCAATAAAGATAAAGATGATGGAGGATCTTCTTCATCAAAGAATCATCACAAGCAAAGAGGAGCCGGTCTTGCAAAGGAATGGCGTACTCTAAAAGACCATCCCATTGACAAAGTCTTAGGTGATATCTCAAAGGGAGTGGCTACTCGATTTCAAATATGTAACTTTTGTTATCACTATGCTTTTGTCTCACAAGTTGAACCTAAAAACTCAAAAACCGCATTACTTGATGAACATTGGATTCTTGCTATGCAAGAAGAACTAAATCAATTTAAAAGAAATGATGTGTGGGATTTAGTACCACCTCCTCCAAGTCATCAAGTAATTGGGACACGTTGGGTTTTTAGAAATAAACTCGATGAAAACGGTATTATTATTAGGAACAAGGCACGGTTGGTAGCTCAAGGCTATAACCAAGAGGAGGGCATTGATTATGAAGAGACATATGCTCCGGTAGCTCGTCTAGAGGCTATTAGACTTTTACTAGCTTACGCATGCAATATGAATTTCAAATTATATCAAATGGATGTTAAGAGTGCTTTCCTAAATGGATACATAAATGAAGAAGTATATGTCAAACAACCACCCGGTTTTGAAAATCATGAACATCCGGACTATGTTCTCAAATTAAAGAGAGCTTTGTATGGTCTTAAACAAGCTCCTAGAGCTTGGTATGATAGACTTAGCAAGTTCTTAATTAAAAATGGATATTCAAGGGGAAAGGTTGACACTACACTCTTCATTAAACGTAAAGGAAAGGACGTCTTATTGGTTCAAATTTATGTTGATGATATTATTTTTGGTTCCACTAACCCATCACTTGTCAAGAGTTTCTCTAGTCTTATGCAAGGTGAATTTGAGATGAGTATGATGGGTGAGCTTACCTACTTCTTGGGATTACAAATCAAGCAACTAGAAGAAGGAACTTTTATATATCAAACTAAATATTGCCTTGAGTTGCTCAAGAAGTTTGGGATGACGGACTCAAAACATATGGAAACTCCTATGGCATCAACTTGTGCGTTAAGCAAAGATGAAGAAGGTAAAGATGTGGAGATCACAAAATATAGAGGTATAATCGGATCCTTACTCTACCTAACGGCATCTAGGCCGGATATTATGTTTAGTGTTTGCATGTGCGCACGATATCAATCATGCCCCAAAGAATCACACCTAAAAGCCGTAAAAAGAATTTTAAAATATTTAAAAGGTACATCAAATTTTGGCTTATGGTACTCTAAGGGGAATGATTGTTCTTTAGTAGGTTATTCTGATTCCGACTTTGCCGGTTGCAAGTTGGATAGGAAGAGTACTAGTGGAACATGTCACCTATTTTGTAATAGCTTGGTAAGTTGGCATAGCAAGAAACAAGTATCGGTTGCTTTGTCAACCGCCGAGGCGGAATACGTTGCGGCCGGAAGCTGTTGTTCCCAAATACTTTGGTTAAAACAACAACTTCTCGACTATGATTTAAAATTACAACGTGTTCCAATCTTGTGTGACAACACTAGTGCTATAAACCTCACAAAGAACCCCATGTTGCATTCAAGGACTAAGCATATAGAGATTAGGCATCACTTTCTTCGCGATCATGTAGAAAAAGGGGATGTTGTCTTTGAGCATGTGGACTCGAAAAACCAACTTGCGGACATCTTTACAAAGCCACTTGCAACGGACCCCTTTATCTTCATTCGCGGAGAATTAGGGATCCTAGATATCTCTAACCTAGAATAAGTATCATCAAACATGCACTTTATATACATATCATACTTCTTGGCAACTTGGAGTTTTATACTATGGAAAGTGCATCAACATCCTACGGTACAAGGTTAAAAAGTATCATTTCTATCCTTCTCATCTTAAAATTCACTCTCTTATGTCTATGTGCTTTTCAATACATTCATACGTTTGCTTATTTCCAAAAATTTTTGCTTTAAGATGAGTAATAATTCTTAAAGTCCATATGTATCAAATGGCAATATGTGAAATTTTGATTACTTAATATGTCTATAGCTTGCCTTGTTGCATAAATACTATTCATGTATTTCATTTCTTCATGAACATCATTATATGATATGTCAACATGAGATTATGCATTTAGTTGCATTGTTTTGTTTATTTCGTCCCATATTTTGATATGTTGATTGATTTAAAATGTCGATGTGTTACAATATTCATGCGTTGGTTTTGGTTTGTTATTCTACATTCCATATTTGTCATGAAATTTTCGTATTCGTCATTGATATATTTTGGCATATCTTTGTATGTATTTATATTGGTTAGGAACTTCTACCATATAAGTGCATTTCGACAAATGTAAGTGCACTATATGACTTTGGATTAAAATGGTTTGAACACAATACTTCTAATAGACTATCTTCTTATTTTTGATATTGTCAAAAGGGGAGAGATTTGGATGCACAAGCTAAGGATGAATAGCTAAAAGAATCTTATCTTGAACATTATTGTAAGACCCAAGATTTCATTGTATAGTTGGTTTAAGGAATAAGTAGGGTTTCGATGTGTTCATGTGGTGAAACATCGTGTAATTATTAGGTTTTGCTGAAAGTTAGTCTGTTTTGTGCTCGTGCACTGTAATTGTACAGACTTTTGTCTTGTGATCCTGTTTCTTGTATAAGAAGGTTGATGTGGATTTAGAATAACGAGTTTTGGATTATTCTTGTTTTTGGAAAAACGAGTAGGATTTTACCCGCTGATGTAAAATTTTACTGCGTCTGTTTTAAGTGAGGTTTCGGATGGGAGTTTTATATATCTGCGGGAGTGAGGTTATGCTCTGAGAATAATTTTCCAAGGTATGGAAGAAAATTTCAGTCGCGGAAAAAGATTCGACGATAAGTTTTGGAAATGTTTAACGTTAGACGTTCTTTCCGTAGGTTTTATGTTTTTGTGATTTACGTTCGTCGCGACGCGCGAGAGCTGAGTACGTGTCTTGTTTTGGAAGATTTGATTAAATCTTGTGATTATCCATAAAGCAATTTGATCCAATGGCTAGGGTTTAAGCTTGGACTTTTGACTTTGATCCAAGGGTGGATTGGCTATCAAGAGCCTTTGTCATAGTAAGGAGGTTTGGTGACTTTGTGGACTTAGAAAAACATCACAAATCTCTCTTTTCTTTCTCTCTTCCACGTGAAACTCCATTCTTTCTTAACACTTCACCAAATTTTCATTCTTCACCATTTCACTCCATTACAAGCTTGTAGGATCAAAGGGATTTTGTAGAGAATCACTTGCTTAAGGTAACCACTCTTTTCCTTTCCTTTTTGTTGGTTCAAACTCTTAGGGTTATGAGTTTTAGATTATGTTCATGAGATGGAAAGGTTAGGAATTGATTCTTGTTTCATGAAGGTTGTTCATGAGGGTTTAGTAAGCATGCTAGGCTTTGTTATTGCAATTTTCCATGAGTTTGTGAGAATCTCATGAGAAAAGTTAGGGTTTTGAAAGTTTAGTGTATTGATCAATAACATGTGGTTAGGTTGTAAGGTTTTGAAAAGAAACGTTGTTTTTGAACCTTTAGGCGAAAGGGAATGGTGTTGCATGGTTTCGTTTTAGAAAATCCGATGAAAAATATTTTGGTGTTTATGAAAATATTTACTAAGTGTTTTGTGTGGTATTTTTGGTATTCCAAGTGGTTTAAAACTCTTGAGTTATGTGGCGTTGCTTTTTGCTTTGAAAACGTGTTTGAAAATGGTTACAGGTCGGTTAAGGCCCGTAATAAAACTTGTGCATGGGTTTGGTTTTGATTTTGGAAATGAAAACCAAATAACTTGCACTCGAAGCAACCAACATACATTCGGAAATGTAATGCTTTGTTGTGAAAACGGTTGTTGGGAACCAATACTATGCGTATGTGGTGTGTTGCGTGAAAAGTTGTTTTGGGTGAAAATTGAGTAAACCAAGTTTTGCTGTTGCTGTCATGAAGAAAACCAGTTCTGTGCTGGTGTGGTCGCCCAGCGACCAGATGGTAGCTCAGCGACGAGTTGGTCGCCAGCCTTCGCCCTGGGCGTGGAAGTTCTGACGTGCCATCGCCAGGTGGTCGCCCAGCGACCTCTAGCGACCCCTGAGACCTGAAATTTTGGATTCTGATGTCCTAACTTGGTTTTTAACTTTCTAATCCCTTTTTATTAATTTTTGGAAGTGGTTGGGATTGGAAACGGGTTTTTCGAGTACTCGGAAAGTACGTAACTTATAACGCAAGAAAACGGCCATTTTTGCATTTCAAATTAGTTAAGACTTTTGCCTATTGTTTTGGGTCCTAAAAATAGTACAAATAACTCATGGGGGTTGATCAATACGGTAGTTTTTGGTATAGTATCCGAAAGAGTCGTTTTACCTTAGAAAACATTAGGTTTTTGGGGTTTTGGTGTAGTTTCAATACTATTGGTTAGAAAACAATGTATTGATAATACACTGCTTGTTTTAGGAAGCGCGTTGTGTTGTTTGGACGAGTTTTAGTAAACGGAAGCTTGCCGAGGTAAGGGCTCCACTTTATTTCCGTCTTTTAAAACGGTTACGACATGCTTGGATTTACTGTGTGTTTTGCATGTCTGAATTATGTATTCTCGTGGATGAGAAGGTGTTTATATTCACATATGTTTTGTTACCTACGCTATTAGGTTATGTGAATGTTTGCATGAGCATATATGATTGCGTACGTCAGATGGAGACTACGCGGGGTTTGTCAGATCGGACTGCCCGGTATATGCCAAGAGAATATATGCCATGCATTTCATAGTTGCGTGCCTAGGTGTATGTCTGTGTGACTTTGCCTACGTACCGGGCGTTTGTCTGTGCGACTTCGCCAAATCCTACTGGATTTTATTGAGTTGGTGGTTGTCTTGTGTGACTCACCCGGTGTTATCCCACCGTGATTGTTTTGGTATTGTCTGTGCGACTCTACCTGGTGTTATCCCACCAATAGTAGGAGGTGTTATCCCACCAGAGACCTACGCCTTCTATAGAGAGGTTGAATTCCGGAATTAAATCATGCATGTGGCGAACCAGTGATCGGTTGTCACCCCCATTGTAGAAGTCTGCATTAGGATTGGTGATTTATTTATATAAGCCCGTTGGTGGGAACTACTTTTGAGATTAAGAGCTTTCTCTTGTGTTTGTGGAATTATTGTTATGTGTACAATCGTTCGCACCGATTATATATATACATACTTTTATTTTGTGGTGACCCTTTCTTTCATTTGCGGGCTCATCCCACCCAGATGATGGGTTAGGTCGTGGAGACGACGGTGGCTGTTCCAGGCCCCAGTGAGATGTTGGAGCTTTGACTTAGTTAGACTATGCACCGGTGTGGGTTGTGCACCGTGCTTTTTGGGTTTAGGCATAGGATTCTAACTTGTTTTGTTGTAAGCTTTTGAATACTTAGACTCTGATGTGTACAAAAAAAAAAAAATTTAATGCCTTTTCTGGCCTTTGAAAAACGGGTTGTTACAATTATCTACTATGACAATCGCATTATGGCATCAACTCAGGGGGAGCGTGCTTATTGTTTGCCTTGGTGTATTTGCGTCTGTATACATATTGCTATTTTATTGCATATTAGGTATAGGCTTAGTTAGCTTATGCATAGTTTTGACAATTATCAAAAAGGGGGAGAATGTAAGTGCACCAGTTCATCCTCATGTTTTAATAATTGTCAAAACACATGAAAATAGAGTAGAACACATTTTGGCAACATTACAAATGACTTGACAGCGAAAAACTATTTTTAAACTTTGAAAAACTGAGTTTTAGGTATTATGTATCGATACATAAACATGTGTATCGATACAAATGTCCTGAAATTACTTCAGACTGATTTTGTGCAATTTGTATCGATACATCTTTCACTTGTATCGATACAAAAGTGATCTCTCAGAGGCAGAGAGTCACCTGTGTATCGAATCATGCTTGCATGTATCGATACACACTCACTTCTCTCAAAAAATCAGAGAGTGCATGATGTATCGAATCATGCTTGCATGATTTGATACATATCAGTCAAGATTTCAAGAAACTGATATATGTATCGATACGTATACATCTTTGTATCGATACATAGGTCAATATTTTCAATTTGAACGCTGGTCAAAGGGTTTGTATCGATACAAACCATCATTTGTATCGATACACGTATGTTGAATTTTGCCCAAATTTGCTCAATTCTATTCTCTCTTTAAATAGCAATGTGATGTGTCATTGTAAGGAGAGGAAACTAGTGTGAAAGATTAGAAAACGCTTTGGGTTGCAAATTGAGTGAGAATTTGGATCAAAGGTTTTATTCAACACAAATTCATCATCTTCATCAAAGATTGCAATCAAAATTGAAGTTTGAGTATGGGATCAATTCAATAGAGGTTGCATTTTTGTGTGATAATGTTCGATACGGTTCGCGGTGAATCAAAATCGTAGTCGGGTTGGATTGTGTGTTGAAGGTTTTAGTTTCTCTCAAAGGATTCAAGATCGTGCTTGTCTTGAAGGTTCGACAACAAGAAACGAAGGACTCAGCTGGACGATCGAGTGCGGTTTGGCACGCGTCGGATCGTTTGAATCAGAGGGCGAAGTTTCGTTGTGTGTCGAGGTTTTGTTGCATAGTTTACTTTTTGTCTCGTTATAGGTTTATAAGATTCAATTGTAAACTGTGCACGTGTTGTTAATCATTTTTGATCTATACACTCTCAAATAACCCGTTTGGTTATTTGGGGGGAGACGTACTCGGACAAACGTGTGGACGACGCGAAATCCGGGGAACTCCCTAATCAAATCGTTGTGTGTTTCTCTATCTCTCTCTCAATATTTTACTTGTTATAATTTCATTGATTTCTTGAATCAATTGAATTTTTCATGTTCGTATTGGAACATCAAAAATTCAATTGTTATGCTTGATTGTGATTGTGCTTAATTCGATATTGTAACTTGCTTGGGACTGAAATTAGTATATAGTTTATATTCGAATTTTGGACGTTATCATTTCGAATCTTTTCATCAAACATTCAAAGGCTTATACTACTTTTCTTTTGGTCAATCGGTGCATAGACTACCGATCCGGTGGTTTTCCGCTTGCGCTTGATTGAAACAAATAATTTTTTAAAAAAAACGCAATTGTTTCGAGGTTCACTTATTCAACCCCCTTCTAAGTGATAGCCAAGTAGTCTAACAAATTAGTCTATGGGAAATTAAGGATATTGACTCATGTGGATATGTAAGGATAAATGATGATGATACATACATCAACAATAACTACTATTATTTAGGCCATTACTAGCTATTTTGAAGTCTATGATCATGATAGGTTTTGAATTAGGCTACAAGAATAATAGAAAAACGTGGAACTGCCTATTGAGTGTGTATAAGCCACATCTCCTTCTTTCTATTGGTTCGGTTAACTCTCGAAAAACCACTTCTTATTTCTCTCAACTGCCAGCTCCTTAAATACCCAATAACTCAGCAAAATCTCTCACGTAAAATTATTCCACTCTCATAAATTCTCTAACTCATAAAAGGCATATTCTGTTGAAGCTATATTTCTTCACCAACACTTCCCTTATTTGTACCAACATCAATTCTTAGTGGAATTCCTAGTCTCAGAGAAACGTTAAGCATTTGACTGTCCGGTGGATCGTAGGATATTTTAGAGTCAGAATTGTTGTAAGGAAGTCCTCCAGATAAGGGCTTTTTCCCCATACATTCATATTACGTAGGACTATGTTGTGAGATGATAGTAGATCCTTTATCACTTAAAAAAATGGAAACTTAACTTTACTCAAAAGAAAATTAATTAGTAGAAGTAATCATGAAAGAAAAATATAAAGAGAAGGAGTAGGATATATTAATGCTTCCTGGTTTGGTTCGGTGCTCATGTTTAATTTTGATATATTGTTAGCTATGTTCTCATTTGATTAGATTTCATGTTTCGTAGAGTATTATATTGCTATTATTTTTGTGTTTGATTGTTTTGGTGTATTGAGTGCTTGTTTTCAATTCTGCTCATATAAAAGCTCCAAGTTGTGTTGATTCATTGAATAAGCTACCTATAAATTAATTATTTGATATACATACAATATGCTGTCTCAATTCGTATGGTGAATAAGCAAGTGAACTTTGACCATTTTATGTATACACATATTGTCATGTTGATTTAAACCGTGAAGATGAAGTTTATTGATTTGTCCTATTGTTTGTTTAGTATAAGCCGAGGCAAATATTATAAGTGCAAAGAGTATCGGTGTTTGATTTATGGAAGCAGATTATGATTGGTTTATTTAAGAAAATGGATTTTCTTATCTCATTGAGAGATGCATCATATAGGATGTGTATAGAAGAGTATTTTAGAGCCTTTGTGGCAAGTCTTAGGGCCTTTGTGGCAGGAGCCTTTGTGGCAGGTTTTATTTTTAGCCTTTGTGGCTGGATTAATACTTTTTAGCCTTTGTGGCTTGAGCCTGTGTGGCTGGTTTTTCCCATTGGTATGGGCTTTCTATTATCCGGATCATTTGTGTCTCATATAGAGGTGTTCTAGTCGCATTGCATTACATATAAAAATAAAATAATATAATGATTGTGAACTATATTGCTTTTGTATAGTTCTTATATTTGTACTCTGATCAACAAACTTTATTTTTGAAAAACTAATAACTATACTTTTCTATAAGATGAAGTGTTTTATTATTGTTTTATGATGTATTCTTGCGGTCAGTATGATTCAATGTGGATAAGGAAATTGACCCTTACAACTAACATTTTAGGTACTTCCGAAGGAAGCTATGATTGAATGTGATGCTTGAAGCGCTTATGTACGTGGGCAAATGGGTTTTTGCAAATTCAGTACCTTATGTAATAAATAAGCCGTCGCGGCATGCTATCTTTATTTCAATTCATTTTAGCATTTGAACTTTTAGAAATGCGGATATGGATTTTCTTCCGCTAGGATTTTCGAACTACCGTTTTAATTTCAATTCAATTAAGTTATGTTTCTTTTGGATTTCAATTTGGTCATTGTTATACTACTCTTTACAAAAAAAAAAAAAGCTGCACTTTCTTCTAATTATTAAATAATATCTTTGAAAAATCCGGGACGTTACACGAACCTATCCTCTGTAATGGAGGAAATGTCTCAAGCTAATGAGAGGCTAAACAAGCGCTGCTTGGGAGGCAACCCAAGGATAAGTATTTAAATTCAGTATTTTCAATTCAGTAATTTCAATTCAGTATTTCATTTTAGTTTTTCAATTCAATAAAGTATGCCTAGAATTCCGCATGTCATCTTCATCTGTTAACAACCCTTTTCAAACTTACAAAAAAAAAATTAATAACTGTTTGCTGTTTATTATCTAGTGCATGATAAACTGTTATAGGTAAGATTGCGGCGAAGTAAGTTATAAATGTTGATGAGCCGAATTTCACGCCTTCATACAGAAAACCAAAGGTGATTGCTCCGAAGTGTGAAGTTCGGGAGACAACGAGACGAGTGATGAAGCTGGTGTCTGTGAGACAAGTGTTCAACTTTCAGATACCTAAGCCATGTGAGGATTTGAGCCAAATATTTCCAAACGGTATTACCACTTTCTTTCGAATTACTATGAGAGTACCGTGCACTTGTTTATTTTCTAGAACTTGCTCTAATTCTCTGCCGACTGGTTAATTTGATATTATATGCATTGAGGCAATTGTTTGTTATCACCCAGAGCCTTTTCAAGCCACCCTTTATTATATTATACCCTTTGCTAGCCAATTTTGAGCCGTAAAAAAAAATAATTATCTCTTTTGTTTCGGTGACAAACCACGTTACAAGCCTATAGACCAGAAAAACAATGAAATTACCCTCTTTGGAGTTAAGGTAATAGTTCTCAAGTCTTGGCAAAAAAATAAGTTTGGGGTTGCTCATGGAACTAGCAACGTTTAAGTTTGGGGTGGGTATACGGAGAACTATCACTACAAAAAGAAAAATGAAAAGAGACGGGAAAACATCAAAAATTCCCTAAAAAATAGTCTCATAAAAAAAATGAATGAAAAAGAAAAAAAAAAGAAAGAGCCAAAGGGCAAAGAAAAGAACAATACAAAGACACATCCGGTTCTTAATCTCTGATACCAACACAAAAAAAGGCACCCTAAGGAACAAACGTTGCGTACACAAAAAGGAACAACAAAGTAGAACTTAACTCCAATGTTTGGCCTACTATTCCCAAAAATGTCCTACCTTGACCTAAGCCACGTTATAACCCTTAAAAGACCTCCAAAAATGCATGTATATTGAATTTTGACTGGTTGCTTAGAGTTCTTGCAAGCCTATGGTAAAATGGAAGGTTGTACGATGATTGAGAGATAACCCTTTCAATTATGAGCGAAAAACACAAATGTGAGAGAGAGAAAAAGTTGAACATGGACTCTTGTGGGCATTTGTCCGATTTGCTACTATTGACGTCTCCTGAGCCTAGCAGGACTGAGCATGATCGCGGCGGTAAGAAATCGGCGGTACCATTGCTGAAATATAAAGCACGGTTGTCAAATTCCTATCATCTTTATTTATCTCTTATTTTTCTAACGATCTTGTCTGACAGCATGTTACTTGAGGACAAGCAACAGTGTAAGTTTGGGGTTTTGATGACAGGAATTTCTATGGTATTTTTAGTATTAGTAGTAAAATGACCAAGACAGACCCAAATACGAAGGAAAACCTACAAAATCAGGAAAAAGCATCAAGACAAGGTCTAGGATGTCAAAAGACAAGAAAAAGCCCAAAAGGTGAAGAAATTGAGCATTCCTTCGCAGCACGATGACTCTCATCGTGCCACGATGGAAGCAGCTTGTTTGCCAAGAAAACAGAAGAAATAAATCTGAAGAAAATCTTCCATCGCAGTACGATGCATCACAACGCAGTACGATGGAGTAACTTGGTGCCCAAGCTGATGAAATGCACAGGATCAGTTATAAAATTGAACTGAATCTTCACATCGCAGTACGATGTGCTCATCGCAGTGCGATGCCTTGCTGAGGCCCATTACGAAAACTATAAATAGAGCCTCCCATTCATTGTTAAAATCATTCAGAAATAGTAGAGCATTCTCTACTATAAGGAGATGTTCAGAGGAGCTCTATTGGGCATAGTTTTCTCCCCTTACGGAAAACTAACTCAGCAAGGTATGTTTTCTTTAGGCTTTTATGTTTAGGTTATAATTTCTTTATTGTAATTTAAATATGTAGTCTTTTGTAATAGATACCTTAGGTTGTGGTGGAGAAGATGAACTCCCCAATGAATATTTGGAGTCTGTGACTGAGTCTAAGTTATAATAAATGATATTTAAGTATAATGTTTGTTATTTACTTTCATGCACTTAATAACGTTTCTCATAATCTGGCCGGATAAGCGGGAGCGCCCATAGAATTGATATTAGGTTTTTAACTTAATATGGTCCGGAACTAGTAGTAAATAATGCTAGGTGTATAGAGACGGTAACGTCCTGAACTAGTCGTGAATGAGCGGTTAGAGGAGGAATCATGAACTAGGTGTGAACTGAGCACTTAGATGATGAATAGCCCGATACTAGGATCTAGAGGTTAATTGGTGAAGATAATAATGCATGTTTATAAACAACTCACTTAGTAATTAGGGTATGTGACACATCGAGGTTAGGCTCTCGTAGGTGCCTTAGTTATGAACGTAGGGAAACTTTAATAGACATAGTGTAACAGTAACGTGTTACTACAACAAGGAAAAGTCACCGCCGAACATTAATCTGAATAACTATGTTATACACCGGTCATGCCAAATATGAAGAATGGATAGAGTCCAACCACCATACCTATCCTCTATATTTCTTGAATCTATATTTATACATTCTGTTATTTATTTTATCGCAAGCATTACGCTACTTTTTATAAAACTTTTTTCCAAAAACCCAAAGCGAATGCAAACTATCCAAACTTAAATAACGCTAGTGAAGCTTCGGCACGATCCCTGTGGTTTCAGACTCATTCTAGACACCTAGAGTGTGAATTATTACTCGACGACAGACTGGTGCACTTGCCAGGCCGTAGTCAGATGCCTTGGTGAGAAAGTTACATTTCCCTTTGTGGGGGAAAGTTCTTCTCGTAGAGAGCTTCCTTGCCTTCCTTGCTCCCCCTTGCTCTTAAGAGACTTGGATACTTTTCAGAGAATTTAACTGTATTTTTCTGAATTAATAATTGTGAAGCAGAAGAGCTCTATTTATATATTTTATTTTGGACTCGGGCTTTGGACAATCATACCACGATGTGTCTCATCGTGGTACGATGAAGGCGGTTTGCTTCTATTTTTTCTGCGCTGATCTTTTAATTTTTGAACTTATCTATCGTGCCACGATGGAGTCTCATCGTGGTACGCGCTTCTTTCACCCCTTTTTGTTCTCTTTTTGGTATTTTCTTGTATTTCTTGTCTTCTTCAGCAAGTAATTCATTTCTTCAGGCTTTTTTCTTGTAATTGGTCTTCAAAGTCTTCAACTGCTACTAATTAACCATTAAAAATACTAAATAAATTTATGTCATCAAATAGTTAAGTTATGAGTAGCTAAATTCTTTGGTTAGGTTATCTAGGTGAAAACCCTTATATGTATTTGAAACATGGAATTGGTTATGAGAAAGATTATATAACTTGCTACCACCTTATTTTCTCTATTTACTTGCATACTTTTATACAATTTATAAGTAGATGTATTTATGAATTGAATTCTAAGTATTAGGAATGATCTGTTAAAAGAGACTTAATACTCGACTCTGAAGTAAATAAGGCTAACGTGTACGGACCGACAAGAACTGCCGAGTTAGAGGCTCAAAGATTAACTCGCTCACTTAGTTAATTTTTGTGTGATATAGGTTAAACTAACGCTAGAAGAGTAATTTGTATAGGTATCAAAACGTGACAGCAAGTCTTCCATCAGATAGATTTAGTTTATACATTTGCAATAGAGGTGTCATTTGATGCAATGAGCACAGTACACCATAACTGTTAATATGCTACGGAAATAGTGTTAGACTACTTGGCGATCACTTAGAGGGGGGTGAATAAGTGACTCTATCTACACAATGAGTTTTTTTAAAATATTTTCGAGTACGCGGAAGTCCACCGGATCGGTAGTCTACTTTGCACCCTTCGATCAAAGGAAAGGTAGTATAAGCCTTGAAGCGTTTAATGATAAGACTTAGAAATGTTCGTGTGCAAAATACTCAAATTAAACTATTCACTTAAAACAGCCCAATCAAGTTATTAGGTATATGAATCTAATCCAATCACAATCAAGATGAGTATCAATTGAATTTCGGTGCACACGTACGAACACGAAAATTCAATTGATTAACAATTAAAACAATTATGCAAAGTAAAAGATTAGACACAAGAGATGATTAGGGAGTTCCCCGACTTTCGTGTCATCCTCGCGGTCGGCCGGGTACGTCTCCCCCCAAATAACCAACCGGGTTATTTGAGCGTATATTGATTAAAAAAGATGAACTCAAGTGCACAATTTACAATCGACTCTAATAACACTATATTGAATCAAAAGTAAACTATGCGAATAAACCTCAACAACAAACGAAGCTTCGCCCTCTGATTCCAACGATCCTTCCCGTGCGAAGATCCTCGCAACGATCGTCCAGCCGAGTCCTTCACTTCTTCGTTGTTGATCCTTCAAGATATCGCACAATCTTGAACCCAAGAGAGAAACCCAATCCTTCTTCACAAATCAACTCGATCACGTCTCTGATTCACCGCAAGCCGTATCGAACGTTATCGATCAAATGTGCAATCTCTATTCGAATGATCCCATACTCAATCTTCAATTAATTGCAACTTGATGGAAGATGATGATCTTGTGAAGAAAAACTCTTTGATCCAAATTTTTCACCCAATTTGAATCCAAAGTGTTTTTCAAAGCTCTTTCACTTTCTCACAGGTTCTCTCTTACTTACAATAACAAAGCACATTGCTATTTATAGAGAAAATAGAATTGAGCAAATTTAGGCAAAACTTAACATACGTGTATCGATACAAATGATGGTTTGTATCGATACAAACTCTTTGACCAGCGTTCAAATGTGAAAAATTGACCTATGTATCGATACAAACACGTGTGTGTATCGATACATACATCAGTTTCTTGAAATCTTGACTGATATGTATCGAAGCATGCAAGCATGATTCGGTACATCATGCACTCTCTGTTTTTCTGAGAGATATAGGTGTGTATCGATACATGCAAGCATGATTCGATACACAGGTGACTCTCTGCCTCTGAGAGACCACTTTTGTATCGATACAAATGATATATGTATCGATACAAATTGCACAAAATCAGTCTGAAGTAATTTCAGGACATTTGTATCGATACACATGTATATGTATCGATACATAATACCTAAAAATCAATTTTTCAAAGTTTTAAAAATAGTTTTTCGCTGTCAGGTCATTTGTAATGTTGCCAAAATATGTTCTACTCTATTTTCATGTGTTTTGACAATTATTAAAACATGAGGGTGAACTGGTGCACTTACAAATAGGACTATGATTGCAAGTAGAATATAACGCCAATTTCCAAATAAGCATTAGGGAACTAATCTAGAAATACCTAACCAATATTTCACTCCTTGATCTCTGAACCTGATTGTATCCAACTATCTTTATTTTCTGTTTATTGTTTTATCCAATTATTAAGCGAATGTAAACTATCATAAGTTCCTAAACGAAACTATTTATCTTGACACGATCCCTGTGGAGACAAATCTTTATAAATATTATTACTCGACGACTGACTGGTTCACTTGCCAGACTGTAGCCAATTTTTTGGCGTCGTTGCCGGGGATTGTGTTTGCAAGGCAACTAGCGTACTTTAGAAACTTTACTTTATTTTTCTGTTTCATTATTTCAAAAACATTAAAAAAAATGAAAAAAAATATTCTTTTGAAAATATTAAACTCACAGTCAATTCTGACCAGGACAAGGCTTGGTATATAAGCGATCTTTATGAGTTCTGTAACAGCCGTATTTTAATAAATAGGATTTTTGTGTGATTATTTAATTATTGTTTATTTATGTGAATATATGTGATTTCATGATTTTATGAATAATTATGTTTTGGATAAGTGAAGGGTATTTTGGTGATTGGAGAGTTGCTAGAGAATTAATGGCAATTTGGTAATATCATAGGGAGGGGTTGATGTCTTGTAGAAGAATTAATGGCAATTGTGTAAATAGTACAAATATTAGTAGTAAGAGTAAGCCTAAACTATGAATCTGACTCAGAAGATGAGTTCCTTGAAACTGAGAAAATAGCTGAAGACATGATTGGATTAGGATTTGATCATCCCTTCAAAAAGGCTGAATCTACTCCAGAAAAGGTAACTCCTCCTTTACAGAAGCCTAAGGACCAGATGTCAGGCCAAAAGTCTCAACATCCTGCTCAACACAAAGAAAGGATCATAGACCTCATAGACCACATATCTCAGCACTGTGAACATACCAAGAAAGATATGACAAGCCAAATGTCTCAACATCCTGTTCAACACACAGACAGGATCATAGACCACACATCTCAGCACTGTGATCATACCAAGAAAGAGATGTCAAGCCAAATGTCTCAACATCCTGTTCAGCACATAGACAGGATCATAGACCACACATCTCAGCACCACGTTCGGACCAAGAAAGAGATGTCAAACCAAATGTCTCAACATTCTGTTAAACACAAAGACATGATCATAGACTACAAGTTTCAACAATCTGTCCAAACAAAAAGGAAGATGTCAAGCCACATGTCTCAACATCTTATTCAACATAAAAGGAATGGGAACATAGGTCAGCTTCACAAGCAGCAGAAGAAGCACATACCTAGACCACATCTTAAGAAGCTATACTCCCTAAATAGAAGAGCTTTCAATAGATGTGATCATTGTGGTAGGTCTGGGCATGTTATGAAAGAATGCTTCAAAATTCATGGCTATCCTCAAAGATCAAGATCACCCAGGAAGAATGAAAAGAAGATTCTTGTTCAACAAGAAAAGTGCCAGGAGACTCAAGTCAAGAAAGTATGGAGACCAAAAGAAGATTCAAAACTAAAAGCTCATACTTGTATCAGGCTATCCTCATATGAAGACTGGTACTTTGACAGTGGATGCTCCAAACACATGACTAGAGATAGAAAATACCTTAAGGAATTAAGGCCTTGCTCCAAAGGAAGTGTTACTTTTGGTGATGGTGCTAAAGGTAGAATCAAAGGTATATGCAAGCTAAGAGATCCCAGCTTACCATACCTAGACAAGGTTCTACTAGTTGAAGGACTCACTACAAACTTGATAAGCATTAGTCAACTATGTGAACAAGGACTAGATGTGTACTTCAACAACTCTGAGTGCATTATTGCTAATAATCAAAAGGTAGTGATGAAAGGTGTCAAGGCAAGGGACAAGTGCTATAAGTGGACTCCTCCCAACAATAGTCCAAAAATAGCTTGCTTGACAGTCAAGGAAGAGAATGACCAGATGTTCTTCCAGATGTCCCAACATCTGTACACTCGTTAGGAAGTTGAATCACTTCAACCTGAACGTGGAAAAGGAACTATAGAGTTCCACACGTCCAAAAGCGTGTAGAACATTAAGTGACGGGTGTCATACCCTAAATTTTGCCCACTTTTTTTTTTATTTGATCTTTTTGTCGTTTATTTTGAGTCGGTCCATTTTTAATACATATGTGTCGGTATATTTTATTTTAATCAAAGTTAGAGTCATTTTAACTGACCAAAAATCAAAAGGGTCTATTTCTTTTACCGTTTTATTTCTATTTATTATTACTATCTTTTTTCTATTACCATATTTACTCCATTTATTTCATTTACTACTTATTTCAAACTACCTTTTATTTCTATTTTTAAACCACTCATTATCATTATAATTATTACCACTATTTATTATCATTAATGATTATTATTTATTATTATTATTATTATTATATAAAACAAAAACAACAAAAAAAGAAAAACAAGCAAGCTAATGCTTGCGTTTCCCCCTTCCCCCCATTTTCTATTATTATTATTATTATTATTATTATTATTATTATTATTATTATTATTATTATTATTATTATTATTGTTGTTATTATAACTAAAAAAAAGTCAAAAAAGAAAGGAAGAAACAAGAACAGCACGCCTTGTCCAATTTTTTTCTTCTGATTGTCAGACTAGGATATAGCCTTTCGGTGCAGAACAGAGTTTGATGAGAAGAAAATTGAGGGTAGTTTCACATACTATAGAGTCTTATAAGTTTGATAAATTTGAAATTCATTCACACTATCTAATTGCACTATAAATAGATGTTGAATTGGAAAGGAAAAGGGGGGGAGAAAAATATCAAAGAAACAAATCATGTACTCCCCCTCAACATATTAGAACCACCATTTTTTTCAAAACCACTATAATCACAACCAATCACCAACACCTTCTCTTTCACATAAACCCATCAATCTCCACTTTCAAAACTATCCATCAACAACCTTAAACCTTGATTCAAATCACCATCCAAAATCAAAAGAAAAATAAAACAGAAACGGAAATAAAAACTAGAGTAGAGAAACCCCAACAACAACAACAAACAAACCCACAAAATCAAAGCCAAACTTAAACCCACAAACTCAAACTTTTGAATCCCAAAATAAAAAGAACGGAAATGGAGGAAGAGAGAATGTGAGAGAGAAGCTATGAGTTAGAGAGAGAAAAGAAATGAGAAAATGAATGAAATGAACAGAGGTCGGGTATTTATACCCCTCCTCTTCTGTTTGGTTTTCGCATTTTTTGATAGCTCATATACATTTAATGTTAGCTTGGTATCACATGCCCATGCGTGGCTCGGTTGGCTAAGAGATGAGCTTGTGAGCTGAAGTACACGGGTTCGCCCCCTGGTGTAGACATTTCCACCAATTTTTACTCTTTTTTTTTTGGTTATTTTCTGTCTGTTGGGCTTTAGGCCCATATCTGCCAATACACCCCCAGGACCTTTCTGCTAATTTACTTCTTGATCTCAGGTTTGCACCCCCTCTGCCTTTGTTTTATTTTATTTAAATTAAGTCATTTAATTTATTTTTACTTGTTTATGTTGTTTATATATTTATATTTTCAAACTCAAAAAAATACAAAAAAAGCCAAAAAAATATAAAAAACACAAAAATATCTTTTACAAAAAAAACATATAAAAATGTCAAAAAAGCAATTCAAGCACATCAAACTAATTTTCTTGTCGATGGCGCAATCGAATCAAAAACAAATATCTTTTCATAAACGAATGATGTTTTAACCGTTCTAACGTGATACAAACAACGCTTAAGCCTCCCACGCGTGAGCATACAAGCATACGCTTAACCACTAGAATGCGATTTAAAACATCATTCTCAAAAAAATCAAACAAACATTTTTTGCCCAAGCGCGACCAAATCATTTTTCACAAGTAAAATCAACAAACGCACAAACATTTTCTACAAAGAACTACGTAGCTTTGATTTTCCCATTGCACTCGGGAATACGTAGGAGCGGGATCCAACAACCGTCAAGCACACTAATAAAAAAATAATTTTTCCCCCCTTTGTAAATATTTTATTAATTAATGAAAAACATGCAAACAATTTAAAACACTTTTTAACCCTGAGCTAACTAGAAGGTTCCCGTTGAGTACAACGGATGTGAGGGGTGCTAATACCTTCCCCTTGCATAACCGACTCCCGAACCCGAAAATGGTTGCGATGACCATTCCTTTCCATCTTTCAAGGTTTTATCGATATTTTCATTTTCCTTTGGGAATGAATAAAGTTCGGTGGCGACTCTGTGTTTCATTTCGCGCGTATTTACGCTCGGGCATTTTTCGCGGCGCGACAACGGGGTGGCGTGCAGAAGGATTATAACGTTAATCATCATTACTTCTGCACAATAAACAAGGTAACATACTACCTAAGTTCCGTCTATAAAAAGCCACCAAGATCATCACTTGTGCTATCACACACGCTTAGACATCTGGTACAACATCTCTCAAACCTTCTCAAAAGAAATCTTCTTCAAAGAAATTCTGAACAAACAAGAGTCAAGAAATCACAATGAGCTCAAACAACCAAGCAATCAACAAAGGCGAACGACCTAGTGATCAAGCTAGGGTTTCAGACTCAACCATCAACCAACAAGAGGTTGATCTTGACAAACTAATTGTTCCCATAGGAAAGAGAACTACATCAAGGAAGAGGAGAAGTAGCAAATTAGTCGGGCCCTTCACTAATCCAGCACATAGTGAAGAATCCAAAGAAATGTAACATCCCATTTTATTTATTAGTCGTTTAAGTTTAATTATTTGTGTTTTAGTGAGGTAGAATATTTTATTAGTCGATAGTGTAAGATAATTAGTTTTACCGCGAAATATTAGTTAACGAGCGAGTTTACCGTGTTAATGGGCCTTAAGCCCATTGGGCCTTAGACCATAGTGGCACGCTACTTAAAGGCAAGTTAGTAAGAGAAAGTCATTTTCTCATGTTCTTGGAGAAGTAGAGAGAAGGAAGAGAAGAGCTAGGGCAAGAGTAAGAGGGGAGAATCAAGAGGAAGGACTAGAGTTTTCAACCGATCTCAGGTAAGAGAGTAGATTCATAGTCATGAGTGATCCGAGAAATGGGAGAATGTCGATTTCTCCGTTCCCAAACTTTCTTCACTCATTTTCGTTTTGGGGTGGAAGATTTTCTTAAAGAAAGTTGATTTTGTTGTTCCTAACATGTTTAATGAACCTATACTATGATGTGTATACGAATTTAAAGGGGAAAATGGGAATTTGTAGATGTTTGAATCAAGTTTTATGAGTTTTTGAGTAAATGTGTAAATTCTTACTTTATGGTATGAAATGGTGCAGATCTGTGAATCTAATGGTGTTTTTATGTGTATAATCATATGTGTTAACTTATAGGAAGCTCATTTATGATTTATAACATGAAAATAAAAATGGATATTTTTAAGTGTCTTTATCCATGAACATGCTTGGTATTCTGCATAATAGAAGGAGTATTATCTGTAGAAAGTATTCTGCATGATAGAAGAGGTATTACCTGTAGAAAGTATTCTGCATGATAGAAGGGGTATTACATGTAGAAAGTATTATGCATGATAGAAGGGGTATTACCTGTAGAAAGTAATCTGCATGATAGAAGGGGTCGTCTTACCTATAGAAGGGATTCTGCATGATAGAAGGGGTCTTACATGTAGAAGGGGTATTGTAATGGGTCTTAATCCTAACATTTTTGGATGATTATGATATGATGTGTTGAATTTTACATGTGATTGGAGTATAATAACATGTTTCATTGGTATTCTTTTGCAATGATTAATTATTAGTATTGATGTTAATTGGAGTATTGAGTATGTGTATCTAAATTGCAAATTATCTTGGTGATGGAGTAAGTGGATTTGTGTTCTACTTAATTTATGGAGATGTCTAATACCTAGTGTATTGACTATGTGTGAGTATTCATGAGCATACATGCATTCATGAATTGTATGCGGAGTTAGAATTTTATAATCTAAAAATGGAGAATTATCGAGTTATATGTAACTGATAATGGAGAATATTAGAGGGCAGATACTCTAATAAAGACGAATGGTACCACATGCATTAGTTGTGTCTAGGGTGACATGACATTGGTTGTGACATTAGATGCATTAGGAGAATGTGGATTTATGTGTTAAGTGGTGCATTTATGTGTTAAGTGATTATTTGTGTTTGTGTGGTGAATCTTGAATACTTGTATATGTTTTAAGATTGTGTTGATGAGTTAGAGTTGAGTTATGTTTATAATTTCATTGGAGTAGTAAGTGTACCTTATGCTTATGATTTGTTGATTATGTGATCTAACTCTCTTATTTGGTGTTAATTTACTGAACTTTGGGGTTTAGATTCCCAGGTTGACAGATCCGCTCAGTGATAGGAGATTGTGCTTTGAGTAGCATACCTTTTGGTGAGGAGTTTAGCAGTGCTACTCCTAGATTTGATTAGCTCTGATGAGTTGTATATGGTTATGCTCTGATATTGTAACACCGAGTCGGGATCGCTTGTTTTGTATCTGAATCCTAATATTTACCTTGCTAATCATGTAATTATACTATTAACATGTGTTGGAAACTTGGTTAATACTTGATGCCATTTCCAATTGTTTTAATGATGATGTTATAAGTTGATTGATTTAGAAGATGTTTACATTCTTAAGCTTTATAATTGCTTGGTTTATTTCCGCTGATGTGTTAATTGAATGAAATTGTATGCATGCTCGAATATGTATTTATTCAGTTCCGTTTTATGATCAATTTTATTTTGTAACGCCTTAATTTGCTAAGTGTGTGTTTGTTTATATTTAATAAATACGCGCTTGAGGGGTTAGGGTGTTACAAGAAACATCTCCGCTAGAAGCCCAATCATCGCCAAAAAGGGTTGAAGAGCAAAATCTTGATGAAACTCTGAAGAACTCCACTCAGAAAACAAATATTGAGCCTCAGACAGAGAATGAGAAGAATGGTGGAAAAGATGTCACGACAACCAGCTCCAACATCAAGGATGTCGAAACAAATGTCTCAACATCAGAAGACACGACATCCAAAGAACAACCAATGGAAGAAGATCCAAAGGGAGCTCAGGAGAAATCCATCTCAAAAGATGAAGAAGAAGAAGGCTCACAATCTCTAGAAGTCGTAGAGATTAATGAAGAAACAGAGAGCGAAGAAGTGGTTCCCAAAAGAACTCAATCAGTGGCTGATAGAGTAAAGAGGAATAGGGGGAAGAAGGTGGAGATTCCCAAGTCCTACTTAAAGGAAAAGCCTCAGAAAAGAAAGAGGAAACCAGAATCCTCAAGTGAGTTTGAGCCTGATGTCGAAGACGATGTCCCAGACATCATGTCAAAGAAAAGGAAAGTTGCATCCTCAACATCCTTCCATACTGAAGACAGAGGACAACGATGGAAGATAGTAGTTCAGAGGAGGATTGCTACTGAAAGGGAGTTAAGCACTGAAGCTCTTTCCTACAAAGAGGTTATCACTCTTCTTGAAGAAGCAAAAGTCATGAAGACAGTGATGGGGGTTGGAAGGTGCTACGAGAAGCTTGTGAGAGAGTTCATCACAAATCTCACTGAAGAATGCACTAAGGAGGAAAGTGATGACTATCACAAGGTACAACTAAGGGAAAAGAACATTGACTTCTCTCCAACAACAATCAACAAGTTTCTGGGAAGGAGTGTTGAAGCTGAAAGCAACAAAATCCTCTCAATGGACAAGATTGTTGAAGAAATTACCTCTGGTCAAGTTAAGCAATGGCCCAAGAAAGGACTGTTACCAACATCAAAATTAACAGTCAAGTATGCAATTCTCAACAGGATTGGCACAGCTAATTGGGCCCCAACAAATCACAGCTCAGGTATAACTCCAAATCTGGCAAAACTCATATATCTCATTGGAACAGGAAAGAAATTGGACTTTGGCAAACATGTCTTCGAACAGACCATGAAACATGGGGAAACCAATGCAACAAAGCTGCCAATAGCCTTTCCAAGCTTGATTACTGAGATAATTCTTAGTCAGCAACCAAGCATTCTGCTTCCTGAGGAATATGAAAGTAGAAGACCTCCACCAATATCCTTCAATCGCAAGCTGTTTGCTGAACCACATGTCCCAGACATTGAGTTCAAAGAAAAAGAAGCAGTTGAGACCTCAGCTCCACTAGACAAAAGCTCACAGAAAAAGGTGCTTGCTGAGCTTATTCAAGTATCTAAAGAGCTGGAGGAAACTATCAAATCAAGTATTATCAGAAAAACCTGTGTGGATCACTTGATATTACAACTGACAAAGAATCTTGCTGAGAATGAAGGAGATGCTCAAGCTGAGGCTGAGCAAGAAGAAGAGGAAGAAGTTTGAAGAACAGACCCTGAGTAATGTAGGAAAATAAGTACTTTTGTATTTTTCCTTTCTGTTCCACTTCTTGTAATTGTGGCCTACCAAATGTCCAGACATTGGAGGCTTTGACATCCGGCACTATGTGTGCACTTTTTGTAAGATGTTTCTCTCTTTTAATCAATGAAGTATTTTCCTTTAAACCTTTGTCAAATTATGGTAAAAAGGGGGAGAAATAATTGATGATAAGAATAGCTCTTTGGCAAGAAGAATCTTCTCTTGCTTTACGGATGAATAATAGCAAGCTTTAAAAAAAATAAAAACTAAAAAGCTATGCTAAAATAGGTGTGTCCAGAGCATAATTTAAATGCTCAATTTGAACCTTTAAAAGGTCTAGTAAGTCTTGATCACTCTGATTAAGTACTTTCCGCTGCAACTCAAGACTTTGGTTCACTAAGTCACTAGGTATCTCATCCCTGGACTTAGAAAATTCATTGTAATGGATCATATGAAGACCAGACTAAGACTGTCTCATACTAGAATAGGTTCATCACACATTCAAGATTAAAAGAAGTCTTGGAAATTGATGTTAGACTACTTGGCGATCACTTAGAGGGGGGTGAATAAGTGACTCTTTCTACACAATGAGTTTTTCAAAATATTTTCGAGTACGCGGAAGCCCACCGGATCGGTAGTCTACTTTGCACCCTTCGATCAAAGGAAATGTAGTATAAGCCTTGGAGCGTTTAATGATAAATTGAATTAGGTTATGTATTGCAATCAAATTACTTAAGATAAACCACACAAGTTCCAACAATTCAAGTTATACACAATCACAATTCAAGACAAATTCAATTGAATTTTGATGAACACTTACGATCACAAAATTCAATTGACCAATTAATGATAATTCGAAAAGTAAAGAGTGTAAGGAAAGAAGAACGCAAATAGTTGATTAGGGAGTTCCCGCAGCTTTCGTGTCGTCCTCGCGGTCGGCCGGGTACGTCTCCCCCCAAATCGTCAAACGGACGATTTGAGCGATTTTATTAAAAACGCTTTAGTGCACAATTTACAAAGACTCGAATAACCCTATATTGAATCTAATGCAAATTGAGCGATACAACCTCAACACCTCGCGAAGCTTCTACCTCTGATTCCAACGTTCCAATCTTGCGCCGTCTTCGAACCGAAAACCCCCGCAACGGACGTCCAGCTGATTACCTCGCTTCCTCGATGTTGAACCTTCAAGATATCGCACAATCTTGAACCCTTGATGAGAACCCAAACCTCCAACGCAATTCAACCCGATCGCAATTCTGATTCACCGCGAATTGCACCGAACGTTATCCACCAAATCAACTAAGAACCCTTGATTGATCCCATACTCAATCTCAAATTGGAAGTGATTTGATAGAAGATGATGAACTTGTGTTGAATAAGTCTTTGATCCAAAATCTCTCTTAAATTTTGATCAAATGTGTTTTTCAGATGGATTCTCATCCTTACAACAAAAACTCATATTGCTATTTATAGAGAAAATAGAATTGAGCAAATTTAGGCAAAACAGAACAGACTTGTATCGATACATATGAAGGTTTGTATCCATACAAACCCTTTGACCAGCGTTCAAATGTGAAAATTTGACCTATGTATCGATACAAACACGTGTGTGTATCGATACATACATCAGTTTCTTGAAATCTTGACTGATATGTATCGAAGCATGCAAGCATGATTCGATACATCATGCACTCTCTGGTTTTCTGAGAGATATAGGTGTGTATCGATACATGCAAGCATGATTCGATACACAGGTGACTCTCTGCCTCTGAGAGACCACTTTTGTATCGATACAAGTGATATATGTATCGATACAAATTGCACAAAATCAGTCTGAAGTAATTTCAGGACATTTGTATCGATACACATGTATATGTATCGATACATAATACCTAAAAATCAATTTTCCAAAGTTTAAAAATAGTTTTTCGCTGTCAAGTCATTTGTAATGTTGCCAAAATATGTTCTACTCTATTTTCATGTGTTTTGACAATTATTAAAACAAGGGAATGAACTGGTGCACTTACATTCTCCCCCTTTTTGATAATTGTCAAAACTTTGCATAAGCTAAACTAAGCCTATACCTAATATGCAATAAAATAGCAATATGTATACAGACGCAATTACATCAAGGCTAACCATAAGCACGCTCCCCCTGAGTTGATGCCATAATGCGTTTGATATGTTGATAATCAAGAATTCTTTCCTTAGCTTGTGCAATCCAAATCTCTCCCCCTTTGACAATATCAAAAAGAAGAAGAGAACTCATTAGAAGTATCAAGTCCAAAACGTTTTTATCAAATGTGTTTTTCAGATGGATTCTCATAATTACAACAAAAACTCATATTGCTATTTATAGAGAAAATAGAATTGAGCAAATTTAGGCAAAACAGAACAGACTTGTATCGATACATATGAAGGTTTTATCGATACAAGCCCTTTGACCAGCGTTCAAATGTGAAAATTTGACCTATGTGTCGATACAAACACATGTGTGTATCGATACATACATCAGTTTCTTGAAATCTTGACGGATATGTATCGAAGCATGCAAGCATGATTCGATACATCATGCACTCTCTGGTTTTCTGAGAGATATAGGTGTGTATCCATACATGCAAGCATGATTCGATACACAAGAGACTCTCTGCCCCTGAGACACCAGTTTTGTATCGATACAAACGAAGTATGTATCGATACAAAATGCACAAAATCAGTCTGAAGTAGTTTCAAGTCATTTGTATCGATACAAGTGATTATGTATCGATACAAAATACCTTAAAATCAATTTTTCAAAGTTTAAAAATAGTTTTTCACTGTCAAGTCATTTTTAATGTTGCCAAAATATGTTCCACTCTATTTTCATGTGTTTTGACAATTATTAAAACAAGGGAATGAACTGGTGCACTTACATTCTCCCCCTTTTTGATAATTGTCAAAACTTTGCATAAGCTAAACTAAGCCTATACCTAATATGCAATAAAATAGCAATATGTATACAGACGCAATTACATCAAGGCTAACCATAAGCACGCTCCCCCTGAGTTGATGCCATAATGCGTTTGATATGTTGATAATCAAGAATTCTTTCCTTAGCTTGTGCAATCCAAATCTCTCCCCCTTTGACAATATCAAAAAGAAGAAGAGAACTCATTAGAAGTATCAAGTCCAAAACGTTTTTATCATGGTCATATCGTGCACTTACATTTGTCGAAATGCACTTTATGATGAATATCCTAATCAATATAAATACGTACAAGATATGCAAGTATAATCCAATGGCGAAAAACCAAATATCATGACAAATATGGAATGTAGAACAACAAACCAAGTCCAAAGCATGAATATTGTAACAACATCGTCATTAT
Organism: Trifolium repens; assembly: GCA_030408175.1. Taxonomy (NCBI): domain Eukaryota; kingdom Viridiplantae; phylum Streptophyta; class Magnoliopsida; order Fabales; family Fabaceae; genus Trifolium; species Trifolium repens. The sequence goes on from CP125837.1 coordinate 46,473,374, forward strand.
AAAGAATTAACATATCAAAATACGGGACGAAATAAACAAACCATGCAACCAATGCATAAACATAACCAATAATCCATACAAACAAGATTATCCAAAATATAAAGTCATACAAACCAAAATGTAATGTTGTCCAAAACATGGCAACATAAGAAATTATCCGTACAACCAAATCGAAATAAAGAAAGTCATAAGAAATAACTAAAATAAAATTGTTCATGCGGAAAAAGAAAATAAAATGCAATAAACACAAAGTCAGGTATTATCATCATTCATCCATGTTGTCCGGGTTAGGAGGAGGGTTAGGTTGATAGTAGCCATGCATATGGGCTTGCATCTCATCAAAGCGAGTAGTCGCATAGGTTCGGAGATCATTGGTGTTGGTGTACAACTCTTCAATTCTAGCACTTTGAGTTTGGTAGTTCTTAGTGTACTCATTGTAGAAGGTGGTTTGTTGCATGCTCATATTCCTTAGCATGCCCATCATTTCATTCCAATTGTCGCCTTCTTCACCTTGACCTACACCTTCACCTTCACCTTGCCTAGCATTTCTTCTTGGTCTCCTACCTCTTGGAGCAGCAGCTTGATCCACATTTTCTTCCTCTTGACCATGGTAGACATAGACATTGTCAACATTTAAGGTCCAATTCATCTTTGTCATTTGAGTATCACTAAATTTTTGTAACCTTCCAAGGGTAGTGTACTCAATGGGAAGGTTTTGTCCAAGCTTAAACTTTCTCAAGATGCTAGCTATCAAACTACAATATCCAAAGCTTTGATCACGGCTAGAGTTCCTCAAGTCAAACATTCTACTCACAATATAAAAAGGCCAATCAACTTTTTGGTCTTCCATTAGCAAAAACATGAGATCAATGTCTTTCCTATCCATTCTAGAACTTGCACTCTTAGGACGCAATATGTGACTTACAATCCAATAAATCACTCTAGCGTTCACATTTAATTTTCCGGTTCCCATAGTTTCCGGAATATTTCCATTTCTAGTGATGGAGGAGATGAAGACATTAGAATCATAATCAACCTGGCTAGATTCAGAATAGGCCAAAAGATCTTCTCCGGTTATCCTACTACCAGTACTCATTCCAAACAAGTCAAACCACATAGTTGCACTAAACCTATAAACCTTACGTCCCCAACAAAATTCAAATTCAGCACCATTTCTCTCCTGCAACCCAGCATAAAATATCCTAACCAAAGTATCATTATATTTGGTTTCCAAATCACAAAAAGTGTCAAGTTGTTCGTTTTCAAGAATTTCCGCAATATCATTGAGACGTAAATTTCTAAGAGTTTCAGTATTAACAGATTTCTGAGGCAAAATGCTCCTAGTTCTACAATATTGCGTATAAGTGGTAATGCAATCCTTGTGAACAAATTCTTCTTCCCTAAGTCCAAGATTTGGAACATCATTGCTACTATTTCCTACTTCCTTTTCTTTTCTAGCCTTAGTTTTTGGTGCCATTTCTAGGAGAGTGAGAAATAGAACGAATTACCTTGAATTTTGATGTGGAACTTGAAGAAATTTCACAACCAAAATTGAAGAAACCCTTGTCTTGAATGTGGAGATTATGAAGCTTGAACCATGAAATTGATGAAGGAATGTGAATGGGTAATGAATTTGAAGTGGTTTAGGGTCAAGTTTTGTGAGTTTTGGTTGAGTTTGAGGGAGATTGAAAATTTGGGAATGAGGGTTTTGGGAGTGTTTCTCGTGTAGAAGAAGAAGGTTTTGGTGTTTGATGAATGAATGAATGAAAATTGATTCATAAAAGGTGTTTTCACGTGTTTGTATCGATACAAACTCATTGTCAAAACTTTGCATAAGCTAAACTAAGCCTATACCTAATATGCAATAAAATAGCAATATGTATACAGACGCAATTACATCAAGGCTAACCATAAGCACGCTCCCCCTGAGTTGATGCCATAATGCGTTTGATATGTTGATAATCAAGAATTCTTTCCTTAGCTTGTGCAATCCAAATCTCTCCCCCTTTGACAATATCAAAAAGAAGAAGAGAACTCATTAGAAGTATCAAGTCCAAAACGTTTTTATCATGGTCATATCGTGCACTTACATTTGTCGAAATGCACTTTATGATGAATATCCTAATCAATATAAATAAGTACAAGATATGCAAGTATAATCCAATGGCGAAAAACCAAATATCATGATAAATATGGAATGTAGAACAACAAACCAAGTCCAAAGCATGAATATTGTAACAACATCGTCATTATAAAGAATTAACATATCAAAATATGGGACGAAATAAACAAAGCAATGCAACAAATGAATAATTTCATGTTGCCATATCATATTATAACGATGTTCATGAAGAAATGAAATACTTATAGCATTTATGCAACATGTTTAAACTATAGACACATTAAACAATATTTCACACATTGCCATTTGATACATATGGACTTCAAGAATTATTACTTATCTTAAAGCAAAATTTTTGGAAATGAGCAAACATATGAATGTATTGAAATGCACTATTATGATATGTTGATAATTGAAAAGACTTCACATAGGCATAAGTTTGTAAGGTTTAAGAAGAGAAGATAGAGATGATACTATTTAACCTTGTACCGTTGGGTGTTGATGCACTTTCCTTTGTATAAAACTCCAAGGTGCCAAGAAGTATGACATGTATATAAAGTGCATGCTTGATGTATGTTATTCTAGGTTAGAGATATCTAGGATCCCTAATTCCCCGCGAATATAGATAAAGGGATCCGTTGCAAGTGGCTTTGTAAAGATATCCGCAAGTTGGTTTTTCGATTCCACATGCTCAAAAATAACATCCCCTTTTTCTACATGATCGCGAAGAAAGTGATGCCTAATCTCTATATGCTTAGTCCTTGAATGCAACACGGGGTTCTTTGTGAGGTTTATGGCGCTAGTGTTGTCACACATGATTGGAACACGTTGTAGTTTTAGATCGTAGTCGAGAAGTTGTTGTTTTAACCAAAGTATTTGGGAACAACAACTTCCGGCCGCAACGTATTCCGCCTCGGCGGTTGACAAAGCAACCGATACTTGCTTTTTGCTATGCCAACTTACCAAGCTATTACAAAATAGGTGACATGTTCCACTAGTACTCTTCCAATCCAACTTGCAACCGGCAAAATCTGAATCGGAGTAACCTACCAAAGAACAATCATTCCCCTTAGAGTACCATAAGCCAAAGTTTGAAGTTCCTTTCAAGTATTTTAAAATCCTTTTTACGGCCTTTAGGTGTGATTCTTTGGGGCATGATTGATACCTTGCACACATGCTAACACTAAACATAATATTCGGCCTAGATGCCGTTAGGTAGAGTAAGGATCCGATTATACCTCTATATTTTGTAATTTCCACATCTTTACCTTCTTCATCTTTGCTTAACGCACATGTTGATGCCATGGGAGTTTCCATATGTTTTGAATCCGTCATCCCAAACTTCTTAAGCAATTCAAGGCAATATTTAGTTTGATATATAAAAGTTCCTTCTTCTAGTTGCTTGATTTGTAATCCCAAGAAGTAGGTTAGTTCACCCATCATGCTCATCTCAAATTCACCTTGCATAAGACTAGAAAAGCTCTTGACAAGAGATGGGTTAGTGGAACCAAAAATGATATCATCAACATAAATTTGAACCAATAAGACGTCTTTGCCCTTACGTTTAATGAAGAGTGTAGTGTCAACCTTTCCCCTTGAATATCCGTTTTTAATTAAGAACTTGCTAAGTCTATCATACCAAGCTCTAGGAGCTTGCTTAAGGCCATATAGAGCTCTTTATAATTTGAAAACATAGTCCGGATGTTCGTGATTTTCAAAACCGGGTGGTTGTTTGACATACACTTCTTCATTTATGTATCCATTTAGGAAGGCACTCTTAACGTCCATTTGGTATAACTTGAAGTTCATGTTGCATGCATAAGCTAATAAAAGTCTAATGGCCTCGAGGCGAGCTACCGGAGCATAAGTCTCCTCATAATCAATGCCCTCCTCTTGGTTGTAGCCTTGAGCTACCAACCGTGCCTTGTTCCTAACAATAACACCGTTTTCATCGAGTTTATTCCTAAAAACCCAACGTGTCCCAATCACTTGATGACTTGGAGGAGGTGGTACTAGATCCCACACATCATTTCTTTTAAATTGATTTAGTTCTTCTTGCATTGCAAGAATCCAATGTTCATCAAGTAATGCGGTTTTTGAGTTTTTAGGTTCAACTTGTGAAACAAATGCATAATGAAAGCAAAAGTTACTTATTTGAGATCGAGTAGCCACTCCCTTTGAGAGATCGCCTAAGACTTTGTCAATGGGATGGTTCTTTAGAGTACGCCATTCCTTTGCAAGACCGGCTCCTCTTTTCTTGTGATGATTCTTTGATGAAGAAGATCCTCCATCATCTTTGTCTTCATTGGATGGTGACGGCTTATCGTCCTTTTCTTTCGGAACTTCCGTTGAGGGTTGATCATTTCCAACAACTTTGTTATCCTTTAAAATGTCCGTTGTGTCGACACCTACACCAATAGAATCACCTTTCCCGTTTTCTTCCGGAAAAGTCTCATCAAAGTTTACATGAACCGATTCTTCAATAATTTGTAACCTCTTATTGTATACTCTATATGCTTTGCTAGATAATGAATAACCTAAGAAAATGCCTTCATCCGCTTTTGGATCAAATTTGCCAAGATTCTCCTTTCCATTATTTAAAATAAAGCATTTGCATCCGAAAGAGCGCAAATGACTAAGGTTAGGTTTTCTACCTTTAAGTATTTCATAGGGAGTTTTGTCCAAAATGGGTCGAATGATTGCCCTATTTAGAACATAACTCGCGGTGCTTATTGCATCGGCCCAAAAATACTTAGGAAGACCACTTAACATAGTCCTAGCTAACTCTTCTAGAGTACGATTTTTCTTCTCCACTACTCCATTTTGTTGTGGTGTACGTGGAGCCGAAAAATTGTGTTCAATGCCATGTTTAGAGCAAAACTTTTCAAACTTATGATTTTCAAATTCGCCTCTATGATCACTCCTAATAGAAATGATCTTAAGGTCTAGCTTATTTTGAATCATCTTAGCAAATTGTTTAAAAGCGGACAAGGTATCGCTTTTACTAGATAAGAATAATGTCCAACAAAATCTTGAGTAATCGTCTACAATCACAAGTCTATAGTAATTACCACCAAAGCTTTTGGTCCTTGATGGTCCAAAAAGATCCATATGGATTAACTCTAAAGGCTTAGTAATTGAAATGAACTTTTTAGATTTGAAAGAAGCCTTAGTTTGTTTACCCATTTGGCATGCGTTACACAAGTGATCTTTTGAAAAACGTATTTTAGGTAGACCGATTACAAGATTTTTAGAAGCTATCTTATTTAGTAAATCGAAATTAAGATGTGCCATTCTTCTATGCCACAACCAAGATTCATCATTCTTGGTTATGAGACACTTAGCACCACTTAGGCAATTATCATCTAGGTCTAACATGTATACATTTCCATGCCTAATAGCCTTAAGAATCACATTCTTGTCTTTGTTACTTTCGATTGTGCAAAAGGTTGGTTTAAAATTGATTATGAACCCTTTATCACAAAGCTTAGCAACACTCAACAAGTTGTGCTTAAGGTTATCCACAAGTACAACATTAGATATGGTTATAGTAGAGGGATTACCGATAGTACCTACACCAAGAATAGTGCCCTTATTGTTGTCTCCATAGGTGACATAGCCTTTCTCCTTTGCTTTGAACTCAATAAAAAGCGAGGCATCACCCGTCATATGCCTTGAACATCCACTATCTAGAAACCATTTCCTTTCTAGATTATCAAGGCACTTTTCCTACAACATTTAAACATAGGAGGGAGGTACCCAATTTTCATTGGGTCCTAATTGGTGAGGCAAATAAGTTTTGTTGAGTTTTGGCATCCATTGCAATACGCCCTTAGGTACCAACAATTTCTTAGATTTACATTTTGCAATGGTATGGCCTTCACAACAACAATAGTGACAAGTGATATGTGAGTCACTCTTCTTTTGATCCATTTTGAAACTTATAGAATTTTTGCTTTTGACTTTCAAAGTGTTTTGAAAATGTTTTGGATCAACTTGATGAGAGACTCTAGGTTTTGATGAATTTTCCACTTTGTCCTTGAGAGTCTTAATATTTTTTGACAAAGTGATACAATTATCACAACCAACTATATCACCATTATTATGACTTGCACTTGACCTCTCTAATAATGATACCTTGAAAGCTTTCAACTCTTCTTCCGTTTCGGAAACTTTCTTTTCAAGAGCTTTGTTAACTTTTATAATTTCTTTTAATCGTTTGAAAGCTTTCCTAGTTTCACTACATAGGTCCTCAAATGCATTTTGCAAATCATGATATTCTAACGAAGTATATGAGCTAGAGGGGTTTTGGTTTACCTTTTTTGGAGCTTTATCCTTCTTTTTGTGGTGATGAGTTGTGAAGCATACATTAGCCACTTCGCCTTCATCACTTGAACTAGAGCTTGATGATGAATGAGATGAAGAACTACTACTCTCCCATGCAACATAAGCTTTGTTTCCTTTGCTCCTCCCTTTATTTGAAGATGACTCCTTTTCTTTTCTTTTGAGATTAGGGCAATCCGTCTTGTAGTGACCAACTTGGCCGCACTCATAGAAAATCCCTTTCTTGGAGTACCTAGCATCTTCATTCTTCCGGCGGTAACCACTATCTTTCCGAAACTTCTTAAGATTGTCATCGGAATGTCTTATCCCATTCTTTCTCACATATCTATTATAGCGTCGAACGAAGAGCCCCATTTCCTCATCATCGGAATCGTCTTCGCTTGAGCTACTCTCCACTTGCTCAACCTTTTTGGACTTGGATTTGGAGGCCTTTAGAGCAATGGACCTCTTATCCTTTTCTTTTTCCTTTTCGTTGTGTTTCTCCTTTTTCTCACCTTTCTCATGCTTTTCCAACAAATTAAGCACTTGTTCATGTTCCGTTAGCTTACCAAATAAGGTTGTGAGACTCAAAGTTGTAAGATCATTCACTTCTTTGATTGCGGTGACCTTTGGTTGCCATGACCTATTAAGACATCTCAAAATCTTATTAGTAGCATCTTGATTTGTGATTGGTTTACCTAGACCATGTAACTTGTTGGTAATTTTTACAAATCTTTGTTGCATATCCGCAATGGTTTCACCATCTTGCATATGAAACAATTCGAACTCTTGAGTTAAGGTGTTTATCTTGGATATTTTGACTTCATTAGTACCCTCAAAATGAGTAACTAATGTATCCCACATTTCTTTGGCCGTTGAACAATGCGACACATGATAAAATTGTTCAATCCCAAGGGATGAAATAAGTATGTTTTGTGCCTTTGCATCGTAATTGACCTTTTTCTTATCATCCTCCGTCCATTGTGCCATAGGCTTATTGGTGACAATGCCATTAGGATCGGTGTTTGTCGGAACAAACGGACCGTTCTCAATAGCATTCCACACTTCACCATCAAAAGAATTGATGTGTATGCGCATACTACTTTTCCAATAATCGAAATGGTCGCCATTGAATATATGAGCCCTATTATAAGCCCCTTTGGGTGCAAACGCCATGTTTTCTAATAATAGACACAAATTACTCGGTTTAATCGTTTAAAATCGAACCGGGCTCTTGATGCCACTTGTTAGACTACTTGGTGATCACTTAGAGGGGGTGAATAAGTGACTCTTTCTACACAATGAGTTTTTCAAAATATTTTCGAGTACGCGGAAGCCCACCGGATCGGTAGTCTACTTTGCACCCTTCGATCAAAGGAAAGGTAGTATAAGCCTTGGAGCGTTTAATGATAAATTGAATTAGGTTATGTATTGCAATCAAATTACTTAAGATAAACCACACAAGTTCCAACAATTCAAGTTATACACAATCACAATTCAAGACAAATTCAATTGAATTTTTATGAACACTTACGATCACAAAATTCAATTGATCAATTAATGATAATTTGAAATGTAAAGAGTGTAAGGAAAGAAGAACGCAAACAGTTGATTAGGGAGTTCCCGCAGCTTTCGTGTCGTCCTCGCGGTCGGCCGGGTACGTCTCCCCCCAAATCGTCAAACGGACGATTTGAGCGATTTTATTAAAAAGGCTTTAGTGCACAATTTACAAAGAATCGAATAACCGTATATTGAATCTAATGCAAATTGAGCGATGCAACCTCAACACCTCGCGAAGCTTCTACCTCTGATTCCAACGTTCCAATCTTGCGCCGTCTTCGAACCGAAAACCCCCGCAACGGACGTCCAGCTGATTACCTCGCTTCCTCGATGTTGAACCTTCAAGATATCGCACAATCTTGAACCCTTGATGAGAACCCAAACCTCCAACGCAATTCAACCCGATCGCAATTCTGATTCACCGCGAATTGCATCGAACGTTATCCACCAAATCAACTAAGAACCCTTGATTGATCCCATACTCAATCTCAAATTGGAAGTGATTTGATAGAAGATGATGAACTTGTGTTGAATAAGTCTTTGATCCAAAATCTCTCTTAAATTTTGATCAAATGTGTTTTTCAGATGGATTCTCATCCTTACAACAAAAACTCATATTGCTATTTATAGAGAAAATATAATTGAGCAAATTTAGGCAAAACAGAACAGACTTGTATCGATACATATGAAGGTTTGTATCGATACAAACCCTTTGACCAGCGTTCAAATGTGAAAATTTGACCTATGTATCGATACAAACACGTGTGTGTATCGATACATACATCAGTTTCTTGAAATCTTGACTGATATGTATCGAAGCATGCAAGCATGATTCGATACATCATGCACTCTCTGGTTTTCTGAGAGATATAGGTGTGTATCGATACATGCAAGCATGATTCGATACACAGGTGACTCTCTGCCTCTGAGAGACCACTTTTGTATCGATACAAGTGATATATGTATCGATACAAATTGCACAAAATCAGTCTGAAGTAATTTCAGGACATTTGTATCGATACACATGTATATGTATCGATACATAATACCTAAAAATCAATTTTCCAAAGTTTAAAAATAGTTTTTCGCTGTCAAGTCATTCGTAATGTTGCCAAAATATGTTCTACTCTGTTTTCATGTGTTTTGACAATTATTAAAACAAGGGAATGAACTGGTGCACTTACAATTGAAGACACACAAGATTCTGAAGATCAAAGACATTGAAGACCTGAAGATCTCAGAACAGAAGATTGCATCAACAGAGATCAATTTGAAGATTGAAGAATTTGAAGATTGAAGACTGAAGAGTGCACACTCAACAAAGTGGTTTGTGGTTGTTTTAGCCATAATTTGCCAAAGGGGGAGATTGTAGTTCTTCTGAGATTGGCTGCATCATAAGGCTAAAACAACTTGGTCAGAGTGACTTAACTGAAGCACCAATGCTAAAGTAATTAAGTCTAAACCACTTGTGCATATTGAAGATGTGCAGATGTACCATGTTGAACAAGATGTCCTAGACATCTTGTCACTGGGTTCAGAGCATGTTAAGGCAACATGTCGAACAAGATGTCCCAAGACATGTGGGTAGGACATCTGAACCCAGTTCAGCTTAAAAGATAATGCTTATCCATTAAGCACGCGTGTTTGTTTAAATTTGAATGAAGCGCGAATCTTTAAGTAACAAGCTGAGATTAGGATTAATGATAAAGTTTGTTATTAATCTTAAGTGTTAGATACGATTAGGATTCGTATTTAATTTGTGGATAAAGATTAATTTCTTTATCTTTTGGAGTTTGTTTTTAAACAAGTTTGTTTTAAAACTAACTCTTAATTGTAGTGCATCTGAAAGACTGAAGACGATCTGAAGATTTGCACGCCTATAAATAAGACTCAACATAGAGCTTAAAACTCAACCCACAATAACTGAAGATTGTGAGTCCAAAGCTTTGTGCCTACTGTGCAAAGCGTTAGTGGTTCCTCGTATTGTTTTTGATACTTGGTAACTTTGAGTCGTTAAATGTTGTCATTCAACTTAGTCTTTTAAACTGTGAAGTTTAAAGTTGTCGTCACATGGGATTAGTGATTAGAGGGAGTTGGGTAGGTTCTCATATTCAGGGGGAGTTAGCCCTTTAGTAGAAGATTACTAGGATTAAGAAAAGGCATACATGCCAATAGGTGTTTGGTGTGGTTGTAAGACTAAGTATTAATTCAGAGTAATAGTGTTCACTTCCTGGATTGGTATCCTCCAGAGTAGGGCTATTTGGCGCCGAACTGGGTTAACAAATCACTGGTGTTATTTATTGCTTTTTTATTTACTTCAGTACTGCAATAAATCGTGATCCTCATAACCAATTGTCGAACCGGTTGTCTAGGACATCTGGACTACAGACACATTGTCCTAGACATTGTGTACGACATCTGTCCTGCCAGAGAACAGAATTTCAGACTATTTTATTTTACCATGTTAATTGTCATGCTAAATTTGATGTTAATGATACATGATTACTAATTGTATATTATTTGCGAATGATTTGATGATATGTGGATTATATGATTTATATGATACTTGATTTATGAGTTATAGATGTATCTTAATTGTATAATCTTGCATCTTTATGGTGCGAATGTTAGTAGAATTTATTATATTGTTTTAAGTGTATAGTATTCGATATACTTACATTTATTTTGGGATTCCTTACTAACTATCTGTTTTGTGTATTTGCTGGACCTTTGGGGGTCCAGGTTCTCAAGTTTTGGTTATGACCAATTTGTCGGTGATGCTCCGCTCTGATTAGGACACGTGAAAGGATTTACCTTCTTATGTATACATAGAGTCTTGTATTTCTTATTTCTAATTTATTGAGGTTGTATCACTTTCTAAAGGATTTTGTATAAGTGATATCTTGCTAATTACGTTAATTAGTAGTGTTTTGTTGAAGCATGTAATACTTAAACCTTTGTTTTTATAATTCAAACTTTATTTTCCGTTGCGCATTTTGAAAAAGATTTTTATAAAACTAGAAATAGCTAGATAATAAGTTTGGGTGTTACAAGTTCATGTGCCCGAAACTGGAGGAACAAATGATGTGTAGGGGGCTCTACTCGGAGTAACAGGTTGGACTTATTACAAGTGAGATCCCGTCAGGTGAAAAGGTAGAGTAACACCTAAAGCGTAACTAAAGTGTACTAAAGTAGTGTCCCTGCGTATAAAAATTAAAAAAGCCTGTGAGAACTTGAAAAGCATAGTTACCCCTCCAGCTGAAATCTGAACCCAAACTCTGACTTGTAGGAAAGAAAAAGGTGGCTTAGTATCCTGAATGTGTAGTTTTAGAGGAGGATCATGTCATGCCTTTGGTTGACAGTAATAGACAGTACACACACACACACACACACATGATTATCATTGATAGTTGACATACAAGGGTTATGCCAATCTTTGAAATACAATCCAAGGTCTGAAGTTTGAATCATAGGGTGTGTTAATTACTTGTGAAGTTGTAGCATGCTTTGCTTTGTTTTTGTCTATTTAAAGTTTTACTTTGAGTCTTTAATCTTGAGTTTTGCTCAGGAGAGCAAAAGAATAAGTGTGGGGGAATTTGATCAGTTCATTTCAAATGCACTTTCTTCTATCTTATGACACGACATTTATATGATTTCTCACTTTATCTCTAGTGTTTTTAATGAGTTTCCTAAGTTTAGTTTAGTTTAGTTTTGATTTTATTTTGTTTTCAGTACTTATTTCATGAATAAACATCAGTTTGACCTCTTCTCACTCTACAGGCCATAACTTGAGCTACGACTATCGGATTGAGACCTGTGACCATGCGTTGGAAAGCTAAGAGAAAGAGCTACAACTTTCATGTCGAAGCCAAGAGCCAATTCTGAAATTTCATCATGCTATGATGGGATCTCATCGTGCCACGATGAGAAGGAAGCTTAGCTGTTAAGAAATGAACCAAACTTGGCGACCAAGGACGGCCCATCGTGCCACTATGGACCGTAACTTTTAAGCTACTAAAGGCTATACATAGAGCCTCACTACTCATATTTTATTCATTATAGTTTTCCATGAAAACTCTTGTATTCTCTAGTATTACATGGCTTGCTAAACCACTTAGGTTAATCTACTGTTTGGGAATTTCTCCAAGACCTTGAGGTTATTATATTATTAAGTTTTATTTAATTCTTTTCAATTATGTTCTTGTTTGTTAAATTCAAGTTTCATAGAATATGATTGTTAGTTTCGATTGATTTATATTTCCTAAGGTAGTCGTGTTTTAACTTAGCTTATTCGTTAATTCACATGTTCTTAACCGTTTGCTTAATTCGGTATGCCATTTGCTTAATTCGGTAATCTAACAAAAGGAATATAACTCATGTAGAATTAAATACGCTTGTTAATCGTTTCTATGATAGAAAGAGAATTAAATCTGCTTAGGGACTGATAATATAATGATCGATGGTAAGTCTGAAATTTTAGGGACTGATAATATAAATTTTTTTCTCAAATCGACTTATATTTCGGTACGGAGGGAGTATAATTTAAAATCAATTTTTTTCTACAATTATCACATTAATTATTATTTTGGTCCAATACTTAGTTTGTTTTTCCCAAAATGGTGTTTTTCGGCTCAAAAAAGTGTTTTTATTCTTCAAATTAATAATTAGGGCAATTTTTTTTTTGGTAAGGTAATTAGGGCAATATATAATACAGCATGTTATGGACAAAAACTCAGGTTGACTTAAAATTACAACAAATGTGAAAGTTGAGTACCAAAAAGATTGATATTAAACTAGAAATAATTTCGTGAGTTTGATAAAGTTTGAGGACCAAAAATACAATTAAGCATATTTTAAAAACTTAACACTTTCATAATTTAAATTATTTTATTTTAAAAAAAATACACTCATAATTTGTTTTTTTTTTCAAAGGATACTTTTATATCTACCACAAATACAAAAGAGAGAAAAAAATCATTAAAATAAATTTATATCATAACCAACTATTTCTACAATTCTCGTTATTTAATACTCCCTCCGATTCTTTTTATAAGAAACAAAAGTGATTTTTTTTTATCCTTTTTATAAGAAACTTTGACCAATTTTTAAATGTTTTAGTTGTTCAATTTCACTTATGTCCTTATTTATTATGAAAAATAATATTAAAAATAAGTAAGTTAGTTGAATTAAGAGTAATAAATAAAAGTATACATGGAATAAATTTAAATTTATAAGAGTACTAAATAAAAATAACTTTGTACAATGATTTTCCTTTTTGTGTGACTTTTTTAAAATGTTCCTTATGTAAAGGATCAGAGGAAGTATATTAGAGGGCTCCGGCTACCCTAGCCAAGCGATATAGGTCTTGCACAATACGTGATCTAAAAAAATGAACTTTAAGGAATTTTTTTTTTTTACAAATTAAGGAATATGTTTTAACACATATATATTTTAAAAATTTAATTAATATTATTAATAGATTCATTATAGCATATATATGTAAATTATACAACATTTTTCTCCTCTATAAAAAATAGATAAAATTAACAAGGCGAAGAGTATTAAGAGATTAAGAGAGAGAAGAGGTGCTCGAAATTGAAAAAAAATAACTAATTTGTATTTTAGTAATTGTTCGACCGATTTCGGTTATGATGAGATAAACTTTTTAGAGACCCGCACCCCCCGTATGCAACTGTTCATGACCGATTGTTCATAATTATTGACCTGAGACCCGACCCGTACCCGACCTAGTGCTTCCATATGTTGTCGGTTATATCGGTTTCGAGTCAGGTTGCGGGTTCGTGCTCACCCCTAGTTTCGGGGGTGACAATGATTTTTAATATATAAATTATATGCAAAAATTATATTTCATATAAAAATATAAATTGTAAAATCCACAAAAATACTACTATTTGACAGTTTCAAAATTATGTGTCGATCTCCGCTCACATTGATAAATTAATATCCCTAAAAAGGTTTGAACAAAATTTTATGAAAACTTGTAATAATTTAATTTAGATTTTACAAAGATTTCATCGGTTGAAAGTAATTCTAATAAAAGTTTGATGGACACGAAATGTGGATATAACTCGGGCAGTCGAAATTCAAATTTTTATTAAGCAATGTTTAATTTTAATAGTGTTGTGAGAAGTGTTCTCTGTTTACTATTCTACACCACTAAGAGATTCTCTCTCTCATGAATTTTTTTTACCAAATAAGTTATTTCTTTTCTTAATATGAATTTATAAATTACAAGTTCAAAATTTGAAACCGTCAAATAGTAGTATTTTTGTGGATTTTACAATTTATATTTTTATATGCAATATAATTTTTGCATTTAATTTATATATTAAAAAACATTGTCGCTCCCGAAACTTTTTTCTAGTGGTTCCACCACTGCATATGTGAGATATAAGAGATTAATAGTGAAGATAATTTACTATTACAACGAGTGACCAGGGGCGGTGCTACATAGTCATGAGGGGGTGCATATGCACACCCTGACTTTTGGTAATTACTCCTACTATCCTATTGAAAAGTAGGCTTGCACACCCTGCCTTTTTGATGTTGCACCCTGCACTCACAGTTAAGAACTCTCGCTCAACTTTCAATTTTGTCATTTAATACTAGTACTTATTTTGTCATTTTGTTTTACTTATTTAATTCATTTTATATACTATTTTTAATTTGATTTTAGTGGCTTATTACTTACTTTCCTATACTCATAACCAAAAAAATACTCTCCTATACTCATATAATAATCCTATTATTACTTAATACTTTTCACTAATATCATTTTTTTTTCAATTTCTCTCTAAAATTAAATCCTCTCAAACAAAAGACCAAACCAAGTACGTAAAATAGTGATAAATCGTCCAACAAATCTTGAAAGAACACCAAGATAATTAATAAAAAAAATCTATAGTTTTGGGTCTTAAAATTTTAGATTTATTTTATATAATTTCAATAGTGATGAATTGGTTGATTGATTATTCAATAGGGGGTTCTAATAACATATATGTGTGCTTCGTTGGTTGCTTGTTTATAATTTGGTCGAAACACATCTTTGGATTTTTGTACTACGGTTTCTAACTAAGTCATCCACAAATTTGTTTCAATTTTAGCCATGTGAAAATTAGTGTTTTCGTGAAGCTAATATCTGATTATTGGTTTGTATATACTCAAGTGATAGATAGAAAAAATTGATCAGTGTCGAACAATGAGAAAACTAACCACTTGATTGTGTATTTGTGTTGTTACCATATCAATACTTATACACCGGTTCGATTTCTTTTTTATTTGATATATCCCTAATGTCACTACAAGAAACTTGACATATAGCTACGGCGAAATTCTGTTGGTAAAGGTCCAAAATCCGTGGGTATAAGCCGTAAAACCTATACCCACGGGCGTTTTGTTCCGTCCACTTTATCTCGCTATACCCACGGCAATTTTCCGTCGCTATAGCCAATAGCTACGACATTTTTTGGCGTTGGACTAGCCTGACAGCTATACCCACGGACATTTCAAACTATTGTAAATCGATTTACCAACGGATTTGTCCGTTGGTATAAGTTTGGATTTTTTTTTAATCTTATTTTTTGTTTTACAGATGATTTAAATTATTTATTAGATAAAATAAAATGCTTCAAAAAGTGAAATAAAATAAAATAAAATTTTAAATTATATTGAAGAACTAACTAGTTCTTACAAGTATGGCAAATTACAAATAGTTAAAAATATCAAGCTAAGAGTAATATAATGTATTTAAAGACATAAAATGATATCCACTAAATTTACAAATTTGTTCTGTCAAGAAAAAAATAGTCTCTAATCTTCATTCCTCTTCCATCTTCAATAGTGGTTGGACTTAGAAAATTGATTTGCTTAGGTACAAGAAGCATCTAGAACCTATTGAAAATAAAAGAATACAAGTTAGAAACTCAAGTTAGAAAATTTTACAGTGGCACACAAATTGACATTATACACATCTTAGGTGAACATTAAACAATGACTATAACCGAAGTATTCAGAGAAACTGGCTATGGTTACCAATTCATCAACCCGTTTCGATCAAAACCTGCTACTTATTAGAAAGAAGTGTCATTGCGTATTCATCATTTGGAACATTTTCTCTTAAATACGATTTGTTTATAAGGGTAAGAAAATGTTCACATACTTACAAGTACACCGGATGATCCAAGAGCCAGTGCTTTACAACAGTCCCAAATGTATGCGCCTTCTCAAGCTTTTAATTATTATTTCTCACTCTGCTTAACAGGACACAAAAGACATTCATTTAGGTTCTTCAAATTTGAGCATAGAAAAGACTCAAAACATGTTTATAATTGTTCAAATAAATAAACTGAATAAACTCAACAATAAACCATAGACAAAAGACATCCATACAGACATCCAATAAGAACTCATAAATAAAGGCTTATAATTAAATAAGAAAGGTAAAATAAATTACAAACCAAGTCAGGTAACTATGTTGAAACAAAACCATAAGAAACAAGACTCCATCAAGCATTTGGCCATTTTCTGCTACCATCCAAGCTGCTCCATAAAGATTGCATTATTCCAAAAATTATGTAGTAAAAGCTCACCTTCATAACCATCTATAGCAAGCCTCCTTGGACTAGCCAAATACTCCCCAAACCGACAAGAAAACTGCACCACCACACAATGGCATAATGTTATGTCATATATCATATTCATATCTACCATGTAAACCAAACTATCAATTGATACTACTACAAAAATCAACTCAAAAAACAGAATAATTGTTCATTTTGGTATCATGCTATACACATGTTGCATCACCAAAGTCAATATAATTGGCAAGACAAGAAACCTAATGAATAAAGTTTCAGAAAAGCAATCATCACACATAGAAGAAACCACAACCAAAACAACAGGGGAAAAAACCTTAAATTAAAATCAATAGAAGTGACAAGGGAACATATTGTCACTTTATTATGTTATGTTAATGTCACAATTATTTGGACTACTCAAGAAAACAAACTAACAGTACACTAGTAAGAAACAAGCAAAGTCTTGGGTTTCCTAATGCTAGTTTCCTATGAATGAGGGAACTCACTTAAGGCTTCTCCAAATGATACAACAACACTCCACTTTATCCTGCTACAAACTACCCAAGTCAAGGCAAAACAGAAAATTATCCATCGATGAGGGTTAAGCTAACAAATTACCTTGGCAACAACCATAATTGTTTCCAAAAGATCACCTACATTCTGCCCTTGAAGAGCACTTATCTGTTGATCAGAGAGAAAGAAAGTAAAATATAATTTCCTATAAGTTACAGAAGTAGAAACAAAATATGATGATGAACAAGACAATGAGAAATATAAACCTGAACCATCGGGATGTCACCACCCCAGTCTTCTGGTATCAAACCAATTGAAGAAAGCTCTTGCATAACTCAATATGGATTTGCTCCATCTTTATCTATCTATTTCAAATAAATAATTGTGTCAATAATTCCTCATGCCATCACCAAGTAAATCATAATTGTGTTGTCAAATAGAGGCTACGACGGAATCAACTTACTCATTCTCTATTAAAAATGAGTAACTAACATAATTTAACTTAATCAACTTACTCTTAAAATCACTCTATTGCCTACTGATCAGTCGGAGACTTGTATTGTAAACCTATCTAATTTACAAATGTAGCAGGTCAAGTTGATGCAATTTCATGGTTTTAAGTCGGCAATTGTGAACGCAGTATGACAGATTTTGAGGTCTGTACACATGAAAACTTACAGGAAATAAGGTAAGAATGTAAGCCCTGCTCCAACAGTTACTCCCATACACAATTGTATTAAGGTTGGGGAAAAAAACAGTGTTAGATTCAATGATATAGGGGAGAATAAGTTAAATAATTTGGTAGGTTGAATTACACAAGTTATTGATGCATCACTTTCAATTTGTCCATTACACTTTCTTCAATTCATCCAAAAGCAAGATAACACAAACTCATATAAGTTCATTGAATCGTAAAAGATTTTAAAATTCTAAAAACTCTTAGCTAATTACTCATTCAAAAGGAAACTAGTATATGCAATTGTTAACAGAGGACTATTAATACAAATTAAGTATTAATCTAGGGGAAATATGAAATGTTAATTGACTCACAATTAAGGCTGGTGGTATATATGCAGACAATTAAAGCAATGGTTGAAATGTAGGCATAGAAGGGGTAAAAAACAGTGTTGTTGTCAACATTTTGTACTAAATCATATACAACGGAACAATAGCAGCTTGTTAATATCCCGATACACTACAACGCCACTATTTGACAACACTGTAAAAACACATTTCAAATATCGAGTATGTAAAAGCTAGAGTATTACTGGGTCAGCAAAAAGGTTAAATAAAAAAGGTTGCACATCTTCTAGGGTCTCTGAACCTCCAAGGTTTAGCAATAAAACTCCAATCTTATCATCACCGGTAAGAGTTGTACTTGTATTGTAGACATAAGTATGCTTTACTTTACATGCCCATATGTAGAACACACTCTTCTACTACCTTGATGTCTTGTTAAAAGTCTAGCTCAATATAAGCAAACAAATGACACATGATAGTATATTATATAAAGTTAGTGTTAACAAATGTCATGATCACTTTGTTTGGAGAATTAAAAAATCACCACCAATTAATTAATAAGTCTCAAAGTAAACCACACAAGAAAACATACACTACCTAAAATGGTGTCATGAGAACAGTATATGTCAAGAAATAAATATGCTCTAGTTCACAGTTCACTGGAAATTGAAAAATCATATCTTCAACTCTCTTTCATGATTAAGATAGAAACAAGATCCACATAGAACCATTAAAGCTAATATCATCATCAGAAACATGTCATGACAATATGTACAAGGAAAGTCAAAATGAGGAATTCAGGATTATAAAAATTCAGAGCATCAAATCATTAACAATTCTGCATGATGCAACATTGTTGTCCCCTTAAAGGCTCATTATTGCCAAAACTATATTTGTTTGCCATAATGAGATCATGTTTTAGTGAGCCTGTTGGAACAAAGTGGGTCTGACATGAACCTCTAAGATTTTAAGTGGTTTTGATGATAACAAAGTATTAAAATTGCAATTGGTATTACTAATGATTATTCTAGTGTGCAGAATTATAAGTTAAAATTCATTCAGAAGCACTGTGAATAACAAGAGAGAAGCCAAGCTATGAAGCTCTAAAAGCGTATCGCTGTTCATCAGAAGCTTAAATTTTGCGTGCTGAAGATAATGCTTCTGAGGACCAAAGCTAGACTCTGAGGAGTTCAGAAGCTGAAGACCTTAAGAAGCTACGACAACAGCATCTGAAGCAAAAGGAATTTACGTCACTCAAGAACTGATAGAACCAGAATCAATGTCTGAAGAACAATCTACTTCAAGGCTCTGTCACATCCACAGGAAGGAATATTCGTTGGTACAACGTTAATCTTATCCATAAGTGGAGCGCATTTGAGGATCGTACTATCGTACTATTATTACTCAAAATGGATGAGTGATAATTTGAATTGCAAGGTAGTGGAATTGGATTTCTTTGCTAAAGAAGGCAGTCTACAGCTAGCAATTGTACGAGCATATTCCAGTTGGCATCTTATCTCTCTACAACGGTCATCATCTTCCTTCAAGTATAAATAGAAGACTCAAATGGAAGAAATGACTACTGTTCTACTGTTCTATTACTGCGTTTAAGGCTCTGAAGCATTCTGACATTATTGTTCTATCTGTCATTCAAGTCTTAAAGCAATTTGCGTTGTATTTTGTAAACACCTCTGATAGTATATCAAGTGTTCCTTAACATTCATTCTTATTCTTAAGTTTGTTTGAGAAGTCTCTTGTTAGTTGTAACTTGAGCATTAGAGAAGTCTCTTGTTAAGTGTAACTTGAGCATTTGAGAAGCCTCTTGTTAGTTGTAACTTGAGCATTAGAGAAGTCTCTTGCTATTGTGCTTGAGCATCTTGTAATCTTATAAGATTTAGTTAGAAGCCCTTGGAAGTGCAAGGGGACTGGACGTACTCTCAGTTTGTGAGAGGAACCAGTATAAATTTCTGTGTCTTTCTCTCTCTCTCTCAGCTCCCCTTTTCTATCTTGTGTTTATTTCCGCTGCAAACTTAGTTTTATTTGGTAAAAAGTTTTAATTTTAAAACACAATTCAACCCCCCCCCCCCCCCCTTCTTGTGTTTTTCCACCTTCAATTGGTATCAGGAGCTAGGTCTGTTGCCTAACTCACCTTACAGTGAAACAGTAAAGATCCAGGAAGAAAAACATGTCTGTTGAAAAGAATCTCAATGAAGTTCCTTTTGACTATGACTCAAACTCTCGACAAAGGAGGTCATCTGATAAAGTTCCTTTCTTCAACGGAACTGAGACTAGTTACCCCTTCTGGAAGACCAATATGTATAGTCACATCATGAGTATTGATTGTGATTTATGGGACTTGGTAGAAGATGGAGTTAACTTTGAAAATTTGGACTTAGAAGGAGTAGTCAGTTCTCAGAACAGGAAATCTTTTACACCTACTCAAAAGCTAGAGTACAAGAAGCATCACTCTGTAAAAGGAATGATGACCAATGCTATCTCACATGATGAGTACCTCAAAATTGGAGATAAAAGAACTGCAAAATCTATTTGGGATTCCTTAAAATCCAAGTATGAGGGCAACAAACAGGTTAAGGAGGCAAAGGCTAACTTGTTGGTGCATCAGTATGAGCTGTTTAAGATGAAGGATGGAGAGGACATTGAAACTATGTTTTCACGGTTTCAAATTCTAGTATCTGGACTTCAAGTATTAGACAAGAGTTATACTGAAGCTGATCATGTGAGAAAGGTACTCAAAAGCCTACCACCAAAATGGAGACCAAAGGTGACTGCTTTTCAAGAGTCTAAGGATTTGGATACTGTATCCCTTGAAAGCTTGATTAGTTCATTGAAGAGTCATGAGATGGAACTAATGACTGATGAATCAACCAAGAAGATGAAAGGGATAGCCTTAAGCTCTAAAAGTTCATCAAAGGCTCTGAAAGCTAAAATTATAGAATCTGAAGATGAGGCTTCTGAAGAGGGTCAAGAAGTTGGGTCTGATGATGAAGAAGAGATGGTGCTGATGGCTGCTAAGGTTTCACAATGGGCAAAACGAAGCAAGAAATATGCAGGCAAATTTGGAGGATCTTCCAAGAGACTTAGTACTGCTAAAGACAAGAAGGAAGATCAAAACAAGTGTCTCAAATGCAACAAGCATGGTCATTTCATTGCTAATTGTCCAGAAAACAAAAGTAGATCATCAAAGCAAAGCTCTAGCAAAGAAAGATATAAGAGTAAAGTCAAGAAGAGCTTTCTGGCAACATGGGAAGATCTTGACAAAGACTCGGACTCAGATGGTGATGAGGAAGCAAATCTAGCACTGATGGCAACTACCTCTGACAGAGAAGACTCTGAAGCAGGTTCAGACTCTGAAGATGAGGAAGATGTAATTGCTAAACTATCTAGAACTGAATTAGTAGATTCTCTTAAAGATGCCTTAAAAATGCTCACTAAAAAGGCAGGTGAATGTAAGGTCTTGAAAAAGGCTTACAATAACCTAACTGAGAAAATGAACATAATAGTTGAAGAAAATGAGTCTCTAAGAAGTAGAAACTCATTTATGGAAACTCATTATGTTTATGATGATAAGGTTCCTCCAGAGCATGAATTTGCTCTGCAAGAATTTCTTATCAATGGCATGAAGAGAAGTAAGATAGCTTCCTTAATATACCATGTTAGTAGAAACAGAGGTGAAGGTCTTGGATTTTCACGTTTTAAAGATAATCCATTATTTTCTAAACCCTCTAAAAGTGATAATTCAAAACCTAAGGCTGTATTTGTTAAAAGCCAATCAGAAGCAATAGTTATACCAGAACCTGAAAAAATAATTGTGTCAGAGGCCAAGAAGCCTCAGACTCTGAAACCTTCAGAGCCTAAGGTTTCCAAACCTCAGACCAATGTCAAAATAAATAAAACTCTGGTATATTCTAAAGTTAAGCACAAGAGTTATACAAAGCCTAAAAGTTTTTCAAAATGCTTCAATAACTCTAGAGCTCCTGATAGGCCTTATAAACAAAAACAATCTAAGGTAATGAGGACTAACTCTAAAGGACCCATAAAGGTATGGGTACCAAAGTCTGAGATTGTCTTTGCAGCAGATCTGCACTCAAAGAAGGCCAGAGCAGCATTCTTGGTACCTGGACAGTGGCTGCTCGCGTCATATGACAGGAGACAAGCATATGTTCCAAACCCTGACTCTGAAAGAGGGAGGAACTGTGGGATTTGGAGGAAACCAAAAAGGGAAGATCACTGGTACTGGTACAGTTGGTAATTCTTCTTTTTCTATCAAAGATGTTTGGTTAGTTGATGGCCTCAAACATAATCTACTAAGCATTAGCCAATTTTGTGATAGTGGATTTGTTGTTAAGTTTAATAAAGATGCATGTACTGTAATCAGAGAGTCTGATGAGTCTGTAGTGTTCAGAGGCTTAAGGAAAGACAATGTTTATAAAATCAATTTGTCAGAACTCTCAGAGCAAAAGATAGTTTGTCTTCTATCTCTGAATGATGAGAAATGGGTCTGGCACCAACGCTTAGGTCATGCTAACTGGAGATTAATCTCTAAGCTTAGCAAACTAAGCTTGGTTAAAGGACTACCCAATCTTAACTATCATTCAGATGCTCTGTGTGGTCCTTGTCAGATTGGAAAGATTTCAAAAACCTCTTTTAAACCTAAAAACATTGTCTCTACCTCAAGACCTCTTGAATTGCTTCACATTGATTTGTTTGGTCCTGTAAGTACAGCCTCAATCAATGGAAAGAAATATGGACTTGTTATTGTTGATGATTACAGTAGATGGACTTGGGTCAAATTTCTTAGAGTGAAAGATGATGCATATGATGTGTTTACCATCTTCTGCACACAAGTGCAAAGTGAGAAGAATCTCAAGATCTTAAAGATAAGAAGTGATCATGGGGGTGAGTTTGAAAACGAACCCTTTACAACTTATTGTGAAGACCATGGAATTGTCCATGAGTTCTCAGCTCCTAGAACACCACAGCAAAATGGTGTTGTAGAGAGAAAGAACAGGTCTTTACAAGAGATGGCAAGAACCATGATGCATGAGACTAAACTTGCTAAGCACTTCTGGGCAGAAGCTGTGAACACAGCTTGTTATATTCAAAATAGGATCTATATCAGACCTATATTGAATAAAACAACATATGAACTCTTTAAAGGAAGAAAGCCCAACATCTCTTATTTTCATCAGTTTGGATGTACCTGTTACATTCTGAACAATAAGGTCTACAAAAGAAAATTTGATGCCAAAGCTTGTAAGGGAATCTTTATTGGTTACTCTGAACGCTCAAAGGCATACAGAGTGTATAATTCTGAAACTGTAACAACCCGTTTTTCAAAGGCCTGAAAAGGCAGTATATTTTTTTTTTTCAACTAACACTCAGAGTGCGCATAGAATATTTTTCAATGAGCTGGCATTCAAATATACAAAAGAACTCATTACCATAAGGTGCTTCGACAAGCAAAGTGTATTCCTGAATAATTACAGTCCAAGTCTAAGTATTCAAATACTTACAACAGAACAAGTTAGATACCCTATGCTAACCAAAAAACACGGTGCACAAAACACACCGGCGCATAGTCTAACTAAGCTAAGCTCCAACCACTCACTGGGGCCTGGAACAGCCACCGTCGTCACCACGACCTAACCCATCATCTGGGTGGGATGAGCCCGCAAATGAAAGAAAGGGTCACCACAAAATAAAAGTATATATATATATAACCGGTGCGAAAGATTGTACACATAACAATAATTCCACAAACACAAGAGAAAGCTCTTAACCAACAAAGCAATTCCCACCAACGGGTTCATATAAGCAATGCACACATAGCCTATAATGCAACCTCTACAATGTGTGGTACTAACCCTAGCTACCACAATGCATGAGTTTCGGAATCGTAGGTCCATCCCCTACTAACAATATCAATAAAATCCCGTAGCTCTCCCGATCACTACAAGGATTAGAGTGGGCTCTCCCGATCACCGCACCCCGTGGCTCTCCCGATCACCACGTATCGAACTAAATAAAATCCCGTAGCTCTCCCGATCACTACAAGGATTAGGGTGGGCTCTCCCGATCACCACACCCCGACCATAAGTATCAATAAAATCCCGTAGCTCTCCCGATCACTACAAGGATTAGAGTGGGCTCTCCCGATCACCGCACCCCGTGGCTCTCCCGATCACCACGTATCGATCTCAACAAAAATCTCGTAGCTCTCCCGATCACTACGAATAAAAAGGTGGGCTCTCCCGATCACCACACCGTACACGCAACTACCAAATGCATGAGCATACGCTTCCCCATATATGCTAATGCAATGAATACATACCTCTCTAGCATATGCAAACCAAACATAACAACAGACATACATTTCCCATCATATGTATTCCAACCACCTGTTCATACATATATTCTCATAATCATATGTAAACAGCGCAAGTATTGTAAACACTTTCTCATCACGAGAATACATAATACAAACATGCCAAAGCACACAGCAATTGCATACACAGCAAAACAAAGCATGTCGTAACCGTTTTAAAGACAGAAATAAAGTGGAGCCCTTACCTCGGCAAGCTTCCGTTACTCTTTTTCGCGAAAATCTACAATTCACGCTACCTAAAATATATGTAGCGTAACATCAATAAAATACTCATCGTACATCCTATCGGAACGAAACTTGTTCTCAAAAGTCTATGGGGGTTTAAGGCACTTTCTAACTCTCTCACCTAGCGATTCCAAGTTCTCCCCAATCCGATAAAAATTCACGAAGTTAAAGACATTATTTTTCGCTACAAGGAATTCATTTTGTTCTCAAAGCATACCAAGAACCACTATTGTTTTCAACCTCAAGGAACCCATTTTCACTCTACAAAAACATTTGAAAACAAACCAAAAACTCTTCAAAAATAAATCAACAAAAAAATCAGAGTTTTCTTGCGTTACAAGTTACCCATCTTTTTTCATCCTAACAACCTTTCCTATGCTCATTTTTCTTCAAAACTAAGATTATCCAACACATACACAATTTTCACACAATTGTGGACTTAGAAAAAATTTTGGAATTTCTCCCCCACAAGGAAAAGGCCACGGCCATTTTTTTTTAAAACACCCTTCCACACAAAATTTTTCACTTCTAAATGCATGGTAATATCCTATAATACCTAACTAGCACTTATCAAAACGATTTAGAAATTATAGAGTCGAATCGCAAATTTCGAGAAATCTCAAATAAGGTTTTTCTTAAGGCAAGTGATCATTTTCTTTTCAAAACATCCCATAACCCATCAAACAATTAAACAATGATCATGGCCATTTGAGGCAAAAGGCAACCCTACACATATTTTTTCATTTGAAACCCTAGCCCACATTCATTAGTTCGTAATGATATTCGATCGTGTATCCGACTCCTTTTGAAACTCGAAATAATTTTTTTCTAAATTGTGTTCTTCGAGTCGCACAAGAACACGAGAATAATTTTTTTTTTATTTTTCGAAACAAATTTCATATTCACCAATCCATTTTGTCACAAAGCTTAAAACTAACTTCAAAACCAAAATCATACAACACAATCCAAGTTTATGATCTTTTCAAAAAATTTCTTCAAAACCCGTAACCAAAATTTGTGAAAACAAGATTTAACCATGAGAATCACTTACATGCTTCACCAATGTTTCCTACATAACACTCTTAAACACTACTATGGAATCAAAACTAATTAAAACTAAATTCTCAAATTTTTCTTCTCAAGAACATAGTCATAAGAACTCTAAATTCATGAGGTTTTCATGGAGAAATAAGGAAGAGAAGTGTTAGTTACCTTAAGTGAAGAAGATTCCTTGCAAGTCCTATGATCCAACAAGCTCTTAAAGAGTGAAAATGGTGGAGGAATAAAATTTTGGTGATGGAGGAAGAAGAAAGAAAGCTCACGGCCAAATGAGAAGAGAGGAGTGAGTTTGTGATTTTGTTTCTAAGTCCACAATGCTCCAAAGTCTCCTAATATAATAAGTCTTGCTACTTGTGAGCCATTGGATCAAATAGTAAAAGCTTCCAAGACTAATCCCTAGCCCTTGGATCAATCCGAGTCTATCCACTTTAGATATTTCTTTCTCATGAGAAACTCACGCCTCACAGACGAGTCGCGCCTCGCTAACGGACGGAAATCGCAAAAATATAGAATCTACCAAAGAAACGTCCGTCGTAAACCGTTTCCAAATATTATCGCTAAATCTTTTTCCTCGACTGTAATTTTCTTCCATACCTTAGAAAATTAATCTCAGGACATATCCTAACTCGCGTAGATATATAAAACCTCCATCTAAATTTCTACGGAATTCAGAAGCCGTAAAATTTTACATCAGCGGGTAAAATTCCTACTCGTTTTTCCAAAAGCGAGAATAATCCAAAACTCGTTATTCTGGCTTCACAGAAATCTCCTCATACTTAAAAGAGGATCACGACACGAGAGTCTGTGCCTTTCCAGCGCACGAGCACCAAACAGGCTCCGTTTCAGCAAAAATCTCATTAATGTGACGATACTCACAAAACCGCCTCACCAAAAACCCTAAAACTCGTAGCCGACACTAGAGTTCCTTAGAAAAACTGTACAGTGGAATCTTGGGTCTTACATTACTACCCTCCAAAAAGAAGTTTCGTCCTCAAAACTAAAGGTAAGAGTAACAACTCAACTAATTATTACCATCACCAACACAACAAAATCACTCAGGATTAGGTGTAGCCACAAAGATGCTAACACCGGGTGAAGTCACACAGATACTCTCACCAACACACTGGCACAACCGTGCACCAACCACAACTCTCAACGAGTTCACCACTCAAAAATTAACCTCCCAACAGAGGTTCACAACCTCTAGTTCCCAAAGATCCTCGTGCCCACAAACAAAAATTTCCAAAGTCACCTCTTTCGCCTCCGCGACATAGCCAATTTCCCTAGGTTCACGCGAAGCAGTTACTGGCTACCCTCCAAAAAGAAACACTGAAGTTCTCTGTGCATCACCAAAGCTAGCAAAACTAGTCAATTCCAATCAACACGATTCTCGTCTACCATCAACAATAAATTAAGGACGGCCAGTCCCTCAATTTGTCAATAGACAGTCGACAATCTTGATGGTGGTTTAGACCATCTTTACCCAACTTAAGTGATACTTCATTCCGCTTATGCTCAAGGTCCTCCGAGTCACAAGGGTTCCACAAATCTTTCGAGGTTTTTCTTAAAGTTTCCCTCGATCTCTTACGAATACAAGGTCGAAGTCGTAAGACACAACACTCAAAACACATCGTTCAAGCTCTCATGATTCCACTCATGAAACATCCGTTGAACATCATTCAACAGTAACATAATGCTACCACGGCAATTACCACGAAAACCATTTCATTCCAAACAAGTTGTCTTCTCTATAGAAGATTTTCCCACTTTACCAATATCCATCAGTCCGTGACTCAATGAATATGCCGAACCGTCTGCTCACATATAAATCTCTTTCCAATCACGACTTAAATAATACCACCCCAACTCCCGGTTGGTGATTACACTCCTCACAGTCTTGGCACCTGCCAAACTAAACCATCTACTTCTCTTGGACTCCCTTATCCAAACCCCCAATTCCTCAGAATCGGTTCCCTATACGTTCACATTACTTCCAAACGTCACTAGGCCCACTGACCCTTGACGTGTGACACACGTAATTCCAACTGAAATCTCGCTCAACGGTTACTAACTCATAACCCGACACAGAACAAACACTAGAACTAACTCAACACTAGTTACGTTCTAACCGACTCAGGACTAACGACTCAAGTATACACTTTCCCTTTGAAGATTTAAAGCCGTGCTCTGATACCAATTGTAACAACCCGTTTTTCAAAGGCCTGAAAAGGCAGTATATATTTATTTTTTTTCAATTAACACTCAGAGTGCGCATAGAATATTTTTCAATGAGCTGGCATTCAAATATACAAAAGAACTCATTACCATAAGGTGCTTCGACAAGCAAAGTGTATTCCTGAATAATTACAGTCCAAGTCTAAGTATTCAAATACTTACAACAGAACAAGTTAGATACCCTATGCTAACCAAAAAACACGGTGCACAAAACACACCGGCGCATATTCTAACTAAGCTAAGCTCCAACCACTCACTGGGGCCTGGAACAGCCACCGTCGTCACCACGACCTAACCCATCATCTGGGTGGGATGAGCCCGCAAATGAAAGAAAGGGTCACCACAAAATAAAAGTATATATATATATATAACCGGTGCGAAAGATTGTACACATAACAATAATTCCACAAACACAAGAGAAAGCTCTTAACCAACAAAGCAATTCCCACCAACGGGTTCATATAAGCAATGCACACATAGCCTATAATGCAACCTCTACAATGTGTGGTACTAACCCTAGCTACCACAATGCATGAGTTTCGGAATCGTAGGTCCATCCCCTACTAACAATATCAATAAAATCCCGTAGCTCTCCCGATCACTACAAGGATTAGAGTGGGCTCTCCCGATCACCGCACCCCGTGGCTCTCCCGATCACCACGTATCGAACTAAATAAAATCCCGTAGCTCTCCCGATCACTACAAGGATTAGGGTGGGCTCTCCCGATCACCACACCCCGACCATAAGTATCAATAAAATCCCGTAGCTCTCCCGATCACTACAAGGATTAGAGTGGGCTCTCCCGATCACCGCACCCCGTGGCTCTCCCGATCACCACGTATCGATCTCAACAAAAATCTCGTAGCTCTCCCGATCACTACGAATAAAAAGGTGGGCTCTCCCGATCACCACACCGTACACGCAACTACCAAATGCATGAGCATACGCTTCCCCATATATGCTAATGCAATGAATACATACCTCTCTAGCATATGCAAACCAAACATAACAACAGACATACATTTCCCATCATATGTATTCCAACCACCTGTTCATACATATATTCTCATAATCATATGTAAACAGCGCAAGTATTGTAAACACTTTCTCATCACGAGAATACATAATACAAACATGCCAAAGCACACAGCAATTGCATACACAGCAAAACAAAGCATGTCGTAACCGTTTTAAAGACAGAAATAAAGTGGAGCCCTTACCTCGGCAAGCTTCCGTTACTCTTTTTCGCGAAAATCTACAATTCACGCTACCTAAAATATATGTAGCGTAACATCAATAAAATACTCATCGTACATCCTATCGGAACGAAACTTGTTCTCAAAAGTCTATGGGGGTTTAAGGCACTTTCTAACTCTCTCACCTAGCGATTCCAAGTTCTCCCCAATCCGATAAAAATTCACGAAGTTAAAGACATTATTTTTCGCTACAAGGAATTCATTTTGTTCTCAAAGCATACCAAGAACCACTATTGTTTTCAACCTCAAGGAACCCATTTTCACTCTACAAAAACATTTGAAAACAAACCAAAAACTCTTCAAAAATAAATCAACAAAAAAATCAGAGTTTTCTTGCGTTACAAGTTACCCATCTTTTTTCATCCTAACAACCTTTCCTATGCTCATTTTTCTTCAAAACTAAGATTATCCAACACATACACAATTTTCACACAATTGTGGACTTAGAAAAAATTTTGGAATTTCTCCCCCACAAGGAAAAGGCCGCGGCCATTTTTTTTTAAAACACCCTTCCACACAAAATTTTTCACTTCTAAATGCATGGTAATATCCTATAATACCTAACTAGCACTTATCAAAACGATTTAGAAATTATAGAGTCGAATCGCAAATTTCGAGAAATCTCAAATAAGGTTTTTCTTAAGGCAAGTGATCATTTTCTTTTCAAAACATCCCATAACCCATCAAACAATTAAACAATGATCATGGGAAGCTATTTGCCTCTAAACAATTTTCGAAATTCGATTCCTCGAACCCTATATGTGTGCCACGGCCATTTGAGGCAAAACGCAACCCTACACATATTTTTTCATTTGAAACCCTAGCCTACATTCATTAGTTCGTAATGATATTCGATCGTGTATCCGACTCCTTTTGAAACTCGAAATAATTTTTTTCTAAATTGTGTTCTTCGAGTCGCTCAAGAACACGAGAATAATTTTTTTTTTATTTTTCGAAACAAATTTCATATTCACCAATCCATTTTGTCACAAAGCTTAAAACTAACTTCAAAACCAAAATCATACAACACAATCCAAGTTTATGATCTTTTCAAAAATTTTCTTCAAAACCCTTAACCAAAATTTGTGAAAACAAGATTTAACCATGAGAATCACTTACATGCTTCACCAATGTTTCCTACATAACACTCTTAAACACTACTATGGAATCAAAACTAATTAAAACTAAATTCTCAAATTTTTCTTCTCAAGAACATAGTCATAAGAACTCTAAATTCATGAGGTTTTCATGGAGAAATAAGGAAGAGAAGTGTTAGTTACCTTAAGTGAAGAAGATTCCTTGCAAGTCCTATGATCCAACAAGCTCTTAAAGAGTGAAAATGGTGGAGGAATAAAATTTTGGTGATGGAGGAAGAAGAAAGAAAGCTCACGGCCAAATGAGAAGAGAGGAGTGAGTTTGTGATTTTGTTTCTAAGTCCACAATGCTCCAAAGTCTCCTAATATAATAAGTCTTGCTACTTGTGAGCCATTGGATCAAATAGTAAAAGCTTCCAAGACTAATCCCTAGCCCTTGGATCAATCCGAGTCTATCCACTTTAGATATTTCTTTCTCATGAGAAACTCACGCCTCACAGACGAGTCGCGCCTCGCTAACTGACGGAAATCGCAAAAATATAGAATCTACCAAAGAAACGTCCGTCGTAAACCGTTTCCAAATATTATCGCTAAATCTTTTTCCTCGACTGTAATTTTCTTCCATACCTTAGAAAATTAATCTCAGGACATATCCTAACTCGCGCAGATATATAAAACCTCCATCTAAATTTCTACGGAATTCAGAAGCCGTAAAATTTTACATCAGCGGGTAAAATTCCTACTCGTTTTTCCAAAAGCGAGAATAATCCAAAACTCGTTATTCTGGCTTCACAGAAATCTCCTCATACTTAAAAGAGGATCACGACACGAGAGTCTGTGCCTTTCCAGCGCACGAGCACCAAACAGGCTCCGTTTCAGCAAAAATCTCATTAATGTGACGATACTCACAAAACCGCCTCACCAAAAACCCTAAAACTCGTAGCCGACACTAGAGTTCCTTAGAAAAACTGTACAGTGGAATCTTGGGTCTTACAGAAACTAACACAGTGGAAGAATCTATACATGTTAGATTTGATGACAAAGAGCCTGACAGTAAAATGTCAGAGCAAGATAATAGCTATGCAGGTGTTCCATATACATATAACAATCCAGAACTTGAGAAAGCATCAGATGCAAATGAATCTTCAGAAGCTGTATTGGAAGAAGTCTCTGAAGAAGCATCTCCAATAGAAGCATCTGAAGAACATGATGATATCTCAGAAGATGATACCCAAACAAGTGCTGAAACTAATGAAGCTCCAAAGAGAAAATTCAAATACAGATCATCACATCCAGAAGATCTTATTCTTGGAAACAAAGAGAGTCCAAGAAAAACAAGATCAGATTATCAACAACATGATTCACTTCTAGGACTCATATCTATGATAGAACCTAAGAACGTTGATGAAGCTCTTTCTGATGATGGATAGATTGTAGCAATGCAAGATGAGCTCAATCAATTTCAAAGAAATGATGTGTGGGATTTGGTACCAAAACCAACACACAAAAACATCATTGGAACCAAGTGGGTATTTAGGAACAAACTGAATGAACAAGGTGAAGTGGTAAGAAACAAAGCTAGACTAGTAGCACAAGGCTACAGTCAGCAAGAAGGCATTGACTTCACTGAAACATTTGCTCCAGTGGCAAGACTGGAAGCAATCAGGTTATTGTTATCATATGCAGTTAATAATGGAATAACCTTATATCAAATGGATGTTAAGAGTGCCTTTCTAAATGGTGTCATTTCTGAAGAAGTATATGTCAAACAACCCCCAGGTTTTGAGGATTTGAAAAACCCTGATTATGTTTATAAACTTAAGAAATCACTCTATGGTCTCAAACAAGCTCCAAGAGCTTGGTATGAAAGACTGAGTAATTTCCTTTTAGAAAATGGTTTTCAAAAAGGTTAGATTGACAATACACTATTCAGAAAGACAACTAAGAAAGACATCTTAATTATTCAAATATATGTGGATGATATAATTTTTGGTTCAACTAATGCTTCCTTGTGCAAGAATTTTTCAAAGCTGATGCAGGATGAATTTAAGATGAGCATGATGGGTGAACTAAAATTTTTCCTTGGAATTCAAATCAATCAAGGAAAAGATGGCACTTACATTCATCAAAGCAAGTATACAAAAGAGCTTCTGAAGAAGTTTAATCTTGAAGACTGTAAGATAATGTCAACTCCCATGCATCCTACAAGCAGCTTAAGCAAGGAAGAAATTGGAAGCAAAGTAGATCAGAAGCTGTATAGAGGTATGATTGGTTCTTTACTC
Organism: Trifolium repens; assembly: GCA_030408175.1. Lineage (NCBI taxonomy): Eukaryota > Viridiplantae > Streptophyta > Magnoliopsida > Fabales > Fabaceae > Trifolium > Trifolium repens. The sequence continues at coordinate 46,506,067 of CP125837.1, forward strand.
TATCTAACAGCTTCTAGACCTGATATTTTATATAGTGTATGCTTGTGTGCAAGATTTCAGTCAGATCCTAGAGAACCTCACTTAACTGCTGTTAAGAGGATTTTTAGATATCTTAAAGGAACTACTAATCTAGGACTTCTTTATAAAAAATCCCTAGATAGTAAGCTAGTTGGATTCTGTGATGCTGGAGACAAGATAGAGAGAAAATCCACTTGTGGAAATTGCCAATTTATTGGTGAAAATCTCATATCTTGGGCCAGCAAGAGACAAACAACTATTGCTTTGTCTACAGCAGAAGCGGAATACATCTCAGCTGCTAAATGCTGCACACAGCTTCTCTGGATGAAATATCAGTTAGAGGACTATAACATAGCTGAAAGCAGTATTCCACTATATTGTGATAATACTGCTGCTATTCATTTATCTAAGAATCCAATTTTGCATTCCAGAGCTAAGCATATTGAAATTAAGCATCATTTTATAAGAGATCATGTTCAAAAAGGGACAATAAATATTCAATTCATTGATATTGATCATCAATGGGCTGATATATTTACTAAGCCTTTAGCTATATTGTGATAATACTGCTGCTATTCATTTATCTAAGAATCCAATTTTGCATTCCAGAGCTAAGCATATTGAAATTAAGCATCATTTTATAAGAGATCATGTTCAAAAAGGGACAATAAATATTCAATTCATTGATATTGATCATCAATGGGCTGATATATTTACTAAGCCTTTAGCTATTGAAAGATTTGACTTTATTAAAAAGAATTTGAACATGCATTTTATCTCTGAAGAAAACTAGCTCTGAGATGCAAAATAGAATTAGGATCTGAAGCTCTTTCAGAGCCTCCATTAATTCAGAATCTCTTTTGGGAAGCTTTGAATAATATGAGATCTGAAGGATAACAGGTTCTGATGAGGTGTCAGATATTAATGAGTTTGGCTCTAAACTAGACGGAAATGAAACGTTGTCTGTACACGCGTTAGCTATGATTAAGCCTATCCTGCACGTGTCTAGATCCTGATGGGTAGAGAACAGTTAATGATGAAAATGCAGTTATACAATTTAAAATTAATTTTAAACTGTTCGCGCTCCCTCCTTTGTGTTTTTTTTTTTAAGTGTTTATTCTATTTGATATATATTGTCACTTCACTCACAAAACACAACTTTTTCACATAATCACTTCCTACACAAACCCTAAACCTCAGTTTTTCCCAAATCTCTCTGCTTCTTAATCTTCTGTAATCATGGCTGCTCGACCTTCAAACGAAATTGTTCAACGTCCTTTCAACCCCGTCTTACCACCAGTAATTGATCTTTCGTCTCAAGCACGACTCGTCTTCAAAGATAATGTAACCGATGCTGGTCCGGAATCATTTGAGTTCGTTACGGAGAAATTTGTTGATTTTGAGAGTTTCAAAGTAAACGGGATTGACATTCAAAGTTTATTCTACGATCAACAATGGAAGAACTACTTTGAAATGCTAAATGGGTTTGTTTATTATGATATTGTCAAGTACTTCTGGCAAAAAGCTACCATCTTTGACAAGTTCAGTGCTGATGAAGAGGTTAGAAAGATGGTTGAGAAGGATAGTTCCTTGAAAGGAAAAACAAGGAGTCAACTGGGTTTAAGACCCTATAAAGGAAAAGAGATTAGGTCAAACATCATGGGAATCAATGTTCTTATTACTCAAGAACATATTGCCAAAATTTTGGATCTGGACAATGAAGGAGAAAACGTGGATGAATATGGTGAGAAGAGTAAGCATATTGAATCCATTAAGAAGGATTTATTCCTTCCTGGTAGTGCAAACAATGATTTTGGCAAAGCAAAATTCATGAAGCAAAACTTCAGCTTTGCTTTCAAAGTGTTTCTGGCCTCCATCATCACTAGAGAAGGAGGATATGATACTATTTCTCTACCACACAGACACTTCATCTGGTTTATGTACAAGAAGGTAAAGATAAATCTGGCAAAGCTTCTGTTTGATCACCTATGCTTTACTATATCCAAGAGCAGAACCAAATCACCTTCCATTATCCATCATCCAAGGTTGATTTTAGAAATCATTCGTCAAACAAAGCTTATTCAGATTGTCAGTACCAAGGAGAAACTTAGAGTTTTCAATACTGCTAAGTATGATGCAAGTGTTCTGGTAAATATGAAGCTGAAAACAAAAGAAGAGCTGAAGACAGCCAAGAGCCCTCTGGAGCAGATTTATGAAAAGTACTTCTGGTGTGATGGTTTTCCAACCATATCAGAATTTGATAATGATGATGTTATCAAGAACTTCTTGGAGTTGGTTAGATTAGATTCTGGAGTAAGAGTGCCCAGGAGTATGGTAGTTGGTGTACCAAACTGGGATATTTTCAAAGGACCAAAGCAGATCACCAAGTCTAAGAGAAAACCTCAACCAATTGAACAAGAAATTGTTGAGGAAAGCTCCGAAGAACAATCTGGAGATAAGAATGATGCTGCTGAGGTTACTGATCAAGCAGAAAGTGGTGCTGAAAGATTGGCCACTGAAGAAAATGAAGAAGTCACTGAAGAGCAAGTGGCTAAGATAGCTCAGAGAAAAGCTGTTCAGAAGGAGAGAAGATCAAAGAAGAGGAATGAAAGGCCTTTAGATGCAGAAGAGGATCAACCTGTCAGAGCACTAAAAAGGAAAAAGGCAGTTGTTTCCAAACAGAAAGCTGTTGACTCGTCCAAAGGTAAAAATTCTAAGCCTAATACTGATAGCGTTTCAAGTGCTCAACCTCCTACCCAATCACCTCCTATAGACTTTACAAAGCCTATTAACATGATTCCACCATCTCCACAACCCTCAGCATCCTCATCACCCTCATCTGAAGGGACTTCTTCTGATACAAACACTGACTCTTCAGAGCTGATTGAAAAACTTAATAAAATTCAGAAGGAGAAATCCAAGAAAACGTTCCCAGTGAAAAGGACCCTCAAGAAACCCAAAAACAACTCACCAGAAGAGGAAAATATTTTCATTGACACTTCTATCCTTGACCAACCCACCAACACAACAAGAAAATCACCTACAATTCTTGAACACCTCTCCACTCCAACACAAACTCACCTGATCAATTTCACTTTGTAAATACATCTTCTGATTTACCTATTGATCCACCAATTCCAGAACCACTAATTCAAACATCACCCTCCTCCCTTGCTGACATTGAACAAGAAGATCCACCCACCTTCACACCAGCTCAGGATGAAGTTATGAATCATTCTGAACATACCACTGCTGAACCATCCACACCACAACCTGAACCTTCCACACCTGAACCATCACCTGAACCACAAACACCACAATCTGAACCCATCTATGGTCCATCTTACAAACCCTTAACCATAGATGAACTTAGTCTACCTTCTGACTTCGCCCTACCCATTCTTGAGGATCTACTAAAAGCAGAAATCAATGTTGATGATGATATAATAACAACCCCCAAAGACCCCTTTGATGAAATCAGAAAAATCAAAATCATCCCTCTGAAAAGAAAAAGACCTGAACCCACCATTCCCTTTAACAGAAACCAGCCCTTCTTCAATCACAACTCAGAACCAAACCTTTAGCTGCTAGATAATGCTATTAATATTAGTCTTAAGAAATTTAAGAGCATGGAAGAAGAAGTACTGATATTTCCCTCAGATGTTGATGCTAAGATCAGGGAATTGGAACAGAAATTCAGTCAATCTCTGAGGCTCTTAGGAGGTTATGTGAAAAGAAAGATTGAAGGAAGAGGAATGGAAGTTTTGTCTCAAATAATGAGTGCTGCTGATCGCTCTCATGCTCTGAGACTTACATTTTTCAACCATGAAGAAGAATGTCAGAGGTTAGCATTTTTAGCTGCTGTGAATGAAAGTATAAGAAGATCTCTTGAAGCAGCTATAAGGCTAAATGAAGAAGAGGCTACTTATACAAAAATAGTAGTTGATGCTGATCAGGCTAGAATGGCTGAGATTGAACATAAGAGACTAGCTGATCAAGAGGCACTTAAATTGATGGTAGATATGGCTGTTCACATTGCTGAAGTTGAGACAAATAAGATCAGGGAGAATCAAGCATCTGAAGAGGACTTTGTAATGGCTGATCAGAACCTAAGTAGTGAAGACTCTGACAAGGGTAAGAAGCCTATTGTTGATTCATCTCCTCCCAGATCTCCACCAAGACTTGTTCAAGGTTCTTCTTCATCTGCTATACCTTCAGCTATGCAAGAAGCTCTGGATGTGATCAAGAGTGACTTAAGAGAGGAGCTGAGAAATGAAATGGATGAGTTCAGGGCCGATATAAGAGAAGATATGAACAGATCTGGTGAAGCTACTAACAAGAAAATAGATGCAATGATGGAGCTACTGCTGAAGCTTACTCAACAACAATCCAAACCCTAAACCTTATGTTTGTGCACCAGTTTATTTTGTTTTCACATTGTCTCTTATGTAATCTTTGGATTTTTTTTTATTTCCAAGTTATTTATTCATATTTATGTGCTTGTGCTGGTGTGTTTATTTTATTTTGTTTTTCAAAATGAAAATCATATATTCTCTTCTTATGTCTGATACTCTTGTGGATTCTGAACCTAGTGTAAGGTGTTGGAGAATATCTTGTTTTGTTAACTTATATAGGATTTTGAAAACCTAAGGTTCCCCCACATCAGTATTCCTATTTACTCATGAAATAGCTTCTTAGTATTATAGCCTGTTTATAAGCGGGGCAACAATACCGAATGAGGCGTGTCTGGTAACTGGTTTTCTGACGTTTGAAAAGAGAATATAAAAGAAACTTGCTCAAAATGAAAGAAATTTATAGCAGGAACTCTTTATTAAAGTTATTGAAGAAATTCTTTATTACATAAGATAATGGGATCCTACTAAGAATCAACGTCAGCAGCCTCTGGCTTCTTCTTCTTATGCTTCTCACTAACATAAGAAAGTAAGTCACGCATGGCTTGCTGAGCTTCAGCTTGATACTCTTCGTATGGCTTGTCATCATCATATGTCCATAAGAACTCTTCCAGGTCAGAGCCTATTGCTTCACGCTCTGACTCTGTCAGAACCACCTCTCGCTTGTTTCTTTCATAATGATGCCTGTTCTCTTCGCAGCGCCAGGGCTCTGCTTCCTTCTTGATCACTTCTTTAGATCCTGAAGCATCCTTCGTAGCTTGCTTTTCCATTGCGTGTTTCTCTTAATGTTCTTTGATTATTCTGTATGAATAAAATGAGAAGAATTGTCCCTTTTTATAGTGCACTCAAGCTCTCTTGTCAACCTGGGAATCAACACAATTCATTTATTGAATATAGTTGTAACCACTTTTTTGACTTGACTGTCTTGTTTTCTGGCATGCTTTAACTTCCTAGTTTTCTGTGCTTTTTGACTGATGCCAAAAGGGGGAGTAAGGATAGCGTTAAAATTAATATTGATTGATTGATTCTGAAACTGCGTAAAAATCTTAAACTGTTATGTATATGCATCTGAATCAAATTCTATTCCTTCTGATTTCTTCTCACTGTGGACATTATTGAAAGGGGAGAAAATTTAAGAACCTAAAATTAATTTTCATAGATAATATAAGAGAAGCTTGCAAACCTCCTCTGAGCATTATCTGACTCTAAGAAGCAAAGCTTACAAAACTATGCTTCTGAGAGTCAAATATGAAAATCTACTTTATGTTGATAAATTAACTCTTAAACTGTTTTAATTAATTATGGATAAGACTTAGGGGGAGCTTACAAACCTAACTCTATAGATTATCAGACTCAGGGGGAGATTGCAAACCTTTGAAATCTGAAGTCAACATAATTAAATTAAATCAACAACAATTGAATTTTAATGCTTTAGTTTGTCATCATCAAAAAGGGGGAGATTGTTGGAACAAAGTGGGTCTGACATGAACCTCTAAGATTTTAAGTGGTTTTGATGATAACAAAGTATTAAAATTGCAATTGGTATTACTAATGATTATTCTAGTGTGCAGAATTATAAGTTAAAATTCATTCAGAAGCACTATGAATAACAAGAGAGAAGCCAAGCTATGAAGCTCTGAAAGCGTATCGCTGTTCATCAGAAGCTTAAATTTTACGTGCTGAAGATAATGCTTCTGAGGACCAAAGCTAGACTCTGAGGAGTTCAGAAGCTGAAGACCTTAAGAAGCTACGACAACAGCATCTGAAGCAAAAGGAATTTACGTCACTCAAGAACTGATAGAACCAGAATCAATGTCTGAAGAACAATCTACTTCAAGGCTCTGTCACATCCACAGGAAGGAATATTCGTTGGTACAACGTTAATCTTATCCATAAGTGGAGCGCATTTGACGATCGTACTATCGTACTATTATTACTCAAAATGGATGAGTGATAATTTGAATTGCAAGGTAGTGGAATTGGATTTCTTTGCTAAAGAAGGCAATCTACAGCTAGCAATTGTACGAGCATATTCCAGCTGGCATCTTATCTCTCTACAACGGTCATCATCTTACTTCAAGTATAAATAGAAGACTCAAATGGAAGAAATGACTACTGTTCTACTGTTCTATTACTGCGTTTAAGGCTCTGAAGCATTCTGACATTATTGTTCTATCTGTCATTCAAGTCTTAAAGCAATTTGCGTTGTATTTTGTAAACACCTCTGATAGTATATCAAGTGTTCCTTAACATTCATTCTTATTCTTAAGTTTGTTTGAGAAGTCTCTTGTTAGTTGTAACTTGAGCATTAGAGAAGTCTCTTGTTAAGTGTAACTTGAGCATTTGAGAAGCCTCTTGTTAGTTGTAACTTGAGCATTAGAGAAGTCTCTTGCTATTGTGCTTGAGCATCTTGTAATCTTATAAGATTTAGTTAGAAGCCCTTGGAAGTGCAAGGGGACTGGACGTACTCTCGGTTTGTGAGAGGAACCAGTATAAATTTGTGTCTTTCTCTCTCTCTCTCAGCTCCCCTTTTCTATCTTGTGTTTATTTCCGCTGCAAACTTAGTTTTATTTGGTAAAAAGTTTTAATTTTAAAACACAATTCAACCCCCCCCCCCCCCCCCCCCCTTCTTGTGTTTTTCCACCTTCAGAGCCAACATATATAGACAAGTTAATTGTCTTATGATAGAATTAATCAAGAAGATAAAATAAATATAATTACATGATGACTAAGAGATACATTGTTTTTTTTAAAATAGCAAAATATTATTTATAAAACTCATTCAAGAGCACAATAAGCGCTCTATACAGGGTAAGAAACAAAAGAAGCAACTACCAGTACACAAAAACTCAACCCATAGAAAAGTAACCATTATGCTGGAACCATGTTGCATTAGATTGATGGGATTGTTCCATTTCAATAGTCATCTGTTCTTTATCTGGCAAAGTAATTGCCGATCTCCTATCAAAAAGTTAATACACATGGCATATTAAAGGAAATCAAATTAAGAAAAAGTAAAATGTAATATCTTCCATTTAGATAGAAAATAGAAAATAGCTTCAAACCATGAACAAGTTGAAATAGAAAATAATTAACAATTAATGCAAATTTGATTTACTTGGCTTGAGATTTCCCTTTAGGAAGCATAGTAGGATCTGGGCCACTCTTTACTTTCCAGGCTTCATTAATCTCAACCTTACATAATCATATTTAAATCAATTATATACCGAAATTGAAATCTATTGAAAATTATAAATATAATAAGAGAAAACTAGAAGTTGATTTATATACCAGAAGACGTGAAACATCATCTGCATGAAGAAACACAAAATTCAAAAAAGAAAAACAGAGAGAATTCAGAAACTTCGTCGGTTTAACATTTTATTAACTAATTAATCATGAAAAACAAGCAATCAAGAAATTTACCATAAAGCATCTTCACTTTTCTTTCATACACAATCACAACTCCACCTTTTAAAAGTACAAAATCAATTCAATAGAATCACAGTAAAGAGAAAAAGAACACAAAAAAAGTATCAATCATAGAAAGTGTATGAACTATGAATATACCCATGAGAATTCCAGAAAGTCTCAGAGCCATTGGAATCGCTGGATTCAGAATCTCTTCACTGTAAACAAGCAAAACAAAACTGACACCGTATAAGAAATTCAGTTAAAGAAGAAAAATAAGCAAACAAAATCAATTATCAATAAACAACGATTACGATACCAGATCTTGATGAATTGAGCTTACTCAGTTTCTTCCTGTTAATCTTCGAATGCATAGTCGCAGCCATCCTTCGAAGCAGACTATTCAAGTTATCTCAGAGATATTGTGATTTTCAGATTAGGGAGAGACAAGAGGATTCGGTTTTTGAAAAAAAATTGGGGCTTTTCAATTTTTAAGTACAGAGAGCAAAGTAAGCAAGATTAAGAAAAACAACACGACGACGGACCTTCATCTCCGACATGATAGTGCTTTCAGAAAATCAAAACTGAAGAAGAGGAAGGAAACAATGTCCAGAGAAAGAAATTACCGTGGCGAAGAGGAGGAATGAACAGACGAAATTCCTATAAACGTCAAACTAACCTGCGATCCATGTTTATGGCAACCAGAACGACGTCGAGAAATAGTTGGTGCGGAGGTTGAGGTGGCGACGGCCAACTGTGAAAGGGAAAAGATGAGAGTGTCTTTGTTTTCTTCAAGGTACACCAGGTATTAAACCCGTGCAACGCACGGGTTTGATTAATTTTTTTATTTTATAATTTGCTTATTGAAGAAAATAATATGATATTCAATTTTTAAAAATTTAATATGTTCATTGATAGATTTTATCAAAAAAAAAAAATATGTTCATTGATAGATAATAATTTTTTTTCTTAAATTTTGAAGTATAGTTTAAAGTTGTGTTTGATCCTACTTTTTTAAGACGTAAAAGTTGCTTGGTATTTATAATTCTTTTTCAACTTAGTTTTGATATTTTAATAAAAATTTATCATAAATAATAGAATTATAAAATTTAGAATTTTTTAAATTTTTTTAAATAGTAATTTAATTTGAGAGGTGTATTATATATATTATTTTTTGGTTTTAAGAAAAAGAAAAATAAAATATTTTGAAACCTGTTATTTCACAAAGTAAATATATAATATAGAGAGATATATATAAAAAAATGCTTTTGACATAGATAATGTGTCGTTCACTTACATATAAAAATAAAAATAGTGGAATCTAAATAGAGGTTATTAACATTTTATTGTAACTTGAGTCAATGAAATTATTTCATTTAGAAAAATTAATGATAATAAATAACACACTTTAAAAAAAATTAAAATCAAACTACTCCTATTTTCATATGTAACATTCAAACACGATTTTTAGTAAAAAAAATTAGTAATTATTCATCTTATGGTGCGTTTGTTTTAACCTTTTTAAAAATAGATTTTTATAGTGTATAATTTTTGTGTTAAAATTTTTTTAACAAAGAATATTTTTATAAAAAATTCAAATGAAAAATAGGTTTAAATAGCTTATCCTTAAATATCATTTAAAATATTTCATCGTTTTGTTAGAAATATTTTTGGATCATAAAAATCTCTAAAAAAAAAAACTATTTCAAATAGCTTTTCGGGAAAGACATTTTTATATAAAGTTGTATTGAAAATAATAATTTTAGTAGATATATTGAATTATTATTTGATTGTAAAAAGTGGTTTTTAAATTTTGAATCTATAATGTAGAGCAGTAGATAGGAATTATTAAATAATGTGTCATTCTACTATATATCAAAATCAACAGAAGTGCAGTTGAATAGTGTATAATAATTAAAATAAAAAAAAACTTGTTTTGTTAATCATGTTTTTCTAGGTTTGATTTATATCTTTCCAAAAATTTTAATCTTAATATATTTTTAAGGAGAAAATGGTGGATTAGCTATTGTCAAAATTTTATTCTAAATTGAATTAATGAAATTATTTTATTTAAAAAATAAAAGACATGAAATAACTCAATTTAAATAAAGTAAACCACACTTTTGAATAAATAATGAAGTAAATGACACTTTCTTTTTTCACATGCACCATTCAAACATTTTATGACAGCATTTTTTTTTAATATTGACGGTATGAGTTGTAGTTAAAGAGAATATTAGTTATTCATCTTAATCCCTTTTAAAGTAAATACTTCTTTATTTAAAATTTTCTTTGATTATTTATATTTTTACTATTTACTTTCAACCTCTAAATTAAATTAACATAAAAACCCTGCTAATTAAATAATAAGTTTCTTATATTAGGAAACTTGATGAATTAATTTCAAGATATAAGGCTTTCCTATTATAACAGGCTGTTCAAAAGAATTCCCCGTTCTTCCGCCAAATAGTCCGCTCTTTCCCGGATACTCGGGTTCAAATATCCATGGATTTGATGTTTGTTTACTGGCCTCATATAATTCAGAAAACACAAGTTTTCGGGAAGCCTCTTGTTCATATCTCTCATCAAAAGGTGCTATTCGATAATGTCTATTTAGCTTACTCCCAGCTAACCCGAGTGAGCATTTCAATAGCTGTCTACATTCATTCGTGAGGGTACCCCTAATGGATTGAAGACCATATCAACGGGTCTTCCATCTTGCAAATAAGGCATATCCTGTCTAGACAAAATCTTTCATGAATTAACTAAAGTGGAACAGCTTCTATCAATTCTAGGGAGAAAGTAAAACAGTTTTGGGAGCAAATTCATTTTAAAGAAAGCCTTCTTCATCAAAAATCTAGAACAAAGTGGATACAGGATGGGGATTCAAATACCCGATTCTTTCATGCTAGCATCAAAGGTCGTCGGCGTAGAAACAAAATAGCAAAATTAAAGAAGGGAGATGTTTGGTTAGAAGGAGTGGATGTAATAAAAAATGAAGTGAAAGATCATTTTTCTAATCAATTCATGGAAGATTGGGAAAGTAGACCCTCCCTTCAAGGTATTTCTTTTAATTCCTTATCTTTTGAAGACAATGAGTTGTTATTACTTCAGTTTGATGAAGAAGAGGTTAGAGATACAATTTGGAGTTGCGATGGTAATAAGAGCCCGGGCCCCGATGGTTTCAACCTTAACTTCTTTAAAGCATGTTGGCCGATTTTGAAAGTGGATGTTATGGCTTTTCTTAATGAATTCTATGAAAATGCTGTTCTACCTAAGGCTATGACCGCTTCGTTCTTGACCCTTGTGCCGAAGAAAGATCATCCGCAAGACCTTTTTGATTACCGCCCAATTTGCATAATTGGGAGTCTTTACAAAATTCTATCAAAGTTACTGGCTAACAGGTTGAAACGAGTTCTGGGGAAATTGATATCAACATGTCAATCGGCTTTTCTACCTCAACGTCAGATTCTGGATGGGGTGGTAGTTCTGAATGAAATTATAGATCTAGCCAAAAGAAAAAGAAAAGAATGCTTGCTTTTTAAAGTTGATTTCGAACGTGCCTATGACACTATTAGTTGGCAATTCTTAGACCGCATGATGGTTAAGATGGGATTTGCAGAAGGGTGGTTAAAGTGGATCAGAGCATGTATTTTCGAAAGTTCGATGTCAGTCTTAGTTAACGGTAGTCCAACTATCGATTTTAAGGTGGGTAGAGGTCTCCGCCAGGGTGATCCTCTCTCCCCCTTTTTATTCTTAATTGTGGCTGAAGGTCTGGCAGGGATGATGAAGAAAGCGGTGGAGATTGGTAAATTTAAAGGCTTCTATATTAACCCCAGTATACAATTCCAAATTCTCCAATTTGCAGATGATACAATCATTATGGGTGAAGGAAGTTGGAACAATTAATGGACTATTAAATCTATGCTCAGAGGGTTTGAACTGGCGTCGGGTCTCAAAATTAATTTTGTAAAAAGCAAGCTTTATGGATTAAATATTGAGAATAGCTTTTTGGAAGCTGGCGCTTCTTTCCTCTCGTGTCTTTCTGACACGGTTCCATTCAATTTTTTGGGTATTCCAGTTGGTGCTAATCCCCGAAGGCGCACTACTTGGCAACCGGTGATCGACGCTATGTCAAAGAGATTAAATTCGTGGAGCAGCCGACATCTCTCTTATGGAGGCAGAATTACTCTTGTTAATTCAGTTTTAGCAAGTTTACCTCTTTATTTTTTCTCTTTCTTTAAGGCCCCCTGCTGCGTGTTAAAACAATTAGTTCGTATTCAACGTAACTTTTTGTGGGGAGGTGGCCTAGAAGATAAGAAATTATGCTGGATCAAATGGGATCAAATCTGTCTATCCAAGGCACAAGGTGGTTTAGGGGTTAAGAATTTAGCTTTATTTAACAAGGCTTTATTATGTAAGTGGAAATGGAGATTTCTAACCGAAGACGAAGCGATTTGGGCCGATCTTCTCCGTTTCAGGTATGGTCACTTACCTTCTCTTTTGCTGGTTGGAAATACTCCGTCGAATAATGCTAAATCATCGATATGGTGGAGAGATATCATTGGCTTAGAAAGGGAGAATGATGAGAATGGGTTAATGTCAAATATTGGAAGTATCGTGGGCGATGGTAAAAACATTGGATTCTGGAGGTTCAAATGGTATGGGGGCCAATCTTTCAGTGTTTTATTTCCAGAACTCTTTGCAAAAGAAGCGGATAAAGATGTTTTGATTTCGGAGAGATTAAAAAATGATGGTTTCGCCTTGTCTTGGTCTTGGCAATGGAGTCAGCAGTTAACACTCAGCGAGGCTAATAGATTAGAAGAATTAAAAGAGCTATTGGGTGGTTTTTCTTTAATTCTAGATTGTCCGGATAGATGGCGGTGGAAGTCAGGTTCTATGGGAGTTTTTTTAGTCCGATCGTGTTATTCCATACTTAATGATTTGCAGCAGGTTGTTACTTTAGATGGTGATGTTTTGACCACTATTAATAACTTATTGCGGATTGATGTACCCTCAAAAGCCCTTGTGTTCGGTTGGCGTTTCTTATTGGACAAACTCCCGACGCGTTCAGCTCTTAATCACAGAGGTATTCTGACTAATCCCGATGATTTGCATTGCATCTATTGCTCTCATGCTGGTGAGGACTGTGATCACTTATTCTTCCTTTGCCAATTTAGTAAAGGAATTTGGGATGCTATATCTCAGTGGTTGGGTAACACTGTCCCAACTGAAGTAGATAGATGGACTCACTTTTTAAAGTTTGGTGACTTGGTTAGTTTGAAAAAAGGCGGAGGTCGGGTTAGTCGCTTGATTTGGTTGGCCATTACTTGGAGCATATGGAAGCACAGGAATGATGTGATTTTTAAAGGAGTCAATCCGGACGCTACTGCACTCTTGAATGACATCAAAGCGGTTTCTTGGTTTGCGTTGTCTAGCCGATACGGTCGTAATAGTAGCATTCCGTTTTTGAATTGGAATCTTGATCCTCTGGGTTGTATTTACAGTATCTAACGTTGTACTATCCTTTTGTAAGGGATTGAGTACCCCTTGTACTCCCTTATAAATAAATTTGCTTATCGGAAAAAAAAAAAAAAAAACTAAGCCTATCAACAACACACACATGAAGATTATAAGGATTATCATCATATAAAACACACAGAAGTGTATCCCTTTTTTTATTGGCTTGAATTTCACAAAGTTGTTTCATCCATTTCCTACACATATGTTATTTATTTCATCAACATTCAAACTAATTTCGCACCGATATCTTTCATTAGTATCATGATCAATAATCATAATATTTTTTTGGTTCCTATCAACAAATACATATGACATATCTCGAAAAATTTCCTGCACAAAAATAATAAATTAACCTATAAAGCTCTAACTTTTTTTTATTACTTATATTCATCTATATTTCATCAAATCTACCTACTAATTTAATTATTTGACTAACACATAATCTAACTCAAATGTCATATAAGAAACTTTTGTATTCCCAAAAAAACATTTGTTCACCATTCTGAGCAGATATTCCAACACGAACAAACTCAATAGCTTCTTCACCAAATTCACCACTTCTTCATCACCCATTAATTCATCAATTAAATTACCTTTATCTGGACATGGCTTATATTTAAGTGAACTTTCAAACAAATAAAATTATGATTAAATAAATATATATTGAACACTATAGATAATACTAATTACACTATATAGATAAAATTACGGATACTAAAGTTAATATGCAAGATTTAGTCTCACCTATCGGATCCATAAAAGATCAAGACAAACGATGAGATCACAAAACTCTAAAAACATATTTTCTTGCAATGCATACACATCCATCTAAAATTGAATATGTATATACGATGATGGGGTTGTACATAAAGGGTCATGTTAACATATTCCCTAAGGGCACATGTTTAGCTATCTAAAAATAGAAATTTAGCATTTAATAATATAAGATATTTAATGTTGATAAAATTAAATACACTATTTTCAAGAGAATATTTCTACATTTATCTCCTTAACTTGTGCCTTAAGGGCACAAGTTAACATTTTCCGTACATAAATCATACTATATATTCATAATTATGTAACGGTTTATTATTATTATTATTATTGAATTGAAAGGATAAGAAGAGTCTAGGAGGTTGCAATATAATTATAAGTACGCAATATAATAATTGAGAAGCAGATGCTTCATTCATCCTTCGTTACAATTTATTAAAGGGGCTGCAATCAATATGAATTAGTGAGTTACAATACTAAAAACGTGGACTATCTAAAATAAAAGCAGTTCAACGTGTTGGGGTTGATTGCAATGTAAGTCCCACATTGCTAAGGAAGAAAAAAAGGTCAAAAAAGTTATATTGGAAAAGTCCCACATTGCTTAGAGAAGTGAAGAGGGGGGGAGCTTCATGCTATATATAGAGACCTCAAGTTCCTTGTTTCAACACACCAAGCAGTAGCACTTGTAAACACTTTAAGTTTATATTTGTGTTTGTTTCTTTTTCTCTTATGCTCTTGTTTTTAGAGTATTTGAGATGTAGTTCAAATATTTACTTTGGAGAGTGTGGGTGTACTTGGGTTATGGGGTGGTTGAGAGTGAAGTCTATATGTTGTAACAATTTTCATATAGTGTTTATTCTCTGGTTGTCGGTTTAGACAACGGCCGTGGTTTTTTCTCCGGTTTTGGAGTTTCCACGTTATATTCGTGTGTTGTTGATTGTGTTCTTTTATTTTCTCTATGCCGGTTTTTTCCCAACAACTGGTATCAGAGCCTTCTGGTTTGATTCAGGAAGAGGGAGTTCCGCTGTGAAGTTTAGGCTAGAGAATGTGTTGATGCAATCAGGGTTACACAAGGTCAGCCTGGAGAGGCAGTGGTAAGAATACTCAACATCAGTCTGGAGAGGCGGTGGAAATAATAGTCGGGGTTACGTTTTGAAACAACAACTTTGTTACGAGGATGCGGAGGCGCTAGTGGAAGTTGGGAACCGGTGGAGCATTGAGTCATGGACTTTGGAAGCTTCGATCACATGTGTTTGAAGAAGGAATGCCGTGAAAATCCTAGAGCTAGTTGAAGGTGGAGTTATTCATCTTGAAGACGGGAAAGCTTGAAAGGTTTGAGGTATGGTTTTTCGATTTGTCTTACGATGTTCGAAAATCGTGTGTTTCTTTTACATGATGTGAGGTATGTTCCTGAACTTTAATGCAAAAATAGTTGGTTCTACTATTGGTTATGCATTTGTTACTAGTGGTGATTCTCATGTAGTTGAGTTGTGAGACTTCGGTTGATATTTGTTAGTGACATGAGTTTAGTTGAACTAGTGAAATAAGGTTTACTAGGTGATGTAACTAAACTGGAATTGTTGGAGCCTAACAATGGCCTGAAGATGGTTTCAGAGTAGTTTTGAAGTTGTTCAAGTGACACATGGGCATCAGTTGACATGGATGCAAGGTGTGTGATTATAGCGTGCGGGCATTGGTTGGCATTGATGCAAGGTACGCGGTTATCTCGATGGCTGATTAACTTCCGGGAAAGCCAACATGGAAGTTGCACCATAAATTTTCAGCAAGGTTTCGAGATGAAATTCTTGGGATGGCTTGGTTCCAAGTGAAGGAAATTCTTGGGATGGTTTCGTTTCAAGTGAAGAAAATTCTTGGTATGGTTTAGTTCCAAGTGCAGTGTACTTTTTATGGTGGAGTATGATAATTTAATTTGTCGGTATAGACAATGAGAATTATGATTGTCGGTGAAGACAATGATTGTCGGTGTAGACAATGAAGATTGAAGACCATTACAATCAAGGTGGAGATTGTTGGGGTTGATTGCAATGTAAGTCCCACATTGCTAAGGAAGGAAAAAAGGTCAAAAAAGTTATATTGGAGAAGTCCCACATTGCTTAGAGAAGTGAAGAGGGGGGGAGCTTCATGCTATATATAGAGACCTCAAGTTCCTTGTTTCAACACACCAAGCAGTAGCACTTGTAAACACTTTAAGTTTATATTTGTGTTTGTTTCTTTTTCTCTTATGCTCTTGTTTTTAGAGTATTTGAGATGTAGTTCAAATATTTACTTTGGAGAGTGTGGGTGTACTTGGGTTATGGGGTGGTTGAGAGTGAAGTCTATATGTTGTAACAATTTTCATATAGTGTTTATTCTCTGGTTGTCGGTTTAGACAACGGCCGTGGTTTTTTCTCCGGTTTTGGAGTTTCCACGTTATATTCGTGTGTTGTTGATTGTGTTCTTTTATTTTCTATATGCCGGTTTTTTCCCAACACAACGTTAGTGCGAAGTTATCAATATAGGAGTATTTAAGAAAATGTAGAATATAATGTGTATAATTTAATTTTTTATAGTAAAAAATTGTAAATAAAAAATTAAATATAGATAAATTGAAACTTAAATTATGTAAGAGATATAGAACAACAATGAATAATTAAAATCATAAATGTAATGATAAAATTACATAAAAAAATATAGTGATATTTATAATGATTCATTGTTAACTACAAAATATTATGGAACACGTATTTGAATCATCACCTTCATCGTCAGTTATTACTACTTTAACCATTTTCTTGATGTAACCCTTGATAATGCAACATATAATTCTCAAGTTTCAACCCGTAATTGTTAACAAAATATCCCGACAAATTTTCTTTGGGCTGCATATCAAAGAAAGAAGTATAATTTACAATTTAAAATAAATAGAATATATATCAAAGCATGAATTTTACTACAAACGGCCTGTGAAATATAATGTCAAAAGTATATGTATTGACATTTATAAAAAAACACACATATCGGTCCACAAAAGTCTACAGAAATAATTAGGAAGTAATAGAAAAATAATATTGAAGCTTTAAACAACATTTTATAGTACCTTTTTTTTTTTACAAATCATCTTATAATATCTGAAAATAGATAGTCGATCATAACAAAAACTCTAGAACACATATAAATTAAGAAAATTTGTATACATAAGAAACAACACCAGATAAAAATAAATAGAATATATATCAAAGAATGAAATTTACCGCAAAACTGTGAAATATAATGTCAAATATACTTGTATTGACATTTAGAAAAAAACAAATATCAGTCCATAAAAGTCTAGAGAAATAATTAAGAAATAATAAAAAATTAATATTGAAGCTTTAAACAACATCTTATAGTACCTTTTTTTTTTGACAAATCATCTTATAATATCTGAACATAGATAGTCATGACAAAAACTCTATAACACAAATAAATTAAGAAAACTTGTTGTATACCGAAGAAACAACACCAGATAAAAATAAATGGAATACGTATCAAAGAATGAAATTTACTGCAAACCTGTGAAAATAATTTCTAAAATACCTGTAATGACATTTATAAAAACACAAATATCAAGCCACAAAAGTCTAGGGAAATAATTAGGAAGTAGTAGAAAAACAACATTGAAGCTTTAAGCAACATCTTATAGTACCTAAACATAGATAGTAATGCATACTGTAAGACCCAAGATTTCTTTGTATAGTTGGCCTAAGGAAAGATTAGGTTTTCGATGTGTTCATGTGATGAAACATAGTGTAATTATTAGGTTTGCTGAAAGTTAGTCTGTTTTGTGCTCGTGCACTGTAATTGTACAGACTTTTGTCTTGTGATCCTGTTTCTTGTATAAGAAGGTTAATGTGGATTCAGAATAACGAGTTTTGGATTATTCTTGTTTTTGGAAAAACGAGTAGGATTTTACCCGCTGATAGAAAATCTTACTGCGTCTGTTTTAAGTGAGGTTTCGGATGGGAGTTTTATATATCTGCGTGAGTGAGGTTATGTTCTGAGAATAATTTTCTAAGGTATGGAAGAAAATTACAGTCGCGGAAAAAGATTCGACGATAAATTTTGGAAATGTTTAACGTTGGACGTTCTTCCTGTAGTTTTTATGTTTTTGTGGTTTACGTTCATCGCGACGCGCGAGAGCTGAGTACGTGTCTTGTTTTGGAAGATTTGATTAAATCTTGTGACTTATTCATAAAGCAAATTGATCCAATGGCTAGGGTTTAAGCTTGGACTTTTGGCTTTGATCCAAGGGTGGATTGGCTATCAAGAGCCTTTGTCATAGTAAGGAGGTTTGGTGACTTTGTGGACTTAGAAAAACATCACAAATCTCTCTTTTCTTTCTCTCTTTCACGTGTGACTCCATTCTTTCTTTCTAACCTTCACAAATTTTCTATTCTGCACCATTTCACTCCATTTCAAGCTTGTAGGATCAAAGGGTTTTTGTAGAGAATCACTTTCTAAAGGTAACTCTCTCTTCTCATCTCCTAGGTTGGTAGACTTATAGAGTTTAGGAGTTTTTGGGTTTATGTCTCATGAGGGTTTGTTAGGAAATGTTACTTTACATGGTTTTTGTTTCATGAATGTTGTTCATGAGGTTTAGAGAAGCATGTGTAGGCTTTGTTATTTCAGTTTTCCATGAGTTGGTGAAAAATCTCATGAGAAAAGTTAGGGTTTTGGGTTGGTTATGTATTGATCAATAACATGTGGTTAGGTTGTAAGGTTTTGAAAAGAAACGTTGTCTTTGAACCTTTGGGCAAAAGGGAAATGTGTTGCATGGTTTTGTTTTAGAAAATCCGATGAAAAATATTTTGGGGTTTATGAAAATATTTCCTAAGTGTTTTGTGTGGTGTGTTTGGGGTCCAAGTGGTTTAAAACTCTTGTGACATGTGGTGTTGCAATTCGCTTTGAAAACATGTTTGAAAATGATTACCGGTCGGTTAAGGCCCGTAATAAAACTTGTGCTTGGGTTTGGTTTTGATTTTGGAGATGAAAACCAAATAACTTGCACTCGAAGCAACCAACATGCTTTCGGAGATGTATTGCTTGCTTATGAAAATGGTTTGCTTTTGTGCCTTGAAAAGGTGGTGGGAACTAATAGAATCAAACTAGGCTTGGTTGGGGAAAAAGGAGGTGTGAGTTGCTGTTTTTGCTGTCATGACAGGTGCAACTCGCCGGGCGAGTGTTTAACTCGCCAGGGCGAGCGTCACAGGCCATGAACACGCCAGGGCGAGCTCCACAGCGAGTGAGACCTGTCTTCACTCCCTTCACTCGCTGCCAACTCGCCAGGGCGAGCTCTGAGACCTAAAATTTTGGAATCTGATTTCTAAACTTGGTTTTTAACTTTGTAATCCCTTTTTATTAATTTATGGAAGTGGCGGGGATTGGAAACGAGTTTTTCGGGTACTCGGAAAGTACTTAACTTATAACGCAAGAAAACGGCCTTTTTGCATTTCAAATTGTTTAAGACTTTTGCCTATTGTTTTGGGTCCTAAAAAAATAGTACAAATAACTCATGGTGGTTGATCAATACGGTAGTTTTTGGTATGGTATCCGAAAGAGTTGTTTTTCCTTAGGAACCTTTAGGTTTTTGGGGTTTTTGGTTTAGTTTCAATACGATTGGTTGGGAAACAATGTATTGATAATACGCTGCTTGTTTTAGGAAGCGCGTTGTGTTGTTTGGACGAGTGTTAGTAAACGGAAGCTTGCCGAGGTAAGGGCTCCACTTTACTTCCGTCTTTTAAAATGGTTACAACATGCTTGGTTTTGCTGTTATGCATTTGCTGTGTGCTTTGGCATGTTTGTACTTATGTATTCTCGTTGATGAGAACGTGGTTATAAATACGTGTGCAATTTACATATGATTAAGAAAATGTATGTATGTGGTGATGCTTTGTACATAGGCTTTAGGCTATGTGATTGTTTGCATGAGCATATATGAATGCGTGCGTCGGATAGGACTACGCGGGGATTTTGTCTGTGTGACTATCCTGTATATGCCAAAGAGAATATATGCCATGCATTTCATAGTTGTGTGCCTAGGTGTATGTCTGTGTGACTTTGCCTACGTACCGGGCGATTGTCTGTGCGACTTCGCCAAATCCTACTGGATTTTTATTGAGTTGGTGTTGTCTGTGCGACTCACCCGGTGTTATCCCACCGTGATTGTTTTGGTATTGTCTGTGCGACTCTACCTGGTGTTATCCCACCAATAGTAGGAGGTGTTATCCCACCCGAGACCTACGCCTTCTATAGAGAGGTTGAATTCCGGAATTAAAATCATGCATGTAGCGAACCAGTGATCGGTTGTCACCCCCATTGTAGAAGTCTGCATTAGGATTGGTGATTTATTTATATAGACCCGTTGGTGGGAATTACTTTTGAGATTAAGAGCTTTCTCTTGTGTTTGTGGAATTATTGTTATGTGTACAATCTTTCGCACCGATTATATATATACATACTTTTATTTTGTGGTGACCCTTTCTTTCATTTACGGGCTCATCCCACCCAGATGATGGGTTAGGTCGTGGTGACGACGGTGGCTGTTCCAGGCCCCAGTGAGAGGTTGGAGCTTTGGCTTAGTTAGACTATGCGCCGGTGTGGGTTGTGCACCATGCTTTTTGGGTTTAGGCATAGGATTCTAACTTGTTTTGTTGTAAGTATTTGAATACTTAGACTTGGATTGTAATTATTCAGGAATACACTTTGCTTGTCGAAGCACCTTATGGTAATGAGTTCTTTTGTATATTTGAACGCCGGCTCATTTAAAATCTTTTATGCGTAACTCTGATGTGTACAAAAAAAAAATTAATGCCTTTTCTGGCCTTTGAAAAACGGGTTGTTACAATTGGTATCAGAGCACGGCTTTAAATCTTCAAAGGGAAAGTGTATACTTGAGTCGTTAGTCCAGAGTCGGTTAGAACATAGCTAGAGTAGTGTCAGTTCTAGTGTTTGTTCTGTGTCGGGTTATGAGTAAGAAACCGTTGGATGAGATTTTCTGTTGAGACTCAGAAATGTTTGGATAAGGAATCTAATCAGAATTGGTATTGTGCAGAGATAGAATGCCGCCAAGGAGGGCGAATCCAGCTCCTGTGGTACCAGAGGTTGATGTGAATCAGATGGCTTATGCCATGCATACAATGGCAGCGGCTGTGACTGCTCAGAGCCATGCTAAGGCGCAGAGGGATCTGGAAAAGCGCGAAAGGGAAATACTCGCTGCTGGATCTAGACTTCTTTCAAGTTTCAACCACCAGACTCCTCCAAAGTTTAATGGGGAGGGAGGTCCGGAAACTGCTGACTTATGGCTCCAATCTGTGGAGAGAATATTCGGGGCAATTCATTGTCCAGAAAGGGAGAAGGTAGTCTTAGCTACCTATCAGTTACTAGGAGGTTCAGAGTATTGGTGGAGGAACACCCGAATTATCATGGAGAATGGCCATGAAGAATTAAATTGGGAGAACTTCAAGAGGAGGTTTTTAGCCAAGTACTTTCCTGAGACTGCAAGGGAGGGGTATGGAGAGGAATTCCTGAGGTTGCGTCAGGGAGGCATGAATGTTGAAACATATGCCAAGTAGTTCGAATCACTATCCCGTTTCTTCCGCTTCTTTAGGGATGGGATAGATGAGGATTATATGTGCCGTCGTTTCCAAGATGGGCTGAGGTACGAACTGCAGGATGCGGTTGTGCCATTGGGTATCCGACAGTTCCAAGTGTTGGTGGAAAAATGTCAGGAGGTGGAAGACATGAGGAATAAGCGGGTGAACCGACAAGGAGGGTCTAGTGCCGGGGGACCAAGTTGTACCAATGATCGTGGTTCGACTCAGAATAGTGGGAGGCAAGGGAGTAAGCCGTATAACCGTCCTCAACACAGTAAAGGACCGGGTCGATCGGTGAATCAAGAGACCCGGGGAAAATCATATGGTAGTAAGGGGGTTTGCTACAACTGTGGAGAAGCGGGGCATTTTGCAAATGAGTGCACGCAACCGAAGGGGGGAAGCGCTTGCTTCAATTGCAAGAAGCCGGGACACTTTGCTAGAGATTGCAGAGCCCCGAGGGCCGGGCCGTCGGCAAATGTGGCACAAGGCTCACAGGGTGCCAGACCTGCGGCAAAGGCACGTGCTTACTGTATGGGCACTAGTTGAGTGGGCAGGCTAGCAATGCCATCCACGAGAGCTGTCACATCGCAGGTAATTCTTTAACTGCTTTGATTGACACGGGGGCAACCCACTCATTCATATCTTTGGCTTGTGCAAATCGTTTGAGTTTGAATGTTTCTATACTTCCGTTTGATTTGAATGTTTTGACTCCTGCTAAGGATTTGGTGGTAAATACTGCATGTTTGCATTGTTTGGTAGTAATCCAGAATAGGGATTTTCTGGTCAATTTGGTGTC
The DNA here is from genome assembly GCA_030408175.1 of Trifolium repens. NCBI lineage: Eukaryota > Viridiplantae > Streptophyta > Magnoliopsida > Fabales > Fabaceae > Trifolium > Trifolium repens. The sequence goes on from CP125837.1 coordinate 46,528,632, forward strand.
TACCGCTCTTATCTCTCGAGATCATTCTCGGGATGGATTGGTTGTCTTACCATTATGTTATTCTAGACTGTGCTCGGAAATTGGTTTTATTTCCCGAGCCAGGTGTGCGGAGGTACTTGTCTGCAAATCGGCTTGCTGTGGCTATGTGTAATGGAGAGCCGGAGATAGTTTCACTTGCTAGCTTAGGAGTGACGTCGGAGATCCGAATTGAGGAAATTCGAGTGGTTCAGGATTTCCAAGATGTGTTTCCATCGGAGATTCCAGCTTTTCCTCCGTGTAGAGAGGTGGAATTCTTTATTGATTTGCAACCGGGTACGGGTCCGATTTCGGAATCAGCTTATCGGATGGCTCCAGCCGAGTTGGTAGAGTTGAAAAGTCAGATTGAAGACTTGTTAGTTAAAGGTTTCATAAGGCCTAGTGTGTCGCCTTGGGGAGCGCCGATCTTATTGGTTAAGAAGAAGGATGGGAAATCTCGTCTGTGTGTGAATTATCGGAAGCTTAATAAGGTGACTATCAAGAACCGATATCCATTGCCACGAATTGATGATCTGATGGATCAGTTGAGGGGAGCCTCAGTGTTTTCCAAGATTGACTTGAAGTCTGGTTATCACCAGATAAGAGTACGAGATGAGGATATTCAGAAAACGGCGTTTAGGACGCGGTATGGGCATTATGAATTCTTAGTGATGCCGTTTGGAGTGACGAATGCACCTGCTATCTTTATGGCCTACATGAATCGGATATTCCACTCATTCTTGGACAAGTTTGTGGTGGTATTTATTGATGACCTCCTAGTGTATTCGAAGAATGAAGAGGAACATGTAGAGCATCTTCGTCTAGTATTGCAAGTTTTGCGGGAAAGTAAGCTGTATGCAAACCCGTCAAAGTGTGACTTTTGGTTGAAAGAGGTGAATTTCCTTGGCCATGTTATATCAAAAGAGGGAATAGCCGTGGATCCAGCCAAGATTTATACGGTACTTTCATGGAAGCAGCCTCAAACAGTGACTGATGTGAGGAGTTTTGTGGGTTTGGCCGGTTATTACCGGAGGTTCATTGAAGGGTTCGCTAAAATTGTGGCGCCTATGACACAACTTACGCGAAAAGATCAACCTTTTGCTTGGACTGAGAAGTGCGAGTCGAGTTTCCAGTTGATGAAAGAACGGTTGACGACTTCACCAGTCTTGGTGTTACCACAGTCGGAGGAACCGTATGAGGTTTATTGCGATGCTTCTCATCAAGGTTTGGGTTGTGTGTTGCTACAACACAAGAGAGCAGTGGCTTATGCGTCAAGACAGCTGAGAGTGCATGAGAAGAATTATCCTACGCACGATTTGGAGCTTGCGGCCATTGTTTTTGCATTGAAGATTTGGAGACATCATCTTTATGGTTGCACTTTTGTCGTGTTTAGTGACCATAAAAGTCTCAAGTACTTGTTTGATCAGAAAGAGCTTAATATGAGGCAACGAAGGTGGATGGAAACTTTGAAAGATTTTGATTTCACCTTAGAATACCATCCTGGAAAGGCTAATGTAGTAGCCGATGCTTTGAGTAGAAAGAGTGTGTCGGTTTGTTCGGCACAAATGGCTAGTCAACAAGAGTTGTTGAGAGAGTTTCGTGATCTGCACCTAGAGGTAGAGTTTGCTTTAGGGAATATGAGACTGGGTATGATTACCATCTCAAGCGGGTTATTGGAGGACATTGCAAATTGTCAAGATGACAAGTTTCTCATGGAGAAAAGAGCTTTGATTGTTCGAGGTATCAACTTGAGAAACACCATTCTAGGGGAGGCACACAAGAGTAAACTTAGTATACATCCCGGAGCAACAAAGATGTATCAAGACCTGAGGCATGATTTCTGGTGGCCGGGTATGAAAAAGGATGTGGCTGAGTATGTGGCATCGTGTCTGACTTGTCAGAAGGCGAAGATTGAGCATCAGAGACCAGCGGGGATGCTGCAGTCGTTAGATATCCCCGAGTGGAAGTGGGATAGCATTTCTATGGATTTCATCACTGGTTTACCTAAGACCAGGAGGAAGCATGATTCCATTTGGGTGATAGTGGATCGGTTGACGAAGTCGGCTCATTTTCTACCGGTGAGGACTACGGATACGGCGGCAAAGTTGACCGATATTTACATTGCTGAGATTGTGAGGTTACATGGGATTCCGTCAAGTATAGTGTCGGATCGAGACCCAAAGTTTACTTCACACTTTTGGAGGACTTTGCATGAGGCGTTGGGGACGAAACTGAGATTGAGTTCCGCCTATCATCCTCAGACAGATGGGCAGACCGAGAGAACAAATCAATCTTTGGAAGATTTGTTGAGAGCATGTGTGTTGGATGATCGTGGAAGTTGGGATGATGTATTACCTTTGATAGAATTCACATACAACAACAGTTTCCACGCGAGTATTGGAATGGCACCATACGAGGCTTTGTATGGGAGAAGATGTCAGACTCCTTTGTGTTGGTACCAAGATGGGGAAAGTATGATAGTAGGACCGGAAATGGTACAACAGACGACGGACAAGGTCCGAAAGATAAGGGCAATGATGAAGGTTGCTCAAGATCGCCAGAAAAGTTATGCGGATAGGCGTCGGAGGCCTTTAGAGTTTGAGGAGGGAGATCACGTATTTCTCCGAGTTACACCAACGACTGGCGTTGGAAGGGCTTTGAAAGCGAAGAAGTTGACTCCAAAGTTTATAGGGCCTTATCAGATTTTGGAACGGATTGGGAAGGTAGCATACCGGATAGCGTTACCACCGGTACTATCTTTGATTCATGACGTGTTCCATGTGTCGCAATTGCGGAAATATACACCGGATCCATCACATGTGATCACACCAGATGACATCCAGTTGAGGGATAACTTGTCATTTGAAGTTCCGCCGATCAAGATTGCGGATAGGAAGCTGAAGCGTCTGAGAACGAAAGAGATACCTTTGGTGAAGGTAATATGGAACGAAGCTACAGGAGATACCACCTGGGAGCTCGAGGGTAAGATGAAGGAATTGTACCCCAGATTGTTTGACGACGTCTAAGTTTCGAGGATGAAACTTCTTTTAGGGGGGTAGTATTGTAAGACCCAAGATTTCTTTGTATAGTTGGCCTAAGGAAAGATTAGGTTTTCGATGTGTTCATGTGATGAAACATAGTGTAATTATTAGGTTTGCTGAAAGTTAGTCTGTTTTGTGCTCGTGCACTGTAATTGTACATACTTTTGTCTTGTGATCCTGTTTCTTGTATAAGAAGGTTGATGTGGATTCATAATAACGAGTTTTGGATTATTCTTGTTTTTGGAAAAACGAGTAGAATTTTATGAAGGAACTATCAAGAGATAAAGCAGCGGAATATAAAATTTTTCCTTCCAATTGATCCTTACGAATGATCATGAATCGTGTTTAGGATTTTACCTCTTAACGAAAATCCCTTCTTTCACGAATAGTTGGTGATTAGTGCTTTGATTCACGAGCAAGATCACGAACGAGTCACCACCACGTTTATCACAAGCGTTAATAGTATAACGCCTCTAGTTAGTCCACACGAACAGATCCCTCCAAAAGAGTGCTAGCTCCAAGAATGAAGGTTTCTAGTGAGAGGTGGGAAAATTAGGATTTAGGTTTTAGCAATTGATTTTCAGCAAGCCTTTTCTTTCTCACAAGTGTTCTATTTATAGAACCACTTGTCTTGTGCACCAAGACAAACTATTTGTCATTGGGCCACAATTATACTAAAACCTTTTAATTAAATAAATCTTTTAAGAAACGCACCCCCATGTGTCATGTACACATGAGTGCTTTCTTTTTCATAACTAATTATGATACGCTCATTTAATTACCATGATACCCTTAATTTTCTGAGGTGCACCGTACCTTACGGTGTTCCAATTTCACACTAGCCTGTTCTTATGTGTGTGACCCTTGTAGGTTTCCATAACGTTGGCAATTATATTAAATCCTCTATTTAATATAATAAACAATGAGCGGTATCTAGCAACACATCATTGCTACCCAAGTTACGGAAATGTCATGTGATGTGACAAACCTTTATCCGTGATAATGCTTATGTGTATAATTACCCTTTTGCCCCCATGTCTATATTGAACACAAGGCATACACTGTGTCACCCTTGTTCGGTTCAATATTGGGCCCTTAGACATTTATCCTGTTATGCAGGATGGGCAAATTCCATCTAGGTCACTCATGTCCCTCAGCATGCTTTGTGAAGCACCCATCAACTGCCTTTATGATCATCCTATTACGGACGACGTTTGATCAGTGACAAAGTACTTGACTCTACATCTAGGGTACATAGTGGTTTCAGGTCGAAGGATGGTATACACCATTATCACTATGAGAGTAACTTATGACATCTTGCATAACGTTATATGTAGCACTCTCACAGCGGGTCAATCCAGTATAAATATTACTCCTAATATTTATACCTATGTCAAGACTTGATAACTCCTTATCCTATGATCCATGAGATGCGATCATCAGTCTATCTTCATAATAGTCTCTATGTTTTATCATTATCCCAATTCATAATAAAACTCGACTATGGATGCTTTAAGAATAGTATCCTTGTATTTAATGAATCTCATGATTAAGTCATACTTAATATTTCATTAAAATGGATTTAACTATTCTAGGGACTTTATCATTTTGGACATACAAACATAATAAAGAAATGCCTTTTATTTAATAATATATTGATACAAGCACCATAATTTATTGGCCTCTAGGGCTTACACCAACATTTTACCCGCTGATGGAAAATCTTACTGCGTCTGTTTTAAGTGAGGTTTCGGATGGGAGTTTTATATATCTGCGTGAGTGAGGTTATGTTCTGAGAATAATTTTCTAAGGTATGGAAGAAAATTACAGTCGCGGAAAAAGATTCGACGATAAATTTTGGAAATGTTTAACGTTGGACGTTCTTCCCGTAGTTTTTATGTTTTTGTGGTTTACGTTCGTCGCGACGCGCGAGAGCTGAGTACGTGTCTTGTTTTGGAAGATTTGATTAAATCTTGTGACTTATTCATAAAGCAAATTGATCCAATGGCTAGGGTTTAAGCTTGGACTTTTGGCTTTGATCCAAGGGTGGATTGACTATCAAGAGCCTTTGTCATAGTAAGGAGGTTTGGTGACTTTGTGGACTTAGAAAAACATCACAAATCTCTCTTTTCTTTCTCTCTTTCACGTGTGACTCCATTCTTTCTTTCTAACCTTCACAAATTTTCCATTCTGCACCATTTCACTCCATTTCAAGCTTGTAGGATCAAAGGGTTTTTGTAGAGAATCACTTTCTAAAGGTAACCCTCTCTTCTCATCTCCTAGGTTGGTAGACTTATAGAGTTTAGGAGTTTTTGGGTTTATGTCTCATGAGGGTTTGTTAGGAAATGTTACTTTACATGGTTTTTGTTTCATGAATGTTGTTCATGAGGTTTAGAGAAGCATGTGTAGGCTTTGTTATTTCAGTTTTCCATGAGTTGGTGAAAAATCTCATGAGAAAAGTTAGGGTTTTGGGTTGGTTATGTATTGATCAATAACATGTGGTTAGGTTGTAAGGTTTTGAAAAGAAACGTTGTCTTTGAACCTTTGGGCAAAAGGGAAATGTGTTGCATGGTTTTGTTTTAGAAAATCCGATGAAAAATATTTTGGGGTTTATGAAAATATTTCCTAAGTGTTTTGTGTGGTGTTTTTGGGGTCCAATTGGTTTAAAACTCTTGTGACATGTGGTGTTGCTTTTCGCTTTGAAAACATGTTTGAAAATGATTACCGGTCGGTTAAGGCCCGTAATAAAACTTGTGCTTGGGTTTTGTAAGACCCAAGATTTTACTGTACAGTTTTTCTAAGGAACTCTAGTAATGGCTACGAGTTTTAGGGTTTTCGGTGAAGCGGTTTTGTGAGTATCGTCTCATTAATGAGATTTTTGCTGAAACGGAGCCTGTTTTGTGCTCGTGCGCTGGAAAGGCACAGACTTTCGGGTCGTGATCCTCTTTTAAGTATGAGGAGATTTCTGTGAAGTCAGAATGACGAGTTTTGGATTATTCTTGTTTTTGGAAAAACGAGTAGGATTTTACCCGCTGATGGAAAATCTTACTGCGTCTGTTTTAAGTGAGGTTTCGGGTGGAAGTTTTATATATCTGCGCGAGTTAGGATATATTCTGAGATTAATTTTCTAAGGTGTGGAAGAAAATTGCAGTCGCGGAAAAAGATTCGGCGATAAGTTTTGGAATGGAAAAACGATAGACGTTCTTTCCGTAGGTTTTACATTTTTGTGATTTACGTTCGTCGCGATGCGCGAGAACTGAGCGTGCGTTTTGTTGTAAGAGGTTGTGAGAAATATCTTGGGAGGATAGACTCGGATTGATCCAAGGGCTAGGATTTTGTCTTGAAGCTTTATCCTATTTGATCCAATGGTTCTCATGAAACATGACCATGACCTTGTGGGTGACTTAAGGAGACTTTATGGACTTAGCAAAATCACAATTCATTCACTCCTTCTCTTCTCCTTGCCGTGGCTTCTTTCTCTTCCAACCTTGAGGAACAAAATTCAATCCTTCACCTTTTGTCTTGATCTTAAGCTTGTTGGAAAGCTTGGAGTTGCGAGATTCTTCTTCCTAAGGTAACTAGAACTTCTTTCATCTCTTAGTTAGCTAAACTCTTAGAGATTCATGAGATTTTATGATTATGTTCTTGGGAGAAATTTCATAAGAATTGGTTGTGAAGGGTTTTTGTTCCATGAAAGTTGTTCATGAGGGTGTAGTAAGCATGTGTAAGCCTTGTTATCTTTGTTTTCCATGAGTTGGTGAAAATCTCATGAGAAAAGTTAGGGTTTTGGTTTGGTTATGTATTGATCAATAACATGTGGTTAAGTGGTAAGGTTTTGAAAAGAAAAGTTGTCTTTGAACCTTTGGGCGAAAGGGAAATGCGTTGTATGGTTTTGTTTTAGAAAATCCGATGAAAAATATTTTGGAGTTTATGAAAATATTTACTAAGTGTTTTGAGTGAAGTTTTTGGGGTCAAAGTGGTTTAAAACTCTTGTGACATGTGGTGTCGTTTTTTTTTACCTTGAAAACATGTTTGAAAATGATTACCGGACGGTTGAGGCCCGTAATAAAACTTGTGCTTGGATTTGGTTTTGATTTTGGAAATGAAAATCAAATAACTTGCACTCGAAGCAACCAACATGCTTTCGGAAATGTGTTGCTTGCTTATGAAAATGGTTTGCTTTTGTGCCTTGAAAAAGTGTTGGGAACTAATAGAATCAAACTAGGCTTGGGTGGAAAAAGGTGGTGTGAGTTGTTGTCTTTTGCTGTCATGACAGGTGCAACTCGCTGAGCGAGTGGTTACTCGCCAGGGCGAGTGTCACAGGTCCTGACAACACGCCAGGGCGAGCTCCAGAGCGAGTAAGACCAGTACTCTCTGCCTTCACTCGCCACCAACTCGCCAGGGCGAGCTCTGGGAGTTGAGATTTTGGATTCTGATTTCTAAAACTTGGTTTTTAACTTCTAATCCCTTTTTATTAATTTATGGAAGTGGTTGGGATTGGAAACGAGTTTTTCGGGTACTCGGAAAGTACGTAGCTTATAACGCAAGAAAACGGCCATTTTGCATTTCATTTTATTTAAGACTTTTGGCAATTGTTTTGGGTCCTAAAAATAGTACAAATAACTCATGGGGGTTGATCAATACGGTAGTTTTTGGTAGAGAATCCGAAAGAGGGATTTTACCTTAGAGAACCTTTGGGTTTTGGGGTTCTAGAGTCCAAATCATTAAGGATTGATTGGTTATGGTTTTGATTGAATACTTTGCTTGTTTTAGGAAGCAAGTAAGTGTTGTGCGATCGTGTGATAGTTGAATGCTTGACGAGGTAAGGGCTCCACTTTATTTCTGTCTTTAAATGGTTACGACATGTTTGGATTTACTGTGTGTTTGGCATGTATGTGTTATGTATTCTCGTGATGAGAAAGTGTTTATAATACGTGCGTTGTTTTACATATGATTGGAGATGTCTGTATGAACATGTGGGTGAATACATATGATTGGAAATGTATGTATGTTTGTTGTGGTTTGTTACATATGATTGGATATGTATGTATGTTGTTGGGATGGTTTACATATGCTAGGGAGGTATGTATTTGTTGCATTAGTATACATGGGGAATCGTATGCTCATGCATTGTTAGTGCGTAGTTGCGGGAGTGGACTACGAGGTGTAGTTGCGGGAGTGGACCATGGGGTGTGATTGCGGGAGTGGATCCACCTAAATCTTTTGTGATTTAGTTGAGTTCGATACATGGTTGCGGGAGTGGACCATGGGGTGTGATTGCGGGAGTGGATCCACCTTAACCTTGTGTTTTTGTTGAGTTTGATACATGGTTGCGGGAGTGGACCATGGGGTGTGATTGCGGGAGTGGATCCACCTTAACCTTGAGATTTCATTGGTGTTTTAGTAGGGGTTGGACCTACAGTTCTGGAGCTCATGCATTGTGGTAGCTAGGGTTAGTACCACGCATTGTAGAGGTTGCATTATAGGCTATGTGTGCATTGCTTATATGAACCCGTTGGTGGGAATTGCTTTGTTGGTTAAGAGCTTTCTCTTGTGTTTTGTGGAATTATTGTTATGTGTACAATCTTTCGCACCGGTTATATCTATACATACTTTTATTTTGTGGTGACCCTTTCTTTCATTTGCGGGCTCATCCCACCCAGGTGATGGGTTAGGTCGTGGTGACGACGGTGGCTGTTCCAGGCCCCAGTGAGTGGCTGGAGTTTTAGCGTAGTTAGACTATGCGCCGGTGTGGATCGTACACCGTGTTTTTTGGTTAGCATAAGGTTTCTAACTGGTTTGTTGTAAGTATTCGAATACTTAGACTTGGATTGTAATTATTCAGGAATACACTTTGCTTGTCGAAGCACCTATGGTAATGAGTCTTTTGTATATTTGAATGCCGGCTCATTGAAAAATATTATATGCGCACTCTGAGTGTTAGTTGAAAAAGAAAAAAAAAATATATACTGCCTTTTCAGGCCTTTGAAAAACGGGCTGTTACAGGTTTGGTTTTGATTTTGGAGATGAAAACCAAATAACTTGCACTCGAAGCAACCAACATGCTTTCGGAGATGTATTGCTTGCTTATGAAAATGGTTTGCTTTTATGCCTTGAAAAGGTGTTGGGAACTAATAGAATCAAACTAGGCTTGGTTGGGGAAAAAGGAAGTGTGAGTTGCTGTTTTTGCTGTCATGACAGGTGCAACTCGCCGGGCGAGTGTTTAACTCGCCAGGGCGAGCGTCACAGGCCATGAACACGCCAGGGCGAGCTCCACAGCGAGTGAGACCTGTCTTCACTGCCTTCACTCGCTGCCAACTCGCCAGGGCGAGCTGTCAGACCTAAAATTTTGGAATCTGATTTCTAAACTTGGTTTTTAACTTTCTAATCCCTTTTAATTAATTTATGGAAGTGGCGGGGATTGGAAACGAGTTTTTCGGGTACTCGGAAAGTACTTAACTTATAACGCAAGAAAACGGCCTTTTTGCATTTCAAATTGTTTAAGACTTTTGCCTATTGTTTTGGGTCCTAAAAAAATAGTACAAATAACTCATGGTGGTTGATCAATACGGTAGTTTTTGGTATGGTATCCGAAAGAGTTGTTTTTCCTTAGGAACCTTTAGGTTTTTGGGGTTTTTGGTTTAGTTTCAATATGATTGGTTGGGAAACAATGTATTGATAATACGCTGCTTGTTTTAGGAAGCGTGTTGTGTTGTTTGGACGAGTGTTAGTAAACGGAAGCTTGCCGAGGTAAGGGCTCCACTTTACTTCCGTCTTTTAAAATGGTTACAACATGCTTGGTTTTGCTGTTATGCATTTGCTGTGTGCTTTGGCATGTTTGTACTTATGTATTCTCGTTGATGAGAACGTGGTTATAAATACGTGTGCAATTTACATATGATTAAGAAAATGTATGTATGTGGTGATGCTTTGTACATAGGCTTTAGGCTATGTGATTGTTTGCATGAGCATATATGAATGCGTGCGTCGGATAGGACTACGCGGGGATTTTGTCTGTGTGACTATCCTGTATATGCCAAAGAGAATATATGCCATGCATTTCATAGTTGTGTGCCTAGGTGTATGTCTGTGTGACTTTGCCTACGTACCGGGCGTTTGTCTGTGCGACTTCGCCAAATCCTACTGGATTTTTATTGAGTTGGTGTTGTCTGTGCGACTCACCCGGTGTTATCCCACCGTGATTGTTTTGGTATTGTCTGTGCGACTCTACCTGGTGTTATCCCACCAATAGTAGGAGGTGTTATCCCACCCGAGACCTACGCCTTCTATAGAGAGGTTGAATTCCAGAATTAAAATCATGCATGTGGCGAACCAGTGATCGGTTGTCACCCCCATTGTAGAAGTTTGCATTAGGATTGGTGATTTATTTATATAGACCCGTTGGTGGGAATTACTTTTGAGATTAAGAGCTTTCTCTTGTGTTTGTGGAATTATTGTTATGTGTACAATCTTTCGCACCGATTATATATATACATACTTTTATTTTGTGGTGACCCTTTCTTTCATTTGCGGGCTCATCCCACCCAGATGATGGGTTAGGTCGTGGTGACGACGGTGGCTGTTCCAGGCCCCAGTGAGAGGTTGGAGCTTTGGCTTAGTTAGACTATGCGCCGGTGTGGGTTGTGCACCGTGCTTTTTGGGTTTAGGCATAGGGTTCTAACTTGTTTTGTTGTAAATATTTGAATACTTAGACTTGGATTGTAATTATTCAGGAATACACTTTGCTTGTCGAAGCACCTTATGGTAATGAGTTCTTTTGTATATTTGAACGTCGGCTCATTTAAAATCTTTTATGCGTAACTCTGATGTGTACAAAAAAAAAATTAATGCCTTTTCTGGCCTTTGAAAAACGGGTTGTTACACATACAATGTTAAACTTGACATTAAATCAATCTTCATAGAAATTTCCTGCAAAACCATGCTAAATTCAGAGAAAATAGTTGAGAGAAAAATAAATTCAGAACCGAGAGAGTGAAAGATGAAAGGGAGCAACAAAATTTAGGTAAAAACAAATCATAAATCCTATTAAAACAAACCATAAATTTAGATAAAAACAAACCATAAGTGGGATAATTTAGAGGTTTTATAGAGAATTTAGAAAAACAATTAATTAGGTATTTTTAAGCAACATCTTATAGTAATTTTTTTTTTGACAAATCATCTTATAATACCTGAACATAGATGGTCATAACAAAAACTCTAGAACACAAATAAATTAAAAAAACTTGTTGTATACATGAGAAACAACACCAGATAAAAATAAATAGAATACATATCAAAGAATGAAATTTACTACAAACCTGTGAATATAATTTCTAAAATACCTGTATTGACATTTATAAAAACACAAATATCAGTCCACAAAAGCCTAGGGAAATAATTAAGAAGTAGTTGAAAAACAATATTGAAGCTTTAAGCAACATCTTATAGTACCTGAACATAGATAGAAAATGCATACGATGTTAAACTTGACATTAAATCAATCTTCAAAGAAATTCCATGCAAAACTATGTTAAATTCAGAGAAAAAGGTTGAAAGAAAAAATAAAGAGAAAAAAAAAATAAATTCAGAATCGAGAGAGTGAAATATGAAAGAGAGCAACAAAATTTAGGTAAAAACAAATCATAAATCCTATTAAAACAATAAATTTAGATAAAAACAAACCATACGATGTTAAACTTGACATTAAATTAATCTTCATAGAAATTCCCTGCAAAACCATGCTAAATTCAGAGAAAAAGGTTGAGAGAAAAAATAAAGAGAACGAAAAAATAAATTCAAAACTGAGAGAGTGAGAGATGAATGAGAGCAACAAAATTTAGGTAAAAACAAATCATAAATACTATTAAAACAAACCATAAATTTAGATAAAAACAAACCATACAATGTTAAACTTGATATTAAATCAATCGTCATAGAAATTCCCTGCAAAATCATGCTAAATTCAGAGAAAAATGTTGAGAGAAAAAATAAAGAGAGGAAAAAAAATTCAGAACCGAGATAGTGAGAGATGAAAGAGAGCAACAAAATTTAAGTAAAAACAAATCATAAATCCTATTAAAACAAACCATAAATTTAGATAAAAAAAACCATAAGTGGGATAATTAAGAGGTTTTATAGGGAATTTAAGAAAACAATTAATTAGGGATTTATAGTTATAAAGATAAAGATTTAATTATTCACGTTTTTATCATAGCCGTTGATATAATATTATTTTTCCACGTGTCAAAATCTAAACCATTCATATTAGGGTTAGGGTTTAGGGTGCCTCTAGTTACTCTCGTTTTATTATAACTAGACTTTTTTACCCGTGCATGCACGGGTTTAATCATTCAATTCAATTATACATTGGAAATATCATAATGTATGATTATTTATAGTAGTAAGCATATAGTGTATAATTTTCTTAACATTTTAGATGCGGATTCCAAATAATTTTTGCATTAATCCGAGAATAATAATAATAATAGGAAAGATAAGTATCAAGCATGATAAGTTTCAAAAATTTGATGTTTTTTTTGGCTTATCATTTGTGTGTGACATATAGTTTTTTGTGAACAATTTTTTTTTAAATAATAAAATCATTAATTAATTATTATTGTTAGGTGGGCACAATCATGAATAAGAAAAAAGTTCATGCACAATTGAAAAACAACAACGCTCACAATTTTTAGAATTATATGGTCTATTATTAATTATAATAAACCATCCATGATTACTATTCATCTAATCCACAACAAATAATACCTATTTTATTTGAAAGAAGGTTCAAATATATTCAAAATAGATTACATATTTGATTCAATGACATAAAACATTAAACAATTACATAAACAAAAAATTGTTAGCTACATAGATCTTTAATAATGGTATAACCTTCATCAACAACTTCGTGAACCTGCAAAGTAATATAAGAACACATCAAAGTAATTCAAATGCATGAAAAAAATTTGCAAAACATAATTACATAATGGTTAGATTAAGAGAAATTAACTCATTGAAATTGAATAAACTCAAATCAAATCAAAATTATTATACTGAAAACCGGTAAAATATAAGGACATGAACAAAATATATGAAGACAAATATATAAATTATAAACAAAAAAACATAGTGAGAGAAAAATACTTTGAGCGTGTTTGTCTCTATAAATAGTTACATAAAAATATATTTGTTAACTATATAGATCTTTAATTGTATAATCTTCATCAATGACTTTGTTAACCTACAAAATAATATAAGAACACATCAAAAAGTAATTCAAATGCATGAAAACAATTTGCAAAACATAATTAGAGAATGGTTGGGTGAAGAGAAATCAACTCATTGAAATTGAACAAAATAAGTGAAATCTATAGAGACACAAATAAACTATATGAAGATAAATATATAAATTATAAACAAAAAATAAATACAGTGAGATAAGAATACTTTGAGGGTGCTTGTATTTATAAACCTCAATTAAGTGGAATCTATACATAATTTTTGGAACTAATTATTAGATTTTTTTTGTTTTATTAATGTCTATCTCATTTAACACAATCAAAGAATTACTTACCAATAATTCTCTCTTCAACAATAAATTCTAAAATAGAGTTGCTATGCATGTTAAAATAGTCTTGATGCTTTTTGAGTTGGTCCATTTGTGTTATTCAATACATGTTAAAATAAGTATTCCTGATTTATTCTTCCTATTCAAAAGAAGAAAAAAAAAATAAAAAAAGAAAGAAAAAAAATCATAATTGGAAACAACAAAAGAGAGAATAAAAAGAGAAACAAATAAAATATGCAAAATAAAAAAGGAACAATACAAAGAAAATCCATTCAAAATCCAATTCTTTAAAACTAATTTATTGTAACAGCTAAGAATTACAAAAAACAAAAAAAACCAAGTTAAGAAGAAACCTGCAAAAACTACAATAGAAACCTAAAATTATACAACACTGTCAATTACTCTTTTAAAAATTTAAAATTGTAACTCTAAAAACAAAGCCATGTTTCTACAATCATATATACAAATTAAAGTTTAAATATACACTCACCATTTGAAAAATAAATTAGAAAAGATAACGGTAGAAAGGGGGCAAATAAAGTCCTTCCATAATCAAGAGTACAAAATTCAAGATCATATATATTTATACATAGTTATCCAGATCCATTGTACAAATTAGTATCGATTGTTAAAGTCTATCTAGTGCGATTTTTAAGTATATTTATACGTTGAGCCTATTTGTAAAGAAAAAAAAAATTGTTTAATCTAAAGAAAAAACAAATCAATGGCAAATACTATATATAAGAAATATAATAGAAAAAAAAACCGAACCTAAATATTACTATTATTAATACTAGTTACTATTATTAATACTAGCCGCCAAACGGGCACGTTCCGTGCCCGTTTGTGTGATCGATATTATTTTTATTTTTTTTTGCTGTGATCGAAATTCTCTATTGTGCAAAATATAAATAACTACTTAATCTCCTTTTTTATTGGACTTAGTTAATTGATAACTACTTACTGAAAACATACTTTTATGTGGAAATTGTGCTTAGTTATTAAGAGAAAAAAAAATTATTTACTAAAAAAAAACTGAAAATCTATTTTTATGTGGAAGTTATTTTTTAACATATACAAATGTTTAGTTTTATTTTGGTAGTTTTTTTTAAGGGTAAAATAGGTATAATGAAAAAGCCATCCCAAAAATTTGTATCCTCTTTATATATAGTAATAGATTTAAATATACACTAAAAGGATATACACTAAATCTTATAAAAAAAATGATATACACTAAAAAGATGCCTGGTTTTATTTATTTTATGTCATGATGATATACACTAATTTATGATGATGCGTAGTTTTTTTTTCCTTCTATGTGTATTAAATATTATTATTAAATAATATTGTTCCTAAAAATTAGTTTTTATATACACATTCAATCATATATCGACACATATGAATTGTGTTTTTAAACACATGATGTGTCACATTTATTAATTGATGTGGCAACATAGTATTTAAGTTTTCACCGTAGCCGTTGATATAATATTTTTTTTCACGTGTCAAAATCTAGACTGTTCATATTAGGGTTAGGGTTTAGGGTGCCTCTAGTTACTCTCGTTTTATTATATAATAATAAAGATAAAGATAACATAGCCATTAATTTTTAAATGACTAAACTGTACTTTTGGTCCCTTACGTTTATTTTACGTTTGAATCAGGTCCCTTACGTTTTAAAAGTTTCAATTTGGTCCCTCACGTTATCAACATTTACATTAGTTAGTCCTTTCCGTCAAATTTTTCACTAAATCCGTTTGATCCTTACACGTGACTGACCGTTTGGACACATGGACACTATTTTGGACATGTTCGGTGCCATTTGGGATGCTAACTAAATAAAAAGAAATAATTAAAAATAATATATATTACTTATAATAATGGAATTGATCCCAAAAAAAGTGTTCAAAATAGTGCCAACGTGTCCAAAATAACATCCACGTGTCCAAACCGTCAGCCACGTGTAAAAATCAAACGAATTTAGTGAAATATTTGACGTAATGGACTAACTAATGCAAAAGTTGATAACGTGAGGGACCAAATTGAAACTTTTAAAACGTAAAGGATCTGATTCAAACCTAAAATAAACGTAAGGGACCAAAAGTACAGTTTAGCCTTTTTAAATTAACTATTTATTTAAGAAAACGGAATCCTATGAAAAAAATTATTAATATCCACTTTTTAAAATTTGACACATCCAATCTCGTCAATAAATTTTTTTTGACACATCCTTGCTTAAAAAAAAAAGAATTTAGCACATCCTTAAAATTGAAGAAGATACAATAGCTACTTATCTTCCATCTATTTTTTTTATTTCTTTTTATTTGGAATTTCAAATTTTAAACTTATCTTCTTCTTTTTTTTATTAAATAACCAAAGTAAGTAATTAGATTTTGATCTTAGCGGTAGAAAAAAATAGTAGTTCAAAGGTTAGTGTGACAAAATTATTTTCTGGAAAACTAATAGGAAAATATTAATTAATAAAAAATATAACTTATAAATTCATTAATAAACTTGTTTTCGGTTTGCAACTTACAACCTTTAATTTGCATCTATTCATATACTTAATTTTTGTTCCTATTTTTATAAATATAGTTATAATTTTTCTATAATTAAAATATTATCTTCAAAATATAAGTGTGAAAATAAATGTAATAGATGATAAAATTTAGCATGGCATTTAATTCAAAAAAACTATAAATAACACTATGTACCTTTTTTTATCCCTTGAAATTACTTAAATTTTTTTCATTATTATTTCATTAAAAATATTCTTTATCACGATCCATATATATCCTAAATAAAATTTTTTAATCAATTATTATGATTTCTACATAATTTTGAAATACTTAGTTCTATTTTTCTCAATAAATTCGAAAATAAATTTAAAAGGCCTGTCAAGTTGAAATAAGCAATATCTTCGTGCACTCCCATTCATTCATCAACATTCAAACTATATTGAATTATTATCATACGATCCATATTGAATTACTATATATCCATGTGCAATTCATACAAAAGACCTGTCAAGTTGAAATTTTGTTCCCATATATAAATATATATACAACAAAATTCGATCAGGTTTAAATTTTTTGCTGGAACAGTAAAGCTAATAAGAATTTTAATAGGTTGAATTAAAAACAAATGTAGTACAAAATCAAAATATTAAAGAGGTGATGTCGTTTCACCTTTCATTATAATTTGGTATTGCTGTTATAGGTAAGCTACATGCATACTTAAGTGAATAATTAAGAAAAAAAATAGAAAACTACGGTTACCTCACTTCATATGCCATACCATATGACATGTTTCTCAAAAGATGACACATCATTGTACAATAGCATAAGAGTTGACACATATATAAGCAGCAACTTAAGCTTAGAAAAAAGAAAAATGGGAGGAGCTTATAAAATGAAATTACAATACATATCTCTAATGCCAATTTTCTCATTCATCATATATATAATATATTTATATTGCGACATAACGATTAAATAGAATAATAGATAAGTGTTGATAATTTTTACTAATAATCTTTCAAAGACTAAAAACATCAACCTCTTATAATAAAGATAAATCATACATATAATCTCAACCACTTGTAAGAAATAAGTTTTAATAGTTTTCACTGCTAATCTTCTATGAATATATTACAATAAAGAAAAATCTACGTATAATCTCCACCACTTGTAACAAATGAGAAATATTAAAAAAAACTTGTACCACCGTGGAATATTTGAAAAATAAATCATAGGTAATTCCCATAGATGTTGACTGAATGATTTAGCACCATATGGAAGAATCACCAATGGTTTGAGTTGACCCAAAAAAACTACTTGATTGTCTTCTTTCACCAATTCTATACCAACTTCTTGTATGTAGAAATGGCTTCTTTTTCTTCATTCTCCTTCCTCAAAAAACTCATTCTTAATTCCTTACTTCTATGATGATAATTTCTTAACTCAAAGAAAGAACACAACAGCTATAGCTATATTATATGTGTAACATGTAATATCATATATCATATGCTTATATTATATGGTTTTGCATTATTAATTATGTCAAAGAAAAGCACGTTATTATAAATGGACATCACTCATAAAAAAAAAATCATAATGTATTACTTTGGAATGAAAAAACACACAAATTGTTGGTTCATAGAGAGTGAGTAGAAAGAAGAATTGTTCAACAAAAAATGGAAATTTGAAGTAGGTGTTTAGAATAAGAAATTGAGAAAATATGAAATTGAATGGAGCACCATAAGGTATTTATAATTGATGCAAAACAAAACAAAGAGGCAATATATTGTAAAGAAGTATACAAAAAACCATCATTAAAATAGGTGATCTTTCACCTTTCATAACATTTTTTTTATTCCTAATCAAATGTTTTAATTTGTCCCTTAGCATTCCATACTATATGATGACATGTTTTGTCTAGCTTATTAAAAGATGACACATCATCACAATAACATGAGAGATGACACATAAGCACCAACTTTTGCTTAGAAAAAAGGAAAAAGGGGAGAAGCTTTGTTAGATTGACACATAAGCAAAAGTATAGTTTGCTTTACAATGGTATGGTATATAGATAGATAGATAGATAGATAGATAGATAGATAGATGTGATCGTGTTGGGTTTCGTGGCCTTTTAAAATTCTCAACTAACATAGTGTCTATAGCCACGCTAAATCAACCCTATACCTACGGTTTTAAAATCTGTCACTAAAAATCTCCGTGGGTATATGGCAAATTTCTTGTAGTGTGTAATCGATACTTATGTCGAAAATATAGATAATAAGTTGATTATTCGAAATTTCAAAATCTCAAACCACGTAGCGAACAATTGTCAAACATATAAATGTAATTTTTTTAGTACAATTTAATTTATATATATTAAATTATCAATTAAAAATTTGCACCCCTAAGCTAGGGTCTGAGCACCGCCACTACAAGTGACATAACGCAAAATGACATATACAATAATATTAATTAAATTTTCAAAACATATATGTGTTAAAACATATTTCTTAATTTGTAAAAAAAATAAAATAAATCCTTAACGTTCCATTTTTTAGATCACGTATGGTGCAAGACCTATATTGCTTGCCTACGGAGCCATATTAGAGATGAAAGTACTAGTGTTTAAATACATCCAGATGCAAGAGAAAGAGTTTTATTAATTATCATGAAAAGGATAATAAGTAATCAACTCTCAATTAATGGTTTAAAATGTGTAGACCTTTTAAAGCCAATTGAGTGTCCCAAATCATGTACTATTGAGGAGACAATATAATCCAATTTTCTGTTTCAAAAGTATATCCCCTTTATTTACTTAATCATTCATTTTTTTTACCACTTTTATCATTGAAATATCAATGGAGGACAGTAAAGATTTTTTTTTTTTTTGAAATAACATGGATAAAAGAAAAAAGTGTAAAAGGTTTGAAAGCTATATATAACAATCATTGCACTTCCAACTAAACCGATCGATCGATCTCAATGGGGGTTTCTTTTTATCATTATTTACGAAACTACAACAAAAAGAACTTACAAATATTTGCAATCTCTATTGGGATCTCACCTTACCATTTTAATTTTAATTATATATATTTTGCAAAAGAAAAAGAAATGTTCACCATCAAATATCTCTTCCCTACCCCATATCATATACCAAAAGACAAGGAAAGAGAATGATTTATCAAATATGTAAAAAGGAAAAGGTTTTGCTTTGGTTGAAAATGTTACTTTTAGCAGTTCTAACAAAGACATATAGGCAGTAGTTGCACATGACAATAAGGAGCAAAGCATTTGGGCAAATTCTATTCATTTGAAACAACGTCCTTGATGGTCCCATATGAGAATCAATAATAATGTATAAAAAAACAACGTCCTTGGTTCAGTGGTGATTGGCGCTGAACTTGGTAGGGAGGACCGCGGTTCGATCCCCCGCAACTGCAATCGGGAGGGGGTTGGAACCACTTGATGCCTGAACTGACCCCCGAATCAGATTAAACTGGTGGTGAAAAACCAAAAAAAAACAAAAAACACCCTCCTGTGCCAAAGACTACTTAGTGAGGGCCTGGTGGGAGATCAATTTTTACCCTTAGATTTAGATCGTAATGTTTACAATACATTATAATAAAGTTTTCACATTATATTTTATTCTCTTTTACCTTTTTTATTTTGGAGATTTTCTTTGTCATTCTACTAATTTTTTCGCGCGTCTTATAAATTTATAAAAACATCCTTGTCCGCTACTTAGGTAGCGGATCCAGCCCAAAAATATCTTATTAGCTTTGTTTTTAATAACGTCCGCTATTTAAATAGCGGACGACATTTTTCAAAAATTCCTCAATTTTATAACGTCTGCTATTTAAGTAGCAGACGATATTTTTCAAAATATCCTCAATTTTATAATGTCCGCACTTAAATAGCGGAAGAGTAAAAATGAAAACGCGTAGAACGCGCGAGAAGCTGGTAGGACGGCAAAAGAATATCTCTTTATCCTATTTATGCAATTGCTCAAGCTAATCTGTACACATAGACGGACATAGCGACACCAGCCCAACCCAATTATTTTTAAAGAAATATATTTTATGAATAATTTCTAATCATTCTGTATACATATTAATTAATAAAATATACAATTTACATATTAGCTTAGAGTTTTTTATTGGTGACTGTAAATCTTTTGGTACACATATTAGTTAAGATATAATGAAAAATAATTACGTACATGGAGAATAAATACTTGAGAATGGACATGAACTAAAAAAAATACTGGAGAATGGGAGAGACGTCGAACAATATATCAATAAGATTCATGGTTGTTTCTTGATTTTTTTATATACAAGATTAACTTTTGGTATGGTTGCAATTAAAAAACACTTGTTTTATTTTGAATTCATATAATTATAATAAATGGTAAAGGATAAAAATGGATTTTAGTTAAAATAGTAAGGGTACAAATGAAAAAAAAATGATAAAATATAAGCTCATAAGCCGATTGAGCTATATAACTTAAAATAATAGTTTACGTATAACGAAAGACATAATATCATCAATAATAGACTATGAATTAATATTTACATTAATACTTAAACTAATATGTGCACCGAGAGACTTACAGTCATCAATAACAAACTCTAAACTAATATTTACATTAATATATATATATATATATATATATATATATATATATATATATATATATTTGTACTAATATGTAAACAAAATGACTAGAAATTATTCATAAAATATATTTCTTTAAAAATAATTGGGTTGGGCTGGTGTCACTATGTATGTCCATGTGTACAGATTAGCTTGAGCAATTGCATAAATAGGATAAAGAGATTTTCTTTTGCTGTCTTCTCGCGCGTCCTACACGTTTCCATTTTTACCGATTTGCTACTTAAGTAGCGGACATTATAAAATTGAGGATTTTTTTAAAAATGTCGTCTGCTACTTATAAATAGCGGACGTTATAAAATTGAGCAATTTTTGAAAAATGTCGTACGCTACTTAAATAGCGGATGTTATAAAAAACAATGCTAATAGGATATTTTTGGGGTAGATCCACTACCTAAGTTGCGGACAAGGATATTTTTATAAATTCGTAAGGCGCACGACAAAATTAGTAGGGTGACAAAAAAAATCTCAAAAAAATAAATAGCTGAAAGAAAGTAAAATATTATGTGGAAACTTTATTATGGTGTATTATAAACATTTACAATCTAAGGGTATAAATTGGTCTCCCGCCATATGAGACCTATACCACTTACCCATCCTATACAGGTCCCTTAGTGAGTATAATACAGACCCCAACTGTTTGCCGTAACTGCGTTAAATCTATTCTCATATAATACGTACTATTGATTCTTAGAACGTAAGGATAGGAGAAGAGTCTAATTAATAAAATACTAATTTTATTATATAAAACAGTTTTATGACTTAAGACGTATTACATTAAACACACTTTAGTACTCACCCATGGTTATTAAAATCGCTTGTTAACATATAAACTCGTATGAGTTTACGTTTTTAGGTGTGAAAAACTTGTTATCTCACATGTAAACTTGATTTTTTGTAAAATCGAGAAAAAATGAGCTTAACCGAGTTAATTCGGTGTGAAACGCTAAAATCGGATGTACTCGGGCGAGTTTACTTGTTTTCCCGAGTTTACCTATTCATATTTTCCTGGCCCAATTTCAGTTTTTTGCCCATTAAACAACTTTTTCTGAAAATTACTTTTGTCACTCTATGGGTTACTCGTGTGCCCTACAAAATGACCAAAATTCTCTTCCGTGGCTTAAGTCATGAATGTAGGAAAAATGAGAAATTTTGAAAAAGTCATCCGCTACTTAAGTAACGGACGTTAAATTTTGTAGGGTGTTTTTGGGGATGTCCGCTACTTAAGTAACGGACATGGGTATTTTGGTCATTTCGTAGGGCGCGCCCCGTAATTCATAGGGTGGCAAAAGTACATGTCAATTTTCCCTACACGTTTTGAAAACAAACTTTTCTGGCCCAATTTCAGCAATCAAACTTTTCTGGCTCAATTTTAGTTATTTGGATGTTTATATGATTTTGTTGGGATAATTATTGTATTTTGATGCAAGTTTATGGACGTGATATTATATATATGGAGATTTAGCCTATTTTGGCTTTATAATTAAGTTAATTTTTGAAATATTGACATTTTTATATTATTATATTAGTATATATATGTCATATACATAGTAATTTTTATATCATTTTAATTTTAGATAAACTCGCACGAGTTTATGATCCGAGTTTACGTGTTGAGTTTATCTATACAAAACGAATTAAAGTAAAAAAATTGACTATCAATTAATTAGTGTCAACAAAGTGAAAAACCTACATAAACATTTAATATTGTGATATTTTAGAAACCCACGACACATCTAAAATATCAAAATATTGGATGTTTATGTAGATTTTTCACTCTGTTGACACTAACTAATTTTTTTAGCGGTTTCACTATTCATTGGAGAGCATATAATTCAGTTTATAGTCTTTTTCTTGCTCAACTTTCAATAAATATATCAATTGTAAGGAGTTAAGTACATGAACATATAGCCCAATTCAAAACTAGTTTACGGGCGAAGTGTCTTATTACTATCAGTACCTTGGTAGCATTTTCCTTAACATATGAATCTAGGGAAAAAAATTATTATATATTATTTGCATTTAAGAAAGATAAATCGTTAAAAAAAAAAATTAGAATTGAGTTTTGGGCTTAACTCGTCTTTACAAAACCAATTTATAAGGTGAAAATTTTTTCGATTTTATAAACACATATTCAGACAATCTTGTAACTGATGTGAGACTTCTTAACACACTCTCTCGTGCCCAGTACTATTGGGCTTGGAGCACGGATATAAATGGTGGATGATCCGATTGAAAACATGTTAGCATGCGGCCCAACGGATCATGAGGAGGCTCATCTTAGAATCTTAGAACTGAGTTTTGGGTCTAATTTATCCTTACAAAATCTGCTTATAAGATGTGGATTGCCTCGACTTTATAAGCATATATAATTAAGCCATCTTGCAATCAATGTGAGACTTCTTAATAATTTTTTTTTTGGTACAATACTTCTTAATAATTTTATATGTAAACGAAATGACAAGAACACTTTAACATACAATGTAAGATTTTAAATCTAAATTTAGATGAAATATTCAACTTTAATGAACATTGCTAATTGAAACAGATTTTAAATACAAATACTATCTTCGTCCCTAAATATAAGACATTTTTTAGATTTTTTTTTGTCCTTTTTTATAAGACATTTTTCAAATTTTCAACAACATTAATTATTTTTTTACCAACATACGCTTAACTAAAGTGAAATCTTTTTCTACAATCTTTAATAAACAGTTTAGAAAAACAAAAATTCATTCTCTTTGTTGAAGGATAAATTGTACAATAATACCAATTATCAATAAATTTAATATCAAAATTCATTTTCTTAATCTCCACAATTTTCTTAATGAGATCTTATAATTATAGACGGAAAAAGCCTATGATTCGGTGGATTGGGGTTATTTGGATGCGGTTATGGGAAAAATGGCATTCCCACCCCTGTGGAGGAAGTGGATGAAGGAATGTGTTTGTACAGCTACAGCTTCGGTCTTATTTAACGGCAGCCCAACCGAGGAATTTCCTTTCCAAAGAGGCTTAAGACAAGGAGACCCCCTATCTCATTTCTTGTTCCTGTTGGCTGCTGAGGGTTTCAATGTCTTGATGACCGCTTTGGTTGAGCGAAATATATATGTTTACTGGGTATAGCGTTGGCGAGCAGAATTCGATCACTGTTTTGCACCTTCAGTTCGGCGATGATACGCTACTGTTGGGGACAAAGAGTTAGGCTAATGTACGTGCACTACGAGCGGTTCTAGTGCTGTTTGAGTTAATGTCGGGCCTGAAGGTTAATTTCCATAAAAGCATGCTGGTTGGGGTTAACATATCAGATTCTTGGCTGAATGAGGTCGTGTCTGCTTTGCGTTGTAAAGTGGGGAAGGTGCCTTTCCTTTTTTTGGGTCTTCCTATTGGTGGTGATCCAAGGCATTTGGGTTTCTGGGAACCGGTGTTGAACCATATAAAGAATAGATTGTCTAGGTGGAAAAGTCGCTTCCTGTCCTTTGGTGGTTGTTTAGTCCTACTCAAGTCTGTCTTGACCTCCTTGCCTGTCTATGCTCTTTCATTCTTCAAAGCTCACTCAAGTACTATATCTTCTATTGATTCACTTTTGATTAATTTTTTCTGGGGGGAGTGAGGATTTTAGGAAAATCGAGTATGGCGGTTTGGGGGTAAGACGGATGAGAGAGTTTAACCTGGCTCTACTAGGTAAGTAGTGTTGGAGGATGTTGGTGGATCAAGGGGGCATATGGTTTAGAGTTTTAGCAGTCCGTTATGGAGTGGAACAGGGCAGGCTGAGAGATGGAGGGAGAAGAGGGTCCTCGTGGTGGAGGGAGATTGTGAGAATTCGGGATGGAGTAGGAGGGAGTGGGGGAGGGTGGTTCGGGGACTGTGTTACGAAGAAGGTGGGGGATAGGTCAGATACTTTCTTATGGACTGATCCTTTGGGCTGCTGTTCGACTTGGCTGAGAACAAGTCTAGCACGGTAGCTGAGATGTTCACTTTTGGGTGGGAGGCGGGCGGGGAGGCGGGGGTGTGGCGGAGACGGTTGTGGGTGTGGGAGGAGGAGGAGATGCTAGGGGAGTGACAGATTTTACTTCTTCCTTTTACTGTGCAGGTTGAGTCCCCAGATATGTTGTTGTGGCAGCCTGACCCTGTACAGGTTATTCTGTTCGTGGTGCGTATTAGCTTCTGACTTCTAAGGATACAGTTATTTTGGGAGCGTCTGAAGATCTTGTGTGGCACAAACAGGATCCTCTGAAGGTCTCCATATTTGTGTGGTGTCTCCTGCGTGATAGGTTGCCAACGAAAACAAACTTGGTAGCCCGCAGCATTATCTCTCCAGAGGTTCACTTTTGTGTGTCCGGTTGTGGTGCTATCGAATCGACTCAGCACTTATTTCTCTCATACAGTACTTTTGGTTCCATATGGGCTTTTGTTCGTTCTTGGATTGGCTTTTCAGCGGTCGATGCGCACACTGTTCCTGACCATTTTGTTCAGTTCACTTTTTCAGTTGGGGGTCTACGAGCTCGGCGATCATTTTTGCAGCTTATTTGGCTTGTTTGCTTTTGGGTCATGTGGAACGAAAGAAACCATCGCTTGTTCAGGAACGCGTCAAGCCCTGTGCATCACCTGTTGGATAGAGTCAAGATGTTCTCTTTTAGGTGGCTGAAGACGACGAATGTTACTCTTGTCTCAAATTATCATTGTTGGTGGTCGGACTCATTACTTTATTTGGGTATCGGCTAATGTTTTGATGTTATGATGTTATGATGTTTCTTTTGTTTGACACCTTTGTATAACTTTCATAGTTCTCCTTAGTACACCTTGTACTGAAGTGACTACTTATTTTTTTTATATATATTCCATTTTAGTTTGTTCAAAAAAAATTATAGACAGAGGTAGTACCTAGTTTTGTCTAACTTGAGTCAATTGGTATAAGAGTTAATGTCCTACATGTTGTAGAAGTCTGCATTAGGCTTAGTGTGCATTATATATATAAACCCGTTGGTGGGAATTGCTTGGTGGTTAAGAGTTTTCTCTTGTGTTTTGTGGAATTATTGTTATGTGTACAATCTTTCGCACCGGTTATATATATATATACTTTTATTTTGTGGTGACCCTTTCTCTCATTTGCGGGCTCATTCCACCCCAGATGATGATGTAGGTCGAGAGGATGGAGTTGGCAGCTCTAGGCCATAGTGAGCTTGTGTTGGAGCTTAGAGTAGTTAGACTATGCGCCGGTGTGTTTTGTGCACCGTGCTTTTGGGTTAGCATAGAGTTTTCTAACTTGTTTTGAATACTTAGACTTGGACTGTAATTATTCAGGAATACACTTTGCTTGTCGAAGCACCTTTTGGTAATGAGTTCTTTTGTATATTTGAATGCCGGCTCATTTAAAATCTTTTATGCGTAACTCTGATTGTGTACAAAAAAAAAAAAAAAAATTTAGAGTGTCTTTTCTAGCCTTTGAAAAATGGGTTGTTACACATGTGGTATGCATGTGCAACTTCCTTCGCTTATTTAAATCAATGCATGAAAACTTTTGCTTAAAATGATTGATTAGTAACTTTCATCTTGCCTTTACAGAGTTACGGTCCTTAGTCCTTACGGACCTTACACTGGACACAAGATAAGCGCATTATTTATCCCCAGCACCCTCGATGTACGTGAAGAATATAAAAGAAAAAAAATAATGAGCAAGAAGTCTTTTTCTTAACCTATACTAGTACTAAGTTGCTCAAAAAAAAATCTAAATTAACAAGTGCCTTAAAACAGTAGTTAAACAATCAAAATTTAAAAAATTTGCATGAAAAACAATAATTTTTTAGCTTCAAAATATTTTAATACACTTTTTAAATAAAAATTTTCGTATTTACAAACTTAATAAGTGCTCCGGAATTTTAAAACATTCTTAAGCATTTCCTTTTTTCAAACAGTATTTTAACAAAATTTTGTAGTTAGACACATACACACATATTATATATATATACTATGGTAGGAAAAGTAGATTGAGTGATCGTTAATCCGATATAGGATTAGGAATAGATCAGGTTAGTCCACGAGGATCTACAGTCTAATTTATATAGGTTCAGTTCAGATCAGACTATTCCTTTAAATATAGAGTAGGCTTGACAAAATCTTGCTCGGCCTACCATATTTTCAATCCTAATCGGGTATGTTATTGTGTGGATTATTTAAAATTTCTGAAAGGATGTAACATTTTCTATTGAGCATCTAGTGGATAATCATATTAGTATTTCACATTTTCACCACCCAAAAAATTTATAGGAAACTAAAAAAAGATTTTGTCCACAAACTACATACATGGAATATTAAAATGAGTTTAATGACTATCCTCTAACAAAAAAATAGAGGACTTAAACTTTAGATATTTAACTCTTAAGTCAAATAAGTTTCCTATAATACAAGTTTCCTATATTTTTGTTAGAGGATAGTCATTAAACTCATTTTAATATTCCATGTATGTAGTTTGTGGACAAAATCTTTTTTTAGTTTCCTATAAATTTTTTGGGTGGTGAAATACTAATATGATTATATGAATAAATCTTTCAATTAGAATTCAAACTTTAATTCATCACGTACACCCCTTTTATACACCTAAATCCCCTTTGTTTGTGGACAAAATCTTATTCCTAGCAAAATAAGTGGAAATTTTTTAAATAAAAAATATTACTAGTTACAAGTGAATAAAACACTCAATCTCCTCTCAGGGGCAACAAGAAAAAAGAAAGAAAGCGGAGAAAAAAACAAATCAGATGGTTTATTTATTCTTTACACAAAGAATGTCCTTTCTTTGTATCATTATATGAATATGTAAAT
Organism: Trifolium repens; assembly: GCA_030408175.1. Lineage (NCBI taxonomy): Eukaryota > Viridiplantae > Streptophyta > Magnoliopsida > Fabales > Fabaceae > Trifolium > Trifolium repens. The sequence continues at coordinate 46,556,270 of CP125837.1, forward strand.
AGGAAGTTTCGTTTGATTATTCTTAGAATTTGTATCATTGTTTGTATATGCATAGATTGATTGTTTTATTCTATGTCTGCTTCGATCATATATGCAATAATCATCGATGATAACAAAGTCCATGATTTGGAAATGATGACAAACTATACAAGCAACGAAACTACAAAAATGCCGTTACTTGTTTCCTTTTTTTCCTATTTGTTTATGTTATTTTCCTTTTACCTTATAATAATAATAATTAATTTGTCACTCAATATACAGTGAATCTAATAATATATAGTTTATTTTTTAGTATATTAATTGTATGAAATGTGTGGTTTGTGCAAACGACAATAACATCGGCTACAACATGCATATATATAAATAATGTAGTCTCTTATATTATTGTTGCTAGTGGACGACATTAAAAAGTTTACAATCTTAATCAATGGGACCTAATGCTGTAAGTTTATCAAAAAGTAGTGGAACCAATGAGTCATGCCATGGTTCAAGACTTACAGCAAATCATCCATATATGGTATATCAAAAGTTCTCTATTTTCATATTATAGAAGTAAATCAAATCTTTTTTGGATGACTTTTGTCTGAGGGTGAAACATTTATTTTATAAGTGAGGGATCAACTAAACAATAATTTATCATTTAAAAAATAGTAAGTTTACCTTAGTGCTTAGTGTTCTTTTTAACAAAATTTATTAAACGAGTACAAGAGATATTCAAAATTATTACACAACAAAACATATTCATACACTTTTAAGTTTTTGAAGACAAGAAAGTAGACTATTCCAACAACAATGGCTAACTTCATTCTATATAATATATAGTTGTTACTTCGTCATATTCTAAAGAAGCTAGCTATATTGTGCATACACCAAAATATAGTCATTATGTTGAAGTGTAATTCAAATATCATGTTGTTGTTTACTAGTTTTATATAGTTTTGACAGATGTTGGATACAATGTTGGAGCATTGTATACTCTTAGTTAAGAGTAGTGCTGTCAGTTATGAGTTAGTTGTGACATTAGGGAGTTAGTTGGAAACAGTTGCTTGGCTTGTAAGTAACTGATGTGTATAAGTATCATTGTAACTTCCTTTATCAAATAATAATCATAAGCCTTTCCCTTCATATCTTTCTCAATTAGCTCTCAATCTCTCTTCTCTCTCTCAACACATCTTTCTCAAAGTTAATAGTTCTAACAACTGGTATCAGAGCCTATACGGTTTTAGGGTGAAAGATTCAACAAGAACCCATCAAGATTCATACAATCTTCTGCAGATTCTGGTGTATTGCTCTTTGATTCAAAAATGACAAGCTCATTGGAGAATCTAGGCAACAGTTTCGGAGGAAAACTTCCTCTTCTTGATGGAAGTAATTGGGATCGTTGGCATAAACAGATGCAAGTTATTTTTGGTTTCCAAGAAGCCCAAGAAGTGGTTGAAACGGCCTTAGAAGCACTACCTGCAAATGCCACAGATGCTCAGCAACAAGCACACAGAGCCTTGAAGAAGAAGGACTTCAAAGCCATGTTCTTTATTCACTTTGAGAAAGATGTGTTGAGAGAGAGAATAGAGATTGAGAGCTAATTGAGAAAGATATGAAGGGAAAGGCTTATGATTATTATTTGATAAAGGAAGTTACAATGATACTTATACACATCAGTTACTTACAAGCCAAGCAATTGTTTCCAACTAACTCCCTAACTGTTACAACTAACTCATAACTGACAGCACTACTCTTAACTAACTAAGAGTATACAATGCTCCAACATTGTATCCAACATCTGTCAAAACTATATGAAACTAGTAAACAACAACATGATATTTGAATTACACTTCAACACCCCTTTAATTCAAATACTCTAAACTAGTTACTTTCAACATCCTCCTCAGCTCCTTGAACCTTTCAATCTTGAGTGGCTTGGTGAGGATATCTGCAATTTGAATTTCTGTCTTGCAGTGAGTTAGCTTCAACTTTCCCTTGCTTACTTGGTCTCTAAGAAAATGAAACTTGGTCTCGATATGCTTGCTCCTCCCATGTGCTACAGGATTCCTTGCAAGACTAATAGCAGATTTGTTGTCCACCATTAGTTCAAACTCTTCATTTCTGCTCAGCTTCATTTCCATCAATAATGACTGTAGCCAAACTCCTTGACATGCAGCATAGCAAGCTGAGATGTATTCAGCTTCACATGTGGATAATGCTACTACAGATTGCTTCTTTGAACTCCAAGAGATTGGAGAATCAAATAGCTTGAACATGTACCCCATAGTGCTTCTTCTTTCTACCTGATCACCACACCAGTCAGAGTCACAATAACCAATCAACTTGTTCTTGTGATTCAGTGGTTTAGGAAATAGAATGCCATAATCTGCTGTACCCTGCAAGTACCTTAGAATTCTCTTTACTGCTTGCATATGAGCTAGTCTTGGTTTCTGCATGAACCTACTCACCACACCTACACTGTGACATATATCAGGCCTTGAATTACATGCATACCTTAAGCAACCAACCATTTGCTTATACAAAGTACTATCAACTGCTGCACCCTCTTCATCATTGTTCAGCTTCAAATTTGTTTCCATTGGTGAGTTTGCAGGATTACAATTCAACATATTAAACCTCTTCAATATGTCAGTGATGTATTTCTTTTGATGAATTACTAAACCCTTGCTAGTTTCAGTAAATTCGAGTCCAAGAAAGTAATTCAATTTACCAAGGTCAGTCATATCAAATTCTTCATTCATTTGAGATTTGATTCTCTCAATCTCAGTTTTGTTGCTTCCAGTAATCAACAAATCATCTACATACAGGCAAACAATACTCAAAGCATTTTGATTCTGACCTTTTACATAGACTCCATGCTCCACAGTGCACTTTGCATAGCCAAGTTGCTTCAGAAAATCATCTATTCTTTTGTTCCAAGCTCTTGGTGCTTGTTTCAATCCATATAGGGCTTTGTTGAGCTTCAATACTTTGTGTTCTTCACCTTTAACTCTAAATCCCTGTGGCTGTTCAACATATACTTCCTCCTCAAGACTGCCATTGAGAAATGCAGATTTGACATCAAGTTGAACTATAGGCCAGCTAAACTGATATGCAACAGCTACTACTAGTCTCACGGTTTCTAATCTTGCCACTGGTGCAAAGATTTCAGTGTAGTCTATACCCTCCTTTTGCAAAAATCCCTTGGCCACAAGTCTTGCTTTGTGCTTAGCAATGCTACCATCTGAGTTGTGTTTCACCTTATAAACCCACTTAACTGCAATTGACTTTTTATTGTGAGGTAGTGAAACTAGTTGCCAAGTATTGTTTCTTTCAATGGACTTTATCTCTTCTTCCATAGCTTTCCTCAATACTTCTGACTTAGCTGCACTTGTGTAGCTCAATGGTTCCATATCAACAAATAAAGCCAGATGAACTAAGTCACCATCATTAGTGATCAAGTTATCTAGAATAGTGTCAAAACCTTCAAGGTTTCTGTTAGGAGCTCTTGTTCTATCTGATCTTCTCAATACATTCTCTGCATTGTGTTCATTCATTGCTGGAGTTGGAGTAACTGGTGTGGCTACTTCTTCTTCTTCATCATGAAAGATGAATGGTAGTACTGATTGTGAGGTACTTCCATTGTTGCTCCAATCCCATTGCTCCTTCTCATTGATTGTAACATCTCTGCTAGCAACTAGCTTCTTTGTAATAGGATTATAAAGCTTGTAGGAACCTGCAGTGTGATATCCTACTAGAATCAAAGTTTCACTCTTGTCATCTAATTTCTTTCTTCTTTGATCTGGAATGTGTCTGTAGCACAATGATCCAAACACCCTTAGATGCTTCACTGATGGTGTGGAGTCATTCCATATAGCTTCAGGGACTTTGTTGAGTCTCTTTGTAGGACATTTGTTCAAGACATAGCAAGCTGTAGTTACTGCTTCACCCCAGAATTCTTTAGGCAATTGTTTCTCTTTCAACATACATCTTGTCATATCCATAATGGTTCTATTCCTCCTTTCACACAGACCATTGTGTTGAGGTGTGTATGGTGCTGTAATCTCATGCATTATACCTTCACTTGTGCAGAAATTTGTAAATGCAGTAGAGGTATACTCACCACCTCCATCACTTCTAAGTATTTTGATACCCCTTTCAGCTTGTTTTTCAACCATGACTTTAAACTTTTGAAAAACAGTCAGCACTTCATCTTTAGTTTTGATGAGATATAGCCACATCATTCTACTATATTCATCAACAAATGATACAAAATACCTATTGCCACCTAATGACTCAGTGTCAAAAGGACCACATACATCACTATACACAACATCTAGCTTGTCTTTTGCTCTCATGGCTATGTGGTCAACAAAGGATTTTCTAGATTGCTTACCAACCAAGCAATTTCTGCACATATCCTTTGGTACCCTAATTTCTGGTAGCCCATTTACCATACAATTACTCTTCAAATTACTAAGACTTTTGAAATTGAGGTGACCATACCTGAGATGCCATAACCATGTTGCATCATGGATTACTTCACTAGCAAGGCAGTGTGAATCTGAGGCAGTGAACTTGACCTGAAACGTTCTACTTCTTGATAATGGAGCACACATAATCAGCTTGTTATCAGCACTGAACACCTTCATCTCATTATTTCCCAGTGTCATGCTGAATCCTTTCTCCACTAATTGTCTCATACTCAAGAGATTAGACTTCATATCTGGCACATACAATACACCAGTGATCAAGGCTTGATTTCCATTTTTACCTTTGATCAACACATCACCAATGCCTTCTGCTTGAACTGTTCTACTATCAGCAAATCTAATTGTTGATTTCTTTGAAGAATCAAAATTGATTAGCCAGCTGTTGTTGCCTGTCATGTGTGTAGAACAACCTGTATCCAAATACCAGCCATCATCTTTGGGAAAGTTATCATCTGTAGTAGCCATCATCTGAAGCAATAATGGATCATGATCAGAATTGTTGTCATTCTCTGCAACATTAGCCTTTGAATCTTCATTACTATATTGTCTTGGAACCTTCTTGCCCTTACATTCACTTGCAAAATGGCCATATTTCTGACAGTTATAGCATTGGATGTGTTTCTTATTCATTGGTTTCTTACCCTTTCCATTACCATCATTCTTTGAAGTTTCACCCTTCTCTTGGTCTTTCTTTGAAACTTCTTGCTGGGAATGTTGATTCTTGTACTTGTTCTTCCCTTTACCTTTGTAATTTTTGTTGAAATTCTGAGCTTGCAGTGCTTGTTCTGCTCCTCTATCTTTAGATCTTTCTGTCACTCTCTGCTCATAAGCTTCAAGTGAACACTGCAGTTCTTCCACCTTCATGGTCGAAAGATCATTAGATTCCTCAATAGCTACAGAAATTGTATCATACTTTGAAGATAGAGTTCTCATAATCTTGCAGACAATGTTGTGATCTGTCGAAGCTTCTCCACAACTCTTCATGGAATTAGTTACTTGTTGAAGACGATTGAAATATTCAACAATCTTCTCATTTGGTTCCATCTGCATCAACTCAAATTGTCTTCTTAATGTCTGCAATCGCACTGACTTTAGCTTGTCATTCCCAGCATGACATCTCTTTAGAATATCCCAACACTCTTTTGCAGAAGTTGCATTCTCGATCTTCTGAAAGTTGGTCAAATCCACGCATTGGTGAATAAAGAACATGGCTTTGAAGTCCTTCTTCTTCAAGGCTCTGTGTGCTTGTTGCTGAGCATCTGTGGCATTTGCAGGTAGTGCTTCTATGGCCGTTTCACATTCAAGTAGAAAGAGACTTTAAAATCTTAAACAAATGTTTGTCTTACACGCACTTGTGTACGACGAATATCTAGATAGAAAGAAAAAACTAGTTTTACATATTCAATATTTTCCACGATATCACTGACCATCACTTATGTATCGTTTTATATCTTCTTTTTTCATGCCCTTTTTCATATAATGTGTGGTCTATTACTAACTAGTCTCCGGACTCGTGCCAAGCACAGATAAAAATGAGACTACAAATGAATATTTTAATATTAAATTTTTTATAATTATCAAATAAAAAATTCTTAATAAGTCATTGAATAAAGTTTTCTATAGAAATGCCAATTTTTAATTTGCACACAAATTAAAATGCGTTTAAATAAACAATAACTCAAAATTTCAAACGAAATTTAATTTGGGACTAAAATATCAGTTTTGGAATGAAGAACGAAAATTTTACGTTGATGAAAATATAAAGATCGGATATACATTTAAATTAAGTTTAATTATAAAAATAGCTTAACACAATTCAAATAATAACCGTAAGTCTGAGACTTCACCTACAAATAAAAATATATATTATAGTGAATTTATAATGCTCAAATAATAATAATTATTATTATTATTATGATGTTAATTGTACTATGTTTTGGTAGCTATAATTTCAAAACAAAAATCATTAGAAGGTCAATACCAAAAAAAAAGCATCAGCGATCAATCTTGTTGTATTTAGTGCTTAAAATATGTACCACTAAATAATTCATGCATCAATGGTCTTATTTAATTCTTTTAATGTCATCTTCCTTTTTTTCACATAATTTCATCTTCCTATCGTTTGATCCTTATTATCATCTAAAATCTCTTTTGAAATTCTTAATTTCATTTGAACAAAAATCTCATTTCAAAATAATTGACATCATATTTCAAAAATATGAACAAATGAAAGTTTTTTTATTAAAAAGTTACAATTAAAAAATTTTAATTTCCCATTTGTAACTGAACGACTTTTTGACATAGTTAAAAATTATGAATTTTCAAAAATGCTAACTTTGTATTTGAGTTTTTATTATTTTCTCAAACCAAGTGATTAAAATCTAGTATATTATTCAATTGAAGTGAGACATGAGTCATTTTATTATAAATAAATATGCAGAGACATTCCAATATGTAGTTCTCATATAATATCACTTATTATATACTACTTCAATAGGAAAAGCAACTTCACATAGGGTAAATCTAGTGACATCAATCAACCACTTAATAATACCACAAATATTTTATACACATATACTAACATAAAGAAACAATGCTAGACCAAAAATGAATTCATCATCAGGCTTGAATCATGTATTTGAAAATAATATCGGCGAACCCTTTGCATTGAACTTGAGAAACAATAACAGTAAAATCTAAAATGCCATTAAAATATGAAATTGAGTTATTGAGTCTTTAGTAGAATATGAGTAAATCCTTGAAAATTGAAAAGGGCAGGGACATCTCATACATAGATTAAAGATATAGGACTATCATTTGAACAACAAAAAAACATTATCATTTGACAATATACTTTTCAATCTTTCATATTAGTTGATAGTTATGAAGACTACTTCCTGCAAGAATTGATACATAAGATCTACTCGCAGAGCAAAAGTGTTTCATATGAAACAAAGCTACACATTTCAAAAAGAATTAAGTTCGCACGATATTAACAAATTTAATAGTATTTTAATCATATGTTCCATAGCCTATGATTGTGGTGGAATTAGAAATATGTTAATGCATATCTCTGAAAAAAGAGTCAAGGTTGCACAAATAGAGAAATGCAAATCATGTTTAAAAAAAGAAAAGAAAACAAAACAAAACATATGAAATTATCTAGCCTATAATATATAATATATCTTGTTAGTTCTAACTACCTAAAGCATTATGGAAATTGGAATACATTTTTATAAATATGTCATCTACCTTGTTTCCATGTCAGTGTATAGCCTATCATAACAATGATATGTTTTTAAATACGTTCATATAGAAAGTAGGAAAAAAAATAGGAATTTAAAGTAAAGATTTTGTGAAAAAACAACTTGTAATTGTTCCATTTTTTAAGATTTAATGACTTAAAATTGACAAATGAGTAATAAATATAAACTCTCATACAAATGAGCAAGAATATAGCCACCAGTATATAAGTTTTGGAAAAAGACCCCCAAACAAATAAAAAAAAAAGTTAAATTAATATCATCTTTTTTGTTTTTGTAAAATTAATCTCATCTCATAATATCTATAGTAAAATAAATATGAAATATAAATAACCTAAAAAAATCTCGAAAATAGAAAGAAATCCACTGCCATCTTATTCAAGTGCACTTGAGTACTATAGAAGATATTGAATAGCAATATTAATTTGTATTAAAAAAAGGCAGTATTAATTTGCATACTATGTTGTTTCAATAAAAAAATTCAAATATTCTGTTTAACAAATCTTCACCGATCAACATGTAAGATGCAATTATGTTGGATTTTTTTATTTTATTTTTAACAAATGTGTGAAAGTTGGAATGTTAATTATCATTGGTTATGAGTTGTGTATTGTAATAGTCATCTTTTTTTTTGGACCAAAATAGTCACTTACGATATTTCTTTTGGGTAGATGTCACTTATGATATTTTTTTTTTGTGTTCAAAGAAGATTACTTATGATATTTCTTTTTAGGGATTTTACAAAAAGCTTCTTTTTATACATGCCGTTTAATTTTGTCTATTTATCTACCTTGATTTTGATATTGATTAAAATTTCTAAATCATACAAAATTTCCATTTTCATTTACGCAATTATATGGTGCTGGTAAACCATTGTAAAAAATAAATAGGTCACAATTATTTATAGAATAAATATAGATGTCATTGGATTGATTGAATGATAGATAATTCATTTCCTTTTATATAATTGGTATATTTCATAATTTCCCTAAAAAAATATTTTTTTTTAATATTTTTCATGGGAAACATATTCCTAAAGATCAATAATCAATGTAATTTTTTTGGTATAACAAATATGAATACAATTTCCGTAAAAAAATCAATAAATATGAATACAATTAGAATAGAACATCAAATTTGGAAAAAAGAAATAGAAAAAAGAATGGACATCGAATGTCATAAAAAAGAGAGAGATCGGAAACATCTAATTACAATAAGAGATACATCGGTCATGCTACAAATGATAATTTAGAGTTAGTAAAATAATAATAATAATACACAATTAATTAAGAACATCATATTATCAACAATAACAACAAAAATAAAATTAAAGAAATTTAAATTACAATCTCATGGTTTTGTTGGGACATATAACCATGAAGATCTTAGCCAGTGGTCCAGACCTAAGTAATATATGTTCCTCAAATTAATAAATAGAGAGAAGATATAAGGTGAGTAGAAAACAGAGATATTATGTATCCATAAAGAAAAAGAAAGTCGAGTTAGAACAATTCTAAAACATAAAGCAAGCAAATATTAGCCAAGTAAATGGGCTCTGCAAAATCAATATCTCAAACATTAGATTAAACAACTTACTTAAAAAGATATATACCAACAAACATTGTAAAGATCTTATATGTGTCTTTCGAAACCATTTTTATTTTGAACTTAAAGGAATAAAATGATTATAGAGAAATACATATATACATACAAACCTTCAAAGACCTAGCATGCAATAGCACCCTGTGGAAATAAAATTTGATTTCGGTTATGAGAAATTAACATAAAATCTGAGATGTTAAATCAATCAAAATTTTAACATAAAAAAACTTCTCTAATTACTTAATATGAAAACAAAAGATAATCAATCATACGAATAAAAATAAGAAAAACATAAATGAAGTGGAAAGGAATAACATTTGTTTTTGCTTTGGATTTGATGACTAAAATTTTACACAAAATTAACTATTTATAGAACCTTAAACAATGAGTATGAAGAAAGAATATTCTTTAGCATATTTCATATTTTGACCATTATTTATTATTTAGAAGTCAACAAACAAAATCAATGTTGGTAAAAAAAAAGGCAAGAATCATATGTTTTCAAAACAATTAAATACTTTCTTAATTTGTTTAAGGTCAATGTAATATTTTCCAGCAAATACATGTCTAATGTGGCATACGGTGCAATTAAAACCTGTGATTTCGATCCCCGCAACTGCGATCGGGAGGGGGCTGGAACCACTTGATGTCATAACTGACCCCCGAACCAGATTCAACTGGTGGTGAAAACTAAAAAAAAAAAATCTGTGATGTATATTGTACCCAAAAAAAAACATGTGATGTATTTGACCAAAAAAAACCTGTGATGTATATCACATGATTTAATTAATATATTATTCATAATATTATTTTTAATTCAGATATAATTTGTTATGAAAATATAACATTGAATGTGAAAATAATATAAGAAGAGAATGCTCTGTCAAAAAAAAATATAAGAAATTAATGCATATAATGTCAAATAATAGTAGTATAGATTAATAGAGTCATTAATTGTAATAACTACATTAAATGTCAAATACATGAGAATTGAGAATGAGTGAGAGGAAAGAGAAAGATAAATTGTCTTGACTTATTAATATTATAGATATTTATTTCAGATAAAGAATGTTATGTTCAATTCTTTTGTTTATCATTTCTTGATTCATTTTTTATTTTGAGATAAGAAAGTTGTATTATTTAATTGGTTGCAATGTATAGATATTATACATATAAAATATAAATATAAAATAGAAGATTTTAATGTAAAATAGACGTGAAAAAGTTTGTAAAAAGTTTCCAATTATATGTCACTAATTAGCAAGAAGATATATATTTTATAATTAGCAAGAAAAAGTTTGTGCATACTTAATCCACTAATTTATGCATGCAATAGCAAGAAAAATCCAAAAAATTATATATTAGATCTAATATAAAAAATAAAAAATATTTGTAGCATGTCAAAAAAATAACAAAAATTCCAGTATCATTTAAATATATTATAATTTACAAATTTTTCTTTTCATGATTCATTGATTTTGTTATTCATTTTAGTTCAAAAAAATGAACTTTTTATTTAATGTGTAAAAGTCAAATATATCATCACCATTAACAAAAAATCGTGCCTTTAATTTTGTATGATTTTATTTCCACTTTCAATTTCAAAGTCAAAATGCACAAACTTTTTCTTGCTATTGCATGCATAAATTAAAATAAGGAAAACAATAAATGCTAAATCGGCCTAATGAAAAATACATTTTTTTGAGTGTGAGACTCAAAAGCACTGACCGAAGGATTATTAAATTCTCTCTCTAAAACAAAACACTCTGCCATCTCTCTAAAACTAAAACCCTAAAGAGCCGCCACTTTTCCCCCAAATCCAAACCAGTTTGTTCAACCATGTAACGTTTCAAGACGGTGGTGCGATGAGTTCCAGCTCCGCATCATCCTCTACGGCGGTCGATCCTTGGCAGTTTGCTTTGTGTGAGATCTTTCGTCATCGGTTCTCGTGTTGTTCCGTTCGCCGTTGGCCGCGCCTCCTGTCCCGGCGAGGTTGGTTTTTTTCGTCTTGTTTCTGTTCTATCTGCTCTGGTCCTGTTTCTGTTTGATCTGGTTGTGTTCGATCTGTTCTTTTCCCACAGATTCGAAATTGTTTTTGTTCTATTTCTGTTTGTTATGTTGTTTTCGTTTGATTCCTTGTTTGATATGCGCGTTTAATCTGTTCCCACATTATCAGATTCGATTTTTCGTTCTTTATCTTTTATGTTCTGTTTTTGGCTCTGAATCTGTTTGTCCGCTCTTGTTTCCGGCGAGCTGTTTTGGTTTTCAGTTCTTGTTGTTTCTGCTTCGTGGTTTTTTCATCGGAAGTTCGTCGGTTGTTTCCGGCGATATTCTATTTTGTATTTTCTGTTTCTGTCCTCTGTTATGTTCGTGGTTTATGTTACTGTGTTTTTGGGTTGTGTTCGTCTTCGGCGGTTTTTGTTCTGGCTCTTCGTTGCAGGCGGTTTTGTCACGTTAGAGGTGATGAGGCGAGGTGGTGATGCTGTTGTTGTGGCTGCCAATGTAAGTGGCAGTTTGGCGGGGCTTTGGAGGTGAGGTGGTGATGTTGTTGTTGTGGCTGCCAATGTTAGTGGTAGTTTGGTGGGGGTTTGGACGTGATGTGGTGATGTTGTTGTGGCTGCCAATGTAAGTTGCAGGATTGGTGGGGGGTTTTGGAGGCGATGAGGGTGCCGTTGTGGTGGCGTTTGGATGTAGCGTTATCGGGTGTGGTTGATGCCGTGTGTGAGAGAGATTTTTCTACATACTTGATTCTCTGACCGTTTTTCAAATCTGTTGAGATTTGCAGGACTCTTTTTGAGTTTCTGTTGGTGTCCAAATCTGTTGAGATTTGCAGGTTTTTGTGTATGTGATTGATCTCTACTGCATCGGTGTTGACGGTTTGGAGGTGATCTGCCGCGTATGGTTGTTCTCTGGATATTTTGATTTTCTGATTATTTTCAAATCTGTTAAGATTTGCAGAAATCTATGTCTCTGGTTGACTTCTATTGCGTCGATGATGACTGATTTTCCTCGGATCACGTCAATCTTTGCCTCATGGCGCTGTTATTGAATTCTGATGGGCCGATTAATTTTGCTTCGAGATCGAGAGTTAGTGTTTAGTGACAACTTAATGGGGTGGGTTGGTGTCTTCTCTGGAAATTGGAGAATTTGTTTTGGTATTTTTTTCGGTGTTCCGCCTATATACGGCACCTCTATTATGTAGTTACTTTTATTCTGGTCTCTGTCCATCTTGTGCAGAGACCTGATTATTAATATATTATTATATTTGCTGTTCAAAAAAAAAAAAAGACTCAAAAGCACTATTTATAGCCAAAGATATCAAACAATCATAATAATTATCCCCTTAATTTAGATATGCTTTAAAAAAAATGTCCATTAATATTCATCCATTTATACATTTGAATTTAAAATTGGAATTAAAAACAAAATCATACAAAATCAAATGCACAATTTTTCTTAATGATGATAAGATATTTGAATTTTTTACACATTGTAAAAGCTTTTTTTTTCTTTTAACAAAAATGAATGACAAAATTAAGAAATCATGAAAAGAAAATTTTGTAAACTATAGTAAATTTAAATACTATTGAATATTTTTATTTTTTTATATGCTATAAACATTTTTTATAATAGAGATGATATTTACCAAAAAAAAAAAAATATTTCACTATATATATGCATCCACCTAAAATATGAGAGTGTTTTCACTATATATGTATCCACAAAAAAGTAACGTTTAATTTTATAAATGATTTAAACATGAAATAAGAATAATTGAATACCACTCAAAAAAATATTATTTAAATGAATTAGAATTGCTTGAATATGATGATTTGTTTCCTTTTTAAATAGAAACTTAAATGCATTTTCATAGAATGCTTGGAGGTATGTCATCTGTAAAAGAGCATTTAACGAGGACTTTCAAATCCTTGTGGCTTATTAGATATTATAGATTACTAATAAAAAGTTGGGTTTTGATGGTGTCCTCCACCTCAACGGTGTGAATCATTTTACACATCATGGATCTATTATTGAAAAAAGTTGTCATATGATACCAATTTGGTTTATAAAAAAAGTCAAATCGATCATTAAATTAGTATCTAACATTAGCAATTAGTTAGCGATTTAGCAATATTTAGCAAATTAGTCTCTAAATCGTCAGCAAACTCATTTAGAGGCAAAATTAACAGCTGATTATAACAAGGTTGCCTAAGTTGATAGCTGTAGAGATTTAAACAATCATTCACTAATTCAGTCGCTCAAAAAAAATTCATGGGACAACTACCTTGAATAGTTAAATGGCTTTAGGGATGGCAATTTACCCATACCCAGTGGGTACCCACAAAAAATATCCACAACGGGTAGGATAAAAACCCGCATTTTGGGTATGGGTATGGGTATGGGTAATTACCCACAAAATTGAACGGGTATGGGTGCGGGTACGGGTACCTTAGTACCCACCTCATATACTCACATAGTATATATTTATTTATTTTAATTATAATATTATTATATAATAATATATGTAAATAAATTTTAAAATATACAACATTATTATACTATTACACATTTGTAATGAAAATGTTTATTTATAACATAATCCAAATATGTCAATATATAGATAAATGAACTTTAGCATGATATTACTAATAATTTTGTTCATAATTTTCATGAGTCAACATTAAAATCTTTAAATTTTTTTAATTATATTAAACTGATATGATATTTTATAATTGATGAATTTATTTTTAGCAAAAATGCGGGTAACGGGTACGGATATGGGTATTTAGGTACCCATAGGGTATGGGGACGGGGACAAAGAGTGTCACCCACGCGAGTATGAGGATGGGTACGGGTATTTTTTCAAATCGCGGGTATGGGGATGGGGACTGTAGTACCCTACCCATTGCCATCCTTAAATGGCTTCACTTTGTCAACATGTATTTCAATGAAAAGAAAAGGTGGAAACAATCTTTCACCTTGTTAGAAAATTATCAAATAGCTCTTACTCTAAAAAAATACAATAAGAAAAATAGTTCTTATTCCAAAAATGTTACAATAAATCACCAAAATAGACAGGAGCCCATATATTGTAAAATTCGAATTGTGGGGAACTAGAAATCTAGAATATTGAAAAATAGTGAGCATGTGCGTATATGTGCACATGCATAAATTATATATTATACTAGTAGTATGAGCAAAAAGGTGTAATCATGGTTGTTGAGACAATGTTTAATTAGAAGATTAATTTTTACGCAATGTTTAATAAGAAGTTAAGATATCAAGTTTAAATGCCTATTATAAGATGGAGTAATTAGTTCTTTAAGCATATATAGTTTCACTCAGGGTGAAAATTGCCCGGTTCCTGACATTTTATGTGTTTTAGACCAAATATAAAAAAAAAACTTATTTTATTTAACATAATATGTATTAATAAATAATAATCAAAAAAACTTGCTTTTACTCAAAAATTTATAAGAAGTGGTTTTTTCGAGTATTTTGAGATGCAAAATCATTTATAATCACATTAATATCAATGTTCTCCAACATATCCTTCTCAATTGACAAGGTTGACAAACCGTTCAATCTCTCTTGTAACATTGAGGATCTGAAGTAGGTTTTAATCAACTTCAATTCTGAAAAACTTCTTTCTGTTGATGCTACGATCACATACATATTGTCAGTAAAACTCTATAAGCAATTGATACATTTGGATAACAATTTGTATCTTTGACAAATTTATGAATATCAATGGCAGACATTATTTCAATTGGCAAAATAAATTATAACACACTTAATTCAGAGAAAAGATCATCTACATCAACATCTGATGAATTGTCATGAGAAAAAATTGAGTGAAAGTTAACACAACATTCTTTCAACTCATTATCATCCCAAGTTACTTTCAAATGTCTTAAATTTCTCAAATCTATTTTTCAAAGAAGTAATTGTCATATCAACAACAATAACAAAATACTCGACTTTAAATGATTTCTCTGGTGACTGATGTTCGTGGTTCTCATTGTTCTCTCCAAAATATTATTTTGTAATCACATGAAGCTTTCTTGGAAATATGGATTCAACATTCATTTCAAGTGCAACAGTTTTTGCAAGATTCATACATTATGTAAAACCTTCCTATCGATATATTTTTCAAAATACAATAACACATCTTTCATTTGTTTTATGGTAGCGTCAATGCACATAGACTTAGATTGCAACTTTTTGCTGACCATATTAATACAACATAAATATTTCTTCTTATTTATTTATTTATTTATTTATTTTTTTACAACATAAAAGTTTCAATTTTTTTATAATAATAGCTAGGTATAAAAAAAATATATGGGCCCCCAAAAATAATGGGCCTATGGTCGTCGCACCCATTGCCCATAGATTAGGGTCGGCCTGGGTGAAAAAATTGAGTTAGTCGGGTCAATTCATTTAACATTTTTTTTAAGTGAGGTAAGTTGAAATTTTGAACTTTGCAATTTATGTTGTTCTGCTCCCGCTTAATCCGTAAAAGAAAAGGGTTCTGAAATTGATCAAAGCACATCGGTATGAGATATCACTGGATACGTGATATTTTGGATTCCAAGCAATTATAGCTTAGGAAAATTCATTCTTATTGAAATTCCGGTAGCAAGTGACAGATGTGCAGCACAATGTGGGCACTTTAGGATTATGATGTACGATGTGCTACCTAATGAGCCAACATCAGTGAAGATTTAACACTCAATAATGGAGACACCCTCCTAGACAAACTACACACTCGTACCTAAAGGCTTGGAGTTTTGTACAAGAAAACAACCCTTACTCCGTGCTTCAAAGCTTTGGAGAGGATCACAATTACAACTCAATACACACAGTCCTAAGTTTGCATCAAAGTGACACAAGAAAGGCTCACAAAATAAAGCACAAGGCTTACAAAGACACGAAACCCTAAAAGACTACGTCTTTGATAAATAGGCTTCAGTCAATACACTAGGTCTTCTGTCTTCCTTTATATAGAACGAGCTTCATGGGCTTGGACTTCACCAAGTACAGCTGCGGCCAACGAAAATCTTCCTTGAGATATATTTAAATTTGATCAAAATATGTTTTAATCAAATCTTTTTGTAACAAACCGGCCATTATAAAATAAAACTCAATCTTTATCAGTTCAGCTCGTTTCTTAGCGCTCAAGCAAGCTAAAGTTTTTTTTTTCAAAACAAATCTTTCAAAAAGATATCTTGCGAATATAACAGAATTGGCGCGTATTTTATGGCATCCGGTTGTGGATCCTGATGTGCTACACATCACGCTCCACATCTTGGACATAGGCTTATTTTAGCAAATGAAGCCAACAACCTAAAAACCTAACACTTATGACAATTGTTTAAATATGATGACCAAGTTCTTATCTAAAGACAATTACGAATTCTGCAGGAAGCTGTTGTGAACCATGTGTTCAGAATATAATGTTCCTCCGGTAAATCTGACGGTCTGTGATTGTATTGATGATTATGGTTTATGCTTCAAGTACCAAGGGGAAAGATACATGCAAAACGTCAACACTCCAACGTTCAAGTCAGTGACAACTCAAGGAAAGAGTATATAAATTGGATGAAATGTGTGTGTATATATTGAGGGTGAATGCCCATGCATATTTTTATGGGAAATACGTGCATAAGCGTTTATGTGGGGGTCCTTCATGTGAATGCAAGAGTCACAAATATCTTTTGATGGTGTCATTTATCTGTTGTGGCTAGTATGTCATAAGGTACGATGGAGCTGCAAGGAAGATTGTTATTCATGCTCTTTGTGACATAATGTCGAGGACATCATACATGGTCATAATATGAAATGTGTTAATGGACTTAGTCCGGAATCAATCAGTTATCTTATGAACTTTTGGCCAGTCCCAGAACATGTTGGACTTTGGATCCCTCCACCTAAATTAGAAGGGGGAGATTGACGGGAATTCCTCTTTATAGGAGAGGAAATGAAAGAGAGTAAATAATAAAATAGAAATTAATGCTTTTATAATAGTCATACTCTACTACATTTATAATATCGTAGAGAAAACTTTTTGAGAAAAAGAATTAAAAAGAGAGTTTAGCCCACATTTATATCGGTGAGATTATATAACTATTTTTGTATTCTCGTTAATTTACAAAGAAAATATTCTTGTTCTATTGTTATTTTTGTTATTATGCATAGTGTGGGAAAAAATGATCTTAAAATAATCATATTCCACTACCCTTGTATTAAGTGTTTTTAATTGGTATCCTTCTCAACATTTTTTTGGTTAAACTTTTAAATATCTATTTAATGCATGTGTAAAAACCACAACGTGTTTCTGCAGCATTTTTACTATATAAGTTGTATTTATTAGACAATTTTTTCTCATTCACTAAAATTAAAAATAAAAATTAACATATTGGACTTAAGTGACTAATGTGACTAATATGTTCTCCTTAGAGACGGTACTAGGGGTTGTGGTAGGAAACAGTCACCCCTCAAGACTAAGTTGCTAAATAAGATGAAATGTCGGTTTCTATCAGATAGTATAACTATTTACAATTTACATTGACTAGAAAATTAGTACAAGTATTAGTTTAAATTCTATTATTAATTTTTTTTAAGGTCAAACTCTATTTTTTTTAAGGGTATGCAATTTAATTTTCTAGTAATAAATTGTGTGCTTATTACAACTTTAATTTTCATATTTAATTTCAATATTATAGTTTATTTTAGTGGCCCACCTTCATATTTTATTGATTCCTCCACTTATTCCTCTTATGACAAATTATTCGGACGAACCCGAGTCTAATTCATTATAAAAATAGTTATTAATTAGACTTTATTTATTTCGCTGTTCAATTGTGAATTATTGAGACTTATTCTCTGGAAAAACCAAAAAATTAACACAAAAAAGAAAAGAAATAAAAAACTAAAACAACATATTATTTTTCAAATATAATGATGATGAATTTGTACTCGCGGGGCACGCAGAGGAGAAAAGAACGTAAGGGACGGTGGGCATGACAGCGCATTAAGATGGAATGGTCACTTTCTTTCGTTTTTTGAAAGTTATAAATTAATAATTTGTTGATTGAAATTGAGTTTAATTATTAAATAACCTCAAAATTGTCATTTTCATAAAGAGAAAAGAAGATAGATACAAAAGCTGGAGCCAATAAGTGGTTCAATATTGTTCATCATCAATCATGTACTATACCAAAAAAGGTGTACGTGGTAATTAAGTTGATAACATATACCATACCATAGCTTTACCTGCGGTTCCAAAGTCCCATCAATACGACACAATTTTTCTTTCCTAAACAGTTTTATTGTCAAGACCGAATTAACAAATTTTATAATATTGATCGGTATTATTAAATTTGATGTCTTCATTTAAAGTTGAACCTAAATTTTTACAGTATATATGTGAATTTTAATAGTATTTGTTACTATATGTCTAAATAAACAAAAAAACACAAATCAATCGTTAGTTGATTCAGGGGTGATTGACACTGAATTTGGTAAGGAGAATCACGGTTCGATCCCCGCAACTGCGATCAAAAGTGGACTGAAATTACTTAATGTTAGAACTGACCCCCGAACCAGATTAAATCGGTGGTGAAAACAGAAAAAACAAAAAAAAAAATAACACAAAAAAGAGAACCAAAAAATATGCTAAAAAAATTTATATGATTTACAAAAATGAAAAATATATTCCAATGTCTTTTATTTTATTTTTTTAAAAAGTCGATTGTGTTCTTTATATATACACTCACGTACATTACTTAGAAACGAAATTTCTTCATCCTTCTACTTTTTTGAGATGACAATGACAATAGCCAGTTTTTATATTGTAGACTAAATAATCGAACAAAATTGCCAACCAAAAAGGAAAGATCAAACCAAAACATGTTTTTGACTAAAAGTCACTATATAGTTCTATACAAAATAAAAATAAAATCACTATACATATAATATTAGAGTTTTTTTTTAATCTCACATGCTCCATTGTGAATCTTCTTGACCCTTGCCTATCGAGTATCGCATTAAACTGTATACTAATACTAATTGAGTAATCACAACCGTGTACACGAAATTAAAAAACAAAGATATAAAATCAAATTATTGTGATTAAGTGGTTAATAAATTTCAATAAAGATTGAATTGTTTGGGAGAACTTGAACTCAATTCCTAAATAAAACAATTTCTTGATCAAATTTTATTGACCTCATAGCCATGCTAAAAAACGTAGATATAAAAATTAATGACCCAAATATATGATCAAATAGTACAGTAATCTTGTTTCATGATATGTCTTATTGAAATCTCCCACTTCTGTTGTGTCAAAAATAAAGTTCAACAGCTGAAAATTAAAGAATTTTTAATTTCACTTTATAATTATTAATATTATCAAAGAAATGAATCACTAATTATTTATTAGGCAAAATTACACGTTCGGTCCTTTATCTTATTTTTTTGTAACATTTTGGTCCTTTATCTTTTATTTGTAACATTTTGGTCCTTTATCTTATATATTTGTAACATTTTGGTCTTTTATCTTTTATTTGTAACATTTTAGTCATTTATCTTTTATAACATTCACATATAAATCCTTTTTTTCATATTCTTTTTTATTAAAAAAATGCTGAATTTTATTTGTTAAGATACCTTTTTATTAAAATTAAATAAAACTCATAATTTTGATGTATATGTTCATCGTCTTCAACAATTCTTTCATATCTTCATGTTCTTTAAAGGACTAAATTATTACAAATAAAAGATAAAGGACCAGATTGTTATAACAAGATAAGATAAAGGACCAAAATGTTACAAATAAAAGATAAAGGACTAAAGTGTTACAAAAAAATAAGATAAAGGACCAAACATGTAATTTTGCCTATTTATTATTAATATTATCAAAGAAACGAATCACTACCTACTACTATCGTGCAATCAGACTTTTTTATATTAAGTTTTTTTTAATTTATCTTTTTATAATTTGAGGGTATATTTACCCTTCAACTAATGAGAACAAGCCACATAAATAGATTTGTATGTGGTCCTCACAAGTTTGTTACAAATTCGTTGTGGGAACCACAAATAAATATATTTATGTGACTTATTCTCGTTGATTGAAGGATAAATACCTCTAAATAATAAAGGAGTAGATAATTAATCACCTTATATTAAAGAGATATAATAATATGCGAATTGAACATTCATTTTATTTTATTGACTGAAATTGAACATTCACTTATTTTAGTACTATTTAGTATATTATTATTCTCTATCTCTCTCTCATAATGTTTTAATTCAACAATGTTATATATGCTTTTATTTTACCTTTAAATATATTGAGACCTAAATGCTTCTACTTAGTTGTAGTTCAAAGTTCAAATGTGATAATACTCGGATCTCTTATGACTTAATAGTGGTACGAGAGTCTCATTCAACCGACTCTTTATATTGAAAGTTCAAGATGTTCAGATGAGATACGTGCTCCATTGATGAATTCTTAATGACGATGCAAGTAGATGAAAAAACTCTAATTAAAAAAAGAACATATTCATATAAAAAATGGATAAATTCGTACTTCAGAAAGAGATTGTTTCGCATAAAATAAATGGAGAGGGATCAAATTACACCGATGTAACATTTGAGTAATGTTACACCACTCAATAACACTTTAACGAATACAAATTTTACAAAAATTATTGTTGGATTGAAAGTTTATATCATTTATGTCAAGTTTTACAAAAATCTAAAATCGTTTGATATACTCCCTCCGTTTCTTTTTAATTGTCTTTTATTATCATATTTAGCGTTTCTATTTAATTGTCCTTTTTGTATTTTATGGGTATGATTTGTCAATTATAGCATTTGTCAATTGCTCTTATGTTTTTCCATAAAACCAATTAATGCTATATATTTGGAAAACTAAATCTTTTTTTAAATTTTTGTTGGTACATAACATATTAAATTTTGTTTTTTTTGCATAATATATTAAATTTATTGGAAAGAAAAAGTGTGGGCAAAAAAATAGGAATTTATCGGTGGATTAAAACGAGGGTATAATAGGAAGATAACGTGCAAAAATACACTTCCTTAATTTGGTGTTATCATTCTAAAAAGACAATTAAAAAGAAACGGAGGGAGTATATGTTATCGAGACAAATTAAAATTAATGGTGTTCAATAAAAATGCATAAACTGTTAATTTTGATTGTTCTCAATAACATATCAAACAATTTTAGATTGTTGTTACACTTAACATAGATAATCTATATGATATAGACTTTCAATTCAACGGTGATTTTTATAAAAATTGTATTCGTTAAAGTATTATTAAATGGTATAATATTACTCAAATATTACACATATGTTATTTGATGTACACAACTCAATTACTGGTAGTACCACACGCCACTGCGACTGAGTAAGTAGTAGTAGTATGGTATTGGAAGCTATTAACATTACAAAAGGGCATTATAATATATAGTAAATTTTTCCTAATTACCCTGGGTAATTAGCATTGGAAATTACCCGAAACACACGTGAACAGGAGAATTTTTGTATTATTGTGGGGTCATTTTTTCGAGAATGATTCATTCAGAGTCCACCCGTGACAGGGTAAGGTTAAACCAGTAATTACATACTCTAGGCGGCTGATTCAGCTTGTTCGTAGTGGCGGCTTTGTTATTTTTATGAGAGGACAAGGGTGATTTAGGAATAATGCTGCTCTATTTAAAATATCCTCACAAACAGACAAACTTTCCAACTTGAATCCCTCTTTCCAACTTGAATCCCTCGTCCTCTAGCTACGTCAAATAAACTAGTATAAATTATACTTTTAAGGCTCGTTTGGTGCGCAGGATAAGAGACAAGATATGATAACTGTATTATATCATGTCTTAATCCAGTGTTTGGTGAACCAACAGGATATGATAAGTTAATCCTGCAACTTATCATATCCTGTCTCTCTAGTTAAAATTCTTATCTTGAGTTTAAGCTGGGTTACGGTTAGGATAGGATAAGAAAATAATTTACACATTTATTTGATAAAATATATTTTAAAATAAAAAATGAAAATTAATAAAATATTAATAATAAAATAATTTGATAGTAAATTTAAAAAAAAAAATTTTAAATATATACACGATTTTCTCATAAAGGTAATTTTGTAATTTACATAATTTTAAAAATCAAAATTATACTGTAATTACAATATTTTAAAGTAAAATAATTATTAAAAATTGCAAAATAGGGATATTAATTTAAATTTTATAACAAATTAAATATAATTTTCCTGCGCACCAAACAGACCCTTAAATAAAGTAAAATACTAAATACTAATAAACTTATTATTATTAATATAGAAATTTTATCTTAAAATATGTGTATTTAATATTTTGAAAATATAAAAAAATATTATAATTTTTTTTTAGCATGCCTAATAAATATTTCAGGGCATTGTTTAATATACCCTTAAATAAATTAAACTAACTATAAGTAAGGTTCCTATAATACCCTTCCTCAAATCTCATTAGAAGAAATATTTTTAAGGCTTAAATAGTGTTTTAGTCCCTGCAATTGTCCCTCATTTTGAAAAGAGCCCCTGTTAAAAAAAAAATTTGATTTTAGTCCCTGCAAAATTTAAAAGTTTTGAAAAGAGCCCCTGAACAGGAATCATTTTCAATGATTCCTGTTCAGGGGCTCTTTTCAAAACTTTTACATTTTGCAGGGATTAAAATCAAATTTTTTTTTTAACAGGGGCTCTTTTCAAAACGAGGGACAATTGCAGAACTAAAACACTATTTAAGCCTATTTTTAAACATTTTTTTTTGTTAATAAACAAATATTTTTATTAGAGTTAATTCACCTTACCATTTCAATAAAACAACATAAAAGTAATAAAGTACAATTTAATTTTATAAAATTGACATATGATATTAAAAATACACTTATTTATAAATTTATGTTGGTCTTATTTTTTTAATCAATGATATTTTTTTTTGACTTTCACCACCAGTTTAATCTAGTTTGAGGGTCAGTTCTGACATTAAGTGGTATCAGTCCCTTACCGGTCGCAATTTTGGGAGATCGTACCGTGATCCTCTCTACCAAGTTCAGCGCCAATCACCACTGAACAACTAACGATTGGTTAAATCAACGACATTGTCATAACTATGGAGAGGATTCAAACATTTAATTTTTAATTAATACTTATAATAATAATATATATATCGATAATATATATTTAAAAAAGTATATTTATTTATTTTTTTAAGCAAAAGGAGACCAGAGGAAACCCTCTGCTCTATCCCAAATAGATTAAAATAAAATAAAAGATATTACAACAAACTGGGAGGACATCACCCTGACCCAGTTAACCACACAAAAATGCAGCAATTAAAGATAATACAGTTAAAATCAACTACAAGTGGTTTTTAGAACCAACCCTAACGGGTAAAAGAAAAACCAAAACAAGCACAAACACATCGAACACTACCCAGCGAACCAGCGTACGAGCGCGAAACCAAATAGCAAAAAATGATGTGTGAGCATTTGTTAGGTATGGAACGGCTAATCCAAGTCTATATATATAATGCACACCAAGCCTAATGCAGACTTCTACAATGAGTGTGGTAGTTTCCCCATTACCACATGCATATGAATTCCGGAATCGTAGGTCCAACCCACTAAAGCCACAAGGGCAGGTGATGCCACACAGATGCTATCACCAGGTGAAAATAGCCACACAGATGCTACCAGCCACACAGATGCTGTCAGCCACACAGATGCTGTCACCAGGCGAAAATAGCCACACAGATGCTACCAGCCACACAGATGCTGTCGCCAACTATGAAATGCATGAGCATACTTTCTAATTAAGCATATATAGGGCAGTCACACAGACACAGCCCCGGCGGAGTCACACAGACACATCCACCCGTGTAGTCCCAGCTAACTTACACGTTCCATACATGCTCATGCAACAATTACATATCACACAGATATATGTAAACCAAACACAACGACATACATACATTTCCAATCATATGTATTCCAACAACCTGTTCATACATATATTCTCATAATCATATGTAAACAGCGCAAGTATTTTAAACACGTTCTCATCACGAGAATACATCAACCAGACATGCCAAACACACAGCAAAGCATTACAGCAGAAATCCAAGCATGTCGTAACCAGTTGAAAAGACGGAAATAAAGTGGAGCCCTTACCTCGGCAAGCTTCCGTTTATTAAAACTCTTCCAAACAACACAACGCGTTTCCTAAAACAAGCAGCGTACCATCAATACATTGTTCTCCAACCAATAGTATTGAAACTAAACCAAAAACCCCAAAAACCTAAAGGTTTCTAAGGAAATTTCACTCTTTCGGATACCATACCAAAAACTATCGTATTGATCAACCACCATGAGTTATTTGCACTATTTTTAGGACTCAAAACAATAGGCCAAAGTCTTAAATAATTTGAAATGTAAAATGGCCGTTTTCTTGCGTTATAAGCTACGTACTTTCCGAGTACCCGAAAAACTCGTTTCCAATCCCAACCACTTCCATAAATTAATAAAAAGGGATTAGAAAGTTAAAAACCAAGTTTAGAAATCATATTCCAAAATTTCAACTCCCAGAGCTCGCCCTGGCGAGTTGGTGGCGAGTGAAGGCAGTGAGGACTGGTCTTACTCGCTCTGGAGCTCGCCCTGGCGTGTTGTCATGACCTGTGACACTCGCCCTGGCGAGTAATCACTCGCCCGGCGAGTTGCACCTGTCATGACAGCAAAAGACAGCAACTCACACCACCTTTTTCCAACCCAAGCCTAGTTTGATTCTATTAGTTCCCAACACTTTTTCAAGGCATAAAAGCAAACCATTTTCATAAGCAAGCAATACATTTCCGAAAGCTTGTTGGTTGCTTCGAGTGCAAGTTATTTGATTTTCATTTCCAAAATCAAAACCAAATCCAAGCACAAGTTTTATTACGGGCGTCAACCGTCCGGTAATCATTTTCAAACATGTTTTCAAAGCGAAAAGCAACACCACATGTCACAAGAGTTTTAAACCACTTTGACCCCAAAAACACCACATAAACACTTAGGAAATATTTTCATAAACCCCAAAATATTTTTCATCGGATTTTCTAAAACAAAACCATACAACACATTTCCCTTTCGCCCAAAGGTTCAAAGACAACGTTTCTTTTCAAAACCTTACAACATAACCACATGTTATTGATCAATACATAACCAACCCAAAACCCTAACTTTTCTCATGAGATTTTCACCAACTCATGGAAAACAAAAATAACAAAGCCTACACATGCTTGTTAATCCCTCATGAACAACTTTCATGGAACAAAAACCATACAAAACCAATTCTTATGAAATTTCTCCCAAGAACATAATCATAAAAATCCTAACTCCCTAATAATCTTAGCCAAACAAGGATAGGGAATAAGTTTAGTTACCTTAGGAAGAAGAATCTCACAACTCCAAGCTTTCCAACAAGCTTATGATCAAGTGTTTTGGTTAAGGAATTGAAGTGTTCTCAAGATGGAAAGGTGGAAAGAAAGCCACGGCCAAAGAGAGAAAGAAGAAGTGAAATTGTGATATTTTCCAAGTCCACCACTTATAAAAGTCTTGCTAGTTTATGGCCATTGGATCAAATAGTGAAAGCTTCCAAGACTAATCCCTAGCCCTTGGATCAAAACCGAGTCTATCCTCATAAGATATTTCCCACAACCTCTTACAACGAAACTTACGTTCAGTTCTCGCGCATCGCGACGAACGAAACTCGCAAAAACAGAAAACCTACGGAAAGAACATCTATCGTTATTCCATTCCAAAACTTATCGCCGAATCTTTTTCCGCGACTGTAATTTTCTTCCATACCTTAGAAAATTAATCTCAGGACATATCCTAACTCACGCAGATATATGAAACTTCCATCCGAAACCTCACTTAAAACAGACGCAGTAAGATTTTCCATCCGCGGGTAAGATCTTACTCGTTTTTCCAAAAACAAGAATAATCCAAAACTCGTTATTCTGAATACACAGAAATCTCCCCATACTTAAAAGAGAATCACGACCCGAAAGTCTGTGCCTTTCCAGCGCACGAGCACAAAACAGGCTCCGTTTCAGCAAAAAATCTCATTAATGTGACGATACTAACAAAACCGCCTCACCAAAAACCCTAAAACTCGTAGCCGACACTAGAGTTCCTTAGGAAAACTGTACAGTGAAATTACGGGTCTTACATTACTACCCTCCAAAAAGAAGTTTCGTCCTCGAAACTAAAGGTAAGAGTAACAACTCAACTAATTATTACCATCACCAACACAACAAAATCCCTTCGGATTAGGTGCAGCCACACAGATGCTAACACCGGGTGAAGTCACACAGATACTATCACTAACACACTGGCACAACCGTGCACCAACCGCAACTCTCAACGAGTTCACCACTCAAAATTAACCTCACAACAGAGGTTCACAACCTCTAGTTCCCAAAGATCCTCGTGCCCACAAACAAAAATTTCCAAAGTCACCTCTTTCGCCTCCGCGACATAGCCAATTTCCTTAGGTTCACGCGAAGCAGTTACTGGCTACCCTCCAAAAGAAACACAGCACTCTCTGTGCACCACTAAGGTTAGCAAAACTAGTCAATTCCAATCAACATGATTCCCGTCTATCATCAACAATAAATTAAGGACGGCCAGTCCCTCAATTTGTCAATAGACAGCCGACAATCCTGATGGTGGTTTAGACCATCTTTACCCGACTTAAGTGATACTTCATTCCACTTGTGCTCAAGGTCTTCCGAGTCACAAGGGTTCCACAAATCTTTCGAGGTTTTCCTTAACGTTTCCCTCGATCTCTTACGAATTCAAGGTCGAATTCGTAAGATACAACACTCAAAACACGTCGCTCAAGCTCTCATGATTCCCTTCATGAAACCTCCGTTGAACATTATTCAACAGTAATACAATGCCACCACGGCAGGTACTACCAAAACCATTACATTCCGAACAAGTTGTCTTCTTTAAAGAAGAATTTCCCGCTCTACCAATATCCATAAGTCCGCAACTCAGTGAATACGCCGAACCGTCTACTCACATACGAATCTCTTTCCACACACGACTTAAATAAAACAATCCCAACCTCCGGTTGGTAATTACATTCGTCATAGTCTTGGCACTTGCCAAACTATACCACTACTTCTCTTGGACTCCCTTTATCCAAAATCTCAAATTTCCAAAAATCTATAACTTAAGCATCCACATATTTTCCATATTACTACTTAGATTACTCTTGCGTGCCATAACAGAACGCTTATCCTCGTCGACTACCATCGTCGGCGCACTTCCTCTTCGCGTCGTATTTCCATTCTAAATTCCGAACTCTCTCTTGAGTTCCTTTCCTCTTGCAATTAAATCCTCTTTTACTCAAAAGAGTTGGTCACTCTGGCCATTCTTAATTGCTTCGACATCACCACTCTCGTCGAGGTACCTACCTTCAAAATAACTCTTAGGGTATTCCTCACATTACTATTGTCCAACCATCCTTGTTGACAACATCCGAATCCCTTATACTTACTCGATACCGGTTTCCATCATACCACGTCTCTCTTCATTGTAACCACTACAATGAACCAAAGCTCTACTAACTTCCATCAACTTGTCATTAGACAAATTCTTATCCTTCTTATTTCCACATACAACACACGCACCGTCATGACATCCATTCAGGTGGTGCTTTTGAATCCGTACTATACCCGCACAACCATGATTTTCCATCTAGGTGTGAGGCAATTCTTTCCGCCAATCCTCTATTGACATAAGCCACATCATCATGTGCTTTTCTCTTACTCCTTCTCAGCGACTCTTTCCCAACGACCAACATTCCTTCGCGGCTAACTCATCGATCTACTAGATCCCACACACTTACCTCAACTCTTAAGGTATCCACTATTCGTATACTCGTTATCAACGACACTAGGTCCACTGACCCTTGACGTGTGACACGTAATCCCAACTTACCACTAACAGCGCAACATGCTATAGCTACTACTAAGTCCTTTACGTAGTAGAACATTCAAAACAAAATAAAAGCCATGACAACCAACAAAACCCAAACAAGCAGCATACATCCAAATATGCAAGAGTGGGTTGCCCCCAAACAATAAGCAATGCAGTAAAGTGTTACCTGCAACTAGTAATCCTTATGCATGGCATTACTGGTCTGACCGCTCACTCCAGTGCCCATACAGTAGGCACCTCCTCTAGCAGCGGGTCGAGCTCCTTGTGCCACATCCGCCGACGACCCGGCCTTTGGGGCTTTGCAACCCCTAACAAAATGACCCGGTTTCCGACAGTTGAAACAAATGGTTCCTTCCTTTGGTTTCGAAACCCCACACTCATTAGCAAAATGACCCTCTTGTCCACAGTTGTAACAAGTTCGCTTCCATCCACCCTGACTCCCTTGAGTCCCTTGGTTCACAGAGCGAGTTGGTCCTTGATTATCCTGGGAACGGTTATAAGGCTTATTCCCTTGCCTCCTCTGATTCTGACTCGAACTCTGAGTCTGACCACTTGAATTACTAGGTCCTCCTGCACTAAAACCACCCTGGCGGTTCACCCGCTTGTTTCTCATATCCTCAACCTCTTGACACTTCTCAACCAAGACCTGAAATTGTCGAATGCCCAATGGCACCACTGCATCTTGCAGTTCATACCTCAGTCCATCCTGAAACCGACGGCACATATAAGCCTCATCTATCCCATCCCTAAAGAAGCGGAAGTAACGGGATAGTGATTCAAATTTCTTGGCATAGGCCTCAACATTCATGCCCCCCTGACGTAACTGAAGGAATTCCTCCCCATACCTTTCCCTAGCAGTCTCGGGAAAGTACTTGGCTAAAAACCTCCTCTTGAAGTTCTCCCAATTTATTTCCTCATAGGCGGCCTCCATAATGAGCCTGGTGTTTCCCCACCAGTATTCAGAACTACCCTGCAACTGATAGGTAGCCAAGGTTACCTTTTCTCCTTCCGGGCAATGGATTGCCCCAAAGATCCTCTCAATCGCCTGGAGCCACAAATCCGCAGTATCAGGACCTCCCTCCCCACTAAACTTAGGAGGAGCCTGATGGTTGAAACTGGTGAGAAGTCTAGATCCAGCAGCAATGATCTCCCTCTCACGTTTCTCTACATCCCTCTGCGCCTTCGCATGGGTCTGGGCAGTCACAGCAACTGCCATCGTATTCATGGCATGAGCCATCTGATACATCTCGTTGTCATCTGCCCTAGGGGCTGCAGGTGCCCTTCTTGGAGGCATCTTTTTCCTGCACATACCAATTCCTTTTGATTAGATCCTTAATCAAACAATTCTGAATCTTACAGAATAGCTCACTCCACGGACTACTAACTCATAACCCGACACAGAACAAACACTAGAACTGACACTACTCTAGCTATGTTCTAACCGACTCTGGACTAACGACTCAAGTATACACTTTCCCTTTGAAGATTTAAAGCCGTGCTCTGATACCAATTGTAACAACCCGTTTTTCAAAGGCCTGAAAAGGCAGTATTTTTTTTTTCTTTTTCAACTAACACTCAGAGTGCGCATAGAATATTTTAAATGAGCCGGCATTCAAATATACAAAAGAACTCATTACCAAAAGGTGCTTCGACAAGCAAAGTGTATTCCTGAATAATTACAATCCAAGTCTAAGTATTCAAATACTTACAACAAAACAAGTTAGACAACCCTATGCTAACCAAAAAGCACGGTGCACAAAACGCACCGGCGCATAGTCTAACTATACTAAGCTTCACCACGTGCTCACTATAGCCTAGAACTGCCACCGTCGTCACCACGACCTAACCCATCATCTGGGTGGGATGAGCCTGCAAATGAAAGAAAGGGTCACCACAAAATATATAGTATGTATATATATAACCGGTGCGAAAGATTGTACACATAACAATTATTCCACAAACACAAGAGAAAGCTCTTAACCACCAAAGCAATCCCCACCAACGGGTTTATATATATAATGCACACCAAGCCTAATGCAGACTTCTACAATGAGTGTGGTAGTTTCCCCATTACCACATGCATATGAATTCCGGAATCGTAGGTCCAACCCACTAAAGCCACAAGGGCAGGTGATGCCACACAGATGCTATCACCAGGTGAAAATAGCCACACAGATGCTACCAGCCACACAGATGCTGTCAGCCACACAGATGTTGTCACCAGGCGAAAATAGCCACACAGATGCTACCAGCCACACAGATGCTGTCGCCAACTATGAAATGCATGAGCATACTTTCTAATTAAGCATATATAGGGCAGTCACACAGACACAGCCCCGGCGGAGTCACACAGACACATCCACCCGTATAGTCCCAGCTGACTTACACGTTCCATACATGCTCATGCAACAATTACATATCACACAGATATATGTAAACCAAACACAACGACATACATACATTTCCAATCATATGTATTCCAACAACCTGTTCATACATATATTCTCATAATCATATGTAAACAGCGCAAGTATTTTAAACACGTTCTCATCACGAGAATACATGTAAGACCCAAGATTCCACTGTACAGTTTTTCTAAGGAACTCTAGTAATGGCTACGAGTTTTAGGGTTTTTGGTGAAGCGGTTTTGTGAGTATCGTCGCATTAATGAGATTTTTGCTGAAACGGAGCCTGTTTTGTGCTCGTGCGCTGGAAAGGCACAGACTTTCGGGTCGTGGTCCTCTTTTATGTGTGAGAAGGTTTATGTGTAGTCAGAATAACGAGTTTTGGATTATTCTCGCTTTTGGAAAAATGAGTAGGAATTTTACCCGCTGATGTAAAATTTTACGGCTTCTGAATTCCGTAGAAATTTAGATGGAGGTTTTATATATCTGCGCGAGTTAGGATATATTCTGAGATTAATTTTCCAAGGTATGGAAGAAAATTACAGTCGCGGAAAAAGATTCGGCGATAAGTTTTGGAAATGTTTAACGATAGACGTTCTTTCCGTAGGTTTTCTGTTTTTGTGTTTTACGTTCGTCGCGACGCGCGAGAGCTGTGAGGCGAGGTGGCTTCTTGAAGCATAGAAAATATCTCGTGAGGATAGACTTGGATTGATCCAAGGGCTAGGATTTTGTCTTGAATCTTTATACTATTTGATCCAATGGCCATAAACTAGCAAGACTTTGATAAGTAGTAGACTTAGAAAATAAATCACAAAACTTCACTTCTTTCTCTCATTTGGCCGTGGACCTCCATTCCATTTTCCTTCCATGACAAAATTTCAATCCTTCACCATAATCATCCATTAGAAGCTTGGTTGAAAGCTTGAAGTTGTGAGATTCTTCTTCCTAAGGTAACTAACCTCTTCCTTTCTATTGTTTGGCTAAGACTCATGGAGTTTAGTAAGATTTTAGAGGTTATGTTCTTGAGAGGGTTTTACTAGAAAATGTTTATGATTGATTTTTAGTGCTTAGAAGTTGTTTATAAGGGATTATCTAACATGTTTAGGCTTAGTAGTGATGCTTTCCATGGTTAGATGAGATTCTCATGAGATTTTTGGGCTAAGGTTTTGATAAAAATTTCTATTGATCAAGAACATGAGTAGTTGTTTAGTGATTGTGAAATTGATGTTGTTTTTGAACCTTTTAGAGAAATGGATATATGAAAAATGGTTTTGTTTTGAAAAACATGGAAATATATTTGTTGGTGTTCATGAGATTTTTTTTGAGAAAACTCATGTGATTTGTGGATTATGTTTGGAAATGTTTTGTTTGATCAATTAAATGATTTTGGGAGCTAATTGATTTAGACTATGGATTTGAAAAGGAAAATTTTGGGAGTTAGCTTGTTATTTTGGTTCTGGCCGAAAACTTAAAGGGTATTTAGGGCATTTTAAAATTGTTTTTGTGTCCTAGAAACTTAACTATTTGATCCGTCTTTTCGAGACGAAGATTTCGGCGTATGGCTCGTCTCGATTGGATAAAGAATGAGCGAGTTATGGCCATTTTTTTGAAAGGAAAAAACTTGTAACTTGTGGCGCAAGTAAACTTTTATATTTGTGAAAATTTTCAAAGAGTTTTTGGGTTGTTTTCAAATGGTTTTAGTATG
This sequence comes from Trifolium repens, assembly GCA_030408175.1. Lineage (NCBI taxonomy): Eukaryota > Viridiplantae > Streptophyta > Magnoliopsida > Fabales > Fabaceae > Trifolium > Trifolium repens. Next base: position 46,588,790 of record CP125837.1, read on the forward strand.
TGAAAATTGATTGCCTTGGAGTTAGGAATCAAAGTGTTTCTTAGTTTGTTTTGAAACGAAATTATTTTCGTATAGCAAGAAATAGTGCATTTAACTTTGTGAATTTTTAATCACTATGAGTAGAACTCGAAATCACTATGGGATAGTTTTAGAAAGTACCTTAGACCCCTCTAGAGCTTTGAGAACAAGTTTCGTTTCGATAGGATAAACGAGGAATATCTTATTGATTGTACGCTGCTTAACTTTTAGGAAGCGCGAGTTGTAGAATTATGCGAGAAAAGTTAACGGAAGCTTGCTGAGGTAAGGGCATCACTTTATTTCTGTCTTTTCACTGAGTTATAACATGTTTGTTGGTTATTTTCGGTGATGCGTGTTTGTGTGTTTGGCATGTATGTGTTATGTATTCTCGTGATGAGAAAGTGTTTACAATACGTGTGTTGTTTTACATATGATTGGAGATGTATGTATGAACATGTGGGTGAATACATATGATTGGAAATGTATGTATGTTTGTTGTGGTTTGTTACATATGATTGGATATGTATGTATGTTGTTGGGATGGTTTACATATGCTAGGGAGGTATGTATTTGTTGCATTAGTATACATGGGAAATCGTATGCTCATGCATTGTTAGTGCGTAGTGGCGGGAGTGGACTACGAGGTGTGGTTGCGGGAGTGGACCCACCTGATTCTTATAGGGTTTTATTGAGTTCAATACATGGTTGCGGGAGTGGACCATGGGGTGTGATTGCGGGAGTGGATCCACCTTAATCCTTTGTGATTTTGTTGAGTTCGATACATGGTTGCGGGAGTGGACCATGGGGTGTGATTGCGGGAGTGGATCCACCTTAACCTTGTGATTTCGTTGGTGTTTTAGTAGGGGTTGGACCTACGATTCCGGAACTCATGCATTGTGGTAGCTAGGGTTAGTACCACGCATTGTAGAGGTTGCATTATAGGCTATGTGTGCATTGCTTATATGAACCCGTTGGTGGGAATCGCTTTGGTGGTTAAGAGCTTTCTCTTGTGTTTGTGGAATTATTGTTATGTGTACAATCTTTCGCACCGGTTATATATATACATACTATATATTTTGTGGTGACCCTTTCTTTCATTTGCGGGCTCATCCCACCCAGATGATGGGTTAGGTCGTGGTGACGACGGTGGCTGTTCCAGGCCCCAGTGAGATGTTGGAGCTTTGGCTTAGTTAGACTATGCGCCGGTGTGGGTTGTGCACCGTGCTTTTTGGGTTTAGGCATAGGATTCTAACTTGTTTTGTTGTAAGTATCTGAATACTTAGACTTGGATTGTAATCATTCTGGAATACACTTTGCTTGTCGAAGCACCTTATGGTAATGAGTTTTTGTATATTTGAATGCCGGCTCATTTAAAATCTTTTATGCGTAACTCTGATGTGTACAAAAAAAAAAAGTAATGCCTTTTCTGGCCTTGAAAAACGGGTTGTTACAATTGGTATCAGAGCACGGCTTTAAATCTTCAAAGGGAAAGTGTATACTTGAGTCGTTAGTCCAGAGTCGGTTAGAACATAGCTAGTATCGTGTCAGTTCTAGTGTTTGTTCTGTGTCGGGTTATGAGTTAGTAACCGTTGAATGAGATTTTCTATTGAGACTCAGAAATGTTTGGATAAGGAATCTAATTAGAATTGGTATGTGCAGAAAGTTTCGGTGTTTCTTTTTGGAGGGTAGCCAGTAACTGCTTCGCGTGAACCTAGGGAAATTGGCTATGTCGCGGAGGCGAAAGAGGTGACTTTGGAAATTTTGTTTGTGGGCACGAGGATCTTTGGGAACTAGAGGTTGTGAACCTCTGTTGTGAGGTTAATTTTTGAGTGGTGAACTCGTTGAGAGTTGCGGTTGGTGCACGGTTGTGCCAGTGTGTTGGTGAGAGTATCTGTGTGACTTCACCCGGTGTTAGCATCTGTGTGGCTGCACCTAATCCTGTGGGATTTTTTTTTGTGTTGGTGTTAGTAATGAGTCGTGGAGTTGTTACTCTTATTTTTAGTTTCGAGGACGAAACTTCTTTTTGGAGGGTAGTTATGTAAGACCCAAGATTCCACTGTACAGTTTTTCTAAGGAACTCTAGTAATGGCTACGAGTTTTAGGGTTTTTGGTGAAGCGGTTTTGTGAGTATCGTCGCATTAATGAGATTTTTGCTGAAACGGAGCCTGTTTTGTGCTCGTGCGCTGGAAAGGCACAGACTTTCGGGTCGTGGTCCTCTTTTATGTGTGAGAAGGTTTATGTGTAGTCAGAATAACGAGTTTTGGATTATTCTCGCTTTTGGAAAAATGAGTAGGAATTTTACCCGCTGATGTAAAATTTTACGGCTTCTGAATTCCGTAGAAATTTAGATGGAGGTTTTATATATCTGCGCGAGTTAGGATATATTCTGAGATTAATTTTCCAAGGTATGGAAGAAAATTACAGTCGCGGAAAAAGATTCGGCGATAAGTTTTGGAAATGTTTAACGATAAACGTTCTTTCCGTAGGTTTTCTGTTTTTGTGTTTTACGTTCGTCGCGACGCGCGAGAGCTGTGAGGCGAGGTGGCTTCTTGAAGCATAGAAAATATCTCGTGAGGATAGACTTGGATTGATCCAAGGGCTAGGATTTTGTCTTGAATCTTTATACTATTTGATCCAATGGCCATAAACTAGCAAGACTTTGATAAGTAGTAGACTTAGAAAATAAATCACAAAACTTCACTTCTTTCTCTCATTTGGCCGTGGACCTCCATTCCATTTTCCTTCCATGACAAAATTTCAATCCTTCACCATAATCATCCATTAGAAGCTTGGTTGAAAGCTTGAAGTTGTGAGATTCTTCTTCCTAAGGTAACTAACCTCTTCCTTTCTATTGTTTGGCTAAGACTCATGGAGTTTAGTAAGATTTTAGAGGTTATGTTCTTGAGAGGGTTTTACTAGAAAATGTTTATGATTGATTTTTAGTGCTTAGAAGTTGTTTATAAGGGATTATCTAACATGTTTAGGCTTAGTAGTGATGCTTTCCATGGTTAGATGAGATTCTCATGAGATTTTTGGGCTAAGGTTTTGATAAAAATTTCTATTGATCAAGAACATGAGTAGTTGTTTAGTGATTGTGAAATTGATGTTGTTTTTGAACCTTTTAGAGAAATGGATATATGAAAAATGGTTTTGTTTTGAAAAACATGGAAATATATTTGTTGGTGTTCATGAGATTTTTTTTGAGAAAACTCATGTGATTTGTGGATTATGTTTGGAAATGTTTTGTTTGATCAATTAAATGATTTTGGGAGCTAATTGATTTAGACTATGGATTTGAAAAGGAAAATTTTGGGAGTTAGCTTGTTATTTTGGTTCTGGCCGAAAACTTAAAGGGTATTTAGGGCATTTTAAAATTGTTTTTGTGTCCTAGAAACTTAACTATTTGATCCGTCTTTTCGAGATGAAGATTTCGGCGTATGGCTCGTCTCGATTGGATAAAGAATGAGCGAGTTATGGCCATTTTTTTGAAAGGAAAAAACTTGTAACTTGTGGCGCAAGTAAACTTTTATATTTGTGAAAATTTTCAAAGAGTTTTTGGGTTGTTTTCAAATGGTTTTAGTATGTGAAAATTGATTGCCTTGGAGTTAGGAATCAAAGTGTTTCTTAGTTTGTTTTGAAACGAAATTATTTTCGTATAGCAAGAAATAGTGCATTTAACTTTGTGAATTTTTAATCACTATGAGTAGAACTCGAAATCACTATGGGATAGTTTTAGAAAGTACCTTAGACCCCTCTAGAGCTTTGAGAACAAGTTTCGTTTCGATAGGATAAACGAGGAATATCTTATTGATTGTACGCTGCTTAACTTTTAGGAAGCGCGAGTTGTAGAATTATGCGAGAAAAGTTAACGGAAGCTTGCTGAGGTAAGGGCATCACTTTATTTCTGTCTTTTCACTGAGTTATAACATGTTTGTTGGTTATTTTCGGTGATGCGTGTTTGTGTGTTTGGCATGTATGTGTTATGTATTCTCGTGATGAGAAAGTGTTTACAATACGTGTGTTGTTTTACATATGATTGGAGATGTATGTATGAACATGTGGGTGAATACATATGATTGGAAATGTATGTATGTTTGTTGTGGTTTGTTACATATGATTGGATATGTATGTATGTTGTTGGGATGGTTTACATATGCTAGGGAGGTATGTATTTGTTGCATTAGTATACATGGGAAATCGTATGCTCATGCATTGTTAGTGCGTAGTGGCGGGAGTGGACTACGAGGTGTGGTTGCGGGAGTGGACCCACCTGATTCTTATAGGATTTTATTGAGTTCAATACATGGTTGCGGGAGTGGACCATGGGGTGTGATTGCGGGAGTGGATCCACCTTAATCCTTTGTGATTTTGTTGAGTTCGATACATGGTTGCGGGAGTGGACCATGGGGTGTGATTGCGGGAGTGGATCCACCTTAACCTTGTGATTTCGTTGGTGTTTTAGTAGGGGTTGGACCTACGATTCCGGAACTCATGCATTGTGGTAGCTAGGGTTAGTACCACGCATTGTAGAGGTTGCATTATAGGCTATGTGTGCATTGCTTATATGAACCCGTTGGTGGGAATCGCTTTGGTGGTTAAGAGCTTTCTCTTGTGTTTGTGGAATTATTGTTATGTGTACAATCTTTCGCACCGGTTATATATATACATACTATATATTTTGTGGTGACCCTTTCTTTCATTTGCGGGCTCATCCCACCCAGATGATGGGTTAGGTCGTGGTGACGACGGTGGCTGTTCCAGGCCCCAGTGAGATGTTGGAGCTTTGGCTTAGTTAGACTATGCGCCGGTGTGGGTTGTGCACCGTGCTTTTTGGGTTTAGGCATAGGATTCTAACTTGTTTTGTTGTAAGTATCTGAATACTTAGACTTGGATTGTAATCATTCTGGAATACACTTTGCTTGTCGAAGCACCTTATGGTAATGAGTTTTTGTATATTTGAATGCCGGCTCATTTAAAATCTTTTATGCGTAACTCTGATGTGTACAAAAAAAAAAGTAATGCCTTTTCTGGCCTTGAAAAACGGGTTGTTACAATACATCAACCAGACATGCCAAACACACAGCAAAGCATTACAGCATAAATCCAAGCATGTCGTAACCAGTTGAAAAGACGGAAATAAAGTGGAGCCCTTATCTCGGCAAGCTTCCGTTTATTAAAACTCTTCCAAACAACACAACGCGTTTCCTAAAACAAGCAGCGTACCATCAATACATTGTTCTCCAACCAATAGTATTGAAACTAAACCAAAAACCCCAAAAACCTAAAGGTTTCTAAGGAAATTTCACTCTTTCGGATACCATACCAAAAACTATCGTATTGATCAACCACCATGAGTTATTTGCACTATTTTTAGGACTCAAAACAATAGGTCAAAGTCTTAAATAATTTGAAATGCAAAATGGCCGTTTTCTTGCGTTATAAGCTACGTACTTTCCGAGTACCCGAAAAACTCGTTTCCAATCCCAACCACTTCCATAAATTAATAAAAAGGGATTAGAAAGTTAAAAACCAAGTTTGGAAATCATATTCCAAAATTTCAACTCCCAGAGCTCGCCCTGGCGAGTTGGTGGCGAGTGAAGGCAGTGAGGACTGGTCTTACTCGCTCTGGAGCTCGCCCTGGCGTGTTGTCATGACCTGTGACACTCGCCCTGGCGAGTAATCACTCGCCCGGCGAGTTGCACCTGTCATGACAGCAAAAGACAGCAACTCACACCACCTTTTTCCAACCCAAGCCTAGTTTGATTCTATTAGTTCCCAACACTTTTTCAAGGCATAAAAGCAAACCATTTTCATAAGCAAGCAATACATTTCCGAAAGCTTGTTGGATGCTTCGAGTGCAAGTTATTTGATTTTCATTTCCAAAATCAAAACCAAATCCAAGCACAAGTTTTATTACGGGCCTCAACCGTCCGGTAATCATTTTCAAACGTGTTTTCAAAGCGAAAAGCAACACCACATGTCACAAGAGTTTTAAACCACTTTGACCCCAAAAACACCACATAAACACTTAGGAAATATTTTCATAAACCCCAAAATATTTTTCATCGGATTTTCTAAAACAAAACCATACAACACATTTCCCTTTCGCCCAAAGGTTCAAAGACAACGTTTCTTTTCAAAACCTTACAACATAACCACATGTTATTGATCAATACATAACCAACCCAAAACCCTAACTTTTCTCATGAGATTTTCACCAACTCATGGAAAACAAAAATAACAAAGCCTACACATGCTTGTTAATCCCTCATGAACAACTTTCATGGAACAAAAACCATACAAAACCAATTCTTATGAAATTTCTCCCAAGAACATAATCATAAAAATCCTAACTCCCTAATAATCTTAGCCAAACAAGGATAGGGAATAGGTTTAGTTACCTTAGGAAGAAGAATCTCACAACTCCAAGCTTTCCAACAAGCTTATGATCAAGTGTTTTGGTTAAGGAATGGAAGTGTTCTCAAGATGGAAAGGTGGAAAGAAAGCCACGGCCAAAGAGAGAAAGAAGAAGTGAAATTGTGATATTTTCTAAGTCCACCACTTATAAAAGTCTTGCTAGTTTATGGCCATTGGATCAAATAGTGAAAGCTTCCAAGACTAATCCCTAGCCCTTGGATCAAAACCGAGTCTATCCTCATAAGATATTTCCCACAACCTCTTACAACGAAACGTACGTTCAGTTCTCGCGCATCGCGACGAACGAAACTCGCAAAAACAGAAAACCTACGGAAAGAACATCTATCGTTATTCCATTCCAAAACTTATCGCCGAATCTTTTTCCGCGACTGTAATTTTCTTCCATACCTTAGAAAATTAATCTCAGGACATATCCTAACTCACGCAGATATATGAAACTTCCATCCGAAACCTCACTTAAAACAGACGCAGTAAGATTTTCCATCCGCGGGTAAGATCTTACTCGTTTTTCCAAAAACAAGAATAATCCAAAACTCGTTATTCTGAATACACAGAAATCTCCTCATACTTAAAAGAGAATCACGACCCGAAAGTCTGTGCCTTTCCAGCGCACGAGCACAAAACAGGCTCCGTTTCAGCAAAAAATCTCATTAATGTGACGATACTCACAAAACCGCCTCACCAAAAACCCTAAAACTCGTAGCCGACACTAGAGTTCCTTAGGAAAACTGTACAGTGAAATTACGGGTCTTACAAGTACAGAACAAGACAGCTGCTACATAGCCTTGAAGCAACACCAAAGACAAGATAACTGCAGATCTCAACAGATCTGGAAGAATCAGAGATCAAGGTGGTGCAACAACAAAAGCCACCGGTGAACATGGATATGAGTAACAACAACGACGACAACATGAATCCAAAGAGAATCCAAACCACCGCCGGTGGTAGAACACAACAAGGACCAAATCTATTTTTGCTGAAAGAGATGAGCAAAACCACACGCAGCAAGAACAGATCACAGAGCACGTAGCACCAACAACGACGAACACTCACTGACACACCGAAAACCCACCGTGTCATTGGCTGCTAAGAAACCATCGATTGGGTGCAAGACCCAACCAGATCAAACAGAAACCACGCCAAGATCCAAGCAAAAAGATCGACGAAGGTGAAAACCACAAACCGACGAGCGCTGACAGCTGACGGACGACCCATCTTGGGTCAAACGATGATGCTGTCGAAGAAGCACACGCACCATCGTGAACGGCCGGATATCTACATCAGAAAAGAAACGTTTGGATTTGCACGGAGAACATGGAAAGGAGGAAGGCGGTGAAAGTTCAAGAGAGAGGGGAGAGCGTTCTGTTTCTTAGAGAGAGAAAACTCTTTTCCAAATTTATCACCAAGTATATTTATTCAATTTATGTTGTACTTAAAAATTTACATATTCTATAATTATCCCCTATACGATTTTATGTTCTGAAATTGTTAAATAATTAACTCATTATTAATGTTGCCGATTACATGAACTTTCAATATAAATCATGAGGGAATTTGAAAATCGGTAAAAGTTTGTGGTGCAAACAAAAATAATCACGAGTTTTAAAATTCAAAATATATAAAGATAAATGTGCATTTTTTTTAATTTCAAGGGATTCACATGCATGAACCCTCTCATTATAGTGTGGCTCCGCCAATGTTCTTAACATACCACCTCAAGTTTAGGGGATTTGGGTTCTTTCCAGTTCATCCGATCTTGTAGTCTAAAACTGCTACCATAGTGTGGCTCCGCCAATGCTGCTACCATCTCAACCGTCCATTTATTCTCTCTCTCTCTAAAACTGTTTCTTTTACTATGTATCATTGGATGAGGAGCAGCAGGAATGACAATATAGAAATAGCAGTAGAGGATCCAAATTCAAAATCAGGACTAAACATTTAAAATGTAACTCGAATGACCAATAATAGTGACATGATTACATGTAGTTTAACTGACTTGTAAGATGGTGATTATAATGTGATCAATTATAATATCATCAATTATAAACTCATTTGAAGAGGATATCTTTTGACACACAAAAAGAAAGTGAGGGGCATTTTGATAATATGAAACAATGGGAAGGGCAGATACTAAAAACAGTGCCTGCAAGAGTACACATAAAATAAATATATAATTTAATTACAATGCAAATCCAAAGCCTGTTTCTTGTATTCTTATGCCAACAAGCACCCTCATCTCTCCACACCATAAAAGGAGGAGAGTTTCCTGGTTTTTTGTCTTCCTCTACTTCCACAAATCCCATCTTTTCTGTTTCAACTAATTAGTAAACTCTGCTTCCTTTTTTTTGTCTTTCTTTCTTGTTTGAACAACACCAAGAATACTAGTAGTGAAACAAAGTAACAAACAGGGAACATTTTACATAGTTTTTGTTCTTCCTTAGTATTTGGCTATGTCAAACATCACATGTTGTGATAGTGAGAGCTTCTCTACAGAGAATAACAGAGAAGATGGAGTTAAACAGCTACAACAAACTGAAATACTTGGTCAATTTCATAGTCCACATTCTCATACTTCAACAACAACAACAACAAATAATAACAGCAATGGTTCAAACACTAATTTACAACCACCTCTTAAGAGGAAAAGGAACCTACCAGGAAATCCAGGTAATTAAAACAACCATCTCAGATTATATGTTGATTCTTTGTTTTAATTTTATGTAACAAGTTCTGATTATTAATTAGTTTGCAATATTTTATTTATTTAAATATGATAATCAAATAAAAGTTGAAACAATATATAAGAATTGTTATTCATGGCCTGCACATACCAATTCCTACAACATCATATAACAAAAATATATTTCTTCAACCTTAATAAAAAAATAGTGATGCATAGTTTGCTACTAATATATGCTCAAAATGTTTTCTTGTTCTCAAAAATGATTTCTCACAAAAGGCCAATATTTTTTATTTTCTTTTTCGTTTTTAAGTATTGGTATGCTTAATTAATTTATTTGTGCATTTGCTTAAGACATTTCTAGGCTCCATGAAATTATAGGATAAGCCTTGATGTGGTATAGAAGACAAAGATCTATAGGGGGATATGTTTTGAATTAAGTCAGAATATAATAAATATAGCTAAAATAAATAAATAATGAATTATTGGTGTGTGTAAGAAGAAAATGAAGGACAGAAACTCAATTATTGTCTTGCTGTGGTTCACAATCATTGTTGTTTACTGTTGACTTTTATTGACTTATATTTTCTCCTTTTCTTTTTTATTTTTTTCTTTGTTACACACACACACATATACATATATAGTTTAATTAATTTAATTAACTAATTAATGTATTTTTAATTTTATGCAGATCCAAGTGCTGAAGTGATAGCACTATCACCAACAACACTAATGGCTACAAACAGATTTGTATGTGAAATATGTAACAAAGGTTTTCAAAGAGACCAAAACCTTCAATTGCACCGAAGAGGACACAATTTACCATGGAAGCTGAAACAGAGAACAAGTAATGAAATTATAAAGAGAGTTTATGTTTGTCCTGAACCATCATGTGTTCATCATAATCCTGCAAGAGCACTTGGTGATCTTACTGGTATTAAAAAGCACTTTTGTAGAAAGCACGGTGAGAAGAAGTGGAAATGTGATAAGTGTTCTAAGAAATATGCTGTTCAATCTGATTGGAAAGCTCATTCCAAAATTTGTGGTACAAGGGAATACAAATGTGACTGTGGAACCATATTTTCAAGGTATGTGTGTGTATAAATATGAAATGTGAATATAAAAAACTTGTTGATTAATTTGACTTTTGAACAGTGTTTCTTTCTTTCTTTCATAGTTTCTTGCACCAGTTGAACTACTTTCATGCAGTAGATGTCTTTTTTTGATAATAAAGTGTGTGCGTGCCGTTTTGGCAGCTTAGATTAAGATATACTTGTCTTTGACCACACACCCTATGAGCTTTTTTTCATCTGAGAATTCAATTTTTTTTAACTTTTTCTAGTTTATGGTTTATCTGTTATTAATTTTTTTTATCTATACACAAACATATCCTAGATAATAGATATATATACAATATACATCCCTAAAAATGTAGTAACCAACCAGTTTGGGTTGGAAACTTGGAACACCAAAGAAGTTATATACACGAGGTTGAAAGTTCAATCTTTTCAACTTGTCTCAAACAAAACTCAAAACTAACTACTATATATATAAAAACCACATATATATGAAATGATATAATAGCCTACAAATATACATTAATATTAAGGTGAGGATTACACTACTCCTTAATATAATATTTAACAATAATAAATGGATTGGCATATAGTTTCTGTGAATATAATTCAGTTGGTAGAGACATTGCATGTAAATTTACAGGAACTGAAGTTCGAATCTGATAGTCCCACCTATTTATCTAAAAAAATTAAATTTTAGTCACTAAACTGTTTAACAAAAAAAAGAATTGATTAGTATGTAATCATTTATGTTAAAATGCATATTATAAAATGTTACTTTTTTTAACAACATTATTGGTGCAAAATATCTAACAATTTTAGAGTACAATTCAACCAAGAAGAACGTAACGCTAGTAAATAAAGTGTTACTTGAGTGCAAGTATAAGTCACTGCATATATATTACTATTAAATATATTTGGCTTGGCTCAGTCAAAGATTCCTACGTATATAGGATGTATAGAAAACAGTAGTATTTTTTTATTTCATAATAATACACATGCACGGTCTTAATAAGCAACTACATATATTAATATTTAATTGTGTTTTTTTTTTATCTTAATTTATTATTTAATTATGTGCAGAAGAGACAGTTTCATAACCCACAGAGCTTTCTGTGATGCATTAGCTGAAGAAAACAACAAAGCAAACGAAGTATCAAACTTGCAACACCAACACATACCAAATCTTGTTTCTTCATTATTACCTATAAACCCTCCACAAATAGTTGGAAATTCATCAGAAATATTCAACAATATTCATTCAGATCACAAGCATCCATTATCATCACCTCATGATCTCATGTCAGTTCCTGCAAAACCCTTCAACAATAACATATTCACTACAAGTCTTTCATCTTCAACTTCATCTCCTTCTCTTCAACTCAGTTCAAATAATTCACTCAACAATATCTTGGAAGAAAATGGTTCACTCCATTTATCTGCAGCTACTTCACCTCACATGTCAGCTACTGCATTGCTTCAAAAAGCTGCTCAAATGGGTGCAACCGTGAGTAATAATAATGCTAGTATGAGTATGCCGGAAAAAACCGTTGCGGAAAACATGATGGCGCCGCCGTTGTTCGGTGTGGCGCAACAACAAGGACATGCTTTCATGAATCACTACATGCAGCAGCAGCAGCAGCAGCAGCAACAAGCTCAGTATAATAATAATAATAATAATTTCAATGCAAATGGGATGATAAATGGAGGAGGAGGTGTTAATGGATCAATGAATGGAGTTGATATGTTTAATGCTATATTGGATCAAAGTAAAGCTTTATCCAAGATTATAGAACAGAATAATCAAACTCAAAGCACCATTAATAGTGTTGGAGGAGTAGGAGTAGTAGGAGGGGGTGCATCAAGTAATAATAATGTTGTTATGAACATTGGTGGAAGTAAAGGAAGTGGTGGAGATGTAATGACATTGGATTTGTTGGGGATAGGAGGGGGAGGTGCACATGGTAATTTCTATGGAGGAGGGGGTACACAACAACAACAGGCAGAAAGTGCTGCTGCAGCAGCTGATGAAGTTTGGAGAAATTGGTCAACAAAGAATGGAGGATTTGAATCTTTTTCAGCAACAAGCAACATTTGAATAAGGATTGAACCAAGAAATAATTAATGATATTATTCAACTTTTTTTAAAATTAGTGGGTTGCTTTTTTCTTATCTATTTATTATTTCACTACCCCACACCTCTCTTCTTTCGACCATGACACATCAAATCATTGATATTAATTGGTCCATTTTGCATTCATGACAAGCTAGCCAGTGTAAGTGTAATGTGTAGAGTGTAGACTCTTTTCGTTCCATAAATTTGTGTTCAGATGTTACAATGGCAAATCATTAATTAAGAATTCCCTATTCAATATATTACCCGCTTGAATTTTCATTTTCGTTCATTACATATACTACTATTAGGTATAAAACGTACATATATTGCCAAATAAATTTAATGCACAAATTGTAGTTCAATTTGTAAAAATGCTAAAATTGTTAGGTCAGACGTCATGATCGAAGTTTGAACCCCGACTTCCTCACTTGTATGTGTGAATTTGTAATGGCTTTGTCATTTCATCTCTTTTTTTTTTTGGTCTAAGTAGGATAACCGGGGTTCGAACCCCGACTTCCTCACTTGATTTATTTACAAAAAAAAAAAAAATTATATGCACAAATTACAAATATAGTGCACGCGCATTCTCAAGAGTGCTCACATGAGAGATATGAGTTTCTTTGAGTTTGATCTCAAATAACAGCATTAAAACTTTTAAAAAATATTTTCGTCCAGTTGAACTTTATAAATTTAGAAGAATTAATCTTTGCACTTGTGCAGTAAAGATCCACGACTTTAATAAAATTTAGAGTACGTAAATTGTTGTTGAGAATTCGAAGGAATGTGAGCCACAAAAACTAGATAAGGGCTATGATATCCCAACCAATCAGAATCTACCACGTTATTATTTATTTTCTTATAATTGCTTACCAATTTATTTATTTTTTTCGAATGAAGAGGTTAGTTAAATGTAGAAGATTTATATATTACGTAAAAAAAACCCAGCATATATAATTGTGGCAAAAGTACTATGACATAAAGAGTTGAAAGATGGCAGTGCAACTACGACTTCAAGCAAGGTTTGGAACATGGAAGAGAAATGGCATAACAAGATGTTCAAATGATAGTAAAGAAAAAATGAAAGTGAAAGAGACAGAATTATGGTCTCCTGCGGAGGAATTGGCCAAGAAATTTGAGCGAAGGCTTCTTGTGGGTATAGGGTCAGCTTCACTTGTAGCTTTAGGTGCAAATTTTGGTGGCATCACAAGTTTTTTTCTTGGTTTGTCACCACAGAATGGTCGTAAGCTGAAGCTAGACGTGCTTTATCCCATTGGTGGCTTCACCCGTTACATTGACACAAGAGAAGGATTCGGTAATTTTAATCGCTTTGTAACATTCCGGTACATATCTTATTTAGATATGATCCCATATACTATTGTGGTAGATAATTTTGATTCTGATAGGTTGGACCTATATCATAATTATTCATCACTCAGCAGTATACTGACACATATCTAAATAAGATGTGTACCAAATGATTCAACGTTGTTTTATATGAAAAAGCATAGTACTATAGTTATTATTATTACTGGTAATTAATTGTTATGTTTGATTGTATATTAAATGAAATGATCAGAATTTATATACCCGGTGAATTGGGTTGGAGATCAGACACTGTTGTATCGAGCTGCTAAAAAAAGAGAAATGGAATTATCATTGGATCCTCCTCCGCTGAATTCACGGCCACGTTCTAATGTTACAGAACCAGTTGTCGCATTTGGTCCCCCGGGTTCTAATGGTGAACTCAATGTTAGTGTTATTGTTTCTCCCGTTGCTAAAGACTTCTCGTAAGTATCCATTCACTACTAGCTAGGAATAAGTTTCAGTCACTTCACTTTATTATTCCTTAACTCTTGTTAATTGCAATGTCAATGTCATTTTACTTTTATTATTATGTGCTTATTGAAAACTTTTAAGATAGGGATTACTGAAAGTGTGTTTGTTTAACTTTCTTTCAAGGATTGAAGCATTTGGAAGCCCGGAGGAGGTGGGGAAAGCTGTTATTCGGACTATAACAGGATCGGGACAGCGCCCAGATTTGAAGGGAACATTGGTAAAATCAAGTTTGAGAGAGGATCCGATTAGAAATGCCAAATACTATGAGCTGGAATTCAGAGTTGAGAGTCCCTCGTTTCGGCGGCACAATGTTTGTGTCTGCTGTGCTAGTGGTGGTAGGCTCTTTACATTAAATGCTCAGGCACCTGAATCAGCCTGGCCAGGATTGAAGTCAGATTTCTATACAATTGCTGAGTCCTTCAATCTCACAACTAAGTGATTCAAATTGAAACTTCTTTAGAAAATACTAGTAGTTACACTAGACTGCTGCCATGAGTAGAAATTAAACATTTTACATCAAGCTTGTAACTTCTTCATTTTGTTTGCAAAGCTAAGGTTTTGATTTGATTGGCTACAGAGGTTCCCGAAATCTAATGCAGTTTCAGTTGTGTGTCTGAACCCCAAACATTTCTGAGTTCAACTAAACGGTCAACACAAATAGAAATAAATGTGACTTCATATATATAACTAAATTACATGTTTGTTTTTGAAATAAAATACATATCTGAAATCTCTCATTACAGCATGACTTTCTATCTCTATTGTTGTCAATAACTATTATACACATTCAACAATCATCTACGTATTTTGATCTACTACACCGAAACATACCAACCTGTAAAATACTGCTCAAATACAATTACTGTACATAGCCGCATTACTGTTTCTTGACCACGCTAAATGTGGATGTTCAAGCACAAGTGATCTGCCTCCGCTTAGACATCTTTTCATAGTTCTCAGAAACCATTGCAGTCAAATTAGGGTCTCCATATCCAATCTCTCCGCCAAGTCTGGAAAAACAACATAACATGTCTAGTAGTAAGTGCCAAAACCCTTGTTGAAGAAGACTTTTAAGTCAAAATATAAGGACATACATAAGTCAATCAAATGAATTTATTTTCTATTTCACGCATGTTTTGAGATGATAAAAATGGGACAAGCCACAAAGAGGGGGCTGGAGAGAGAGAGAGAGAGAGAGAGAGATTGCAATAAACAAGTCAAATATGAAATTTACATACTTTGGGTCAAGTACAAGTTTCTGAACTTCTTTGATTGCTGAACTTGCTGCATAAAGAGATATTTTCCCAACCTGCAGAAATGTCAAATAGTAAGTTCAGAGGTAAGATCTAAGTGTCAATAAAATATAATTGACAAACATTATTTAAAGGAGACAAAAATCATAGGCAAGTGGTAAACTACAAAAAGAGAACTTGACAATTATAACTCTCATCTTTTGCTGACCTCCAAAACTTGAAGCTTTGCTTCATGTTCATTAGGTAAACGACGAACTTCCTCTGCCAATCTTACAGCCTCCCCCAGGCTTTCAGGAGATAAGAAATCAAGACCCAGCTGAACGGTGGACTGAAATTTTCAAAATATAAAGATGATCACAATACTATGACAAGTTCAATACGAGAGAATTAATAATGCTTTCAGAAATATTTCATAATAACTGAAGAGAAAATATTAATAAGGATTGACACTAATCAGATGAAAATGTCATCCTTTGGAAGTGGTTCAAGTAACGGATAGAAATCTATGAAGGTCATCAATTAAATTATATAAAATAAAATGAAATCACAAGGAAAATGAACTCACCTGAACATTTCTTGCTTGAAAAGGGCAACCAGCAGGAACAAATATAGCTTCCCCCAAATTCTGTTCAAATGACCAAGGCTCCACTCCTAAAAAAAAATAAAAATTATTTTCCAAAATTCTAGTCTATCCCACAATTGGGCACATTAGTACCAAGCTTTTCGAGACAAACAATACACATGTGCAAATTGTTCTAAGATACCTCAATTAGACCTCATACAATTTAGTTTTGCCAGCAAATGTATTTTTCCATTATTTTACTGACCAAACATTGAAGAGCAAAATAAAAACAGGGAGAGAAGTTTCAAGCAGAAAAAAAATAAAATGAAGTAAATAAAATCAAAGGTTATGAGCAGAAAATTAACAAAGCATGCGATGAATGGTGAGGTATGGAAGAATGGAGAGGATGAAATGAGGAGAGGCATAAGCAGGGGCGGACCTGGACTCAAATAATTGGTGGGGCTAAAAATTTTAGGTATTATTGAAATAAAAATTCATCTTGATAATTTAGTTAAACAATAAATAATATATGAAATTACTACTAATACAACATGTATATAAAAAAAACAATTAACCAAAAAATTTCTATTAGAAAAAAAGAAACCAATAAACTATATCAAAAAAACCACAAAATTTCTTTTGGAAAAAAAGGACTATAACTATTAAATCATGCATATCACTATTGTTTGATGCTTTACAATATTGTACTTTGAACCAAAATATATAGAACCCAAAATTATACTAGCTTATAACTTATTAATTTTTATTCAAATTTTACCTATATAATCTTACTTCAAAAAATTAAATATTAATTAAACATATTTTTTATGTGATTTCGTATTTATATGCTAGTTCAATTGATAATTTTACCTAATACTACAAACTCAATTAGTTTTCTACTTTTTTTTGCCAAACAAAGTCAAAGTTGATTATTACTAAATTTAACTATATAGCTTAAAATAATATTTTAGGTATAGTAAAAGACTTTAAATTATTAATAATAGACTATGAACTAATATTTGCACTAGTACTTAAACTAATATGTATACGAGAGATTTACGGTCATCAATAATAAACTTACGGTTATCAATAATAAACTCTAAACTAATATTTACATTAATATTTGTACGAATATGTATACAGTATTACTTGAAATTATTTATAAAATATTTATTATTATTTTTTTGAAAAAAAATTGGGCTAGGCTGGTGTGGCTATAGCCACACCATGCCTTGAAGAGGTCCGTCCCTGGGCATAAGGTTTTTTTATGAGCGGCGATATAAAAGGTTCCAAGCAATAATATTAATACCCCCTAACATTGCACTCAATTCAAAATAGAAAGGCTAAAGTAAGAGTGTTGAGCATTTTGATGGGAGATGAGGAGTAAGGGAGCTGGAAAGTGACCTAAAGATTTGGAAAGATTTTTTAGGACAGGAAGGGGAAAATGTCACTGCTGGTCTGCTGCCCCGTGTAAAGGTTATGTGCCAAGCTAGCAAGTGTAAGGAAGGCACTGTGCAGCTTCACCTGTGTCGACCTAGCCTACCACTTCTCTATCCAGCTCTTAACAATTCATAAAAATAAATTAATATCTTACCAAATTCTTCCTTCAACTTTCTTTTATGGTGTCTGTCAAGAAAAATAGCTCCATCATAGAGACGCCAAGTAACCTTCAATCCAGAGGAGTACAATTATCATCATCAATAAAATATCAAAACAAGTAAATTAACCAAATAATTGGGAAGAAATATCACAATTTATTTTGTAAGACTTACAAATTCACTTACTATATCATCTGACTTCCCGAATTCCTTCCAATGCATTTTCAAATATTCAGTCACCTTTGGAACATCCTGCCGCCGAAAAACATCCCAAAGAACTCCAGGATGTGTTATCTCAGAGACGTCCCCATTTTGTCTTGATGGAATTTCACAATTGACCATATTCCCTCCAGCACTGGAATAAACTTCAAACCCTTGATCCATAGTTGAATCCTTCTGGTCTGATTCCAAATCCAGTCCATTAATTTTTGTACATAGAGATGAATCGGGCGAAATCCCTCTTGAACATATATTTGGATCCCCATGGGATTCTTTCACTTCAGATTCCTTATAAGTTTTCTCCATCATTTCAACTTTAGTTCTCTGCCAGTCCTTCAGCTTAACTTCACTTGTATGGACCAAAAGGTACACCTGTTGAAAATCAGTAAATTTAGTGTCCAAAAAACCAGTACATTTGTCATTTGTTACTTTACCCATATAGCCTACTACTTTCCTTTTCTTTCTTCAAATAAATCAAAACTCCAACATTTCACTCTAGAAAATATAGCAGGTAAAAGAAACAGATAGATAAAAATATAAATTCGTACTTAACAGAGTTTGGGTAAACAATCCAAATTTTTGGGCATTTGAATTTAAACGGCACAGGCACAGTATATATTGTCACTAAAAACTTAAACTGAAAACTGCAAATGTTTAATTACAAATATAAGCAACCACCATATATTAATCAGAAAATTTAGACGACAATAAATACATAACTAAGACACATGAAGTATCAATTAACAATGAAATATCAAATTAATACAAATTAAGACACATGAAATTTAAACCAAAATTATAATGAAGTTGTAGCTTGTAAAATAATGTGGTCACTTAAATTCAAAAGTTCAAGACATAAAATAAAATGACCATTTTGCATATCTTGGGTCAATGAGGATAGAGAAATATACCATGTCACGCATATTGAAGTGGAGTTTTGTCACAGAATCACCTCTGCCAAGTTCATCACTAATCCCATAGGATATATAGATCTTGGGTCCTACATCATTCTGCAATGAGTAATGAGGCAACTTAGCTGCAACATTAAGAAGGCCCCACTTGGAGTGAATATACTGAAGTAAAGGCAGTTTGCTGATAAAGTCTGGTCTTTGATACAAAAGAAATTCTTCAGATGCACTAGGTGAAGGCCAATCCTTGAGTTTCAATATTTGTGGCCAACCATTTTCAAGAATACGCCCCTCAGAATATCCTTTCATGAACTGACCAAGCTCAATATCAATCTGTCGATGCAAAGAGAATAAATTCAGCCATAAAGTAGAGTAATTTAAAAAATGATTAACTAGTAGAAAATCAACAGTTTCAACTGCCAAAAAAGGAGATTTGCATATGTGTACCTCAGATCCATCTGAGCAATCTATGGCCTTAACCATTTTGTTATCATCTTTCATATTCGCGTCTGTTGTCTCTAGAATCCCTCTCCATATGACCAATGGGTCCCAGCTTGACATGGATGACCTATCAAATACTTGCTTAACAATAATGGGCTCACCAGTTTTCCAGTGCATTCTGAACATGCCAATCCCATCAGTTTTCAGATCTTCAGATGTTGGGCAATAAAGATAATTATCATTGCTAGCCTCTCTTTGAGAATATTGGCAAAGTCTGAGAGCATTCAATCCGGTTTCTGGTGGACCATCAACATCACTCATTCTGCATCCACTAACCATTTCCTCTACATTTTTTCCCAATTTTGCTACCCAATTCATCTTGAAAATCCGACTTAAATTTAATGATGAATAACCACAACCACCATACTCCTTAGGGGGGCATGGAACACTTCCATCCGCATTTGATCTCCAATGAGGAAACTTGCTTAATAGGTTTCGCTCAGTAGTTTTTGCATGCTCTGTTTGAGGTTCTTGAGGTTCTTTACTCTGATGTACAGTAGCTTCCCTAAGATCTCGACAACAAATAAGGCACAAATCATATGAACAACTTGGACAACGTCGATGATAATCAGTGATAGGTATCCTACACAAATTGCTGCATGAAGACAAATCAACATAAATAATTAGAGCCATATACTACAAACGAATAAGGAACATCTTCTCAATAAAAGTGCCGTAGATGTACCAGCACATCTGCTCATCTGCATTCAATTTTGTCCTTGGAAGATCTATTTCAGCACCTGAGAAAGAAATCATTATTTCCACATTGTCAGATACTAGTACACTCGATAAACAAAGTGAAATACAGTCAAATATTAATAGCAGTTCAAGGTTGCAAGCGAACACAAGAAAACTTTAAAATGCATCTTACCACGCAACTTCTTTTCAAGTTCAACTTCAAAACATTGATCGTGGTGGATCTGCTTTACCACAGGAAGCACTGATGACAGCAGCACGTGAAGATACTGTAATTTATCCAATACAGGTATCTCACGTATCCGAACCTTAATATCAACAAAACCAGAAATTTTACTGACTGGAAAAGAAACACACACAGCATATGCAAAACTTTGAGGTGTGCACAATCAAACAGTATGCCAGTAACTCCTAAAATTAAAATACCTTTATTGAATTATCACTACGTAAACAAATTTTACAATTGCATATACCACGGCATGCAGGACATATCTTCTGAATTTCATCCAATGAAATGTCAGAATAACTGCAAAGAAGTAAACCAAAACACACAGTCACCATCCAAAGCAAAGAGAACCAAAAAATCAACCAAAAGAAAGTATCTTAACTAAAGTTCCTTGCTCACCATGTTGATATACAGCTATCACAATATCCTCTTCTATCACACTTAAGGCACCAAGTAACTCTATCTCTAACACTCTTCCTGCACTGATGACAAGTCTGTCCGCCATTCTCTTGAGAAGAACCCGACGCTCCATCAGAATATTCCTACAAAGAAATTACAAAAGCCAACCTTTCAATTCAACAACATAACAAAACCTTTCATTCCCAAGCCAAACCAACCATACAAAACTTACAGTAGCAGCATTCCCATCAAGGCTGGTGCGCATCATTTTCCCAGCTGAATCATCATTACCAGAACCAGCCGGTTCATCATTGGAGACCCAATTCTCTTCTAACATAATAGCATCCTCATCATCAACACCATCAGGAGAAACATCACCATCACCACCACTAAGCTTCGAAGTATTACCACCGGCAGATGAACCAATAAGTCCCTCCGGAGTATAACGAAACTGATTCTTAGAAACCTTATCAAACAACTTCTTCCCAGAAGAAGAGGAAGAAGAACGATTATTGATAATAGTAGCAGAGAGTGAAGCATCAAAATCATCACTCTTACTTTCTAAATAAACATCAGAATCAGGTTTAGATTTCTTGAGATTAGCTCTCATGGCGGAATTAGCAGCTCTTTTCTTAGCTTGAAAGTAATGCTTCTCGCAAACTGTTTTATCAGGCATCGATAAAGCTGTACATCTCCATTGTTTACCGTCTGATCTCTTGCAACGTAAATCTTCTGGAATTCCTACATTCTCATCGATGTTGTTCGATCTTGCGTGATCCATTCTCTTTCTCACGCTCTGAACAAAGAACTCGAAATTCAACTCGTGCGTGTTGTGAATTGAGTGAATTTAGTGATTGAAGTAAACCCTAAGTGTTACCACCATGAACGAAGCACGAGAGAGAGTGAAACCCTAACGCGAAGTAGTGAGAAAATTGGAATTGGTGTTGTTGTGATGAGTTTGAGTGAATGAACGTAGTTACGATTTACGAACCTGTTGTAAGTAGTTGTTACGGTGTGAACATTGGGGAAATTTTTATGATGAAGAAGCGACGTCGTTTTAGAGTTGAAATGCAGAAAGTTGTTGGGTGTGATGATAATAAAGCTTACTGTAAGAGAAGGTATCACCATTCTTGCGCCTGCTGTATTAAGACCATATAGTTAGTGGGTGTTTTTTTTTTTAAACAGAGCTAGATCGGTAAAAAATAATACTCCTAATAATGTTTTACTAGTATTATTTTAATAGCAAATTTTGAAAAGAAAAAAAAAATTATAATTTGTCAATAAAATATTAAAATTGTATTGGCAAATACTAAATAGTGATTAAAACAATTATTGTTTTTTTAAAAAAAGACACAACTATGTGTAAAAACAATTGACAGAATTATGCGTCAACAAAATTTATGAGAAAAAGAAATATGCACCGTAAAGTAATTTTATATTATCAATTAATTCGGCACATCATTTGATTCTCTTGATATGACATGACAAATTGATAATTTTTTATTGGATGATTGTGTAAAAATATTTTACATTATCAGTATATTTTTTATTAAACTAAAAAATTATTCACCTGATTGTATTACTAATTGAGTTTTTTTCCAACGGGATTACTATTTAAGTTAGATGTGGTTGTTAAAAATCTATGAAATCTCTATAAATATTACTCTTTTTTGGTTTACACCACCAGTTTAATCTGGTTCGGGGGTCAGTTCTGGCATCAAGTGGTTAAATATTACTCTTTTTATGGAAAAAAAAAATAGGTTATTTAATTCTCTTGAACTCAATGACTTTATGTGTTTTTTTTTTATTAATAGTTGGATTTTGGAAAATAACAAATTAAGTCACATAGAAACGTTGAATTCAATGTAAGAAATCATTAAGGCTTTGTTTGCGAGTTTGGAGGGGATGGGAGGGAATGGTTTTGAAAAAATGAAGAAACAAGTGGAAGGAATAGAGAAGTTTGGGAGGGAAGGAGTTTGGAGAGTTATTTTTTCTTCATAACACAAAACCTCCCCAATTTGGTGGAACTCAAAAATTGTATTTGATGGGGGTTTGGAGGGTTTATATGAATTCTTCAAATTTAATTAATATTGTTATAATATTCTTAAATTCATAATATATTAATCATAAGTATTTATTTGTCATTCTCTATAAAAAATACATTCTCAAAAAATGTAAAAGATTTCTCTAATTTTCTCTCTATTTCCCTCCCTCCAAAGCTCTCCCCTCCCCTCCCCTCCAAACTCACAAACAAAACATAAGTGAAAATGCGCACATCTCAATGAAGGGACTATCTGAGATATACACGTTAGCAGAATAAAAAATGCGGACAATCGGCCAGACGAACACGTCTATGTGACCCGCTTTTTCAATTTGCTAACTTATGTTGAAAATTACTTTAACTTTACTGTGTTCTTATGAAAATTGCAAAATAAATGTTTTTATGAAAATGCTTCTTGTGTGTTCCGCTTTTTCTATTTTGTTAAGTTATGTAAAAGATTATATTCTAGATTTCTCATATATCTTTTTTTATGAATAGTTGATATTTGAAAAACAATTAAGTCACATAAACACGTAGAACCCAATGTAAAAACATCGCAAATGAGAAAATAAGGACCAAAATGTATAATAGAAATGGTTAGGTGGGTCATTAACGTGTTAGAAAATTAAATAATGGTTTAAGCAAAAATCTGATTTTATATTATGTAATTTATATTTTGTTTTTTACTCACTTAATTAACAACATTAATTTCATTTTCTTTTTGAATAAACCATGCATAGGTATTGGCCATGAGGATTTAATGAAAAATCAACATAAAAAAAATAAAAAATTATAAATAAAAAAATTATAGTTCTTCCCTTAGTAAAAATCTCCACACTCTCTTTGCTCGTACACAATATTTTTGTCACACACACACACCAACCTTTACAAACCCAACCATGCACTAATTGAATGGAATAGTAGAAATCAAATTATGTATATGTGATATGGTTGTGTAATTTTATCCTTGTGGTTTTCCTTCGATGCCCTATCTTTTTTCTTTTATTTCGTTTGTATATGGAGTAATTCAAAGCACTGCATTTCATTTCATAATGTATTGGCACTATTTTTGGTTAATCCTTGTGAACTAATTTCCGTGATTTGATTCTAAAAGGAAAAAAAACGATATCTTTGTTACCCCTTTTGTATTTTTTTTTTTGGAATAACAATAAATGAATGATAAAATAGGAAAAAAAAAATCCAGCTACACCAAAATAGTATATTGCCTTTATATATTTGTTATAGCTGCAATTCATAAACCCTTTGTGAGTTTATCACTTCAAACCAGTGTAGAAAACAATAGTCATTCTTTAAAAGATATTCTTGTCTCGCCATAGCATCTGAATTTTTTTTTAATAGAACTTGAACATAAATATAAATAGGATAAATGATATAACACTTAACAAAAACAAACATACAAAATATGAAAGAAATACCTTTATATTTGCCTATGCTCTTTCTTTGTTCACTCACTGCCTAAGAATAGAAAAACGATACCTAAATGCAAAAACCATAAAAATTAAAATAATGAATTAATGAAATTCAACCAATGAAAGTAAACATATCCACTTTTACAATGACACAACAAAAATTACCGGGCAATTATTTTTTCTTGTGGGATAGAATTATTCACTTGGATATTTGATGGTATAATGGGAGTCAAGTGACACTTCTTCTTTTTAAAGCAAAATCGCATAAAATAGAGATGAGGTATTAGTTGCATATTTAAAATTTTTTATGGAATATTAAGTTGGTAACTACCCGTTTGACGGTTATTTATATTTTTAAAGCTTTGAATTTTTTGTAAATAACCGATTACTTAAGGGGAGAATGAAACTAAGTTAAGAGTAAATTGGGAAAACAAAAAGTCAGCCCAAAAACTTATATCCCCTTTATATATTGTTATAGATGTAAAAAAATTATATATACATCTAAATAAATATGATTTTACATGGAGATTTTTCTATCAATAATATTTAAATATTTGTTTAACAACGGTGGATTTATCTATGTGGTAAGAAACTTTGGTCTTTTAAGTAAGTAATTATGGATTTGGATCATTGACTCTTGTGAATGGAGAACATTCAATTGGGAGAGAAGACTTGTCTTATATGTCTCACAAGTTTAGCAACAGAAATTAGTCATTGTTAACATTAGAAATTATTTTACATCTGATTAACCAAGAATTCCAAATTGCATGAACAATTGGTCTTATATATAGAAGATCTCCAAAAATCAGTCCAACAATTAAAGAATATGCAATTGTCCAAAAATTGTATGTGGATCTTAAAATAATAAAATATAGGGATTTATTTGTATGCACTCAAAATATAGATGAAGAAGGTTCCAAATTATTGGTTAATTTGATAGTCCTGTATTTATTATTATTTTATTTATCATTTGAATGTTTCAGTAAAAAAAACAAAAAATAGTACTCCATTAGTTCCTTTTTAAGTGTCGTAGAATTGAGGGAGTATTTGTTATGTTGTACTGTTTGTGCACTTGGCACTATCACAAGGAAAAAAGTAAATGTTATTTTGCTAGTTATTTTATTTTGGATTTCATTAACTAAACACTGGTTTATATATTAGTTAGTACAATTCCATCATGACTTTAAACTAGATTATTATTATTAGCTAAAACTTCCTAACTTTGTTATATGCAATATTGCCTCCCTCTTACAAACTGCACAAAATGTAGATCATGAAAACAAGTTCTTGTGAATTTTACTGATAAACTCACACCAATATGAAATTTGATGTGTGGATCAAATTAATCAAGTAACCAAAATAAAGTTGATAGAGACGATGATGCAATAATTCAAAGCAAATAAAAGACGATAAAGACACAAGATAAATTTGTTTACCCACTTTGGTGTTAAAACCTACTCTATGGAAGAAAGCAGCTCTCCGTTCCACTATGATGAAATAAGAATTTTTACAAGAAATTCCCAAACAATGGTTACAAGAATTAATTCTAATTCTACCCTATTCCTGAATCTCTTCCCGTGGCCAAGAGACTCAATTTGATCTAGCTACCCGATATGAAATTCGCCCAAACCCTAGAATTATACCAAGAGCAATTCTCTCTAAAATTATAGCCTTTGTGGTGTGACAAACCCTAATTTAATCCTAATTTCTTTCAACCTTATTTTTCTACAAATAAAGTACTCCCTATTTTCAGACCAAAAAAAAAAAATACTCCCTATTTATAAAAAAAAAAATATGCCTAAATAACAGAAACAAATCTATTTTAAAATAAAACATAATCCAAGTCAGATATCCTCCAAAAGTTATTTTTCCACAAAGTCTGCACAAAACTGAATCTACCAGCCGCGTGCGCACAGGTGACAGAACCAAAACCAGCAAAAACACAAAACAACAAAGCAGAAAAGCTTCCTATTCAATTTGAGGTGGACGTTGGTATACCCATTAGCGAATCAAGTAATGCAAAAGGAGATGTTGCAAATTGTAATTAAGAGCGCCATAACATTAGGTATGAAAGATGGCGCAAGTGATTTAATAAGGAGAAATATACATCTAAATTATCATGCGTAGTTGTTGAGGATAGTAAATAATAATTTATCATTTTTTATTGCAACAATATTCAAATACTTTCGTTTATTTTTGCTAGAGTTATCTCTTATCACCGTGCCATGTAATATAGGATGACCTATTGGTCAAGGAACTTTTATTCCAAAGGGCAATCATGATATATTGCTAGAAGTCATTGGAACAGTTTATCATGGTTATACGAAGAACCGGTTGAACATGATTAACATTGTTAGAATGTTGCATTGCACGTGAGTGTGTGTGACATGACAACTGAAAAGTATCTTGTTAGAATTTTTCCTTAATTTTCAACATGTCACATAGTAGTATCTAACAAATCCAGTCAAACAGACTCTACTAACTTGAATTAAGTAGGATAAGTATCTTGGGGAGCACAACTTCAACACAGCAAGCTCAAAATAATCTTAATAATCGATAAATACTTAGGTCATCTGGCCATAAGAATGGACTTCACTATTTTGATGTACAATGCTTGAAAATAACATTACAACAAAATTGAGGAGCCTGTTATAAGCTCTGTAGAAAAAGGCAAACCTATCAAAATGCCTTTGTCTTTTTGTGTTTTTGTCTATCACTGCTTTTGCCATTGCTTCCACCGTCCTTTTTAAAAGCTTTGTGTGGTCTTTTTGATACCTGAAGAAAATTGGAATCCGTCGGTCAGTTATATAAACAAACAGAATACATACTCTATTCAGATACCATTTTTAAACATCATATAATATATAAAATCAAACAATGGCTCTATTCAAAGGTCGTTTTCATCTAAACAAAGGTCCAAGCCAGCAACAAGGTTTCATACCCCAGTAGAGATAGCCATCAGAGGGTCACCACCTTTTCTTGATTTTCTCTTTGATCCCCGTCGGCGATTATTATTACCCATTGCATCTCTTGTAAGCTTAACCATGTCTCTTGCTTCTTTTGTTGTTTTGTCAATTAGGTAATCCGGGACATCCCGAAGGTGTGGAGGAGGGGCATTCTTGCTCAAAACTTTGTCATGTTTCAATAGATCTGCTCAAATAGAATCTCAAAGGTTTACATATAACGTCTTCAAACATAACAAATGCAAAAATAAATACACAGCAACTATAAAATCAACCAATAACATTTTACCTAGATCTTTTGGATTAGTTTCAAAGTGGGCTTTCAGCCTAAAACAGAAAAACAAAGGTGTGCAGGAATGGATTAGAAAAGGAATAAGATTTAAGACCAGAATTACAAATCTCGATCATAACAAATTCGAGACTGGGAGACTCACTTTTCAGAGTTCAAAATTTCATTCCTCAAATCCTGGGCTCGTGATTCTCGGACAGCAATTTTAGTTACACTCTTTGCAACATCCTACAAGGCAATGCCAATCATTAATACAGATTACAAAAGCAGCTGGTTACTCCAATATACTTAAAATGTGCATTGCAAAAACGCAGAGAGAGTACCACTATATCCTCTATATATTTTTATTTAAAATTTAAATTAAAAACAACTGCAAAGACGTGCATGATGCTAGTAAATCTCAATATTAGCAAGTGTAACTGAGACAGATATGACATGACATTCAATCATAAAAGTAATGTTTCTTGTTCTTCTGGATACAAACTTTCAGAGTATGTTTGATACCTAGAATAATGGATGATATATCAAGTACACATTTGTATCCTGTTACAATCCAATGTTAGTCGAGTCAATACGATACAATAACTAGAAGGCTTGCCCTAATCTTAACCTATTAATAAGTCTATATTTAACCTAAGAAGTGGGATTCAAAATGAGTATGATAAAGTTGTTTTCCCTTTTCACCATTATTCATGACCCTCTCTCCCCTATTCCCTTCTCTATGGCAACACATGCTTCCATATACCTTCCACTGTCTCCCCACTTCTAATACCTTGAGCCAACACCAGCACCGTCTGACATCTCCTGCGCTGCTGTAAGGTACCCTCAACTGCCAGCTGGCATTATCCACCACGACCTCTGTTGTTCCCAAACTCCTTGTTACTGCCTAGCTCCTTCGTCCACCACTTCACAACACCAATCGCTACCATTGCCACCAACACCTCAAAATCACTTATTATCACTACTTGGCACCTTCCAGGTTCACCTTACAAGGGTCGATTTGGTATATAATTTTTATCACATCATTATCTAGTCCACCTCAACACAAGATGGGATAACAATGACATAATACTATCTATGGCTTATCTCGCGAGCATTGGATTGGAATAGGATAAGATCGTATTAAGTCCATACCCTTTACTACTCTTATCTATCGTATCATGGAAACCATATGAGGCCTAAAAATATTGAAACATAATATAAGATGAGGATTTTTCTTTTTTAAACTAAAGGATTCCTAATCAGAAATGTATAATGAAGAAAAGATATACCAATTCATTCAAAGAAGACCTCATTGGTTGATGCATCTATGAAAGACTGATATTTTTGTTGAGAGTACGGGGAACAATCTTACCTCAGCCCTATACCGTAAAGATTCGACTGCATTCTTGGTGAGTAAGGGAAACTCGGCAATTGTGTTTGAGCCATTGTTTTCATTGTCCCCAACAAAAGATCGTACTTCTTCGAAGGTATCCATCTCATCTGAAGAAACCTATTAAGAAACAATGAATATCTAAATTGCCAGGATTATGTTGCTTGGATCTCAATAGTAAAAAGAACAACACAGACTCGAGAGTAAAAAATTTAACAAGTAACAATACTTCGTAAAATTTACTCGGTGGAAAAGAGGAGCTTTGTTTGTCTAACAAACTCACCAAGGAGATAGAAGTACCAGAACTATATGCTCTTCCCGTACGTCCAATTCGGTGTACGTATCCGGCCACACTGTGAGGCATGTCAAAGTTTATAACCTGTTAATCAGCAAGAGACAGGCATTAAGTAAATTATTTCAGTGAAAGATGCAATCTCCCAATGAAACAAAGATATAAACCAGAACAACTTAGTCTCTTTCTATAATGACATATGCAGATCGATAATTTCAAACATACACAACAGACAAAAAACATGTCAGAAAGGGATATGAGAGATGACATGCATACCGTGTATACATTTTTAAAGTCAATTCCCCTTACTACTCCGAATTCAGAATCTAATTTTAGCTTCTTGTACTTTCTAGACTTTTGTGATCCAACAATATTTTCCTTAGGTGCTTCAACCTTATCCGTTGACTGGCTGATATCTGTTGCAATTAGATAATCAAATAGGCCGGCATTGAATTCCTGATGAAAATAAGCTGATCAAAATTATGTAATAAAATGAAAAACATAGATATATAAATAAATGTGAATAAATAAATAATTATAAATCCATTTTTAAGAAAATATAGGATTTGGTTTGATGAAACATTTTATGTTTTTCAGTTTTAATTTACAAAAATGCTACATAATTTTCAATTAATTTTGTTCACGGGTTTTTATGGAGACCAAAAAGAGTATTCTACACAAAACTTTGAAAATAGGAAACATAACGACATTTTGGTAATTAAAAGTAAAAATGAAAAATAGAAAATGTTTTTCCAAACCAAATTAACCATAACTTCTCCTAATGCTTCACTAATAGGAACACACCAGAGCACTGGGTTTAGTTGAAAAACCATAGCAGCTATCATACCAAAAGAAAGATGGAAGTGGATAAAATTACATACCTCAAGAATATGTAGACGAGAGTTCTGAGGCAATTCAGCATTTAAAACAGCCGACTTGATCCCAAACTAGAAGGATGGAGAAAATTAAAAATGAGAGAGGAAGAAGTGATGAAAACAAAACCCCAGGTGCAAAACTATAAATATTTAGATTGGTGAGAGCAGTGTTGTTAAGGAAATAATTGTAACTAATAAACATGATTTTCCCGAGTTGATCAAAACTCCGCAACATTTTGAGCAGCCATATTTAAGGCAACAAAAAATTCAGATTACAGAAAATGGGCATATTGATTATTACCCGTTAAACTGATGCAGTTTGACGATCAATGCAAATTGTTAATATACAAATACGCTAACATCAATGTATGACATGTATGATATAGCATGTATGATCGGATAGATTAAATTTAATCGATGCATACAAAAAATTGCACATGCTTTCGAGAATCATCTATGCCGAAATCTCAAGCTGTTAAATATAGGTTTGTGAATGGTTTTATATCTAACAAGCCCTCTCACATAAGAACTAGTACTTGAGCTTTAAGCGTGAACACAGGCGTAGGCCCACTATACAATGTGCTAAAACTTGACTTTTATTACGAAGAATGGGCATGACCAGGATTAAATTCTTGACCACTTGGTCATATAATCTTTAATATCATGTTATTGACCTACTATCATGAGTGCATAAACTTGTTAGGTGAAAACCAATCAATGATTTTATGTCTAGCATATACCTTTTCTAAGAACAGTTTCAATCTGAAACTCGTATCTATGTTATTGGTAAATATCAGAACTTTTTTTTGGACCAACTCCAACTTCAACATAGCAAGAATGTAGAGCAACTTATCATTGGCGGGACAATAAATCTGATAAACAAATATTAAAAAAAAAATGTTAAAAGCTTATCAGCTCCACAGGAAAAAATGCTGAATCAGAAAGTGTAAATGAAAGAAGTGTATTGGAAAATAATAATATAATTGTAAAGCTCTTTTCCATCTTAAATAAACCTTTCCTTGCCAAAACATATGGTTCTTTTCCTCTTGGTCTGTAACAAGACAGATCCCAAATATAGAAAAGAAGGTGGTCTCCCTCTCCAAAGAAAGAAATGATACAATATTTTTGTGTATACAATAAAGATTTATTTTGACCACAATTAACATCAGAATATCAAGAAGACGTGTAGAAAAGTTATAGAATGTCTTCTCTTACCCAGAACTGCTGAACATTTTTAGGGATGACCTCATCCTTATGGTTTCCCACTTCAGGCAAAGTCAAAATAAAGGGATTATGTAACATCAACTTTTTTAGTTTGTCGACATCGGCACTGCAGAAGAAAACATTATATTAGAAACAATTGTGACTGGA
The DNA here is from genome assembly GCA_030408175.1 of Trifolium repens. NCBI lineage: Eukaryota > Viridiplantae > Streptophyta > Magnoliopsida > Fabales > Fabaceae > Trifolium > Trifolium repens. The sequence continues at coordinate 46,619,949 of CP125837.1, forward strand.
TGTGATTCTATGGAAGACTTAACATAATGATCGATGGTCATTCAAGCACAGCAAAACACTAAGCCTGAACAGTTTTACAGAGATAAACACTTCTTTGATAGTAATTAGTAAGGGCCCGTTTGGCCTAGCTTATTTTTGAGCTTATGCAAATGGCTTATGCAATATAAATTAGGTTTTATGCTATTTTATAAGTTCAAACTAGTGAAAATTGAATTTTTATAAGCTATTTTATCATAATCTGCCTTGAAAAACTTATAATAATGTATAAAAATTGCACAAGCTGTTTGCATAAGCTCAAAAATAAGCTAGGCCAAACAGGCCCTAAGTATATAATACAATCTTCAAAAGTGCAAGGAAGATCATTATGCCTGTTTCTGTTCATAATATCAACTATAAAGAAATGATGGGATAGAACAAGTAAAGATAAAAATTAAAAAATTGAAGAACGAGAGATGTAGCATCCACATTATATTACAACACCTTTGAGCAAAAACATAAAAATAAAATAAAAATAAAAATATATGATACGAGGGTTAAACTCCAGTAAATGACACACCTTGATGTTGCTGACATAAGAAGACACTGGCAACTTCTGGGTATGTGAGGTGTTAAAGCTTTAATGTCATTTTCATACCCATATGATAATAGAAGATCTGCCTGAAAATATTATTTTGGATATAGATCATGTCACAGGATATAAAATAATTGGAACAATGAACAGTTGTTCAACGTCTACTTGAATTGTCCAAAACTTATTAACCAAAATATCAAATTTCACTAAAAAAAATAATTTCAAAACTCGTTTATTTTTTATCAAAACTTTTGGCCTTATTTTGATCTAAAATCCATAATAAACTCTCAAATATTTTGGATAGAAAATAAAAAATCATAAGTTGCGTGAATATGAAAATTGACAACAAGATCAGATTTGCTTCATTACTATAATAATAGAGGGACTTGACTGAATCAGAAAAAACTTGAGTCATCAAAATAGCAATTAGTTCAAAGTTCAAACTGGAGATATCAAAACTATAGTTAAACCAAAATTAAAAATAAGCAACATTTAAAAAATTGAAAAGCAATAAAAAAATTTATTAAAACCAACAATAATTTGGATATCAAGTTGAGAAACTATTAGTGAAAAAAAAATATATTGCTCATAGCTCATACCAAACAAATGCTAAGAATGTAAACAAATATACTAAACAAAAAATAGTTTGAATCTAATTTCACCTCATCAAGAACTAGAGTTTCAAGGGAACCATTAATAGATGCTGCATCAAGTATTGAGTTGGACAAACACTTGGCTACGCAAGCAGGCGTGGAGATCAAAACATCAGGAGGGCCAACTAGAGCTGCTTGCTGCAAACCCAAATTTTAGACCCTTACATCAATCATCAAACCATATTCTAAAGCAAATAAAATACATAGTTTCCACACGATTCATCACATGCATATATGAACCTACTCAGGAGTGCAGGCACTTGTATAACTACAGACACCCTAGCCCCTTCCACCTTTCTATTAAATATTCATCACCTCTAAATATTAAATTTTTACACCTCTAAAATCTAATATTTACGCAGGTTTCACATACCACTTTATTCTTGTTTTACTAACTAATCTACTACAATGACCTATACAGGGAAAGAAGATGAAAATGAAGTTAGTTCTCTAAGCCATGTAACTCAACAAAGTAACAAAATAATATATGACATGTGGGGTTACTAAAAAAATCTCGTGCGCTCAAAGGAAAACGAGGGAACTAGCAATTAATTGTCGCACAAAGTTGAAAAGTATAGTTCATTTTTTGTCTCCTGTTTGTTATTCATTAGTGATAGAGTAAATACTCAAATTGATCCATCATAAAAAATACAGACGTATTTGATCACTAAGATATGCAAAATACCAATTAGGTCTTTGTGATTTTCATGTGAGTCCATTTTTAGAATATGTTTTAGAGACATTTAGTCTATGGCCTAATTTGATCTACGTTTAAGATTTTTAAGGACTAACAAGTAACCATATTAACTAATAACTACTATATCTATAATCTTCTCCTGGTAAATTTGTCTCATTCTATATTTTATATTTATTTGTATTTTGTACTCCATATAGCATTCAACATTATTGTATCCATTCACCAATTTCTAATAAAAAATGGTGTGTTCATCATGTACCCTCCCCCGGTTAATATCATAGCTCCGCGCTCCGCCCCTAAACCTATATCCTAGAAACATTTACAACAACAACAACAACAAATAATCATAGAGAGCATAACCAACCAAGTCAGTAGCAAGCATATTGCTATTCAACTGCACAACTTTCAGCTGAACTCTGCATAACTCAAGTAATGACTTCACTTCCACATATATCTGAAATCAAACATTAAAACAAAAACACGAAATATATAAAAATTGATACACAATTGAACCATTTTTATAACAAAAAATGTTGAGAATGAGAATACAAAATGAATGCACCTGTTGACAAAGTTCACGAGAAGGCACAAGAACGAAAACATTCGGAGCTAACTTCTTCCTATCAGAATTACTAGTAAACAATTTCTGAAGCAATGGAAGAAGATACGCAAGTGTTTTTCCAGAACCTGTCTTTGCTCTAGCAACAACATCTTTACCTTCCAGAATCAATGGAATCGCTACGTGTTGAATTGGAGTTGGTTTCTCGATTCCTTTCTTCAGTAAAGCACGAACGAGACGTGCGTCTAACCCTAGCTCTTCGAAATTTTGGTCTTCACTTTCTTCTTGTATGTATTCGCGTATGGTTTCTTTTGGTGCGTTTTCGTTTGTTCCTGTCACCATTACTGCTTAAGGTGTTTAGAAATGATAGGTTGTTCAGAGGTTTAGGGTTTACCGGCGAAATCTAAATGCGGCGTCGTTTTGGGTGTGGCGCTCAGAGGTATCGCCGAACAGTGAAGAAGACGAAGATGTTAAACGCTTAGTACTTGTTAACTTAGGTCAGTGTTACCTTCCTTCATTTGATTTGGCCATTTGGGCCGATAATTTTTTTTTTAAGGGAATTGCTATTTGTGCCGAGGATTTCTTTTCCCACCCCCCGGTTTGCTTTTTCACCACCTATGCTGCCCTTTATGCCCCTGGAAAAAAAGTTCTGCTTACACGTGCAGAACTTTTGCTTAATTTAAACCCCCCAAACTTTTTTTTTAGTGTAAAATTTACACTAAAAAAAAGTTCTGCTTACGTAAACCGAACTTTTCAAAAAGTTCTGCTCGCATAAACCGAACTTTTGAGGGGTAAAATTGGATTTTAGGGGGGTGAAAAAGAGTTACAGGGGGTGGGAAGAGAAATCCTCATTTGTGCCCCCGCCCTTCTCTTGGGGCCTTTATCTTTTCAATTTTATCTTCTCGCAGGTAAAGTAGAAGAAGTTTTCTTTCCCCACCCCCTGTCTCTTTTAAACCCCCCTAAAATCCAAATTTACCCTTGAAATTTCAAAAATTTTGAACACAAAAGCTCGGTAAATGCGAACCGAGATTCCTAAATTCTCGGTTTACAAAACCCGAGCGCTATGAAGATCCTAAAGCTCGGTAAACGAAACCCGAAGTTCATGGTTATATAGCACCAGAACTGTCTTTCCCTCTTCATTTGTTCATCTTCTCAAACACACTAACAAAAGTTCCACACGTTTTTGTTGCGCGATTCCGTCCATTGGAGGCTTGAAATCAAGATTGGAACCTTGGCTAACTGTCTCTACACGCATTGAAGCTCAAAAACAAGGTAAATTTCAATCTCTACCGTTTTGTTTACGCACACCTACTTTCTAGCTTACTAGGTTTCTGACACATGATCGCTCGGTTTTGGTTTACCGAATATTTTTGAAAAACTTCGGTAAACACGTACCGAATTTGTCTGTGTTTGAAATTTCCTGCATAAGTCACTGCACTGGCAGGGTTATGGTTTGTATTGGCATAGTTATGGTTTGCAATAGCTTAGAAATGAAGTTAGCTTATAACTCAACATGTTTTGTTTTAATTTGCTGCATTTATTTAGTAATTATGGTTTGCATTGGCTTATGACCGAACATGACTTAACATGATTATGATAAGTGTAAATGGATAATTGTTGATAAGGTAATACTTATTATTGATTTGTTGTGTTATTTTGTAGTTATGGCCGACGAATCTAAACCTCCGGACGAGTGTAGAGCCATTGTAGTCAAAGCTCCGGCAATAAATATTGATGTATCTTCTCATTTTGTGACGGATGAAGCTTTCGAAACAAAAGAGATGTTGCTTAAGTGGGCGCGCGACAGAGCAACCCCTTTACAATTTACAATTGTAGTTTTGAGATCCGACAACGGTACCGTTAAGAGAAAGCCGTTTTTTGTGTTGGGTTGTGAAAGGGGCGGTGTATACAAACCGATGGGGAAGATGTTAAAAAAAGATGGGTTGGGATCGACGAAATGTGGTTGTCCGTTTCGCATCTGAGGCTACTTTCATGCAACTACAAGGCAATGGCATGTTAGTGTTACGAATGGCACACACAACCATGATCTTCACAAAGCGCTACAAGGTCATCTAATTGCGGGGCGTTTGAAACCAGACGAGAAGGAGTTACTAGAAGAATTGACAAGGAATTTGGTTGCGCCTAAGAATATTATTTCCGCGATGAAAGAGGGGGATCCGGATAATGTCACGGATGCCAAGCAAATTTACAATGCCCGGTGGAGATTAAAACAAAGAAGTAGGGCTACAATGAATGAAATGCAACACTTGATGAAGTGCCTTGACAACAACAACTACTTTTTTAAGGCTCGAACCAATGGTGAGTTCGAATTTGTGCACGATATCTTCTTTGCACATCCTAAATCCGTTTGTTTGTTCAACACCTTTCCAACCGTTTTGTTGATGGATTCAACTTATAAAACAAACATATACGGTATGCCATTGTTCGAAATTGTTGGCAAAACCTCATGTGAAGAAACATATAGCGTGGGGTTTGCGTTTATGAGTAGCGAAAAAGAAGAAAACTTCACATGGGTGTTGCAACAATGTATGGCTCTTTTGAGGAGTAAAGAGGTGAAACCGAAGGTTGTGGTAACTGACAGGGATGCTGCATTGATGAATGTCGTTGCCACGGTTTTTCCGGAGTCGGCCCATTTAGTTTGTTATTTTCATGTGAATAAAAATCTGACTCAGATGATGAAGCCACATTGCAAGATCAAAGATGGTGAAAATGTTACGGCAAAACAAGTGTGGGCTCAAATTGAGAAGGCTTTTGATGAAATATTGTTCTCGCGTGACGAAGATGACTATGTTGAATCTCTTTTAGAGTTTAGGAAACTATGTCATAGGTTTCCACGGTTCCTCAGATATGTTGAAGAAACTATTTTGGATACCGATAAGGAGAGGTGTGTAAGTGCTTGGACAGACAAAGTTATGCATCTCGGCAATAATACTACCAACAGAGTCGAAGGTGCGCATTGTAGGTTGAAGGGTTATTTGACGGACGGTCGTGGTGATTTGGCCAAGGGTTGGGTAGCGATCAACAAAATGTTGATTCTTCAGTTCAGTGAAATTCAAGCAACCTTTGGTAGGAATATGTCAGTTTTAGAACACACCTTCAAGGATCATTATCTCTATCCGTTGTTGGTTTATAAAATATCGAGAAATGCCTTGAATCACATTTGTGGAGAAGAACTAAGAGCTGATGAGTGTGGTATGGATAGCAAGAAGTGCGGTTGTTTGATGCGGAGGATTTATGGATTGTCATGTGCCTGTGTCATTGCTCGGAAAATGAAAAACAGGTTACCTATCCGACTGGATGAGGTGAATGCACATTGGAAGAAGTTATGTTTCCTTGTTGATGAAGGCGGTGAATCCGAAGACGATGATTATTCTTGCTTGGCTGAGTGGCAAGCAATACAGATACATTTTAATTTAATTAATTGACTTGCTAAAATATAATTTATGTTGTTAAATTTATGTTACATTGACATTTAATTGTTTATCCTTTGTAGAAACGCCTAAAAAGAGTTGATGTTAGTATGAAGGGTGCAATAAGAGATCAACTTCGTGAAATTGTATTTCCTGAGACGACGTCGTTGAAAGCTCCAAAGGAGAATGTGGTTCCAAAGGGTGGAAAAAAGAAGAAGGTTGTTAAGGGTTCGGCTCGCGTCACTAGAACCAAGAATCAATCCACGAGTCGAGAACCGTCCGGTTGGGAGCATGTCAATATCCGGGAACACAAGCTTCGCAAAACAAACCATCATCTTCAAAATCAGAGCCCAAGGTGAGGAAACCTTCCCCTACTCGTATCATACCACGAATTGGAGAGATGCCGAAGTTCATGCATCCATATATTGATGATATAGTTGATGTGGTCGGTGATGGTTTTTGTGGATATCGGTGCATGACTTTGGATTATAGTGGTAATGAGGACGATTTTGAGCTGATCAAATTCCACATGCTTAAGGAGTTGAATTTGCATAAGGAAACATATATGAAAGTTTATGCCACTGAGAGGCGTTTTAACTACATCAGAGATGCTTTGTATCCTCCTAAGCGTAAGATACTTTCGGGTCATGTTGCACTCATGGAGAAGTGGTTGACATTCCCGGATATGGGACACATTCTTGATACTCACTACAACAAGGTGGTTGTTGAGTTGACAGAACCTGGTGAACGAATTTCCGAGACCAATTTCCCCTTACGTGGTAAGCCACCGTCAAACCCCGAAAAAAATCTTGTTTGCCTCGGATTGGTTCCTGGCCATTTCTACCTAGTGAAGTTAAAGGAAGGTTGTCCATTACCACCAACTTGTCTTGAATGGAAAAATCACCGGTCCGAAGAGGCTGCTGAGTGGGAGTATCCTTTCATGGATCGATAAAGCACATATGTGGAGCTTGTTGCATATGAAAAGCGTGAAGAAGAAAATTCTCACAAGAATTGGATCGAGCAAGAACGAACCTTACATTTTCTAATTATGTTATGTTTACAACAATTGTAATGGACTTGTTTCTAATTATGTTTTGGTGGCATGATCATTATTTTGGAGGTATTGTATTTTGAAACTAACTTGTAATTTGAATGTCCGGATGTATTTTGGTTGTATGATTATGATTTTGGTGGTATGTAAGATTAACCTAACTTGTAATTCAAATCATCGGATATGCTTTGGTTATATGATAATTAGTGTTGGTTAGTTTAGTTTTTTATGTTTTCATTTTAAAGTGCTTGAAATCATTTAGAATTGTTGGATTAGCTGGTTGAAAACAGGTTTTCAAACTCATGTATGAAATGAGTTGGTATGACTATAATGTCATGGTGTTCTGGTTTCTACAAAACACAGTTCGGTAAACGCGTTTACCGAACTTTGAGTTTACAGGACCAGAACATACTGGTTCATCCTGCACCAACTCAGAATGAGTTCAAAATTCATGAACTCATAATTCCTGAGTTCAAACCTGCTAAATACTTTCCAGAAACAGTTTCTTAACATTTTAAACTAAATGCAACAAAAGCGCACATATATTTTCAAACTAACAAACATAATAATATAATTACGCATTTATATTACAAAACCATGTTCACGAAATCACCATAACATCATGAAGCGCTAATCCAACCACAAGTCACATGTTTAAGTTACAAAACTACGCACTCAATACCAAAAGATAAAATACTAGGTCAAGTTACATAATACACGTTCAAAGTTAACAAAATATGCGCTCTAACAAAATAAGCCTAATGAACCCACACAAAGTCTACTGAGTCGGTCTGAATCGACCTCTAGCTCCCGGTTGTCGGCGCCTGATACGTGTATACAGGAATGCTGGCTCAACAAAGCCTAGGAGCTGGTTCAGGGTAGCATGCACCGCCGTTCCCTCTGGCGCCTCACCATCAGCAAGTGACCTCTGCATCTCTCTTCTCACGTTCTGGCAAATCTCACATTTATCCGCCAAATCGTTTCGAGTCTGCTCTTCAATCAACACCTCTAAATTAGGTGGTATGGGTGGTTGCTGCTCCGCAATAACCGGTCGCATAACAAGATGCGACACTCTGTAGAACCATGCAATATATCCCGGTTCACAGTCCCATGGGTTTGTCACGACTCGCCCCCGCATGTCTTCATCGATCATCCGCATTTCCAATTCCTCCAACCACACCCGGTCAATCAAAGCATGTCCCATGCCAGGTGTAGCAGACACTGCTGGGTCTCTCGGAATGCCTTGTACATGTCTGAATTGACGAAGCACCCGTTCTGGCAAGTGTTTACCAACACTTTTCCACTCCTTAACCAGCCAGAAAAAAAAACACTCATTAATCAACGGTCGAACCCCACGATGGCTATCGTACAGGGTGAAAACAACATCCGACAACTGAAGGTTATCCAAACTGAGTCTATAAGTCGGTGGATCCTTGTGACCTTGTCCAGTGCAATACTTGGCACATCGTGGCATGGTCTGTTAGACTACTTGGCTACCACTTAGAAGGGGGGGTTGAATAAGTGGCCCCTTTTAAACAATGTCGATTTTAAAAACAAATGGTTTAAAAGGTATGCGCGGAAGCACCACCGGATCGGTAGTCTCTTTGCACCCGATTGATCACTGAAAAAGTAGTATAGCCTTGAACGTAAAATGATAAAGAACTAGAAATGATCGTGTGCAAAATATTTGAGATAAACAATCCAATTAACACAGCCCAAACAAGTTACACAATTATAGAACTAATCCAAACACAATCAAGATATATATATCAATTGAATTTTTGTGCACACGTACGAACACAAAAATTCACTCGAATCGAAAATTAAAGCAATTGCGTAAAGTAAAAGATTAGGAGAGAAAGACACAAGAGATTGATTAGGGAGTTCCTCGGCTTTCGTGTCGTCCTCGCGGTCGGCCGGGTACGTCTCCCCCCAAATAACCAAACGGGTTATTTGAGCGTATATCGATTAAAAACGAATGAACTATAGTGCACAATTTACAAAAGACTCCAATAACCCTATATCGAATCTAATGTAAACAATGCGTAATAACCTCAACAAGTAATGAAGCTTCTCCCTCTGATTCCAACGATCCTAACCGTGCGCAAATCTTCGCACCGATCGTCCAGCTGAGTACCTCGCTTCTTCGTTGTTGATCCTTCAAGATATCGCACAATCTTGAATCCCTAAGAAAAACCCAAACCTTCTTCACAAATCAACTCGATCACGTCTCTGATTCACCGCAAGCCGTATCGAACGTTATCGACCAAATGTACAACTTTTATCCGAATGATCCCATACTCACTCTTCAATGAATTGCAATTTGATGGAAGATGATGATCTTGTGAAGAATAACCCTTTGATCCAAATTTTTCAACCAATTTGAATCCCAAAGAGTTTATCAAAGCTATTTCACTTTCTCACAGGTTTCTCTCTTTCTTACAATAACAAAGCACATTGCTATTTATAGAGAAAATAGAATTGAGCAAATTTAGGCAAAACTTAACATACATGTATCGATACAAATGATGGTTTGTATCGATACAAACCCTTTTACCATCGTTCAAATATGAAAATTTGACCTATGTATCGATACAAACACGTATGTGTATCGATACATACATCAGTTTCTTGAAATCTTGACTGATATGTATCGAAGCATGCAAGCATGATTCGATACATCATGCACTCTCTGGTTTTCTGAGAGATATAGGTGTGTATCGATACATGCAAGCATGATTCGATACACAGGTGACTCTCTGCCTCTGAGAGACCACTGTTGTATCGATACAAGTGATATATGTATCGATACAAATTGCACAAAATCAGTCTGAAGTAATTTCAGGACATTTGTATCGATACACATGTTTATGTATCGATACATAATACCTAAAAATCAGTTTTCCAAAGTTTAAAAATAGTTTTTCGCTGTCAAGTCATTTGTAATGTTGCCAAAATATGTTCTACTCTATTTTCATGTGTTTTGACAATTATTAAAACATGAGGATGAACTGGTGCACTTACATTCTCTCCCTTTTTGATAATTGTCAAAACTTTGCATAAGCTAACTAAGCCTATACCTAATATGCAATAAAATAGCAATATGTATACAGACGCAATTACACCAAGGCTAACAATAAGCACGCTCCCCCTGAGTTGATGCCATAATGCGTTTTGATATTGTTGATAATATTCAAGAATTCTTAGCTATTCATCCTTAGCTTGTGCAATCCAAATCTCTCCCCCTTTGACAATATCAAAAAGAAGAAGAGAGCTCATTAGAAGTATCAAGTTCAAACAATTTCAACCATAGTCATATTGTGCACTTACATTTGTCGAAATGCACTATATGATGAAAGTTCCTAATCAAAATAATTACATACAAAGATATTCCAAAATATATCAATGACGAATACCAAATATCATGACAAACATGGAATGTAGAATAACAAACCAAAACCAACGCATGAATATCGTAACACATCGACATTTTAATCAAGTAACATATCCAAATATGGGACGAAATAAACAAAGCAATGCAACAAATGCATAAACATAACATGATTATCCATACAAACAAAATTAATCATATGAAAATATATGTCTATGTATGCACACAAAGTCACATATAAGAACAAAACAAACATATACGAACCAAATATGAACTTAATATGGCAATTGTAATGATTTTTCTCAAATCCCCATTTTAAACATATGAGTCTCAAAAACTTATAAATATTTTTGAGCAAAATTCTTGGAAATGGAGGATTAGACAACTATCAAAGCAAATATCATACTAAGGTGAAAGTTGTATGTATATGAACCAATGTACAAATGTTGTAAGACCCGTAATTCCACTGTACCTTTTGCGTGAATAAAATAAGTAATGACTAAGAAATTTAGGGTTTTTGTTAAGTGGTTTTGTGAGTATTGTCGCCATAACGGCTGTTTGCTGAAATGGAGCCTGTTTTGTGCTCGTGCGCTGGAAAGGCACAGACTTTTGGGTCGTAGTCTTCTTTTGAGTATAAGAGGGTTTATGTGTAGTCAGAATAACGAGTTTTGGATTATTCTGGTTTTTGGAAAAACGAGTAGGAATTTTACCCGCTGATGTAAAATTTTACGGCTTCTGAATTCCGTAGAAATTTAGATGGAGGTTTTATATATCTGCGCGAGTTAGGATATGTCCTGAGAATCATTTTCGAGGGTGAGGAAGAAAATTACAGTCGAGGAAAAAGATTTAGCGATAATATTTGGAAATGGTTTACGACGGACGTTTATTTGGTAGATTTTATATTTTTGCGATTTCCGTCCGTTAGCGAGGCGCGGCTCGTCTGTGAGGCGTGAGTTTCTCATGAGAAAGAAATATCTAAAGTGGATAGACTTGAAATGATCCAATGGCTAGGATTAAGTCTTACAACCTTTTTACTATTTGATCTAATGGCCATGAGCAAGCAAGACTTATGACTTAAGGAGACTTTTGGTCTTTGAGGAGACATAGAAAAATCACAATTCATTCACTCATTTTCCTTCTCTTGGCCGTGAACCACATATTTCTTTCCCTTCATCACCAAAATTCAATCCTTCACCATTTGTCTTGATCATAAGCTTGTTGGAAAGCTTGGAGTTGTGAGATTCTTCTTCTAAGGTAACTAGAACTTCTTCCCTTCTTCATAGCTTGCCAAACTCTTAGAGATTCATGAGATTTTTGGTTTATGTTCTTGAGAGAAATTTGTGAGAAATTGTTCATGATTGATTCTTATTGCTTAGAAGTTGTTTATAAGTGATTATCTAACATGTTTAGGCTTAGTAGTGATGCTTACCATGGTTAGATGTGATTCTCATGAGATTTTTCTTAGCAAGGGTTTTGAGAAAAAAAAATGTATTGATCAAGAACATGAACTTTTAGTTAGTGATTTATGTCATGAATGTTGTTTACAAGCTTTTAAGTAAAATGGATGTGTGATAAGTGGTTTGGTTTTGAAAAATAGGAAAATTATTTTTTTGGTGTGTTCATGAGAAATTTAGGAAAACTCTTATGACTTGTGATTGTGTTTTGGAAATGTTTTGATTGTTCAATTAAATGATTTTGTGAGCCAAATGATTTATGCTATGGTTTTGAAATAGAAAAAAAATGGGAACTAGCCTTGTTTTTGGAATTTGGCCGTGGCATATTATGTATATGTCCATGAGATTTCTAAATTTTAAGCCCTAATTGGGAAGGCATGATCATGGTTTTCTTTGGAATAATTTAGAGGTTTTGTTTGGAAAGAAAACTAGTAGCTTGTGGCTTGATTGAACAAGTGAAATTTTTTGCAAAGTCTTGTAGAAAATTGGCATTTTTGATTCAAATGAAATTGGTGTGAGTGCTTGATCAATTTGAGAAAACTAGTGATGATTGGAGTGTTTTAAACTATGTTTGTTTTGTGAAAAACAATATTTTGGTTTGATTCCAATTCTGGTCGAAAATCTTGAAGGACATTTAGGTCATTTTAAAATTGTTTTGTGACCTGGAAACTTAAACATTTGATCCGTCATTTCGAGACGATGATTTCGGCGTATGGCTCGTCTCGATCGGATAAAGAATGAGCGAGTTATGGCCATTTTATTTGAAAGGAAAAACTTGTAACTTGTGGCGCAAGTAAACTTTTATTTTTGTGAAAATTTTCAAAGAGTTTTTGGGTTGTTTTCAAATGGTTTTAGTATGTGAAAATTGATTGCCTTGGAGTTAGGAATCAAAGTGTTTCTTAGTTTGTTTTGAAACGAAAATATTTCCGCGTAGTGAGAAATAGTGCAATTAACTTCGTGAATTTTTAATCACTATGGGGAGGACTCGAAATCACTATCCGAGAGTGCTAGAAAGTACCTTAGACCCCTCTAGAGCTTTGAGAACAAGTTTCGTTTCGATAGGATACGTTGGGAGTATTTTATTGATTGTACGCTGCTTATATTTTAGGAAGCGCGAGTTGTAGAATTATGCGAGAAAAGTTAACGGAAGCTTACTGAGGTAAGGGCTCCACTTTATTTCCGTCTTTTCAACTGGTTATGACATGCTTGGATTTCTGCTGTAATGCTTTGCTGTGTGTTTGGCATGTCTGGTTGATGTATTCTCGTGATGAGAACGTGTTTATAATACATGCGTTGAATTACATATGATTGAGAATATATGTATGTTGTGTGATTGTCTTACATATGATTTTGCGAAATATATGTGTTGACATGTGGTCGTGATTACATATGTGTATGTATGTGAATTGTTGCATGAGCATGTATGGAACGTGTATGTCAGATGGAGACTACACGGGTGGTTGTCTGTGTGACTTCACCAGGGACAGTGTCTGTGTGACTGCCCTATATATGCTGAAATATAAAATATGCTCATGCATTTCATAGTTGCGTGTACGGGTGTTAGAGTCTGTGTGGCTTCACCTAAGCACCGGGTGTTAGAGTCTGTGTGGCTTCACCTAATCCTGCGGGATTTTATTGAGTTGGTGTTAGAGTCTGTGTGGCTTCACCTTGGTGTTATAGTCTGTGTGGCTTCACCTGCCCTACGGGGTTTAGTAGGGGTTGGACCTACGACTCTCTGCGGAGAGGTTAAATTCCGGAATTCATGCATGTGGCAGCCAGTGATTGGTGTCACGATCATGTAGAGTCTGCATTGGTAGGCTATGTGTGCATTATATATATAAGCCCGTTGGTGGGAATTGCTGTTGTGTTAAAGAGCTTTCTCTTGTGTATGTGGAATTATTGTTATGTGTACAATCTTTCGCACCGGTTATATATATATATACTTTTATTTTGTGGTGACCCTTTCTTTCATTTGCGGGCTCATCCCACCCAGATGATGGGTTAGGTCGTGGTGACGACGGTGGCTGTTCCAGGCCCCAGTGAGTTGTTGGAGCTTTAGCTTAGTTAGACTATGCGCCGGTGTGGGTTGTACACCGTGCTTTTTGGGTTAGGCATAGGATTCTAACTTGTTTTGTTGTAAGTATTTGAATACTTAGACTTGGATTGTAATTATTCAGGAATACACTTTGCTTGTCGAAGCACCTTATGGTAATGAGTTCTTTTGCATATTTGAATGTCGGCTCATTGAAAAATATTCTATGCGCACTCTGAGTGTTAGTTGAAAAAAAAAAATATACTGCCTTTTCAGGCCTTTGAAAAACGGGTTGTTACAATTGGTATCAGAGCACGGCTTTAAATCTTCAAAGGGAAAGTGTACACTTGAGTCGTTAGTCCAGAGTCGGTTAGAACATAGCTAGAGTTGTGTTAGTTCTAGCGGTTGTTTTTATTGTGTTGTGGGTTATGTGGTTGGTTGTTTTGAGTCTAGCATGAGAGATGCTTAGACACTGGTTTGTGTCTTACTGAAGTAATGCAGGGAGTGATGCTTCAGTAAGTGGAATTGTGAAACCCCGAGCCTTGGTCGAATTTAGTTGACGAGTGTCTCTGAATTCCTTAGACAGAGTGGTCCGAGGAGGATGAACTTGAGGCGAACGAGAACCACAAAGGATTCTTGGAAGAAATTCGATGAACTTGAATTGGCATGGGTCGTTGTCACCCGGAGGTGTTGAGTACGGACGTGTGGACGTCGACTGATAAAGGATTGCAAGTAAGGATCAGATTGGGATACCTTTTGAAGAAGGTGCTGGATATCCTTTCTGGTGAGTTCGGACGAGACTGGATGAAGTCATTCAGTTGTCAAGAGGATGCAACCACTGTAGATATGGTGGAACATGCAGAGATGTCAGTTGGATTTAATTACAATGATTGGATAATAATTGAGGCAACTTGAATTGGAATTAAAGGACGTTGTACGTCCAGAGTGAGGAAACCTGGTGGTGTTATACGGCATTTATGCGAACGATGGGTACCATAAGTGTTTAATTCAAGTGTGTGAGATAATTAGATTCGAAACTAAGATTAGTAAGGATGAATCTTGTGATGATTGAAGGTAGGAGACCAAGTATCACGTTGATAAGTGACAATCTATACATAGTTCGGGAGATAGTAAGTATAGATGTCGGTGTGAGATACAACGATAGGTAATCGATTGTTAAATAAAGATGGATGTGGAGAGATATTTAGGTAAAGAACGAGGAGTTCAACCTTTGAAAGTGAGTTGCATATCACTGATAAGTGATAATAGAGGTGTTTAATATGGAAATGTCCAGATAATTGTAGCAGTGTAAGCTAGAATTGTTAACTATTGGCAAGTAAACCATAAGAGGAAGTAAACTGGTTTAGCAGTTTGAGGGTATTAGTCAAGAGTTGAGTAGAGATCCTGTGTGAATGCGCATTTAAGTTAACCATTTCGATCGACCTAGAGGGTTGAAGAACTAAGTAGCAGCTTAAATTTATGATACCATATGAGTTGAGGTAGGCAAGTTTTAAATAATTCAAGTTATGGACGATAATTGTTGGAGATTTTCTAAGAATGTCGTGGTTGAGTAGAAAAGGAGTTCGTTAGTAAGAATACTAAGACAATGAAAGTCGATAGTTGGAAGGACTTTTATTGTGTATTAGGATTAAATGGATGGTACGACGAGTTTTTAGAGTTCTTGAAGATTAGATTCAAGAGTTTGATTTGGACATCGAACTTACTAAGAATAAAATCATAGCAAAGTGTTGTGCGTTGGTAGCTGTCTTGATAGGCCAAGCATTAAGATTTGAGATAAGTGTTTCATGGCTTGATGTATGAGTAAGGTATGTCGATTTGAAAGTAAATTATAGTGACATGACGATGGTAAGACTAGAGATAGTTATGCATAGAGAAATACTTAATAGGAACTTGAGGAATTAATTTATTGGGGCGTTCGATTATGAAGAGTACAATTGATGATCGTTAGTAAAAGTTAGAAGTGAATAAGAAAACGATGAGTGACTAGATGTAAGAGCAAGATTAGCTGGAACTTGAGATCTGGAAATTGATTCCCCGGAGGGAACAGACTTTATAACTTTAGAATAGTCACGATGATGAAGGACCAATCGAATGGAGAAGAGTGTGCTTGATTGGAAACAAGTTGATGTTGAACGAGCGTATTTGGATTGCGTGTGGGAAATTAAAGATGTTGTTTGGAACCAATAAGTTATGTGTCATGGTGGTCTGGGAACCAACTTTAGGTTGTTGTTGAACTGAAAAATTGCAAATTAGTAGATCGATGAGATTAGTCGCAGAGGATGTTAGCCATTGGAAAGCCGTGTTGAGAATGAGTAAGAGAGAAGCCCATGAGAATGTGGCTTATGTCAATGGAGGATTGGCGAATGGAAATTCCCTCCCACATAATTTGGAAAATTATGATTGTGCGTGTATAGTACGGATTCAAAAGCACCACCTGAATGGATGTCATGACGGTGCGTGTGTTGTATGTGGAAATAAGACGGATAAGAAATTGTCTAATGGCAAGTTGATGGAAGTTAGGAGAGCTTTGGTCCATTGTAGTGGTTACAATGAAGAGAGACGTGGTATGATGGAAATCGGTATTGAGTAAGTATAAGGGATTCAGATGTTGTCAACAAGGATGGTTGGACAATAGTAATGTGAGGAATACCCTAAGAGTTATTTTGAAGGTAGGTACCTCGACGAGAGTGGTGATGTCGAAGCAATTAAGAATGGTCAGAGTGACCAACTCTTTTGAGTAAAAGAAGATTTAATTGCAAGAGGAAAGGAACTCAAGAGAGAGTTCAGAATTAGAATGGAAATACGATGTGAAGAGGATATGCGCCGACGATGGTAGTCGACGGGGATAAGCGTTTTGTTTAAGACACGCAAGAGTAATCTAAGTAGTAATATGGAAAATATGTGGATGCATAAGAGATTGATTTTTGGAAATTTGAGAATTTGGATAAAGGGAGTCCAAGAGAAGTAAATGGCATAGTCTGACATGCGCCGAAAAAAAAATATTTGAGGAGTTGTAATCATCAACCGGATGTTGGGATGGTATTATTTAAGTCGTGTTTGGAAAGAGATTCGAATGTGAGCAGACGGTTCGGCATATTCATTGAGTCGCGGACTGATGGATAGTGGTAAGGTGGGAAAATCTTCTAGAAGAGAAGACAACTTGTTCGGAATGAAATAGTTTTGGTGGTAATTGCCGTGGTGGCACTGTACTACTATTGGATGATACTCTACGGATGTTCGTAAATGAAAGCATGAGAGTTTAAATGACGTGTTTGGAGCATTGTGTCTCGTTGTCAAGATTGATGTAGTAAAAGATCAAGAACATGTTGAAAACTTGAAAGGAATTGTTGGACTCTTGTGCCTCGGAGGACCTTGAGCACAAGTGAAATGAAGTATCACTTAAGTTGGGTAAAGATGGTCTAAACCACCATCAGGATTGTCGACTGTCTATTGACAAATTGAGGGACTGGCCGTCCTTAATTTATTGTTGATGGTAGACGGGAATCGTGTTGATTGGAATTGACTAGTTTTTGCTAGCTTTGGTGGTGCGCAGAAAGTTTCGGTGTTTCTTTTTGGAGGGTAGCCAGTCACTGCTGCGCGTGAACCTAGTGGTTTAGGCTATGTCGCGGAGGCAAAAGAAGTGACTTTGGAAATTTTGTGTGTGGACCCTAGGAAATTTGAGGAACTCGAGGTTGTGAACCTCTATTGTGAGGTTAATTTTTGAGTGGTGAACTCGTTGAGAGTTGCGGTTGGTGCACGGTTGTGCCAGTGTGTTGGTGAGAGTATCTGTGTGACTTCACCCGGTGTTAGCGTCTGTGTGGCTGCACCTAATCCTGAGGGAATTTGTTGTGTTGGCGATGGTAATGACTGGTTGAGTCGTTATCCTTAACTTTAGTTTCGAGGACGAAACTTCTTTTTGGAGGGTAGTAATGTAAGACCCGTAATTCCACTGTACCTTTTGCGTGAATAAAATAAGTAATGACTAAGAAATTTAGGGTTTTTGTTAAGTGGTTTTGTGAGTATTGTCGCCATAACGGCTGTTTGCTGAAATGGAGCCTGTTTTGTGCTCGTGCGCTGGAAAGGCACAGACTTTTGGGTCGTAGTCTTCTTTTGAGTATAAGAGGGTTTATGTGTAGTCAGAATAACGAGTTTTGGATTATTCTGGTTTTTGGAAAAACGAGTAGGAATTTTACCCGCTGATGTAAAATTTTACGGCTTCTGAATTCCGTAGAAATTTAGATGGAGGTTTTATATATCTGCGCGAGTTAGGATATGTCCCGAGAATCATTTTCGAGGGTGAGGAAGAAAATTACAGTCGAGGAAAAAGATTTAGCGATAATATTTGGAAACGGTTTACGACGGACGTTTATTTGGTAGATTTTATATTTTTGCGATTTCCGTCCGTTAGCGAGGCGCGGCTCGTCTGTGAGGCGTGAGTTTCTCATGAGAAAGAAATATCTAAAGTGGATAGACTTGAAATGATCCAATGGCTAGGATTAAGTCTTACAACCTTTTTACTATTTGATCTAATGGCCATGAGCAAGCAAGACTTATGACTTAAGGAGACTTTTGGTCTTTGAGGAGACATAGAAAAATCACAATTCATTCACTCATTTTCCTTCTCTTGGCCGTGAACCACATATTTCTTTCCCTTCATCACCAAAATTCAATCCTTCACCATTTGTCTTGATCATAAGCTTGTTGGAAAGCTTGGAGTTGTGAGATTCTTCTTCTAAGGTAACTAGAACTTCTTCCCTTCTTCATAGCTTGCCAAACTCTTAGAGATTCATGAGATTTTTGGTTTATGTTCTTGAGAGAAATTTGTGAGAAATTGTTCATGATTGATTCTTATTGCTTAGAAGTTGTTTATAAGTGATTATCTAACATGTTTAGGCTTAGTAGTGATGCTTACCATGGTTAGATGTGATTCTCATGAGATTTTTCTTAGCAAGGGTTTTGAGAAAAAAAAATGTATTGATCAAGAACATGAACTTTTAGTTAGTGATTTATGTCATGAATGTTGTTTACAAGCTTTTAAGTAAAATGGATGTGTGATAAGTGGTTTGGTTTTGAAAAATAGGAAAATTATTTTTTTGGTGTGTTCATGAGAAATTTAGGAAAACTCTTATGACTTGTGATTGTGTTTTGGAAATGTTTTGATTGTTCAATTAAATGATTTTGTGAGCCAAATGATTTATGCTATGGTTTTGAAATAGAAAAAAAATGGGAACTAGCCTTGTTTTTGGAATTTGGCCGTGGCATATTATGTATATGTCCATGAGATTTCTAAATTTTAAGCCCTAATTGGGAAGGCATGATCATGGTTTTCTTTGGAATAATTTAGAGGTTTTGTTTGGAAAGAAAACTAGTAGCTTGTGGCTTGATTGAACAAGTGAAATTTTTTGCAAAGTCTTGTAGAAAATTGGCATTTTTGATTCAAATGAAATTGGTGTGAGTGCTTGATCAATTTGAGAAAACTAGTGATGATTGGAGTGTTTTAAACTATGTTTGTTTTGTGAAAAACAATATTTTGGTTTGATTCCAATTCTGGTCGAAAATCTTGAAGGACATTTAGGTCATTTTAAAATTGTTTTGTGACCTGGAAACTTAAACATTTGATCCGTCTTTTCGAGACGATGATTTCGGCGTATGGCTCGTCTCGATCGGATAAAGAATGAGCGAGTTATGGCCATTTTATTTGAAAGGAAAAACTTGTAACTTGTGGCGCAAGTAAACTTTTATTTTTGTGAAAATTTTCAAAGAGTTTTTGGGTTGTTTTCAAATGGTTTTAGTATGTGAAAATTGATTGCCTTGGAGTTAGGAATCAAAGTGTTTCTTAGTTTGTTTTGAAACGAAAATATTTCCGCGTAGCGAGAAATAGTGCAATTAACTTCGTGAATTTTTAATCACTATGGGGAGGACTCGAAATCACTATCCGAGAGTGCTAGAAAGTACCTTAGACCCCTCTAGAGCTTTGAGAACAAGTTTCGTTTCGATAGGATACGTTGGGAGTATTTTATTGATTGTACGCTGCTTATATTTTAGGAAGCGCGAGTTGTAGAATTATGCGAGAAAAGTTAACGGAAGCTTACTGAGGTAAGGGCTCCACTTTATTTCCGTCTTTTCAACTGGTTATGACATGCTTGGATTTCTGCTGTAATGCTTTGCTGTGTGTTTGGCATGTCTGGTTGATGTATTCTCGTGATGAGAACGTGTTTATAATACATGCGTTGAATTACATATGATTGAGAATATATGTATGTTGTGTGATTGTCTTACATATGATTTTGCGAAATATATGTGTTGACATGTGGTCGTGATTACATATGTGTATGTATGTGAATTGTTGCATGAGCATGTATGGAACGTGTATGTCAGATGGAGACTACACGGGTGGTTGTCTGTGTGACTTCACCAGGGACAGTGTCTGTGTGACTGCCCTATATATGCTGAAATATAAAATATGCTCATGCATTTCATAGTTGCGTGTACGGGTGTTAGAGTCTGTGTGGCTTCACCTAAGCACCGGGTGTTAGAGTCTGTGTGGCTTCACCTAATCCTGCGGGATTTTATTGAGTTGGTGTTAGAGTCTGTGTGGCTTCACCTTGGTGTTATAGTCTGTGTGGCTTCACCTGCCCTACGGGGTTTAGTAGGGGTTGGACCTACGACTCTCTGCGGAGAGGTTAAATTCCGGAATTCATGCATGTGGCAGCCAGTGATTGGTGTCACGATCATGTAGAGTCTGCATTGGTAGGCTATGTGTGCATTATATATATAAGCCCGTTGGTGGGAATTGCTGTTGTGTTAAAGAGCTTTCTCTTGTGTATGTGGAATTATTGTTATGTGTACAATCTTTCGCACCGGTTATATATATATATATACTTTTATTTTGTGGTGACCATTTCTTTCATTTGCGGGCTCATCCCACCCAGATGATGGGTTAGGTCGTGGTGACGACGGTGGCTGTTCCAGGCCCCAGTGAGTTGTTGGAGCTTTAGCTTAGTTAGACTATGCGCCGGTGTGGGTTGTACACCGTGCTTTTTGGGTTAGGCATAGGATTCTAACTTGTTTTGTTGTAAGTATTTGAATACTTAGACTTGGATTGTAATTATTCAGGAATACACTTTGCTTGTCGAAGCACCTTATGGTAATGAGTTCTTTTGCATATTTGAATGCCGGCTCATTGAAAAATATTCTATGCGCACTCTGAGTGTTAGTTGAAAAAAAAAAAAAAATATACTGCCTTTTCAGGCCTTTGAAAAACGGGTTGTTACAAATGCTAAGTAAAAACAAATATAAAGGTAAAGGTAGAGAATATAATTTTCCCTTGAGTGTTAGGTGGAGGAAGTGGTCAATTTCCACACCATTGTAAGTGTTGAGTTGAAGCTTTTCTCATCGCTTTCCTTGTTCATAAGTCTTGAACTCCATTGTTGTCGGTGTCTTTTGTCAATGGTTTCAAGACGTTTTCCTACATACTTAGACATTTGAAATAGGTCCCCAACTCATGTTGGGTCCTAGTTGGTTAGTAGCACCATTATTGCTTAACTTAGGTAACCATTGCAATTTGCCTTTTGGTACCAAGATTTTTCGAGCATGGCATTTTGCAATAGTATGACCCTTGTCACAACAATAATGACAAACGATATGTGAGTCACTCTTCTTTTGATCCATTTTGAAATGTTTAGAATTTTTGTTTTTGACTTTCAAAGTGTTTTGAAAATGTTTTGGATCAACTTGATGAGAGACTCTAGGTTTTGATGAATTTTCCACTTTGTCCTTGAGAGTCTTAATATTTTTTGACAAAGTGATACAATTATCACAACCAACTATATTACTATTATCATGACTTGCACTTGAGCTTTCTAATAATGGTACCTTGAAAGCTTTCAACTCTTCTTCTGTTTTGGAAACTTTCTTTTCAAGAGCTTTGTTAACTTTTATAATTTCTTTTAATCGTTTGAAAGCTTTCCTAGTTTCACTACATAGGTCCTCAAATGCACTTTGCAAATCATGATATTCTAACGAAGTATATGAGCTTGAGGGATTTTGGTTTACCTTTTTGGGAGCTTTATCCTTCTTTTTGTGATGATGAGTTGTGAAGCATACATTAGCCACTTCGCTTTCATCACTTGAACTAGAGCTTGATGATGAATGAGATGAAGAGCTACTACTCTCCCATGTAACATAAGCTTTCTTTCCTTTCCT
This sequence comes from Trifolium repens, assembly GCA_030408175.1. Classification (NCBI taxonomy): domain Eukaryota; kingdom Viridiplantae; phylum Streptophyta; class Magnoliopsida; order Fabales; family Fabaceae; genus Trifolium; species Trifolium repens. Next base: position 46,642,014 of record CP125837.1, read on the forward strand.
CCTCCTTTTGTTTGAAGATGACTCCTTCTCTTTTCTCTTGAGATTAGGACAATCCGGCTTGTAGTGACCAACTTGGCCGCACTCATAGCATATCCCTTTCTTGGAGTACCTAGCATCTTCATTCTTCCGGCGGTAACCACTATCTTTCCGAAACTTCTTAAGATTGTCATCGGAATGTCTTATCCCATTCTTTCTCACATATCTATTATAGCGTCGAACGAAGAGCCTCATTTCCTCATCATCGGAATCGTCTTCGCTTGAGCTACTCTCCACTTGCTCAACCTTTTTGGACTTGGATTTGGAGGCCTTTAGAGCAATGGACCTCTTATCCTTTTCTTTTTCCTTTTCGTTGTGTTTCTCCTTTTTCTCACCTTTCTCATGCTTTTCCAACAAATTAAGCACTTGTTCATGTTCCGTTAGCTTACCGAATAAGGTTGTGAGACTCAAAGTTGTAAGATCATTCGCTTCTTTGATTGCGGTGACCTTTGGTTGCCATGACCTATTAAGACATCTCAAAATCTTATTAGTAGCATCTTGATTAGTGATTGGTTTACCTAGACCATGTAACTTGTTGGTAATTTTTACAAACCTTTGTTGCATATCCGCAATGGTTTCACCATCTTGCATATGAAACAATTCGAACTCTTGTGTTAAAGTGTTTATTTTGGATATTTTGACTTCATTAGTACCCTCAAAGTGAGTAACTAATGTATCCCACATTTCTTTGGCCGTTGAACAATGCGACACATGATAAAATTGTTCAATCCCAAGGGATGAAATAAGTATGTTTTGTGCCTTTGCATCGTAATTGACCTTTTTCTTATCATCATCTGTCCATTGTGCCATAGGCTTATTGGTGACAATGCCATTAGGATCGGTGTTTGTCGGAACAAACGGACCGTTCTCAATAGCATTCCACACTTCACCATCAAAAGAATTGATGTGTATGCGCATACTACTTTTCCAATAATCAAAATGATCTCCATTGAATATAGGTGCCCGATTATAAGCCCCTTTAGGTGCAAAAGCCATGTTTTCTAATAATTGGCACAATCCACCGAATTTTGTGAACAAAATTGAACCGGGATCGTGATACCACTTGTTAGACTACTTGGCTACCACTTAGAAGGGGGGGTTGAATAAGTGGCCCCTTTTAAACAATGTCGATTTTAAAAACAAATGGTTTAAAAGGTACGCGCGGAAGCACCACCGGATCGGTAGTCTCTTTGCACTCGATTGATCACTGAAAAAGTAGTATAGCCTTGAACGTAAAATGATAAAGAACTAGAAATGATCGTGTGCAAAATATTTGAGTTAAACAATCCAATTAACACAGCCCAAACAAGTTACACAATTATAGAACTAATCCAAACACAATCAAGATATATATATCAATTGAATTTTTGTGCACACGTACGAACACAAAAATTCACTCGAATCGAAAATTAAAGCAATTGCGTAAAGTAAAAGATTAGGAGAGAAAGACACAAGAGATTGATTAGGGAGTTCCCCGGCTTTCGTGTCGTCCTCGCGGTCGGCCGGGTACGTCTCCCCCCAAATAACCAAACGGGTTATTTGAGCGTATATCGATTAAAAACGAATGAACTATAGTGCACAATTTACAAAAGACTCCAATAACCCTATATCGAATCTAATGTAAACAATGCGTAATAACCTCAACAAGTAATGAAGCTTCTCCCTCTGATTCCAACGATCCTAACCGTGCGCAAATCCTCGCACCGATCGTCCAGCTGAGTACCTCGCTTCTTCGTTGTTGATCCTTCAAGATATCGCACAATCTTGAATCCCTAAGAAAAACCCAAACCTTCTTCACAAATCAACTCGATCACGTCTCTGATTCACCGCAAGCCGTATCGAACGTTATCGACCAAATGTACAACTTTTATCCGAATGATCACATACTCACTCTTCAATGAATTGCAATTTGATGGAAGATGATGATCTTGTGAAGAATAACCCTTTGATCCAAATTTTTCAACCAATTTGAATCCCAAAGAGTTTATCAAAGCTATTTCACTTTCTCACAGGTTTCTCTCTTTCTTACAATAACAAAGCACATTGCTATTTATAGAGAAAATAGAATTGAGCAAATTTAGGCAAAACTTAACATACATGTATCGATACAAATGATGGTTTGTATCGATACAAACCCTTTGACCAGCGTTCAAATATGAAAATTTGACCTATGTATCGATACAAACACGTATGTGTATCGATACATACATCAGTTTCTTGAAATCTTGACTGATATGTATCGAAGCATGCAAGCATGATTCGATACATCATGCACTCTCTGGTTTTCTGAGAGATATAGGTGTGTATCGATACATACAAGCATGATTCGATACACAGGTGACTCTCTGCCTCTGAGAGACCACTGTTGTATCGATACAAGTGATATATGTATCGATACAAATTGCACAAAATCAGTCTGTAGTAATTTCAGGACATTTGTATCGATACACATGTTTATGTATCAATACATAATACCTAAAAATCAGTTTTTCAAAGTTTAAAAATAGTTTTTCGCTGTCAAGTCATTTGTAATGTTGCCAAAATATGTTCTACTCTATTTTCATGTGTTTTGACAATTATTAAAACATGAGGATGAACTGGTGCACTTACATGGTCTCGTTCCAGTTTTCTGCGTAGCTCCACACTCCGATAGTCGGGAAATGCTTAATTATCCATCCCTGAAAATATATAAATTTAAAATTAAATATACGTGTAAACATAAATCGCAAACTAGCTAAAAATAGATACGGTGTATAATTATAACATGAATGATCTAAAAATCAATTTACGCATTTTAATTTTAATTTGTTTTTTACCTGGACTAAGGATAAGTATCCAGTCATCTGACCTGTCTTTGCATCAGATACATCGTCCATATACTCTTGCATATAAGCAAGTGCTGCAGCACCCCAATTCCATTCATGGGTGGTTGTCAGATCTTGAAAGAACTGAAGGTAAGAAGCATCGACGTACCAAGCACTTTTGTTGGACAATATTGTGCAGGAAACCAAGAACAAACAGAAAGCCCTGACACACATCTCCCTAATTGGCGTCATCTCCTCTAACGAATCTTCGTCATCCTCCATTTTCTGACATTTCTCCAAGAACTCCACATATACATGCTGCAGGCAGTTAAACCTCAGGTATATCCCACTCGTCTTACCAAATTCATATTCAACACTTTCCTTTGCCATACCCAAGTAGGTACTAACCATATCAACCGCCTCACTCCTCCTCATCTTTTGATGGTTCAGAAACTTCCCTTTAATCGGTAGATGCACTAGGCATTGCACATCGTCCAATGTGATGGCAAGCTCTCCTACGGGAAGGTGGAAAGAACTGGTTTCTGGATGCCATCTTTCAGCAAATGCAGTTAGGAGTCCATGATTCAGCTTACCGAAGTTGGTATGGCACAGCGGCTCCAATCCAGTTGCCTTCAACGTATCCCAAAACCACAACTTGTCCTGCCCCGGTTTTGGGACATTTACAATTTTTTTTCGTTGGCGATGGAACGCATAGCTTCCTTTAAAAGCTGTAAAATACAAACATAAATTGTGTTAGTCATTTTGAGTTTAAAATTAAAATACGGACAATAAATTTACCTAAATAAATAACCTAATAATTTCTAATAATTTAGATTTATACCAAGTAATTGGGCCCTGCATTCCAAATCAAAATTGCCCTATGCTTGTGGTAAAGCGATAATAGGGACAAATCAGTCGGTCCTCCTCCGTAGACACCATCTTGCGCTTGTGGTTCATGTGGTTAAATTTCTTCTTGTGCCTCAGGTGGTTCTTGCTCGGGCTCAGGTTGTTGTTGTTCTGGCTCAGGTGGTTGTTGGGCTGCCTGTTCCGGTTGTTCTAGCTCCAACCAATCTGCATTCTCATCTAGGTACTGATTCGGGTCATAAACATCGCCATTCACAGGTTCATCAACCTGTGATCGGCGTGTGCGGGAAACTGACCCACCTGTTTCAGCATGTTGGACTTTCTTGCGACGAGTTCTTTTTGGCGCAGGAGGAATTTCTCTACGAGCAGAACCATGCGTCCTGCTATCCCTACCATGTCGGCCTCTACCAATACTTTCGTCCATACCTAAACAAACAAAATAAATTCATAATCCATAAGCTAATACAATTGGTTTCAATCGTAATCGAACATAATTCGTAACTACTGTGAAGCAAATTATTGCATAAACTTACATTATATCTCTAATCGATTCAAAATTAACAATTTAACCAAAAACTAAACCTATTGAAAATTAACATTACAACTAACCTACATTCATCATAACAACCAGTAATCAACAACATAAACAACAGAATTTCGAATATAAACATTCAACCTAACAAGCATTCATCCCTAACCAAATCAAAATTGAAAATTTTACCAAAAACCTAAATATAATCAAAATTCACATTGAAACTAACATGCATTCATCCTAAGAACCACTAATCAACTATTTAAACTACATAATCTACAATTTTTCGCAAATCAGAGATGATGATTGAGATGAAGATTGAGATGAAGAAATAAAAAATTAATTTGCACTGAGATGAAGTAAGAGGAAGACAGATTAGGAACTAAAATCAAAATTAACTTACTTGATGGAGTAGGAGTTGATGAAATTTGTCGATTCCGACCTCAAAACGAGTTGATGATGAACACTGGTGAAGATTTATCCCCTAGGGTTCTTTTGTTTTAAACGCAGAATGTTGAAATGGGAGGAGGGAGTTACGTTATGTTTCTATATACATCCACTTCGGTACACCTTTACCGAAGTTTTTAAAAGGTTCGGTACGCGTTCACCGAATCAATTTGCATTATAGGAGGGAGTTTCGTTATGTTTCTATATACATCCACTTCGGTACACCTTTACCGAAGTTTTTACGCGTTCACCGAATTAATTTGCATTATACGGGTGTAAATGGTGTGTAAATGAACAAAAACTTCGGTATGCATTTACCGAAGTTATTTTTTAGGGGTAAAAAGGGAAACTCAGGGGGTGAAAAAGAGTTACGGGGGTGGGGAAAGAAAACTTCAAAGTAGAAAGTGTGTAAAAACACAAAACTTGAAGAAAGAAACAAATATAAATAAAGTTCGTGTTGTGAAAACTAGATACTTGATTATTCTTTAAGTGATATTTAAGTACTAATAAATTATATAAATTACTAATTTAGTTATGATGCTGAAAATATTTAATTAAATTTAGGATATGAGAAGAGTAGAGAAGTTGGATAATGTATTCTTATCATTCATGGAAGGTGTATTTTTTTTTATTTTTTATTTTTTGAATGAAAACATAAATTTTATTAGAATAAGTCTTTGAATACAAGGGGTACAATGTTAGGGTGGGTGTCCTCCATCCAAACATAATTGGGCACAGTATGGGCCAAAAGAGCCAAACCGTGGGCCACACTATTGGCCTTTCTACTTATCTGCGAAAAGGTAACATGTCGAAAGAAGACCCTGTTGGTTTGGATGCCCCTGATGTAGTTACCAAAATACGATCTAGGGTTGGTAAAAACCTCATTCACCCCGTCGGCCACCATAGAACTATCAACTTCGAAATCAACTTCATTAAACCAGCATTTTGTGGCCAAAATCGTGGTGTAGTAGAGAGCGCAAGCTTCAGCCGTGGTTGGATCGTTGAACCCAGGAACACGCCAGGTAGCAGAAGCAAGGATCTCGCCAGACTCATCGCGAAAAATAGCTCCTAAGCCTCACCATCCATCAATCGACGGGTTAGCATCACTATTGGCTTTGATAACTCCGGTACTAGGTTTTCTCCACTTTGTATTCTGATTATTCCTGTGGTTGCGGATATTGTTGTTTCTAGTGCGCTGTTGGTTGTTGTTAGGGTTGTAGTGCTCTTGTTTGTTCATTCGTTGATAATCTCGAACACTAGAGTATGCATGATCAATAATAGCTTTATCGTCCATATCATAGTCTACAAACACAAGCTTGTTTCGAGCCCACCAGAGACCATATATGATAGCTGTTACGAGACAGAGATCCTCTTCTTTGAGGTTGGATATGCAGTAGAAAAGCCAATCTAGGAAATTGGAATGATTGGGGGTAAAATTGATTCCCAAATTAGACCCAAACCAAACATGAGCAGCTCTGTCACAGTCCATAAAAAGGTGGGATATGGTTTCTTCCTTTTGCAAACATCTGGGGCATAAGATAGAACATTGGACCCCTCTGTGGCTAAGAGCACTTCTGACAGGAAGAACATTGTTGGCAACTCTCCAAAGTAAGGCTTTGTGTCTGGGGAGAGTATGTAAGGACCAGATTCTTTTCCAGATTTTGTTGTAACTGTTGGGATTAGCATAATTGCACTTTCTACTATCTTGCCACTGTTTTAGGATGTTGTAGCCTGTCTTAACAGAGTAGCATCCATCTTTGGTGTAAGGCCACATTAGTTTGTCTTCTGTGGGGTTTTGGAGTAGGGGCAGTTGCTTAATTAGATCTCCCTCAGATTTCATAAAAATGCTGTCAATGAGTGGAATATTCCAAGAAATAGGGGTTTGGGAGGTCATTAACTCACTGACAAGGGATATAGAATGGTTAGCTTTAGGGGTAAGAATTTTACAGCCGTTTTGCTGGGGAAGCCAATTATCCTGCCAAATCTGAACCTTGTTGCCATTTCCTACATTTCAACAGCTTCCTTTTTTAAGGAATTTGATAGCATGATGTATGCTTCTCCATGTGAAGCTAGGTCTGTAGCCAGCTTGAGCCTGTAAAATATCATGACTGGGGTAGTACTTAGCTTTTAGACATAAGTTTAGGAGAGAATTGGGATTCACATGCAGCCTTCACCCTTGTTTAGCTAGCATGGCAATATTAAAGAGATGCATGTCTCTGAAACCAAGCCCACCACTGAATTTTGGTTTGAAAATATCCTCCTTAGCCTTCTAGTGTATTTTGTGATTACTCTCCTTGCTGCCCCACCAAAAATTGCAGATAGCACTTTCCATCTGAGAGCAAATGCCTTTTGGGATGAGAAAACAACTCATCATGTAGGTAGGAATAGCTTGTATGACAGCACTGATAAGGACACTCCTACCAGCAAAGGATAAAATCCTCTCCTCATGGAAGGTGTATTTTACATTGAACCAAAGTGGCTTTTTATACTAGTAAAGCCATGAATAAATATAAATTAGATTTACTATTCTAAGTTGACAAAGATAAATAATAATCCACATAAAAATAAGTGGCTTTCAAACAGTCGCTACACTTTTTTTTTTCTTTTTTTTTTCACTTGTCCTTTTTTTTGGTTAGCTTATAGCTTTTCCTATATTTTTTAACATTGTTCTTTTTTCATACCAAAGCTACTAAATTAATTCATAAAAATCCAAAACAATAATCAACGAAAGCATCATTTTAATTAAATTAGTGCTTAAACATAGAAGAGCTTAATTGGTTAACACATTGGAGCTTAATTGATAAGTGCATTCCAGTAAATCAATATTCAAAGTGCAAAACATGAAATTGAAGATACAAATAGAAGAGCTTAATCTCAAATTTAACATCTAAGATGACATTTAATAATTATAAATTAATTAATATTGCACATTACATACACCTTCCAGCAGAACCACAAAACTAGATATAATTTAAGGATGTGCAGAGAACTTGTAAACTTTATGCATATGACCAGCTGAGCAATAACAAAGGCAAAAACTAGCACATGACCGTGCCTTTTTGCATAAAACCAACCCCTGGACTGTGTCACAAAGATTAAGACAACAGAAGCCAATATCTTTTTCATCTCAAATTTAACACCAAAATTGTCCTACACAAAAAAATTTCATTATCAAATTCATGATTTGTCAGAAAATAAAGACAAACATATATAAGTGAACTTATATAAGTGAACTTCAAAGTAAAAGAAAGATCCTTATAGGATGTAACATTCTGATGCTTCTACTTATAGTTTTTCATTAATTTTTTAGCATCTTCCCTGGAGAATTAGGAAAGGTACCAGACAACTATTTCAACAATTTATTATTACCTAAAACATCTTCAATGTTGTGGATTCTTTGCAGAACTCTATTAGACTCAAATATTCTACTTGACCTTGCAATTGTTCTATTAAATCCTTCACATTGTCATCTGTGGAAAGTAGAGTTGAATTGCATTGAAAGTATTACAATATGTTGAGTCTTTGGTTTTGGCTGCATTTTTGGTAAACTAAACCTTGTAGCAGGATGTGTGATCCGATGCCTCAAGCATTGCCTCAAGCATTGTATCGTCTCACGAGGAGTGTTCATGACATGTTCTATTTATGGAATGTTTGGTTTCTCTCTCATGAATCTTGCATGGCGCGTTTAATCAGATTAATTATGAGGAATATTATTTAATGCTTCAGATCCTTGTCAAGAATATTTCTGAAGAGAATCTCCTTGAAGAATATTTTTGTAGAGAATCTATTTTAATTAATGTGGAGTTATTGCTTGGGTCAAACAAATCAAGCCCATGCTATTTCTGAATCAAGGAAGATTTGGCTGAAGTATTTAAGGAATATGCAAACCCTAATTCAGACTAGTTGTTGTTCACGCCGTATTGTGTTTGTGTCTAGAATTCTAGGTTTTGCGTGTGTGTTATTTGTGAGCCTTTCTTGTGTCACCTTGATGCAAGCTTAGGACTTTGTTATTGAGTTGTATTATCTGTGTTCCTTTCCTAAGCTTTGAAGTACGGAGTTAGGACTTTTGTTGGTTGCAACACTCTAAGCCTTTAGGTACGAGTGTGTAGTTTTTAGGAGTGTGTCTCCAAAACTTTTGTGATTTGTGTTAGTGAAATCCTTGTTGTTTGTAAGGTTGTAAGGGAGTGAGATGAGATCTCTGATCTAGGAGTTCCTAGGTTGAAGAATCATTGGTAGTGCCTAGGTTATAAGTTGTAAACGGGGCGTTTGCTGAGAACTTAGAACTAGGGCTATTATAGTGATATTCCTTCCTGGATTGGTATCCCCCAGACGTAGGTTCGCCGAACTGGGTTAACAAATACTTTGTCTCCTTTATTTGTTTTCCTTTATTTGTTTTGCATTATTACGTGCTAGAACTGACACAGTGCTAGAGCATCGTGTAGAGCATCGTGCAAAGCGTGCCAGGAATTTCAATTGGCATCAGAGCAGGCACCTTGCCTGTTTCTAGGGTGAGATTCAGGACCTAAAATCTCTGGCAGCATGGAAAAGGACGGAGGATACATGAATAGACCACCTTTGCTCACTGGATCTAACAACTATGACCATTGGAAATCTAAAATGACTGCATTTCTGAGATCCATTGATAGCAAAGTTTGGAAAGCTGTGTTAACTGGATGCGATCATCCCACTCATGTCAGCAAGGAAGGTACCTCAACGGGGGTGCAGAAACCTGAAGTAGAATGGACTCCAGAAGAGGAGACTGCAGCCCACTATAATCACAAGGCTATCTATGCCTTGTTTAATGGAGTAGACACTAGTGTTTTCAAACTCATCAAAAATTGTGTGTCAGCCAAAGAAGCGTGGGAAATATTGAAAACATGCTTTGAAGGAACTACCAAAGTGAAACAGTCAAAGATTCAACATCTAACATCCAAGTTTGAAGGCCTGAGAATGAAAGATGATGAGAGCATTCAGGACTTTCACATGACCCTCCTAGATATTGCAAACTCTTTTGAAGCCCTGGGAGAAAAGATATCTGATGAGAAACTGTCAAGAAAACTTCTTAGATCTCTCCCCAAAAGATTTGATATGAAGGTAACAGCAATTGAGGAAGCGCATGACATTTCCACCATGAAGATGGATGAGCTGGTTGGATCTCTCCAAACCTTTGAAATTGTCTTGAATGAACGTGGTGACAAAAAGAACAAGAGCATTGCTTTTGTTTCTAACACTGATGATGGAAATGATCAAAGTGAGGATGAAGAAGAAGATAGCATAGCAGATGCCATTGCCATGCTTGGCAGACAATTCAACAAAGTGCTGAAAAAAGTTGATCGTAGGAACCGACAGAATGGGCAGAGCATCAGGTTCGACATCAACAAGCAACAGAATGGTTTGAAGAAAACCAAACCTGAAGAAAAGAGCAGTCAAAGCAAGGGTGTTCAGTGCCATGAGTGTGAAGGTTATGGACACATAAGGTCGGAATGTGGAACTTATCATAAAAGACAAAAGAAAGGACTAACTGTCTCTTGGTCAGATGAAGACACTGATGAAGAAGGTGAATCAGCAAGACATGTGACTGCCTTCACTGGAACATGTGTCACGGATTGATATTCTGATGAAGATGGGGATGTATCTTATGAGGAACTTGCTAGCACTTACAGAGAATTACTCACCAGATATGAAGAGATGTGTAGAATTCTTGAGAAGCAAAAGAAGACTATCAACAAACTTCAAGCTGAAGTAAACACACAAATTGAAAAGGCTACACAAGCAGAAGAAAAAGTTACCCAAGTCAATACTCAAATGGAAGACTTGAGAAAACGTGTGAGCCAACTGAACTCATGAACAGATCTTCTTGAAGAAATTCTGGAGAATGTACCAAGTGGTAAGGCAAAGTCAATTGGGTACAACTACTCAAATCTAAATCAGTATCAACAGGACACTGAAACCAAGTTTACAACTGCTGAAGATGTTTTTGATCCTTTCACCGGGAAGCTGATGTTGAAGCATCATGTTCAACATTCTAAAGCCTATCCAGTTCCAAAGTTTGCTCTTGATTCAAAACCTCTTGCTCACCAAAGACCCAAAAATCATAGGAGATATCACAGATTGGTGTGTCATCATTGCGGAAAACGAGGACACATTAGACCTTTTTGCTACAAGCTGTATGGGTATCCTGACCAAAAGCCTCAACCAAATGTTGTGCAGAAAGAGGAAGTTATCAAGAAGGAGTGGAAGCCTAAAGGAGAAAATGTTAGTTTAATTGCTCACACATCTCTTAGAGCATCATCAAGGGAAGATTGGTATTTTGATAGTGGATGCTCTAGACACATGACTAGTGAAGAGAAGTATCTCACAAATATAAGATCCTACAAGTCTAGTTTTGTAACTTTTGGAGACGGTGCAAAAGGAGAAATAGTAGGAATTGGGGATCTGATCAACCATGGATTGCCCAACCTGGAAAATGTGCTCTTAGTCAAAGGACTCACAGCAAATCTGATTAGCATCAGCCAGCTGTGTGATCAAGGGATGAAAGTTAACTTCACCAAATCTGAATGTTTAGTCAACAATGAAGAAGGACAACTAATTTTGAGAGGCACTAGATCTAAAGATAACTGCTATTTGTGGATATCTCAGGAAGAAGCCTTCACATCCACATGTCTTGTTACTACAGAGGATGAAGTCCAACTACGGCACCAGAAGTTAGGACATCTCAATCTGAAAGGAATGAAGAAAGCTATGTCAGCTGAAGCCATCAGAGGCCTTCCTAGACTCAAGATTATTGAAGGTAAGGTGTGTGGAGAATGCCAAATTGGAAAGCAAGTCAGAATGCCGCATCCAATGTTGGAGCATCAGACAACCTCCAAGGTTCTTGAGTTACTACACATGGATCTCATGGGACCCATGCAGGTTGAAAGCTTGGGAGGAAAGAGGTATGCTCTTGTGGTTGTAGATGATTATTCTAGATATACATGGGTGAATTTCATTAGAGAAAAATCAGATGCTTTTGATGTCTTCAAGGAATTGTGTATTCAAATTCAAAGAGAAAAAGGAAGCAATGTTGTTAGAATAAGAAGTGATCATGGTAGAGAGTTCGAGAATTCAAAATTTAATGAGTTATGTTCAACTGAAGGAATTAAGCATGAATATTCTTCTCCAATAACCCCTCAGCAAAATGGTGTAGTAGAGAGGAAGAATAGAACTATCCAAGAATCAGCTAGAGTCATGCTTCATGCCAAAAACATTCCCTATCACTTTTGGGCTGAAGCCATGAACACTGCATGCTATATACACAACAGAGTCACCCTGAGATAAGGTACAACCTCTACTCTATATGAACTATGGAAAGAAAGAAAGCCAACTGTCAAACACTTTCATATCTTTGGAAGTAAGTGCTACATTTTAGCTGATAGAGAACCAAGAAGGAAGCTTGATCCTAAAAGTGATGAGGGAATCTTCCTTGGGTACTCTACAAACAGTAGAGCTTACAGGGTCTATAACTCAAAGACTCAAGTTGTGATGGAATCTGTTAATGTTGTCGAAAAGGACTCTCCTTTGAAAGAAAATGAAGGCATAGATCAAGGTACTCCGGTTAGTGACAATGCTGAACAAGATGTTGAAGCATCCGAACAACCCAAAAATACAAAATCTGATGATGAGACTCCTGAAGAGGAAGGTGAGGCAAGTGTAGGACCTCAAGCTCAAAGTAAAGGTCCCTCTGTACGTGTTCAGAAAAATCACCCCAAAGACCTGATTATAGGGAATCCTGAACAAGGAATAACCACAAGAAGGACAAATGATGTGATTGCAAATTCTTGTTTTGTGTCTCTGTTTGAGCCAAATAATGTTAAAGAAGCTTTAGTTGATGAAGCATGGATATAATCTATGCAGGAAGAACTGAACCAATTCGAGAGAAGTGAAGTATGAGACTTAGTTCCAAGGCCAGAAAATGTGAATGTGATTGGAACCAAATGGGTGTATAAAAACAAGTCAGATGAGAATGGTACCATTACCAGAAATAAAGCAAGGCTTGTGGCACAAGGATACACCCAGATTGAAGGGCTTGACTTTGAAGAAACTTTTGCACCTGTGGCCAGACTAGAATCCATCACATTGCTTCTAGGAGTGGCTTGCATTCTCAAGTTCAAACTATATCAAATGGACGTGAAGAGTGCCTTTCTCAATGGATACCTACAGGAAGAAGTTTATGTTGAGCAACCTAAAGGATTCGTGGACCCAGAACATCCTAACTATGTCTACAAATTGAAGAAAGCCTTGTATGGTCTAAAACAGGCACCTAGGGCATGGTATGAAAGGTTGACTCAATTCTTGGAAGAGCAAGGATACAGGAAGGGTGGATCAGACAAAACCCTGTTTGTAAAGGAAGAAACAGGAAAATTTATAATAGCCCAAATCTATGTTGATGACATTGTGTTTGTTGGAATGTCGAACACGATGGTCCAGCATTTTGTCAAGCAAATGCAGTCAGAGTTTGAAATGAGCCTTGTTGGGGAATTGACTTATTTTCTTGGACTTCAGATTAAACAAATGCAGGACACTATCTTTATATCACAGAGCAAGTATGCCAGAAATATAGTCAAAAAATTTGGAATGGACAATGCTACACACAAGAGAACACCAGCACCTACTCACTTGAAACTTACCAAGGATGAAAAGGGAATAAGTGTTGATCAAAGTCTCTATAGAAGCATGATTGGTAGCCTGTTGTACTTGACTGCAAGTAGACTTGACATCACTTATGCTGTTGGAGTGTGTGCTAGATATCAGGCAGACCCTAAGGTAAGTCACTTGACTCAAGTTAAGAGAATCTTGAAGTATGTGAATGGAACCAGTGATTATGGAATAATGTACTCCCATTGTGAAGATTCTACCTTATATGGGTATTGTGATGCTGATTGGGCTGGAAGTGCAGATGATAGAAAAAGCACTTCAGGAGGATGTTTCTTCTTAGGCACTAATTTAATATCTTGGTTTAGTAAAAAGCAAAATTGTGTGGCCCTATCTACAGCTGAGGCTGAGTACATAGCTGCTGGGAGCAGTTGCTCTCAACTTGTTTGGATGAAACAAATGTTGAAGGAGTATGATGTCGAACAGGATGCTCTAACATTGTATTGTGACAACATGAGTGCCATAAACATCTCAAAGAATCCAGTTCAGCATAGCAAGACAAAACATATTGATATTCGCCATCATTATTTAAGGGATCTTGTTGAGAACAAAATAGTAACTCTGGAACATGTGGGCACAAAGGAACAAATTGCAAATATTTTCACTAAGGCACTTGATGCCGTTCAGTTTGAGAAGTTAAGGGGCAAGTTAGGAATTTGTCTCTATGAAGAATTGTAGCAATTACCGTTAGTGGTGATGTGGAGTGCAGCAGTTATTTTTATCTCTCCTCATCAAGTACTGCACGTTGATCAAGGCAATCATGGCCTTAACCACCATACAAACACACCACTATCAATGGGTGGTTATTTTTATTTCAAATCTTTCTCAAATATTTTCTTCCCTAATATACCTAGTCACTCTTTCAACTTCCCATCTCACCTCACAAACCTCTTTACGAATCCTAATCTCCCTCTGTCTCTCCAAACCTATTTTCTTCAAACCATCATCACAACAATGTCTCAATCATCTCATCAAACTTCACCAACAAACACCTCCCTTAACAAACCTTCGCCGTCGAAAACCACCACCACCACTCCAAACACTGACAATCAACCCACTGTATCTTTACCCCAACTCTCCGACGTCATCGCCAACGCCGTTCCTCTCACTATGGTTCATCCATCCTTTGCCTCCGCTCTCAACCTTTCCAAAAATACAACCACTAACCCTTCCCGATCACCTAAACCTAAATCCACAAAGAAATCCAAAACCAACACAACTAAGAAACCCAAATCTCAAAAACCCAAATCCATATACTCTTCTAACTTCAACATGCAAGAACTCTATCTTGATAACCAAGGTTCTGCGAGTGAGAATGTCACATCTGATGCTGCAACAACTACTCCAAATGTTGAAATCAAGGGTACTGAGGAAATTTCTCCAAAATCCCTAAATTGTGAAAAAGGGGAAATTGCTGTGGATGCTGAGAAAGTGAAGAATGTTGTTCCTGAGTCTCCAGGTAATAATGGTGATGATGAAGACCATGAAAAGTTGAAGGAAGCTGAAAACACTCTGAAGTCTTTGGCTAATGTTGACCCTAAGGCTAATGTCGTGCCGGATGTTCCAACATCCTTGGCACAATCTCCTCCCATACCTGCTGTTGGTGAGGATGTTGATCATATTGTTGCAGATTCACCTGTGCAACAAGAGAAAGATGTCACTACAAGAAAATGTGCACTTTGCGACATTTATATTGTGACAACTTTAACAAAACTGTCGCAATGTGATTTTTTAAAGATATTTGCAACGGTGCATACGACGGTTTCTACAACCGTCGCAGTGTTTTGTTATCTATGTGGGAAAAAATTTCATCTTAGCGCCTAAACCTTTGTTTCCAAATTTTTTTTTGAAAATTGCAACCTTTACTCAGAGAAAAGAACTTGCGTTACCAAAAACACAAAACACTTCGTTTCTTCGCCTTCGTTTCTTCCTTCACCGACCATGACCCTAACTCATCTCTTCATCTCAGATTCTTATCCCAAGCCTACTCCCTAACTCCTTTTCTTCAACAACCCTAATTCCTAAATCAATTTATTTGTTCCCTAAATTGCTAAATCCCCCTAAATCGCAAGGTTCAGGTTCGTTTTGAAGAGTTTGTTCTTCATCTAAGGTCCAGGTTCGTTTTGTATTTCACCGTTCTTCATCTAAGGTTCAGGTTCATTTTTCGTTCACTTATTAGGGGTTGATGTTAGGCTAGGTCGAAGCACTTGCTGTTTGTTCTGTTTCTGGTTTTGTTTTTGTTTTTGCGGTTCTGTGTGTTTTTCTGTTTTTTGTTCCCTGAGTTTTGATATCAATCCCTGTGTTTTTGGGTGCTAGAGTATTTTTCGCTAATTTTTTGTATCATGTAACCTCTTAGCACTTCTTGTGCTTTGTTGTGTTTTAATAAAATTTGATTTGCAGTTCAAAAAAAAGTTAGGAACTTAAAAAATATGAACAAAATTGCTTGCCATGAGAAAAACAAAGTTTTGTGTTCTGATAAATTTCAAAGCACTAATGAAACTCAACTAATATATTGAATTTAGATTAGTGATATATTGAAATTTCAAAGCACTATTCTGCAGTATTACAATTATAATATTCATAGTATAAGTGTAAAAATTGCGGTGTTTATTCTGAACCATTGTTTAGGTGCAGAAATTTATCTTATAGCTTTAATTATAAGCTTCAGATCCTAGATATATAGTTAGCTAATAGCAAAGACTGTTTCATGTTTGTTTTTTCTGTTTTGTATTTTCATGTCATATCTCATCCATAACTTAATTATAAATTTCCAATCTACCATTTGATTAATTTTTAATTTGGCCTAGTCAAATTTGAAGTTTTTCGTCATTCTTCAAATGTGTTTTATGGGAATCAACCTTATATTCTTCCACCGCAAACTAAGTGTGTTGCGGGAATGGATTCATGTGTCACTTACACATTCACTACAAATGCGGCTAGAAATTCTGAATTTGTTAATTTATGTAATTCTTCAAAATTAGATTATAGATGAATTGTGTTATTGTGTTATTGTTATTTTAGAGAATATCTGAAAAGGGGCTACTGGTAAAAAACTGTTTAAGAATTTTGATCAGGTAATTGTTTAACAATGTTCAGAGTGGTTCATAAGTTACCCATTCAATTTCATCTGTTTAATTGATCTTCACCTTGAAAATTTTAATAGATTGCCTCTTACTTAAGTGTCCTTTATTTGTTTTTATTTTTCATGTTGTACTCATTCATGCACTGATTTATTACATCTTTGTATTCTTTTAGGCCATAGGGTGCTGATAATTCAACACTTTATGGGTGTTGTGTCTTAGTTGAAGAGCTAGTGCATAAACCCTCTGGATTGATTTCTATGGTTTCAGATAAGCGGTTATCTAACCCTTCTTTGAGACGCGATTTATTAACCACACAAAGATGTTACTGCATTCTCTCAAGGCTTCCATTTTTTGAGTTGCACTTTGGTGTATTGAACAGGTAGGTATTTTATAATAATGCTGAGTTCCTTCCCACAATGAGGGGGTCATATATGAAAATATTTGCAATCTCATTGTCATTGGTTGTATTCTATTTTGGGATATTTGCAATCTTAAGCAGAAAGTGTCCAGTAAACACTTCTGATTTGGTTGTTCTTTAGTGCTTTCTGAAATCTATATATGCAAGTATTTTGCAATGTTTGTGAAATTGATTTACTAATGTGGTTGCTTACATATACTGTTTATATATGAACATTTTTCAGTTTCAGAGGGTGACAACAAATAAAATGATATCTACATTTCGTAAATCACTAAACCTTAAATCTAGATTTGGTTCTAAGTGGTGACATAGCTTTCAGCTGATTTTGTTGGGTTTGTTAGGTCTAACTCAAATTTTATTATGGTATCATACGTCTATCTTAGATCCGTTGGACCAACCCCTTGTCGGGCCTCCTGCGTCATGCACCACCTCAGCCGCGCTTCAGAGGTCCCATATTGGGTGTTAGTGATATGATATGAATAGTGGTTATAAGTGGCAGACATCTTTTACTTACAGGCCGATTTTGTAGAGGGGCCCAAATTTTAAGACTACCCAGCATAGGTCCTGAAATGAGAAAAGTGATTGACATTTAGTTGATTCAAATGATATATTGACTGTAAAATAATTTTAAATAGTACAAGCTTACTTGAAGCTGAGATTTAGTTTGTTGTGATATAAATTTGGTTATGTGCGAAGAGAATGCGCATAATAATTTGAGTGTGGTGCAAGTATTTGCTCTAAATGGTTTTACTAATTTTGGTGTCATAAAAAAGACTGAGCAAGACTTAGAAAGCAATAGAAGAAGCCATTAATACAGACACCACTCTAAGTGGTTTTACTGAAAACATGATTTTTGATATAGCCCTGTGGAACTAATTGATCTATGTTGCAATTCGAGAAGTTGTGGTATAAGGCATGTTTATTATTGTTGTTGTTTTGTTTTTTAGTAACCTAAGCAATGTCACCATGTTTGTTGACTGGGTATTTGACTGATATATGTATTATCCAAACATATGTGCATATTGTATTGTTATTTTTTTTTATTCAGAATCGTTTGCCTTCTAGCACATCACATCAGTGTATGCTATAATTTTATGGCATTTGCTTATCTTATTGTGTTGATATCTCTGTAGCATCTTCATGCAAGAAAGGCTAGAGCAGTTGTCAAGAAGTGTAGAATATTTAGATTTAGAATATGTTGAAGGGAGTAATGAGGACGACAAACTTGATGAGAATTCAAGAATTTCTCAATCAAGCCCAAGAAATTCTGTACCCAATAACATTGAGGGTGATAGTAATCATCTACAGAAACAAATGGTCAATGAGGAGCTACATACACTTAAAGGAGGGAGCAGATGATGATGATGATGATGATGATATTGTGCCTCATCCTGAAACTGATAGAAAAATTTCCAAACAAGAATCTGGCCCTACAATTGCTGAAGAGAATAATATGTATGGCGATGCTTTGGTAACAAATAAACAGTCAGAAGATAGGCACACCCAACTTCTATTTTCCCCGTCCTGCGGAATTGGCAATATGAAAGCTCCGAATCTTCATGTAGGTACATTACATTATGATTGTCCACTGCATCTTGTTAGTATCTATTTGACCTCCACATGAAATAATGGTTCTTACTGTGCCATTACCAAATGAATTTTTTCTTCTGTAATCGGATCTGAAAGTGCTAAATATTAAAACTAGTTTTATACATTTGTCTGTACTATGTGTTGTTTGATGAACTTTCTGTTTCTGTATAGGTACAAAGAATTTTCTTTGTTGCTTATGACTTTATTTGACATATCATTTCTTAATGGATTTTGTTTTATGCAAGTGGGAGGCATAAAGTAGTATTATTTTTCACTTTGTTATTTATTCTCAATGGTGCATTCTCGTACATGCCACATGTATGAGTTGATGTTGTTTAATGTAGACATCAATTAGTCGTAGCTACTATCTTTTGGAGTCTCTGATTTGTATCAGCTCAACTGTAGTTTCTCTTTTCTTTGGGTGGTAGGGTGGGGGTGGTTGCTTTCTCTAAAGAGAATCACTTATTCTTCTTTTTCTTTATATTTTTTCTCTAGTAAACTATATTTACTATCCTAAGTTCCCAACAAATTCTATTCCTTTCTTCAAGTGGTTCATCTTAAACTGAATAGTCTGCTTTATGCAGGTTCCAAATTTCACATTTCAAACATAGAAATCTTAGAAGTGATTTAGCATCTATTTCTTAGTAGTGATACATTTCAAACATACGGTATATGATTTATGCAGTTTTCAAGGATCACCTTGTGAAGATAGAAATTTTAGGAGTGATGCCGATGATACTGAGACAGAAGAGGCTTCATTCTCAGGACAAGAGGATATAACTGACCTACATGAGATTCTTGAATGGCCCAAGGTTTGTGTAATTTTATATACACCCAGTGTTGTTATGTCTGCTGATTTGTTATGATAATTTATTGCTGATGTTATTATTGCTGATATTATTTTACCGACTCACAGGCAAATAATTGTGGACCATTACAAATTATTAGTGAGTATTATCGTTTTAGTTGCCCGACAAGAGGATCAACACTTATCTTTCATCCTTTGGAGCACCTTCATCCCTTGGAATATCACGGGCTAGATGAGAATGCTCTTTATCTCTCTGGTTCGACTGTTGATTTGAAATCCTGTAATACGAGTGTGGAATTAGCCGAGGTATGCTGGAATAATTTTTTTATTGAATTAAATTACTTCTATTATTATTTTAGTCTTCTAGGCTGTCATGTTTGATTGTCATGGTAAACAAGCACTTCATTTTTGTCTGTTCAACTCAGGCATATAACTCGCTTCTGGTCGCAAAGGAGGCAACTGCGTTATCTATATGGGCTGTAGCGTGCTTATGTGTGGTACCTTAAGACTAGAACATGTGAGTTCTGTTTTGGCCAATTATTTTATGAATTCCATTTTCCTTACCATATGTTATTATTATTATCATGCATGCCTCATGGTAATACCTGTTGAACTCCTGGGTTTTAGATAACGAAAGGAGTGAAAGAAGTAATAGATAAACTAAATAACTCTATCATAATATCAATATAAGATATTTCATATATTCTTACACACTTACTCAAGGTAAGCTTACTAAGCTTTAATCTTTTTGTACATATGCCCTTGAAATAGAAAAGCAAGCAAATACCAAACAAGTCTCAAAACTACAACTAAATTTCATGAACAACCAGAAAACAAAGCAACTAAACTTCATGAACAACCAGAAAACCAAAGCACAACAATACTGTAGATTTAGAGCTATTATGTGCCCTTAGTAAGAAGCCAATATATGTTATGCCTTGCATGTGCAACTAGTAGTTTAAGACTGTATAAATATTGTAGATTTTACTCTTATATAGCTATTAATAGTTGTATTGTAGATTATACTCTTATATAGCTGTTAATTGTTGTATAGGATAATTAACATCATAATTAGAATTGCATGCAAAGTTTAAGCAAATTATATGAAGGGTTTGTCTTACCAATTGCATCAACAGTGGTTTTCCCATTGGTGTCATTGCCTTTTCAACAAAAACAAGTTTGTTTGTTGTACTGCTTCCTGCAAGTCAGGCATTCTAATTTATAAGTGTTTTTTGCACTGTTTGTGCGTTTGTGCATAGATGACACTTATTTTCTAATAACAATTTGCTGAATTAAAAAAACCTAATATTATATACTTTTGTTTTTTCAGGTACCTGAATGAGACAAGTCAAGAGATGGTAGGCGTTTTGAGTATAGAGCTAACACTAACTAAAGGATCATCAAGCAACATACCATAGGGAATATTTAGATATTTTTGTGAACTTATTTTGACGCAATGCTTATGTTTAGGAGCAACTCTATTAATATTTATGTTTTTAAATGTTTGAACTACATTAGTTTTGTTTCTTTTTGAGTTTCAAGAACTTTAATTAACTTTTTGATGTATGGAAGTTGTCATTATTTGAATGATATTAAGTAATTTATATTTATATACTTATTCATTATAATTTTCTTACTCTTGTATGCATATTGTAATGCAAGGCTTAATTAATAAGCTATAAAAATAAATAAAACAAATATAAATAATAAACATAAAAAAACATATTTTAAATTAATACTAAAAAATCATTTGCGACGGTTTTATAACTGTTGCAATCTCTGTGGTTAAATCTCTTTTCTGAAAAAATCATTTGCGACGGTTTTATAACCGTTGCAATCTCTATGGTTAAATCTCTTTTCTGAAAAAATATTGGGACGGTTTGAAATCAAGGTTACGACGGTTTTTAAAACTGTCACAATGATCTGTTGCGACACCGAAATCATCAACGGTTGGATAATCGTCGCAGATGTGCAATTGTGACACTTTCAACCGTCGCAAACTGCAATTTTAACCGTCGCAAAGTCCTTATTTTCTTGTAGTGTGTGTCTGGTGAGGATGTTGATGTGAACACTGACAATGCCATGTCAGTTGAAGATAATGGTGATTATGTGACTGCTGATGAAGCTGTGGATGAAGCTGTGGATAAAAACACTGACAAAGTTATGTCAAGTGAAGAAGATCTAGTGATTGTGAAGACTGTTGGTGACTCTAAGAAGAAGAGTGGCAAGACTGGTGTAGGAAAAAGGCTAAGAGAAAGAAAAGAAAAATGCCTGAAGTTGCTGCTGAAGCAACAAAGTCAATAAAGAAAAAGAAGGTTGTAGCTGAAACAACCAAGTCACCTAAGAAGAAGAAGGTAGCAGCTGAGGCTACCAAATCTCCAAAGAAGAAGATGTATGGCCCTGTCAGGAGATCTAGCAGAGTAGAGATACCTGCTAAACAAAAGAAGCAAGCCTCCAAAAGGAAGACCATTGATTTGAGTGATTCAGAGTATGATGCTGAAGAGGATGCTCCAATCATCACTACATCCTCAAAGCAAAAGACTCCAAAGAAGAGAAAAACTGTTGCTGGTACATCTGTTGAAGATGCTGAAGAGGATGCTCCAAGCATCGTGTCTGCAAAAAGGAAAGTAGCTGGGAGATCCATTCCACCAAATGTCCCTGATGTGCCAATGGACAATGTGTCATTCCATTTTAGTGCAAGTGCTGCTAAATGGAAGTTTGTTTACCATTGGAGATTGGCTCTAGAAAGAGAACTATCTGATGAAGCTCTAGAGTGCAAAGATGTGATGGACTTGATAAAGAAAGCTGGTTTAGTGCAAACTGTTAGTGGAATAGGGAAGTGCTATGAGAAACTAGTAAAGGAGTTTATTGTTAACATTGCTGAAGACTGTGATAGCCCTCTCAGCAAAGAATATCACAAGGTATTTGTCAGAGGAAAATGTGTGGAATTCTCACCTGTTGTGATAAATAGTTTTCTTGGAAGAAGGGAGGATGGCTATTCTGAATTGGAACCAACTAATAACCAAGTTTGCAAGACTATCACTGCAAACCAGGTCAAGATGTGGCCTCTAAAAGGTAAGGTTCCTTCTGTGATGTTATCTGTGAAGTATGCCATATTGAATAGAATAGGTGCAATAAATTGGGTTCCCACTACCCACTCTTCTACTATAGCAACTGGGCTGGCTAGATTTATTTATGCTATTGGAACTGGGGCTGATGCTGATTTTGGGACCCTCATATTTGATCAAATTATGCTTCATGGAAAATCTTGGGCTGTGAAACTTGCCATTGCTTTTCCATCACTTATTTGTGGCATTATCTTGAATCAACACCCTGCCATTCTACTTCCCGAGGATGAGCCATGTAAGAGGGAATCACCCATGACCCTCTCCTATAAGTTGTTTGAAGGTAAACATGTTGCTGACATAACAGTGCCTCCAAAGAAAGTAGTTCCTGCTGGGAAAGTTGCTTCATCTTCCATGAACAGAAAAACTATGATTATCTCCATGGAAGCTGCTGTTAAAGCTTTGGATGAGCAGAAGATAGAGCTTGAAAAGGTTATCTCTGCCTTGAAGCAAGAGGAAGCTGAGGAAGAGGGATTGGTTGCTGAGAATGCAGGTGTTCATGATGCTGGTGATGGTAATGTTGCTGCTGAAGGTGATGCAGGTGTGAATGGTGATGGGGAAGCTGGTGGTGACATAGAGGAGCTGGAGGTGTCTGGATCCAGCACTTCTTTTTAGTTTGTTGTATTCTTATGCTGCCCTAATTTGTGCTTGTTAAGCTGTTTCTGTTCTGTTTTGTTGATTATGGGCATAGACAATTTTATTTCTGCTGGTTTGTATTAAGGCTCTGTACTTCTTCTCTCTGTACTGCTAATTTGTCAAATTTGTGGCAAAAAGGGAGAGTAAAAATTTGGTATGTTCTGGATATGAATTGATTAGTCTACTGGTTGTTTACTGCATGCACATGCTCTGGTTATGATATGTCTGTAGTGTAGCTAGTAGTGTAGCTTGAATGGAGTATGTAGTTGTGTGGCTGTGATCTGATATATGCAGGTGTTGAGGGGGAGCTGATATGTGTTCTGCAGGGGGAGATGTTGGATACGATGCTCCAACATCCTATGCATGTGTGCAGGGGGAGTAGTTTTGTGAAATGTTGAAGCATTCTATTCCACATCCTATCAATGTTTATTTTACTGACCATTTAAGGCGAAGTAGTTGTTTTGTGTTCCGTTGTTGCATGCCTCTCTGATAATCTTAAAAAGATACATCTTATTCTTTTCTATTGTTCTCCATGAAGGAGTAGTATGGTAACTGTTTTGAAGGATAACCTCTACTGATCTTTATGCTTGTGTTTTTATGTTGAGAAAAAGAAATGTAGTTGAAGTATCTGTTTAAGTAGTATCTGTATGGTCATAATTTGTTTTAGCCAAAAATTTGCCAAAGGGGGAGTTTGTTGAGTCTTTGGTTTTGGCTGCATTTTTGGTAAACTAAACCTTGTAGCAGGATGTGTGATCCGATGCCTCAAGCATTGCCTCAAGCATTGTATCGTCTCACGAGGAGTGTTCATGACATGTTCTATTTATGGAATGTTTGGTTTCTCTCTCGTGAATCTTGCATGGCGCGTTTAATCAGATTAATTATGAGGAATATTATTTAATGCTTCAGATCCTTGTCAAGAATATTTCTCAAGAGAATCTCCTTGAAGAATATTTTTGTTGAGAATCTATTTTAATTAATGTGGAGTTATTGCTTGGGTCAAACAAATCAAGCCCATGCTATTTCTGAATCAAGGAAGATTTGGCTGAAGTATTTAAGGAATATGCAAACCCTAATTCAGACTAGTTGTTGTTCACGCCGTATTGTGTTTGTGTCTAGAATTCTAGGTTTTGCGTGTGTGTTATTTGAGCCTTTCTTGTGTCACCTTGATGCAAGCTTAGGACTTTGTTATTGAGTTGTATTATCAGTGTTCCTCTCCTAAGCTTTGAAGTACGGAGTTAGGACTTTTGTTGGTTGCAACACTCTAAGCCTTTAGGTACGAGTGTGTAGTTTTTAAGAGTGTGTCTCCAAAACTTTTGTGATTTGTGTTAGTGAAATCCTTGCTGTTTGTAAGGTTGTAAGGGAGTGAGATGGGATCTCTGATCTAGGAGTTTCTAGGTTGAAGAATCATTGGTAGTGCCTAGGTTATAAGTTGTAAACGGGGCGTTTGCTGAGAACTTAGAACTAGGGCTATTATAGTGATATTCCTTCCTGGATTGGTATCCCCCAGACGTAGGTTCGCCGAACTGGGTTAACAAATACTTTGTCTCCTTTATTTGTTTTCCTTTATTTGTTTTGCATTATTACGTGCTAGAACTGACACAGTGCTAGAGCATCGTGTAGAGCATCGTGCATAGCGTGCCAGGAATTTCACAATACCTGGAAGACACATGATGAAAACATCAAAATGAAGTGGAACCTTTATAAACAACAAAACAATGGCCATAAATTAAAATACCCCTATTTCCATGACAATATATATATATATATATATATATATATCACAATGAAGAGTAAGAGAAGTATTCACCACTTCCAAGATTTGTTAATATGTCTCCTTGTTTTGCTTCTAAACACCTATAAACAGCGGTGGAAGAGAGTGAGAGAGAGAAAACAATAGGATTATATTGGTGCTAATCTTACTTCTATTACCATGGAGTCAATATAATTATTTGGTTAAATGAAAAAATTTGAAACTGTTGGATATGCCTTGAAATCTCAAGATTGGAAGTCAGAATATTGCAGATTTTGTGGAAAAATATATTTTTGAAGAATATCTGACTTGAATTGTGTTTGTTTTTAAATTGGATATATTTAAAAACAATAGGAGATTTGGTTTTATTTTATAACGATTTGTTTTAAAATAAATAGGCATATATTTTTCTATAAATAGGGAGTGCTTTATTCATAGAAAAATTGTGAGAGCAGAGAAAGATAAGATGTAGGGAATTGGGGTTTACCACCACACAAGCTAGGGTTTTAGGATCCTAGGGGTTTGGGCAAATCATTCTTGGGATCATCTTGTGGGATCACCTTGGGTAGGCTAGGTCAAATTGAGTCTCTTGGCCACGGGAAGAGATTCGGGATTTTGGGTAGAATTAGGATTAGTTCTTTTAACTCAATTGGGAATTTCTTGTAAAGTGACTTCTTTGATCTAGTGGAACGGAGAGTTGCTCTCTCCCCCAAAGGTAGGTTCATTAACACCGAACTGAGTAAACAAATTGATTGTGTTATTTTTCTTCCGCCGTTATTGCTTTGAATTATTGCATCATCATCTTTATCCCGCTTATTATTTGGTTGCTTGTTACGCTTGTCCCACACATCAGTTTATTATTGGTGTGAGTTTATTGTCGAATTCACAACAGAAACCATGTTGACAATATCTGAATTTTGAAAGAGATGTTGTATCCATATCACAGCCCTTGGAACCAGCTCAAGTACAACCTTTTAAAAGATTCTCAAAGTTAAAATATATATAACTGAAAACAGTCAAATCATCAAGCCTTTAATCTTTTACCTTGGCAATAGTGTTGAACGCATGATTTAAATGTCATACCAATTACATAACTAAAAGCTACAAACTAAATAAAACTGAGGCCACACAAATACAAGAGCATAACAATAGAGAATTAAAAAGGCTATACAATTATTGATAAATCTCACATAACCATAACAATAGTGACAACAGTAGAGAATTAAAAAGGCTATACAATTATTGATAAATCTCACATAACTAAGAAGTAAGTCATATACCTTCAGTTGCATTAAGATAAATCTACATTAAATTTCACAAAATATTAGAAAACTACATGTATACATAACTCCCATGGAGATGAAACTTGAGTATCTTATATGTTCCTCATATTTGAGTGTTCTCAACAGAGACACTAAAGCCTATATCAAATTCTACAATGTATTCACAAGGCACACACGTCATGTATATGCTAGCTATATACATACTACCAGTATAAGATATGAAGAGAGGTGTCATACCCTAATTTTGCCCCTATGCCATTCTCATTTTTTTACATTTTTACCCTTTTGCCAACATTTTGCATTTTTTAGAAAAGTCAACCTTTGACCTAAAATGTCAACATTTGACCCAAAAAGTCAACTCTTGCATAAAAACTCATAAAAATATTTTCTTTGCATATTTTTCATGGCATAGTCATTATTTTTATTTTTCTTGGCATATTTGATATTTTTCTCTATTTTATTTGCATTTTTCATTTATTTTTAATCCTTTTATTTTTGTTACTTCTTCTCCAAGAAACCTTCATTCCTTCACCCAAACTTCAATCAAACCCAATATAATTCAAACCCATTTTTCCATCATAAAATTATCTCATCATCCATGACCCAAAAAAATATTCCATTTCTAAAATTACCAATTTTCTCACCAAAAGCTTCAAACCCGTTTTCACCATTTTCACTCAAAAAATTAAAAACTCAAAACCAAGCTCTAAATCCAAATCTAAACCATCAAACATCTTCTAATCACTTCCAGAAACACAAATCCATAAAAAAACTAGTGGAAAAAACACTTTTTAAATCGGTTCCTGGAGGCTTTTTAAATCGGTTCCTCATCCGATTTAATAACAGCCGATTTAGTAAGTTTTTTGGTTTTAAATCGGTTACGGATCCGATTTAAAAAGTTTTTTTAAATCGGGTAACCCGATTTATTTGGTGTTATTTAAATCAGATGGACCGATTTAAAAAAATTCAGAAAGTCTTTTAACCTTTTAAATCGTGATGACCCGATTTAAAATCTCCAATTTAAATCGGCCCACATGATTTACTAACATTCATTAAATCGGTTCACCCGATTGAAAAACTTAGTTTTCTTTTTTTTTAGAATTGTTTCTCCTATAATATTGTACATGATTATAAATAAACAAAACAAAATTTCATAGATAACCACTAATATGAAATATTATAGAATCAAATTCTATATCAAATCAAAAATAATTCTATTACAAAATAATCATGAAACTAAATTACAAAATTTGTAACTATCTCTTGACAAAATCAAACAATGCTAACTACCAAAACACTAGCCTAAACAAAGCTAACCAAACAGAAAGCTCTAGTACTACTAGTAAGTTTAGCACTTATAAGCCTACATAGACTTTAATTAATAGACTGGTTGCAATGCTCTAACACAAACATAGTAACCGGAAGTAAACTAGTTACCCCTCAATGCTTTAACACAACATTTCTTGGGCCGTTCCTTGATGCCCAATCTTTGCTTTCCGGTTGCAGATGTATCTTGGTAGAGCAACACATGCACCAGGACCTTTAACATTTTGAAATGTTCTTGCTTCCATCCTAGCCTGCAACGTATTAAATTTAGAAGAAAAAAAATGAGCTCGAGCTAAAAAGAGAGATAATGAAAACTATGAAGGAAGAGATTGTAAAAGAGTGAAGAGATGTGAAAGGCAATGAATAAATAACCGTGACTGTGATATGATTGTGTCAGTGATTTATTAGAATCAAACTCACTTGCGAAGGTGTAGCTGTAGCAGCATTTAATGATCTGAAACAGACAACAAAACCAGCCTAATTAATACATGTAGAAACCATTTAACACATTTAACATGAATGATAAAGACACATTTAAATTAGTGAAGACACATTTAACACAAACATGAATGATAAAGAGATCTGAAGATGAATAAAAGATTTAGTAGCAATCAAAAACGTCCGGTAGAGCTAAGAAGTCCGGATTTTGAAACAACTTGGGCAAAAAAGATACCATTTGTTTCTACCTTTGTTAAGAAGATTGGAGCCTTTCAGAATGAATGCAGCAACAATACAAGTAACAATACAAGTAACTCTCGATGCTATAAAAGAAAAACTATCAATCAATAAACAAATATCTGAACTATGTGTGCTTATTACACAGTTCCATAAGTAGTAATAGTCCCCAAAAAATCAAACACAATAGAGTACACCTTAACATATCAACTGCAAATTATGGTTACAAATAACATATCCAGCCAACTAAAATATGCAAGTTTTTCATATTAGGACAAAAACAAAATTTCAAAAGCATATAAATGTTTTGAGAAATCAAGTGCTGAGCCAAATATGGATGTTTTCAAAATTCTAGCTTAGCCACACACAAGCTAACTAAGCACAAAATAAATTTAGATAACAGTTCCCTAAGCTACCATTATCACATTCTAAATGATTCCTATAATCCTAAACTCTTGTATCAAATAAAATACAGTTTGATTACCAATTGCTCCACCCACATCTTAATCATCTCAGCTATAACTCCTATAGCTAGTCCAACAAAGCTGCAAAACATAAACGAAAATGTATCTATCTTCATGTCATTATGAGACAAATAGTCAAAATATGCAGAAAACTTAAAGCACATAATCTGCATGACTATAACTGATCACAATTGCATCATGTTGTATCATTCTACAATTTCTATCTAATGTCTCTAGAATTAAGTAGTGTAATATTCGTTCAAACTGATTGGTAGATTTTGTCAGAGCATAACATAAATATTATTAATGTATTAAACTTACTTGTAAAGTGTTTCTGGAACATTTCCTCTACAGAGATCACAAATTTGCAACAAGTTCCTGGAGTCACAAATGGGCTGAACATTAAATACAACATGCTGAAATACCATAGCACATTAATGAAAACCTGAAAGCAATCAACATAAACAACACTAGATAAACTAGAGATAAACAACTCCTAAAATTATTACTATTACAATAATCACAAAACAATTAGAAAATTTGGAAGCTACCAAGCAGCAATAGCAACAGCGACACAACAATGTTTTTCAATAAATTTAGTTTCCATGACCATCCATATTCAAAAGATTAAGATATTGTAGAATCCAAACTAGTCCAATGATAACCACTTTAAGTTTTCAATTAGCATATGGATAACTTGTCAAAAAAGAATAACAAACCAGCAATAGCAACACTGATTTTATCTAGTAATATTTGGCATATATCTTTAACCAATGTAGTAGTTTCTAATTAGCACTATATATATGGTTATTGCATCTAAACTTTAGTTTTAGCCTTTCAATACTAAGTGGTGATCTTAAGTGGTTGGTTCAACATTTTATTTGACATGGGAAAGTGTTACCTCACAAATACATCTGCAATAAAATGTCTATGTTTGAATTTGAACCATCATCAATTATATTATAATCTGAAATTAAGCTGATACAAAAATAGATTATGAACCCAACCTGTTAAGTGTTTCAATCAGCATAGAAAATAGTGGCTCCAACTCATGAACTTCCTTGTAAACTTTCTTTGCATCCTCATCCATCTTTTTTCCTTTTATAACACTTGTCTACGTTGACTTGTCGTTAGCTTCAACTCAACTCTCTTAAGTGACGCATCACCTCATTCACCTTTTGCAAGAGAACCAAACATAGCCGCATCGAGCAATTAAAGAGCAGAAGTTTGAAAAACCTTGAAGATCAAACATAGCTTTAAATAACAGCACTTTCAAACAAAAAGGAAATAACAAATTCACCACAATCAAACAATTTGATTCCATAAATCCTAATTACGATTCTTAAGCCAACAATTGCCACATAAAATAAAAATAAAATCGTTACCAGAAATCCAAGTCTCTCAATAATTCACACATTCAAAACCCTAAAACCCAAAATCTAAGAGGTACAACAAAAAAACATTTTAGACTCAGGACCTAAAAAACACTTATGAACCCAACTAGTCTGAGTTGAGCTGGGTAAACCCACCTAATCTAGTTACAATTGAATTAATCATTTTAAATATCAAGCCACCAACCAAATCTAGCTACAGAGTTGAAATTTTTACTAACTAGAATCATAAATCACTCAGTGACAATTCAAAAAACAAACCTAATTGCATATTAGAAAGTAACTCAATTGAATAATCAAAGGAAGGAGCAAGTATAACCACACACAAAAAAGAAATTAGAATCATAATCTACAGAAGAATGAGCAGATTTTGAACTAACCTTGAAAGGGGAGGACAAATTTCACCGTGGTAGCGGAATGAGTTCTCTGTAACCGATTTTGTCTGAGAGGAAGACGATGTGCGCTTCGCTGAAAGGGATAACGACTTAGGGTTTGAGAGGGAGACCGTGTTGGCTCGTTGTGAGGGATCGAGATGGTGTTCTTCGATGTGAGGGAGAAAACTAGGGTTCCAGATCTTGGAGAGGGAGGACTTGTCGTGTTTTTGTGAAAATGAGGGAAGAAAGTTGTGTTTCGCTGAGAGAAGGAAAGGAACGAGTGAAATAATATTAAACAAATTTATTTTATTTTAATTTAATTATAAAACACTTTTTAAATCAGTTTAACTGATTTATTATTAAAACAATTTTGATAATTCCCTCCGTGTCCCTCCTGTCACACATTTTAAATCAGGAGGATAACACCTGATTTAAACTCCCCGAGTTAAAAACTGTTTTTTCCACTAGTGAAAAATCATCAAAAACCATGATCTAGAGCTCTAGATCAACACCACCGTGGCTAAGTGTAGCGGGCTGGAAAATTCCATGTAATGCAATGAAGTCGCCACCGATTTTTATTTATCCCAAAGAGAGGGAAAGGAAAATATCGAAAAAAAACCTTGAGGTAGATATGGTTAAAGAACCATGACGGGTTCGGGAGTTGGTTACGCGAGGGGAAGGTGTTAGCACCCCTCGCATCCATCGTACTCGATGGGAACCATTTAAGGGTTAGAGTTTGTCTGCGTAGGTCCGGATTAAAAGCTCTAATGTTGGCTAGTTTTCTACTTCGTTTCCAATTTTTTTTAAAAAAGGTTTTTTTATTAACGAGCTTGACGGTTGTAGGAGCCCGCTCCTACGTATTCCCAAGAGTGCAATGAGAAATTCAAAGCTCACGTAGTTCTGCTAAAAAAGTTTGTGTGGTTGGTTGATTTTAACGGGTAACGTTTATTTCGCATTCCGCTGATACAACATTGCTTGTATGCTCTTAAGAGAGGCTTAAGCGTGTATGTGTCAGAGGAGTAAATAAAACGTGTATCCATTGCAGAAAAGAGTGGATTAACGGATGTTGCTTATTTCGCATTCCGCTGACACAACAGTGCTTGTATGCTCTTAAGAGAGGCTTAAGCGTGTATGTGTCAGAGGAATGGATAAAGCGTATATCCATGTTTTCTGAAAAAAGGTTTAAGTATGTTGGATTAATTTTAGCGATATGATGAGGATGATTCAGTGCCACGAGTCATACGTCAGGGGCCTAAACCATCCGGGGGTGAGAAAGTCATACGTCAGACTCCCCCTTTTTCATCGTTTAATTATTATGAAAAAGTTCAATTAAGTTTATTAGAATGAGGATGATTTGGTGCCACGAGTCATACGTCAGGGGCCCAAATCATCCGGGGGTGAGAAAGTCATACGTCAGACTCCCCCTTTTTCATTCATTGAAAATGTTTTGGTGTGGCGAATAAAGAATTAAACCAAGCAGTCCAATAATAGAAGAAATGGATGAGAGGTATAGAAGTTGAGAGATTACATTGATATAAGTGACATAATAAATATAAAGCATGACAAATGAATAAATAATGAATAAATATGCATGAATGCAATTAGGTAAATAAAGTGCGTGAATAAATATGAGACAAATAAATATGCATAAATGCAACAAGCATGAGTAGATATGATGCATAATTAAATAAAAACGCATAAACTAAAAGTAGCGTACAACGAATTAATTAAACATAACAATGCAAAATTAAATCAAAGTAAATGAGATGAGTTAGAATGAATTGGGGTGAAGCTAAAGAGCCGAGGACAAGGATAAAAATGGATGAATAAAAATAGAAATAAGCAATTAATTATAATTAAGCGCTTAAATAAATAAGCTACACATTAGAAAAGTGATTAAATAATAAGCTAAGAGAAGCAAGAGCAAGATCTGAAGTCAAACATAATTTAAGCAAAGCAAAATGGTCCAGTAAGCTAAAAAGCTTAAGCACCAAATAAGTGCTTATGAAAATAAGCTAAAAAGTGATTAAATAAGCTAAAAAGCTAAAATGAATGCTAGAAAGCAAAAATAAAAGCTCAAATGAGACAATCAGAGATCAAACATGATCTAAGCATAACAAAATGGTCCAGTAAGCTAAAAAGCTTAAGCACCAAATAAGTGCTTATGAAAATAAGCTAAAAAGTGATTAAATAAGCTAAAAAGCTAGAAAATAGACTAAAAAGCAAATATAATGCTAAAATAATGAAAGACTAAATTTAAGCATAACAAAGTGATTAAAATTGCTTAAATAAGCTATTAACCACTTAAGTACTTTTGGAAATAAGCTAAGAATCAATTAAAATTAATTTAAGCAGAGGGGGTGCAGAAAGTGAAGACTGGGTGGTGCAAAAAGCAAGTCTGAACCCAAAGGCCCAAGTCCACGCCAGAGTCAACAAAAAAAATCAAAGTCAAACAAGAGTAATCCAGTGCTACGCGTTATCATCGCTATCGTGCACCTTCAGGATCAGGCATGTCTGATCTGATCAAGATCCAATCAAACGGCTCCGTTCAAAAATCGAACGGACGGCCACGATCCCTCATCAGGGCGCGCGCGATCGTACGGCTGCGATTGAATCTGGAAACGCGAGGAAGAAGATGAAGATTTAAGACTTTTAGCTACGAAATTTCGCTACGAGTTCATCATTTAGCTACGACATTTCGTAGCAAATGATGAACATTCATAGCTTAATTTCGTGTTTTTCCAGAAATCACGTTTCCTAACCAAAATTAACAAATTAAACTTCTAATCCACTCGGTTTTTCCCACTGATCATGAATCCAAGCTTGGATTTCTCACTTGGGGTCTGACACAACGGGATCGAAACCAAACTTAAAAAAGCTTCAAATAATAAAAATGGCAAAGTGTAAACAGGCACGAATTAAAGTAAAATAATTAACTATAAAGCATTAGAATGTGTTAGTGAGTTAGAAGGTTAAATTAATTACGTTATTTAAGCTCGTTTTAGGTCCAGATCTTCTTGAACTCTTCTTGGCCACCGTGGCCTGAATCTGAGCTGAGGGAAGTGTTTTTCGTTCGTTCTTGCGTGAATTCTTGCTTCTGGAAGTTGAATGAAGATGATTGATGGTTTGTTTTTGAGTTTTGATGAAGTTTTTGAGGTTTTTGGTTTTTTGATGAAGATGGAGAAAAATGGGTATTGTTGAGTTGTGATTTTGGCAGAGTTTCTTTACTATGATTCATCCTCTATTTTGCTCTGATGTGAGGCTTTATTTATAGATGGGAATTAGGGTAAGGTGGATCATGGATTGGTGAAGAAGAAAGGGTATTTTAGAGAAATTGATTTGGGATATTTTTATGAGGTTTTTGATTATGCTTTGGTTAGCATTTTTTTGTGGTGAGGTGGAGGAGAATAGAAGCTTCTAGTGAGGTGATGATGTGGTGTCATTTTTGGATGATTTTTGTTGTTTGGATTTGGGCTAACAAAATTGTGTTTGGACCAAAAAATAATTAATTAACCATGATGCAACAATGCAATTTTGAATTTTAAATGATGCAATAATTTTAAAATGAAATGAGAATGAAATTGAATTGGATTTGAATTGAAAAATGGAGTGCATTTGATAATGAAATGAGGTTTCTTGGATTACAAGTAACAAAATGAAAAAAAGTAATTAATTAAAAGAGATAAGGGCAAAAGGGTAAATAAATCATGTCATGCAAATTATGCAAAGAAAAATGTTTTTATAAGTCTTTATGCAAAAATTGACTTTTCTAAAAAATGCAAAATAATGGCTAGATGGAAAAAAAATGTGAAAATGAAGTGGGGCAAAATTAGGGTACGACACTAAGTAGAGGGAATGGTGAGGTGGTACAATTTTGTTGTTTTTGTTAGTGATGAAAAAAAATAGAAAAATGATAAAAAGGATAAAATGATAATACCAAAAAAATAAAAAATGGGAAATGACATGTTTTTTTATCATGGGGGATGAGATGATTTTTTATGTTGGAAATGGATTGGAATTGGATTGGGTAGAATTGGAATTTGTGAAGAAATGGAGATTTTTTGGTTATGAAGTAACAAGGTAAAAATGAATTAAAATAAATGAAAAAGAAATTTAAAATAAAAGAAAATAATTCAGAGGCAAGAAAAAATGAAAATGATGATCATGCGATGGAAATTATGCAAAGAAAATAATTTTATGCGTTTTTATGCAAAAATTGACTTTTTGGGTCAAATGTTGACTTTTTGTTGACTTTTTCTTAAAAGAATGAAAAAAAGAAAATTTTTAATGTAGGGAAAAATTAGGATAGGACAAATAAGTAGTAACTATTTAAAAAATTTCTTCACAAGTAGGACTCAAATATAACTCACCCTTTTATTATAGTCACTTGTAATGTTTTTAATTGGTAAGATTAATTATTGTGTCCTTTTCTAAAGATGTCCACTACACATCTCTTATGATCCACATCTCTTATGATCCTTGACAAGTCCCATAATCAAAATCATTCAACAAGCATTTTTTTCTTTCAAAGTACTCCATTCATATATTTATCTTGTCAATTGTAAAATTCCAAGTAAGCTTATTATGACTACTCTACACAAATTTATTTACGAACTGTTTGCTTTCTTTATTAACATAATGTATTCATTAAGATCTCAACAAGAGAGACCTCACATGAATTTTTACTTATACTTAATCAAACTTTCATAAAATCTATGCAAACACTTAAACTTGTTAAAAGTAATTCTCCTTACCTTCAAGTTACCTAGTAACTCATCAAATATACTACCTATTAGGCTATAGTTATCAAAATCATAAATTCTATTTTGTTAAGCTTACAACTATCGGTTGTTCTTTGAAGAAAATAAACATTTTTTATTTATTTTATTTATTTATAGAGTAAATATGTACGTTTGCAATCCTGAATAAAAATCATTTTTGTTATACTTATTAACTTGAGAATTTCCAGTTGATGAAATTTTTTATTAAATCCTCTAAAAAAAAATTAAACTTACAATCAGAAAGAAAGTATTTTTATTGTTACTGTGAGTCTTCTGAACATTTATTCATTTATTTTGGAGACTTTAGAAGATTTGTGGTTTGTCTTTAAGTCGAAAGAAGAGATTTCTTTATCACATAATAGGGGACAAAAAGGGGGAAAGGACAGAGAAAAGAATAAAGAATAGAGAAATAGAAGCATTGACTTTTCTTCTTCTATTCCTTCTCAGGTGAAAAGAACGTGTGGTGTGTATTCTCTGGGACCATAAATGTTTGTTTTATAAGGGTTGGGAGGTGTAGGTGTGCAAGAGTCACACTACATCCTTAAATTAAAATATCTGTTTCCTAAAAGAAATCACGTTTTTGTTTTATACTTAATTGGTAGTTAAAAGAAAATATATAAGTTTGTTACAAACAATTCTTTTCTTTCTTTATAATTTTCACTCAAGATTTTGTACATATATAAATATATTCTCTTTTTTTTTCTTAAAAAAAAACTATTATTTATTTATACGCTTATTATTTATTTTCTAAAGTATAATAAATCTAAACAATTATATGGACAATAGTAATAAAATTTCAGGGTGTTACACTCATCTCCCATATGAAACATTTTTTCATGAAATACAATTCACTACTGTTGTGAATTCGTCTAAAATCACATCAATGTAAACTTTGATGTGTGGGGCAAGATTAACCAAGCAACCAAATAATATACGAAATGGAGATAATGATGCAATAATCAAAATAAAACAGCAAGAAAGAAAAGAACAAATTGTTTACACAGTTCGGTTATAACAACCTACTCTGGAGGAGAGCGTAGCTCTCCGTTCCACTATAATCAAATGAGTACCTTAACAAGAAACCTTACCAGAATTAGACCTAATTCTACCAAATTCCCGAATTTCTTCTCTTGGACAAGAGACTCAATTTGACCTAGTCTACCTAAGGTGAACCAAAGATGATTCGCCCAAACCCCTAGAATTATACCAAGAGCAAACACTTTGTTTCTCTCTAAAACTCCAGCCATTGTGGTGGCAAATTCTAATCCTAATTTCTTTCAACTTAATTTTTCTATGATTAAAACAATCTCTATTTATAGAAAAATATATGTCTTTCAAATAAAAACAAATATGTTTTAAAATAAAACAGAATCCAAATCAGATATCCTGCAAAACAAATTTTTCCACAAAATCTCCACAAATCAAATTTGGCCCAGTTGCGTTATGCGTCTCCCCCTTGCCTTTAAATTGATGGTGATGCCAACTTCCCATCAACCACCGTGTGCTACTCTCTCTATCTTGAACTTCTATTCAAGATCACCGGCGAAGTCCAAGTCTCACTTGAACCTTGACTTCTTCCACTTGCTTCCAACAACCTTTGCTAGAATCAATAAGGCTAGGTCTTTAGGCCTCACAAAAAAAGGAAAAATTTACATATGTAAAAAAGCCTCAGAAAAATAAAATAGTATTGTTTTCATGTATTATAAGCCCCAAAAAATTAAAAAGTATTTAATTACAACAAGCAAAAAGGCCTCACAAGTATGAAAAAATATATCAATTGACATGCTTAATTTAAATATTTTGTATCCCAAAAAATAATAAAGATAATATCTAAATAAAATTACAAGAAAACATGATTATTATTAATAATAAAAAGGCCTAAAAAAATTTTGTTAATAACTTTCTTTAAAGTTCGTTTAGGCCTCGATAAGTGTTGGACCGGCCCTGCCTACAAGCTTCACCACACCCTCTTCAACCCTCGGAATACCTTCCGTAATCTTGAAGGTTTGCTTGCCTTCAACTAATCTTGGAATTTTAGGTAGTTCTACAAGCTCCAACATCAAACTCTCCTTGTACCCAACTACCTACCATATCCCTACAAGTTCCCAGGTGTGATTACCTTTGTTCCCAATTGCATCCCTGAAGATCTTCAATAGGTTTTGCACTTCTTCAACCTCAATTGGAACGTACCCCACAAGGTCTTCATAGCCATACCACTTTGGTGCAACAATATACCACTCTCCTCCCTATCTCCCATTAGATAGCCAAGAGCTAGTGTTGACAGTCTTCCTCTAGTCTCACTATCGGAAGGCTCCACCTCAAACTGAGATTCCTCCACCAAAGTCATAAACCCGGTATCTTATGCTCTCCACCTAGTAACCCGCAAAACCATTCAAACTGATCTGAAACAATCCTAAAACCCCATAACTCAATCATGTCTTGAGAATCACTAGAGTCTAGAGTCTCACTCTCCCCCGGTTCCCAACTTGACACCACCAGTGCCTCTGTTTTCTCATAACTCTCATCCTCCGATGAGCCTTCCCCAACATGCACAGAACCATTATTGTCCTTCAACTCCGGAAAAACCCCCTTGAATTTATCTCTTTCCATAATGGAAACAACTCCACCTATCACCGCCCTTTGACTTAGCCTGCTTACTCATACCTCCACCCTTTCCACTTGAAACATTTAAGGCGTCCACACTGTTCTACATCTTCAAGTCTTTAAACTTAGTTAGTTCTTTGGTCCTCAAGGCCGCTTGAACTTCCTCCAAGGTAACAATGTCTTCCTTGCCATAGAGCATGATATCCTTAAAACTTTCACAAGACTTAGGTAAAACGCACAGTAGGTGTAAGGCTTTTTCTTCATCTTCTAGGTTCACATCAACGTTCTCCAAAACATCAATGATTTTGTTAAATTCTGTCAATTGCTCCGTTATGGATTTCGTCTCCACCATTCGGTAAAAGTAGAGTTGTTGCTTCATACACTGCATATGTGCCAAGGACTTGGTCATGTACAATTAATCAAGTTTGGCCCATATAGCCGCAACAGTGGTCTCCTTTGCAACTTATCTCAACACCTTGTCTCCGAGGCACGAGATAATGACACTTAAAGCTTTATCATTCATCTCGGTCTTCTCTACGGTTGAGGGACTAGTCGGCATCAGTGCTTCTCCCTTCAATGCCTCAACACACTTGTTTTGGATTAAAACCGCCCTCATCTTCACCTTCCACAACCCATAGTCGTTACTCCCGGTGTACTTCTCAATATCCCACTTCGAACCCATGGTACTTGATTTTCCATCTGAAATTCCTGGCACGCTAAGCACGATGCTCTACACGATGCTCTAACACTGTGTCCGGTCTAACGCGTAATGATTCAAAGCGTATAAAGGAAAACAAATAAAAGAGACAAGTTATTTGTTAACCCAGTTCGGCGCAAACAGCAACCTACGTCTGGGGGATACCAATCCAGGAAGGAATATCACTATAATAGCCCTAGTTCTAAGTTACCAGCAAACGCCCCGTTTACAACTTATAACCTAGGCACTACCAATGACTCTTCTACCTAGGAACTCCTAGATATGAGATCCCATCTCACTCCCTTACAACCTTACAAACATCAAGGATTTCTCTAACACAAAGACAAAACGTTTTTGGAGACACACTACTAAAACTACACACTCGTACCTAAAGGTTTAGAGTGTTAAACCACCAAAAGTCCTTACTCCGTACTTCAAAGCTTAGGAGAGGATCACAGAAATTACAACTCAAAATAGCACAATCCTAAACTTGTATCAATGAGACACAAGAAAGGCTCACAAGAAAAACACACACGCAAAACCTAATTTCTTAGACAAAAACAATACGGCGTGAACAACTACTCAATTAGGTTTAGCTCCTTCCATATATATAGCTGGTGACATGGGCTTCAGAAGATCTGATCCAAGAGAATATCCAACTCACAAAATAAAAACAAATCATATCTTAAAAGATTTGATATGTTTTGAAAATAAATCTTTTTCCAATCTTCACAATAATTTTCAAAGCAATCTTTTAAACAAAAGATATGTTTAGAAAATAAAACCTTTCTTAAAGCACAAGATATGATTCATGAGAGAGAAACGCGCATAAAGGAAAACGCGCATGCTTGGCGCACAAGTAACACTTCCAGAAACATGATATGATGCTTGAGGCAATGCTTGAGGCATCGGATCCAGCATCCTGCTACAGAGTTTATTTTACCAAAAATGCAGCCAATACCAAAGACTCAACAAACTCCCCCTTTGGCAAATTTTTGGCTAAACAAATTATGACCATACAGATACTACTTAAACAGATACTTCAACTACATATCTTTTTCTCAACATAATCACACAAGCATAAAGATTAAGTAGCAGCTATCCTTCAAAACCATTACCATACTACTCCTTCATGGAGAACAGTAGAAAAGAATAAGATGTATCTTTTTAAGATTATCAGAGAGGCATGCAACAGCATAAACACAATAACTACTTCGCCTCAAATGGTCAGGAAAATAAACTTTATAGGATGTGGAACAGAGTGCTTCAGCATTTTACACTACTACTCCCCCTGCACACATGCATGGGATGTTGGTGCATCATATCCAACATCTCCCCCTGCATAACACAAATCAGCTCCCCCTAAGCACCTGCATATATTAGATCATGCACAACTACACAGCCACACAACTACATACTCCATTCAAGCTACACTACTAGTTACACTACAAAGCACACATACCAGAACAGACATAGTTCACAGTCACAACACATATTAGAAGCACATACCAGAACCTAGAGCTGCTAACCAAACCAACAAATTAATCATAACATTTACTCCCCCTTTTGGCCACAAATTTGACAAATACACACCAGTAGAGAGAATAGACGATAACACCATAGTCCACAGAACTACTGCACTTGAAGATAACACCACGGGAT
Organism: Trifolium repens; assembly: GCA_030408175.1. Classification (NCBI taxonomy): domain Eukaryota; kingdom Viridiplantae; phylum Streptophyta; class Magnoliopsida; order Fabales; family Fabaceae; genus Trifolium; species Trifolium repens. The sequence continues at coordinate 46,682,055 of CP125837.1, forward strand.
ACATAACTCACCAGCTCCCCCTCACTACCAACATGCAGAGAAAAATATATTCTCGCACATAAGGAGCACATACAAGAATAGTAGTAACCACCATCAGAACGATCATGCATCAGTAGATAAATGCAAACATACCGATAACACACACCTGAGGTTAGGACATATGATAGCACATACCACATGTAATGGGAAGAAAGAATTTGATTTGATTCTCCTAGGATAGTGTGCAAGCATAGGTTGGAGAAAAAAATGACAGTTGCACGCTTCAAGCTCGTTAACTGCTATAACTCCTCATAGAGGCAAATTCCTAACTTGCCCCTTAGCTTCTCAAATTGCACAGCATCAAGAGCCTTAGTGAAAATATCTGCCACTTGCTCTTTTGTACCCACATGCTCCAATGTTACAATTTTATTCTCAACAAGATCTCTGATGAAATGATGGCGAATATCAATATGCTTGCTGTGCTGAACTGGATTCTTTGAGATGTTTATGGCGCTCATGTTGTCACAGTACAATGTTAGAGCATCCTGTTCAACATTGTATTCCTTCAGCATTTGCTTAATCTTTTCTAACTTCACAAACTTAGGTTCATCAGATAATTCTCTTTCCAGACCCACTCTTCTAGCAAAAACATACTTCCACTTTGCAGCACCGTCAATAAAGTGGAAAGAAACATTATCCACTAGTACATCAGGAACATTTGGGGGAATGAATCTTCCACCAATTCTCCTCTTAGCAGACACAATGTTTGGAGCATCGTCCTCAACATCTTTACCAGATGCACCACCAACAGTTTTCTTCTTCTTTGGTGTTTTTCTCTTTGAGCTTTGCTTCTTTTGTTTAGAAGGGATCTCTACTCTGCTTGATCTTCTAGTAGGTCCAACAATCTTTTTCTTCTCAGACTTTGTTGCCTCAGCTGCAACCTCAGTTTCTTTCCCTTTCCTTTCAACTATACCATTTTGTTGTGGAGTTATAGGAGAAGAATATTCATGCTTGATCCCTTCAGTAGAGCAGAATTCATTGAACTTGGATTTCTCAAATTCTCTTCCATGATCACTTCTGATTCTTACCACATTACTTCCTTTCTCCCTTTGAATCTGAGTACATAGTTCCTTGAAAACATCAAAGACATCTGACTTCTCTCTAATGAAATTCACCCATGTGTATCTAGAGTAGTCATCAACAACCACAAAAGCATACCTTTTGCCTCCCAAGCTTTCAACCTGCATGGGTCCCATGAGATCCATGTGTAGCACTTCAAGAACCTTGGAAGTTGTCTGATGCTCCAACATCGGATGCGACATTCTGGTTTGCTTCCTAATTTGACATTCTCCACACACATTCCCTTCAATAATCTTGAGTCTGGGTAGCCCCCTAATAGCTTCAGCTGTCATTGCTTTCTTCATCCCTTTCAGGTTGAGATGACCCAATTTCTGGTGCCATAGTTGGACTTCATCTTCTGTGGAAATAAGACAAGTGGATGTGTGGGCTTCTTCTTGTGACATCCACAAGTAGCAGTTGTCTTTAGATCTAGTGCCCTTCATCAGTAATTGTCCATCTTCATTATTGACAAGACATTCAGATTTGGTGAAATTTACTTTCATGCCTTGATCACATAGTTGGCTGATACTAATTAGATTAGCTGTAAGGCCTTTAACCAAGAGAACATTCTCCAAGTTAGGTAATCCATGGTTGATCAGATCCCCAATTCCTAATATTTCTCCTTTTGCACCATCTCCAAAAGTTACAAAGCTAGATTTGTAGGGTTTCACATTTATAAGATACTTCTCAACACCAGTCATGTGTCTAGAGGATCCACTATCAAAATACCAATCTTCCCTAGAAGATGCTCTAAGAGATGTGTGAGCAATTAAACTAACATTTTCTCCTTTAGGCTTCCACTCCTTCTTGATAACTTCCTCTTTCTGCACAACATTTGGTTGAGGCTTCTGATCAGGATACCCATACAGCTTGTAGCAAAAAGGTCTAATGTGTCCTCGTTTCCCACAATGATGACATACCCATCTGCGATATCTCCTCTTATTTTTGGGTCTTTGGTGAACAGGAGGTTTTGAATCAAGAGCAAACTTTGGAACAGGATAGGCTTTAGAATGTTGAACATGATGCTTCAGCATCTGCTTCCCAGTACAAGGATCAAATACATCTTCAGCTGATGTAAACTTGGTTTCAGGATTCTGTTGATACTGACTCAGACTTGAATAGTTGTACCCAACAGACCTCAACTTTCCACTTGGTACATTATCCAGAATTTCTTCAAGAAGATTTGTTCCTGAGTTCAGTTGGCTTACACGTTTTCTTAAATCATCCATTTGAACATTAACTTGGATGACTTTTTCTTCTGCTTGAGTTGCCTTTTCAACCTGTATGTTTACTTCAGCTTGAAGTTTGTTGATAGTCTTCTTTTGCTTTTCAAGAATCCTACACATCTCTTCATATCTAGTGAGTAATTCTTTGTAAGTGCTAGCAAGTTCCTCATAAGATACATCCCCATCTTCATCAGAATCCCAATCCGTGACACATGTTCCAGTAAAGGCAGCCATATGTCTTGCTGATTCACCTTGTTCATCACTGTCTTCATCTGACCAAGAAACGGTTAGCCCTTTCTTTTGTCTTTTCTGATAAGTACCACATTCTGACCTTATGTGTCCATAACCTTCACACTCATGACACTGAACACCCTTGTTTTGACTGCTCTCTTCTTCAGGCTTGTTTTTCTTGAAATTATTTGGCTGCTTGTCGATGTCGAATCTGATGCTTTGCCCATTCTGTCGATTCCTATGATCAACTCTTTTCAACACTTTGTTGAACTGTCTTCCAAGCATGGCAATAGCATCTGCTATGCTATCTCCCTCTTCATCATCACTTGTCACCTCGGTCATTGAGAACAATTTCAAAGGTTTGAAGAGATCCAACCAATTCATCCATTTTCATGGTGGAGATATCGTGTGCTTCCTCAATAGCAGTAACCTTCATATCAAATCTCTTGGGAAGAGATCTAAGGAGCTTTCTTGACAGTTTCTCATCAGATATTTTTTCTCCCAAGGCTTCAAAAGAGTTTGCAATGTCTAGGAGACTCAAGTGGAAATCTTGGATGCTCTCATCATCTTTCATTCTCAAGGCTTCAAACTTGGATGTGAGGTGTTGAATCTTTGACTGTTTCACTTTGATAGTCCCCTCATAACATGTTTGCAATATTTCCCACGCTTCCTTGGCTGACACACAATTTTTAATGAGTTTGAAAACACTAGTGTCTACTCCATTAAACAAGGCATAAATGGCCTTGTGGTTATAGTGAGCTGCAGTTTCCTCTTCTGGAGTCCATTCTACTTCAGGTTTTAGCACTCCCGTGGAAGTACCTTCCTTGCTAGCATAGGTGGGACGTTCCCATCCAGTCAACACAACTTTCCAAACTTTGCTATCAATTGATCTCAAAAATGTCGTCATCTTGGATTTCCAATGATCATAGTTGCTGGATCCATTGAGAAAAGGTGGTCTGTTCATGTACCCTCCGTCTTTTTCCATGATGCCAGAGATTTCAGGTCCTGAATCTCACCCTAAAAACAGGCAGGGTGCCTGCTCTGATGCCAATTGAAATTCCTGGCACGCTAAACACGATGCTCTACACGATGCTCTAACACTGTGTCCGGTCTAACGTGTAATGATTCAAAGCGTATAAAGGAAAACAAATAAAAGAGACAAGTTATTTGTTAACCCAGTTCGGCGCAAACAACAACCTACGTCTGGGGGATACCAATCCAGGAAGGAATATCACTATAATAGCCCTAGTTCTAAGTTACCAGCAAACGCCCCGTTTACAACTTATAACCTAGGCACTACCAATGACTCTTCTACCTAGGAACTCCTAGATATGAGATCCCATCTCACTCCCTTACAACCTTACAAACAGCAAGCATTTCTCTAACACAAAGACAAAACGTTTTTGGAGACACACTCCTAAAACTACACACTCGTACCTAAAGGCTTAGAGTGTTAAACCACCAAAAGTCCTTACTCCGTACTTCAAAGCTTAGGAGAGGATCACAGAAATTACAACTCAAAATAGCACAGTCCTAAACTTGTATCAATGAGACACAAGAAAGACTCACAAGAAAAACACACACGCAAAACCTAATTTCTTAGACAAAAACAATACGGCGTGAACAACTACTCAATTAGGTTTAGCTCCTTCCATATATATAGCTGGTGACATGGACTTCAGAAGATCTGATCCAAGAGAATATCCAACTCACAAAATAAAAACAAATCATATCTTAAAAGATTTGATATGTTTTGAAAATAAATCTTTTTCCAATCTTCACAATAATTTCCAAAGCAATCTTTTAAACAAAAGATATGTTTAGAAAATAAAACCTTTCTTAAAGCACAAGATATGATTCATGAGAGAGAAACGCGCATAAAGGAAAACGCGCATGCTTGGCGCACAAGTAACACTTCCAGAAACATGATATGATGCTTGAGGCAATGCTTGAGGCATCGGATCCAGCATCCTGCTACATAGTTTATTTTACCAAAAATGCAGCCAATACCAAAGACTCAACACCATCTAATCCCCTTGCCCCACAGTGGGTGTCAATTGTTGTGAATTCGTCTAAAATCACACAAATGAAAACTTTGATGTGTGGGGCAAGATTAACGAAGCAACCAAATAATAAACAGAATAGAGATGATGATGCAATAATCCAAATAAAATGACAAGAAAGAAAAGAACACAATAGCAATTTGTTTACCCAGTTCGGTTATAACAACCTACTCTAGGGGAGATAGCAGCTCTCCGTTCCACTATAATTAAATGAGTACCTTTACAAGAAATCTCAATTGGGTTACAAGAATTAGACATAATTCTACCAAATTCCTGAATCTCTTCCTGTGGCCAAGACAATTTGACCTAGTTTACCCAAGGTGAACTAAGGATGATTCGCCCAAACCTCTAAAATTTTACAAAGAGCAAACTCTTTGTTTCTCTCTAAAACTCTAGCCTTTGTGGTGGCAAATCCTAATCCTAATTTCTTTCAACCTTATTTTTCTATGAATAAAACAATCTCTATTTATAGAAAAATATATTCCTATTAAATCAAAACAAATATGTTTTAAAATAAAACAGAATCCAAGTAGATATCCTGCAAAACAAATTTTTCCACAAAATTTGCACAATTCAAATCTGGCCAGTTGCGCTCTACGCCTCGCGCAGGAGGCAGGAGCTCAGCCAGGAAACATGTATGCTTCTGTGCCTCGCGCAACAAGCAGATTCTCCAACATGAATTTCCGACTTCTGAAACATTGATTTCACACACACAATGTATAATTCTATAAATTTAAACATTTTTTTTTAATCACTCCCTCATACAATGTATCATTCAAAATATTTTCTTGGAAGTAAAGGGACGGTCCACACTTTAATTTGAGAACTCAGTTTCATTCTAAATTATTGTTTCATGGGAGATGATGCAAACTCTTTTTTTTCCAGTTTTCTCATTTTAACACGCTCACATCCTACTTTGCGAACCGTGTTTGATAAGATTTTGTCATTTTACACACTCGCATCTTACATAGCAAGGAGGTATAAATGGAAGCTCAGGGGGCGCGTGAGAGACATGAGGGTGTGAAAAAAAGAACTCTTTTAAGTTTGCATGTAACCCTTATTTTATAGCCTTGTAACCCTTATTTTCATAAGTAATACTATTGTGATATTATTGAAACCCTAGCCATTTTCTCTTTTACTTATTTTGTATATATATTCTTAACAGGTTGCTGAAATGTAAATTGTATATATATCAAATGGAATTATGGTTCTGAAAAATTATCTACAAATTTGATGGAGTTGGAAAAGAAAAAATATACAAGTGTCATAATCAGATCAATTAAACTGCAGCCACAACTGGCTTTGAAACATGATTAGCATCATTGTCATCATTATTTTCTCCCCAGCACCAGTAATAAGCATATAGTAAGAGCTGAACAAATCCAGAGATTGCTCCAATACCATTGCTGACCTGCAATAATTAATAGATATAGGTATGTTAATTATTAAAAATCAGTCATTCAATTGAAAATAGAGGAGTGTATACACACATATATATATATATATATATATATATATATATATATATATATATATAAAATAATTACCAGGACATAAATGTCAAAAGGATGGATTAGAGCATATGTTGTCCAGCAGCAACCATTGAGAAAGTTGGCCAAAGAGAGCCAGAATGGCATGTATTTCACACTCTTTGTTCTTATAACCTTTGCCTATTCATTCATTATATGTAACAAAATATCAAATTGAGTTTAATAAAAATATTCTATCAAATATAATGGGATTGAAGTTTTCTTACCATGATAGTAAGAGGAGAGACATACATCATTATGTTGAAGATATCACATAGAATACCAACCAAAAATGACCTTTTGGTAGTGCCATGTAGTGCCAACATTGTTGTAAGAACAATGGCAGCAAATAAAATTGCCTCAATGAAAAGATAAAGTAGCATCTTCTTCTAAAATTAGGGAAAAATTAAGGAGTAGTGGTGAGAATCATAATTGAAATGATTGCATAACTCTTAGTCTCTTAACATTCAATTATTTGGTTAGGATTACAAATTAATTAGATAGTAGGAAAGTTATTATTAATCAAAGTGACATCAATAATCATTTTACTTTCGGATTCGAGAGTATATGAACTCTACTCTTAAAGATTATAATATTAAATAACACTGAACTAACACTTCGTTGATTAATTAATTTAAAGAAAAAACAAAACATTAAAAAATTACATATATTTTACAACAAGATTTGATTTCTACTTCACAAATTTATAAAATTAAGCTCTTAGTATCATTAACCTGATAAATGAACTAGAAATTGAAAGCATATAATACGTACCCTTCCTTCTTTTTTGGCATAGACATAAAAGATGGTAAGATAGACGAACTCGAAAACAAGGCCAACACCATTGATGGTAACAACCAAGATGCTGTTTGGATGCACAAAAGGCATTCCATAGAATACCCAAAACGCACAATTCAAGACAGTAGCTATGTATGGATCAACCTTGAACTCCTCCACATCCTTCTTCTTTATAATTTTGTAGAAAGTTGGACTGCAATTCATTCAAATGAGTAATAACAAGCCTTAGTTAATTTACCATGCACAAAAATAATTTGTATAATCAAATCAATCTAAAGTTTATACATTATCATTTTAAAAATTGAAATATCCAATGCACTAAAATAAAAGGTTTGAAACACTAAATCAACGATCAATAATTAAATTTGAGTTTAACTGCTATGGATTGAAGGTGTGAAATTGATTTTCACTTGCATTCAATCAAATCACATAAATATGATTTGATTATATGCACATGTAAAAAAATTATATTATCTGTGTATACAAATTAAATTCATTAAATTTATTTATTAAACAAAATCAAAAAATTTACTACACTATCATGCTAGCATATGATTCATATCATTGTGCACATTGTGAAATCAATGAATCACATTCATATTCATGCATTCACAAAACATAGTAACTAAACAGAGTTAGAGAATTGAATTACGCCGGTGAGAAGAACAATCCGAATGAAATAACGTTTCCTGCATTCAAACAAAATAGAAAATATCGATCAGGAAAAGATAAAAAAGTTCAAATTATTATTATCCATGCATGATTAACAGAAAAATTTCAAGTTATTTTTCATGCACAAATTGATTAATAGAAGAAGCTGGAATTATTCTTCACGCATGAATCAATTGGCAGAAAAAAGTTCAAATCAACTAAATTAACTCAAATCAAACACACATTAATCAATGCAATGTGAAATCAAAACTCGAACAGAAAATTTGAATTGAAATCAAGGAGGAGAAAAAGAAGAAGAAATTACCTATAATGCCAACAATGTTACGAGCTAATGAAGCGCTCACCATTTTTTTTCTATTGCAAAACAAAAACAAAGGATGCGATTTGCGAAGAAGATGAAGAATAGAGAGAAGAAGTTATAACAGAAAGTGTGATGAAGATGAATGAAATGAATGAAAAAAGTTCGCTTATTACAACTTTTTAAATGATAAGTTTGTTAACTTTTTGAAAACAAATTTCTTATTACAACTTTACTTTTAAATGATAATTTTGTTATTTTGTTTTTGAAAACAAATTTCACAGCTTTTTTATAGAGTTAATTTGTTTTCCAAAATTTGGTATTTGGTATTAATGCTTATCTCATTATCGTGTTCATATGTGATGATGATACATTTGATCATTTTTGACTTATTTTTTTTTTTTTTTTTGAACGGCTAAATTTTATTAAAAGACAACTCCTCCACAAGAAGTGAAAGGAATTGTCGTGGAAACATAGAAACAAAAGGTAACGTGATATAACACAATTACCAAACCCCAAATCAAACCCCCTACACCACTCAAACACCAATACATCAAGATTGATTCACTAAACCCCCAAAGAAAACCCCTACCCGACCCTAGGCGACACCACTTGGCTCTAACTTCCGAACTCGAATTAAAATTACTCGGCCCATCAGATCCATAGAGTAACCCCAAAAGTCAGAGGTTGAGGGACTCCGGTAGTCAGAGAAACGACAGTCAACACCTGATGCAGAAGAAATCGACCAGATACCAGAGACCTGCAAGTCTCAACAGACTTGAACACCCCTCAGCGACTCCAAGAGTCCTGCAAATCTCACCAGATTTGAAAATGGTCAGAGACTCTTGTATCAGATAGACTTCACTCACACTCGGCCTTAACCATCCAACACCACTCCCACACCAGTACATCCTGGAGGTACGATAAAGCAACATCATCCGTCAACACGGAGAGTCTACGTACCTCGCCTTTTCAGGCGTGACAGGACTAGAAAACCAAGGCCAAAACTCCCTCCGTCCACCTACCCATAGCCAACAACCATCTCCTGAAAAGCTTGTTGTAAGCAACAAACATCACCAAAAACCAAAGCCCCAAGACCATTAAAACGCCGGCGGAGCAAAATAGCACCACTACCTCAACACCTCCGACCACCACCACAATATCAAACCCCACCAAACAACCACCCGCACCACCACAATATCAAGACCATTAAAATGTGCATTAAATGTACATCATAAATGTGAAAACATCATATATCCTTAATCATTTTTGACTTATTGATTGATTCATGAGTTTATCTATAAGAATTTGTTCGCTAGATTACAGGAGAGCGTGGATTTAGGACTCATTTAGATAGATTCATTAAGAATGTGTTTAGTTACTGAATTTCGATTTATATTACTTGTGATTCTAACTTTATTTATAGAGAATTAGCGGGCCTTTCTGTGCCCGTTTGTGTGATACATGTTTTCTATTATACTAATTTATATGTTGAAGATGGTTATAATTTTTCGCACATTTTTTTTATTAATAATTGGGTTTTGAAAAACAACAAATTAAGTCACATAGAGACGTTGAATTAAATGTAAGAAATTGTTAAATGAAAATGTGCACATCTCAATGAAGGGACTATTTGAGATATACACATTAACAAAATAGAAAATGCGGAAAATCGGCAGACGACCCGCTTTTTCTATTTGTTAACTTATGTTGAAAATTATTTTAACTTTATTGTGTTCTTATGAAAATTGCAAAATAAATGTTTTTATGAAAATGCTTCATGTGTGTTCCGCTTTTTCTATTTTGTTAAGTTATGTAAAAAATTGTATTATAGATTTTTCATATATCCTTTTTAATGAATATACTTGGTGTTCAAAAAACAATTAAGTCACAAAAACACATAGAACTCAATGTGAAAACATCATAAATGAGAAAATAAGGACCAAAATGTATAATCGAGATGGACAGGTGGGTCATTAACGTATGAGAAAATTAAATAATGGTTTAAGCAAAAATATGATTTAATTTAATTTATATTTTGTTTTTTATTCACTTAATTAACAACATTAATTTCATTTTCTTTTTTAATAAATCATGCATAGGTATTGGCCATGAGGATTTAATGAAAAATCAACATAAAAAAAATTAGAAATTTAAAAAAAAAAAATTGCTAAAGACATGTACCTTATTAGAGTTCTTCCCTTAGGAAAAATTTCCACACCCTTGCTCATACACAATATTTTTGTCACACACACCAACCTAACAAACCCAACCATGCACTAATTGAATAGAATATTAGAAATCAAATGATGTATATGTGACTGTGTATGATTGTGTAATTTTATCCCTGTGATTTTCCTTCGATGCCCTCTCTTTTTTCTTTTATTTCCTTTGTATATAGTAATTCAAAGCACTGCGTCTCATTTCATGATTGGCCCAATTTTTGGTTGATCCATGAGAACCAAATTCCGTGATTTCATTCTAAAAGAAAAAAACGACATGTTTGTTACCCCTTTTGTGTTGTTTTTTTTTTTTCTTCGAATAATTAACAATAAATGAAGGATAAAATAGAAAAAATAAATTCAACTACACCAAAAGATTATATTGCCTTTATATATTTGTTATAGATTATAGATGAATTTTTTTTTACCACCCCTTCTCTTTTTCAACTTAATTATACTTATTTACCATGATTATTTATTGATTACAGAAAATAAAATGAGATAAGAGGTTTTTTTTTGTCAGGTAGCCTAGTGACTAAAAATTCCACCCTTAAAGTGGATAAGTGGGATGACCGAGATTCAAACCCCGACCCCCTGCATATATAATGCATTGTCCAACCAACTGAATTAAGCTCACGGGACAAATGAGATAAGAGGTTTTATATATTGTTAATAGAAATGCCATGGTATTTGTTTAATGTTATAGAATAACATTAATGATACACATCATAAATTAAGCTGCAATTCATAAACCATTTGCGAGTTTATCATTTCAAAACAGTGTAGAAAACAATAGTCATTCTTTAAATGATATCCTTATCTCGCCATACATCAACATCTGAATTTTTTTTAACAGAACTTGAACATAAATATAAATAGGATAAATGATATAACATTTATCAAAATCAAACATACAAAATATGAAAGAAATACCTTTATATTTGCCTATGCCCTTTCTTGGTTCACTCACTACCTAAGAATAAAAAAATGATACGTAAATGCAAAAACCAAAAAAACTAAAATAATAAATTAATGAAATTCAACCAATGAAAGTAAACATATCCACTATCACAATGACACAACAAAAATTACCGGGCAATTATTTTTTTTGTGGGGTAGAATTATTCACTTGGATATTTGATGGCATAATGGGAGTTAAGTGACACTTTTTTTAAAGCAAAATCGCATAAAACAGAGATGAGGGATTAGTTGCATATTTTAAATTTCTTATGGAGTATTAAGTTGGTAACTATCCGTTTGGTAGTTATTCATATTTTTAAAGATTTGATTTTTTTTAAAAAAAATAACCGATTACTTATGGGGGGAGTGAAACTAAGTTAAGGGTAAATTGAAAAAATAAAAAGTCAGTTCAAAAACTTGTATCCCCTTTATATATTGTTATATTTTTAAAGATTTGATTTTTTTTTTTTTAAATAACTGATTACTTAAGAGGTGAGTGAAACCAAGGTAAGGGCAAATTGGGAAAATAAAAAGCCAACCAAAAACTTGTATCCCTTTATATATTGCTATAGAATAGATATATTGTTATATTTTTAAAGATTTGTTTTGTTTTTTTAAATAATCAATTACTTAAGGGGGGAGTGAAACTAAGTTAAGGGTAAATTAAGAAAATAAAATGCCAGCCCAAAAATTTGTATCCCCTTTATATATCTATTACTTATATTACTATATATAAAAAGGATACAAATTTTTTGAATGGCTTTTTCATTATATCTATTTTACCCTTAAAAAAAACTATAAAAAAAAACTAAATATTTGTATATGTTGAAAAATAACTTCCACATAAAAATAGATTTTCAGATTTTTTTAGTAAATAATTTTTTTTCTCTTAATAACTAAGCACAACTTCCACATAAGAGTATGTTTTCAGTTTTTTTATATTAAAAAAAAATATTTTTTTTCTTAATAACTAGCCACAATAAAAAAGGATGGTAAGTAGTTATCAATTAACTAAGTCCAATAAAAAGGAGATTAAGTAGTTATTTATATTTTCACAATAGAGAATTTCGATCACAGTAAATAAAAAAAAAAATCGATCACACAAACGGGCACGGAACGGCGGCTAGTTGTTATAGATAGAATAACATTAATGATACACATCATAAATTAAGCTGCAATTCATAAACCATTTGCGAGTTTATCATTCCAAAATAGTGTAGAAAACAATAGTCATTCTTTAAAAGATATCATTGTCTCGCCATACATCAGCATCTGAATTTTTTTAACAGAACTTGAACGAAAAGCCCATGCAATCTTATCTAATCGAATAAAACAAATTTATGATACTTAAATTGATTTTTAGTTTCTTTTATCTTTTTCTAAAATTTGTTAGATAAGATTTAAAAAGAATAATATTTTATCTAATCTATTTTTTATGTTTGTTGACAAAATATAGCTAAAGTAGTTGTCAACTATGTTCTTTGTACAAATAAACATGACATGTATGTCCCTTGAAGAAGAAGTAAAAGCAACCCAATCCAAACCAACCAACCAACCTGGGAAAGATTCATTCATTCTATTCTCTCTTTTCCAATTCGGTTCAATTCTTCTTTCAAACCCTAACCTTCAATTCTCAACCCTAAATGTCTCACACCTCTCAAACCCTAATGCCTCTCGATTCCGACGAACCACCTTCCTCAACCCCAATTCCATCTTCCCCTAATCCACCCCCAAATTCCACCTCCACCGTCCTCCATCTCTCTTTCAACCAAGACTCCGGTTGTTTCGCCGCCGGCACTGATCAAGGCTTCCGCATCTACAATTGCGATCCCTTCCGTGAGATTTTCCGCCGTGATTTTGGTCCTGGTGGTGGAATCGGTTTGGTTCATATGCTATTCCGGTGCAATATTCTTGCTTTCGTTGGCGGTGGATCAGACCCTAGGTATCCTGTTAATAAGGTCATGATTTGGGATGATCATCAGTCGCGGTGTATCGGTGAGTTGTCCTTTCGATCGGAGGTGAAAGGTGTTCGTCTTCGAAGGGATCGAATTGTGGTTGTTTTAGGGCATAAGATTTTTGTTTACAATTTTGCTGATCTTAAAGTTCTTCATCAAATTGAAACTATTGCCAACCCTAAGGGTCTTTGTGAGGTTTCACATGTTTCGGGAACTATGGTGTTGGCATGTCCAGGGTTGCAGAAGGGTCAGGTTAGGGTTGAACATTATGCTTCCAAGAGAACTAAGTTCATCATGGCACATGATTCTAGAATTGCTTGTTTTGCTATAACCCAAGATGGACGTTTGCTCGCTACCGCAAGCTCCAAGGGGACTCTTGTTAGGGTTTTCAATACCTTGGATGGTTCTTTGCTCCAAGAGGTTGATTTGACTTTTTGCATTTTCATATTTTTCTGCTATACTATGGGCCTGTTTGGATAAACAACTTATTTGATAAGTGTTTATGTATAAGTTTACATAAGCTATTTCTCTAGTAAAAGATAAAATAAAGATAGACTGTTTTTATATATCCTATGAGCTGTTTCCATAAATCATACTGGAGAGCTTATGAAAATTGTCATAAGCTGTTTTCATAAGTTCCTTCAAAGAGTATCACAAAAATTATGTCAGTAGATAAGCTCAAATAAGTCAATCCAAACTGACCCTTAATATTACATATAGAAATATGATTATTAGTTTTTTGTTTTGCTTTGTTTATGTAGGTGTTTGGTTTATTTTTTAGAATTTTTTTGTCCATTCTTTTGCTAGGATTTGAAATACTGCTACTTGCTAGAAATTTAGGTTGCTGTTCCTTTGGTGCGTATTGTTTGAAATGTTGGTTAGGGTTTGTGTGTGTGATGAGTTCAATTGTTTTGGAAGTTTGATTGGGAATGATGACTTCAGGTACGGAGAGGTGCTGACCGAGCTGAGATATATAGCCTTGCCTTTTCTGCTACTGCTCAGTGGTTAGCTGTTTCGAGTGATAAGGGAACCGTTCATGTTTTCAATCTGAAGGTTGATTCAGGATTGTTGGGGCATGACAGATCACATACTACATCTGAGTCTAGTCCTACTAGCCCAACAGCGGCTTTGCCTCTTTCATTTATTAGAGGTTTGTGTATTTGTACACTGAGTTATTTAGGTTTTTGTTTAGTAATAGTAACTATAGAACAACCAGAAAAACTTTTGTTGCTGTTATAGTACAGAGTTTTGCTTGGTCTGGCAATTAAGATTTTTGATAGAACAAGTTGTTGCTTGCAATTGTATTGATTCTGCCTGTTTTGTAGGTGTGTTACCAAAGTATTTTAGCTCAGAGTGGTCCGTGGCTCAATTTCGCTTGCAAGAAGGTTTACAATATAATGTTGCCTTTGGTCATCAGAAAAATACAATTGTAATACTCGGCATGGATGGCAGGTATTTCAGTAATGGATCATATATGTGCATCTTTTAGTCTTTCATTTCCCTCTCTTTTTTTTTCTTGTGTTGCATAGAGATATTAGAAACATTCAGTTAGGACTAGGCAACTAGCATGGTGAAAATATGATTTAACGGAACTTTTAAAATTTACTTCTTTACCTGTACATTACCTTCTAAAATTGAGAGAGGCTGATGGCATCATTACGGTTTGTGCCAATGGTAGCCTTATCTTAACAGAGAAGTCAGATTACTTGCTAGAGTCATTGTGAATATAATGACTTATGTTTGTCTTTTCTTTTACGAAATGCTTCGTCAATATCAGCACCAAACAACTAGTTGCATGATTATATTTATAATTTCAATGCAAAAGTATATTTTATAATTCAATTTATTAAAGAATACCTAATTTAAAACCTTACTCCCATCCCTGATCAAGAAACATTACATTTAGACACTTATAGACTCATTTGTCCCTGACAAAAAAATATGCTTATTTTTATATTGGTTTTCTAGACGAACCATTAGGGACTGGGGAGGAGGGGGGTATAAAGCATCTGGATGCAATTGTTAATTTAGATGGTTAATTTTTACCATGCCGCTTTATCATCGGAGTCTAGGACTTGATATTTTTTCCTGTGAATTAAAACATCTAATGTAATTGTTTATTTGAATTGTTAATGCAGCTTCTATCGATGTCAGTTTGATTCTGCAACCGGTGGGGAGATGACACAACTTGAATATTACAATTTTCTAAAGCCAGAAGAGACATTCTAGTATGAGTGTATCATTCTGTATAGAGAAATACTTATTGGTACGAGATGGAAGTTAGCGAAGTACGTGAATACTATCTCTGCTGTTTAAAATTCACCACAACATTGGGTGTACTCCGCCAAATCAACTTTCGCGTGTTTCATTGATAAAAAATTTCGTACTAAATAAAAGATCTCTTCTGTATATATCTCTGTTGACTCTTGCTGTGAATACTATTTGAATTTCTATTTACTGCCTTATTTATAATATCTTTAAGTTGTAAATAGAGAGTATATGCAGAGCCATGAATGTCATCCAATCCTTTCTGTTGTCGTGCATATATTTGAGCTTGGTGGTGTGATTAAAATTATTGGGTCCAGATTGACACTTAAAAATTGTAAATAGAGTATATACAAAGCCATTAATGTCATAAGTTTTCACTTGCAGTGGGTTTTAACTGATAGATCATTGATTGTGTGGCATTTAGCACCACCACTATAGTCTCCCAAAACTATTTTTTTTTAACCCATCTCCATTTTTGCCCAACCACCACCACCACTACCACCATCAAACTCAAGCTAATATTTCCCACGTTAATCGTGGCTACAAATAATGTGACATTGCATTACCGGTATCCAATGGAACATCACAGGTACAAAAAATTTATCTATATTTGATGAGCCACTCAGCCATGTAAATGTAACAGAATTTAAAATGTTCAAGTGGTATACTACACCAATACGGGAAATTGAAAGAACATCACACCAAGATGGAAAATCAAACATCATACAGAGATGGTGAAATCAAAAAATGAAACACGAAATAAAATCTAGTCTAGGTGGAAATCACTTATTTGGATTAAAGGAAAGAAAAAAGATGAACAAAGGTGATTTCAAGTCAACTAACAATCCAAAACCACCTTTCTACAACAAGTAAAGAAGAAAGAAAAGTTAGAGAGAAGTTGTAGCTTCTCTCTCTAAAAAAAAGTAGGGTTGGTTTATCAATAAACCTAAAACGTTGATTTACTCGAATTCAAACTTGAAACTTTACAATTAGGGATGTGACTATGTCAGGTCGGCCGACCTAGCCTACATCAAATAGAGAAGACTAAGGTTATTTTAGAAGCCTACTAGTATTTAGTTAAAAACATACGACCATGTGTTATAGAAAAAATATTTTAAACCTATCTGACCATGAGATAACACAATGGATTTCAACCTATTTGACCATGAGATAACACAATGGATTTCAGTAATAGTTTATGCCATGTATTATATTTCATATCAATTTTTATGTTTTCCAGTTTTAAGTTTTAACTCAACTGTGAAATGATGTTTGAAAAGTTCTTTGGTATCTTAGTACTTTACCGGCAATATTTAAATTTTTTGTTTAGCTACTTTTTTTGTATAATTTATCCGTTGGTTTTAAGGAAAGTATTCAAAATGCGTTTTTTATTTATTTCAAAAAACAACTTTTGAATCATAAAAAAAAAACTTTTTGACAAGTTTAAAATAAATGATCATATAATATTTCAATCACATTTAAATCATTTTAAAATATTTTATAATGTTCGTAATTTAAAAAAGAATCGCAAATCATTCAAATATCTATTAGCCCCTTTTACATACTAAATATTAATTGGTGGTAAAATAAAATAAATTATTTTACAATTCATCTCAAACAATCACAAACTAATAGAAATAGACCGAAAATTTTGGAAATATGTCTGCTGTAGGAGCTTAATAGATATTATCTTTATTCTTTACGTGTTATGCCATGAAAATGTTAAAAATCAAGAAACAAGAAAATCTAATGAACATTACAATCCGATTGATCGAAATCAAATATTGAAAAATCAAAGCAATTCAAGCACCTCTTGTGGAGCCTATGCTGATGCTCTGTGTATTGATTGTACCATTAGCCATATGGATTGTATCTGGGAAAGAGCTAATTGTTTTAAACTGAATTGACCTTAATTGAACAGCAAAATCCAATGCCTGGTTCACGTTTTGTCGTGCACCCGCCAATGCCTCAACAACCTCGGTATTGGTCAAGTAAGACGCGCTTATGTGATTCAGTATTCTATCATGTCTTTCTTGGAATCTCACTACTCTTTCTTCTGCTTCTTCCAAAGCCTCTCTAATGATTTTTAGTTTTTCCAAAGTGACTTGTTTCCTATGCCATCTCTTGAGGTTTGGCACACAAAATATGAACGATGCAGAGAAGCCTATTATGGCGAAAACGATATTGCCAATGTCCATGACAAATTATGTTTATGGTTCATGGAGACATATATGAGTAACACAATGCAGACCTTTATACTTTACTTCAGTTTAGGGTTACTACATTTCTTCAACTTGAATTAATTATCTGTCCTTTTTTCTTGTGGCAAAATACATATCTAGGCGCTCTCTTTCTGCCAACTTTGATCTACTATCACCGATTTTGCATAACAAACAAGTATTCTTGAGAGTATTTTGTCTTGTTAAAGATTAACAGTTTCGTTTATTTTCAATGAAAATGCGATAACAAAATTAACAGCATAAAATGTATACATAAATTTATGTTTTACTTGTTATTTTTGGTATCGTGATAAATTATTCAATGTGAACTCGTAACAGTTTTACTTCTACAAGAATAGAAATTCAAAATTCAAACTCAACAAAGAAACAAAATCTAGCTGCCATATTCAATGTATCGTCATTTGATGTAAATTACATATTCACAAAATAAAAACATAACCTGTCGCTTCAAAGACAACGCGAGAAGGTGTTTTGATTAGTTTGAAACCAAGGTGGGAACACAAATAAATAAAAAGAATAGAAAAATGTTGCATGTCACTTATGTTTTATGAGTTTTGCCGTTAGTCTACCTCGAGAAGTCCTCAAATCAGGTTTCGCTTTTTTACCTCTCCTCTTTTTTTGCTTTCTGGGGCTCTTTCGCTTCGTTGGACTTCTATCGTGTTGTATTCTTTCTAGGCGCTGGCGACGGATCTCGGGATCAGCCCAACCTTTTCCCCATTCTGAGAATGAGGAAAATGGTTTGTCAATTTTTGATTCAAGCAACATATCTGCCTCAGGGTAAACATAGAAAGTTTCTTCATTCATGGACTTCACAAATTCCAAACCTAGTTCTGTTAGCTCGGGGTATTTTATCTGAACATTGGTCTGCAATTGTACAGTGGAAAACTTGAGGTCAAATTGCAGTTGAATTACCAACGCGCATGGAATAAGGCTGAATATGTGCAGATAAAGATCATTATGTTAAATTACCTCCTTGTAGAATCACTGCACAAATGTTTATATAATTTCTTAATTTTCAGTGACAACAAATCCAACACTTCCAATAATTAAAATTATGAAAATGCTACTTTAATATCAATATACAAGGACATATAGTATTTTATTAAAGCAAGTATATACCTTATCATCTCCTTCCCTGATATATCCTTTAGCTTCCAAAATTCGACTAAGGCCTCTCCACCACAATATATCAGTGGTTAAAAACTTTTGAAACTGCATATGGCCATCATATAGAAGCAATTAAAATTTGTTACATGAATTAGTTACAACATAGAGCATCCACTATAACAACGACTCGGTGCAAGTTGATAATTGTATGTAGGTTTACCTGTTCCCTTATATTTCTAACTAATGTCATAAGACTTGGCCTCTCTCCTAGTCTTCTATCCTTGGAATCGAAATGGATATCATCATTGTATGAGGAATCCACGGGATATCTACGTGCCTAAAAAATTAGCATCCAATGACACATCAGTTTCTTTCCTCTTATGCAATAAAGAAAATGCAATCAATGGACCATGACAATTTCATTCGACAAAACTTTAGCTCTTAAAAGCAAAAACTTTAGATCCAGAACTCAGTGAAGCAATTGTTAAACCAATTTATCATTTTGAAACTATACTTAGATAAATAGAAAACACACACAGAGTAGGATGAGGTACATATGTTTGAAAAGTATGCTGTGAAAGTCCAAGGGTCAATATTTGGGTATAAAGTCACAAATAAGATAAATGCAAGTGTAGTTGGTATAATATAAATATGAAATATTAGACATACATTATGGGCCCCTATAGTTTGCAGTAAAATACAGGCCTCCTCTTTTAGATTTTGTCTTTGAGGTGGTCCATTAGTGCACACATCACATCTGCATGAAAGGAGGTTCATCATTAAATTGACTGTGTAAAGGCTATCATGAATTAATAAATGGCTCAAAACTTAACACACTAGTAAATACAGCCATAAGACAATCCTTTGGTAACTAAAGAAAACAGATAAGCTAATACAATAAACAAGGTAATTTGATACGGGCTACCTGTTGAAATTAAAATACATAATGTATTTCAAGTGTCTCCTATTTTAGAATAAATTTCACTTCAACTGACTCTTAAACTGTTAAAATGTCAGGATTCCCACATAGAGTTAAGACTTTTAAGAACTTGATTTGAGCCCGACCCAAAAGACTAGTCTATTAGGTGGGAGAATTTCTCATGGCTTGAGTACCACCTTGATCACTCTTATATATTCAATGTGGGACTCCTGACATTGCCACACCCTTTAAATGTATTTGAAAAAAGACCTGCGGCCAACCATAGTGGATGATTCTTCTAACGTTCGATTTGTCAATACCCATTCCAAATGCTATGGTTGCAACAACAACCTGAAGATGATAAAACACAAGCACGAAACGTGTAACCGAAATTTATGAATCCAGCATATCAATTTTAGTATTAAATGGTGACAAGGCTAACACATAGCAAAACTTATAACTGACCACACCAATTCATAATAAAAAATATAAGATCCATACCTCTAAGGTATTTTCATGAAACTCTTTATGAGTCCTTCTTAAGTGCAACTTGGGCAGCTGGAGACAGAAATTGAACTCATAAATTGGTTTGGAACCTCACAATGCTATAGATCAAATAGTGGCAGCAAAATTTCTTATATATCATAATGCAAAAGTAACTGTCGAGCTTGATTCAATGAAATCTACAGTAGAGCATGCCAGAATAGTTTTTTAAAAAAACGGAAAAAAATAACAAGTTTTAAACTATTTTTCTTCCTAGTACTTCATATGGTGGCTTACAATTGAAGATTATTTTGTCAAAACATGATCTTCATTAAAAATATAAACAACCATCTAATTAAACAAGCTTGAATATAATTATAATGCATACCCCGGCATTGTAAGCAGCAGCTTTCACACCAGACTTGCATAGATAGTTTGCAATTCTCACTGTATCTTTTCTGGTGGGTACATATATAATTGTTGGTCCTTGTGCCAAAGGCTCCTTAAGCATTTTGAGTCTTTTTTCTGGTTTTGTAGGTGGATCAACTGTCTCAGATAACTCACATTGCTTCGGAGGAGGTTGTACACAAAATTCACCGCAGGTAACTAAAAAGTACCAACACGTAAAATTAGGAATCTTAGATGTTACTACTAGCACTGAAACTGCTTTCGGTTTCTGAACTAAATATGACCAATTATTTGTAATGAGCTGAGATATTGCAGAAAGATCAGTACCATCCAAGTCATCCGCACTTTGAAAAACATCAACATCATTTTCCAGGAACTCAATTGTCAATTTTCTTCTTTTTTTATGATTGCCGGTGTCTCCTGAATGCATGACACTAATATCACTTTCATCATAGTCATCTTGGTTGTCGTCCACATTATCAGAAGAAACACTGTCTGTATCAGAAGCATCAGAGCAAATGGAAACATCATCTGCCTCATCTGAGGTGAAAGCTTTTTTATTTCCACCATATACTTTAATCAATTCATGAAAATCACTCTCATAAGAAGCCCATGATGTTCTACTATGCTTTACCTGAATGGAGCACAGTTAATTTGAATTTCGAAGTGTTATGGAGTAACAAGAAATATAAGTATATGATTTGTCATCAACAAACTCACCATGAAGCGTAAATTAGGTCGAAAAAATGATGTGAGAACAACACTTGTATCTTTTGACATACACAGCGATTTTAAAATGTCTTTCCGAACTCTCTTTGTAGCTGTAGCTGTCAATGCCATTACAGGTATATCAAACTGCAAGGATTTTAGCTTGCCAGTAGTGAAGTATTCCCTCAATGCAGACAGTTGGCTGAAACAAGGGAAGACGTTTAGAAGCATACCATACTTACAAATTGCAACAATAGAATAAATACACTTAAGAAATTGAGAACTATGCGAAAAATTCTAGTTTCTTTGATATACACACAAACCACAAGCTATGATAATTTAAGATGTTGTATGCACACTAACAGATACAAACAATGAATAAATAGAAGGGGTAAAAGATGTTGTATGCACACTAATTGATACATAAACAATGAATGAATAAATAGAAGGGATAAAAGTAACAGACCTGTAAGCTGGACGAAAATCATGGCCCCATTTAGAAACACAATGTACCTCATCAATAGCGAACAAAGCAATACCATGGCTTTCTGCAAGCTCTTGCAGAGGTTGAATCAATCTACATTGGATTGTATTGCAGTTACCAAACATATAAGAAGAGAAAAATGACAAAAAACAAAGACTTCTAAGACACGGACTAAGGTTCAAGGACCCTAAGGCATCAACCATACCTTAGAACTGTCTCTGGGCAAATATACACTATACTATACATGCCTCTCATTGCTTTCTTTTCAACAGTATTATCAGGCTGCCCAGAGCCAAGAAAACAAGCACTGATTCCATGTTTTGTTAGCTTTAAGCATTGATCATGCATTAAGCTTATTAAAGGCGAAATCACAACCACCACTTTCCCAGTTAACAATGCAGGAATCTGAAAGCATAGAGATTTCCCTGCCAAAAAGTAACACTATGAATAGATGCACAACAGCTAAACAGAACACATCAAATATGAACAAATAAAGATAGCAGAAATTATATTTGAACAACAATTTAAGAGAACGAAATTCGACAATTTCTTAAATTGTAACAGTTTCACACACACAGTTAACACAGTTCAATGAGTGATTAAAAGACCATAACAATAATGAAACCCGCAAGTAGCTCATTTCTTCTATTTATTTCTAGATCCGTTAATTTTTATTTATTTATTTAAATTATTACTGCAATGTCTTTAATACAATACATCAAGGCCATTTTTTTGTTTGAAATCTTCTAAGCTCTTCTTTATCTTCGGAAACAAATATTTTTCAAAAAACAATTGTTAGTAGTTTTTTTATTCTTCAGAACAGCAAGTTTAATTAAAAATAAAAAAAATAATATTGAACATCAATAAATGTTAAACAATTGTTTTTACCTAAATCAAACTTTGTTTCTTGTTTTCTTCTCATATTTATTTGTATCTTCAATCTTTATATATCCTGAAAAGAAAAATAAAATTATTGCATCGATTAGTGCAAAAGGAAATTTTGAACAAAAAATAAAATAATGAAAGTGGTACTCATATTAAATTTTGCAGAATGTATGTTGAATTACCGGAGAAGAATACATTTTAAGAACATATTAAATTTGCATCATGGAAAGGTTTCATACCTAGCAGAAGAAAAAAAAAATGGAATTAACATTAGTAGTAAAAAAAAATTTGCAGAAGAAAAAAGAAAAGAGAAACATAGAGAGAAGAGAAAGAACATGAATAGATAGAGAGATAACAAAGAAGTGAGTATAAAGGGAGAAAAAGAGGGAGAATGTGAAATTTGAATATGCTTTATTGGATATTGTGTAAAAAATTGTATTATATCCAAATTGACCTCAACTTTATGTTTGTGGTTTACAAAATGAAGTTGAATAAAGCAAGGGTAAAATTGACCCAATGATAAAAAGGCTTGTGAGGTGCAATGTGAGACTTTTCATACAAATATGACAACTCTATCCCTGATTTTATACTGCAACAAAAAACAAAAAAAATAATCTTGAGGGACAATCAAGTAATTGAGTCAGCATATTATTGTCTTTGATTAGTAGTTGATAGTTGATTAGTAGTTGATAGTTGATGAAAAATAGGGGTTTTATTTGTAGGTTAAAACTCAAGTGAGTTGGATTGAGAAAATCAGATAGCGTGTACAAAGGTACTTACGAATTATCTCGTAAATAAGAGTTTTATGTTTTAGGAAATAAAAAGTTTAAAAAGTTAAACTCACGTTTTTATAGAATATAAGTTGATTCTTTATTAACTTGATCAATCTTTGTTAGCAAATATAAAAACGTGAAATTTTTTATCTCAATGTTGTTATTTTGTAAAATTGTAAATTCAATTTAATTAAACTTGGATCCATCATCAATTTGATTAGGTGAGTGAAATGATTGGACTGACTTTGGATTTGGAGTTGTGACTAAACTAAAAGTGTCTTTTAGATAGGGATGATAAGTAAGCCCAAATCCGTTGAGCCTATCCACACTTGCACCCGAGTTAACGGGTGAAAACCCGAGCTGATTGAGTTTAGGTTTGGGTTCGGGTGACACCCGATATTTTGGATATGGGTTTGAAATCACTCAAACCCGCACCCGAAACCCGAAACCACACACGTTTAGATATTAAATTACCTAATTATCCTTATGTATATATAATTGTAATTTAATTTTTTAAAAGTTTATGTTGAATACTATGTTATCAAACTATGTTATTGTTGCATTTTAATGTAATTTTTTGTAATTTAACATTACTCAGTTTTATTGTTGTATTTTCTTGAAAATTTGAACTATGTTTGTTACCAAACTATACTGCTATTGTATTTTTGCGAGTTATTGCTACGGGTTTGGGTGGAAAAACCCGAACCCAACAGGTGTGGGCGTGGGTGTTATTTTACCACCAAATAACCTTTGGGTTTGGGTTCGGGTGATGAATTCGGGTATGGGTTTGGGTAGTGTGAAACCTGCACCCGTGGGCACCCGTTGCCATCCCTACTTCTAGGGTGCACAATGTCGTGCATCGTGCGAGGACAATTTTTTTTTATACAATGGAGGGTATAAGCCCTAAAGGGAATTAAAACAAAATTAGTTTGGGAATACTGATCTCAACTTTATCATCAAGAAAATATGCATAATTTGAGTCGTACATGACTCATAAAGTATCACAGAAGAACCTAACTCACACCCAATATGCGCAAGAGCATCAACACACCGATTCGCTTCACGGTAAGTATGACAAACCTTCACCTCCCACTCCAATTGAAATAATCTTCTAATGTGCTTCAACACAATTCTACCTTCACTAATGCCGCTTTCCTCACTGCTCAACCTCTTGATCACACTCAAAGAATCATTCCTCAGCTCCACATGACGGAACCCCAACCTCTAAGCAAGACGCAAACCTTTCAATATCCCCCAAAGCTTAGTAATTATATTGCTGTAGTCTCCTAAGGCTCTCGCATAACCTCCTAACCATTCACCACTGCTCTCCCGGACAACTCCGCGATAACCACAACTCCCTATGCTAGTCCTTGCGCCATCTGTGTTTACAACAATCCAATCAAGCTTCGGTGGCTTCCAGCCTATGTGTTGGCAAACGTTGTTGCGAACCTACACTATTCTATTTGCCCTCTTTGCTATATCATAGTCTCTAACATAATTCTTTATCACAACATGCGGGTTGTAAGGACGGTTAAAGCCTCCATCACGCGCTTCCTTGTTATACCACTTCCAAATTGAGTGGCAAGCAATAGCCCAAAAGCTCGACCAATTCTCTATACCAATACCATCGATAACTCCATTAATATTTAATTTAATCCACTACTGCAGATAAGAATTGAAGAACAATTCTCGCGACTGCCGATCCACGCTGCATAGCCACACTCCCATGCATTTCGGACAGTCCCTTAATACATGAAGTTTCCTTTCTATGACAGTTTCACAATATAAACAATACAGAGAGCTTAAATACATTTTACTCTTTCGATACCGAGTGAATATTCTATCATGCTTTATTAACCAAACAAAACTTTGAACTCGTTCCGGAACATGAATTTTCCAGACTTTACTCCACACATCCTCACGCACCTGTTGACTATTCTCGGACAACAAGGCATAGCCGAGTTCACGGAGAACCTGTCATTTTTTCCTGCTGGCCACACTTTAATATCAGTCCCGTGATCAACACAAGGAGGAGGAATAACATACAATTTCTTCATTATATTCTCGGGTAACCATCCAGTCAAAAGATCCCAATTCCATTCACCTTCAGCAGTGCTTAATTCACTAACAGTGGCATGCATGATAGTTATGGGAATATTGACATTTAGATCACAAATTTTAAGCCCAGGTTCAATCCAACAACTCTCCCATGCATTAACTTGATTGCCTTCACCTATAGCTCAACAAGAAAAACAATCTATTTATTTATGTAAAAGCACTAGCATTCTCCAAAAACTAGAATCATTATTCTTAGCTTGAGCATTAAGAAAATTATTTACACCTCGTCTATACTTCCCTTTAAGGACATCACTCCACATTCCAGAGCCATTTTGATTTAATTCCCAACCAAGTTTCATGAGACACACCTTGTTCATATCTAATCGATGTAATCCTAGACCACCAAGATCTTTTGGCGTGGTAATCAACTCCCATCGAACAACATGGAACTTTCTCCCATTAATAGTATCACCCCAAATAAAATCTCTTTGCAAGCGCTGAACTGCTTGCAAAATAGAATTAGGAATCATAGCGGTCATCATTGGATAAATTGGCACTGCTTCCATAACACTTTTAGCCAACGTAGCTCTACCTGCAAATGACAAATTTTTAGCCTTCCAAATTGTTAGTTAATTTGCTCTGCAGTTGTTCAATAATATATTGATAGTCAAATCGCTTTGGAGCTTGACTACGGTCTGGCAAGTGCACCAGTCTGTCGTCGAGTAATAATTCACACTCTAGGTGTCTAGAATGAGTTCGTATCCACAGGGATCGTGCCGCAGCTTTACTAGCGTTATTTAAGGTTGTGATAGTTTGCATTCGCTTTGGTTTTTGAAAAGGTTTTTATAAAATAAGCGTAATGCTTTGCAGAAATATAAATTGCAGAATGTATAAATAATAGATTCAAGAAATATAGAGGCTAGGCATGGTGGTTGGACTCCCTCCCTTCTTCATATTTGGCATGACCGGTGTATAACATAGTTACTTAGATTATGTTCGGCGGTGAATTATCCTTGTTGTAGTAATACCTTACTATTACACTATGTCTATTAAAGTTTCCCTACATTAACTACTAAGGTACCTACGAGAGCCTAACCTCGATGTGTCACATACCTTAATTACTAAGTGAGTTGTTTATAAACACGCATTATAACCTTCACCAATTAACCTCTAGGTCCTAGTATCGGACTGTTCATCTTCTAAGTGCTCAGATCACACCTAGTGCACGATTCCTCCTCTAACCGCTCAGTTCACGACTATTTCAGGATGTTACCGTCTCTATACACCTAGCATTATTTACTACGAGTTCCGGACTATACCAAGTCGAAACCTGATATTAATTCTATGGGCGCTCCCGCTTATCCGGCCAGATTACGAGAATACATTATTAAAGTGCACAAAAGTAAATAACAAACATAATTACTGAATATCATTTATTATAACTTAGACTCAATCACAGACTCCAAATATTCATAGGGAAGTTAATCTTCTCCACCACAACCTAAGGCATAAATAATAAAGACTACATATTTAAATTACAATAAATTATAACCTAAATACAAAAGCCTAAAGAAATCATACCTTGCTGAGTTAGTTTTCCCGTAAGGGGAGAAAACTATGCCCAATAGAGCTCCTCTGAACCTCTCCTTATAGTAGAGAGTGTTCTACTATTTTTGAATGAATAAAACAATGAATGGGAGACTCTATTTATAGTTTTCGTAATGGGCCTCAGCAAGGCATCGCAGCACGATAAGGCCATCGTACTGCGATGTGAAGATTCAGTTCAGAATTATAACTGATCCTGTGCATTTCATCAGCTTGGGCGTCAAGTAACATCATTGTACTGCGTTGTAGGGCATCGTACTGCGATGGAAGATTTTCTCAAGATTTATTTCTTCTGATTGATTGGCGCGCAAGGAGCTTTCATCGTGGCACGATAGCACACATCGTGCTGCGATGGAATGTTGTATTTCTTTACTTTTTGGGCTTTTTCTTGTCTTTTTGCATCTTGGACTCTGTCTTGATGCTTTTTCTTGCTTTTGTAGGTATTCCTTCGTATTTGGGCTTGTCTTGGTCATTTTACTACTAATAATAATACTAAAAATGACGTAGAAATTCCTGTCATCACAACCCCAAACTTAAACTGTTGCTTGTCCTCAAGTAACATGCTGTCAGACAAGATCGTTAGAGAAATAAGAGATAAATAAGATGATAGGAATTTCACAACCTTGCTTAATATTTCAGCAATGGTACCGCTGATTTCTTACCGCAGCGATCATGCTCAGTCCTGCTAGGCTCAGGAGACGTCAATGGTAGCAAATCGGACAAATGTCTGCAAGAGTCCATGTTCAAATTTTTCTCTCTCTCACATTTGTGTTTTTCGCTCATAATTGAAAGGGTTAACTCTCAATCATCGTACAACCTGCCATTTTACCATAGGCTTGCAAGAATTCTAAGGAACCAGTCAAAATTTAATATACATGCATTATTGGAGGTCTTTTCAGGGTTATAACGTGGCTTAGGTCAAGGTTAGACATTTTTGGGAATAGTAGGCTAAACATTGGAGTTAAGTTCTACTTTGTTGTTCCTTTTTGTGTACCCAACCTTTGTTCCTTAGGGTGCCTTTTTGTGTTGGTATCGGAAAATAAGGATCGGATGTGTCTTTGTATGGTTCTTTTCTATCACTATTTTTGCCCTTTGGCTCTTTCTTTTGCCCTTTGGCTCTTTCTTTTGCCTTTTGGCTTTTTCATTTTTTTGAAGAGACTATTTTTTTGGGGAATTTTTTTGATTTTTCCCGTCTCTTTTTCATTTATTTTTCTTTTTTGTAGTGATAGTTCTCCGTATACCCACCCCAAACTTAGACGTTGCTAGTTCCATGAGCAACCCCAAACTTGTTTTGTTGCCAAGACTTTGAGAACTATTACCTAACTCCAAAGAGGGTAAATCATTGTTTTTCTGGTCTATAGGCTTATATCGTGGTTTGTCACCGAAACAAAAGGGATAATTTTTTTTACGGCTCAAATTTGGCTAGCAAAGGATAATAATATATAAAGGGTGGCTTGAAAAAGGCTCTGGGTTATAACAAACAATTGCCTCAATGCATATAATATCAAATCAACTAGTCAGCAGAGAATTAAAGCAAGTTCTAGAAAATAAACAAGTACACGATACTCTCTTAGTAATTCGAAAGAAAGTGGTAATACCGTTTGGAAATATTTGGCTCAAATCTTCACATGGCTTAGGTATCTGAAAGTTGAACACTTGTCCCACAGACACCAGCTTCATCACTCGTCTCTCTGTCTCCCGAACTCCGCACTTCAGAGCAATCACCTTTGGTTTCTGTATGAAGGCGTGAAATTCGGCTCATTAGAATTTATAACTTACTTTGCTGCAATCTTACCTATAACAGTTTATCATGCACTAGATAATAAACAGCAAACAGTTATTTAATTTTTTGTAAGTTTGAATAAGGGTTAGATAGATGAAAGTGACACACATGAATTCTTAAGTACATTTTATTGAATTGAAAATGCTGAAAAATAAAATACTGAAATAAAATACTTATCCTTGGGTTGCCTCCCATGCAGTGCTTGTTTAGCCTCTCAATAGCTTGAGGCATTTCCTCCATTACAGAGGATAGGTTCGCATGTCTCTCTCTTCTGTGCTTCCTTGTTCCAGCTTGAAGCACTTGGCCATCTTCCGTAAATTCTTACAATCTTTGGTAGGACCAGGTCTGTTTCACCATTCCCTCAACTATCCCTGTTGACGACTTATTTTCCGGGTGCAGTTTCATAGAGCATGGTGATTTCACCCCAAACTTGTACCTGTGCATGTCTTTCTGTTTCGCGCTTTTCCTCCTAAGGGAGAATCTGTTCTTCTGGATGATTTTGCATATTGATTCACCTGACCGCAGTTGTTTTTTCCCTGATGGCCCTTCTCTTCTCTCGTCATCTTTGCCAATGGTTCCTGTGTCTCGGAACCATTCTTGTAACAGCCCTTTTCTTCTCTTGCTTCCTATGGAAGCTTTAGTCAAATGATCCTCCTGACCATTGACTTTTTGTTGCAGCTTCTCTTTCTCAATTTGCTCCATCTCTCATCATTTTGAGAGTTTTCCTGTGAGAATGCTGTCTTTAATTTTTGCTGTTGCCAGCCCTTGTAATCCTTAGCGCTAGAGTACCTGTCTGCATGCACTTTAAACAAATACCTTAGTAGCACTGGATAAATTTTTTTTGTGAAACTATTTTTGGTTTGTCTCATGTGTCTTTGTCACTTTGAAAATTCCCAAGTAAGTGAGGTGGATCACAACGGATCGCTTAAATACCAAGACTTATCCTTAGCCAGAACTTTCACAGATTAAAATCCACAATCATCAAAAAGATTTTTTGATTTTTTAATTTTTTTGTATTTTTGAAGTTTTTTTTTTTGACAAACTTAAATAAATCTAGTAATGCTTTGTAAACACAATCCCCGGCAACGGCGCCAAAAACTTGACTACGGTCTGGCAAGTGCACCAGTCTGTCGTCGAGTAATAATTCACACTCTAGGTGTCTAGAATGAGTTCGTATCCACAGGGATCGTGCCGCAGCTTTACTAGCGTTATTTAAGGTTCTAATAGTTTGCATTCGCTTTGGTTTTTGAAAAAGTTTTTATAAAATAAGCGTAATGCTTTGCAGAAATATAAATTGCAGAATGTATAAATAATAGATTCAAGAAATATAGAGGCTAGGCATGGTGGTTGGACTCCCTCCCTTCTTCATATTTGGCATGACCGGTGTATAACATAGTTACTTAGATTATGTTCGGCGGTGAATTATCCTTGTTGTAGTAATACCTTACTATTACACTATGTCTATTAAAGTTTACCTACATTAACAGCTAAGGTACCTGTTAGACTACTTAGCTACCACTTAGAAGGGGGGGTTGAATAAGTGGTCCTTTTAAACAATGTTGATTTTAAAAAATTTAGTTTAAAAAGGTACGCGCGGAAGCACCACCGGATCGGTAGTCTCTTTGCACCCGATTGATCACTGAAAAAGTAGTATAGCCTTGAACGTATGATGATAAAGAACTAGAAACGATCATGTGCAAAATATTCGAATTAAACGATCCAATAACACAGTCCAAGCAAGTTACAAAAATATAGAGCTAATCCAATCACAATCAAGATATATGTCAATTGAATTTTGGTGCACACGTACGAACACAAAAATTCAATCGAATCGAAAATTAAAGCAATTGCGTAAAGTAAAAGATTAAGGGAGAAAGACACAAATGATTGATTAGGGAGTTCCCCGGCTTTCGTGTCGTCCTCGCGGTCGGCCGGGTACGTCTCCCCCCAAATAACCAAACGGGCTATTTGAGCGTATATTGATTAAAAACGATTGAACTATAGTGCACAATTTACAAAAGACTCCAATAACCCTATATCGAATCTAATGCAAACTATGCGTAATAACCTCAACAAGTAATGAAGCTTCTCCCTCTGATTCCAACGATCCTAACTGTGCGCAAATCCTCGCACCGATCGTCCAGCTGAGTACCTCGCTTCTTCGTTGTTGATCCTTCAAGATATTGCACAATCTTGAATCCTTAAGAAAAACCCAAACCTTCTTCACAAATCAACTCGAGCACGCCTCTGATTCACCGCAAGCCGTATCGAACGTTATCGACCAAATGTACAACCTTTATCCGAATGATCCCATACTCACTCTTCAATGAATTGCAATTTGATGGAAGATGATGATCTTGTGAAGAATAACCCTTTGATCCAAATTCTTCAACCAATTTGAATCCCAAAGAGTTTATCAAAACTAGTTCACTTTCTCACAGGTTTTTCTCACCTTACAATAACAAAGCACATTGCTATTTATAGAGAAAATAGAATTGAGCAAATTTAGGCAAAACTTAACATACATGTATCGATACAAATGATGGTTTGTATCGATACATGCCCTTTGACCAGCGTTCAAATATGAAAATTTGACCTATGTATCGATACAAACACGTATGTGTATCGATACATACATCAGTTTCTTGAAATCTTGACTGATATGTATCGAAGCATGCAAGCATGATTCGATACATCATGCACTCTCTGGTTTTCTGAGAGATATAGGTGTGTATCGATACATGCAAGCATGATTCGATACACAGGTGACTCTCTGCCTCTGAGAGATCACTTTTGTATCGATACAAGTGATATATGTATCGATACAAATTGCACAAAATCAGTCTGAAGTAATTTCAGGACATTTGTATCGATACACATGTATATGTATCGATACATAATACCTAAAAATCAATTTTTAAAGTTTAAAAATAGTTTTTCGCTGTCAAGTCATTTGTAATGTTGCCAAAATATGTTCTACTCTATTTTCATGTGTTTTGACAATTATTAAAACATGAGGATGAACTGGTGCACTTACAGTACCTACGAGAGCCTAACCTCGATGTGTCACATACCTTAATTACTAAGTGAGTTGTTTATAAACACGCATTATAACCTTCACCAATTAACCTCTAGGTCCTAGTATCGGACTGTTCATCTTCTAAGTGCTCAGATCACACCTAGTGCATGATTCCTCCTCTAACCGCTCAGTTCACGACTAGTTCAGGATGTTACCGTCTCTATACACCTAGCATTATTTACTACGAGTTCCGGACTATACCAAGTCGAAACCTGATATTAATTCTATGGGCGCTCCCGCTTATCCGGCCAGATTACGAGAATACGTTATTAAAGTGCACGAAAGTAAATAACAAACATAATTACTGAATATCATTTATTATAACTTAGACTCAATCACAGACTCCAAATATTCATAGGGGAGTTCATCTTCTCCGCCACAACCTAAGGCATAAATAATAAATACTACATATTTAAATTACAATAAATTATAACCTAAATACAAAAGCCTAAAGAAATCATACCTTGCTGAGTTAGTTTTCCCGTAAGGGGAGAAAACTATGCCCAATAGAGCTCCTCTGAACCTCTCCATATAGTAGAGAGTGTTCTACTATTTCTGAATGAATAAAACAATGAATGAGAGGCTCTATTTATAGTTTTCGTAATGGTCCTCAACAAGGCATCGCAGCACGATAAGGCCATCGTACTGCGATGTGAAGATTCAGTTCAGAATTATAACTGATCCTGTGCATTTCATCAGCTTGGGCGTCAAGTAACATCATCGTATTGCGTTGTAGGGCATCGTACTGCGATGGAAGATTTTCTCAAGATTTATTTCTTCTGATTGCTTGGCGCACAAGGAGCTTTCATCGTGGCACGATAGCACACATCGTGCTGCGATGGAATGCTGTATTTCTTCACTTTTTGGGCTTTTTCTTGTCTTTTTGCATCTTGGACTCTGTCTTGATGCTTTTTCTTGCTTTTGTAGGTTTTCCTTCGTATTTGGGTCTGTCTTGGTCATTTTACTACTAATAATAATACTAAAAATGACGTAGAAATTCCTGTCATCAGAGCTCCATTGTAAGCGCATTGTATTCCTGCATGCACCTGATCGTTTGCTCTCCTCTTTGTTCAAACTTTCATTATACTTAGTGTCGCTGTTCATGGGTCCACTACCACCATTAGACACACCATCCTTGGTGTTCTCAAATCTCAATCCTTCTCCTATCTCATTCTCGATCTTTCCTAATAGACACACACATGTTCGAATTCAACTCAAATTCAAGAGACTTCCACAGGTGTTAATATCACTAAATTCACATCAGGTAGTTGAAACATCCATTTATCTTACCCGCAAATATCTATCAAACTACATGCGCTTCGTTCCTATAGTGGATTTCATCCGCGGATATCCACAAATACAAGTTATTTTTGTTATCCCTTCCATAGACCGAGTCTAAACTGAATTGAACAAGAGTTTTTAATTGGGTTTGAAAACACTAAGGAATGAGAACTATTTTTCTTGATGCATAAAGTACACTTGTGAATATGCTAGGGTCTAACTTCAACTCTGTTAACTATATAGAGTTCAGAAAGAAACACAAAGTGACGACTAGGGTTTCAATAATATCAGAATGACATTGCTTAACAAAATAAGGATTACAAAGTGAATATATAATAACACATAATGGACTAATCTAACTACCATAAAAGCCCAATAACAAAAGCCTTATTATATCTAACACTTCCCCTCAAACTCACGATGCATAACATAAGCATCGGGAGTTTGTCAAACAAAAAACAAAAATAAATATATCAACTAAAATAAACCTCTAATACTACCCCTCAAGCTAAAACTTATTAAGCTTTGAGCAAGGCACAAAATCAGCCCTGAAAATAAACCCATATCAATTTCAGCTTCAGACTGCAGATTTTCAGATTGTGAGTATTCACTCACTGAATTCAGATTGTTACTATTCCCTCACCGGATTCAGATTGTGAGTATTCCCTTACCGGATTCAGATTGCGAGTATTTCGCCCGGATTCAGATATTCAGATTGTGAGTATTCCCTCACCGGATTCAGATATTTAGATTGTGAGTATTCCCTTACCAGATTCAGATTGTGAGTATTCCCTCACCGGATTCAAACAACACCAGACATAACAAAACAAACGGCAAGAAACTAAACTAACATAACCAAACTTACTGAAATCAAACAAATCAGATCAGACCAAACAAAATCAACATACTGAATCAATTCAAACAAAAACTGAACCAAAAAAGAAGGAACATAACCAAACCAACCAAATAGAACTAGATCAAACAAATTCAAATGAACCAAACGGAACAAACTAAAACATGATGCAACTGAATAAACACAAGAGACCCTTGCAAAACGATGCTGGAAAACAAACATACAGCAAAAGTTGCGAATGACCAATATGACAATCTCAATTAAAATCAATTTTGTGAATTCCTCCAGATTCAAAACAAATTTGCCAAAATCATCCCACCGATTCATGGATCTAAGGAATCAAAACTAACAAACAAATAGCCTTAAGTGGGTTGTTATACGACCAAGAAAATAACAATGCCACTATGACATTATCCAACTCAAAAAGCTACCAACAATTGGAACAACCAAATTTAAATTAACAGACCCACAAACAGAACATAGCAGCACGAACTCAACAGAACAAACACATTCCCAATTTTGGGAATTTGATAGCGGAATAATCAAGTGATTCAAGGCGGATCAAACCATGCTCTGATATCATGCATGTTAATTATATAGAGTTCAGAGAAAAACACAAAATGACAACTAGAGTTTCAATAATATCAGAATGACATTGCTTAACAAACTAAGGATTACAAAGAGAATATATAGTAAACGATTTACTTTTCGCACCCCCGGGGTTCCTCTTTCACCCCCTAAAATAACCATATTACCCTATTGCTATATAGAAAGCGAGCACTTTTCGCACTCTAAGTAGCGAGTATCAATATTTTATATTCAAACTGAACGCCGGCATCCCATGGATACAAATTGCCACAATTAAGACGCGGACAATGGTGAAATCAAAAGCTACCAGCCATGACATTTGTAGTCACAAGGTCATGATATACCTCTTCAACCCTTACAACGTTGTCAATTGAGTTGAGTATCCATGAGACTCACGTGTACACATTACTTAATAAGCACCCCCAATACATTATCAACAAAAACAAAAACAAAAACAAAAACAAAATTGTGCCCCCCAATAATTTGACATCCTTATATTTCAACAATAATTCATATACTATTGCCATAATAATTCACATACAAACATTTCAACTATTTAGATACTATACACTTAGATTGGACATCTCAATAAAAGTAGCTATTAATTACTACTATTGCTTAATGAGTAAACTTAAAAATTCACTTCTAACAAACATTCAGCTTGATGTCCGGAACATGTACTCCTATGTTGAGGTCACCAAAATTGAGACACATCTTGCAGACATGATTTTTTTTATTTATTTTTAATTAATATACCAAAATATAATATAATGAGATGATTTTTTCTTTTTCTCTAGTTCATTTCCATATACACAATACAAGTTGTATGGAAAAAGAAGGAACACATTGGAATAACAATTTATGTGAAATGTAATAAAGAGCATTCCAATTCTAATAGGTAATAATAGCACTATAAAATAAAGTTACACTCAAGTTGTTTGAAATTTTTTGAATTAATTCCTATGAACACACACACACATGAAAGTGTAAAGTCTAAAAATCTAATCTATTTGAAAGGAGCAAGAGGATTTGGAGTACGTGAAGAACCTTTAGACTTTCTAAGCTCTTTACAAACATGATCCAACATTCCCATAAAATCTCTCACTATCACAAATATCCTTAATGGATTATCTTCTTTACTAACATCACCATGAAAATATTCAGTTATTTCTTTAACACGTGCTATCACTCTATCTTCTTCACCTCTCAATTCCTTCAAATTTCCATCAACATATTGCAAGAATATCTTCATAGTCATCACAAAATTATGACTCATTTCATCTTCATGCAACTCATTTTCCACTAATTGTTTCAGCATAACCATTCCATCATATAGATTTGAAACTGAACTAGCAAGAACATCTAAGTCAATTGTTGCTGTCTTTTTAACATTGTACAATTCAGTACTTAGACCAGAAACTAATTCTAGTCCCATTTTTCTGTAATCTTCTTCTTTTTCTTCTTCTGTTCTGTTTTTGTTACTTTTTTGGCTTATTTTTCCCATTATGCTATCTGAAACTCTTATTCCTTCTGAACGGACAATTTCTTGAACAACAAAATGGAGTAAGGTTGTTTTTCCATCTGTTCCTTTAACATCTGCTAGCTTCAGTAGAGCATCCAGTTTGAATGCTCTTGCACCTCCTCTTATTGTTCCGACATTCATTCGGTTTCCCGTTTTGAGTACTGCTTCTAGTAGTTTCAAGAAGAGTCTGCTTGATCTTAGCTCCTTGCATGCCTCCTGGTACATATATAGGACATTAACACAATGTTTCTGTGAGAATGTTTAAGTTATGTAGCACTGAGTACTAACACTTCAGATTGAAGGTGTGTCAAATGTCCGAAAAATAAGTGGTTACATTAAATATTTCACATTTTTTTCTTCAAATTATTACCGGTATCAATGTGCCAGTATCAACACCATATCCGGTGTTTATGTCGGTACTTCATCGTAGTATATGCTAGTTAGGTTTCATTAAGATAGTAATTCTAGCCTTAACATTTGAAAATATAGTAATGCCTGTCCATATATGAAACACCGATTCAGAAGTTCTATGAAATACCGACACAGACACGGAATCTAACATAAACACGTGGACACCAACAACAATTTGAAAAAATAGAAGTGATTGAATGAAACCATATGATTGTGTCGTATCAACATTTGATACTGACATATATCTAACACTGAACACACCTTCAATTTGAAGTGTCCGAGTTACATAGACTAATGTCATCAATGATTAGCAATCATAGACTAAATTGTTGTTGATATTTTGTTTGCAATAGGACAACATTATTATAAGGTCAAATCATAATTAAAATTTGGATACATGGTTACCTCAAGCATTGAAAAAGAGTTCCTTAGGTGAACAACTTCATCATCAAAAGTCTCTTTGTAAAGCATGGTTTCTACTCTTTGAAAAGCAAATGGTACACTAAGCACTGCTCTCACAAACCTTTCTGCGGACCCCAATTCATTGATGTTGCCTTTATAATTGAAGAGTTTAGCCTCTTCTTCTTTGGTAGGTACCATTTTCACTAGTGCCTCTAATTGTTGCAAAGACAATCCCTTCCCTGCTTTTCAAAACAATTTAATAACATCTTTCAAATTGTTAATTTGACCTTAAATTGTTCTCAAAATATGGTGTACAAAGCACATGCTTCAATAGTGCTATAAACCAAAGTCATTGTTCCATTTTGCTTTATAACATTAATATTATTATTACAATTGTTTTACTTGTATTATTACATTATTGTTTTTGAGTAAATTCAATATTATTTGGATGGGATGTTGAATTAGTGAAATCTCTCGGTCATGATTCAATCGGTTGAACTGAATGGTTAATAAAATAATATTTTAAAAAAACATGTTTTAAAAAAGACAAATCGGTTTGACCAACCACAGTTAAACCACAGAATAATTTGGTTCAATAAGAATAAACCATTAATTTGGTTCTTAAACTATTACTGTCTCTTCAAATTGGTCCCCGAACTATTGAAATATAAGAAAAATAGTCTCTGAAACTATTATTAATCTATCAAGTTAGGCCCTCATTTTCTTTAAGAAGAGGAGAAAAAATAATTGCTCAAGGACTATCTTAATGGACTAAAAATAGTCTAGAAACTACTTAATATATTTTCAAATCAAATTGAAAAGAGTGATAGTTTAAAGATCAAATTAATGGTTTATTCAAATAATAAATCATGAGTATGGAACAAATTATGTATTTGCAGCATATTTATGACAATTGCACTTTGAAGTTTGTAACATGTTAAAAAATAATTCTACCACATGCACTGTACTTAAAATTTTATGTGTGACAAGTGTTCATAAATAAGGAGTACTATATACTTTTATTTTATTTTTTTTACCTTGCATTAGTGCATCACATACTTGTTCAGCTGTCACATTCAAAGCTTTTGATAGTATTGTTATGTTCTGCAACCTTTTTGGATCGAGTACATGCTTCCCTGGAGATGGTGTTTTGCTCTTACTTTCATCATTATTAATTGAACTTTGTAAATTATAGCCAAAAAGTGACTCAATCATTTCCTCATCCAACCTGATTAAAATTCATCACATACTTACATAGTTAATATAAAGAATCAATTAAGACAAAATAGTTAGTGAATATGTCTGCATTGACGGTAAATTTGACAGAATCACAGTAATTACACTAGAGAGCGTGTTATCGTGATTTTGTCAAAGTTAGTTACTGTGAATTTAAACATGCAGTTATGAAGTTGAACTTACTCAAATGAGCTTGATCTTAGTTTGTCCCAAACCATTGTACGATTTGGTGCAGCTCTAACTTTGTCCCAATGAAGTGGTTTGAGTTTAGCCAATGGTGTACCATCTTTACCAAGTGGTGATTGAGGGAATTGATATGGTGGAGGAGGTGGTGTTTTTCCATTATTGTTACTATTTCCTTTTGGAAATGGAGGTGGGAATGGTGGTGGAGGAATATTGCTAAGAGGTGATTTTGTGAGGTTAGATGGAGATGGAGAAAATGAATCTTTTTCAGGCCTTTGATTTGATCTTGAAGAAGATTCTGAATTTATAGGTGAAGATAATGTATGAGATGTCAATGAAAGTGGAGAATGTGATGAAACTCTAGATGAAGATGTTAGTGAATGTAAAGAAAAAAGTGGCATTTTCAATGGTGGTGTAGGCGGTGGTGGAGGCGGGGGTGTTGGTGGTGGAGGAGGTGGTGAGAAAGTAGATATTTTAGGAGATTGAACAAATGTTTCATTTTCGATATCTTGGTATTTTTGTTTTGGACTAAATGTTTCATTTGTGTTTTTTGTAATTGAGTTTTGTGGAGAACTATGAAATTGTTGGTGGTTTGGTAATAATGAAAATGAATTTTGAGGTGACACCAAAGAATGTGTGTCATGATCACTAAGACTACAAATTGAAGCATTAGAAAGTCTTGTATTTGATTGTGAATCAACAAATGAATGAAAACTTTCATCTTCTGATGAATCACAATTTTCATGAACAATTTTATCAACACAAGTAGAAGAATTTTTCTCATCAACATAATCATTTTCATTTTTTTTTACTAGTTGAATTTCGTTAGTAAAAGAACTACTAACATTATTATTTTCATCATCACTAGTCTTTTTCAATGTTGTGCAACCATTTTGTTCAATATCTTCACCTAATGCATCAAGATAAAATAGATCTAATCCTTGATTTAAACTCACCTTACCTATAGGCATTGTTCTTTTTTGTTTCTTCTTTTTGTGATTTGTGAACTTTTTCCTGCAGAATAAGATTAAACCAAAAACACTAACCAATGAAACAATGCCAACAGAAACAAAAACAGCTACTAGTATCTTTTTTGCTTTGCCTCTATCATCATTATCATCATGATGAAACCTTTTAGCTGGATTGTTCCAATGAAAGTGATTTTTTTGATGATGAGAATGAGGATGAAAATGGATTAATCCAGAAGGTGTTGGAGCCGGAGCTGGAGCTGGAGCTGGAGCTAGAGCTGCAACTTCAGCTTCAATGTTTTGTGATGGCGAAGGTGAAGGTGTAAGAAACTGATCAGAATCAGAATCAGAATCAGAATCAGAATTAAAATCAGAATCACCATTGGATTTAGAATGTACCCTTTTGTTGAAACTCTTTAAACCAAGTAAAGATCTAAACTTTTCAACTATAAAACCATGTTTCACTTCATTCTCATCCAAACCTGAAATTTTCTCAACTTGAACATATTCATTTTTCTCCTTCAAGAAATAGCTTTCTTGTAAACTATGAACATGGAAACTTCCAGCTGCATTGATTAAAGCACCAACACTCAAAATGTGAGTCTTTTGTGATGATGATAAAGTAATCAAGAATGTGATAATGATGAAGATCAATGTAAGAAACTCAGAACTAAAACTCATGTTTTTGTTTTTGTTTTTTCAGCTAAAAGTTATCAAGTTATCAATGCAACTTTCCTCTTATAAAAGCTTATTTCCTTTTTGTTTTATCCATAAAAAAATAAAATTGATTTTTGGATAGTGCTGGTGAATGTGTGTTGAGGAAAAGGAAGATCTAAAACAATGTCTTTAATGCTACTCCAAGGAACCCCTGAACCTTTGGCAGTTGTGGTTGTACCAGGCCTTCTTTACTTCTCTGTTCCTACACTCTTATCTCTTCTTACATTAATCAATTCTTACATTACAATGAGACCCTGGCTGTTAATGCATATATGCATAAATAACACTACTAAAACAGTTTTGGAGAATTTTTCCTTCTTTACACTTTGACTTAATTCTTTTGGCTTTTGTGCATTTTTATGATGCTTATGTTTGTCACAAAAGTAAATGTCATATTTTATTACTTCTTTTCTCCAAAAATAAATTGTCGCAGTTTCACCGTATGCGCTAGCTCTCGGTTTTAGTAATGTAATGATCGATGAATTCGATAATGTGTTTTCCGAATCGATGAGAAAAGGGCTATCTGTTAGATGGAGCCGCCACTAAGTGAAATGACACTCTTAGGAGGAAAGGGCTATCAATGAGATGGAGCCATCTCTCGATTCTCTTGTAATGGTTTTTATTTTATGTTACTGGGTTTTTTTATTTTTTATTTTTTTTAAGTCATATATCTTGATTCCATCAAATTGTATGAGATTTATATACCAGGTTGATTATTTTGATTCTTTTAATTATACCCGATTTCTATATTCCTGTAAAGTTGTTTATTTGGTCATTAGACTTGCCGGACTAGTATTAGTCTGTGCGCCGATCACAATGTGAGTTTGGATCGTGACAAAGTTTAAAAAATTATATATTATCATATATGAAATGGTTAACTATGACACTTATTTTGGGACGGAGTATATATTCACTCTTTTTGTGATGATCATTATATAATAATAACTCGCTTCCAACTAACATTTTCTAAATTTTTTTGTATTAAGTTGATGATGATGATGGTGGTGATTTAAAAAGTTAGTAGCACTTAGCATATAGTATCTGAGAAATGAATTGAGACATGAGATTTGATGTTGGATCATAAAACTTTTTATAAGTTAAAAATGATTTAATGAGAAGATTGTAAAAGTGGATGGTGGGGTCATGTTTTGTTGGACTTGCGCCTAACACCACATCGGTGATTCTATAAGATTTCTCCAGCCTCTTTTATTTAATTTTTATATCAACATCAATGGTTCGTAAGGTGGGGACAAATTTTCACTCACCATAGAGAAAATAAATGTCCTAGATTTTTTTGAAGAAAAATATAAATATGTCCTGGTTAGTTACTTGATGAATTTATTGCATGTTTGGATTTATTTTTGGGTTTGAGTTTAAAGTAATTCTAATGGTCGTCTCTCTTATCGTGAGACCAACAAATGTGCAAATATTTAAAATAGATTTGGTATCACTATAATTAAATCGAAATTACGGTAATTCACTATAATTTTGTAGAAATTATATAATATAATTTTTAAAAAATTGCGATGAAGCGCTGTAATTTTAACACACTTACCTGCCGTGATTCCAAACAAACATAAGATGTGAGTCTCATGATGACTTGATAAGGTGCAAATGTTAAACCAAACAAGTGTTTATTGATTTAGCTTTTGTTCTGTGGGGTGAAATTTAAAAAAGAAATATGGGCAAGGTTTAGTAGACAATATAAAATGTTAAATATTTAGATTCACCTAATTAAATATGCCAAATCTACTAGGAAACTTTTCCTTAACATCTCACGTGAAGAAGACATGTATGTAAGGCTAAAATCTAGATGTTGATTGTTTAATAATGAGAAACCGAAGAGAGTACTTTTGTCTTCTTCATCCTGTTTATTTTTAATTGATTATTCACTCTCAAGTGTGTTAATTATGTATTCTTTAATGGTACAAAATAAATTATTGCCCATTCACATTTTGGTTGTGTTGGGTCATCAGGGGTCCGGAGTTCAACCTGGTATCACTGTTAGGTTACGAAGAAGTTTGAGGATTATTACATTGAGCTTTAATTTGAACAATTATATAAGTGAGTTAGACATTATATTTTAACTCAACATTTAAGACATTAGATTTATGGATCTTTTCACTTATAAAATATTCAACATCCATTTATTTAATGTGAAACTTAATTCACACTTAAAATACCAACATGTTAGAAGAATTTTAATTTTTTTTTCAAATGGATTAGAATCATAGCCACTTGAGTAGCTCATAAGCATTTAACTATAGGGAGAGAGAAAGAAAGGGAGAGGAAAAGAAAGTGGATTTTTGTGTCAAATTAACAAACAGCATGGAGATATAGTTATGATCTAACCTTAGAGAATATTATTGCTTTAGTCTTGACATCTGCTTGCAAAACCTGCTGTGTGTCGCATTCCCAATTAATTCCTGTTGTTATCACATTCAAGAAAGCAGATTAAATGTCCCTTGGACTAAGGGCATGCAATTTATATTTTAGAGAGTAATTAAAAAAAATGTATTTGTTTTTCAGTTTTATGAACTTAGCTCAGTTGATAAGGAATATTGCATTATATATACATGATTCGGGAATCGAACCTCGGATACTCTACTTATCCACTTTAAAAGTGAAATTTCTAGTCACTAAGCTACTTGACAAAAAAAAGAATATATGTATTTCAGGCAAATTCTAAAATGAACCACTTCATCAAGTAATCCATGGTGGACCAGTTATGAATAACACTGTAACAAATACGAACTTTACAAAATCCACCGTTGAATTGAAAGTTTGTTTCATATAGATCATCTATAAATTTTTTTAGAAAAATTGAAAATCATTTGATATGTTATTGAGACCCATTAAGATTAACGGTTTATGAGTTTTTATTAAATGTCGTTAAACTTGATAGATTTCAATAACATATCAAATGATTTTCAATTTTTCTAAAAATTTGTATGGATGATCTATATGATACAAACTTTCAATCCAACGGTGAATTTTGTAAAATTTGTATGTCGTTATAATAGTAATGACCACTTGTGAAGGTGGTCCACCGTAGCATTAGCCTGTAAAAAAAAACACTTTTGTATTTTTAGAGTTGGATTTGTATCCAATACTTCTCATTCAAGTGTTGTTGGTTATCTTCTTTGTTATATCTATTAGATTATTTTTCTTATAATAATATTGTCGTAATATTTTCTATAGGCATTATTAGATTTTTATATTGGGCCAAATGTATTTTCACAAAATTGGTTTGTAAGACAAAAAATATCTATTTTTATATTCTTTGAGTTTTTTCATTAAACAAGACTATTGAAATTTATGCGTAGATATAAATATGAATTATTTAAATCGATAAATTTTGATACCATATATATTTTTATAGTGGTCTAACTCGGCCTTGTAAATTAACTTGTAAGATGAATGATATCTCTTTGTGCGACTTGTGGTTTTTTCCAATAAAAGGCATAACTACTTTTTTGTTTTGTCTTCAAAATTGTGATCAAAATAGCCATGCTTATTGGATTATTAAGGGGGTGTGTTTACTACATTAGAATTATGGTCAAGTATTGTTGATATGATAATTTCACCTATAATTGTGATCATAAATACATTAAAGAAAATGAGGCCATAATCACAATAGTGGATTTTATTTAACAAATCTTCACACAATTGGGTATGGGACCATTCCACTAAAATTGAATAAACCTTTAGATAGAAGTGTAAAACAAACTCTTAAACTTGAAAGCAGAAAAAAGTTAGGAAGTTGAAATAACATTGCAACAACAGCTTGGATCAAATATTGCAAACCTTGTGATAATTTCTAAGTGAAGAAAAAAGAGAAAAACTTCACTAGAAAAGGAAATGAATGAGAGGAACAAGGGGCCATGATGTTGTGAAGATTCAAATAATATATAATTAAGGTCCAACAGTAAAGAATATTACCTATGTGTTGACAGAATATATGGGACAAGAAGCAAAGGGGTGAATAAAAAAATAGAGAGAATCCTATGCAATAGCAAAATATATAATGTATAAATAAATTTATATAGAAAAAATATATATACTTCATCAACCTTGGATTCTGTTCCTAAACTGATTTCCCTGGATATTTTGTTTCCATTCTCTTCTTATTGCTACATGTAAATTTTTGATGTAAAAAACTCATTCTTTGCATCAAAATACTACATCAAAATTTTGCTGTCCCGTTTAATTTTTGTGTTTATTATTAAAATGTGTGTAACAACACAAGTTGCCGAAGATAAAAATAAGAGAAATATAAAAATATACATATACATTGTATGTATTTTTATTTTCAAATAATATAATATATTTATTTGTAAAGTATTTATTGTGATAATTTGTTTGTTTTATTATTGTTAATAAAACCTCACCTTTAGTGGTCCATAGGTTATAGTGGTTTTAGTTGCCAAGAGTCACAAGATTAATGATAATTATTTGGGTG
The DNA here is from genome assembly GCA_030408175.1 of Trifolium repens. Lineage (NCBI taxonomy): Eukaryota > Viridiplantae > Streptophyta > Magnoliopsida > Fabales > Fabaceae > Trifolium > Trifolium repens. The sequence continues at coordinate 46,726,530 of CP125837.1, forward strand.
GTAATGGCTTGTGAATTCTTGATGGTAGAATTAAGCCTATAAATACACTTTGGTCCCTAAGCTTGCTCTCACTTCATCTTCATCATTCAGAAAATATACACCATCTATAGTGATGAGAGTAAAAGCTTAGAAGACTCAAAGTGTTGTGATTCATAACACTATAACAATGGCTGGAGGTAATTTTAATTTCTAATTTCCGCATTTAGTCTATTGATCTTGTTGTTCATTTGTTATCAGGAACTCATGATCAATGAATTTAGTATTACATTTGGTATCAGAGCTTTGCTGCCTCTGCCTTGTTTACTCTTTGGTTTTCCATTTTCGGTGGATTTCATATTGATTTAAGTTTAACGTACTATTATTGAAAAATAATATAAGAAATCTTCATTTCATTGAGTTTCTAAGCTTTCTATTAAGTTTCTGCGTTAAAAATGGTACGAAATCGAAAGTTTTAAATATGGGTTTTGCTAGATTTTACAAATTTCGATTTCATATTAAGAGCATTTTAGATGCAGAAAATGTTGAATCTTTTGGAAATGTTTTTAGATTCATGATTCTGTGTTTAATACTTGAATTTTCGGTGTTATTTTGGCATAAAATCGCATTTTTCCGTTCCGGATTTCGTGGGTCTTCAACCGGGTCGTTCAAACCCGTCTGGAGGTTGAAGATGATGAGTTTATTTTAATCAATGCTGATATTATATATTTCATTTAACGCAAATTAATTCTTAATGAAGTCATCCGGCGCAGCGGTTGATGCGTTAACTTACCACTGCCAGGTTGTCGGTTTGATTCCAGGTCCAGGATTTGCGTTTTTATTTTGAAATTTCATTTATTAATTACAGCTTTGATTAAAATAAAAACGCAGAGACCTTTTGCCACTGATAAATCTCGAACCCGCATCCGCTACATTTTCCTTCAATGTTGTTACCGTTTGGTCTATGCGTCCATTTCTCTATATTTTGCGCTTTAATAATATATATATATATATATATATATATATATATATATATATATATATATATATATATATATATATATATATATATGCTGCATTGCAATTTTAAAGATTATACAGAATTTAGATTCAGGGGAATTAGATCAGAGGCCCTTTCTGTAAAAAGATCAACTTCTTGACCAATGAGATGGGTAACAACTGTATTTATACTTTATCTTATTAAAGTTTTATATAATTGTATATGAGAACATTTATCATTATGATAAATATAAATTTATTCTCTCATATAATTTAGTTGTTATGTCTAGTGACCCTTATAATTTTAATTAGTTTTGGATTAGCCGCAGCACCCTTAATTAATTAAAATTATTTTTAAAGTTTTTAAGGTCACATAAGGAATTAGACATAATATTGTGATTAACTATACGTGATATAATGAATTTTATCCCGCAGGAATTTTTATTATATTTGTATGGTTAATTAGGATAGAATATCAAATTATTTTCATAATTTGCCCGCAGGGATTATGAATTGGTATATAATTTGATAGTTTTATCATAAAATACAATTTTTGGATGGAAAATCAAATTGTTTTACACATATAAAGTGAGAATTTATGTGTAATTTGATTTTTGTAAAATTTAATAAATCTTATTGCATTAAAATTTAGCCCGCAGGTAATTTTATGTTATAAGATTTATTTTGGGTATGTTTACATTGGTAATACATACACTAAAGATAATATATATGCCTCAAGATTTTGACATGAGCCTTTTGAATTTTTTTAGCTTCTCAATATGTTGTTTATTCTGATATCAAACATAATGTTCCTAAGCTCGAAGGTAATTCATTCTCTTTTGTTAGTTATGAATCTAATATGGCTGATGTTAATATAAACACCTGGTGGATTGATTATGGATCAACAATCCATATAGCAAACTCCTTGCATGGTATGCAAGACTTAAGAAAGCCAGTAGGAAGTGAGCGAACTGTCCTATCCGGAAGCAGGATGGGCTCACATGTGGAGGCTATTGGAACTTGCATTTTAATTTTGGACAATGGTTTCGTTTTGAAATTACAAAGGACCTTTTATGTGCCAAGTTTCTCACGAAACTTGATTTCAGTTTCTAGACTTGTACCATTTGGATATTCCTTTCATTTTAAAGACACGTCATTTGAATTATTTTATAATTCAAAATGTGTTGGGAATGATATATTGTCTGATGGTCTTTATCGTGTTAATTTACAAAACGAATCCATTTATAGTTCAATGCATGTTCAAACTGGCATTAAGCGGTGTAATATTAACGAAAATTCTTCTATGTTGTGGCACCGGAGATTAGGACATATCTCCATTGAGAGAATTAAAAGGTTAGTAAAAGATGGGGTACTTAATACTCTAGATTTTGCTGACTTTGAAACTTGTGTTGACTGCATTAAGGGAAAGCAGACCAACATTTCTAAGAAGGGTGCCAATAGAAGTTCAAGCATATTAGAAATAATTCATACAGATATATGTTGTCCAGATATGGATTTACATGGTCAGAAATATTTTATCACCTTCATAGACGATTACTCACGATATATGGATATTTATTTGCTTCATAATAAGAGTGAAGCATTGGATGCCTTAAAAGCCTTTAAGGCTGAAGTTGAGAACCAATGTGGAAAGCAAATAAAAATTGTGAGATCTGATCGGGGTGGTGAATACTATGGTAGATACACTGAAAATGGAAAAGCACCTGGTCCATTTGCTAAGTTTCTTCAAGAAAATGGGATTGTTGCCCAATATACCATGCCTAGTTCTCCGAGCCAAAACGGTGTTGCAGAAAGAAGAAACCGGACTTTATTGGACATGGTGCGGAGTATGCTTAGCAACTCCAATCTTCCTAAATCCTTGTGGAATGAAGCACTAAAGACGGCAGTGTATATTCTTAACCGGGTTCCATCTAAGGCTGTCCCAAAGACACCTTTTGAATTATTTAAAGGTTGGAAACCGAGTTTGAGACATATGCGCGTTTGGGGATGTCCGTCTGAGGTGAGGATTTATAACCCACAAGAGAAGAAACTGGACCCGAGGACCATTAGTGGGTATTTCATTGGATATGCCGAAAGGTCCAAAGGTTATAGATTTTATTGTCCATCTCACACAACTAGGATTGTGGAGTCAAGAAATGCAAAGTTTCTTGAAGATCACTTGATTAGTGGGAGTGATCAAATCAGGAACATAGTTTCTGTGCATGATCATATAGAGTCCCAACCTTCGGTTTCAGGTGATAGATTGGTTGTTGTTCACAATATCCCTCAAGTCCCAATGGATGTTGATCAACCACCAATCATTGAGATACCACAAAATGCTGATATTCCAGTAGATCAAATTGATCATCAAATGCCTGAAAATGATGAACAATTAGTTAAACAACATGATCCACAAGAAAATGTTGATTCAACATTAAGAAGGTCTACTAGGACAAGAAAACCAGCTATTCCTAGTGATTACACTGTGTATCTACAAGAATCTGACTATAGCATTGGAGTTGAGAATGATCCTGAAAACTTTGCATAAGCCATGTGTTGCAAAGAGTCAAATTTGTGGTACGATGCCATGATTGATGAAATGAATTCCATGAAAAACAACGGTGTTTGGGATCTTGTAGAGTTACATAATGGGGTGAAGCCCATTGGTTGTAAATGGGTATTTAAAACCAAAAAGGATTCATTAGGTAACATTGAGAGATACAAGGCTAGACTCGTTGCTAAAGGATTCACTCAGAAGGAGGGAATTGATTACACGGAGACCTTTTCTCCTGTATCAAAGAAGGACTCTCTCCGTGTCATCTTGGCACTCGTTGCACATTTTGACCTTGAGTTGCACCAAATGGATGTGAAAACAGCCTTTCTTAATGGTGATTTAGAGGAGGTGGTTTATATGAAACAACCTGAAGGTTTCTCCTCTAATGATGGTGAGCACTTGGTTTGCAAGCTTAAGAAATCCATATATGGTTTGAAACAAGCATCCCGTCAATGGTATCTTAAGTTCCATGGGATAATTTCTTCATTTGGATTTGTTGAAAACCCCATGGATCAATGCATATACCAGAAGGTTAGTGGGAGTAAAATTTGCTTTCTTATTTTATATGTGGATGATATTCTACTTGCTACCAATGATAAAGGTTTTCTACATGAGGTGAAACAATTTCTCTCTTAAATTTTTGATATGAAGGATATAGGTGAAGCATCTTATGTCATTGGCATCAAGATCCATAGAGATAGAACTCGAGGAGTTCTAGGTCTATCTCAAGAAACCTATATCAATAAAGTTTTAGAGAGATTTCGGATGAAAGATTGTTCACCGAGTGTTGCTCCCATTGTGAAAGGTGATAAGTTTAATTAGAGCCAATGTCCTAAGAATGAATTTGAGCGGGAACAAATGAAGAACATTCCTTATGCTTCAGTTGTTGGAAGTCTTATGTATGCTCAAGTATGCACAAGACCCGACATTGCATTTGCAGTTGGAATCTTAGGAAGATATCAGAGTAATCCAGGGATGGACCACTGGAAAGCTGCAAAGAAGGTGTTGAGGTACCTTCAAGGAACTAAAGATTATATGTTCATGTATAGGCAGACGGACAATCTAGATGTGACCGGCTATTCAGATTCTGACTTTGCTGGTTGTGTTGCTTCTCGCAAATCAACATCATGATACATCTTTATGTTGGCCGGAGGAGCTATTTCATGGAGAAGTACTAAACAAACTTTGGTTGCTACTTCTACCATGGAAGCTGAGTTTGTCTCCTGTTTTGAGGCAACTTCTCATGGTGTATGGCTTAAGAGTTTTATTTCTGGGCTTAGAATCATGGATTCTATATCTAGGCTTTTGAAAGTTTTTTGCGATAATTCAGCTGCTGTCTTTATGGCTAAGAATAACAAAAGTGGAAGTCGAAGTAAACACATCGACATTAAGTACTTAGCCATTAGAGAAAGAGTTAAAGATAAAGTGGTGCTCATTGAGCACATTAGCACTGAATTGATGATCGCTGATCCTTTGACTAAGGGCATGCCACCACTAAAATTCAAGGATCATGTAGAAAATATGGGACTTGGTTCCTCTTTATGATTGTATACATTCAGTTTATTAATAAAACTCTTATATATTACAATATTTTCTCATATTCATGCGCGCACTTCAGTTTTTGAGAAAATATATTTGTTGGACCAAGAATAAACATAGGGTTAATAGGTCTTTACCCCCCTGCAAAGTAGGTGAATTTTGCGTTACCCCCTTGGAATTTTTTTCTTTGAGATTACCCCCCTGCAAAATTTATTTTTTTGATTTACCCCCTTGGATACACTTTTTAAATCGGTTATTTTGTTCAACCGATTTAAAAAGTGTTGTTTTTAAATCGGTTATTATGTTTTTTTTCCTGCCACGTCAGCAAAAGGGGGGTAAATCAAAAAAATAAATTTTGCAAGGGGGTAATCTCAAAGAAAAAAATTCCAAGGGGGTAACGCAAAATTCGCCTACTTTGCAAGGGGGTAAAAGTCTATTAACCCATAAACATATGGTTTATTCATTAAGTTTTATTGTTACCATATTAAGTGTATACTTGAGAAATTAAATATGTTGTAATACATAGATGGTAATACTCGCGTTTAAGAGGAACTATCGCTATGATTCACATGTTTGTTTCTTAAGGAAGGTACTTGATGACTCATTTGAGCCAATAATTAGACCCTATGGACCAAGTGGGAGAATGTAACAATTTGTTTGTTTTATTATTGTTAATAAAACCTCACCTTTAGTGGTCCATAGGTTATGGTGGTTTTAGTTGCCAAGAGTCACAAGATTAATGATAATTATTTGGGTGGTAATGACTTGTGAATTCTTGATGGTAGAATTAAGCCTATAAATACACTTTGGTCCCTAAGCTTGCTCTCACTTCATCTTTATCATTCAGAAAATATACACCATCTATAGTGATGAGAGTAAAAGCTTAGAAGACTCAAAGTGTTGTGATTCATAACACTATAACAATGGCTGGAGGTAATTTTAATTTCTAATTTCCGCATTTAGTCTATTGATCTTGTTGTTCATTTGTTATCAGGAACTCATGATCAATGAATTTAGTATTACATTTATAATTTAAGATTAAATATGTTTTCGTCCTTCTAAAATTGAGACATTTTAAGCTTAATACTTATTTAATTTTTGTTCTACTTTTAGTTCCTTATACTCATTTCGTACGTATTTATAATTTAAGATTAAATATGTATTTTTGTTGTACGATCTGCCTTTAATTTTTTTGGTGGTTTTAATTTTTTGGAAAGAGAAAGTGTGTGAAAAAAATAGGAATTTTTTGGTGGATTAAAATTAGAGTATAATATATTCCAAAAAAAGAGAGGGTATAATAGGAAAATAAGGTGCAAAAATACACTTTTTTAATTTGGCCTTTTTTTTCTCAAACGACAAATAAAAAGGAACGGAGGGAGCAGTATGTATTTTTGAATAACTGTTTTGTTGACATGTTTAAATTATTGTTATTTTTTATTTTGAACTTTTGGCATTTACAAAATTTATATTTAATTTATTCAATGTAAAAAAATTCTAAATTTTTTAGAAAGAACTTTTTATAATATTTTTAATATTTCTCAAAAAAATTATTTAAAAATTGAAGAGTTTAAGGATAATTGGACTTGACTTTAGCAATGACTAAAACTACAAACAAAAACCTAATATAATCGGATGTCATTTGAACAATTCAGAGGAGAAAAGCACAATCACCTTAAATTTTTTATAATATTTATAAATATAATCCTATAATTCACCAACATATTTGCCCTTTCAACTTTTTTCTTCTTATTTCATCCACTACTTATAATATTAAATCAAATATGCAATGTAGATTACTATTTAATGGGATAAACAAGTATTTTGACGCTCAAATCAGTATGAGAACACTTAAGAATAGGAATTGCATCCCTTTGGATTGATGTAAATGTAATTTATATAGACATCAGCGAGGAGCTTATTGGAGCCTTGGGCATTGGTAGAGAAGCTGTTACAAACGACGCCTATTTATGCCGAAGTGTGATAATTATTGAAGAGGCGTTATGATTTAGTTGTTGATAATCCTGTTGAAACCATGCGTCGGTATGGCCAATTTGAAGATTGATTCTCATCCCACCCCCCACGCCTCTTCCCCCCTCCCCCCGAATTTCCTTATTTGCCCTTAGTTTTAAACTTCGGAACGCATTTTCTGAAGTTTTTTTTGCCTTGAACACAAACTTCGAAATGTATTTTCTGAAGTTTTCGACGAATTTGAAGTAGAAAAACTTCGGTAAACACGTTCCAAAATTTTTGTACAGGTGTAAAATCGGAATATTGGGAAGTTAAAAAGAGTCATGGGGGGAGGGGGGGAGAAGCGAATCTTTCCAATTTGAACTGAGGCTTCTTAGATTGGGACTTGCAGTAATTGGGCGTTGTGGGTAGAAGCATATTTTGGGCCTTGGAGCAGTTCAAAATACATTCTTTGCATTACTTATTTTTTATACTTTAAGAGCAAAAATATTAACAAATATTATTTTGAAAAAAATATATTTTGATAATTGAATTTTACTCTTCAAAAAAATCCTAAAACATAAAATGAAGTTATTGAAACAAACCCCTGCAATTACAATCGGAAGGGGGCTGGAACTACTTGATGTCAGAACTAACCCCTGAACCAGATTCAACTGGTGGTTAAAACGAAAAAAAAAAAAACCAAACCATGCAAAAAGGAATATAATTTACGTTATCTTTTTTTAATACATAGTAATTTATTTGAACATTTTTTTCATATTAATTTGTCTTTTTTTTCATATTTAAATATAAATTAAATTACTTATTTTAAAAACTTTAATATAAAATAAATATTTAAGATAATATGTTTGATCATACTTTGAAAGACCATACTCAGACAAAATAATAAGTCTAGCTATGATAAGTATTAGGTCATTCTTAAGCCTTGTATTTTTTATTAATTTTATTTATGATCAAGTCATAGTTATCTTATGAGCAGTTAGATACAGACTACAGTAAACCGATGAAGACTCATGATCCACAGTAGGGGTGTTATATATAGATGACCAAAAAATGTTGATAAAGAAGATAGGAGATATATATGATTAAAATGATCGATGACTGAGAAAGAAAAAAAAAGTGTGAAGAAAGATATTATTTTGTGCAATTATCAAACACTACAATTTTATTAAATTAACTATCAACTAACTTATCAATTATATGATATAATCTCATTGATTACTATGTAACTAATTCATAATGGAAAATATGTACATCTTAAGAAAATAAATATAGAACTTTTTTTTTTATTACAAAGAGGGTTACAGCCCGGGAAAAAGAAAACTACAAAACGACACTCCTAGGGGTAGTGATCCCCTTCAAATCAGCATCCAACAAATGCTTACAATAAGCCGGACAATCCGGAAACAAACATAACTTATCTTCCAAAGAGTAACTACGATTCGCTAGTCCGTCCGCCAATTGATTAGCTTCACGATAGGTATGTTTGATTACCACTTCCCAATCATATTTCAACATTACACATATTCTCTCTATCAGAGCCTTCCCACACAATTTGGATGCTTTGTTATTAGTAATATCATTGACAACTTCAACAGAATCTATTCTAACTTCCAATTTGGCAAAGTTCATCATTCTTGCTAATTTAATATTTTATGTATTAAATTTTTAGAAACTTTTTTAGAAATTGTCCATTCAATATTTTATGTATTAAATTTTTTATATCATTAAATATAAAAAAAAAAAATATTTGTTTAACATGGCCAATATTATATACCGTATGTTTTTTCTTGACAATCATTATATATTATATGTTAAAATAATCAAAAGTAGTAATTTTTTTTATTGAAAAACAACAGTTATTAAAAGTTGTATATTTAGGCCCTATTTGGATTAGCTTATTTTTGAGCTTATACAAAATAACTTATGCAAATATATAAAGTTTTATGTTAATTTATAAGTTCTCACTACCAAAAATTGTATTTTTATAAGCTATTTTATTATAAACTACCTCGAGAAACTTATAATAATAGATAAAAAATTATTTATTTGCATAAGTTTAAAAATAAGCTAATCCAAACAGGCCCTTAATATAAATTACACAAGTTTCGATATAATCTTACTATTTTAAATTTTTTAACATATGTAAATTTGCACGTGATAGAAAAACTCATACAAAAATTCTATATTTAGTTACCTTAACTTGTACTCTTTTTTTTTTAAAGGCCTTAACTTGTACTCTTATGACATATAGTAACATAATCCATTCATTGTCCACTGTTTTTTAACCGAGATGTACTTTTTGCACCCTTCAGGTTTCCTCCTTCACCTCTTGAAATGACCATATTACCCCTCGTCATCTAGAAAGTGAACACTTTTCGCATTCTAAATGGCGAGTGTCAATATTTTATACTCAAACTGAACATCAGCACCCCTCATGGATGAAAAAATCATGAAAAAAAAGGGTTCGCATTCTAGAGAGCGAACTCTTCTTTTCATGATTTTCTCATTCATGGGGGTGCTGACGTTCTGTTTGAGTATAAAATATTGACACTACACTCGCTACTTAGAATGCGAACTCAGTTTACACTTTAACTAGTAAATCTTATACATTAATGTTAATTATTATATTCCTAATATAAACCAACATGTAATAAATTGTAGTTATGTGCATGATATCTCACATTTATTATTCTGGGTTCCGCTAACCTATGTCCCTTAATTTATAAGGTTTAAGGAGCATTTAATTAGCTATATCCCACTTAATTTACTTTATTAATTGCACTAGTCATCTTTAATATATGGTCCGCTATATTTATTAATTATTTAAAAGAATTGACAAGGCATAGAACTACTCCTGCCAAGGAATTTAAGATGCACGCGCTAACCTTCTTTTTTTAAGCTGAAAAACAAAATTAAATTATAAGTTACATAAATTTTCCAAACACATTAGCAAATTCAAAAGCCATAATAGCACTTACTAGAAATATGACATTTGGTTGAAGGATTTCACTTCAGATTTTGGTATACCTGAAGTGAAAGACAATTGGCCAAAAATTTAACTTCAGTTAAAGGAAATACTTGAAGTGAAAAATGTATTGTTAATTCATTGATAAAGATTCCACTTTGGATTTTTAGTATAACTGAAGTGAAAAATTAACACGGTGGCAAGTCATGTAATTACTTGTAAATTTTGTTTTAAAAATTCCACTTCTGCTTTTTGTTTCCACTCAAGTGAAATCCTTTTCCTTGAATATATTTATTAAAACATTTTATTTCTTCTATTCCCACACAGTTCAAGTTCTGAAACCTAATAACCTTGAACCCTAACTCATCACCACCCAAATCGATTTCTGTTCTGATCAATCTCGTGAAACCTTCTCGCGACTGATGAATATACTCACTGAATCGTGTTTCGTTCTTCATTCTTCGCCCTGCTTTTGTGCGCGACTGATGACGGTGTTGTTGTTTTGTTTTCGTTCTGTACCAGGTTATTTTCGTTTAATCATTTTCGTGTTTTGAACCGTGTTCTTTTTGTTTTCGTTCTATACAATCCTTGTTGTTTATCGTTTTCGTTTTATGTTTTCGTTTTATGTTTTCGTGTACTGAAACCCTAACTCACTGTGTTCGTGTTCTGCGTTTGTGATGAATGTTCTGAAATCGTGTTATATTTTACCTTGGTTTTGTTTAAGAGTTTAATTTAATTTGATTTTTATACGTCTAAGATCTGATATTTTAACTAAATTTTGGTATATTGCAGATTGATGAGCAAAGTGAAGCCAATACCAACAAAAGGTCAAGATTGAAAAGGGTAATTTACAACTTTTCTTTGATTGTCTATCTTTTTGGATGACTTCTGTTTTAATAATTTCATCATATCATGAGTCACAATTTAAAAATTAAATCTTTTTCAACTTATACTAGTATTCTTAGTTTATTGTATTCTTTAGCATATATAGACTATAGATCCTCTTGCATTGAGATATGTTTCTAATTGTCTTCTCTATGAATGGTTGCAGGCACCATGGTTCTGTTTGGGGTTGTAATTGTAGCAGGGACGGATCCACGTTATGCAGTGTGTGGGCTTGAGCCCCCACTATGTTTTGAACAATTTACCATGACTATTACATATATATTGATACATCCATAGCTTATTTGTTATATTTCTTGAATGAAAGATTGATTAAATCTATAAAGATGTTACCTTACCCACTCATAAAAAACATAAGTGTTGGTTGGCTGCATTCCCTGTGTTAGTTTCATTTTCCTTTATAAGATATTACAATATTATGTTATATTATGGTAAATTTAAAGCGTTTTAGTGTAACTATATTATGGTAAAACTATAATATTAATATATAATATTATCGGAATTGAATTCGAGTTGTCTCAAACGATTTGTCCTATGAAATGCTCATTAACCACTTTGAGCTCAATTATTAGGTTAAAACTAAAATATTTAGAATTAAAAGGATAAGAAATATTTCTATAAAGTTTGTGGCAATTAAAACATGTATATTTGTGTCGACAAATCCTAACTCAACTGATAGAAATGTCGAAATTGCTAGTTTGAACGTCATGATCGGAGTTTGAACTCCGACCTCTCCACTTTGAGTGTATGAGTTTTTAATAATTTATTATTTTGTCTATATATAAAAAAACATGTATATTTATTGCCCCCACTATTCAAAGTTTCTGGATCCGTCACTGAATTGTAGGCGTGTGCTTTATGGGAGTTGGGGATTTTTTGTTTTTTGGGGTCTGTTTTATCATTTGTTCTAGGCTTCTGTGTTAGTGTAGTTGTGCCTTTGGTTCAGAGTTTGTATAACATTAGCAAAAAACCCACATTTTTTATATTTAATCTATATATCCATTCCTTTCACACTCTATTATCACCTTATTCCTTTCTTTTTAGGGTTAATAGGTCTTTATCCCCCTGCAAAGTAGGTGAATTTTGCGTTACCCCCTGGAATTTTTTTCTTTGAGATTACCCCCTGCAAAATTTATTTTTTTTATTTACCCCCTTGGATGCACTTTTTAAATCGGTTATTTTGTTCAACCGATTTAAAAAGTGTTGTTTTTAAATCGGTTATTATGTTTTTTTTTCCTGCCACGTCAGCAAAAGGGGGTAAATCAAAAAAATAAATTTTGCAAGGGGGTAATCTCAAAGAAAAAAATTCCAGGGGGGTAACGCAAAATTCGCCTACTTTGCAGGGGGGTAAAAGCCTATTAACCCTTCTTTTTATTCTCTTATTATCTTGTGAAGGATGAAATTGTTAGGTAAATGGTTCTTTCTTTTATTCTTGAAAATGATAGCTATATTGCATCAATTGATGTTAGTTTTTATTATATGTATGATGAATTGTTTGAATTGTTGATTTGAAATTAGGGTCGGAGCTTAATTCCATAGTCACACGGTTCGCAATTCGTTTCGGTACGCGGTACGGGTTCGGGTACGCGGTACGCTACCTTTAAAGAATTCGGTACGTGAGGGGTATACATAGTCGGTACACTAATCGGTACGTTGTTAATAAAAATTTAAATAAAATATTTGATGAAAATATTAATTAGTATTAAATTTATGTTAATTAATATTATTAATCTAAAGTTTATATTAATCATAAAATTGAGAATCAAATTTCCATCAAATAAAAGGTGAGTGTATGCTGATAACATATGTGTTTCATGTATCATAGAGGGAAAACAAGTCACACATCAAGAAGTGTAACTAACATTGAGAGGTAATCAAAGTTAGAAATAAACAATTTGTTAAATGTTCCAATATACAACCCAAATCCAATATACATTGTACAAAATGCATTGTACTAGTGGACAAGTGATGTTATACTTGTAACCATCATATTCACAGCTAAGTCTAAATCAGTCTCAACATTTTATATTTGATTGTTGGGGTGGTTCGCCGGTACTTAAGTTTTAAAGAATTCAGAGAGAATTACGACGAACCAATTCGCAAAAGTACCACGAATTGGTACGCGCGAACCAATTCGCGGTTCGTCACCTTTGAGGAGAATTATGTGACTATGCTTAATTCTCCGGTGGTGTTCCGGTGTGTGAAAATGAGTGCAATGATGTACAAGATGAGCGTTACACGTATCAAACAGCTGTAAACATAGGAGGAAGAGTTTTCAAAGGAATTATATATGTAGTATGATCAAGGACTTGTGTGGTGCAATTACTAGTGGTGGTGGTGGTGGCGGCGGCGGCGGCGGTGGTGAAGGAAATCTACCACATCCGATTACAACAACCACTACAAATGTGAGTAATCTGTTTGAGTATTCATCACTCTATCCAGCTCCATTGAATGCTTTCATGGCTGGTACACAATTCTTCCCACCCCCAAGATCCTAAAGAAGTGCCTCAATTTCTCTCTCTGTGTCTATCTATATATCTATTTCAATAATTATCAGCTTTTAAGTATTTGCACCAGTAGTGTTTTTTAGATACACTAGTGGTTATGTGTTTACAAATGATTATCATTATGATTATTATTATTATTATTATTCAAGCGTGCATGAAATTAAAGGGTGATGGAATTGTTCTTATTGAAATTCTGACTTTTCAATTTTTATTTACTAGCAATTTCATCTTGATTATGCGGCGTAGACAACATTAGGATATGTGCAATTTTAATACTATAAACTATATGATGTGCATAGCAGTAGAAAAAATTGTATAGCAGTAGAATTATAGTTTGTAGCATTACATGATTGAACTTTTATAGCAGTAGAATACTAGAATTATAGTTTATAGTTTAATAGAAGTAGAACACAAGGACATGTTGTTTTTGACCAATAACTGTATTTTGTACAAGTTAAATTTTGTCTACTTTAGCTATATAGGTTCAAGCGTTAATATATTTATGACCTCTTGTGTCTATGTACTTAAAAATTCTTGTTCTGTTGTTTCAGGTGAGTTGCTGTAGTGAAGAGCACAATGAAGCGTAATATTTTATGTGAATATCTTTTGTTGGGTAGTTTGTTTCCTATCTACTTTGCTGGGCATGTATATCCTTTGTATTGACTCTAGGTATCTGTGTTTTAGTTTCATAGGTTGGAATGTGCTTTTGCATTACTTTTGCTTCAGATCTTTAATGAAAGAGTTATTTGATCATGAACAATATGAACTTGATTTTCTTGGTTATAGAATTTATTTGAATTGTGAATGGAGTCTTATTTTTATTTAGTATAGCACTAGTGAATGTTGAAATTATATAGTTTTTTTAATGGTTGTGTATATATTAATACTTAAGTAAAATTTTGGTATATCAGGATATGGTTATTTATTAAATTCTGGAATTTTTTTTTTTAAATTAAAAATGAGATTTCACGTCGGTTGGAAAACTACACAGACGTGAAAAACACCTTTTCACGTCGGTTCTTGAACCGTTTGGAACTGACGTGAAATGTCTTCACTTACAACGTCAGCTGTGTTTACGTCGGACCCCCAACCGACGTGAAAAGTCCTTCTGGACTGAAGTGGAATCACTTTTCTGCCATCATAACATAATATTATAATTTTGTTAAAAAAAACATATAATATTATAATATTTAGGGTCCGTTTGGATTAACTTATTTTTAAGCTTATACAAACAGTGTATGCAATATAAATTAGGTTTTATGCTATTTTATAAGTTAATACTGAAGGTGGAAAAACACAAGAAGGGGGGGGGGGGGGGTTGAATTGTGTTTTGAAAATTAAAACTTTTTCAAACTTAGAACACAAATGCAGCGGATATAAATACAAAGTAAAGAAAGGGTGCTGAGAGAGAGAGAAAGAAAGACACAAAATTTATCCTGGTTCCCCTCACAACTTGAGAGTACGTCCAGTCCCCTTGTTACTAACAAGAGCTTTTCACTATAATCTTCACAAAATTACAACTTGCTCAAGCACACTTGCAAGAGACTTCTCAGGTGCTCAAGTTTCACTAAACAAGAGACTTCACAAACAAACTTAAAATCTAAGAATGATTGTTAATGGACACTTGATATACTATCAGAGGTGTTTACAAAATACAACGCAAATTGCTTTAAGACTTGAATGACAGATTGAACAAATTATGTCAGAATATTTCAGAGCCTTAAACGCAGTAATAGAACGGTAGTCATTTCTTCCATTTGAGTCTTCTATTTATACTTGAAGGAAGATGATGACCGTTGTAGAGAGATAAGGTGCCAGCTGGAATATGCTCGTACAATTTGCTAGCTGTAGATTGCCTTCTTTAGCAAAGAAATCCAATTCCACTACCTTGCAATTTAAATTATCACTCATCCATTTTGAGTAATAATAGTACGATAGTACGATCCTCAAATGCGCTCCACTTATGGATAAGATTAACGTTGTACCAACGAATATTCCTTCCTGTGGATGTGACAGAGCCTTGAAGTAGATTGTTCTTCAAACATTGGTTCTGATTCTGTCAGTTCTTGAGTGACGTAAATTCCTTTTGCTTCAGATGCTGTTGTCGTAGCTTCTTAAGGTCTCCAGCTTCTGAACTCCTCAGAGTCTAGCTTTTGGTCCTCAGAAGCACTATCTTCAGCACGCAAATTTTAAGCTTCTGATGAACAGCGATATGCTTTCAGAGCTTCATAGCTTGGCTTCTCTCTTGTTATTCATAGTGCTTCTGAATGAATTTTAACTTATAATTCTGCACACTAGAATAATCATTAGTAATACCAATTGCAATTTTAATACTTTGTTATCATCAAAACCACTTAAAATCTTAGAGGTTCATGTTAGACCCACTTTGTTCCAACAATCTCCCCCTTTTTGATGATGACAAACTAAAGCATTAAAATTCAATTGTTGTTGATTTAATTATTTATGTTGACTTCAGGTTTCAAAGGTTTGCAATCTCCCCCTGAGTCTGATAATTTATAGGGTTAGGTTTGTAAGCTCCCCCTAAGTCTTATCCATAACTAATTAAAACAGTTTAAGAGTTAATTTATTAATTTGAAATAAATTTTCATATTTGACTCTCAGAGGCAGAGGTTTGTAAGCTCTTCCTTCAGAGTCTGATAATATTCAGAGAAGGTTTGCAAGCTTCTCTCATTTTATCTACGAAAATGTATTTCAAATCTAAAATTTTCTCCCCTTTCAAAAAGGTTCAGAATGAATCACATAACGACAGTTCAGAAGGGATAGAAATTGATATGAGTATAACAGTTTCAGTTCTTTAGCAGTTTTTTAAAAAAATCAATTAACATTAATTTTAACGCTGTTCTTACTCCCCCTTTTGGCATCAGTCAAAAAGCACAGAAAACAAGGCAGTCAAACGTGCAGGAAAACAAGACAGTCAAGTCAAAAATTGGTTACAACTATATTCATTAAATGAACTGTGTTGATTCCCAGGTAGACAAGAAAGCTTGAGAGCACTATAAAAAGGGATGATTTTCTCATTTTAATAAAACAAAAAGAAAATATCCAAAAGATTACAAAAACATGAAAAACAACAAGTGCACAAACATAAGGCTAAGGCTTCTTAATCTCAGATATAGCAGACAGTAGAAGCTTCATCATGTCATCCATCTTCTTGTGAACAGTTTCTACAGAAGCATTCATGTCAGCCCTCATATCAGCCCTTAGTTCATCCATCTCTTGTTGCATTTCCTCAGATAACTCAGCTTTGATGTTGTCTAGAGCTGCTTGAACTGCTGGTGGTATAGGTGAGGAGGTAGAAGGAACATCTGTTTTCATTGGAGAGCATGGAGGAGTTGTATCAACAATAGGCTTCTTACCCTTGTCAGAGTCTTCACCACTTAGGTTCTGATCAGGCATCACAAAGTCCTCTTCAGATGCTTGATTCTCCTTGATCTTATTTGTCTCAACCTCAGCAATGTGAACAGCCATATCAACAACCAATCTAAGCGCTTCTTGATCAGCCAGCCTCTTATGCTCAATTTCAGCTATTCTAGCTTGCTTAGCATAAATCACTAATCTAGAATATCTTGCTTCTTCATCCACCAACCTCTCAGCAGCTTCACTTGACATTCTGTTACTTTCCTGTATAGCAGCCAGAAGCTCTAATCTTTTAAGCTCTGCTTGAGAATGATTAGCAGAGGCCATAATGTGACTGATTGCATCCATGCCTTTTCCTTTGATCCTTTCCTTGACATGATTACCCAGTAGTCTCAGAGTCTCACTGAACTTACTTTCCATATCTCTGATTTCAGCATCCACATCTGATGGAAAGACAAGAGTTTCCTTTTCCATATTCTTCAGTCTCTTGAGACTAATACTGATAGCAATATCTATAAGCTCAAGATTAGGTTCAGAGGTAGGATTGAAAAAGGGATGGTCTTTGTTGAAAGGAATGGTAGGTTCAGGTCTCTTTCTTTTGAGAGGAATAATTCTAATTTTGCTAAGGTCAATGTTTTGGTTCGGAGAGAGGGATAATGAGATTGGTTCATCATCTATATCTATTGCTTCTTTTATTAACCTCTCTTGAATAGGTAAGGCAAAATCAACAGGCAGAATTACTTCCTCTACTGTCAAAGGTTTGTAGCTAGGACCATGGATAAGAGGTGTTGAGGGTGGTGTTTGAACATTTTGGATTTCAGCTGGAGTTGTCTCAGAAGTGGTGTGAGGTTGTTGTTCAGCTGTGTTTTGAGCTGGTTCAACAGTGGTGTGTTCAGGTGAATGATGGGGTGATTGTTCTGAAGGTTTGGGTGAAGTAATGTGATGTTCAGAATGAGTCACAACTCCATCCTGAACTGGTGTAAAAGTGGGTGGATTTTCTTGTTCAGAGGCAGCAAATATTGGAGATGGTGTCTGAACAATTGTTATTGGTGGTTCTTGAGTTGGTGGATCTTGAGGTGGTTCAGAAGTATTATTGACAAATTTGTTGATGGGGTGATTTGGTGATTCTAGGTTTGAGTGGGTAAATGCATCACCAGATAAGTGTGTGGAGAGGTGGTCAAGGATTGTAGGTGATTTTCTTGTTGTGTTGGTGGGTTGGTCAAGGATTGAAGTGTCAATAACAATGTTTTCCTCTTGTGGCTTAATTTCAATATGCTTAGCTCTGGAATGCAAAATTGGATTCTTAGATAAATGAATAGCAGCAGTATTATCACAATATAGTGTGTTGGAACAAAGTGGGTCTGACATGAACCTCTAATGTTTTAAGTGGTTTTGATGATAACAAAGTATTAAAATTACAATTGGAATTACTAATGATTATTCTAGTGTGCAGAACTACAAGTTAAAATTCATTCAGAAGCACTATGAATAATAGCAGAGAAGCCAGTCAAAACAAGCTCTGAAAGCACATCACTGTTCATCAGAAGCTTAAGTTTTGTATGTTGAAGAAAGTGCCTCTGAGGACAAAAACAAGGCTCTGACGGACTCAGAAGCAAAAAGGGCCTCAAGAAGCATTGATAACAGCATCTGAAGCAAAAGGAATTTGCGTCTCTCAAGAGCTGACATATTCAGAACCAATGATTGAAGAACAATCTACTTCAAGGATCTGTCACGTCCACAGGAAGGAATATTCGTTGGTACAACGTTAACCTTATCCATATGTGGAGCGCAATTGAGAAACGTACTATTGTACTATTATTACTCAAAATGGATGAGTGATAATTCAAATAGCAAGGTAGTGGAATTGGATATCTTTACCAAAGAAGGTAACTACAGCTATCACAATTGTACGAATAAATTCCATCTGGCACCTCTCTCTCTCTGCAACGGTCATCATCTTCCTCCAAGTATAAATAGAAGACTCAAATGGAAGAAATGACAACTGTTCGAAAAATATTCTACCAACACCGTTCAAAGACTAAGAAGCATTCTGACATCATAATTTAAATCTGTCATTCTAAGACTTAGAACAATTTGAGTTGTATTTTGTAAACACCTCTGATAGTATATCAAGTGTTCCTTAACATTCATTCTTATTCTTAAGTTTGTTTGAGAAGTCTCTTGTTAAGTTTAACTTGAGCATTTGAGAAGTCTCTTGTTTAGTGAAACTTGAGCACCTGAGAAGTCTCTTGCAAGTGTGCTTGAGCAATTTGTAATCTTTAGTAGATTATAGTGAAAATCTCTTGTTAGTAACAAGGGGACTGGAGTACTCTCGATTTGTGAGGGGAACCAGGATAAATTCTGTGTCTTTCTTTCTCTCTCTCAGCACCCTCTTTTTATTTTGTGATTTTATCCGCTGCGAACTTAGTATTATTTCGAAAAGATTTTAATTCTCAAAACACAATTCAACCCCCCCCCCTTCTTGTGTTTTTCCACCTTCAATTGGTATCAGAGCCTGGTTGTTGCCTAACTCTCACCTATCAGTGAAACAGTTAAGATTCAGGGAGGAAAAACATGTCTGCTGAGAAGAATCTCAATGAAGTTCCATTTGACTATGATTCTAATTCTAAAGACAGAAGGTCTTCTGACAAAATTCCCTTTTTCAATGGAACTGAGACTGGTTATCCATTCTGGAAAACCAAGATGTACAGTCACATCATGGCGATTGATTGTGATCTGTGGGACTTGGTAGAAGATGGAGTGAACTTTGAAAATATGGACTTAGAAGGCGTTGTTAGCTCTAAAGACAGAAAGGCTTTTACACCTACTCAAAAGCTGGAATATAAGAAGCATCACAGTGTAAAAGGGATGATGACAAATGCCATCTCTCATGATGAGTACTTGAAAATTGGAGATAAGAGAACGGCTAAGTCTATCTGGGATTCTCTTAAATCCAAGTATGAAGGAAATAAACAAGTTAAGGAGGCTAAGGCCAACTTGTTAGTACATCAGTATGAATTATTTAAAATGAAGGACGGAGAGGACATTGAGACAATGTTCTCTAGGTTTCAAATTCTTGTTTCGGGACTTCAAGTTTTAGATAAGAGCTATACTGAGGCTGATCATGTAAGGAAAGTACTCAGAAGCTTGCCGCCAAAGTGGAGACCAAAAGTGACAGCGTTTCAGGAATCTAAGGATTTAGATACTGTGTCTCTTGAAAGCTTGGTTAGTTCTCTAAAGAGTCATGAGATGGAACTTATGACTGATGAATCGACTAAGAAGCTAAAAGGGATAGCCCTGAGCACCAAGAGTTCCTCTAAGGCTCTGAAGGCGAAGGTTATAGTATCTGATGAAGAAGCTTCTGAAGAAGGTCACGAGATGGACTCTGATGAAGAAGAAGAAATGGTTCTGATGGCTGCAAGAGTATCGCAATGGGCTAAGAGAAGCAAGAAGTATGCTGGTAAGTTTGGAGGTTCTTCCAAGAAGGTTGGTGCTTCTAAGGATAAAAAGGAAGAACAAAACAAATGCTTTAAGTGCAACAAACCAGGACACTTCATTGCTGACTGCCCAGAGAACCTGAGTAAAACATCCAAGAGAACCTCTAACAAAGAAAGATACAAAAGTAAGCTCAAGAAGGGGTTCCTTGCCACTTGGGATGATTTGGATCAGGAATCAGATTCTGATGGGGAAGAAGAAGCAAACCTAGCCTTGATGGCAACCGCTTCTGACCAAGAGAACTCTGAGCACGAAGCTGACTCAGATTCAGAAGATGAAGATGAGGTACTTGCTAAACTTTCTCGTTCTGAATTAATAGATTCCTTAAAAGATGCCTTAAAACTTTTAACCAAAAAGGCAGGTGAGTGTAAGGTCCTTAAAAAGGCCTATAACAACCTGACCGAAAAGGCAAATGAAATAATTGAACAAAATGAGTCTCTAAAATCAAGAAATGAATTTATGGAAACTCATTATGTTCTTGATGATAAGGTTCCTCCAGAACATGAATTTGCTCTTCAGGAATTCCTTATCAATGGAATGAAAAGAAGTAAAATAGCCTCTTTGATTTATCATGTAAGTAGAAATAGAGGAGAAGGTCTTGGATTCTCACGTTTTAAAGATAATCCGTTATCTTCAAAGTCCTCTAATATAGATAAATCAAAACCTAAGGTTGTCTTTGTAAAGAGTCAATCAGAAGTTCTAAATGAGTCAGTCTCTAATAGAACATCAAAGCCAGAGGCTCAAAAGTCAAAGGCTCAGAAGGATAAAACCTCAGAACCTAAGATTTTTAAGCCTCAAACTAATGTTAAATCTAAAGAAGCTCTGACACATTCAAGAACAAAGCTCAAGAGCTATACTAAACCCAAAAACTTTTCAACAAGGGTGGTTAACTCTAGAGGCTCTGATAGGTCTTTCAAACAAAGACCACCTAGACCTGTAAAGACTAACACAAAAGGACCCATAAAGATATGGGTACCAAAATCTCAAATAATATTTGCTTCAGGTTTGCACACTAAGAAGGCCAAAGCAGCAATGCTGGTACCTGGACAGTGGCTGCTCACGACATATGACGGGAGAAAGGCATATGTTCCAAACCCTGACTCTGAAAGAGGGAGGTACTGTGGGGTTTGGAGGAAACCAAAAAGGGAAGATCATTGGTACAGGTATAGTTGGTAACTCTTCTCTTTCAATTAAAAATGTTTGGTTAGTTGATGGCCTCAAACATAATCTTCTTAGCATTAGTCAATTTTGTGATAGCGGATTTATTGTTAAATTTGATAAAGAGGCATGTACAGTAATCAATGATTCTGACAAGTCCATATTGTTTAGAGGATTAAGAAGAGGTAATGTTTATAAGGTGAATCTGTCAGAACTCACTGAGCAGAAGATAGTTTGTCATCTATCTCTGAATGATGAAAAGTGGGTCTGGCACCAACGCTTAGGTCATGCTAACTGGAGATTAATCTCTAAGCTTAGCAAACTAAAGTTGGTTAAAGGCCTGCCAAATCTTAAATATCATTCAGATGCTCTGTGTGGTCCTTGTCAGATTGGCAAAATTTCAAAAACTTCTTTTAAACCTAAAAACATTGTCTCTACCTCAAGACCCTTAGAACTACTTCACATTGATTTGTTTGGTCCAGTAAGTACTGCCTCAATCAATGGGAAGAAATATGGATTAGTCATTGTTGATGATTACAGTAGATGGACTTGGGTAAAGTTTCTAAGAGTGAAAGATGATGCATATGATGTGTTCAGCATCTTCTGCACTCAAGTGCAAAATGAGAAAGGTCTCAAAATCTTAAAGGTTAGAAGTGATCATGGTGGTGAATTTGAAAACGAACCATTTGCAACTTTTTGTGAAGATCATGGCATTGTCCATGAGTTCTCTGCTCCTAGAACACCACAACAAAATGGTGTTGTAGAGAGAAAGAACAGGTCTTTACAAGAAATGGCAAGAACCATGATGCATGAGACAAAACTTGCTAAGCACTTCTGGGCAGAAGCTGTAAACACAGCTTGTTATATTCAAAATAGGATCTATATAAGACCTCTATTGAATCTAACAACATATGAACTCTTCAAAGGAAGAAAGCCCAACATCTCTTACTTTCATCAGTTTGGATGTACATGTTACATTCTAAACAACAAGGCCTACAAAAGAAAATTTGATGCCAAAGCTTGTAAGGGAATCTTTATAGGTTACTCTGAACGCTCAAAGGCATACAGAGTGTATAATTCTGAAACTAACACAGTGGAAGAATCTATACATGTTAGATTTGATGATAAAGAGCCTGACAGTAAAATGTCAGAGCAAGATAATAGTTATGCAGGTGTTCCATACCAATACATCGATTCAGAACCTGAAAAAGCATCAGAAGCTGTTGAAGCTTCAGAAGCTGTATTGGAAGAAGATGCTGAAGAAGCATCTCAATTAGAAGCATCACAAGAACATGATGACACTTCAGAAGAAGACACTCAACCAAGTGCTGATGTTGATGAAGCTCCAAGAAGGAAGTTCAAATATAGATCATCACATCCAGAAAATTTAGTTCTTGGAAACAAAGAAAGTCCAAGAAAGACAAGATCAGACTATCAACAACTTGATTCACTTCTGGGACTAATCTCAATGATAGAACCAAAGAATGTTGATGAAGCTCTTACTGACGATGGATGGATTGTAGCTATGCAAGATGAGCTCAATCAGTTTCAAAGAAATGATGTATGGGATTTAATGCCAAGACCAGCACATAAGAACATCATTGGAACTAAGTGGGTATTTAGAAACAAGATGAATGAACAAGGTGAAGTGGTAAGAAATAAAGCTAGACTGGTAGCACAAGGCTACAGTCAGCAAGAAGGTATAGACTTCACTGAAACATTTGCTCCAGTAGCAAGACTGGAAGCAATCAGGTTACTTCTTTCGTATGCTGTTAACAATGGAATCACATTGTACCAAATGGATGTTAAGAGCGCCTTTCTTAATGGTGTTATTTCTGAAGAAGTATATGTCAAACAACCCCCAGGTTTTGAGGATTTGAAAAATCCTAATTATGTTTATAAACTTAAGAAATCACTCTATGGTCTCAAACAAGCTCCAAGAGCTTGGTATGAAAGACTGAGTAATTTCCTTTTAGAAAATGGTTTTCAAAAAGGTCAAATTGACAATACATTATTCAGAAAGACATCTAAGAAAGATATCTTAATCATTCAAATATACGTTGATGATATTATTTTTGGTTCTACTAATGCTTCCTTGTGCAAGAGTTTTTCAAAGCTGATGCAGGATGAATTCGAGATGAGTATGATGGGTGAATTGAAGTTCTTCCTTGGAATCCAAATTAATCAAGGAAAAGATGGCACTTACATTCATCAAAGCAAGTATACAAAAGAGCTTCTGAAGAAGTTCAACCTTGATGACTGCAAGATAATGTCTACACCCATGCATCCTACCAGCAGCTTAAGCAAGGAAGAGATAGGAAGCAAAGTAGATCAGAAACTGTATCGAGGTATGATTGGTTCTTTACTCTACCTTACAGCATCTAGACCTGATATTTTATATAGTGTATGCTTGTGTGCAAGATTCCAGTCAGATCCTAGAGAACCTCACTTAACTGCTGTTAAGAGGATCTTTAGATATCTGAAAGGAACTACTAATCTAGGACTTCTTTATAAAAAATCCCTAGATAGTAAGCTAGTTGGATTCTGTGATGCTGACTATGCTGGTGATAAGATTGAGAGGAAATCCACTAGTGGAAATTGCCAATTCATTGGTGAGAATCTCATATCTTGGGCCAGTAAGAGACAAACAACTATTGCTTTGTCTACAGCAGAAGCAGAATACATCTCAGCTGCTAAATGCTGCACACAGCTTCTCTGGATGAAATATCAGTTGGAAGATTATAACATAGCTGAAAGTAGTATTCCACTATATTGTGACAATACTGCTGCTATTCATTTGTCTAAGAACCCTATTCTACACTCTAGAGCTAAACATATTGAAATAAAACACCATTTTATAAGGGATCATGTTCAGAAAGGTACAATAGATATTCAATTCATTGATACTGAACATCAATGGGCTGACATATTTACTAAACCTTTAGCTATTGAAAGATTTGATTTTATCAAAAAGAATTTGAACATGCACTATATCTCTGAAGAAAATTAGCTCTGAGAAGTAGAATAGAATTAGCATCTGAAGCTCTATCAGAACCTCTTATAATTTAGAGTATCCCTTGGGAAGCTCTGAATAATTTAGGCTCTGAAGAGTAACAGGTTCTGATAAGGTGTCAGATACAAATGAGTGAAGCTCTGAACCCTTTGGAAATGAAACGTTCAGTACGAGTAAGTGTACAACAGTTGTCTATACACGCGTCAGCTATGATTAAACTTTTACAACACGTGTCTAGATCCTGACGGGCAGAGAACAGTTAATGATGATTATGGCAGTTAAGTATATTATTTAATTTTTAAAACTGCTCGCGCTCCCTCCCAATGTTTATTTTCTCTGTGTATGTGTGCTAGTTACTATTCATAAGTCACTTCACTCACTTACACAACTTTTTACACAAAATCACTACCTACACAACCCTAGACCTTACAGAAATTCCCAATCTTCATCTTCTTAATTCTCTGCAACTATGGCTGCTCGTTCATCAAACGAAATCGTTCAAGAACCATTTAACCCTACGTTACCACCCATCATCGATCTTAATTCAAAAGATAATCTAGTCTACGAACATCATCAAACCGACGCTGGACCAGACTCTTATGATTTCTTCACTGAGAAGTTCGTGGATTTTGAAAGTTTGAAAGCGAATGGGATTGACATTCAATACTTGTTCTACAACCAACAATGGCAGAATTATTTTGAAATGCTTAATGGCTTCATATACTACGACATAGTGAAGTATTTCTGGCAGAAGGCTAAAGTGTACGATAGAGCAAGTGCTGATAAAGAATACAAGGATATGGTTGAGAAGAACAAGGAATTACGAGGGAAAACAAGAAAGGAACTTGGTCTTAAACCTTATAGAGAAAGGGAAATTAGGTCAAATATTTTGGGAATCAATGTTGTGATAACTCAGGCACACATTGCTAAGATTCTGGGTTTAGACAACAAAGGAGAAGATATAGAAGTGTATGATAAGAAAAGCAAGCATTTGGATTCAATTCATCAGGACCTCTTTAAATCTGGATGCACACAAAAGGATTTTGGAAAAGTAATGCACATGAAGCACACATTTGAATTTGCCTTCAGAATGTGTTTGTCTACCATCTTCACCAGAAAAGGTGGATTGGATACCATCTCCATTCCACACAAACATCTCATCTGGTTCTTATACAAGAGGGTGAAAGTTAATTTGGCTAAGATTCTTTTTGATCACATGTGCTTTACCATCAATGAGGGTAGAACTAAAATACCATCAGTCATTCATCACCCAAGGTTAATTTCAGAACTGATAAGGCAAACCAAACTCACAGATATTGTGAGTGCCAAAGAAAAACTTAGAGTTTTCCAAACTGCTAAGTATGATGCATCAGTTCTGGTCAACATGAAGAGAAAAACCAAGGAAGAAATCATTCAAGTGAAAACACCTCTACAGCAAGTGTACGAAAAGTACTTCTGGTGTGATGGGTTTCCCACCATATCAGAACATGATAATGATGAGGTCATCAAGAACTTTCTTGAGTCGGTAAGAAGAGATACTGGAGTTAGTGTGCCCAGGAAAATGGTTGTAAGTGTTCCCAATTGGGATATCTTCAAGGGACCAAGAGATATTACAAGGAACAGAAGAAAGCCAAGAACTACTGAGCAAGAAATGATTGATGAAGGCTCTGATGATCAAGGACATGCTAGTGCTGATGAGATTGAGGAAGGTGCTGGAAATATGATGACTGAAGCTGTTCAGAAGGGAAAGCAGACAAAGAAAAGGCATGATAGGCCTTCAGCTTCTGAGGAAGATCAGAACCCTGCTAAACCTGCAAAGAGATTAAAGACCAGAGCTTCTAAACCAAAAGGTAAGATCTCTGAATCTAATACTTCTAGCATTCCTGTAGCTCAGGATATTGGTTCTGAACCCCAACCCTCCATCGCTAACCCTTCTATTTCTCAACCTCCATCATCTACCAATCAACCTCAACCCATAGACTTCACCGTACCTATTAGTGTAGTCTTACCTGATCAAAAAGCTATATCATCATCATCATCTGATACTAGCACTGACTCTGAGGAATTCATTGCTAAGATAATCAGAGAAGGACCAAAGAAAACAAATCTTAAAAAGACCACCAAGAGACCCATCAAAAAGCCAATCCAACTGTCTTCTGATGAGGAACAAAACACTGTCGTTAACACCTCCATTCCTGAACAACCAACCACTACTGAATCTGTTCTTGAACATCTCCAACAACATCTATCTGGAGATGCCTTTACACATTCCAATCCCAACTCACCTCGTTTTCATGTTGTCAAAACCACTACTGATCAAACCATCCAAGAACCACCTGTTGTTCAATCCATTCAAACACCCCCTCCTTCACTTGATCACATCTCACAAGTGAATCCACCTACATTCACACCTGCTCAGGATGAGTCAATTGCTCATTCTGAAGAACAACAAAAATCACCTCATCCATCACCTATCAATGACATTGAAACTGAACAATCTCCATTACCTCCACCAGAAATATACTCCACTGAATCATCTCCTTCACCTTCACCACAACCTGTCTCTGACCCACTCAACAAACCTCTAGTACTAGAAGAGGTTCTTGAGATCTTCAAAAACATCACTGAGGCTGAACATCAAATGTTCAAGGATTCCATCAATCTTGATGATGATATCATACCTCCAAATCTCAGTAAAATAAAAATCATTAACCTCAAACGTAAACAACCTGAACCAACCATTCCTTTTGACCCATCCTTACCCTTTTTCAATTCTGACTCTGAACCAAATCTTGAGCTGCTACATAATGCTATAGGTATTAGACTTAAGAGGTTCAAACAAAGAGAGGAAGAAGCTCTTATCTTCCCTTCTGATATAGATGCTGATGTCAGGGAATTAGAGTACTTATTTGGTAAATCTTTAAGGATTCTCAGTACTCATCTGAAGGATAAGATTAAGGGTAGAGGAGCAAACACTGTACGGGAACTGTTTGAGATTGTTGAGAAGCTAAACGCTCCAAGGCTCACATCTTACAACCATGTTAAGGAGCAGGCTAGGATAGCTGCTGAAGAAGAAGAGAAGAGGCAAGCTGAAATTGAGCACAAAAGGCTAGCTGAACAAGAAGCATTGAAATTATTGGTAGATAGGGCTGTGCATATTGCTACATTTGAAACCAATAAGATCAATGAGAATCAAGCTACTGAACAAGATGTTGCCATGCTTGATCAGAATCTGATAAGAGAAGATACGGATATCAATGAAGATTCTGACAAGGGTAAGAAGCCCATTTTTGTTCCAACTCCTTCTCACTCTCCTATGAAGATTGACATAGCCTCAACCTCATCTGCAATACCTCCTGCGGTTCAAGATGCTTTGGATAATCTCAGAACTAACATGGCTAATGAAATTGATGAACTAAGAGTGGATGTGCGCACTGATGTGAATGCTGCTGTGGAATCAGTTCACAAAAGGATGGATGACATGATGTTAACCCTTCTGAAAGCCATAGCAGATGTTAAGAAACCTTAGTCATTGTTTGAGCACTTGTTTTGTTGTTAGTTCTTGTGTAATTTTTGGATAATTTTTTTTAAATTCATATCTATATTATCCATATTTGTGTGTTTGTTATTTGCTTAAATGTTTGTTTTATATTTGTTTTTCAAAATTTAACTTTTCTATATACCATGATATTGTCTGGTACTCTTGAGAATTCTGACTCTAGTGAAAGATGCTGAAGAGCATCTTAGTTTTTAAACTAATAAGCCTAGGATTTTCAAAACCTAAGAGTCTCTCTCATCAGTACTCCTGTTTACTCATGAAATAGCTTCTTAGTATTAAAGCCTGTTTAACAACGGGGCACCAATACCGAATGAGGCGTGTCTGGTAACTGGTTTTCTGACAATAGGAATGAGGTATATATACATAAGAAACTTGCTTAAAACAAAGGGAATTAATAGCATAAACTACTTTATTAATATTATTGAAGAATTTCTATTACATAGAATGATAAGACTCTACTTAGAGCTAGGCTTAACTTCAGAAGACTCTGCATCTAGCTTCTTATGTTTCTCCTTAATATAAGCAAGCAATTTGGCAGTGGCCTTTTGCACTAGTTCTTCAGTGTTCTTCTGAACAGCAGCCTCGTACTCTTCGTATGGAGTATCATCATTGTATGTCCATAAAAATTCTTCCAGATCAGAGCCCATTTCCTCCTCCTCTGACTCTGTCAAAATCAGTTCTTGCTTGTTCCTTTCGTAGCGAAGCTTGTTTTCTTTGCAGCGCCAGGGCTCTGCTCCCTTCTTGCTCTTTTCTTTTGAGCCTGAAGCATCCTTGGTAACCTGCTTTTCCATTATATGTTTGTTTTTGGAAATGACTTGATTACTCTGAATGAGTAAAATGAGAGGAATCATCCTTTATTTATAGTACCTTCAAGATATCTTGTCAGTAGGATACTCAATGCCATTCATTGAATGCGTTTGGTTGTCACTTCCTTTTGACTTGACTACCTTGTTTGGTGCTTTGACTGCTTGGTTTTCTGTGTCTTTTTGACTGATGCCAAAAGGGGGAGTAAGAGTAGCGTTAAAATTAATGTTGATTCATTCATATACTGCTCAATCTGAAACTGTAATGTTAAATGCATCATGAATCAATATTTATCCCTTATGATTCTTTCTCATTCTGAACGATTATTGAAAGGGGAGAAAATTTAAGAACCTAAAATAAAATTCATAGACAATGTCAGAAGAACTTGCAAACCGCTTCTGAGCATTATCAAACTCTAAGAAGCAAAGCTTACAAAACTATGCTTCTGAGAGTTAAATATGAAAATTTATTTTAAGTTAATAAATCGACTCTTAAACTGTTTTAATTAATTATGGATAAAACTTAGGGGGAGCTTACAAACCTACCCTTATGGATTATCAGACTCAGGGGGAGATTGCAAACCTTTGAAACCTGAAGTCATCATAATTAAATTAAATCAACAACAATTGAATTTAAATGCTTTAGTTTGTCATCATCAAAAAGGGGGAGATTGTTGGAACAAAGTGGGTCTGACATGAACCTCTAATGTTTTAAGTGGTTTTGATGATAACAAAGTATTAAAATTACAATTGGAATTACTAATGATTATTCTAGTGTGCAGAACTACAAGTTAAAATTCATTCAGAAGCACTATGAATAATAGCAGAGAAGCCAGTCAAAACAAGCTCTGAAAGCACATCACTGTTCATCAGAAGCTTAAGTTTTGTATGTTGAAGAAAGTGCCTCTGAGGACAAAAACAAGGCTCTGACGGACTCAGAAGCAAAAAGGGCCTCAAGAAGCATTGATAACAGCATCTGAAGCAAAAGGAATTTGCGTCTCTCAAGAGCTGACATATTCAGAACCAATGATTGAAGAACAATCTACTTCAAGGATCTGTCACGTCCACAGGAAGGAATATTCGTTGGTACAACGTTAACCTTATCCATATGTGGAGCGCAATTGAGAAACGTACTATTGTACTATTATTACTCAAAATGGATGAGTGATAATTCAAATAGCAAGGTAGTGGAATTGGATATCTTTACCAAAGAAGGTAACTACAGCTATCACAATTGTACGAATAAATTCCATCTGGCACCTCTCTCTCTCTGCAACGGTCATCATCTTCCTCCAAGTATAAATAGAAGACTCAAATGGAAGAAATGACAACTGTTCGAAAAATATTCTACCAACACTGTTCAAAGACTAAGAAGCATTCTGACATCATAATTTAAATCTGTCATTCTAAGTCTTAGAACAATTTGAGTTGTATTTTGTAAACACCTCTGATAGTATATCAAGTGTTCCTTAACATTCATTCTTATTCTTAAGTTTGTTTGAGAAGTCTCTTGTTAAGTTTAACTTGAGCATTTGAGAAGTCTCTTGTTTAGTGAAACTTGAGCACCTGAGAAGTCTCTTGCAAGTGTGCTTGAGCAATTTGTAATCTTTAGTAGATTATAGTGAAAATCTCTTGTTAGTAACAAGGGGACTGGAGTACTCTCGATTTGTGAGGGGAACCAGGATAAATTCTGTGTCTTTCTTTCTCTCTCTCAGCACCCTCTTTTTATTTTGTGATTTTATCCGCTGCGAACTTAGTATTATTTCGAAAAGATTTTAATTCTCAAAACACAATTCAACCCCCCCCCCCCCCCCCCCCTTCTTGTGTTTTTCCACCTTCATAGTGGAATACTACTTTCAGCTATGTTATAGTCCTCTAACTGATATTTCATCCAGAGAAGCTGTGTGCAGCATTTAGCAGCTGAGATGTATTCTGCTTCTGCTGTAGACAAAGTGATAGTTGTTTGTCTCTTGCTGGCCCAAGATATGAGATTTTCACCAATAAATTGGCAATTTCCACTAGTGGATTTTCTCTCTATCTTGTCTCCAGCATAGTCAGCATCACAGAATCCAACTAGCTTACTATCTAGGGATTTTTTATAAAGAAGTCCTAGATTAGTAGTTCCTTTCAGATATCTAAAGATCCTCTTAACGGCAGTTAAGTGAGGTTCTCTAGGATCTGACTGGAATCTTGCACACAAGCATACACTATATAAAATATCAGGTCTAGAAGCTGTTAGATAGAGTAAAGAACCAATCATACCTCTATACAGCTTCTGATCTACTTTGCTTCCAATTTCTTCCTTGCTTAGGCTGCTTGTAGGATGCATGGGAGTTGACATTATCTTACAGTCTTCAAGATTAAACTTCTTCAGAAGCTCTTTTGTATACTTGCTTTGATGAATGTAAGTGCCATCTTTTCCTTGATTGATTTGAATTCCAAGGAAAAACTTTAGTTCACCCATCATGCTCATCTCAAATTCATCCTGCATCAGCTTTGAAAAACTCTTGCACAGGGAAGCATTAGTAGAACCGAATATTATATCATCAACATAGATTTGAATAATTAAGATGTCTTTCTTAGTTGTCTTTCTGAATAGTGTATTGTCAATTTGACCTTTTTGAAAACCATTTTCTAAAAGAAAATTACTCAGTCTTTCATACCAAGCTCTTGGAGCTTATTTGAGACCATAGAGTGATTTCTTAAGTTTATAAACATAATCAGGGTTTTTCAAATCCTCAAAACCTGGTGGTTGTTTGACATATACTTCTTCAGAAATGACACCATTTAGAAAGGCACTCTTAACATCCATTTGGTATAAAGTTATTCCATTATTAACTGCATATGATAACAATAACCTGATTGCTTCCAGTCTTGCCACTGGAGCAAATGTTTCAGTGAAGTCAATGCCTTCTTGCTGACTGTAGCCTTGTGCTACTAGTCTAGCTTTGTTTCGTACCACTTCACCTTGTTCATTCAGTTTGTTCCTAAATACCCACTTGGTTCCAATGATGTTCTTGTGTGTTGGTCTTGGTACCAAATCCCACACATCATTTTTTTGAAACTGATTGAGCTCATCTTGCATTGCTACAATCCATCCATCATCAGAAAGAGCTTCATCAACATTCTTAGGTTCTATCATAGATATGAGTCCTAGAAGTGAATCATGTTGTTGATAATCTGATCTTGTTTTTCTTGGACTCTCTTTGTTTCCAAGAATAAGATCTTCTGAATGTGATGATCTGTATTTGAATTTTCTCTTTGGAGCTTCATTAGTTTCAGCACTAGTTTGGGTATCATCTTCTGAGATATCATCAACATAGATTTGAATAATTAAGATGTCTTTCTTAGTTGTCTTTCTGAATAGTGTATTGTCAATTTGACCTTTTTGAAAACCATTTTCTAAAAGAAAATTACTCAGTCTTTCATACCAAGCTCTTGGAGCTTGTTTGAGACCATAGAGTGATTTCTTAAGTTTATAAACATAATCAGGGTTTTTCAAATCCTCAAAACCTGGTGGTTGTTTGACATATACTTCTTCAGAAATGACACCATTTAGAAAGGCACTCTTAACATCCATTTGGTATAAAGTTATTCCATTATTAACTGCATATGATAACAATAACCTGATTGCTTCCAGTCTTGCCACTGGAGCAAATGTTTCAGTGAATTCAATGCCTTCTTGCTGACTGTAGCCTTGTGCTACTAGTCTAGCTTTGTTTCGTACCACTTCACCTTGTTCATTCAGTTTGTTCCTAAATACCCACTTGGTTCCAATGATGTTCTTGTGTGTTGGTCTTGGTACCAAATCCCACACATCATTTTTTTGAAACTGATTGAGCTCATCTTGCATTGCTACAATTCATCCATCATCAGAAAGAGCTTCATCAACATTCTTAGGTTCTATCATAGATATGAGTCCTAGAAGTGAATCATGTTATTGATAATCTGATCTTGTTTTTCTTGGACTCTCTTTGTTTCCAAGAATAAGATCTTCTGGATGTGATGATCTGTATTTAAATTTTCTCTTTGGAGCTTTATTAGTTTCAGCACTAGTTTGGGTATCATCTTCTGAGATATCATCATGTCCTTCAGATGCTTCTATTGGAGATGCTTCTTCAGAAACTTCTTCCAATACAGCTTCTGAAGTTTCATTTGCATCTGATGCTTTCTCAGGTTCTGGATTGTTATATAGATATGGAACACCTGCATAGCTATCATCTTGCTCTGACATTTTACTGTCAGGCTCTTTGTTATCAAATCTAACATGTATAGATTCTTCCACTGTGTTAGTTTCAGAATTATACACTCTGTATGCCTTTGAGCGTTCAGAGTAACCTATAAAGATTCCCTTACAAGCTTTGGCATCAAATTTTCTTTTGTAGGCCTTATTGTTCAGAATGTAACAGGTACATCCAAACTGATGAAAATAAGAGATGTTGGGTTTTCTTCCTTTAAAGAGTTCATATGTTGTTTTATTCAATATAGGTCTGATATAGATCCTATTTTGAATATAACAAGCTGTGTTCACAGCTTCTGCCCAGAAGTGCTTAGCAAGTTTAGTCTCATGCATCATGGTTCTTGCCATCTCTTGTAAAGACCTGTTCTTTCTCTCTACAACACCATTTTGTTGTGGTGTTCTAGGAGCTGAGAACTCATGGACAATTCCATGGTCTTCACAATAAATTGCAAAGGGTTCGTTTTCAAACTCACCCCCATGATCACTTCTGATCTTTAAGATCTTGAGACTCTTCTCACTTTGCACTTGTGTGCAGAAGATGGTAAACACATCATATGCATCATCTTTCACTCTAAGAAATTTAACCCAAGTCCATCTACTGTAATCATCAACAATAACAAGTCCATATTTCTTTCCATTGATTGAGGCTGTACTTACAGGACCAAACAAATCAATGTGAAGCAGTTCAAGAGGTCTTGAGGTAGAGACAATGTTTTTAGGTTTAAAAGAGGTTTTTGAAATCTTTCCAATCTGACAAGGACCACACAGAGCATCTGAATGATAGTTAAGATTGGGTAGGCCTTTAACCAAGCTTAGTTTGCTAAGCTTAGAGATTAATCTCCAGTTAGCATGTCCTAAGTGTTGGTGCCAGACCCATTTCTCATCATTCAAAGATAGAAGACAAACTATCTTTTGCTCTGAGAGTTCTGACAGATTAATTTTATAAACATTGCCTTTCCTTAAGCCTCTGAACACTACAGACTCATCAGACTCTCTAATTACAGTACATGCATCTCTATTAAACTTAACAACAAATCCACTATCACAAAATTGGCTAATGCTAAGTAGATTATGTTTGAGGCCATCAACTAACCAAACATCTTTGATAGAGAGAGAATAGTTACCAACTGAACCCGTACCAGTGATCTTCCCTTTTTGGTTTCCTCCAAATCCCACAGTTCCTCCCTCTTTCAGAGTCAGGGTTTGGAACATATGCTTGTCTCCTGTCATGTGACGCGAGCAGCCACTGTCCAGGTACCAAGAATGCTGCTCTGGCCTTCTTTGAGTGCAGATCTGCTGCAAAGACAATCTCAGACTTTGGTACCCATACCTTTATGGGTCCTTTAGAGTTAGTCCTCATTACCTTAGATTGTTTTTGTTTATATGGCCTATCAGGAGCTCTAGAGTTATTGAAGCATTTTGAAAAACTTTTAGGCTTTGTATAACTCTTAGGCTTAGCTTTAGAATATACCAGAGTTTTATTTATTTTGACATTTGTCTGAGGTTTGGAGATCTTAGGCTCTGAAGGTTTCAGAGTCTGAGACTTCTTGGCCTCTGACACAATTATTTTTTCAGGTTCTGGTATAACTATTGCTTCTGATTGGCTTTTAACAAATACAGCCTTAGGTTTTGAATTATCACTTTTAGAGGGTTTAGAAAATAATGGATTATCTTTAAAACGTGAAAATCCAAGACCTTCACCTCCGTTTCTACTAACATGGTATATTAAGGAAGCTATCTTACTTCTCTTCATGCCATTGATAAGAAATTCTTGCAGAGCAAATTCATGCTCTGGAGGAACCTTATCATCATAAACATAATGAGTTTCCATAAATGAGTTTCTACTTTTTAGAGACTCATTTTCTTCAACTATTATGTTCATTTTCTCAGTTAGGTTATTGTAAGCCTTTTTTAAAACCTTACATTCACCTGCCTTTTTAGTGAGCATTTTTAAGGCATCTTTAAGAGAATCTACTAATTCAGTTCTAGATAGTTTAGCAATTACCTCTTCCTCATCTTCAGAGTCTGAACCTGCTTCAGAGTCTTCTCTGTTAGAGGTAGTTGCCATCAGTGCTAGATTTGCTTTCTCATCACCATCTGAGTCTGAGTCTTTGTCAAGATCTTCCCATGTTGCCAGAAAGTTATTCTTGACTTTACTCTTATATCTTTCCTTGCTAGAGCTTTGCTTTGATGACCTACTTTTGTTTTATGGACAATCAGCAATGAAATGACCAGGCTTGTTGCATTTGAAACACTTGCTTTGATCTTCCTTCTTGTCTTTAGCAGCACTAAGTCTCTTGGAAGATCCTCCAAACTTGCCTGCATATTTCTTGCTTCGTTTTGCCCATTGTGAAACCTTAGCATCCATCAGCACCATCTCTTCTTCATCATCAGACCCAACTTCTTGACCCTCTTCAGAAGCCTCATCTTCAGATTCTATAATTTTAGCTTTCAGAGCCTTTGATGAGCTCTTAGAGCTTAAGGCTATCCCTTTCATCTTCTTGGTTGATTCATCAGTCATTAGTTACATCTCATGACTCTTCAATGAACTAATTAAGCTTTCAAGGGATACAGTATCCAAATCCTTAGACTCTTGAAAAGCAGTCACCTTGGGTCTCCATTTTGGTGGTAGGCTTCTGAGTACCTTTCTCACATGACCAGCTTCAGTATAACTCTTGTCTAATACTTGAAGTCCAGAGACTAGAATTTGAAACCGTGAGAACATAGTTTCAATGTCCTCTCCATCCTTCATCTTAAACAACTCATACTGATGTACCAACAAGTTAGCCTTTGCCTCCTTAACCTGTTTGTTGCCCTCATACTTGGATTTTAAGGAATCCCAAATAGACTTTGCAGTTCTTTTATCTCCAATTTTAAGGTACTCATCATGTGAGATAGCATTAGTCATCATTCCTTTTACAGAGTGATGCTTCTTGTACTCTAGCTTTTGAGTAGGTGTAAAAGATTTCCTATTCTGAGAACTGACTACTCCTTCTAAGTCCATATTTTCAAAGTTAACTCCATCTTCTACCAAGTCCTATAAATCACAATCAATACTCATGATGTGACTATACATATTGGTTTTCCAGAAAGGGTAACTAGTCTCAGTTCCGTTGAAGAAAGGAACCTTATCAAATGACCTCCTTTGTCGAGAGTTTGAGTCATAGTCGAAAGGAACCTCATTGTTGTTCTTTTCAGCAAACATGTTTTTCCTCCTGGATCTTTACTGTTTCACTGTAAGGTGAGTTAGGCAACAGACCTAGCTCCTGATACCAATTGAAGGTGGAAAAACACAAGAAGGGGGGGTTGAATTGTGTTTTGAAAATTAAAACTTTTTCAAACTTAGAACACAAATGCAGCGGATATAAACACAAAGTAAAGAAAGGGTGCTGAGAGAGAGAGAAAGAAAGACACAAAATTTATCCTGGTTCCCCTCACAACTTGAGAGTACGTCCAGTCCCCTTGTTACTAACAAGAGCTTTTCACTATAATCTTCACAAGATTACAACTTGCTCAAGCACACTTGCAAGAGACTTCTCAGGTGCGCAAGATTCACTAAACAAGAGACTTCACAAACAAACTTAAAATCTAAGAATGATTGTTAATGGACACTTGATATACTATCAGATGTGTTTACAAAATACAACGCAAATTGCTTTAAGACTTGAATGACAGATTGAACAAATTATGTCAGAATATTTCAGAGCCTTAAACGCAGTAATAGAACGGTAGTCATTTCTTCCATTTGAGTCTTCTATTTATACTTGAAGGAAGATGATGACCGTTGTAGAGAGATAAGGTGCCAGCTGGAATATGCTCGTACAATTTGCTAGCTGTAGATTGTCTTCTTTAGCAAAGAAATCCAATTCCACTACCTTGCAATTTAAATTATCACTCATCCATTTTGAGTAATAATAGTACGATAGTACGATCCTCAAATGCGCTCCACTTATGGATAAGATTAACGTTGTACCAACGAATATTCCTTCCTGTGGATGTGACAGAGCCTTGAAGTAGATTGTTCTTCAAACATTGGTTCTGATTCTGTCAGTTCTTGAGTGACGTAAATTCCTTTTGCTTCAGATGCTGTTGTCGTAGCTTCTTAAGGTCTTCAGCTTCTGAACTCCTCAGAGTCTAGCTTTTGGTCCTCAGAAGCACTATCTTCAGCACGCAAATTTTAAGCTTCTGATGAACAGCGATACGCTTTCAAAGCTTCATAGCTTGGCTTCTCTCTTGTTATTCATAGTGCTTCTGAATGAATTTTAACTTATAATTCTGCACACTAGAATAATCATTAGTAATACCAATTGCAATTTTAATACTTTGTTATCATCAAAACCACTTAAAATCTTAGAGGTTCATGTCAGACCCACTTTGTTCCAACACATACTAATGAAAATTGTATTTTTATAAATTAGTTTATCATAAACTACCTTGACAAACTTATAATAATAAATAAAAATTGCACAAGTTGTTTTCATAGGCTCAAAAATAAGGTAATCCAAACAGGCTGTTAGTCCTATTCACCGGGACAAAAAAAAAACAAAGCACTTAAATGTTTAATTATATTCGAAAAAATAAAAAACTTAGATAAAAAACTGCACCTAAATTTTTAATTGAAGAATTAGATTTAAATTTGAATCTTCACAAGTTTTCTTCTTCTTCGTATTTTTTTTTCTTTTAGAATTGGATTTAAATTTAAATTTGTGCGGAAAAAAAAGCCTAATTATTAGAAGAAAAAAAAATTCTTATGCTAACAGGCGCCTGCAACTAGAGCTATCAAAGGGGCCGGCCCGACCCAGCCCGCCTCGGCCTAGAGGGCCAAGACATATAAAGGGGCTTAATTGGGCCGGCCAATTAAGGCCCAAGGCCCAAGGCCCAGCCCACCTAGCCCGGCCTGATAAGCAGGGGCCTACATTATCCGATGGACCGGCCCGACAAATTTTCATATTTTTTTTTAAAAAAATTGACAAATTTTTTTTAAAAAAAATTCAATGGACAATAAAATTACATATGTATCGCACACAAACTAGTTGTTATTTTTTTTCTTTTCAAGTAAAGGTAATCATAACAAATTTGTTTTTTTTTCAAATAAAGATAATCATAACAAATTTGGATTTTTTATCTAACAAATCTCATCTTTTATTACTTATTTTATCTAAAGATTTTATGCTAACTAAATTTTATTATTTTTAGATAAAATTTTTTTTAGATATTTTTTTTAATTCTTTAAGGGGCCGGCCAAAAGCCCGTGGGGCCAGCCCATGATGGCCCAGTAAAAAAATAGGCCCGGGGGCCCAGCTCAATAAGGCCCAATAAATATTTTTTTAACCCCGGCCTGGCCCAGCTCGTATAAAACTATAGGGCTAATGGGCCGGCCCGATAGCCCGTCCCATTTTTACAGCTCTAAGTGCAAGTAATTGCCTTTGGGAAGTTTTGGTCAAATCTTATCATAAAAGGATATTTTATATTTTAATTAGCTAATCAAACTAAAATTATTAGGCTTTAATTATCAATGAAGGTGAATGAATGGAGCTATAGCTAATTAAATGCTCCTTATCATGTGCCCTTGGGGCATAGGTTAGCATTTGCCTATTGTAAATATTAGGAACGTCATGGGATGCATGAGTGTTCTTGGGGTGTGAAAAGTAAAGCTTTTTTTAACTAAGTTATTGTGTTCAAGTAGTTAATG
This sequence comes from Trifolium repens, assembly GCA_030408175.1. Classification (NCBI taxonomy): domain Eukaryota; kingdom Viridiplantae; phylum Streptophyta; class Magnoliopsida; order Fabales; family Fabaceae; genus Trifolium; species Trifolium repens. Next base: position 46,765,282 of record CP125837.1, read on the forward strand.
AACTTCATTAAATGATGAATTTCAAAAAAACTGGGATCGATTTTTGAGTGGAATAATTTTTTAGTCAAAATTTACTTACCTCATGGTCGAATCTATAACGAAATTTGTATTAATTTTAATTTATTTTGGCCGTAAAATGCCTCAAATAAAGGCATATCTTTGACTTAATTGCTCTTCTTTTCTTTATTTTAATCCAAAGCACATAATTGCTCTTTATTTTATTTTACTCAATTTTTAATTTATTTTTTCTTTAAATACCTCAAATAAAAGCATATAAGAAGCATGTACTTGTAAGTGCTCTAGAAAAAGAGAGAAGCAATGATTACATCTCTTTCGAATGTGTGTCCTATCACAATATATTTTGTAGTGAGAGTTTACGGATTTGGATTCTATGCAGTCGAATTTTCGCTGCAGTTGCTTTATAGCCGTTTGATCGTGATCGAACGGTTTAAATAAATACAGTTATTAAATTCAATTTTTAAATTATGACCGTTCAATCTTGATCGAACAACCATAAATAGACCGACTGTACGACTGCACCAAAAAAGTGAATGCATTGAATCCAGGTCCGAGAGTTTACCTTCACACTTGAAAGTGGAGTTTGTTTTCTGTTTCCTCTTTGTTTCCACCGCACTGATAATGCACAACTTCTTAGAAAACATTGTTTGATTTCTTATTCGATTTGCTCCCACACCAAACATGTTGAAATTCTTTTTCAACAGTGTCGTTTGATATTTTGGACATAAAAATAAAGGCCTATTTTAATCTCTGAATTTCTCTCCGACTCAATTTAGGTTTCTGTCATTTTTATAATAGAAGTATAATCAATGAGAGGAGCACACTCCAAAATCATAAACTAACAATATTAGGTCAATCCAAATGAATTTAAATAAAATTTGATTAAAAATTATTCCTGTTAAATATCGAACTCAAGTTTTGTCGAATAATTTGTTCTTGAAAAAGTTTATTAATCACTTCATATTAATGTCTTGATTAAGATTTGCCTAAATAAAACCTTTGAATCCCAACTAACCACTCACCGTTCGTCTCCGTCAACTCAACTAACGTGTACAAAACCAGAACAACAATATCCAAATGCGCCCCTTGATTCAACTCTCACATTATTTGACTCTTATTTATATATCCCATATCATATCCTTCCAACTCATTTCCACTTTCAACCTTATTACCCATTCACCCCACACACTTTCTATTTTTTATATATAGAGAAACTTTCCCATAATAATCCCATCCACTCTCCAATTTCTCATCACATAAGTTTTGTAACAATTATTGTGAATAAACACAAAACACTCACATATATCTAGTATATATATGTAATCATCATTAGCTTACTTATAAGTACACATTTATAGGATATTGTATTTGTATTAATTGCTAATTAGAAAGTTCTAATTGGCTTGGGAGGGAAGACTAGAGAGAACAAAATTAGATATGGAAATTCAAGAGAATCATCATGAATCATGGTCGGAGCCGGAAACCGAAAGTCGAAGCTCGCGAGTAGGTTTTAGTGGACCACTAAGTGGCCCGCTCAGCGGGCCTTTAGTATCAAACAAACGGAAGGGAACCAAGAACAAAAGTGCAAGGTTCACGGACGATAGTGGTGAATTGGTGGAGATAACGTTGGATGTCCGTGATGACACTGTTTCCGTTAAGAACATTCGTGGTGGAGACTCGGAAACGGCTTTTCTAGCAAGCCGTCTCGAGATGCGGCCGTCCTCATTTTCAGCTCGACTGAGACATGTGTCTCAGGAGCTGAAGCGAATGACGTCTTTTAAGACTTTTGATAAAGTTGATAGATCAAAATCAGGTGCTGCTCGTGCCTTACAAGGTCTTAAGTTTATGACAAAAAACGTTGGAACTGATCAAGGTTGGTCACAAGTTGAGAAGCGCTTTGATGAATTGTCTCTTGATGGAAAATTGCCCAAGACTCGCTTTAGCCAATGCATAGGTATATATATATATATATATGTTACTATTTCATTTTCATATCATTAGTTACTTTTTGGAATTAATTTTTCTAATAAGTATTTTTATACAAATAATCAACTATATATAAGCATTGTTTCATTAAAAATATTTTATATAATATCTAGGAATGCACGAGTCGAAGGAGTTTGCAAGTGAGTTATTTGATGCATTAGCACGTCGTAGAGGTATAAAAGCGGGTTCCATAACAAAGGAAGAGTTGAGAGAATTTTGGGAGCAAATTACAGATCAAAGCTTTGATTCAAGGCTTCAAACATTTTTTGACATGTAAGAAAATTTTATAATTATATGTCCATTTTTACAATTTATTGATGATATATATTAACTTATTCTCTGCTAATTTCTGTTGTGTCTTTGTGTAATTTTAATTGGGCTCTCTACTAGTTGGCGATAGAATTGGTCTATCGAATTAATGAGCTTAATTTTGAGCTAAATTATGAATTAAAAAATAAAATAAAATAATAATAGTTTCAATATATGATGAGCAATAATAGTTTCAATGCATTAAGTTTGTTTGCGTAAAATAAAAAAATTTAAGTTGTTAGTTATTAGTATGAAAGAGACAACCAAATGGATTTATTTGTTTCAAAATAGAAAATGTGTCATATTTGGACTAAATGTCTTAGTAGAGTGCTCAGTTATCCAACCATACTAAGAAATCGTTACATATTGTGTGGACTTTTGCTTAAAATATTTCGTAATCTTTTCCAAATAGGCAAACCGCATTAATATTGTTTGCATAATTGAAACCTTGCTTCCTAAAACTATATACTATTAATTAATTGATTATTTGATGAATATGTTGATTTATACAACCAAAAGGATAGGATCCGCTGAGAGGATACTTAATTAGTTGAAAGATCATTCTTTCATTTAGAGTTATTCGGTTTGAAACTTGACACCGAGAGATGTTGATTTATACAACCAAAAGGATATCATAGGATCCAAAAATATAATAGATAGAATTATTATTTTTTGAAGATATGATATTTTATCTAATGTTTAACTAATTTGTAAAGGTCATCAATTTCACCGTCCACTTGTATGGATGTCCATATCTAACGATAATATTTTGTATGATATATAGAATATATAGAATCTTAGTAGTGTGAAATATGAATTGTAATATTTTTTATCTATTTTTTTCAATTCATTATTTCTTTTCTTTTATTGTTATTATATCAATATTTACGTGTATAGTTTCGATGCGAAGAATAATGACCATTGGACACTAAATGTAGTTTTTGTACTAATTCATATTATAAAAAGGGTTAAATATGTCTTTTTTTTTACAAAGGTTAAATATGTATTTAGTTCTTATATTTTGCGAAATTGTCAAGAACGATCCCTATATTTCAAAAAATTATGGAATTGCTTTTACCATTTTTAAAATATAAGGACCATTCTTGCATATTTCACAAAATATAAGGACTAAAATTAAAATGGTGGGGTCCACTAATAAGCATTCTATGACGGAATAGATCATTCTTGATAAAGAAAAAACTTATAGAATGTTTTTTGATCATTTTTAAAATATAAGGACCATTCTTGACAATTTCGCAAAATGTAGGGACTAAAAACATATTTAACCCTTATAAAAACTATCATGGTCGAGATAATTTATTTGTATGGAAATAATTTTATTATTTAAATATACATAATTTTATTATATGCCAAGTTCATTTAGTTTGAGTGTGTACATAGTTAAAGAGTTTAATTAGCGCAGTTCGTGTAAGATTAACCCATGTGTTCAAATCTTGAAAACTCTAGCCACTACTTGATAATAAAAAAATAGCATAAAATTCACCCACGTTACTTGTGAAATTCGCCCCTAACATATCAAATGTGAAAAATATATCATTTTTATCTATAGAAAATAATGCTTCTAGTTGAATTTGAATAACGGAATATTCTTTGGGGTTGGAATTAATATTTATTGAGTCTTTAGCGTACCCTTGAACAAAGTATATTATAGCAGTTAAAAAGTAGAGCAAGCTAAAACGAGAAGGGTGTCATATGCATGGATCAACTAATTATTATAAATAATGGTTAGGTTGTTGACTGTAGAAAAATACTTAAATGTGAGTTAGCATGATTTGAAGAACATTACGTATGTGTATCTAATTTAGTCAAATAAAATAATAAAAATAATATACACTTTTTAACTACTCATACACTTCACTCATGCCACTGTGCCAGGGTGGACAAGAATGCTGATGGACGAATTACTGAAGAAGAAGTAATAGAGGTGAGTGTGTGTGTGTTTTTTTTTATAATTATTATATTATAGAAAGAAAAACCAAAATCACAATTTTTTTTTCTTTCTTTCTTTCTTTTTTCAAAATCACAATTTATTTATTGTTACTATGGTTAGTTTTTATTTATTTTTAGTATTTTAATTTAATAGAGAAGACACTTGTGGAGCTGTGAATGTTGTAGTATGTTTAATTTATTTTTTTTGTTCTTCAGATTATCACTTTAAGTGCTTCGGCTAATAGGCTATCAACATTACAAGAACGAGCAGAGGAATATGCTGCCCTTATCATGGAGGAGTTGGACCCAAACAACCTTGGATATATAGAGGTTTGTATTCATTGAATAAATAAATAAATAAATGAGAGCTATTTTTAAGACCTCTACTCATGTTTCGAAAGCCATATATCTACGAATTTATCGATCCATGTGAAAAAGAAAAATAAAAACAGTTTTTCCGTGAATAAACCTTCAATTTAATCTATGAACTATCAATCTCTCTCCAATTTGGTCCATAAACTATAGAAATATACTAAATGGTCCCTGAACTATTAATAATCCATCAATTTGGTCCCTAAATTATTATTTTCTTTCATGTTTTTTAAAAAGTTGAGGGACTAAATTAAGGTACTAATGATAGTTTATGGACTATTTGGTATATTTTTATAGTTTAGGGATCAAATTGGAGAGGGATTGATAGTTCAGGGACTAAATTGAAGGTTTACTCTCTAAATAAATTGTATCTTTTCCGTTTGATTGATAAATTGAAATAAAAGAGAATTTTAGAAGAGATCGCTCGTAATATTAATCATTTCTCTAAAAAATTCTTAATGGGTGATAAAATAACCTCTAAATAAATTAAGTTGATTGATTAAAAAAACTCCTTCTTCTCATGCGCCCACACCCCCGATCTTCTCGCAATATGGAGGATGCGAGTTGTAAATAGGAAAACTTGGGGAAAAAAACAATTCCAAAATATGAATCTTATAAAAATCTAACACTATTTTTTAAGGTTCATATTTCAAAATACGAATTGAGTTCACATTTTAGATAACGAACTATTTATTCACATTCCAAATAGTTCACATTCTAGATAGTGAGGGAGATATTTTTAAAATTTTCAAAGTCGAATGAGGATTTTTAGGGAAAATGAGAAGTAAATTCTGATTAAAAATTGGAGCTCATCATTAGTGAGAATTGGGCCCAAGGGCCTCATCAAAATTGGACCAGCACATTCTATCTCAATTTGTTTGTTATATGAATTAACACCACATGCACTTATAATTCTTCATTAAATTTTGTGTAATTTTGTGCAGCTATACAACTTGGAAATGCTTCTTTTGCAAGCCCCAGCACAATCAACTCACATAACCACAGATAGTAGGGTATTGAGTCAAATGTTGAGCCAGAAGTTAGTCCCTACCAAAGAGCACAATCCTATTAAACGGGCTTTTAGAGAACTAAAATATTTTATGGAAGATAATTGGAAGCGTGTTTGGATCATAGCTCTATGGCTTTCAATTTGTGCTGCACTTTTCACTTGGAAGTTCATCCAATACAAGCATCGCGCTGTTTTTCATGTCATGGGCTATTGTGTTACCACGGCTAAGGGTGGCGCCGAGACGCTCAAGTTTAATATGGCCTTGATCTTGTTGCCTGTATGTAGAAACACCATCACTTGGCTTAGGAGCAGAACCAAGCTTGGAATGGTGGTTCCATTTGATGATAACATCAACTTTCACAAGGTAAAATTTAAACACCTAAAATGAAAAAAATAAATATAATGTTACATTAAATTGGAAAGAAATAATGTCCCGCGAGCTTGACTCAGTTGGTAGGACAAAGCATTATATATGCAGGGGATCGGGGTTTGAATCCCGGTCATCCCACTTATCCATCTTATGGGTGGAATTTCTAGCCATCTAGCTACATGACAAAAAAAAAAAAAAATTGGAGAAAAATAACAAGTCTCACGTTTTGTTTTTAGCAGTTTTGAATTTGTATTGCACCAATGTACTCTATCAATTTGAATAAATAGATATCATTTAATTAATAAATAAAAAGTCTAGCGTTGGCGCAAAATATAACTAACAATTTTTTGTGTCTTTATCTATTGATTTAGGTGATAGCTTTTGGCATTGCAATTGGGGTTGGATTACATGCAATTTCACATTTGACTTGTGATTTCCCAAGATTATTACACGCCACAGATAAAGAATATGAACCGATGAAACAATTTTTTGGCGACGACAGACCCAATAATTATTGGTGGTTCGTTAAAGGAACCGAGGGTTGGACCGGGGTGGCCATGGTTGTGCTCATGGCTATAGCTTTCATTTTGGCCCAACCTTGGTTCCGTCGTAATAGACTTAACCTTCCAAAACCTCTCAAAAAACTCACCGGTTTCAATGCATTTTGGTATTCACATCACCTTTTCGTCATTGTCTACGTCCTTTTTATTATTCATGGATACTTCCTTTACCTTAGCAAGAAATGGTATAAGAAAACGGTACGTGATGATCTTACTCAAATGATTTTGCTGAATATGATGGTGTTACATAAAATTTTGTTGTTATTTAATTTGCTAAATTTTGTTACAAAAAATAATGTGACATAGACATGGATGTATCTCGCGGTTCCTATGATACTATACGGATGCGAAAGACTACTTCGTGCTTTTCGATCTGGCTACAAATCTGTGAGGATATTGAAGGTACATTTTTAAGAATTGAATTTCATTTCACTCACTGACTTCAATTTAATTATGTAATTAGTTTAATGAAATTCTAATGTTATTCATTAAAAAAAAAAATTAAATCCAGGTTGCAGTGTACCCGGGAAATGTATTAGCATTGCATGTGTCTAAACCACAAGGATTTAAGTACACCAGTGGCCAGTATATTTATGTTAATTGTTCAGATATCTCCCCATTTGAATGGTATGTGCTTAATTAATTTAAGTTAAAAAAATTTATATTCTATTATTGTTGTTACTATTCATACAAATAATTATAGGATGACCAATTAATTTAATTTAAGTTAAAAAATTCTCATATTCTATTTTGTTTTTCAGGCACCCCTTTTCTATTACCTCAGCTCCTGGAGATGACTATATAAGTGTTCACATTCGAACTTTGGGTGATTGGACTTCACAGCTGAAGGGTATTTTCGCCAAGGTAAATAAATACTTGTGCAGAATAAATCTATATGTTATTTTAATTTGGAGATTCAATTAATATTATAAATTATTAATGTACATTTTCTTTGATGTTGTTCATGTTCAATTGTTCATGACATTAATTCTTATTACTTGCATCATCATGGTTTATGCAGGCATGTCAACCAGCAAATGATGACCAAAGTGGTCTTTTACGCGCTGATATGTTACCTGGCAAACTAAGCCTACCAAGGTGTAGTCAAACATTTTTAATGATCTGATTACTTTATTGACGGTGTACATAATTTTTTTTTATAGTGCGTAAATGAACTAAATCTTTATTAAATTAATATGATAACTTCCTTTTTAATCATATTAGCATAGTGAATCTCAATTTTTATAAAAAAAATTTGCAGGATGCCAAGGCTAAGAATTGATGGACCTTATGGAGCACCAGCACAAGACTACAAAAATTATGAAGTTCTTCTTCTATTAGGGTTAGGAATCGGCGCAACGCCTTTGATTAGCATACTTAAAGATGTGCTAAACAACATTAAGCAACAAGAAGAAGACTTAGAAGAAGGAGAGGTAGAAAGCGGAATTAAGAACAATAAGAAAAAACCTTTTGCGACCAAGAGAGCCTATTTCTATTGGGTTACCCGAGAGCAGGGTTCGTTTGAATGGTTTAAAGGTGTTATGAATGAGGTAGAAGAGAATGATAAGGAAGGAGTAATCGAGCTTCATAACTATTGCACAAGTGTGTATGAAGAAGGCGATGCTCGTTCGGCTTTGATTACGATGCTTCAATCCTTACACCATGCCAAAAATGGTGTGGATGTAGTTTCGGATACAAGGGTTAAGACGCATTTTGCTAGGCCAAATTGGCGTAGTGTGTATAAACATGTTGCTCTTAAACATCCTGATAAAAGAGTCGGTAAGTATTGATTTTACTCTTAATTAGTTTGGTTGTTTACATTAAGTTAAGTTAACATATTGTTAAGCTAATCTAAAAAATATACCATATATATTAAATTTTTAGGTGTTTTTTACTGTGGAGCTCATGGATTGGTTGGAGAACTAAGGAGGCTTTCTTTGGATTTTTCAAGAAAAACTGGCACCAAGTTTGATTTTCATAAAGAAAACTTTTAGATATATTCTTTTTGCCCCCTTCAAATGTAAAAATCTTGATCTTGATTAATTATAGTCATATACAGTTGAATAATTTTTTATTACAGAATTATATATATGTATATAGGTAGCTCCATTTGATGGATGGAGTTGTACACATGTATGAGAAAATGTCTTCACATTTTTGAGTTTGAATGGGATACTGTATAATAGAAATTAGGCCTCAACTTAAGGTATTGAATGGGTCATCACATATATTGTGCAAAAGTTTTCATCCATATTTACTTACAATGTCTTGTTGTTTGCACTCAAGGGACTCACCGTCTAAACATCTTAATCAGTTGGGCCGCGAGGGGGTCTAAAGAACCATCACATTAGACTTGAACAATCGTGTAAGAGAGGTGGACACTACATCTTAACTTTTTTTTTTGACAAAAGACACTACATCTTAACTTAAAACTTTGACTCATTGAATTTATGAGTTTTCTCTCTTATATATATCTAATTTTTCATCTAATAGAAGAATAGTACTCAATAGAAAAATCAACTCATTCTCTTATATTTTGAACTATATGACCAATAAATAAACAAGTATTAAGGAAAATATTTTTATTTTAGATTGATGGAACAGAATGGAGCGGAGCGGAGTGGAATGTAATGGAATGGAGTAGAATGGAGCGGAATGGAATCAATATTTCATTCCATTGTTTGGATATTTCTATTTCATTATTTGGAAAGTGGACGGAATGGAACAAATATTAAATATTTTATTATATTTATACCCTTACTTAAAAAACACAATTACATATAAATAAACAACATATTATTATATTATATATAAAAAAATATTATCTTATAATCCTATTTCTTATATTAATATAATACAGTACATATTAATCTTTTACTTATAAAAGGAAGCTCCTACATAGCTCCTAAGCTTCCATTGTGCCTATGTGGCACCTCTAAGAAAACTCCACAAAAAAGCTTTACAATTTCTAAATAATTAATTAAACCTAAAAAAAACTATTAATATATTTTGGAGAGTTATATCATACACTATAAATAAAAAGAAAATGAATAGATTTTGTGCTCTTCATATTATCCTCCCAAAGTGTGTTAAATTATGACTTGGTAATAATACATTTATTAGGTTGTTATGAATGATTGAAATTCCATGACTCAAAGAATTCCAACTAATGGACATTCATTCACACAATTTAAGAAACTTTATCATGGAGATTTTCCTATTTATATTGAAACTTTTGTAAGAAGAATCATACATGTTAGTTGTTTATATAGTAGGTTTGGTTTTGTGTGTTTGACAATTGAAAATATATTATTTCAATTCACTTTTTCCCCTACTAAAAGGTATGTAATTTTTTGGAATTTTGAGTCTTTCTTTTTTAGTTCATCAATTTTATAAATAAATATTTATAAAAATTTGCAAGTTCAATCTCTTCTAAAAAATAGCAACTTTATCCATGCATCTCAATTCTCAAACACCAATATTGTAAGACCATGCTGATTTTTTTCCATTGCCCTTTTTAATGATATCATAATTTCATCATGTAGGTAATTTGAACAATTATAAATTTTTTAGTTTTTATATTTTCAGGTATGAATCACATTGAAGTACTATATAAAAGGTAGATTGTTGGTCATTGATCAATGTAGTTATTTTATGTATGTACTTATTTTTGTGAAACTTATGTTTAACTTTGTCACAAGTTAATGTAAACATATAATATATGGAGATAAACTATAGCTGTAGATAAACTATAGTTCTTATTTTCGCATTTATTTATTAATCTTAGTTGTTTTTTTATTAACAGAAATATATAACCAATGAAATTTTTTAAGATGCTTCGGTTAAGATGGTTTATGTTTTGTATCTATTTATGTTAATTTGAAAGAATTCACTTTCAACTCTAACTTTTAGTTTTTTCTTCTTCATATATATGCATTTTCTTTGCGGCACCAGAAAAGGAAGTTTAAGTAGCTCCTAAAACAAGATTTTGATGATGTTAGCACCTCTAAAAAAACTCCGCATCGATCCTTATTAAAACTCTATACCAATTTCTATAATATACTAATCTAAAATAAAATTTATCCTCCACAAATTAAATTTAATGTTTAATAATTAATACATAAATATAGAAAGACAAAATACATAATTCCAAAAAACAAAATACATTTCTTACATATGGATCAATAAAAACTAAAATGCTCATTCAAACTTTATGTTGGATACGAGAAGTCATACGTTGGATCTAGAGTAAAAATTTATGACTTCATGTTAAGCACATTTGTTTCTTTTATTCTGTTTAATATTCTGTTAAGCCAATATAAAGCCCCATATATTCTATTTATGTTACATATAATTTTTTAGTTATATTTAAAAAAAAGAAAAGAAAAAGAATTGAGGTAAATTATATCTAAATATATATACCTTATATTCATATGGAAGTTCAATATATAGCAAACGGCAAGTAACATAAATTAATGGTGCTAATATGAAAAAAGAATTAATAGTAAGTAACAAATTATGTAAACTAAGGGTGCTAATATGAAGAAAAAAAGGATCAAATTATATGTATATATAATTTTTTTAGTATTATTATTATTATTATTAAATATCATCGTTTATAATTTTTTGATTTGTTAGTTTCTATATATCAAAAATGGATTTTACTGTTCTTATTCATTATTCAAAGGTTATATATTATTTATCTTCTCTTAGAATGATCTTATAAGAATACTACAATTCTAATAATTTTTTGTGCTTAATTTTTTAGGCTAAAATCTATTGCTTTGTTCAATAGTTATATGTATTTAATCATTGTGAAATATTATTTGTATTTTCAAATTGTTTTATGCTTGATACCTTACTGATAATTGTATTTTTGAATACTTTATGTTGTCAATCCCAATTATCAAGTCTATAATTGAAATCCATGTGTCACCTAAACTAATATATCAATAAAAATTTCTTTCCGATATAGATGGAGGAAAATCAAAACTAATATATGAATACAAATTTCATTCTAATATAAATGGAGGAAAATATTCTTTTAATTATTATCTTTTATTTTATTTTATTTTACTTATAAAAGGAAGCTCCAAATAGCTCCTAAGCAAGGATTTTGCTTATGTGGCATCTCTAAGAAAACTCCACATCTCTATTGTAACTTTACCAACTATATACTTCTCTTAATTATTTAATCTAAAATAAAATTTATCCTCCACAAATTAAATTTAATGTCTAATGATTAACCCATGAATAAAGAAAGAAACTGCCCATAATTTCAAAAGACTAAATACATTTCTTACATTATTATCTTACTTAATATCTTACTTTCACATCATAGTTAGTTTTTATATATTAGAAATGACTTTTACTATTCCATTTCATTATTCAAAGGTTACAAATTTTTCATATTCTATTAGAATGAAATAACTTTTTGCATTGAATACCTTATTTGTGAGAGTACTTCAAACTTTATGTTGGATACGAGAAGTCATACGTTGGATCTAGAGTAAAAATTTATGACTTCATGTTAAGCACATTTGTTTCTTTTATTCTGTTTAATATTCTGTTAAGCCAATATAAAGCCCCATATATTCTATTTATGTTACATATAATTTTTTAGTTATATTTAAAAAAAAGAAAAGAAAAAGAATTGAGGTAAATTATATCTAAATATATATACCTTATATTCATATGGAAGTTCAATATATAGCAAACGGCAAGTAACATAAATTAATGGTGCTAATATGAAAAAAGAATTAATAGTAAGTAACAAATTATGTAAACTAAGGGTGCTAATATGAAGAAAAAAAGGATCAAATTATATGTATATATAATTTTTTTAGTATTATTATTATTATTATTAAATATCATCATTTATAATTTTTTTGATTTGTTAGTTTCTATATATCAAAAATGGATTTTACTGTTCTTATTCATTATTCAAAGGTTATATATTATTTATCTTCTCTTAGAATGATCTTATAAGAATACTACAATTCTAATAATTTTTTGTGCTTAATTTTTTAGGCTAAAATCTATTGCTTTGTTCAATAGTTATATGTATTTAATCATTGTGAAATATTATTTGTATTTTCAAATTGTTTTATGCTTGATACCTTACTGATAATTGTATTTTTGAATACTTTATGTTGTCAATCCCAATTATCAAGTCTATAATTGAAATCCATGTGTCACCTAAACTAATATATCAATAAAAATTTCTTTCCGATATAGATGGAGGAAAATCAAAACTAATATATGAATACAAATTTCATTCTAATATAGATGGAGGAAAATATTCTTTTAATTATTATCTTTTATTTTATTTTATTTTACTTATAAAAGGAAGCTCCAAATAGCTCCTAAGCAAGGATTTTGCTTATGTGGCATCTCTAAGAAAACTCCACATCTCTATTGTAACTTTACCAACTATATACTTCTCTTAATTATTTAATCTAAAATAAAATTTATCCTCCACAAATTAAATTTAATGTCTAATGATTAACCCATGAATAAAGAAAGAAACTGCCCATAATTTCAAAAGACTAAATACATTTCTTACATTATTATCTTACTTAATATCTTACTTTCACATCATAGTTAGTTTTTATATATTAGAAATGACTTTTACTATTCCATTTCATTATTCAAAGGTTACAAATTTTTCATATTCTATTAGAATGAAATAACTTTTTGCATTGGATACCTTATTTGTGAGAGTACCTCAAAATTTTAGTATATATAGGTAAATGGTTACATTCCAAGCATTGGTTTTCGTTGTGTTTGATGAATCAATCTCTTGAATATGAGGTATGTTACTCAATGATTAAAAAATTAGTATACATATTTGTCTTATATTGTTTATAAATTGTAATCTTTTTATATGTTCTCATAATCTTTCAAGTCATAACTCTAATAATTTTTATGCATCTTTTCAGGTTACTAGATTTGTAAATTGTAATTGTTAGATTGCTATCATGATCTTACAAGACTACTACAATTCTAATTCTAATAATTTTTGGTGCATAATATTTTAGCCTAAAATCTACTTTTTTTAATTATATATTATTGTTTAGTCATTGTGAGATATTGTTTGTATTTTTAAATTGTTTTATGCTTGATATCTTACTCGACAATTATATTTTTGAATACTTTATGTTGTTAATAAATTTTTTGTTCCAATATATATGGAGGAAAACCTAAACTAATATGTTAATTTTAGAGTACTCCTCTATACTATAAAAAAAATGTAGTAGTCCTCTATAAAAAAGAGCATTGCATTCTTTTTTATTTTATAAAATAAGAGTATTGCATTCTCTAATAAGCACTACTAAAGTAAACATGAATTAGTTGGAGATGATAGTATGAGACTAAAAGGAACAATCAATCATATAATAGGAACAATCAATCATACTATCCTTTCGCTATCTATATACTCTATGTAAAGCAAACTATTTTTGCTTATGTGTCAACTTATCAAAGCTCCTCACATTTTTCTCTTTTCTAAGCAAAAGTTGATGCTTATGTGGCATTTTCATCTTTAAAACAACAAAATAATATTAATATATTATGTATTATATGTTAAACTTAATGAAAGTGTTAGTAAATACTATGTGACAATCTATATATCATCCAAGTAATATGAGCGGTTTTACATCAAACAATGAATTTGATAAAAAAAAATATTAAAAACAAACAATAAATAAATGTAACTAATGATATCAACTTAATGTGATAATTGGATAGAATATGGGGAGGCGTATTTTTGTTATTTTATTTTATATATATGTTTGATTTAAATCATTTAAATTTTAATAAATTTCATAACTCTAAGAATAATGATCCAAAAAATAACCTCTAAGAATTCCAACTTATATATGTTATAGAACCCAAGAGTCTTTAGGTTTAGTCTAAACATAAATTGTTGTCTCTATGAAATTCATTATATATAGTATTTACTACAAAAGAAATCACATAGAGTCTTTGTTGGTTTAGCTTGATGTGTGTGAAAATTGGCAATATATTTGTTGAGTTTACTTTCTCCTTGCTTTTATAAAAAAATAAAAAGGTATGTAATTTTATAATAACTTTGTTTCTATGAATATCATACATATATACCTAGAGAATACATTTGTATATCATTAATTGATTGAAACCTTTTTTATTTTTGAGGCAAATTTGCTTTTCAGTTTTTATGCTTAACAATTATAAAAGAGATGATTTGATTTATTTTTTTTCTTATTGTGTTTGCAGATCACATATTATACCTTTGTATTCCAATCATTGTTAGAGAAATTATGGAAGGTGATAGAAAAAATAATATATTATTTCTCCTTTATTTCTTTGTTTATGTTTATTTTAGAGAAAGAAGAAGATTGTCCCAACAATTATCACAAAGTAATTGTACAAATATCATTACTTATCCATTAATATTTTCATATGGCATGTGTTAATATTGTATATATACGTTTTATTGACTCATGATATATGTTTTATTTACGAGTGCATGTGAAATATTGTATAGATTGGTCACCTGAATATATTATAGGTGCTAATTTCACTATATTTTCTAAAATAAAAAATAAAAAACTCTTCAGGTGTATATCATTTTAAAAAACATATATTGAAATGTTGGAATCAAGCAATGATGCGTGTTTTTTTAATCAAAATTAATAGGAGTAGTAAGTGATAATAAAGAGAAAACGTGAATAATTATGTATAAAATAAAAAGATGTGTGCTCCTTCATCTTTACTATCATTCATGAAAATATTGAAAGTGGTAAAGCAAATTTTAACTAATAAATTGGTTGGTTACATAAATAGTGCAAAAATAATAATTATATAGAAAATAAAACTATGTGTGTTCCTTCATCTTTAGTATTTTTTTTTAATTTACAAAAGGTTTTTCAAACTCTGCTAAAACATTGTCATCATCTCTTCTAATAAATAATTAAATATAAAAGAAAAAAATAATGCATTATAGTATAATGTATAGAATATCAATTTAATATTTAGTAACTTCTTAAAGAGAATAAATCAAGAATGAAAATATTAATTATATGCGATCAAGTACCTTAATAATATTTGTGTTTTATTGACTAATGATAAATGTTTTATTTATGAGTGCATGTGAAATATTGTATAGATTGGTCAAATATTTTGGCACTTTACTTTTTTTTGTTATTGGACTAATATTTGTTAGTATATTTTTCTAACTTTCTATTTTATTTTATTTGACCGTTTAATGTGGAATGGATAATGTTTCATGATGAGAAGATAACAATCACCCGTACAATATTTTCATAAATAATATTAAAAAAAAAAAAGAGTTCTTACGGTGAAAGTCGAGAAAAACAAAGTTTCACCCCCAAATAAAATGTGAAAACAATTATAACTTATAAAAAAAATGTTATGAAAGGTGAAAGATCACTCTTTTAATGATGGTTTTTTGTATACTTCTTTACAATATCTTACTTGCTAATTAATTGAATCACTTATAAAAAAAAATGTTATGAAATGTGAAAGATCACCCCTTTCGATGATGGTTTTTTGTATACTTCTTTACAATATCTTGCCTCTTTGTTTCTTCTGCATCAATTATAAATACCTTATGGAACTCCCTTCAATTTCATATTTTCTCAATTTCTTATTCTAAACACCTACTCCAAATTTCCATTTTTTGTTGAACAATCCTTCTTTCTACTCACTCTCTATATAAGAACCAACAATTTGTGTGATTTTTCTATCAAAAATAATAGTTATTGTACTATGAGACCTTTGATTCATTTTCCAAATATTACGGTGGTACAAGTTTTTTTTTAATGTTTCTCATTTGTTACAAGTGGTGGAGACGTGGTGGAGATTATATATATGATTTATCTTTATTATAAGGGGTTGACTATTTTAATTTGTGAATATTTTTGCAATATATCTATGGAAGATTAGTAAAGAAAACTATCAAGACTTATCTATTATACTATTTAATCGTCATTTCGCAATATAAATATATTATATATGATGAATGAGAAAATTGACACAAAAAATATATATTGTAATTTCATTTTGACTAATGCTATTTTTGGGTCGTAATCTCATGATAATGAAAAAAATGTTTATTTTTATTTTCTATATATACATTTATCGATCAATCTATCTATCCATGTTCTAACTAATGATGTTCTTTCATCTAAAAGTCCTATTAACATTTGTAACTCCCAATTAGTAGTAATATTATTTCTATTAAAATATAATTATCATTCACTTTATTATTTCAATTAGCACTAAAATAATTTTAAGAGTCGTGTACTAAAAAAAATATTTATTTGGTCATTAGTCTCTTTTATGACAATGTGTGAATTATAATTATAATATGTAACATGAATTATAATTATAACTTCTTAGCTACTTATACTAAAAAATGTGTGATATCATTTTGAGTGCAAGACTCCCAATTAGTATTAGAATTCACTTTTGTAGCTACAATTACCAGAAGAAGGATAAAAAAAAAAAGGCAAGGTGTATTAAAGTTTTGTGATAATAATTTCGATTTTTTAGTGTCTCTAAAAAATATAGAGAAGAATGAAGAACATAATCGAAATTATATACATTTGTGATAATAATTTGCTTAGAAACTAAAGAATTTATCATGTAAACACTAAAAAATCTTAAAAGATGTATTGTGTTAACAAAGAAAAATATACATTTTGAAGATTAAACAATAGAAAAATATATTGAACACAATATAAAAAAATTTGGGTTAAATATATTTCTCATTCTTATAAAATCAGTGAATTTTGGTTTTTGTCCCTATAAAACAAAATCATATATTTTTATCCGTAAAATGTTTTCTATTTTGTTTTTAATCCTAATGGAACAAAGAAAAATGTGAAATCATTTTTTAATAGTGTGACAAGATATGAACCAAACACGAGAAAACAAAATGCTAATTTTTTTTACTATAAATTATTATTCAAATGCACTTCTATTAAATTCTATATAGAGTTGAAAGCCACAATATTTTTTTCAAAAGCTATTTTTATATATTTAAAGTTCAAGTATGATTTTTTTAAGTATGATATATATTGTCCTACATGTTAGTCTTAAAAAATTACTCTATTTCATAGTGATAAAAGATATTTAGAATTTTCAACCAATAATAAAATATTATACCAAAAAATTATAGTTAGCTATTTTGTATAAAATTTAGTTATTTTGGTAAAAATGAAAATTTAAATATATGTTAATAGTCATATTTTTAACTCGAAAAATAATTAATACATCCACTAAAATTGTTTTTTTTTTGTGTTGACTAAAATTGTCACTTTCAATAAAATATTATTAAATCTGGCAAAAAAATAAAGTATTATTTATAAAAATATTTCAATCAAACCCGTGCAACACAATATTCCTATTCCATTCAAGTTACATAACTTTTGTTTACGCACCTTTAATAGTTCTTATTAAATTTTGCTGACTTTACACCTTTTATTCATAACTACAACATTTAATTTAAGTTGATAAGGCTGGTATTGTTATGAATAAGACATGACATAAAAAAAAGTCTTGAAACATGTAAAAAATAATAGTATAGCAAATTGGTTCCTATGAAAGTATTGTTTTATAATAATACCATAATTTTTTTGATGTATTGTTTATGACATGACGGTGTAGTCTATTACTTGCCTAAAAATAATAGTATAGCAAATTGGTTCCTATGAAAGTTTTTGTTGCGCTTCAAATAGATTTCACATGATATACAACATTTTATTGTAATAAAAAATTTATTTTCAATTTAGCACTAAACATGCTCAAAATAATGTGCATCCTGTATGTATAATGAAGATTAAATAATGAAAATATAAGTTATCAAAATAAACTTTAATTAAAAAAAGGAAACGTTTGTTTTACATTAAAAAAAAAAAAATTTATTTGTATTTTTAAATATAATTTTTATGATAATTTCATTAAAATTAGTAAATATTATTTCAAACACTTTTTTTTATTAATTAAAAGAGTGATTTTGACATTGAATAACTTAAATATTCATGTTAGAGATTTTAACTTAATAAAAAACACAATTTTTTTTTAAAAATTTATCTATAAAAAATGACTTTCACGAAACGCTATTTGAAATAGTTTTTTTTTTTAGAGATTCTTATGATCCAAAAAAATTTCTAACAAAATGATGAAATACTTAAAATGATATTTTAAGATAAGCTTTTTAAACCGATTTTTCATTTGAAGTTTTTATAAAAATATTCTTTGCTAAAATCTTTTTAACACAAAAATTATGCACTATAATAAAAATCTATTTTTAAAAAGGATAAAACAAACGCACCCTAAGCTGAATAATTACTAATTTTTTTTACTAAAAATCGTGTTTGAATGTTACATATGAAAATAGGAGTAGTTTGATTTTAATTGTTTTAAAAGTGTGTTATTTATTATCATTCATTTTTCTAAATGAAATAATTTCATTGACTCAAGTTACAATTAAATTTTAATAACCTCTATTTAGATTCCACTATTTTTATTTTTATATGTAAGTGAACGACACATTATCTATGTCAACAGCATTTATATATATATATATATATCTCTATTTTTTTATACTTTGTGAAATAACAGGTTTCAAAATATTTTATAAGTGTTTCTCTTAAAACCAAAAAATCATATAATACACCTCTCAAATTAAATTATTATTTAAAAAAATTCTAAATATTATAAATCTAATATTTATGATAAATTTTTATTAAAATATCAAAACTAATTTAAAAAAATTATAAATACCAAACAACTTTTACATCTTAAAAAAGTAGGATCAAACACAACTTTAAACTATACTTCAAAATTTAAGAAAAAAAAATTATTATCTATCAATGAACATATTAAATTTTTAAACATTGAATATCAACTTATTTTCTTCAATAAGCAAATTATAAAATAAAAAATTTAATCAAGTCCGTGCAACGCACGAGTTTAATACCTAGTGTTAAAGGAAGAGTTAACTAACCTATCAACAAAGTTGTCTTTTGTGTAATTACATTATCTATTAAAAATCCAATCAAACTGAATTATGCAAATGGCTAACTTAAAAACACTACTTTACTCACAAATCAAACATGCTCTTTAAAGAGATCATGTTACAACTCCAAACAATTGTGTTACAAATCAAACTTTGCATGATCTTGAAGTCCTTAGTTATTACACTGACTCAGATATATGTAAAAAGGTTGTCAAAGGTCTTACTTCCATGATGACCAAATGATGCATTTCGTTTCAGCTCTCGGCAAAATGCACTTTCAGATAGTCCGCCCATCTCCACCAGCCAAAACTCTCATACATGTGGAGAATTGACATAAAAGCTGCCACATATATATAACAAAAGTTAATACTTAATGCTGAAAATTGAACCACATTAGGCCAAACCATGTTAGACCAGACCAGAATAAATTGAACAACATAGGTTCATAGCTCCACCACACCATGCCAGACCATGCTAGACCAGACCAAAATACACAAACATAGCATCACAATTCAAATTTGATGGGAAAATTCACACATCACAATATATGTTCACAAATCAATCAACACATAAAAGGAGCATAAAAAGTTCAAATATAAACACAATCAAATTTAATGTTGTAAGACAAAGCAAAGTTATAACAATGAGCAATATTTATTGTAAAAGCATTTAGTCTACTTACTTGAATAAATGCTTATCAAGTCATTAACTTCACATAAACCAACTTAATTTAGTTTAATTCTATACCTAAAAACTTTCTCCAAAATTAAACTTCAAAACCAAACATCTTTAAGGCTCTTGCTTCTCTACCATTTTCTTTTGAAATCAAGGTTTTAAAATATATTATGATTGCTTCAGTTGCAAGAAAAACAACATCAATTGAATAGTTAAGAAATTTCTCATCAACCATGCTCAAGTTAAGTGAAAATCTATTTGCCTAATTACAATTAGTAAGTTCACAAAATGGCAGGAATGATTCATCCTTTCAAGATCAGATTCAAATGCATGACTAACTTCTCTACTTTTTCATCACAGTATTCGTGTAACTTGCATGTAAGAACTTATTTTGCTGCTAGAGCACTCATACAATGTTCATTTTTTTTCTTCACAAAAACAGTAATCTTTAACATAGAAACTGTGACCAAAGATAAGAGTATAAGTAGTTACCAACCAACTGACCTTTTTCATAAAAATTAGAGACTCTAATTACCGCACCTTGCCTCTATGTTGATACAACTTATTCAATCAAATATTTAAACTTTACACTTACACTCCACTAGTCATAAGAGATATGATTACACTCATGACAGTTCCACCAGTATATCCTTTCTCAATGACTAATTTGGAACCATACCACATTGCAAGTCCATAGGTGCTAAATAGAATCAATAATAGCTCCTCATTAGCTCCTAAGCCTCTATTTTGCCTATGTGGCATGCTTTAGAGAGCTTCTTATATCTCTTCAAAAAATATCTCAATTTAAAAAATTAATATCTCACAATTTATTTTATGTGACCATTTATCTTCCATAATAATTATCTATATGTTACAATAACCTATAACATTTTGTGAAAATAAATAGGCTACTTTTTTATTTATGCATTTTGGTTGTTCATATTCATATGCATTTTAGATGTTACTAAATTATTAATTATGCTATTAAAAAGAGAACAAATTCACCAATTTATGAATGTCTCTCACTATAACCTACCGTATAAAATTAGCAAACCTAACATCTTTCACATTTTGTCTTCATTTTCAATTTGTGCAATCAAAATTATCAACCAAACATGATGTGTGTATAGCTTTATATTTTCATTCTCATGTAAGGAAGACTTTTGTCTGTACTCTAAATGCATCTTTACTACTTGAAAAGCCTATGAAAAATGGTAGTTCATGTAAGTATTTGTCATTAACCCTTATATGTGCATCAATTAAATTAAAAATTTGTGAATTTGTATGATGCTATTTTATTTAATGATATAGGTAAATTTTAATAGTTTTTATTTTTTAAAGATTATTTAAATTTGAAATAAGTTTATATTATAGTAAAGTTTATATTTTTATTTTCACTATCTTTTATATGATATCTAATTCGTTTATACTTTTTGACTTTTGTTTTCTTTTTCTTTTATATGTTTCCAAGTTACTCAATAAAGAAAAGTTAAATTAATCTAGGATGTGTGTGGAAATTGGTAATATATTTGCTTGAGTTTGCTTTCTACATACTTAAATCGAAAGAATAGAAAGGTCTGTAATTTTATAATATTCTTTTAAGTTTTTCTCTCCGTTTCTCATTTTAATTATATCACATAGATAATTTGAACAATTATAATTTTTCTAATTTTTTTTTTATGTTTTTAGATTTGAATCACATATATTCTATCTGATAAAATGGTTGAATCACATATAATTGGAAGTTAGACTTTTGAATCGACAAAGCCTCACAGTGAATTTGGGTGTGTGAAAATACCTTAGTCTTGAGAATATCAACTATTGAACAATGCATATTATATGCAACTTCTATGTATGTATAAAAAAGAAGTGATTAAAAAATTAGTATATACGTTTGTCTTTTATATTTTCTCATAATCTTTCAAGACATCAATTCTAATAATTTTCATGCATCTTTTTTAGATAAGCGGTATGATATTACAAGACTACAATTTAAATAATTTTTTCTGCATAATTTTCTAGGCTAAAATAACCTAGGACAGTTTTTAAGTTAAAAATCTGATTATCTATTTAATTTTGTTAAAATAGATAGTCATATAATTAAATTAAAAATTGATTATAATAAACGAAAAATATGATTGTAACATATATTTAGGATTTCGAGAGTACAATTTAAGAGTACTCCTCGATATTATAAAAAAAACTCATCTATAGAAAAGAGCACCGCATCCTAATAAGCACTACTAAACTATATTGAAAACTCAGATAAAAATTATTAAATAAAAAAAGACAAGAAATTAGGGGAGAAAAACCTCATAAAAAAAGAGGAAAATGAAAAATGAAAAATTAAAGAGAACATGAATTAAGCATAGTAAAAATAAAGATAAATAAAACCGCCGCCTAAAACTATTTTGACCAATAAAATATGGGATATAATTCTATCAAGTAAATGTTTGACAAGAAACTTCAAAATAAATCAATTTATTATTAGAACAAGAATCGTCTTTTTTTTTATAAATATGAGAGTCCTTAAATTGTATGGAGGAGTATTGTAAATAGTTATATCATGTAATGTATAATTTTCCAAGAATAAGATGAAAGGATAAAAAGACAAAATCATCAATTGTTGATGCTCATTTGTCAAAATAAACTTTACAAATAATTATTGAAATTGTAGATATTAAAACATATTTACATATATTTATAAAATATAATCACATGTATATTTAAACATATTTACATGTAATTAAAATTTTCTAAAAATTCCAAAATTATTAATTAGATTTAGATAATAATATTGTAACTATTTGGATAAAATAAGTACATATTCTAAAAGAATGTTTAAGTTACGGCTCAAAATAAAATAGTGAGATATTTATAAAAATAAGATGACAATTTTGTAAGCACATAAGAAGATCACATGCTCAATGTTAAATTCATCTGTAATAATAAACTTTCTTTATCTGTGTAAAATAACTAAACCTAAATTCAAATATATAAAATCTTCGTCCAAACTTATATATGGAGCACAACAAATATTCAAGTTTATATAATAACAAAAATAAAATAAATGTTCAAGCAAATATTATTAAATAAAAGGGATAAAAACTAACAATAAATTTGAGAGACACAAACCTTACCTAGAAAAAGAAAAATAAACCAAAAATAAAAGGACCAAACAAAAAAAATGCAAGCTAAACAATAGATTAAAAATATCGGGACTAATAAAGTTGGGATAAAATTTCACTAAGTGAATATAAGTGAGAAGAAACTTCAAGAGAACGACAGGTGAGTAAGTAGATAAGCTATTTGATACCTTAAATTGCATAGAAGGTAGTTAGCAGTTACACTATTTGATATGTAGTATAAAAAAAAAAGAGATAACGTGATAAAAAAAAGTTAAAGCCACACCATATATAAATCATATTCTATACCCAAAGTTTTTTTTTAACATTTCGCATAAATAATATTGTCCGCAAGTATAAATATGTATGCCTTCAACTCTTATTGAAAAAAATAAGGATATATCAAAAATAAAAAGCAAAGTAACACGTGACAATAAAATTACAACTCTTATAAAGAAAATGAAGATATTATACGGTTATACTATTAAAATAAAATAAGATACATCTTTTCAAACTTAAGAAATATTATAAGAGATCTATTACATTAAAATATGAACAAAACTACGATATAAATCAATAAAAAATCACATACTTCTAAACAATTTTTATTTTTAATTTTATTTTTATTCATATATTAATATTAAATATAATCATATTTTAATATAATATCTACCATTTAATTATATATTTTAATCGAGCCCGTGCAACGCACGGGTTTACCCCTAATACGCTATAATAGTAATATGCTATAATAAATAGTAGTATACTAGTAGTTGAATATACTATTTGTTTACCTCAATCATCCTGTTATTTTCTTGCGATGAACACACACCATTATTCCATTGAAAGCTTCATTACTATTTATATTTTGACAAAATACATCTATAGGTCCTTTAAGTTTTGCGTTTATATGAGATAGATCCTTTAAGTTTTTTAAGTATCAGATATGTCCTTTAAGTTTTACGTTTGTATCAGATAGGTCCTTTAAGTTTTTTAAGTATCAGATAGGTCCTTTAAGTTTTAAGTTTGTATCAAATAAGTCCTATTTCTTAAGGACATTTAAGGACCTATTTGATACAAACTTAAAACTTAAGGGATCAATTTGATACAAACGTAAAACTTAAAGGACCTATCTGATACTTAAAAAACTTAAAGGACCTATTTGATACTTAAAAAACTTAAAGGACCTATTTGATACAAACGTAAAACTTTTTTTTTTGACTCAAACAACAATATTCATTCAAATTTATAGAAAATACATCAATCCAATCATTACATATTCAATTTCGCTAAAAACTAATAAGGATGAATCTGCAAACAGGCTCACAGCATCCGAGTTAATAGCATAAAACGGCCTAATGTCTATGACAAAGCCTACAATTGATATTACAATCTTCAAATGTCCGGAATAATCATGTATCCGGATCTGCAACGTTGATGATGCTAATTTCATTGAATCTGCGCTGAATTTGGATCGAAACAAACCTGCAAATTTGAACAAAAACAACACCGTACCAAGACGGGACAAACACCGTACTAAGACGGGACAAACAAAACAAAAACTCCGCACTAAGACAGGATTAAAACAATACCGAATGAAAAAATCACCAAAGAAAAAACCCGAATAAAACCAAACAAATATGTGGATATCACTTATTTAAATAAGAATAAATAAAAAACAATCAAGAGGGGTGATTCCGGATCAAAATTGATCCTAAACCATCCATCTCTAATTGATAAACAAAAAAATAACAAAGAAAGCAAGCTCTGCCGCCGCA
Organism: Trifolium repens; assembly: GCA_030408175.1. NCBI lineage: Eukaryota > Viridiplantae > Streptophyta > Magnoliopsida > Fabales > Fabaceae > Trifolium > Trifolium repens. The sequence continues at coordinate 46,790,461 of CP125837.1, forward strand.
AGAGGAAGAAGAGAAAGAAATAGGGTTAGGAAGATAAGTCACCATACAAACGTAAAACTTAAAGGACTTATAGATGTATTTTGTCTTATATTTTCTATTATGATAACTTGCTGAACACAGTGGGAAAAAGAATTTTATTGTTGTTTGACAATAATGAGAATGAAATTGGAATTTTACAAAAAATCTAGCCGACCAAAATATGATAATTTTTTCATATACTATAATAACAAGAATAAGGGAAGGGAATTTTTTCATTCTATCATTTTTTTTTTGCGTAAAAAAAACAAGAATAAGAATACTAGTTGCAGAAGAACAGTAAATAGAAGACTAGGGAGAGGGAAGAAACAAAGTTTAATAAAAGAGAAAAAAATAGGGACAAAATTGTATTTATGTTATTAGTTTATTCCATTCCATTGCATACACCCCAATTTGGGAGGAATGAAAAATTGGATGAATGAGTGGTATTGGATGGAATGGATTCCATCATACTCCATTTCATTCATTATTTACAAAACCAAACAATGGAACCTAAGCATATCTCACTCCATTCCATTTCATTCCACCACTTTCCAACAATCCAAACATAGCCAAAAGCTTGAAATGTGCTTCAATCCGATCCAATCCTTCAATCCATTCCTGACAAATCGTGGTTGAACCGATTAGCAAAATTAAGTGATTTCTAATTTAACCATTTTCTTTTAGATAACATATTTTAATATGGAAAATGTTAAATAGTGCACCTGGTGCATTAGTTAAGGAAACTTAATATAGTAAAATTATTTTGAATTTTGTATAGTAAATATTTTAAAATATAAAAAATACAGTTTTCAATGCAAAAATTTTCTTTTTTGATTCCTTAACTAGTGCATCCGGTGCACTAGTTAGCATGACTCTTTTAATAATTAGTTATTTTTCCCTTCATCAAAATTTAAATCTCATATTGTTTAATTTTTGTAATTTATTCAACTCTTAGCTCAAACCAATTTGACAAATTGAATTTAGTTCTCACAAGTCACAACATTGATACTATTTAGGGCCGGCGCTACACTCCTAGAGGCGGTTTATAAAAAATGAATGTCAAATTTTGCAAGTCTAAGATTGAACAATATTAGATAGAAGAGTAAATCATGACCAACTAAGTTAGACAAAGATCTATGAAATTTTATTATCTTTTATATATTTATAAGAGATGATTTAGAAAGTTACTGATTAATAACTTAACTCAGAAGGTTGGGAGTCTTGCTTTACAACACCAATTATCCTCCTTTTTATGTTTTACATCAAGATTTGAACTGTCTATAGTATAAGACATGTTAATTGCATTCTAATGTGTATAAAAGTAGCGAAAAGGAAGAAAGATATTGCATCCTTTTTCTTTATGTAAACATCAGACTTCAAATAGAGAGTGTTGTTGCCTTTTTCTCCTTGTTGTCAATACGCTTCACACAACTTTGCATGTTATGAACCAAATATGAGAGTGATTGGTATTTGTTGTGAGTTTTAACTTTCTAAAATGCATCGTGTTCTTTTTTTTAGGTAACCTAAATTGTTTTTTTTTTTTAAATTATTTGCTAATTAGTAGCTCTATGTCTAAAGATGAGACATGTACACTCACTCTACTTCTAAGATTCTTAAATTTCTTATTTGAGGTTGATCTCGATCGATAGTTAGAGTTGATGAAATGTAGTAGAGAATGACGATTGATCCCTTTTAAAAGTTGTATTTAAATATTATGGCAATCAAGTTAGTCCGTCATCGAGTGAGTGAAATATTTTTTCTTCGGAGTAAATGTACATTTCTTCTAAGTAGGTAACCTTATATAGAACAAGCTTCAAAAATAGAGCGAGAAACTCCATTGAGTAAATTAGGTGAAATCTAACATGACTTTTAATTCGACAAATTCTCCACAGTATAGTGTGTAGCTGAATGATCAAATTCATTAGCCTAGTATAGAACAATTTTCACTAGAGAGTATTGGTATTCTTTGCTACTACCTTAAAGTATGTTAGGAGGGAAGAGAAGAGAGATGAGGAGAGGAGAGGAGAAGAGAAAGTATGTTAGCCGTGAAAATTAGTAGAATCGTGACTTTTAACTTTTAAAAAATATTGTCGATAGTTATTGAAATTTCAAATAATTTTAAAATTCTCCATCACAGGAGCATTCACCTTCCTTTATTATCTACCTTTAATCCATCGGAGGTGGAGCTCCGCTATCATAATACTGCCGTTGGCCAAAGCTCATCCGCCATCATAAGGACAAGAGTTAATAAAAAACATTGGAAATTGATTTTCAATTGAACAAAAAAGCTGAAATCGCATCAAATGCTACATTGACCTAAAGAAAAGTTGTCTACTTCTAAGGCTCTATTTGCTAAAATATAGCGGATAACTGATAAGTTAGCTTATAATGAATGAACTTATAGTGGATAACTTATAAGCTATTTTTTAGCTTAGCGAATAAGTTAGTTGATTGAATTTGTAGTGTTTGAAAAAATTAGCGGTTCAACTAGCTTATAAGTATGAAATTGAAATGACATAAAAAATATATTTTTAATTAATATTTAATTTTTTTCAAGTAAGATAAGAGGGGTAAAATTGGAAGAAAATATGATAAGCTATAAGCTATAAACTCATAAACTATTTGAAATAGCGTTTGAAAAATAGGTTATAAGTTAGTAAAATAAGCTATAAACTTCTTTTTAAAAAGTATTATCAATTAAAACTTTTAACTTTTAAGCTAAAAACTATAAACTATAAACTAGCTTATTTGTCTTCCAAACAGAGCCTAAATTGAATTCCTATAACTTTTTATAAAAAAAATTAATTAATGAAATAATAAAATGATTAGTTTTATTTAAGCTACGATATTTTTTTCTTTCTTTTTCGAGGTCCTTCTTTTCATGAAAGCCTACTGTACACTATTAAGCTAACTTTCCTTACTTTTATTTAAGCTAAAATATTCGATTATGCCTTTATTCTCTGCTTTTTAAGCCTTCCCATCAATTTCAAAGTACCCTTTCGCCCTAATATTCCTCTTCTCTCTACTAACATAACATCCTCTCTCTCTCTCTCTCTCTCTCTCTCTCTCTCTCTGCTTTTCTCTCTCAGTTTCAAACTTCAAATGGCCGCATCAGAATCACAACCTCAACCTCCAGAACAACATTCGCAGCATCTCAACTTCAAGGTAAAACTCTGTTCCACTCCTTATTTTCACTTTCATTTCATTTGTTACCTTAACAAAACTGCTTCTGAACTTGTTACTTTTTTCTGTGTCCCAGACAACTGTGTTGAAAGTCTCCATTCACTGCGAAGGTTGCAAGAGAAAAGTACATAAAATTCTTCAAGGCATACATGGTAGTACTAATCATTTCCATTTCCATTTCAAAATCAAAATTTATTTATTTTTTTTCATTTTAAATTTTGACACTGTTTTTTGGGTTCTTGTTAGTTGTTATTGTTCTCGAAATTTGATTATTTTATACTCTTGTGTAATCTAGGTGTTAATGACATAAACATTGATTTGAGGCAACAGAAAGTGATAGTAACAGGGAACGTAAACAGCGATATTTTAATCAAGAAATTAACCAAAACAGGGAAACATGTTGAGTTATGGCCGCCAGAACCAACAGATTCTATAAAGAACAAGCAGAGAAAACCAGAGAAGAACAAAGAGAAACAACAGAGCAACCCAGATTCAGAAAACAGTGAAGAAATAGAAGAAACAAACCAAAACACCGAAAACGACAATGAAACAGGTAAAGTTAAAATTGTTTCTGACACATCCATATCCAAAAACGGTGAAGTTAACAGAAACACCGCTAAAACCAGCGAGGCTAACGTTAACGGTAACGTTAATAAACCAAGCGAAGGATCCGCAACCGGGAAAACCGGTGGTGTAGTACATGTTCATGAGCCAAAGACGGAAGTGAGAAAGCAAACAGTGGTGTTACCGGCTGGACCGGTAACCGAGAAAAAAGTTAGCGTCGCGGTTCAATTTCCTTGTGATAATAATAATGAAGAAATATCAGCGAATGAGAAAACCGGTGCTTCCGGTGGTGAGAGCAGCGGAGTTAAAAAGAAGAAAAAGAAAGGGAAAGGTAAAGTTATTATTAACAATAACGCTAATGAGAGTGTTATAGATACCGGTGGTTCAAGTAACCGGTCACATGGTCAAAGTTATAGTCAAAGTTTTGGTCAAGGTCAAAGTAATTTTGATCAAGGTTCAGTTCCAATTTCAAATCTAGCTAATGAGGGACCGCCACGTCATCATTATATGAACCAACAACAATATTACCCACCACAGTACTATGGTGCTCCTCCATCTACTGCGGGTCCACCTGTTTATACGGTGAGCCATCACACAGCGTATCCTAGTAGTAGTAGCTACGGTGCAGCGTATTATACGGCTCCGCAACCGTATCAATACGCGCATGTGGTGAATTCTGGAAACGAAATGGAGAATCATGGTAGGCCGTACACGTATGAACATGAAACGTATACGACATCACAACCGTCGGATTCGTTTGTGTATTTTAGTGATGAAAATCCTAATGCGTGTTGTGTCATGTAATTTGTAATCATTCATTCCGTTGGAGCTTTTACTTAGAAAATACAATACAATACAAATTGTATTGGCATGGGAGAATTTTGTAATGCTGTAGATAAGAATCAATCACTATGAGGAAGTAAAGAAAAGAAAAGAAAAGAAGAGTACTTTGTTGCTTTGAATGAATGGATGGATGAAAAGTTTGGGTAGAATAATATAATAGAAGAATTATGGGTGTTTACGGCTTTTGTTTAGTGGTTGTCGTTGCTCTTCATGATATGTATCATACTAAGACAATATAATACTGATATTCAATATTATTTAACTTTGCTTTTTGGTTTCACATATTTATTTGTGTTGAAATTTAAGGTCTATTTACATATGTCACATCGAAACCATGCCTAGTTAATACTCTCTTGTTTGATTATGTTATGGGTGACTACTTCTCTACCCCTTCATAATTTGTGGGTATTTACCCTTCAACCAATGAGAACAAGGCACATAAATAGATTTGTATGTGATCCCTACAACTAACTTGTAACAAACTTGTGGAGACCACGTATAAATCTATTTGTGTAGATTGTTCTCATTGGTTGAAAGGTATACCTTCAAATTATATGTTGTCTATGTTTTTTTTTTTCTATTAACGGTTGCCATATTTTGAGGATGAATAAGTAGTATTCAAATAGGTTGTGGATTTTCCTGAAAAATTATAGTGCTTAAATTTTCAGTATTATTGGTATCATCACTTGGTACACCTCATACATCAACAATTCCAGCAATTTGTGTAGTTAGGACTTGATAAGTGGTTGTTGAGTTTTCAATTTTCGGATTGAACATCGTATTAATTTGATGAGTTATCATATTGATCATCTCATGTTTGTTATCGTCTATTTGTTGTCTTAGGCTTTGTTTGGGAGTTGAATTTTAGAGGGGAAGGAAAGGCTTGGGAAGAGGTAAACCCTTGTTTGTGAGTTTTAAAAAAATAAGGAAAGGTTTTGAGGGGTTTTGGATGGCTTATTTCATCCAATTTTAAAGTTCCCTCAAATTGGGGGGTTTTGGAGGGTTAACTATATAAATTGACTATTTAACCCTCACAATAATTCAAAATTCCAATTTTAGCCCTAGCCTAATTTCATTCCAAAAGATCAAAAACTTTTATCCAAAAAAATCGAGAACTTTTTTTCGGGAAAAAATCGAAATTATTTTCCGAAAAAATCGGAAATTTCTTTTCAGAAAAATCGGGAACTTTTTTCCGAAAAAATCGAGAACATTTTTGCCGGAAAAAATCGGAAACTTTTTTTCCAGAAAAATCGGAAACTTTTTTCCGGAAAAAATCAGGAATTTTTTTCCCGGCAAAAAATCGGAAACTTTTTTCGGGAAAAAATCGGGAACTTTTTTCCGGAAAAATCGAGAACTTTTTTTTTCGGAAAAAATCGGAAACTTTTTTCCAGAAAAATCGGGAACTTTTTTCGGGAAAAAATCGGAATCTTTTTTTCCGGAAAAATCGGGAACATTTTTTCCCGGCAAGAAATCGGAAAATTTTTTCAGGAAAAAATCGGGAACTTTTTTCCGGAAAAATCGAGAACTTTTTTTCTCGAAAAAAAACGGAAACTTTTTTCCGGAAAGATCGGGAACATTTTTTCTCGACAAAAAATCGGAAACTTTTTTCTGGAAAAAATCAGGAAATTTTTGTGGAAAAAAATTTGGGAACTTTTTTTTCGAATAAAATCTTTTTTCCCAAAAAAAGATCGCAAACTTTTGTTCCGAAATTATTTTTTATCTGAAATCGAAACTTATTTCTCAAAAGAGGTAAAATAATATATCACAATGTATTAATTTTAAGGAAAAAATGGTAAAATAGTAAAATCATCACATAAGCCCTCTATGTCATTCCTTGTTGGTTTTTCAACTCCCAAACAAGGGGAAGGATTTCCCTCCTTTATCCCTTCCCTCCCTTTCCTTCCCCTCTTTAACCTTTCTTTTCATTCCTCTTAAAACTCCCAAACAAAGCTTTAAAGACTCCAGAGTGTTGTTAGTAATTAGAGATGATAAAAGATATTCTAAGCATTCTAAAGGAATCCCTTATTACTTGTAGTTGTACCTTCAACTAGAAGGCTAATTTGAATTCCATAATCTCTACCTGTATAAGAGAATGGTAATTTTGTGGCCATCATGTGTGTAGTGTAAGTAACTTGTGGAGGAGAAACAAAGCTCAGTGGTAACCCATAAAGAGGCAAATTGTTTTTTTATTTTGGCAAGTTCTATGGTACATTAGACAATTTCTAATGTACCGGTACATTGTTATCAAATTAATAAATAAAATGAATATTTTCTTAAGAGAAATTATTTTTTTATCATTAAAAACATTGTAATAATCAAATATCATTAACCAAAGTTGTCAAAAATATAAATTTTGATATTTTTTAAATTTTATTCTTCATAATAGTCAATATTCAATTTTTTATTGAAAAAATGTTAAAATATTAGTGTAATCATTATAAACAATAAAATTGTATTTTTCCTTGTGCTATTATTATATCTAAAATACAATAATTAACTAATAGTATTTTTAATCCATAAAAATAATTGTTAATTTATTAATTTGCGATGTCATGTACCGTAGAAGCTCCCTTTTATTTTTTTTCCTTTTCAACTTGATGTGCTTCTTGGTTAAGTACAAGATTCAAAGACAAATTAATACAGAGGAATTCCATCATTTTGAGGCATGTTGAGCCATGGTTCGTTTTCATTCGATTACTTTAGTTATTATTTTGATTTTCATTCTTCATTTTTTAATGATTTGTCATTTTAACGTTTTCAAATATTTAAGTTACAAAAACTTAGACAGAAACTATCTCTAATTATATCCTATTGAGGCCGCGTGTCCATTTGTTAATGGTGAAATTTGCCACTTTAAACAAATAAATTCAATGTTCAATTTTAGACTTGAATTAGATCCTCGAGTTATTCGTTGTTAGGAATAAAGGTTCAAGCTATGATTTGTAACACAAGTAACATTGAAAACGATAAAGAGCTTATATCAAACTACAAATAATATGAATACAAAAGATAGTATTATTGAAATGAAAAATGAATTACATACATCATTCATTCTTTCAAAATAATACAGAATCTCCTATGAATACAAATAATTGGAAAATATGTCTATTATTGTGCATGAACGCCATGTATATTTGCTAAACTTCCTTTGCAAGCTTTTGTGTCTTTGAGAGATATTTCTTTGTAACTTCCTTACTTCTTTTTTGAAAGTCTTCGTAAAAAAAATCTTCTTTTTTCAACTACTAAATTTATTAGATTAGATTTGAACGGTCGATTTTGTGTCCCGTCAAAAAAATATTCAGTCCAAGTGTTACAAATTGATTCAAATTGCAATTTGATTCGATTTTGCTCGTACAACAGATGGATAAACACCATTGCCATCTCATTAAGAAAATGAAAAAGCTAACAAGTATTCCAATTACACTCATTGAGAAATCAATTAATTATAACAATATCTTACTTAAAAAAAATTAAATTATTTTTTTGTCAAATATTTTAATATGAATAAGTTGAGTCTTCGTATTTCAAACTTTCAATAGTGAAATGTTTATCAAGTCTTCTATGATGCATAAATCATGAATATTATTATAATGAATATAAATTTTTAAAATTTACCTTTGGATTCATAATTTTTTTATAGAAATCAAAAATAATTTGATATCATACCGAGACCCATCAAAATTAACGATTTATGTGTTTTTTATTCAATACCTTAATTTTGATGGATTGCAATAACAAATCAACTTATTTTCAATTTTTTTTTAATTTTATAGATAATTTATAAAATATTTATAAACTTTCAGATTAACCGTAAATTTTATAAAATTCATATTCATTATAATTCTATTTATGACTTGTGCATCATTCAAAAAAAAAAAAATATTTATGACTTGTGCACGGTGCAAATTTGGTGAAGTCTTACGTGTATTGAATTATTAAACGCAACTTTATAACACTGTTGCCATGATTGGGGAATGGGGAGGGATTTTGTAAGTTTCAATATGGATTTTACAAGACATGTATGTTTGGAGTAGCGGTGAGTTTTGCAAAATCACCAATGTAGATAGCTTTTGTTGTAATTGTGGTGGCTTACCGTGATTCTGTCGATCTCACCACAACTCACTAACCTCTACCTATACAATTATGAACATGAAAAAACCATAGAATACATCAAATATGCCAATCTTTCTGCATATTAGAGATAGTACTTCTCCTTGAACTAGTCATGTTTAGAAAAACCAGTGCAAAGCCAAAATTGAAAATTAATCTCATGACAATTTGGGGTCAAAGAAAAATCTTTATCATTATCATAATCATCATGAGCATCCGGATCCAAATAATCCAACCATAAAAAACTATAATGAAGTAATCTTTATGGCGCTTCTCAACCATGTTGATAAGATTATTCCATGAAAGTAGAAACCTACAAAGAATAAAGAAGTGGCTCTATGTTTCTCTTCTAGATCAGGACATAATGCAGATAAAGAAGTAGCATATCTTTAAATATGTTATGCGGTGACATACTAATATTCTGTTCAAATTACAGCTTGTTCTTTTCGGTATCAATATTTTATATTTAAAGTTTGAAAAGAAGCCCTACATAACATAGTCCACAAATTTAGGTGGTTTTGCATCATATAACCAGTCCAGGAATGTTGAAAACAGGAAATGTTTATATTTAATTGATCTTTTGAAATTTGCATATGCTAGGTAGTTAAAACATGAAATGTGCTTGTAATTTGTAGATACATTGCAATACTTGACTTCATATTTGATTCTAGATTTCCACTGTGGTAGAAAGTTGATGAATTTTTTAAAATTGTTGTTTGTTTCTTGAGCTATGTATGACTCTGTTATGCCAAAAATAAGCGAACATCTTAAATATATTCTTATTTCAACTATGGTTATATGGCAAAACAGATATGTTTATTCCACCTCCAGTCAGGCCTCCCAGGATTACAAATTTTCTCAAACCTTATGTTCATTATCAGTCAGAAAGGTATTGAAGTAGACCCATACAAAGTCAGAGCTATTCGAGAAATGCCTGCACCAAAGACCGAAAATCAAGTAACAGGTTTTCTTGGACGGTTGAATTACATCTCCAAATTTATCTCTCATATGACTGCTACCTGTGGGCCGATATTCAAGCTTCTCCGCAAATATCAAGGGGTTGTTTGGACGGAAGATTTCCAGAAACCGTTTGACAACATCAAAGAATATCTGCTAGAACCGCCGATTTTGATCCCTCCAGTCGAAGGAAGACCACTGTTCATGTACCTAACTGTGCAATAAGATTCCATGGGTTGTGTGCTTGGACAGCAAGATGAGACTAGAAGGAAGGAGCATGCAGGAATACCCACCTGGGGCATCCAACAAAGATAAGAAGACTTTAAGAAGATTGTCTGGCAATATCTTTCTGAATGGAGATGTGCTATACAAAAGAAACTTTGACATGGTCCTGCTCAGATGCGTGGATAGCACGAAGCATAAATGTTAATGCATGAAGTACACGAAGGGTCTTTTGGTACTTATTCTAATGGACATGCAATGGCTAAGAAGATGTTAAGGGCAAGTTACTATTGGATGACGATGGAATCTGACTGCTGTAAACATGTAAAGATATGTCACAAATGTCAAATCTATGCTGATAAGATCCATGTGCCACCGACTCTGCTCAATGTTCTATCCTCTCCATGGTCGTTCTCTATGTGGGGCATCAACATGATTGGTATGATTGAACCAAAAGCTTCAAACGAACACCGTTTCATTCTAGTGGCCATTGATTACTTCACTAAGTGGGTTGAAGCGGCATCCTATGCGAATGTAACCAAACAAGTGGTAGTCAGGTTTATCAAGAATCAGCTCATCTGTCGGTACACCGTGCCAAGCAAGATCATTACATATAATGGGTCGAACTTGAATAACAAAATGATGAAAGAGTTGTGCGATGACTTCAAGATTAAGCATCATAACTCTTCTCCCTACAGGCCCAAGATGAATGGCGTTGTCGAAGCTGTAAATAAGAACATCAAGAAGATCATTCAGAAAATGGTCGTTACCTATAAGGATTGGCATGAGATGTTACCATTTGCCTTGCATGGGTACCGCACTTCAGTCTGCACTTCAACAGGGGCAACCCTTTTTTCCTTGGTATATGGCATGGAAGCAGTGCTCCCTGTGGAGGTTGGGATCCTATCAATGAGAGTTCTGATGGAAGCCAAACTATCTGAGGCTGAATGGTGTCAAAGCAGATACGATCAGTTGAACCTAATTGAGGAGAAACGCATGACTGCCTTGTGTCATGGCCAGTTAATTCAAAAAAGGATGAAACAAGCTTTTGATAGGAAGGTTCGACCCCATTAATTTTAAGAAGGGGACCTCGTGCTCAAGAAGATTTTATCTTTCCAACCAGATTATAGGGCAAGTGGACTCCTAATTATGAAGGTCCATATGTTGTCAAGAGGGCTTTCTTTGGTGGTGCTATAACTCTGGCGACTATGAACGATGATGAGCTCCCGCGTCCTGTGAACGCCGATGCAGTCAAGAAATATTGTCTAGAAAAATAAAAGAACAGCTCGGTAAGTCGAAAACCTGAAAGGGCAGCTTAGGCAAAAATGAGCGTCTCGGTGGACTGAAAACCCGAAAGGGCGGTCCAGGCAAAAGTTAGAGACTTAAACAGAAAAATGATTATCCTGGTAGATTGAAAACCTGAAAAGGCGATCTAGGCAAAAGTTAAGGATTTTGATAAAATAACTGCATCAGGCCAAACTCAATCGCCTGGGGCATTTTGTTTAGCTGTCCAAAAATCTGCAATTAAGTCATCTTCGACCAGAAGCTCAAAACACAGTTGGAATTCAAAGTTGTTAGGGAGAATAGTGGCTATTGTGTCTCAAATGTGTTCTCTTGTGGCGAGAAAGAAACACGATATTTTTTCTGAGAAGTACGTGCTTCTTCATCAAACCTATTAATATTTCTATACCACTTTTAGTTGATAATTGTGGCACTTGAGGAGCTTCAACCAAAGTGGTATTGGGTGGTGGTGATGGATAAATAAAATAAGGATATTTTGGAAGTTTTACCGGTAGGAGATTGGTTTTGGAACAAATTCATGTAAGCTTGAATATTACTGTTATACATATTAGGATTCATTTGATAGAAAACAAATAAAATATGACTTGAGAACAAACCAAATAGAAATTGTGTAATATAGAAAAATATAAAATAGGGTTAATAGGTCTTTACCCCCCTGCTAAGTGGGCGTGTTTTGCGTTACCCCCTGCTAAAAATTTCTTGAAGATTGCCCCCTTGCAAAGTATTTTTTTTGGTTTCCCCCCTTTAGTGCACTTTTTACATCGGTTATTTTGTTCAACCGATTTAAAAAATTATGTTTTTTAAATCAGTTATTTTGTTCAACCGATTTAAAAAGTTAAAATTTCTTGCATCCAAGAGAGGAAAAGGGGGGAAACAAAAAAAAACTTTGCAAGGGGGCAATCTTCAAGAAATTTTTAGCAGGGGGGTAACGCAAAACACGCCCACTTAGCAGGGGGGTAAAGACCTATTAACCCTATAAAATATGATTAATTAGGGAACATGTTAGCAAGACCCTAAAAAGAATGATGTTGAGTTCATTGATTATGATTAATCAATTGAGAAAAATTAAAAAGATTTCATTGGAGTAAATCATGGGTACTCCATTTTAGGGAGAGTATCGGTATCAGGGACGTACCAGATACCAGTACGCGTACGGTACTCCTTTGGTACGCACCGGACTTCAAGATTAAGCATCATAACGCGTACGGTATTCCTTTTTCTTTTATTCCTTTTTTTTATTTATAGGAAGATTTATGTTTTTTATTTGTTTATAATATAAAAATATCAGCTCTACTAATAAACAATAACAAAGTAGTAGCTGGATTTATTCACTCATTCATCGAAAAAGAGTAGGCTCAATCTAATTTTATTCAAACAAATCTTCATCTGCTCTCGAGAAAGAGAAATAACAATATTTATAATGAAGGAGCAACAAAAGTATGCGATATTGGTAGAGATGAACGAGATCTATTTGATGTAGCTGATATTCTTGAAGTTGCAAGTATTTCTCGCGAAGAACTTGGGTAGACGACGCCGCTTTTTTTAATGATGATGGAGATGGAAACAATTTGACTTTTTTTAGCTAATTACTTTTTAATTTGATATTTTGATGTTTTTGAATAATTTAAATTACTTGTGTGGTACTTTTTATGTATAATTGTTTGTTTTAACAATATAGTTCTATTATTTTATTTATATAATTATATTAAAAAAAATATACGGACGTATCCGTACCTTAGTTTTTCTAAAAATATTGTACCCCATATAAGTACATGTACCGGATACTGATACCATACCTGCACCTAGGCATCATATTAAGTGACAAATTAGATATTTTTTTGACAATCCAAATCAATTAATTTCATTCATAATAATATTTTAAAGGCTAATATTTAACAAATACATTTTTATTAATATAACAATATTATTCGTTTGTCTTTCTAATAAAACTTATCTTAATCTACTTACAAACAAAAGCGAGAGCTGGAGGCTTGGAGCTATGACTGATGAAAATATAGTTTATCACTTTATCTCTGATTTTTTCTTTTGTCATCTTATGAGTTACTCGTGTGCCCTACAAAATGACCAAAATACCCTTTCGTGGCTTAAGTCACGAATGTTATAATCGGTAGGATGTTTTGGGGACGTCTGTAGCACAAGTCACGAACAGGGACATTTTGGTCATTTTATAAGGCGCACCCCAGAAATCATAGAGTAGCAAAAGTAATAATCTTATCTCGTGTCGGGCATTTAGCATGGTCATTGGTCAAGTGATAAAGTTTTCCACCATGGTCAAATTGCTATTTAACCATTGGATCAAACAAAGAACACGTTATCATAAAGGTACATGTTAAGACATCAAAGAAAAAAAAAGAATTCAAAAAAAAAAAAATACTTTTATAAATTGTACAATTAATTTGTGAAAAAAGTTCAAAAATTGAATTAAATACACTGATTACAATAAAATATTTCTATTTTTTAATCAGTAACATCTTTTTTTTTTTTAGATTAGCACTAGTTAGGATCAAACAATCGAAAAAATGGAGAGAATTTGTTTCCCCTTTTATGTTATTAGTTTTTTTTTTAAGCAAATGAGAAGCAGATCTTATTAATTATTACCATACACGAAAATAAATAAACATCTGGTGTCCACATCTAATGTCAAAATATTCTCCATCCTTACTGTTAGGTTCTGAAATTTTCTCTTCCCACCCCCTATGACTCTTTACCCCCCCCCCCCCGGATTTCCTTTTTTGCCCTTGATTTTAAAATTCGGAACGCGTTTTCCGAAGTTTTTTTTGCCTTGAATATGAACTTCGGAATGTATTTTCCGAAGTTTTCGACGAATTTGAACTAGAAAAACTTCGGAAAACACGTTCCGAAGTTTTTGGACAGGGGTAAAATCAGAATATTGAGGGGTTAAAAAGCGTCATGAGAGGTGAGAAGAGAATCTTTGTTAAGTTCTTATTGGAATTTATAGTCTCCTCATATTATGTCCCGAAAATTGCTATTTACGCCCCTTGGTTTGCTACCAGGCCCCCCTAAAATCCCAAAATACCCCTGAATTACAGGTCAATAATTTTCGTCACGTAGGTAACGAAGTTTAAATTCCTTCGTCATCTAGACGACGAAACATAGCACCACGCAATATTGCGCCTCATTTAGGGCGGATATTGGCTAATTGCACTTAAGTTTCGTCTCGCAGTCAACGAAACCCTGTTTCGTCATTTACGCGACGAACACGCTGGCTTTCGTCTTCTAGATGACGAAACGATGAATATGAACACGATTATCAAAATCTCTCTATCACTTTGATTCAAATGCAAAATTAGAAATTGTTGGAGCGATTTTAGGGTTTGAAGGAGCGATTTTCATCAACCATACCAAATCAATCAGCATCGGTTTAAATCAATTAGGAGTCCTTTTACAAAATCCATTCAAAAGAAAGAGGAATTTCTGACCTATTCAACGAAAATTCAAGTAAGTTTTCTATCAATTTAATCGTTTTTAATGAATTTGTGGATGATTTCTCATTGATTACATCCTTTATAGTTGTTTGATGATGAATTTCGAACCCAATTGCATGATATAAACTGATTAGGTTAAAGTTTGAAATTGAATTGGGGATTTAGGGTTTGAAATTGAAATTGTATGTTGTTGATTGTTATGGAATATTGATTATTGTTGATTATGGAATGTTTGAATTGGTTTATGATGATTATGATTGAATTGAATTGGTTTCTCTTTGAATATTGATGATTATGTTTCAATTGATTGTTGGAAATCAACAAACTTTATAACCGTAGTTGATGATTATCTGTGACGATTATTTGTGATGATTTTGAATTGAATGAATAAAGTTAATGTTGTTGATGATTTTGAAATGAAATTGATGTTGTTGATAATTTTGATTGTAGGAATGGAAGAAGTTGGTCGAAAACGACTTGGCAGGGAAAGTGTTGCACACAGTTCCGCACGTGCCGTACCACCCACACGTGCAAGGGGTAGAATGAAAGAAGTTTCATCGACGGCGGAGAATCATCCAGAACTTGTGGCGGAGCATGACTTTGAGATTCATTCAGAGCCAAATCCTCTTGGTGATAATGATATGGAAGAAGAGCAAGAGAATGAGGAGGTAGAGGAACGCGAGGACGGTGACTATGTAGCAGAGGAAGACGAGCACGATGAAGAGGAAGAAGAAGAAGAACCAACACCACCGCCTTCACCACCTAAACGAAAACCCCGTAAGAGAAAGCCGCCAACGACACGGGGCCAACAAAACCCACCACAAGACGCACCAGCTGGCGAATATCCCGGTGGTCCAACCGATCTGTCACTGTTGCCAAGTTTTGGAAAACATATTGCAAACTCTTTGTGGAGAGGACAAGTAAGTAGTAATTAATAAAAAATAGCGTTATTTATGCATTTGTAAAGTTTCTTATGCCAATTGAATTGTTCATTTCAGCTGAAGGAACGATATTTGAGGTGCATGAATAACGGGAAAAAGGTGATGGATTTTGATTTATCTTCTAGTAAGCTGGACTGGTTTTGGAAAGTTGTTGATGCGAGTGCACTGCGGCCGTTGCTGAAGACAAACTACCCCTATGTGGATTGGGGTATATTGACGGCTTTTGCAGAGAGATGGCAGCTAGAGACCGGTACATTCCATTTAGCAGTCGGGAGATGACCATCACATTGGATGATGTGTCGTGTTTGCTCCACATTCCAATTAGTGGTAAGATGTTAAACCACGAGGGAACGGCATGCAAAATCGATGAAGGCGCCGACATGTGCGAGCAGTACCTGAACTTTGATAAAGATGATGCACTGGCAGAGTTTGACAAGATGAAAGGAGCGCACATTGGATTTCCAAAGCTGCTGCAACTGTACCTTGATAACCTGAACCTAGCAAAAAAAGCTGATCTTGATGAGGAAGCTACTGAGGAGGATAAGGAATTCTACAAGGACTGCACCCTCCGTTGCTTTTTCCTGTACTTGCTTGGTTCGACACTGTTCACCAACAAAAGTACACAATATGTTGACGTTATCTTTCTGACATACTTGCAAGATCTGGATTTCGTCAATACTTGGAATTGGGGTGCATCATGACTCGCATACTTGTTCAAATATTTGGATAAATCTACTAGGATTGCGAGCGGGAATCATGATGGTTACAACTGTATGTTTCAGGTAATGGTTATTGTTTACTTATCATTGTTTACATTTTGAAATTCATTTACATATTGATATTCATATTTGGTATGTTTTGTAGGCATGGATTATGCTCCATTTTCCGAGGTTTGGAGCGAAATATGTCCATACTAAATACAATCATCGTGATCCACTTACGGCGAAGTTTTATTGCATGAAAGGGACACAAGTTCCAGATGAGCATAGGACGATTTTGGATCGTATGGATATGGATGAGGTAGTCTGGCAACCCTACGAGGATCATCGGCATGTGCGACCATTTCAAGACTGTGCTTGGTATTCGGGTTGGATAATGTGTGGAACTGCTATTATTTGTCCACATTTGCCGGAGCGTGTCCTCAGGCAATATGGACATGTCCAGTCTATACCCAGAGCCCCCTATGTATCTGCCAAGGCTGGAATGAACCGATTCACCATCGATCAAGCTTTCCAAAATATGTCTGTGGAAAACTATGTGACAGAGGAAATGCGGGGTCGAAGTACAAAAGGATTTGAATATGAGTCTGGGTACATTGTGTGGTTGTTTAAAGTGTCGCATCCGAAGATATGGCCTCCAATGGAAGGAAGTCCACCACGGCCTGCCAATCTTGAAGTAATCATTGAGGAGGATAACGCCAATCAGAAGCTGGATGTTTTTGAAATTTATAGAAAAGTGCGATCGGAGGTGACCCAAAAGTTGGATGGTGAGTTAACTTTGGAGGAAGCACGGGTAGCGCTAAAGAAGGTTTGTGATGATTTGGAGCCTGTCACAACGTATTCGGTGCGAATAAAGAGGAAGAAAGATGGCGGTGAAGGAAAGAAGAAGAAGAAGAAGAAGAAGAAGAAGAAGAAGAAGAAGAAGAAGAAGAAGAAGAAGAAGAAGAAGAAGAAGAAGAAGAAGAAGAAGAAGAAGAAGAAGAAGAAGAAGAAGAAGAAGAAGAAGAAGAAGAAGAACCTAGCCAAGAGTAGCATTAGGTTGTTATGTTTTTAAACTTTTCTATGTTTTTTGTAATTTGTGGGTACGCATTTTGTATGAACAATTATTTTGGTATGGATTGTATCCGAACTTTGGACATTACTTTATTAAACTTTGAACAAATATTTTGAATATTTGATGTATTGTCGTATAAAAATTAAACGTCGAGAATATTGCATTATATATTGCTGCTATGAACAGGTCTGTCATTTGGGTTAAATGCATGGATTATTCCATGGAAAATTTGAAAAACACTTTGAAATAGCTGTGGTTTACATATTTTCGTCACTTGGATGACGAACCTATAATTTTGGTTACATGGTTTCGTCACCTGCATGACGAAATTTTAATGCAAACTTAATTTTTCAATCCCAAGCTTAAAATCCCAAAACAAGAGTAACGGATGAAAATTAAGCTTCTGTTTTTTTTATGTTCGTCATGTAGGTGACGAAAAGTTGTGGTTATGTTACATATTTTCGTCACTTGGGTGACGAACCTATAATTTTGGTTACAAGGTTTCGTCACCTACATGACGAAAAAGTGATGCAAACTTCATTTTTCAATCACAAGCTTAAAATCCCAAAACAAGAGTATTGGATGAGAAATTAAGCGTCTGTTTTTTTTTATGTTCGTCATGTAGGTGACGAAAACTTGTGCGCATGTTACTTATTTTCGTCATCTGGGTGACGAACCTATAATTTTGGCTACATATTTTCGTCACCGGAATGACGAAACATATTGTCTGCTAAGTTTTTAAAAAACCAGTAGACAGAATTGGAAAATACATCTTGGACGACAAATTAAGCGAAAAACTAAACGAAAGACATAATAAAAATGGAATATTGAAATGCATTCATCAGCACAAATACAAATACATACGAATAGACGAAATAGAAATACAATACTGAAAATTTCATACATGAACATGAACACAAGATCTAAAAACTCAAATTAAATTGATTCAGACTTCCCCTAAACGACAAGCCATACGAATTGGAGTTGGGTCAGCTTCAATGGTGTGAAACATGAATTGAACATCGTCATCGGACTCCAACTCTTTCAAATGAAATTTCACCTCAGCATCATCAAATCCAACCAATGTTTTAAAAACCGGACCGGACCGTCCGGTTCAACCGGTTGAACCGTGAACCGGGGTCCAGTCCGGTTCGGGCTGACCACAAAAACCGGTAGTCTTAGAAACCGCTGGAAAAACCGTTTGAACCGGGAAGAACCGGACAAAACCGCTTGAATCGGAGAATCGGTACCGGTTTATTGAAACCGTCCGGTCTAAAAAACGCAGTGCAAATTTTTTTATTTTTTTAGTAAAGTTCTTCACTTTCCTTACAGATCTGTGTACTCAAGCCCTCCTCCATTTCTACTGTTAGCCGCACTCTATACTTTTTTTGAACTACATGTTTTAGATCTATTGACTTTGATTAGAGTCATAAAGGTTTTATATTTGAGCATGAAGAATAAGGAAAGCAAAAGGAATAAAGCAATTATTGTAAGCAAGTAGAGAAGAAAGAATTATAAAGAAATAGTAAAAAACAAAAAACCAAAGAAATAGAGATGAGAAAGAATAGTAGAGAAGAAACAACATATAATGGGCGGCGGTAAGCACAACAAGAGACAATATTTTTAGTTTCATATATATGTGGGCATGTATGATGCAAATAGAAATAACCTAATGATTATGGGCCATTTATTTGGGCTTTATTCATTGTTATTTTGGTCATCAACTAAAATGAGCCTATTCTTTTTCAACTAACTATCTGTTTGTATTTTATTTTGAACTCATAATTATCTATTTGCTATTTTGTTAGACTAAAACACTATATTATTTTATTTATTTAATATTTATTTAATATCCGGTTCAATAACGGTTAAATCGGTTGAACCGGTTGACCCTTAAACCAGAGATCGTAACGGTTCAATCTCCGGTCCGGTTTTTAAAACATTGAATCCAACGCTTTCGCCTGCTAGATCGATGTAAGATTCATAATACGCAACATTTTCAATCTTGATCTGTTTCCCGAACATGAATGCATACATGTATTCAATCTTATTTTTCAACTCTTGAAGACCTGTTATGTTGTTCTTCAGCTGAAGGTGAAACTCTTTTTTACCAGTCAATTTGATAGCAAAATCAAAACTTTTTGCTAAATAATTTGAAACCCAACGATCTCCAGCACTCATTTTATCCATATCTCAAAAAATATAAGCATAGCAAGAGAAAGAAGAAGATAAGATTTTTGATTGGATAAGCTACATCGATAGATATATTTATATAAGTTTTTGTTCAACTACAACCACATAAATGCTTGTTCATTTACAACCACACAAATATCTTATCTTTAAACCCCCAAACATTTACAACATCAAAATTAAAGTCGGACCTACATTATGACCACAAAAACAAAAAAGTAGGAGGTTGACGTGTACTTTTTCAATCTTCAACGACGATGGGATCATCTTCGTTTGACTTCAGCTTCGGGATACACTCTTTTTCATTTTCCATCAACTCATGAAATTCAGTCATACGGTCCAAAAATGGATCCTCCCAAGTTGCAGCTTCTGGCGCATGATAAAGTTTCCATTCCTTAGAAGAATGAGGCAGAGGACACCCAGGCTTCAGCTTCACCTCAACAAAATGATTAGGAATTAAACCAAGACACATGATTTTTGAAAATGGATCGGCCGGTGGACGACCACACACCGGGAAAAAAGTTTCAGAAAAGCCAATTGTTGGAGAAGTCAACTCAACAACAACACGGCCGTAGACCGTTGCAACAAGATGACCCATATCAGGAAAGGTGAACCATTTATTCTTCGGCGCAACACCGCTCTTTGGCATTACCTTTGGGGGGTGCAACCCATCAAGTACGTATTGCAGACGCTCCTCGGTCCCATAAAACCTTAGGTAGTCACTCCTAAACATGGTTAACTCTCTAATAAGGGCCAAACGAATTAAACCTTGACTGTCTTGACCCTTACCAAGATGCTGAGCTACAACCCGAAATCCACAATGACCGTCTGGTGCCACGTCAATAATATCCTCTATATATTCATGCATGGAACGTGGCATATACCGAATATCACGAATTCTTTTGGTGGGTGCTGCAACTGGAGTTGACCGACCGATTCGAGCAGTTTTCTTTTTAGGCCTCGATGGTTTTGATTGTGAGCCTTGGGAGTCAGGAATGCGACGATCAACGTGCTCCCAATGTGATAGTGATCTACCACTAGAACTTTCTCTTATAGCTGACCTCCTTCTCTTTTTTGCACCCTTTGTATCACATTTCTTAGCCGGTGCATTCACCGAAGTTGTTTCTGGATAAGCTATCAACCTCAAATCCTCTTTTATTTGCAACTTCATGTCATGATCTGCTAATTTAAAGTGTTCCTAAAAAAAACAAACTTAGCACCAAAGAATATGGTTTGGACTAATTAAATAACATTGTAAAAAATAATATGAATTTACCTAAATTGCATTCAACTCTTCCAAGCAAGAAACATCGGATGCACCGCCTTCTTCATATTGTAACCTCTTCCAATGGATGTTGACCTCATCGAGCCTAATTGGTAGCTTGCGTTCAATCTTCAATGCAATTAAACAAGCACATGACAAGCCGTAGGTTCTCTTTATCACACATTCGCACTTCTTTCTATTTCTACCACACTCCCTTGATCTGACTTCTTCACCACGAATGAATTTTAAACCCTCCCTAGAGACATTATAGATCAACTTTGAGTACAAAAAGTGATCTTTAAAATGGTGTTCAACAGATGTAGTACTATGCCCGAATGACGTCTTGATCTGGGTGAATTGATTTGCAAGCATCTGATTTATTGCATCCCAACAGAAGACCAAATCTCCTTTGCAATCTTTGATATCTTCTTTCAATGAACCATGCTGAGACTCAACCCTATTGGTAGTAGTGTTTCCAATGTGCATCACTTTGTCCGTCCATGCCCTCACAAGTTTCACCTTCACCGGATCTAAAACAGTCTCCTCAACATAGTTTAAAAACTTCGGGAATTTTTCAAACACTCTCCTAAACTCCACAACTGCATGACCATATGCCTCTTCCGAAGACGACTCAACAAGTGATTCCCATTGAAGTCTAAGAGTCTCTAGCAAGTCATCCAATTTTTGATCCTTGGCCTTGCACAAGTCCTTCAACTTAGCCCTCACGTTTTTAAAAATGTGATATCGACACACCAATGCGGTTGACCTTGGAAAGACAGTCTCAACCGCATTCATCAGTGACTTATCCCTATCCGTGACAATCACCTTTGGCATTCCATCATTGTTCTTCAGGAGACTCCGACACGCCTCGAGTGCCCACTTGAAATTGTCTTCTTTTTCATTTGTGAGAAATGCATAGGCAACATTGAAACTAGCTTGTGTCGACATTACACCAACTATCTCAAACAGAGGCATTTTATACTTGTTGGTCTTGTACGTCGAATCCATCACCAGTACGGTAGGACAAGTGTTAAACAATTTAACACTATCAGGATGTGCAAAGAAAATATCTTGTAATGTCGTAGACTCACCATCGGTTCGAAACTTGTGGAAGTATCTGTGAGATTCAAGACATTTCAAGAGTTGTTGAATTTCAGTCATTTCACCCCTAAGATCACGTTTGTACCGTTGACGCTCGTTGTAAATTTGTTTCATATTTGTCTTACTATCTTTATTCTTCTCCCTCAACGTGTTCAAGATGGTTTTTGGAGAAACCAAGTTCCTAGTCAACTGGTGCACACACTCCTTTTCTTCTGGTTTTAACCGTCCGGCAAGAATATGACCTTCCAAATTTTTCGCCATCTCATGGTTATGTTCACCATTCACGACACTTAGTTTCCACTCCTTGGTTGCAAGAAAGTAACCCCGCAACCTAAACGGACACTCACATTTCCTAGTTGCCGTGTCATCTCTCTTTAATTTCCTCTTTGGTTCTTTGTAAACTCCACCTCTTTCGCAACCCAAAATAAAAAACGGTTTCCATCTATCTCCGTTGCCCTTATAAGATTGTTCTATCACCATACTAAATCCAACATTTAAGGCTACTTTTCTACACCATTCAATCAATTCATCCCTATCATTAGACAATGTAGCATTTAAAAATAGATTCCCTGTGTTAACAGAAATACCGATTGGTTCATCAACGGGTGTGACAACCACTTCTTTACCAATGCCGGGATCATCGCTTTGTTCATTCAATTGAGCCGGAGATTCATCCATGGAAACACCTACACATACCCAAAACAATAAATATTCTTAACAAAAGTACCAAGTCAAAGTTTCAAATAACAAAAAATTAAACCGACAGAAGTATTTCATACCTTTGATATTGCTTCAAATCAGTGTGGATAGCTTCTTTGAGTGAATCAACGTGGAGATCAATCCTTCCTACCTCCAAAATCGCCCTAGATCTATTTTGGGTGTTAATTGGTAAAGTAGAATATAATAGGACAGGTACCAGCTCTGTCATGTATATCCGCTAATTTCGTCATCTAGAAGACGAAAACCAGCGTGTTCGTCGCGTGGAAGACGAAACCCGAGTTCGTCAACCCCGAGACGAAATGTTGTGTTTTGTTGCAAACGACCAGTGGCTACCCAGCCCATTTCACCATATTTCATGTTTTCGTCACCTACGAGACGAAACAATTTCCATCGTTTTTTAAACTACGAAATGGGTTATCAGGGGTATTTTTGTCAGTTCGGGGGGCCTGTGAGCAAATGCAGGGGGCGTAAATAGCAAGTTTCTTATGTCCCTTACTAGAATGGCCCTTTCAAACTCATCAGAATATTCTTTGGAATGATCAAATTCTTTGTCATCTCCCCGACAATTGTTGTCTTTCACATTTAAACGAGTGACAACATGATGACTTTTTAATTTGGCAGTCATTCCATGATTGTCTTTCACACAAAGTGATATTCTAAACATCGGTACACTATGATTATCACTATCAGTCAAAATAAAATAAAATAAAAATATCTTTACCAAAAAAAAAAATATATATATATATATATATATATTGATAAACCAAAAAATAACCACGAACCTGAATAGATATTCACATTTCTTCAATCGTATCAATGTATCACCACATTTCAACTTACAAATTTCTCATACACACCACCCCTCAAATTCCAATAAAAAAAATTTCTTCGATTGGAATCACAATTAGACTTTGAAATAACTCAAAAATCTAACTTCACTATTTGACAACAAAATCAATCCTACAAATTACAAGTTCCTGAACCACGTCCAGTTTCAAATAAACTAAGGTTCTACCATATAAGTAGAAATAAAATTTTGAAAAGGAAAAACGCCCTGCCAAGTCGACCCTTCCAAAAAATGTTTACCATTGCACCAATAAGGAATCCAGTAACATCCGGTACTGGTATACTTTTACATTTAAAATTAAAATAGCAGAAAAAAAAAACCAAGGGGAAAACAGTACAAACCAAATTTGTTGGCTTTTTTTAGATTGTTCTTCAAATATTGTAGATAGTTTACCCAACTAATAAAAATTAGCCACAAAAACAAATTTGTAAGTGGAGTAAAAATTTGTTTGTCGATACCAATTGCAGATTAGTCTATTGTTGGATAAATTATCCACAATTCTTAAAGGATAATGATAACCTATAACCCACCATTTTTGTTATTGGTTAACCAAATTTTATACCCCAATAACTGACCTGTTCTTAATACAAAACTATATAATTTTACATGAAC
Organism: Trifolium repens; assembly: GCA_030408175.1. Classification (NCBI taxonomy): domain Eukaryota; kingdom Viridiplantae; phylum Streptophyta; class Magnoliopsida; order Fabales; family Fabaceae; genus Trifolium; species Trifolium repens. The sequence goes on from CP125837.1 coordinate 46,814,575, forward strand.
CAGACACATGATCGCTCCACATATTTAACTGGTTTATCACAAAGCCCTATAACACATTCACACTATTTAATTAAATATAGCACGGGGATAAAGTTTCTATTACTTCTTTGAAATTGATTGTATCACAAGTTTTCTAAAAGACGATGGCAGTATATTAGGTAACAAATCATGTAAATAGAGTAAAATAACACCCCAAAAAAGTCAAACATCAAATAAGGCATTCACTTGGTCTGAGATGTTTCAGATGTTTTGAACGAAGCATCGCTTGTTCGAGGTTCTAACCTAAGCATAATAGTTCAGGCTTGCTTTCTTCTTTGCTTGGACTTGAATTATACCTTCATTGAAGTCCTCATGGTTCACCTACATTTTTAACAAAAAAGAAGAAAATAAAAAATGATATTCCCACATCAACAGGTAAATATATGAACTAGAAAAAATAGCAATAATAATGGCAACAAATATATATACACTAGCATTGTAAACATACTTCATCATTTTATCAGCTAGCATTCTGGTGAAGTAATATGAAATATAATTTAAATGTCTAGATGTATAATTATTGAACTCAATTCATAATCGCTCAAACCACGACCAATAGTTAGCTAGAAAACATACCTCAGTAGCATCACGGCGTAGAGCCAACATGCCAGCTTCAACACAGACAGCCTTCAGTTGTGCTCCGTTGAAATCATCTGTGGACCGAGCTAATTCTTCAAAGTTGACATCAGGGTGAACATTCATCTTCCTTGAATGGATCTGAAATATCAAAGTGGAAGTAGTCATCAGATATTCTATTCTGAAAAGAAGACAAGAAAAAAAAAACACAACGGAGATGAAGTTTGAAGATAGCACACCTGCAGAATTCGAGCTCTTGCTTCTTCAGTTGGGTGCGGAAACTCGATCTTACGGTCCAATCGACCAGAACGCATGAGAGCGGGATCAAGAATATCAGCACGGTTAGTTGCAGCTATCACCTGCAATTAAGAAGAATAAAGGAAAATGGCATTTTAATCACTTACATCCTTAAGTGAACGAAAAACAATAAATTTGGTTCTAATTACTCGTGTTCAATATTCTATGCTTTTTACAGCATCACTATTCAAGTTGTTAAACCGAAGGTAGTCATGAAAGAAAAAAATGATAAATAGATGGTCAAAAATTTAAGGGTGGCACAAAACACAGCATTTAAGAACATGTAACTATTATGCTTAACCTAAAATGTGTAGTAATCTATGAAAGTTTCCCTTATCACATCAGTGAAAAATATAACCATACAGAATGAAAAATTAAAGACAAACCTTAATCCGGTCATCACTACTAAAACCATCAAGCTGATTGAGCAACTCCAACATAGTTCTTTGTACCTCCCTGTCTCCACTCACTTCACTGCAATCAGCCACAATATGAATCATGAGGTTGCTGAAATTCTATACATTTTTTTAAAAAAAAACGGAAATTTTACTCTTGAATTAATAAACACTCCCTCTATCACAAAATGGAAAAAGGAAATTGGGAAGTTGATCTAAAATTCTGCATGGTGATAAGTAATACCTGTCAAAACGCTTGGTACCAATTGCATCAATTTCATCAATAAATATAATGCATGGCGACTTCTCTTTTGCAAGTTGAAATGCATCACGAACAAGTTTTGCTCCATCTCCAATGAACATCTGTAAAAAATAACAGGCAACATCATCAAATACTAATCCCAATACAAAGATGCAAATATAATTTACACAAACAACAAAGGAATGGGCACAAACGAAATAGAGGGAATGAGTATGACTATCTAGATGTCTTGGATTGATAGTAAACCATTTTAGAATCAGATGGTAGTAACCAAACATGTTTACATTCAGATAAAGAATATAAGAAATATATAACAATAAATCCTTACAATCAACAGGGTCATTGACATCAAGGTTGCCAAACTCGAGTTTTTACGTCAACTCGTTTTGTGTAAGTGGAATCGACTCGTAAACTCATATGAGGTACAAGTTTACCAACAAGAGTTTACCTCATTAAAGTTATATATACATAACATATATAATTATATAAAACCATGACAAGGGAGTTCTTTAGATTTGGTGTGTTATTTAATTGATGCACTATTTAGATTCGTGATATGTTCTAATATTTTAATTGGTACGCTATCAATGATTTCTTTATTTAGTCAACTGGAGTAATAAAATGTGTTGAAAAATATAAAATATCATCAATGGAAAAAGCCAACTAATAATAAGAGTTTTGTAAAAAAATAAAATCTACCAGTAATATATTAATAGGATAAAATGACGTGTATAACAAAAAGGATATATAATAGTAAAAAAGCTAGTCTCACTCCCACATCTAATATTAACAGAACTTGTACAATTTTAGTAGAGCAAAACTACGCTATTTTGTTTTCAAAGAGTCCCACATCGCCAGTGTGTAAAAAATAGAGAGGAACCTTTGGTAATAAAATAGCGGTGCATGGTAAATCTCAAATTAGAGGTAGGGACCCAACATTTCTCTCAAGTGAGATGATTGTGTTGCCCCTTGTACCAAATTTGGTTATCTTGGTTAACTCGTCTGATTTTGTATGATTTTAACCTTCAGTGAGTTGACACTCGATTTCAGCCAAGTTAACTCAATTGAATATCCAAATTTATCAAATTCCGAGTCTATGATCGAGTTGACTCAAATTTGCTACTTTAACTAAGAATGGTATAATCTTACGGGTTAACTCCCAATAAACAACCTTGATTGACATGTACCAAAGTAATTATTACACAAGAAAAAACTCAACACAAGATAATAAAAAATCAGGCACTACTGTAGCACTATTCAATTGTATTAGAAAATGATGGGCAGCCAAACAAGTGAAAATTGAATCACTATCCATGCTTAGAATGATATAATGGATTAAAGGAAAAATTAGATTTAGATGATCATACCTGGACCAGCTGAGGACCTGCCAACTTCAGAAAAGTGGCATTTGTCTGTGCAGCACAGGCACGGGCCATTAAAGTTTTTCCAGTACCGGGTGGTCCATATAAGAGCACTCCCTTAGGAGGACGAATTCCTAACTTCTGAAAGCGCTCTTTGTGGGTCATTGGCAAAACGATGGCTTCAACCAATTCTTGGATCTGTTGACAAAAACAAAGTTATTGATCAGAAGATCAGTGATAATCTTATTGACCACAAATTCATTTAAAAACAGACGTGTTCCAGTAAATTATCACAAAAATTAAAGCTTACCTGCTTCTCTAATCCACCAATGTCATTGTAGTCCTCTGTTGGCTTTTCATCAACTTCCATAGCCTTAACTCTAGAATCATACTCGGAAGGGAGAGTATCCAAGATTAAGTAACTATCTTTGTTTACACCAACAAGATCACCAGGTTTTAGCTTGTCGGGGTCGACAAGTCCAACAACTGGAAGAAAGATTGTCTGCAGCGCAGTCAAAAGAAAACATTATTTAGGTTATGGTTGCAACAAGTTATATGAAGAACATCTTCCCTTCAATACCTAACTATGAGTATACTATATTGTCAACTAAGGCCACAGTGTCGTCGATGGCGGTCCATGGCAATGAGCCAAAAATCCCACAATAACAGCGGTTTTATGGCGCGCAATAGCGGATTATGGCGGAAAAACCCGCCAAATCGGCCGATATTTACCATATCAGAGAGGCCAAAATCCACAACCGATATTCGATAACACTGAAGGCCTCCAAAAACAAAAGGCAAATAAATACATATAAGAAACAATCTTAAAATGGTACAGAAACAATAGATATCGAAATATGAATACAACATAATGAAATAGGCTATATCACCTGACGAGTAGAGGTTTTCAGAACAACACATTTTCCCTTCCTTTGTGAGTCAAGATCAATATTGGCACCATCTTCTTCAGCTTCATCTTCAGGATTCATTTCCAAGATCTAAATGCAAAGGTTATCATGTCATAATCAGGAAAAGAAAAAAAAAATCAACAGCGGTTTGGATAGTTCAATGAGTTTGAGCTAAGGAGCTAAAGTATCCGGGTGAAGGGAGAAAAATACCAACATTAACAACTAATTATACTGACTTTATCTGTTTCAAAAAAAATCCGGGAAATTATAGATAGCCATGGAAAACCATCAAAACTCATTGTCATCAATTCCAGAAAATTCATTCATAATACAAAAGTCTATGATTTCACAATAAAACCCTAAAATAACATAGCACAGTAAACAGATTCAATGACATCTAAACTCTACTCAACAGAAACTCAAGGCAATTAACAGTAACCTACCTCAACAATGTTACCAACAAGGTAGGGCAATTGCTTATTAAGCTTAATCTTCTCCTGATTCTCCTTAATCTTCTCTTTATACGATTCCAATTCCAGATTCGTCCTCTGCAACTCTTCCTACAATCCACAACATAAGCAATTCAACCAAAATCAAAACGATGCAAACCCTAACACGATAAAGTTACACAACTAGAAAATTGAAAAAAAAAATTATAGAAAAAAGGGAAGAGAAATTGAACCTTGAGGATACGAATCTCGTTGTCGAGAAGACGAGAAGCTCTGACGATTTCATCGGTGTTCATGTTCGCCAATTGATCATCTTCGAAGTTTGCATCTTCCACCATTGCGCTCGCCATGTCGATTGAAATTTGATGAAACTTTTGTTCAGAAAAAACCTAATAACGGTGTGCAATTGCAACTTGCGAGTTGAGAGAGAGAGAGAGAGCAAGAAACGTGAAAGAGAGAGAGAGAGCTGCGACCGCTGTGCCACTGCCGGTGATGGATTTGCGATTTGGAAGAAAGTAGAAACGCGAGTGCGTGAGAGAGAAGGTTACGCGTGTTTTGTTTTTTTTCCACCCTGATTGCAAGTGATCGGTGGAAGTAAATAGAGTTTCGCATAAACTTGTTTTTCCGTTTGTTTTTCATGACTTTCCTATTTTGCCCCCTCATTACTTGTGCAGTGAGTGTGTAATTTGGAAAAATAGGCGTACCGTAGTTTGTTTTATAGGTTGCGAATCGTATTGTAGTTCGCTGTGTATGAAGCGAACCTGTCGGCAGTTAAAAATTTCAATCCCCATGCAGTCAAACGTTTTTGCCACGTGGTGAAATGTGATTGGCCACGTGACTGCAGTACATAGTAGCTTGGCCAATCAAAATGAAGCATTTTATCTATATAAGGAAGTTGTTTGTGTGAAAAAAATTTGACACTTCTCTTCCTCCTCTCCGTAACCTTTCTTTCTTAAATTGTTTTTCTTTTTTATTTATTTATAATTTTTGTTTGTTTCGTGTAAACGGTCGCATAGTCTTTCGTCGACTATCCATAATGTTTTCATCGGTGTTATTTTGACAACATATTGAAAACATTATTGTAGTCGACGAGGGACTTTTTGTGTCGTAATTGGAAACATTATGGGTAGTCGAAACAGATTCTAATATTGGTGGATTTTGTAGCTATAAAAGTTACAATATTAGTCCATCAGTTCTCTCTATCTTGCATTTTTTTAGTATTTTGATGTACTTTTTTGTGTAATATTTTTTTTTTGGGTTAAATACCTTGGTGATCTTTCAATGTGATAAAGTTAGAATGTGGTTACATTCTAATTTTTTATTCGGTCAAGCTAGGTGTTTGTTAGATCTTTGTGTAATATTTTTTTTTTAGGTCTTTGAGTGGTTCTAATAATGTGGGCATGTGGGCAACATATGTTTTCATCCTGCCCGATATTTTATATTTTAATTTTTAAATTTTGTTGAAAACATTATGGATAGTCGAATAGTCCTACCGTACTGAAGAGGTTTGTGGGGGTGGTAATTGAAAAACAAGAAGTGCGAACAGTGACTGTGGTAGTCATCGAAAAAGAAGTGGTTCTGTTTCTGCTGCTAGAGTTGCCCGTTTTAAATATTTGTTTCGAGCACAAGTTCAACCCCGTGGGAAGAGTCAGATGAGGAGTAGGCATCATCAGATGAAGAGTTGACAAAATTTCACAAGAGGAATTTGTGAAAAATGAAATATTAAACTTGATGTAATTTTTGTGTGTAATCATTAATAAAAAAATTCACATTCTATTATTTGCCTATTATTTAAACTTGTTTGCCCCTGCCTTCTCATTTTACGTTTGTTTTGGATTCTACCACATATGCGTTTGCTACTTAGACAGCGAATTCATGCATCGTTCGCTGCATAGGAAGCAGACGGTGTGCGTGTTCGCTACCTGTGATGCGAACCTGCTGAACCGTTCGCTGCCTGGGATGCGAACGGTAGCAGGTTGCAGAACAGAATGCATGATGCACGCAACTTATATTGACGCGTCTTTCCAGTATTTTACTGATCCTGTCTTGAATTATGCAGTCAAAAACATCATGTTCTGATTAAATCCAAACACAAATGATATTACAAAACACGATGTTGTAATTAAATCCATACAAACCACGATGTTTTAATTATACAAAAAAATAACATAATCCGAATATTATTACACAAACACGCAATAATAATCACTGAGTAGAAGGACCCCCTCTATGACTCCGCCTCCAGTATTGGTGAAAGAAATGCGTGTCCCTCTCGATATGCTGCAGAGCACTGTATGGACGGGAGTCCGGTGGTATATCACTGCTAGCCATCAGTGCGCTTATCATTTGCCGGATGTAGAGCATCTTTGAAACATAAGTTGCCATCCTTTGGCCGTCAGCCTGAGCCTCGTCGTGGATAATAGCATCAAGCTCACCTAGTCTGGGCGGATCCCCTGCTGGCAGTGGTTCAAGATAAGGATGTGAAATCTTCATATACCACGTCATATAATCAGGCGTTGTTAACCACGGATATAGAGCACGGGTTCCCAGCTCATGAGGAGTCAAGACTCGATTCATGAAATGCACAAACACGTAATCCATCTGTTGTGGTGTTGTGGCAACAGCAGCAGAGTGCGCTGGAGGCCTCGGGATGGTATGGACATAACCAAATTGGTGAAGGACCCTCTCCGGGAGGTATCGGACCTTTATATGTCCACATCGTGCGAGAGTAACTGATCAAGTGTCATCCGAACTGAACTGGCCCTTGACTGCCCTCTAGTAGGTACAAATTTCCGCGCACGCAGCATGTGCTCCTCATACCTACGGGCCTCCACTCCACCGATACCATGGAAATTGTGGTAAATCCAAGCCTGTATAATGTGGAAAAAAAATTTAGTCAATCTCAAACTTTTAATTACAATGTTATAAATGTTTGGTTACCTGAATAAGTGTAGCGTATCCTGTCAAGTACTTGCATTTGGGAAAGGTGGCGTTGCTCAGCTCATTGTATAGGAATGACAGTGCTGCTGGGCCCCAGGCAAAAGTGTTGACCAGCTCAAGGTCCCTCAAGTATTGAAGGATGTGATGTCGACGTAGTTTTTTGCTTTGTTTGAAAAAATAGTGGTGCCAACCACAAACAAAAAGTATATCCCGACTGCCCAGTCCTGGTACATAAGCATGCTCGCAATATCTCCTGCCATCTGAAACTGTGTTGCATGTTGCAGGTTGCTGAGCAGTAGGGTCCTCAAGTATGTGAACCGGGCATGAGCACCCCTGGTCACACTGAACTGATGGTCGGCAGCAGCGGGACTTGAACCCAGATATGTAACCATCAAATGAATAGCTCCAACCTTACCAATGATGCCGTGATGGTCAAGCAGTGTACCCTCGATGGGGAGATGAGGAAGACGGTAAACATCGTCCAGTGTGATTGTAATCTCCCCACTAGGAATATGGAAGTTGTTGGTCTCTTTGTGCCACCTGTCCACAAACCCACACAACAGTGACCGGTCAAGATGTGAGAATCACGTGTTGGCTAGGCCCCACAACCCTGTAGCTCTAATAGCTTGTTCCCACCAATCCTCGTTGGTTGGCACCAGTCTATTCAAAGTTGTCAGATTCTTCCCGTTACGGACAATTTTTAGCACCGGACGATTCTGCATAAGCCATACACGTAACATACATATCAGACAATTAAACCATAAACAGTAAAACGAACCTATTCAAATATAATTGCACAATTAAAACATAAACACTTGTTTAATGAAACGATTCAAATATAATTGCATAATTAAATAACTTACAACATTCTCGTATATACATCTTGCAATGTGGCGCCCGTACTCAGTCAATACGGACTTATCAGATGGACCTCCTGGAAATACATCTGGATCCGGTTGACCCTCAAGTGGATATTGGAATTCAACCTCCTCATCCCCACCCTCACTAAATCATATCCAAACCAAAACCAGATATATGGATTTGGATACATGACCATAACCATTATTTTTTATAAACCGGTTATATAACCAATTATAAATTTGGAACGGATACATAACCGAATATTTTTATATAATCGGTTTAAAAGCGGTTAATTTTTAAGTCCAGCTTTAAACTGGTTATTTTTAAAACTGGATTAATAAACGGTTAATTTGGTCTTTTTTTTTATGCAGACGAAAAACATATTAAAAACCATAAAAAAATAAACTTTTCTTTTTTTATTCTTTGCAGTAATAATCAGTTTCAAACCAAATTGCTTCTGATATGTGTTTGAAAGAGATGGAAAAAAAAAACATGTGAAGAAGACCATTCACATTCCTTCTTCTTGATTTCTTTTGTTACTAAAAATAGTGCACATGATTAGCATGATTCTAGGATCGTGACTTACTATATACACTGCTGTATATATTTGTATTTTATGCACTGCATAATAATCAATTAAGCAATACAAATTACAAAGTTTTTTTATGTAACGTCACATTACTGAAATAAGAACAAAGAGAAGAAAAATTGTTTCCGCATTGAATTGTGAAGAATAGAGAAAGGAAGAGTACATGATTAGAGCGGTTGGAAGCAATTGGAGATAATGAGTGTGGTTCGATTGGAAGAGAATATCGTCGATTATGGTTCAATTGGAGAGATCTTTATCTTTATCTTAATCTTAATCTTAATATAATAAAACGAGAGTAACTAGAGGCACCCTAAACCCTAACCCTAATATGAATGGTCTAGATTTTGACACTTGGAAAAAATATATTATATCAACGGCTATGATAAAAACTTAAATAATCAATTTTTAAACCAATATTATGTTGCCACATCATTTAATGAATGTGACACGTCATGTGTTTAAAACAAACAAAAAAAATAAATTTGAGATCTTTCAAAAAAAGAGAAAATCGATAAACATTAATAAAAAAAACTAATAATCAGTTACGAAAATTATGTATATATTCGATCTGTACAAAAAAAGAGAAAAGGGATAAACATTAATAAAACAAAGACAACTAATAATCAATTACGAAAATTATGTATATATTCAACTTAATTGAGGGTTATAAATACAAGTACCCTCAAAGTATTTTTCTCTCACTATATTTTTTTGTTATAATTTATATATTTGTAGTAGTTTATTTTATTTCTATATTTATTTTGAATTTTGAATTTGTATGTGTCAAATCTAAAATCGTTTGTCTAAGTTTGATTTGCAGTGTTTTTTTTTCTTCGTTTTGTTATAGTATTATTGCTAATCTAGAGATTTTGTTACGGTTCTATCAACATGAAGTTGCTATTGTTACACAACCTCTATTATCATGAAGTTGTTATTATCGAGTAAGTTTTAAACTTTATGCAACCTTATTTATTTATTTGTTTAATTATATATTTTTTGTTTCACTCCTCTACTTAATGATTTATTGTTCTCTTTTTTCTATGTTTTGATTTGTATTTCTCTTTTTGTTTATGTTTTTAGTATAATTATAGTATTTTTTCACTAACTATGTGTTTAATAATCATTCACCTTTTATGCTAATTCAATAGTGGTCAATACATAGATTTCTTCTAACAAATTTTTTTCTCTCTCTTATTTTTATACATTTACAGGTAAAATTGTATTTAAGGGCAGAAGATTTGAAATATTATTAAAATAAATGAGGACAAATTAGATTTTTTAGTAGTAGTTTCTTTTTATACACTATTAGTAGATTAGTAGATTTATTTTATGCGTGTATTTATCTTTTTTGTAAAAAAATTTATTGGTTTTCTTTTGTTTCTATATTTATGCATAGATTTGTATATAATATTTTTATTTTATTCTTTCTATACTTTTTCTATATTTCTTTAGTGAAATTACAATGAAGGATACACAATTTAGAATATTATCCTATTTTTATGAATAAATTCAACTATAATCGTTATTTTATTTTTTTGTTCATATATGTTATGCATAGATTCATGTATAATTGTTATATTGTATATATCTTATTTTTCCTATAATTCTTTTAGTGAAATTATAAAAATAAATATAAAATTTAGAATATTATCTTATTTTTATGTATAGATTCGTATTATTTTTTTGTATTTATCTTATTATTGCTAAATATTTTCTATAATTTATTTGGTGAATTACAACGAAGGATATAAAGTTTATAATATTATTAAAATGTATAAGGAAAGAATAGTAAACTTAGTAGTAATCAACGTTATTATATTGAAATAAATAAATTAAAAGTATATAAAATCAAATGAATAATTAAAAATAGTTATCATTTATCAAGACATACACTAATACCAATCAATATTTTTTTCCCTCAAAAATAGGATTTAACCTTGAGAAATTAAGATATATACTTAAAAAATATATCTAAAAAATGCTCACAAAGAGAACTTTTTTTAACAATGCAATAAGGATATACATGAAAACGACATAACAACTGAATTTGTGTTTTTTTACAAAATATGCATCCAATAAAAAAAAAAGTTGACTTAAAAATAGATTTAATTTTTTGTCGATTAAATTAATAATGATTCTTTTTTTCATTATTAAAAAAAAATAAGTACAACAAAAAAAATAAGTACAAATATAACAATATAGATATAATGATTCTCTTAGTGAAAACGACATAATGAATATGTCAAAAAAATAAATAAATTAATAATGATTTATTTTAATTAAAAATAAGTACAAATATGTAGTAATAGATATATATTTCGTTACGAATATGGTTTGAAAATTAGCAGTATAGATATACTTTTTTCATGTAAGCAATAAGGATATACTTGAAAAATACATAACAATTTTTTTTACAACATATGCGTCGAATAAAATATAATAAGTAAATATTGTCTAAAAAATAAGTATCATTTAAGTTCATATTATAATAATACTAGCCGCCCAACGGGCACGTTCCGTGCCCGTTTGTGTAATCGATATATTTTTTTTTTGTGATCGATATTTTGTATTGTGCAAATATAAATAACTACTTAATCTTCTTTTTTATTGGACTTTGTTAATTGATAACTACGTAACCTCCTTTTTTTTGTGGTTAGTTATTAAGAAAAAAAAAATTTACTATAAAAAACAGAAAATCTACTTTTATGTGGAAGTTGTGCTTAGTTACTAAGAAGAAGAAAAAAAATTATTTACTAAAAAAAACTAAAAATCTATTTTTATGTGGAAGTTATTTTGTAAGGGTAAAATTGAATAAAAAAAAATCATCCCAAACATTTGTATCCTATTTATATATTAGTATAGATAACTTTCGTTATGATTAATTTTTTTCGTAATTTAGAATAACTAATATTAACAAAATATATTTATATAATATTTATTGTTTGTATGTTATGTTTAATAAAACTAAAACTATCTTTTTTTTTTTTTATATAGAAACTAAAATTATCATCAGTAGTACTAAAAATTTATTGTAATATTAAAATATCCAAACACAAAAGGCTTATGGAGTATAAGAGCTTAGGATGTAAGTTCTCATACTATAAGCTCTAATTCTATAAGTACCTGTATAAACTATTTATCCAAACGGACCCTAAATGTTTACTACTATAAATAATTACACATTATCAACATTTTCATTGTATAATTGAATTGAATGATTGAACCCGTGCGAGCACGGGTAAAAAGTCTAGTTATAATAAAACGAGAGTAACTAGAGGCACCCTAAACCCTAACCCTAATATGAATGATCTAGATTTTGACACGTGGAAAAAAATATTATATCAACGGCTACAATAAAAACTTGAATAATTAAATCTTTATCTTTATAACTACAAATCCCTAATTAATTGTTTTCCTAAATTCCCTATAAAACCTCTTAATTATCTCACTTATGGTTTGTTTAATCTAAATTTATGGTTTGTTTTAATAGGATTCTCTTTACTTTTTCTCTCAACATTTTTCTCTGAATTTAGCATGATTTTGCAGAGAATTTCTATGAAGATTGATTTAATATCAAGTTTAACATCGTATGGTTTATTTTTATCTAAATTTATGGTTTATTTTAATATGATTTATGATTTGTTTTTACCTAAATTTTGTTGCTCTCTTTCATCTCTCACTCTCTCAGTTCTGAATTTATTTTTTCTTTCTCTTTATTTTTTCCCTCAACCTTTTTATCTGAATTTAGCATGGTTTTGCAGGGAATATTTTCTATGAAGATTGATTTAATGTCAAGTTTAACATTGTATGGTTTGTTTTTATCTAAATTTATGGTTTGTTTTTACCTAAATTTTGTTGCTCTCTTTCATATCTCATTGTCTCGATTCTGAATTTATTTTTTCTTTCTCTTTATTTTTTCTCTCAACCTTTTTCTCTGAATTTAGCATAGTTTTGCATGGAATTTCTATAAAGATTAATTTAATGTCAAGTTTAACATCATATGTATTTTCTATCGATGTTCAGGTACTATAAGATGTTGCTTAAAGCTTCAATATTGTTTTTCTACTACTTCCTAATTATTTCCCTAGACTTTTGTGGACTGATATTTGTATTTTTACAAATGTCAATACAGGTATTTTGGAGATTATATTCACAGGTTTGTAGTAAATTTCATTCTTTGATATGTATTCTATTTATTTTTATCCGGTGTTGTTTCTCATGTATACAACAAGTTTTCTTAATTTATTTGTGTTATAAAGTTTTTGTTATGACTATCTTTGTTCAGGTATTATAAGATGATTTGTAAAAAAAAAGGTACTATAAAATGTTGCTTAAAACTTCAATATTAATTTTTTTTTTACTTCTTAATTAGTTTCAATTTATCTATATTTTCTTAACTTTTTTATTTGCAATTTTTTACTATAAGAAATTAAATTATACACATTATATTCTACATATTCCGTGCATCGCACGGGTAATAGTCTAGTTATTGTAAATTTGGGATTTAGGGTTCATCGCAAATCATAATTGCAGAGACCACACGCACATGGTGATGGCTTGTGCGTGAATTAATTTTTATAAAAGGATATTTATTTGTTGTAAAAAAAAAAAAATTGTTTGTTTTGTTAAAAAAAGAAGATATTTGTTTATTTTTTTGTTTTGACAAAAACAAATTTGAAAACGAAATAATAACCAATTTAAACCAAATCTGAAAATTTAATTTGGATGGATAACCAATCAGATGAAAATGGTTTGGTTAATAACCATATACAAAAATCCGGATTTTTTAAAATGGATTTAGATCTGGTTATGAGTTTGGGCCTTCTAACCAGATATTTTGCACACCCCTAGTGCCTCCAGGGCACTAGTTAAGGATAATAAAACAAGAAATTTTTGTATTGAGAATAATATTTTTTATCTATCTAAAAAGCAATTACACAAGTTTCAAGATCAATTTACTATATTTGGTTCCTTAATTAGTGCCCTCCGTCAATACTCGGAGGGCACTAGTTAGCATTTTTCCTAAAAAATATAGTAGAATTGAGTGAAACAAACAAACGATTAGGACCATTAAATTATAAATTTTATTAGGAATGTTTATGGTAATTTAGTAAATTTGAAAGTAATTAAATTCATTTTATTATTTTATTATTTAACTTTATTAGTAGATTATTAGTAATAATATTAACTTTATTATATTACTTTATGCAGATTTATTTTATTTGTTCTACATTCTATAATCTTTTTATTATTATATTTTATTCCTATTTTTATGCATAGATTCATATATAATCTTGTTTATTATTTTTGTTTTGTTATTGTATAATTTTTTTAGTGAAATTTTTAAAATATTGTTGTTTGGGGGTTTATGTGAGAAAATATAGCGATATGAATTATGTTCTTGGAGATTAAGTTGATAAATATAACCTAGATTAAGTTGAATTTGTTTTTTAAAATTTAAAAAAACGATATATGAAAATTAGTCGAGTCAGCCCGTCGAGCCATGTAACCCTTTGCTTATTGGGCCGAGCTAGATTGACCGGGCCATGAAGTTTAACGGGTCGATCCACTTAATCCCCTTCATATGTCCTGATCCCCGGGCCATGACGGGTCAAGCCGGACCGGCCCCTTTAACAGCTCATGTGTATAGAAACATCTATTTTCAGAAACATAAGAAATTAAATCACTAAATGATTAAACTAGCAAATAGAACACACACACATGACTAAACCATAATACTAAATCTCATTCATATTGATAATGATAGTAACATGTTGCTCTCACAATGATATCAGAAACAATATAAAAAAGGTGAACTTTGAAACAATCTCCTAATTAGAACAAACTAAACTCATAAAAACTTTAACTGTATTTCAAAACAAAAAACCCAAAATCAATTGTAAACTAGAAATTAAAAAACATAAAATGGCAATGTGCTTAGCACTTGATTTCCTTCAAGCCATAAGCAAAGTAGATAAAAGTTGGATCAGTGGCACCATCCTTGTAGTAAGCAAACACAAGGCTTCCATCATCATGCATGCTCTCTCCAACAAAACTGCAACATTGATGATTAATTACTCAATTAGTAACATTATTATTTATCCACAAACAAATTAATCAACCAAATAATAAAGGGCTGCGAAACACATACACTCCTCATATTAGCTGTGTCATGTGTCAGACACATATCGGTGTCGGACACCAAACACAACACCGACACTTATGATTACACTTTTTAAAAAACAGAAGATGATTACACTTAATTATGTTATTTTCTTAAATTATTATTGGTGTCGATGTGATAGTGAAGCACTTACAATTGAAGGTCCTTGAGTTTTGGGAGAAGATACTTAGTTGCTCCTTCAATGTGCTTCTTAAACAACTCTTGTTTCTCTCCCTCTAATTTAGGTGTTAGCAACTTAATATATCTCTTCATGAAAGTCACAAATTGCTTCTTATCAAAAGCTGGTTGCTCCTGAAAAACAATGAAAAAAAATATTATTTGACCAAAATTTGATCACTAAATTCGATGTTTCTAACACTTAGAGACGGATTTTGCATTTTACCTGAAGTCTGAAAGTGTCGACAATGTCGACAACTTTGACAGCTTGATCATCAACACCTTCGTCCTCGCCCCCGCCTTCTGCAGAAGGGTTAGCACCAATGTCTACATCAACTGCTCCTTGAACAACCCACTGCCATAAATCACATTACACAAATAAAGTTTAGGCTAATTTATGGTTGAAAAATAAAGCATGAAAAAAACTAAAAAAATAAAGGTTTGAAATCATAGAAGTTCTTGTTCCTAACCTTTCCTTCAACTTCCCACAACAATCCATTCTCAATTTCCTTGTAGGGGAATGAATCAGAGAGAAGCTCATCACCTAAAAATTCATCAACAAAGTCAAGTTCATAAGTTCAACTATTTCAAGATTTTTTTTTATTGTACCCATCATTAACCAAAATCAATAATCTTAAATTTTAGCAGATAACAATGTGAAACTAAAATACACAATCAAATATTATATCCGTCTGCGTTTAATTATTTTAAATATATATTATTGATATTATAAAAAAACAATATTATGTTAATCATGTTTACGGGGTAGATTATCATAACACTAGTGCAGTACTTTATGGTTAAATCAGAAAATTAATCCTCTGTCACAAAGAAAGACTATTAATTTGCACAAAAGATTAATTAGACCAACAATTTCTATTAATGTTTTTTATACTAATGAAAGTTCTATGCCACAGAACAGAACACAAACATAAAACTTCTCTGTTTTTTGGGACAAAAAAAAATATTATAGATAAACCTTGTGGCGATAATCTAAAATCAAAAGCTGGAAAAAAATCTTAATTACCATAGTATATAAACTATAAAAAATAATTATTAAAAACCTAAGTGAACCCTATGAAAAACATGTGCATAAAAACATGACAAGAAATTCATTCAATCCATTGAACAAGTATTTAAAATTCATTATAATCATACAAAGAAGATGATGAAAGGTTTACCTGTGAGAAGATCCTGGTAGACAAGCATGGTTACGGTTCTTGATGTTTTTGTATGTGAAAAAAGAGAGAGAGAAAAAAATAATATTGAAAAAGAGTTATTGGAAGAAGAAAGAGTTTATTAGCGAAGGTGAGTGAGATTCGGTTGAAGAGTGGTGGTGAGTATTTATAGGAAATATTTGAGTTTAAGGGGTAGTAGGATTCTTTGCTATTTAGATTTAGATTTAGATTTAGATTTAGATTTAGATTTAGATTTTGTTCAAAAATATATTTATTTCCTGATTTTTCTCGAATATTCTATATCTTATAACTAATTATACTTTCTTTTTTGTTTGTTACATTTTCTTTTTGACAATTTGTTTGTTGCATTTTTTTTAAACAATTGGTTTAATTTCAGATTTGGTCCCCTATTTTAAAATTCGACAGTTTTAATCCTTCTATCATAATTTTTAACTATAAATTGATGATGTGATATGTTTTAAACATTGTGGTATATAATTTAGTGATTAGAAAATACCAACATCGATGAAATTGTAAAAAAAATATTTTATAAAGTTAATTTAAAATATGTTATATCATCATATTTTAGACAAATGTGTCTTTTGACCCATTTTATTTTATGTGTAAAAGTTATTTTAATCACAAAGCTAGAAGTAAAAATTTTAAAACCGAAGATAAAGCTGTTTGGTAAATCTTACTTCTTTTATTTTAAAAAGTGTTAAATTTTTTTTAATTATAATAGGGTTAAAAGATGTTTGATAATAAGATAAAATTGTTTTTTTATAAACAATAACGTATTTAAAGATGGAGTAAAAAAAAACTTATTTAAAGATATTAATTAGTTAAATAATAGGAAAGTTGTTGCAAAATAATTATTATCATCTTATTTTGAAACTCTTTTATTTGTATTTTTCTTTGAAATATAGAAGCTGTTTTTTTTCTTACTAGAGCTTTTAAAAATTATTGTTTGGTCTAACTTATTACTTCTAAGAAAAGAGAATAGGAAAAAAAGTTAGGCCAAACAATACTAAAATATGTGTTAGAAAGACCAAAAAGTATCGAATTTTAAAATAGGGGACTTATTTTGCAAAATGATGATAATAGGAGGAGAAAAATTGCAATTAAACCTAAACACATCTTATTATTGATTGTTGGGTGCTTTTATTTAATTTTATTTTATCTCAAAACAAAAATAATAATCATCATAATCTTTTGCCATATCAGTTGTTATATGCATCTGTTTGTTTTAGATAAATACGTTTAGGATCTGTTTGTGAATTATTGAAATTTAATTTATCTATTTTTTTTTGGGTCCAGAATCTTTAAAAAAAGATAATGAAAATCTTATTTATTTTTTACGCGTACATCCAATCAAATCATGACATGTAAGTATTTATTGAGATATTTTAAGAACAAATTTATTAAAGTAATACTATTTTGTGATTTAATTAGATGCATGTGTTAAAATATTTTATACTAACAATGCATAACTTTTAATCTCTTTTATAAATCTTATGTTGTTATGAGAACCGTGTTGCCGCCATACTGGTTTCATTGTGTGTGCAATTTGCATGCATGCTTTGACCAACATCCAGTGGGATACAGCAACAGATTAATGGATAATGTATATATCCAATCATAATATACTACTAATACAATCCATACAATAAATCCAATCATAATACTGTATACTACTAATACAATTCATACAATAAAAAGTTGTAAAACATTCAAGGGTTAAATGGGTTAAATAACTAAATGGTTGCTATATTTTTTTTCAGAATTTTGTTTTTAATTTCTAATTTTTTTTTATTTTTATTTTTGTAATTTTTAGTTTTTAAGTATTTCATATCATGATTTTTGGTTCTTACTTTTCATTTAACTTATGCATATCATTCAAAATTTAATTTATTTTTTCGGTCATATTTAATACATTATATGAATCTCTCTTGCAAAAGTTTAATTTTTTTTAACAAGAGATGAATTAAATATGAATTATTTAATTTTTGCACATAAAAATTCATAAATAATTCATCTTATGTTAAAATATTCTAAATTTTTATCAGAGATATTCTTATAATATTATAAACATTAATACAAAAAATCATTCAAAAATGTGAAAGTATACAAGAGTAGTTTGATTAAAAGTGTGAACCAAAAATTTTGATTGAAAATTTTTCAAGAATCAAAAAATGCAAAAAGTATCTTTAAAGACCAAAATTGAAATTCTAAAAAACTATAGAGACTATTTACTTATTTAAACCGACATTTAATATGCATTATGCATGTGTGAGTATTCTTTAGAAGAAAAAGACTAGCTCATGATTTTGTAAAATTAGCAAACTATATATGATTGAAAAATTGGGAAAATATACGTGGCTTGGAATATTCTTCTCTAGCTAGTGGAATATATTCTTTTTCTTACTTTTAGATAGATGACATGATAATATGACATCATGGGTTTGCAAGTGGGATAAGAATAGAATAAAGGCCTTAGTGAAGGGGTATAAAACCCTGATACATCATACGACACGATGCTAATATGTTGAAATGGAAATTAAAAAAAAAAAATCCCTATCTGATAGTGCCACGATATGTCATTTAAAAATTAAATTTAAAATTAAATATATAAATGCATAATATATACACATGACTAAAATCAATAATATTAATAATAATAGTTTTTTTTGAAAGATAAAAAATTATTATTATTATTATTGTTGTATATTATTTTTATTATTATTATTATTATTATTATTGTTGTTGTTGTTGTTGTACAATGAGTACAAACAAGTCAATAAGCTTACACAAGAGCAAAACAGTTTGAGACTCAACATACAAGAGTTCATCAGTCCTAACTAAAGACACAAAATAGCTCAAAAGACAAATAATAGTCATGACATCAAGTCTCTTGAACAAGCACATCATGTAGCAATAGCAAACAACTATATAGACATAGTTCCTGCAGCTGACTAATTAAAAGCATAAAACATTCATTCTTATATCAGAATTTTGGGACAAGCTCAAATGCTTAACAACCTGTTATATAGTAGGATACCATAGTGACTTCAGAACACTGACAAAGACAAAAAATACTAATGATAATAAATTAACATCATTAATACTAAGTTAACTATTTGGGCTTCATTAATATTGTCCCAGAAAATAATGATCACCAGTATATCTTACGTATTATACAAAAAGGACATAATTAGCATTATCCCAAAAAACATCACCAGTATTATCCAAAAGATATAGTTAGTTATCCGTATAACATTGTAATAATATGATATTCACTAGGAAACACATATTGTATCGGATATTTATTTTTATTTAAAAATAAAGATTTAACCAATACTTTTTCGATACGAGTATCATAACGTATCAGACGAGTATCGCTATCGAGAACATATCAGATACGATACTTCACTATTTTTAGAGTATCGAGGCTTCATAGGTGAAGGGCCATCAACCCCTGTTTGTTACCAAAACAAGCCAAATTTTATGGTTAGGAAGTGTGTGTAAATAGTACGTTGCTTAAAAAAAAAGTGTAAATAGTACGTCTTCAAATAGTGGACCAGTTTTTCAACAATTTGATTTTTGAACACTCCTACAAAAATTTCATTCAATGTCCAATTTTTGGACACTACTCTCTCTTCTATATATTTCTCTCAAGGTTTAGAATAGCATTTGATTGTCCAATGAACATTTTTCTTTATCTAATATAATCATATCACTATCATTATAGTACATTGTACTTTTTTCTCATTCTTTTTTAACCCTAGTTATCTTCAACATTTTCTCTTGAACATACTCTCACAATTGTCAAAGATATATTGAAAGAAAGTTTGTCGTGCTAAAATAGAGTTAATTGTTCAAGATTGCATTTTCTCTCTGGTCATAGTTTTAGTTCAATTATCTAAATATGTTGGATGTAAAATTTGGTTTGGAATCATTTCTGGTCTGTTGTTGCTTGTAATTTCCATTTGGGATTATTCCCATTTAGTTGTAATTCCCGACCCTAGTTTGGTTTCATAGCATGTACCGATCAATTGCTCAAACTCCACCACCCCTGAGTAAGACGTGATCTACTGTTTTACTCTCCTTTACAAAGCCTATTCTTGTACTCCATGCAAATCATCACCAACTATCACTTCTTCCATCAAGAATCATTCCATCCAATCTAAATGACCTCATGACTTGCATTGCACAATAACCAAATTAAAATAGTTTGAACCATGTTAGAACCGACAGATTGTTGGCTTGCCGAGGTTCGCAACAAAAAACAAAACAATGTTGATTCAATGTTAGAACCAACAACAAGCTTGCTCCTTCTAGTTTTGCAACTCTACAATCTCGATGAATTTTATTCAAATTTTTTCTATATTCATCATTTCATAATACATTGAAAATAATGTCTTACTCACCCTTACATGTTCAACATATAAGATGAGTTACACCACTCTATAAATTTATGGTATGCAGGACTTGAGTTTTTTTCTTCAATACACCAGATTACATGTAGCACTATTGGATATGGTGCATAAATATAAATATTGTGTGATTTGGACTCAAATACCATATTATTTTTTAGGCATAATTCAACATTTGGTCCCATATATTTATTTTAGGTTTCAACTTGATCCCTTATGTTTTAAAAGTTTCAATTTGGTCTCTTATATATATTTATTTTAGGTTTCAACTTGGTCTTTTCCGTCAATTTTGTAACATGTGTAACAGCCCGGACCCCACCACCATAGGTGGTCCCGGCACTGCCACCTCACGATCTTCTCCACACCCCTCACTAGTGGAGTTTTTGCCTTCCGTGGGAATCGAACCATGTACTCTGGGGTTCAAGTACATATTCAATTCATCCCCACTACCAATTGAGCTAGACTCCACTTACCTCGCGGCCGAACTTTGGATTACCGATGCCCCTTCCCCTGAAAATCAGAGGGTTAATACCAAAAAAAATCCATATAAAGTTTTTACGGCTGTATGTTTAACGGTGACTAATATCTATCGGTTAATTTATGAGACATATAAGGTAGGTTTTACTCTTCCAACTAATTTTTTCTAGAGGTGATAGATAAAACTAGTTTGGTCTGCCGGACTGACTTGTTTAACTCGTTATTTCTGAGCTGAAGTTTTGAGCTAACCCCTGTAATTGTTTTTGTTACACCCTAATCCCTTATATATAAATTACTTAACTTAAAACAATTAAATACATAAAGAATCAAGGCATACAATTCAAATAAGACATACATGCATAATCATATGATAAATCATACATATAGCAGCGGATAATGAATTAATTTCATACAACTTAAAAACCATAAGTATCATACTTCAACTTAAGTTCTAATAAATAGATGAAATAAGTCTCAACTTATCCATACAACCAAATCATGGACATAATAAGTAGCATAGTTCAAACAACCATAAGAACAAGTCATGCTCAAAACATTCGAATAAGGAAAAATGTCTACCCGACTCGATGTTACAAAATATCAGAGCATCTACTTAATACAAACCAACTAATAGATAAGTCTAACTAGGAGAAGCATAAAGCTTGACTCCTCACCACTAGTAAGCAAAAGCGCAGACAACGCTAATCCGCCGAAGCTAAATCCTTATCATGCACACCTGAACCCCCAAAGGTCAAGCATTTACACAAAACAGAGAGTTAGTAAGGAATCCCGCAAAATAATGCAAGTATATCGCATACTATACATTTATAATAAATAATAAAGGAAATGCAACATCCGCATCATTTAAAGAAATTGCATAATATTAGTTGTATATAAATCAAGTATCAATACATTTAATACAATACAACTTCATCAATTAACATAATCAATTCATACATCATTGGCACATAACAAATCAATTTACAATTAATAATGTCATTTACCAAGTATCACACATAGATAAACAACTCCATCTCCTAATGCAAACTAATGCAAGAATCATGAATGCTCCCTAGCATTCTTCTAATGTATGAGGTACCTTGTTATTCGTTAGAAAACTTATTCTAACTATATTTTAACCACCTCGTTAAAATATTCCATATTTTAGTCACCTTACTAAAATACCTGCTCATCATGCATATATGGATGCATGAATGTAATTATCAACTCATGAATGTAATCAATTCATTTTCAAAATAATATCACAATTATGCACTTCAACCTTAAGTACATTATTTCCATCAAATCTAGTCAAATTACACATATAAGTGATATAATATAACTATAGGATCATATCCCTAACATAGCATAAGCATGAGTCTCATATTTTCAAGAAAATCACAAGTTTCAGGCCTGAGTAACTCGCCGGGCGAGCTCCTAGCGCGCTGCAGCGAGTAGCAACAGAGAGCATCTGCTGAACTCGCTGTCAGCTCGCTCTGCACTCGCTGCAGCGAGTTAGACAGCACAAGTATACCCTGTTCTCGGGTTTTTGATTCAAGAACTCAAAATCTCATATTTTCAACATGCCAATTCGAAAAGGTAGTAACTTTATACATATATAATCATGTTAAACATAGAAGTACAACTCATTTCATGAATCAACAACATCTCATCCATTAAAGTTATCATTTTTATCAAATCTTCAAGAAAACTCATAAACTACAAACATCTAGCAAATTCCCACAATTGAACCCCAAAGTTTGTAAATTTCTTTCGTCAAAACACATGAGTAATCTATCTTTAACATAAAAATCATTAATTTTTAAGAATCAAACTCAACCCAAAGAAAAAGAGTGAGAGAGGATTGGGTTGGAGAGAGTAGGACTTTCTCCTCCTCTCTTAGTCACTCTAGAAAACCAATACCACTCTCTTACCTTAGAAATTCTGGATTCTCTAGTCCTTCTTCTACCTCTAGCTTTCCCTTTTGCTCTTTCTTCTTCAAAAATGGGTTCTCTAGCTCTCTTCTCTTTCTTCCTCCTTTTCTCTTCTCAAAACTATAACTTCTCTCTTTCTATCTTTTTCTTATCTTAACCTAATTAGTATTAGAATGTCTCTAATACCCTTCTTATCTCTTATTCTTTATTGGGCTTGACCCATTCACACCATAAGTCTAACATAACTCTATCTGAATTAATGATTCTAACCCATATCTCATTAACTCTCATAATCAATCAATTAACCAATTAATTCATTCTATCTCAACTAAAGCTTCCTAATTAAATTAATAATTCTAGTGGATTACTAAAATACCCTTTAATTAACCAAAAGCATAATTCATTCATAAAATCATGAAAACACACATATTCAAATAGATAAGTAAATAAATAAATAATCACATAAAATCCTATTTATCTAATTACGGCTGTTACAACTCTACCCCCTTCAAACGATGATTTAATGGTTTCTGATTCATATTATGACTAGCTCAAAAAAATATTTCCCGTTGAAATAAAAATACAATCAAGTTGCAGGATAATATACTAGTACATTGTCATGTGAGCTTTAACTTAGTTGGTAAGGATATTACATTATAAGAGCTATTTTGAAAGAATGGTACTATTCACTTATTTTGCTTTGACCATACTTTTTTAGTAATATATAGATATAAATATATGCATATAAGATCTTGTTTGATTTGTTTTGATGAATATTTTCAAAATATCAAATTTTTATAATTTTTACTAATTGAGAATTAAAGATATTTGTGATCAAAATTGTGCATTGGCATATGTGCAGTAGTCAAACTAGTTCTTATATTTTGGGACATAGATAGTATATGCAGGAGTAGAGTTCAAACCGCATGGACACTCCACTTATTTCCCGTAAGGGTTGAAATTTTGACCACTAGATTACTTGATAAAAGAAACACTAATACATTATTGGTTATTTTTCTAACTTTTCGTCATATTTCGTGTTTATTTTGTAGCCATGATCCATTGTAATATTTAGCTTTCTTGTTTCGATCCTTTTCTAAATAAAAGCAACATGATTTTTGTAATGACATAATAGAAAAAAGATGCATAATTTTTTCAGATTGGCATATCGACCTACAACTTGCTAGTCCGCCACTAAACGGAGCAGTGTGAAATTTCGGACTTGCCCACTAAAGTTGATCCTTTTCTTCCAAACGCATTGTCTGTGGTTTGAATCCTCTAATCGTCTCTTAAAAGGCTTTAATTTCTTAAACTTATATATTGTCTTTGATCCGCTAAAAAATATGAGATATAACAAGACAAATTTACTTGTAATGAGTTTGATTTTAAAACTGTTCTTGAGACTGAACAAACTGAGGCCAAAAGACTAGATAAAAACTTAAGGCTCTGTTTGGATTGATGGTACAAAACAGAACGGAGCGAAATGAAACATAATGGAATGGAGTGGAGCGGGATGAAATGGAACACAAATTTCATTTCATCGTTTCGATATTCAGTGATGGGAAAAAACAAAATTATCACTGCATCATTTGAGAAGTGAACAGAATGGAATAAATTTATAACATTTTAATACCAATTTTTCCCTTATTTTAAAACATGGGAGTAGAAGAAATAATAAACCGTAATAAAAAAAATGTAAAATAGTAATTATTTAATTTATAAGTTTCATTCCATTGTATACCTTTCAAATTGGATGAAATGAAAATAAAGAGAAAACATTGTATGGGATAGAATGAAAATAAAAAGAAAACATGGTATGAGATGAAATATGAACTACATCTTATTCCATACCACTCCATCCATTTAAAAAAAAAATCCAAACTATGAAATCTAACTTTATATCACTTCATTCCATTTTACTCCATCATATTCTATTAATCCAAACATAGCCTAAATTCTTGTTTGTCACTGAATCATAAAACAACTTTTTTATCCTATGCACAAATTGTTCAAAATACCGAAATAATTTGTTAACCACCAAACATCGTATTAAATAAAATATATTCAATACTTTAAACATTTGTCATATATTATTCTGTTTTGTAGATCAAAATAAATACACTCTTAAACTATTATTATTTTTTGTGGTCAAGACTCTTAAATTAATTATTATTGGTCAAAGGAAAAATATCTAAAAACCCATTAAATTAAATTAAAATAAATAAATTAGGTAAGTAAATAAATAAAAAACGTGTATTATATTTACAACTTACTCAGAAGTGAATTTTACTCCAAAAAATGGTAATCCATTAAATAGTAATGAATCAAAGTCAAAGAAAGTCGAAGCAACAAATCGTGGCCGTCGGTAAATTGTTTGGACAACAGAAACAAACAAACAACAATCCAACGACAAACAAAAATCACATTGTCATCCTTTGGTCCTTTCTCTTCTTCTTCTTCTTCTTCTTCTTCTTCTTCTTCTTCTTCCTTCCTTCTTCCAAACACAAACCAAACCAAACCAAACCAACGTCTTAGATCTCATTTCCAAACATCGTTTCTAGTTCTAATCCATACACAAACACCAATTCAATCAACAATAACAACGTTGTTTCTTTGTTTTTTCTGATTTTTTAGGGTTTTTGTAATGGGTCTTGGTAACGACGAGGAAGAGGATAATAATAATAAGATTGTGGATGAAGGAAACAAGTCTTTTGGGTCGGTGTCTTGTTCAATTTGTCTTGAGGTTGTTACCGATAATGGAGATAGATCCTTTGCTAAGCTTCTTTGTGGACATCAATTTCATCTTGGTAACTATTAATTTTTTTTTTTTTTTATTTCTTAATGCATGCAAATTTATTTGAAGTTTGAAATGGAATTATTGAGATCTGCTTTTCGTTTTATTAGTTTTTACCGTTACTGTGTATGAATTTGATTATTAATTTATGGGATCCAGTTTGTTTGTTTAGTGATTTTGATTGTCACAACAAAATATTGATGATTGATTGAATTTGGATATATATCTTGATTTTTGAAACAATTGAATTTGAACGGATGCTTGCAATTCATGTGTTGTTTGATGTTGTTCTGGCTTTTAATTCGGGCGATTTTAGCTTTTAATGATGGAATTTTTTATGTCTAGATCAGTTTTCGATTTGATCTTTATGCAAGCCAAAGATGGAAAATATGTGGTTGTGGGTCTTGTTGAATTGCCCATGCTCTAATTGAGACATTTTGACCAACTTGATGTAAAATTTGTAGAATTTCTGATTGACATATGTTGCTTCCCTTGGAGTCGTGGTTAGCGGTATGGATTGACTGAGTGTATGGTTTTTGGGTTATAATATGTACTTAAAAATTTCGGAAGATAGTTTTCATGTGCTTTGAGATTTGTAGTGAACATGAAACTTATGCCGAAGTTTGATTTATGGAGTTGATTTTTATATCATCATTGTTAGCTTAGTTTTTGATGTAACTTGTTTAGATATATTGCTGTTAGTCTTTTATACTGATTTGTGTTGAATATATCAAATCCTGGATAGGCGAGCGGAATACACAACACCGAAAATACTATAGTGGGATAACACAAATCTAAGTTTTTTATACAATTTATGTAACGATAAAAAAACATAGTTGTGTCTTAAACAGTACTGAGATTGACCAGTGAGGAGGGATAAAAAAAATGACTGAGGCAGTAGGTCGCCGGAGCCGGTAATTTGCAATTCAATGCAATTCAATGACTGAAACAGTACAAAGATGCAGAAATTCAGTGTAATTTGCAATTACATTTGGTATGCCGAGGGTTGTCTTTATAGTGTGATCTCACGTGACCTTGACCTAAATTTCCTTGCACCCCCGACCACCTAATGCATTCCTTAGTGGACACACAGAAAGGGGAAACACTTAATGTTGTGCTGCGGAGTTACCGTTGGCATGTGATAGTAGCGTTATCAAGCCGTTATGGAGCTGAGTGGCCAGTGGTCTCTATTTGGACTTGGCTGTTTTGTATTTTCAATTAGTGGTCGATGTCACGGCGTTACACATGCAAAAGGGTTGAGATGGTGAAATCATCTGAAAACCCCACTTGTTATTGTTACAAATGAACCATCCGACCCATTTCTCCTTGGCGAATTTGCTGCCACAAACTGGTGTTTTCCAGCCAGCACCTTCAATTGCAGAGAAAAAATGAAGCAGGAAAAAGAAAATACAAGAAATGAAAGAGGATAAGAAAATGTAGGTATGCAATAGTTTGGCGGTTGGTTGTGGTTGTAACAGAAGAGGCTGCATATATGTTTCATTGAAAGAAGACATTTCAGCTTTAGGGTTTGGGTTTCACATTATGAGCTCAACGATGGGC
Organism: Trifolium repens; assembly: GCA_030408175.1. Taxonomy (NCBI): domain Eukaryota; kingdom Viridiplantae; phylum Streptophyta; class Magnoliopsida; order Fabales; family Fabaceae; genus Trifolium; species Trifolium repens. Next base: position 46,841,968 of record CP125837.1, read on the forward strand.
CGGCTACATTATACATACTTATTTTTGGTGAATAATGGACCATGCCTAGTGGAATAAAAATGTAAAAACATTCTTATCTTAGAATTTTGAGTAATTCACGAGTATTTATACATACATTATTAATTACTGATATGTATAGAAAAATGAGAATAGTGGTCATTCTCCTATGTGCTATCCTGCTATATCGTTTTTAGGGTTGGTTGCTATCTGTTGTTTTCTTCGCAAAAGGTTGGTTGCTATCTGCAATTAATAACTACGGCTGTGCTTGTTTTAAGGCAATAGTAATACTGCTTCCGTTCATGTTTGTACTGGAATCTATTTCAATCAAGATAGATAGCTCCAATGACTCCTACTTGTTATATTTTTGTGCTTACTATACTTTCTTTATGTCATGTAGATTGCATTGGTTCAGCATTCAATATAAAAGGAGCAATGCAATGCCCTAATTGTCGGAAGATTGAGAAAGGTCAATGGCTTTATGCTAATGGTTCCCGGTCATATCCAGAATTCAGCATGGATGACTGGACACATGATGAGGACCTATATGATCTTAGCTACTCTGAAATGGTAAAGTCCTGTTAAACATATGTTTTGTTGGAATTTTATTTCATACTTGCCCAATATCTCGGCATAAATGCTCTTTTAAGAAGATTAAATCTTGACCATATAATTACACATTGATGGTTAAAATTGAAGTTATTTAATGAATCACATGGTTATTTAAAACAGTCAAATGAAGATGTTTTAATCTTTACCATTCATGGTTTGATCTAATAGCAAAGATTTACTTCTTTCACTGTCACATGAAAAAGAAACTCTTACTTGATATGTCTCATATGAGAGAGAGAGAGAGAGAGAGAGAGTTGTTCTTTGCATCACTTTATCAAAAAGTTTTTCTGTGAATTTTGTAGGGAGAGATCGGCGCTGTGCCTTTTTCAATAAGACTACTGACTAAATGAAGTTATGTGAATGTTATATTAGTTAGGAGCAAAAGAAAATTTATGTGGCTACTCGATTATTTTGCAATCATATTAGACTTGATATGAGTTTCAACTCCAACTATCATATGCCTTCATTCATAGACCTTTTTGTTAATCTGCATACAAGTACAAGACTACCAATGACCCCTAATTAATATCTGTCAATACATTAATAGTCTCCATTGCCATTTATAGTATATATGATCTAGACGAAATCCATTTTTCTACGTATAATTGGTTGGAGTTTCAAGGTTGTCATTACATTGTTTATTTGGAATTGTTTATATTCTCTTTTATTGATGATATGCAATTTTTTTCTGCCCATTTTGACCACATTTCCCCCCTAAATGGTTTCTTCTGCAGTCCTTTGGAGTTCATTGGTGCCCATTTGGCAACCTGGCACGACTTCCATCATCTTTTGAGTAAGCATAGTTAACTTTCCACAAATACAAAATTATCTCTCTTCGAGTCCGAGACTTGGACTTGTCTGTCATACATACTATTCTGTTCTTTGGCTGATTTGTAGACATTCTTGGTGGTATTGGTGCTGTCTCTCTGACTTAAACCGAATTTGACTTTACTAATCAAGTTTGGCTTCGCTTTCATAATATTAACCATATATACGAGTGGTTGTTGCAATGAGAAATGATATACTAAAATAACGTGTTTAATTTTAATATGGAACTTAATTTTGACAATTGAAGTCAACTGTGGTTGAATTTTAAAACTAGTCTTTTGGTAAATAAGAGAAATATGTTTGAAAGACCGATAAAAATGCTGAGGAATATTGAGATTTTGCAGGCAGTAGCATCAGTAATTTGAGGAGTTGGTTTCTGAATTCCAAAAACAAACTTCATTTCCAATTGTGTAATTCAGAATATGACTTCTAGCATAGTTGCTTGGGAATCATCATAAGCACAATGGAATTGTCGATTTTTGGTAGAAACTGCCAAAGTTTTAGTGAAGTTGCTTGAGTTTAACTCATTTATCATTGCAGTCAAGCTTGTATGAGGGGCTGTTGCATATTGGTTATTGAATTCAGTTTAAAAGGTTGTTAATTATGCTTTGATTTGTTGAGCTATTGAGAATTTAACGTAAGAATGTGCTCTAAATAGATCTGTTAAAAAGGGTTGACCCTTTTGGTTGGCTTGCCTCTCATTTTCTAAAGGAGGGATATAATGATGCTATATCTTTTGCTGTGTTGAATGATCTAACCAAATTGACCAAACTTGCGCAACATGTTTGTCAATGAATAAGGATTTAACCTTTTAAGGTTTCTTAAATTTTAGTTTCAACTTATATTTATTTTCCTGATTTTTCCAGGGAAGGCGAATTTTCATCGACTGCATGTAAGATATGCTTTTTCTTTTTAATAAGCCTCTCCGTTTTTTGAAGTTGGCACTTGTACTGCACCAGATATATTAATCTACTGAAATTATGAGATGCAGATCCTGATATAATTGGACAACATGCTGTATTTGCTGAACATACGACGGTATCATCTGCTAGTCACCCTTGCCCGTATGTTGCTTACTTTGGACCTATACACCCATCCTCCTCCAATTCAGGTGGAGCTGTATCAGAGGCGCCCAACTTCAACCATTGGAATGGGTCATCTGTGCCTACTGACATGCCAGCCCCCTACACATTTCCTGCCATGGATCTTCATTATCATAGTTGGGAGCACCATACCCCTCCTTTCTCTACTGCAACCAGTCGTCTAGTTGCTGCTGATCCGCCCTCAGTGTCACCTGCTAGTCAAAGGCCAGTCAGGGGTGGTTCGGATGTACCGAGATCAGGATCTTTTATGCCTCCCTTTCTTGTTGGTCACAGGTAGATCTTTAGAATTGTTACCTTATATAATGCAATAAATTTGCTTTCATGAGGTGAGTGAATTGCTTGCATGTAATTTTATGTGAACCAAACCGTAATACTCGTTCTGGTCCCAATTATAAGAAGAAAAAACATCAGAATAAATGAAATTATATATTTTGCAATTTTTTTTATTGTTTTTCCAAATATATCCTCATAGAAAATTGCGAGACATTAAATACGCCCACTAATATTAAAGACACATTTTAAATGAAGGTAGTAATAGTATAATATATATACCAATGTTCGGTCTTATAGTGTTTAGTTTGTAACTAATTTTGGTTATAGATAAAAAGGAATCTTCTCATGGGATTGATATTTGATAATTTATTGTTTGAGTTACAACTAACATTCAATGCACATGCAGTTCTGCCGCAAGAGCAGGTGGCTCAATTGGTTCCTCGATGATCCCTCCTTATCCCGGTAGCAATGCTCGAGCCCGTGATAGAGTCCAGGCACTTCAGTCATATTATCAACCGCAGCAACATCCTAATTCAACTACAATGCGGACGCCCGTTTCTTCTGTTGCCCGAAGAGCCAGCAGTCACAGTGGTTCAACTCAACTAGCACCAGTGGCCACATCGCCAGATCAAAGTGGTGGCTTCTTCCTTATCCCATCAAGTTCATCAGGACGTAATTTCCAAGAAGAAAACCATCTACCAAGTCGCTTCCATGCTTGGGAAAGAGACCACTTGCCTTCATTGTCGTTGAGCCAAGGTGATAGAGATTCAGGCTGGAGACCATACCACCAAACCGCAAACCGGTCAGACCCAAGTAACAGGTCCGGCAACTTTCGGTTCAGGCATGGATCAGATAGAATGCCTTCTCAAAATCGGTAATACAAACTCACTGTGAAGCAAACTTGCCTTACTGTGGAAAATCAGAACTTATGTATGATTTGAGAAATGTTACATATTGCTTTGGCTCTTTGGCCTTTTGGGTCTGTTATGTTATGGTACATTATATAATCTGGCTGGCCTTGGAACTGATTTTTCCGGCAGCCATGTGGCTGTGTGATGGACATTTGCTTCGACTATTTTATGTGTCTCGGGAGGGCATAAAATAAGATGGTATCTTGTTCGAAAAATCAGGTTTTTGGAAGAAATGCTGGAGTGTGTGTTTTCAAGTGATAAAATCAATTGAAATTGAATGAGACGAGATCAATTGTGGTTGGATTTGTTGTGAGTGAACTATTTATGTTTGATAAAGACGCTCATGCAAACGTTTTGTATTGCGAATTCGAGTAATTTTAACTCTACCACATTGGCCAAAGTGATTTGTAACTGTTGTGCAAGAGTTGAGCTAAGGTATGGAACTTTTTGCATGAAAAGCACCCTACCTCAGCTCAAAATAAATATAGTTTAAGGATGGTTTTAAAAATAATGGTTTATCAAGTGGTTATCTTAAATAATTTTTCTTTTGTTGCATAACCAATAACTTAAAAACCATTTGACTTGCAGATTTTAGTATTTTGTTTTGCTTTCTAATTCCTATAAAGGTCTTGCATGTGTAATGCAATTGCAACCTATATTACATAAAAGCCCCTGTTTGTGACTCATGTCACGGACACCGTCCGTACCTTGAGGCATGGATGTGTAACAAATGATGACTTTTCCCACGCATAAGATCGAAACCCCCTTCAGGCTGTAAAGTTCACGCATCCGTGCTTTAAGTAGCGGACACTTAAAATATTTTCGGGTCATAAGTCACGGACAAGCGTAACGTATATAAGCAACGCCCAACTTCTTCCCACTCATTCTGTAAGTTTCAAACACGAACAAAAACACTCCATAACTGTCCAAAAACCCCAAATTCGCATTTGAAGTCCAAATTCACTCGTTTCTTCACCAATATACTCGGAATCAAGTCGCAAACACAATGGCACCAAGAAAAATTATGCGTATTAGCATCGAAAAAAACTCAATCGGCTGCATTCTGTTTGGATAATTGCGCGCATTAATACCGAAAAAAATGTCTACGACAAAAACAAGTCCAAAATGACTGGCTCTGCTGTAGGTTTCTGGTTTTGAGCATCCTGTCACAGAGACATCCGTGGATTAAGACACTGACGCCCCACACCCTATATCCGTGGCATGTGTCATGATGTACCCTATATCCGTGGATACAGATAAAATTGTATAGGGTGTTCCGTGCCTTAGGTTGGCAAAGTGACATGATGTTCAAAAACAGCAGAATCAGTAAGGAAAGAAAGGCAAATGTGGTATAACCATAATTTTTTATTGATACATCAAACACAAAATTACATCGATTAAAATATTACATCCTTAATTTTAATTGCTAATTAAATAAACCAAAAACCCTACTATTGTGAAATTTTGTCGCCGGTAGCAGAAAATGCAGGTTAGCCGAAATTTTCAACAGGTACGCGAAAGCCACGCATGCCTACAGATTTTGGCTTCAAACCTACGGGAACCATCGGAACAACACCCATATTTCAAGGAATCACTGTTTAATCATTCGGTTAGTCATAGCGTACCCAATAATTAGGACACAAAAAGTCCATCGTCGATTAACATATTGCACCCAATCATGGCGAATAAACACACCGAAGGGTGCAATATAACTAACCGACGAACGACTATGCGCCCAATTACACACGAAATGGCAAAAACTAAACATACTAACATTACTAAAAAAAGAAAAATTGAAGCAGAGGGAAGAGAAAGATAGGTGTGAGTGAAAAATTCTCATGCCTTCCATTTATAGGCAATTTGGCAGTCCATGTGGCCAATTAAATTTGGCCACGTGGCAGGGCATTGACTGAAACAGAAGTCATTTACAATCGACAATTCCGTGACTTAAGCCATGGACGTGCGGTGAAAATTACTAAATTATTGCTCATCTTTTCTACATCCGCGACTTATGCCACGAATGATATTTTGGTCATTTTGTAGGGCGCGCGAGTAACCCTTAGGGTGACAAAAGTAATTTTCTTTTGAGCTTCTCTTCACAAGTAGCAAGTCGAAGGGTGGGGATCCTTAGATTTCTTCTAGTTTCACCTCCTCTAATATCAAGATACACCTCTTGTTAGCATTTGTAAATATTGAAATGGCAAAAATATCCCTAATCTCGTTAAAGCTTCAAAACAAGTCATTTCCTTTTTCTTTCTCTTTCGCTAGTTTTTTTTAAGCTTCTCAATTTAATCCTCATTTGATTTTGTTTTTGTGAATTTGGATTTTATTTTTTTAGTGGAAGAATGTATGTGAACTCAATTTACCAATAAAGTTTTTTTTTTTGGGTTTATAATAGTGCTGAGGATCAAACTCTGAACCTCTAATATATTACTCAAATCTCTCATAATTACCCTACACAGTGAATTATGTACATGTGTAAACTCGGTTTACTTATAAGCATACATGTAAGCGAAAACTCACAATTGACATTTGGTACATGTATTGAATTTTCGTGACTCTTTGAGTTTTTTATTGACTCTTGATTTTCAATTGTATTAATTATTTATTTATAAATATATTTCTAATTAATTTACATCTCTTTCTACAATTTATATTAAATACACTAAGACACATTAAATAATTCTAAACTTGCAAAATTCATATAAAATTATCAAGTGATACTACAATCAATTTTTTTAGTTTTCGTAATTTATTCAATGATGTCTAGAAAATAAATAGCATTTATTTTTTGGTTGTCGTAAAAGCAAAAATAGTTTGGGAAGAAGATGGACTTTGGAACATTATAGATGGAATGACTTACAATGCTTTGAATTTAAATGATCTTATTTTTTCAGCATTCAACAGCAGCAGCAACATACTGTCATTGATATAGCAATGATGTTATGGTCGAAGGAATGAAAAAATGTAGAACGGCGTGGAGCAGCTGGTCTGAGTGTCTATACAACAAGCAACAGATTTCTGTTTGTAGTGGCGACAGATTTCAACAAGTGCAGCTACCGATTGGGAGCTCATGATAGCAATGTGGAATGGCAGCTACCGATGGATGGAGAGATGAAATGTAACGTAGACGTTGCAATCTTTCAAGAGTTGAACCCGTTGGTATGTGCATTTGTAACAAACAACCAAGGCCAATTCATCAAAGCAAAAACCATGTGGTTCGAAGACACACCCCTGGCTAGCGGAGGCAATAGGTTTGAAATGTGGCTTGGTGTGATGGAAGTATCAAGAATATCAATAGAACTAGATTGCAAGTTAATGACGGACTGTGTGCATCAAACACTTGATAAGGTAATTGTTAACATACTCATATTATATTCTATCATTATCTTGTTTCATATTTTATCTTGTCACTATGATTTATTACGCACCAAACAAGCCCTAAAGTTTTAGGTATAAACATGGTATAAAAAGTCACATGTGTAGTTGTTTAATATCTAAGTCTAATGCGTTGATCAAATCCCATAAAACTTCCCAATGGCTGACACTCATAAGATGAGTTGTTCTCTCTCAACTTAATCTTTTCTATACACAAAAAAATAAAAATTAACCACTTATTTAAGATACAATGTATACTCTTATCACTTAACCAATTTATTGATAGTTACATTAAACTATTTGTTTTGGACTGGGCCAAAAGCTGTACAAAAATTTTGGAACGTTATTTCCGAAGTTTTTCTAGTTCAAATTCGTCGAAAACTTCGGAAAATACATTCCGAAGTTCGTATTGAAGGCAAAAAAAAACTTCGGAAAACGCGTTCCAAATTTTAAAATCAAGGGAAAAAAGAAAATCCGGGGGGGGGAAGAGGTGTGGGGGGGGGGGATGAGAATCTTTCTGACCCATCGTCGAGCACGACCCAATCCGCTAGGACGTCAAAAACGGACCAAGAAGATCAAACAAATTCAGTTGGATCAAACAATGTGTTTAACACGTGCGATCCTCCGTCGAGGACACGTCATCATCTAAACTTATCCGCTATCCCTAATCAGCGGAACGATTTAGCCCATGATGATGAGCACTAGTTCGACGTAGAAATCATGACAGTCATCCATTACGGGCAGATAAATTCGGCCGATAATGGAGACATTTGGCCCAACACTATATAAAGCTTCCTCCACAGGAGGCAGTGGCAGAGACATGGGTGGCCTGGCTGGGCCATGACCCACCCCAAAAGAAATAGGAAATTACTAATATGCCTATGGTCAGGGGCGGAGCCAGAAATTAAACATAGGGGGGACCAAGTTTAAAATGTATAATTTAGTATATATAAAATATTTTTTTTAAATGCACTACTACAAACAAAGGAGGAGCCATAAATTAAACATACGGGAACCAAGTTTAAAAGGTATAATTTAATATATAAAATAAATTTTTTTATATGCACTACTACACATATAAGAAATTTATGAACATATGAGTAATGTTCAAAGTCAAAGACAAAGACCTAGTAGATATATATTCCGTATTGAGCATAATGTATAGATATAATATAGTCACATTTTGAACACGAGTTTTAATATTGACATTAAAATGAATATAAATTGGTCATTAAGGATTAAAAACAAAATAAAAAAAAATTTATGTGATAAAACATGTACATTTTATATATAGGGACAAAAACTTGTTAATTTTATAAGAACCAAAAACATACTTCTTTCGGTCACTATTATAAGCAAAAAATCACTATTTAAATTCATTGGTATAAATATATCTAGTTTATATTATTAAGTAGATAAATTAATTTCTCAATGAACCTAAAAAATAATTTTTTACTTATAATAGTAGCTAAAAGGAGTGATATATTACTAATACTATATAGAAAATCTAAAAGCTAGGGGGGACTGCAGCCACCCCTTGTCCCCCCTTTGCCTCCGCCCCTGCCTATGGTAATTAATAAAATTACAAATTTATAAAATAAATATTCGTGTGTGCAATATTTTATTGAGTTGAACATGTAGCCGAGTTGCAAACTAGGTGTTTGGGATGCACAGGGGTGCGGGTTTGATCCTCCCCAACTTAAATTTTTGCTTTTTTTTTTCATTTTTATTTTTTACAAAAATATCAATTTTAGCAAGCACCAAGGGGATTTGCACATTTTATTAAAAAAATAAAATTGAACATGTGACCTTGAGGAACAAAATAGCAAATCAAACCACTCAAGCAATTACATATCTTTGAACAATAATTTTTTCATATTTATTTACATCTAAATTACACATTTGAAAATTTGAATGTAGTAATACACTTGATCTTTAAATTAATAAAAATGATTTTTATTAATAAAAAAGTTCTTTGCCAACTATTTTATTTAAGACAAAATAATTTCATTAAAAAATACACGACTATATTGTTTATAAACATTATACTAATTTTTACATTAAAAAATAGGAAATTACTAATAAGCCCATGGTAATTAATAAAATTACAAATTTATAAAATAGATATTCGTGTGCGCAATATTTTATCAAGTTGAACATGTAGCCGAGTTGCAAACTGGGTGTTTGGGATGCACAGGGGTCAAGGCTCGATCCTCCCCAACTTAAATTTTTGCATTTTTTTTCAATTTTTTTTTTTATAAAAAATATCAATTTTAGCAAGCACCAAGGGGATTTGCACATTTTATTAAAAAAAATTGAACATGTGACCTTGAGGAACAAAATAGCAAATCAAACCACTCAAGCAATTACATATCTTTGAATTACACATTTGAAAATTTGAATGTAGTAATACACTTGATCTTTAAATTAATAAAAATGATTTTTATTAATCAAAAAGTTCTTTGCCAACTATTTTATTTAAGACAAAATAATTTCATTAAAAAAATACACGACTATATTGTTTATAAACATTATACTAATTTTTACATTAAAAAATAGGAAATTACTAATATGCCCATGGTAATTAATAAAATTACAAATTTATAGAATTGATATTCGTGTGCGCAATATTTTATCGAGTTGAACATGTAGCCGAGTTGCAAACTGGGTGTTTGGGATGCACAGGGGTCAAGGCTCAATCCTCCCCAACTTAAATTTTTGCATTTTTTTTTCAATTTTTTTTTAAAAAAAATATCAATTTTAGCAAGCACCAAGGGGATTTGCACATTTTATTAAAAAAAAATTGAACATGTGACCTTGAGGAACAAAATAGCAAATCAAACCACTCAAGCAATTACATATCTTTGAATTACACATTTGAAAATTTGAATGTAGTAATACACTTTATCTTTAAATTAATAAAAATGATTTTTATTAATCAAAAAGTTCTTTGCCAACTATTTTATTTAAGACAAAATAATTTCATTAAAAAAATACACGACTATATTGTTTATAAACATTATACTAATTTTTACATTAAAAAATAGAAAATTACTAATATGCCCATGGTAATTAATAAAATTACAAATTTATAGAATAGATATTTGTGTGCGCAATATTTTATCGAGTTGAACATGTAGCCGAGTTGCAAACTGGGTGTTTGGGATGCACAGGGGTCAAGGCTCAATCCTCCCTGTTCTAGTGAACATTAAAGGGGGGGGGGTAATAATTGTGTTGATTCAATAGATAATATGAGTAATTTCTGTATACAAGAAAAATGTGATCTTTTACAATGAAGTATGTTCTCATATTTATAGAGAATTTTTCTATGATCATGGTGGTTTTCTTCCTCCACCACTATCTCATCATGGTGGTGATGGGTGGTTACTTATTGTCCATGGTGTCATCATGGTGGTGGTGGGTGGTTTCTTCTCTTGTACGATAGATCATGGTGGCGGTTTCATATATGAGCGGTTACTCCTTCTGGCGAGGGCGATGCCCTCTGGGTGTGACAGCTTCTTCTTTCATTTCCCGCCAAATCTTTTATTTGAATTACATGGGTTGGAAAGTTGGGTCATCTTGCTATTGAGCCTATGCTATTTATTTTTGGGCTATAGTCTAGTCCACAGCCCCCCAAGCACGAGGCTCAAAGAGGCGAAGTGGTGATAGTGGTAGGACGTGGGGAAATAATCGTCCCCTACTTCGTCTTTATTACATAATAACTTCTATAAATAATCAAGTTTGCAGCGTTGATTTCCATTCATCTTTGCGTTAACTTTGCTTTTCTTTATAGTTGAGTCATGGATTCTTTTGCTCCTTGCTTAGAATCTCATCTCGCCTCGCCTTGGGCGTGCTTGCCTCTTTTGGCGTCATCTCTTCGGCGATCACCGGCGAGGTGGCGCTGCTCTGCATCGCCCCCTCTGTTGTTGGTTCGTACTTCTGTCTTCTTTGCTGCATATTAATTTTTTGTTTCCCTTCGATGTTTTTGACAATCTTGAAAGACTATTCAATTTATATAGCAGTGAGAATCAGGGTAAAACATAGACAACAGAAAAGTGACCAGATTCATATGCAGTAATACAGAGTCATCCATGGTGGCTTTTATATACTTCGATTATAGAAAGAAATAGATAAATTGAAAAATTTTACCATGGCAAGTTAGAATGATATCACCTGGGTTATGCTAAAATACTGGTGCTACAGAGAAGATGGTGGGCGGACTCGCCATAGAGAAAATAATGTGTTTGTGGCGACGTTGTGGCGTTTTCTTTTCTTTTTCAGGGTGACCATAAGCGACTTAACACCGTTGGAACACTTTCTTTTTTCTTTGAATTTTGTATCTTGATTTTGATGTAGTTTTCTTTGATTTTTATCCTAACTTCAATGAAATCTTTGACTCTGAATGAGTTTATTCTTACCTTTATCGCCCTTGGGCGACTCATCTCATATCTCTATTTTTTATGGCATCTTGGAGGATAATCTATCTATTTAAGATAAAAATCTGTTAATAATAAAAGTAATGCATAGAGTTACCTTTAATTGCTCTTTATAGCATTTTTTTTGGGCGTCTCCTATTTGCGAGGTTGCGCCATGATCTTTTGATGTGTATTTCTTTTTCTTTTCTTCGTTCCCAACTCGTAAGATTTACGGGTAACGTTTTGGACTTTCAACCATGCTTCGATTTTTTGGACGCCCCCCACTTGTAAGTTTAAAGGGTAACGCCTAGGGTTTTCAACCTGATTTTAATTTTTTGGACGCCTCCCACTGAAAAGTTTAAAGGGTAACGCCTATGATTTTCAACCTGATTTTAATTTTTTGGACGCCCCCCACTGAAAAGTTTAAAGGGTAACGCCTAGGATTTTCAACCTGATTTTAATTTTTTGGACGCCCCCCACTGAAAAGTTTAAAGGGTAACGCCTAGGATTTTCAACCTGATTTTAATTTTCTGGACGCCCCCCACTGAAAAGTTTAAAGGGTAACGCCTAGGATTTTCAACCTGATTTTAATTTTTTGGACGCCCCCCATTGAAAAGTTTAAAGGGTAACGCCTTGGTATTTCAACCAATTTCCGTCGTATCCAACTCGTAAGATTTAAGGATAGCGCCGTTTCTTTTTTAGACGTTCCCTACTCGTAAGATTCACGGATAACGCCATGGTGTTTCAACTCGTTTCCGTCGTATCCAACTCGTAAGATTTACGGATATCGCCGTTTCTATTTCTGACGTTTCCTACTCGTAAGATTCACGGATAACGCCATGGTGTTTCAACTCGTTTCCGTCGTATCCAACTCGTAAGATTTACGGATATCGCCGTTTCTATTTCTGACGTTTCCTATTTGTAAGATTCACGGGTAACGCCATGGTGTTTCAACTCGTTTCCGTCGTATCCGACTCGTAAGATTTAAGGATAGCGCCGTTTCTTTTTTAGACGTTCCCTACTCGTAAGATTCACGGGTAACGCCATGGTGTTTCAACATTGATTTCTTTTTCTGACGATCACATGGCGCTTTGTCCTTTGGCGTCTTATCTCAAGTGACGCTTTATCAAATGAAGCTTTTGTGGTGAGTCAGTCAATTTGTGCCTACAATAAAAATGAAGAGATGCATAATGTAATCTTAACATGTGAAATTAATTGTGTAATATCTTTTTAGTAAATTTTGCCCAAAAATTTAGAACGATATCGCCTGGTTATGAGCATTCAAGTGGCAAATGATCCGATATTGTTTCATATATTCCCTTTATCCGCCTTATTTTTTATGGTCGCCTCTTGAAAGAGTGTTGTGCTCCAAGTATTTTGCACATGTTAAAAAAAAAATAAAAATAAAGAACGTTATGAGAAAATGAAACTTGTCAAGTTAACAACGAAAATTAGAAAATAAGAACTTCAGGCATGCTATCTGTAAAATGTAAGCTGAAGTACTAGATCACCATGCCTCAATGAAGTGTTAATATTTGACCAAAATAAAGTATTCAAACTAGAGGGAACTTTCATTGCATATTACAGTATCATGATAATTTTACATGCTTAGTGAGAGTGTGAGACATTATGTTATTATGTTCGAGTTACTTACTAGCAACTATATATTTCCTATCAGGCTTTGAGCTAAGATAAGTTATTTATGTATGTATTATAAAGGATGTATGGAACTTCTTAAAATTCTCATATAGAGTGCACAAACTGTAAACTTTGTGTCAGGTTAGTAGGATGTATGGTAAATTGGTAGTTCAGTCAATGAGTTTAATCAATGAGTTCAATTCTCTCTTGGGTTAATTTTATTGGCATATGCAGTAGCAAGTGCTAATTGCATACAAAACTCAGATTCTTATGTAGTAACAGTTGTGAGGTTCGTGTCTCAATTTTCTTATTATTTACCAGTCCCAACTCACATGTGCCGTTTATTGTTATCTATATATGCCATTAATATTATTATAAACTTATAAATATAATGCTCCTAGAATTATATAATTTTCACTTGAATACTAATAAGTAATTATTTTCTTTCTCAACAAAGCTTGATCAAATAATAATTACCAAACAAGGGAGCTAATTACTGAACAAATAATTATATGCTTTGGATTATGCTGGTAAATATAAATGCAAAAAATAGAATAAGTCATTTTGAAAGCCATTTTGAGTTTAGGTCTCAAAATTTTCAATCTGTAAACTATCTCAGTGCTTCCAAAAACAACTCCTTGCATAACTCAATTTCAAACATAAGACTATAAAATCGATGAAATTTACCGGAGTTTGGAATGATATCACCTGGATTATGACCGTTCAAGCTAACAGATGATCTGATATAGTTTTCAGTTGTGTCCTCGGGTTCTCACAAAACAGTTGCATGATTTTGACGGCGGTGATGACATCATATTTGAAACAACGAAGAGCGAAATTGCACCACCGACACTTGGCAGCGAGGCGACGTGAGACGCCCCAACGTCTCGGTGAGACCGAAGTAACTATTCTAACCCGTTAATATCGTGGAAATACATAAATATTAAAACTTTAAATAGATAAAGAATAGATAATAGATGTAAGTCAAAATTTATTTTATTTATTTATATCATAAAGACAAAGGTGTCAGCGGATCTATCCAATACCGCATGTTACACGTGAAACCAAATGTAGAGAATACATCAATTTTCAAAAGACTCAAAGATAAGACTACGAAAGATACACTGGCTGTCCAAACAAGACCTCAGTTATCATTGTGCGATACTAGCATCTACATCGCCAACTGTATAAGGAATAGAAAGAACCGCATCATCTTCATCCTTGAACTCCTCTTCGATAGGATCTAAATACATAGATAAAAATGCAAAGACAAGACAAACACAGGGCTAAGATATACGTACAAGTTTAGAAAGTGGGGATGGGGTGTAAAATAGAAATATATATGTCAAACACAAGTAATCAACCAGGCATCTTATCCTCTCGTGTTTATCTCCAAAAATATACTCTATTTATCCTCTATTATTTTTCTCCCAAAATAGCCTCTATCTATCCAAATGCATTCCTAAACTATATGTCGACTCAGGCCTCAAGACGCTGTCAAGGATATCCTCCCAATTACCGAGATCAGATATCACAAGACCACTTGCCACCAACGTACTCCCATTTACCAAGAGCTACGCCACTTGACTTCACGTGGAGTCCAAGTGTTATAAGTCGATCGCCCCTAAGAAAACAGGCCAAGATCTCACTATCTTGCCAAGCGCGCAGAAAAATCCTCGTCAGGATTCAGGCAGCTGATCAACCTCGTGCGTCCCATACCGCACGGCAGTGGACTTACACATTCCTGAATGCAATTCTATATGCACTCTCAAAAAGATCATGGCAACTCAAACCCAATGTACTAATCCAATCCTCGAGAATTCATCATATCAATTCATCTAGTTATAACGTACTCTAGTCACAAAAGTTGAGTGCCAATTACCATCAACAATCTCAAAGTATATCTTATCATTCTTTCCTCACACAAACCAACAACCTCAAAGTATCTCTTATCATCCTTTGCTCACACAAACCTCACTTTTACACAAAAGTTCAATTCTTACAATGAATAGTGTATGGTTGACTTCCCAGGAAAGAGAGGTAACCGTAAGAGACATAGTCTACCAAGTCTTTCCTTAGCCAGAACCCAACCGAATACAACTAGTCAAAGTGACAAACTGCCTTTATGTCATTGGGAATCTTACATTAACGATGTTATTGTTTCTAACCTTAGAGAGTATATCTCATTCTTAGTCTAACAATCACAATCATTCAAATAATCAAGTAAACATTTAGACAATTAATCAAGTAATGCAAAACACAGATTATCATAGATTATTCCTATGATAAATAATTAAGGCCGGCGTATCCTCGTTTAGTAATTCCAGAAAAATCACTAAAAGAGAATAAGCTCTCCTTAGTTATTTATCGGTTGTAGTGGCTGTGGGTACACCACTACACATATATATTAAGCTATTTTACGCTAACCGTCCCAACGTGTACGAAATCTTGCCCCCACCTTAGCTTGTGATAAAATTCTTTGAGAAAACAGCACCTCCGTCGGTAATCCTGCTAACATCGAAATTACCGATAATAATTTGCTAGTAGTTAAAATATCTAATTATTTAAAATATAGAATAAAAGCTTATAAATGTCTTTCAAATAAAATCATAGTAGAAGCCTAGAAACGGCGTAAAAATCTTTATCATAAAAACTTTTATAACTACTTTACTATATTATATAAAAATATAATCAAAAGAAAAAGAGTTAATTTGGGCATAGTCTCGAAATCCTAATAATGTTAAGAAAAATATTTAAAAATAAATGGAAAATACCTTTTATAAATCTTCGGAAGAAAACTTAATATTCCCAAAAGTCGGCAGCACAACAATAGACTTAAACTCGCTCGAAACGGAATCAAAGTGACAAAGCTTTACTACAATTTTTACTCACAAACTGAAACTAAAAGTATTTTCACGGCAGTTCAAGAAATCGTTTGGTTTTGAGATGAAGAAAATGAGAGCATAAACCCATCTATTTATACTTGAAATTTTCTTGGTGAACAAGTATGGTATGATGACTAACCTACTCATAGATATAACAACACACCATTTTTAGACTTAGGTTTATGTGTTGGAAAGTATAGTACAATAGGTGGCCTTGTCTTCAAATTTATTGATACAAAATGTGATAGAGAGTAATATGAACATGTCCTACGGTTGGCAAAATTATAAAAACTAGAGGATAGTTCATTTAAATGATAAAAACATGAGCTGTAAGCTTATTTTGACAGCATCTCACTTATCTCTTAAGATGTAGTTGTGGAGCCTTCTTATTTGTCCAACAAAACAATATAGATGTATGAGGTGTTTACTATAATCATTATTAGCTAATATACTTTTAGTAATTAACTAAAATGAAACCAAGTGTAGCATAAAACTCTAGTTCAAATTCCTGGAATCGATGACTTCAATATTCAAACTAGAAGCTCCGGTATTAATTTATTGATAGTACATATAGTGATAATATATATGGCCATTGTTTTGCTACGTAACTAACATATATATCATATATACTATATTATATTAAACTAAATTAGCTTATATATATAAGCACACAAAACTAACGTGTGTGTATATATATAAATACATATAATAGCTATCATGAAATTATATAATAAATATTTAGTAGCTCAAATCAAATGAAATACTTGTTATTTATTCAATACTCATAAAGCTCATTTAAATTAAGATATTGATCTCATAAAATAGTGTAAATATTTCTCCATAATTTGAGATAAAATAATTATTATTTTTCTTATAGATAATTACCCCTTTTCAAGTCCTATAAAAATTTAAATGAAAAACTTTCAAAACCAAAAATATATTAAACACGGCAAAAACGACCAAGTTATAAAGAAATAAAATATTGAGATTTTAAATAAAGTAAAATATATCTAGTTACGAAAATCAGGATGTTACATTACTACCCCCCTTAAAAGAAATTTCGTCCTCGAAATTTAACGTACCCGTAAGCTCCAATATGCAATTTGTCATAGTCTTCCTTTGAAGCATTGCCAATAACCTTATCCGAACTCCCTTCATTATTGGTACACTGATCTTGCAATCCGAATAAGTAATACCTTAATCCAAATCATCTCTTAATCACATCTTTCTAAAATTCCTTAACCTCATTAATAACTCTAAAATCCTAAAAACTTCTTCCCTTGCTACTATATTGAACATCCTTAATTATAATCTACCGGTTCCCAACTAGTCATAAATAATTCCAATAGACCTATGATCTCTATCGATTCTACTTCAACTACGAATACCATGACAATCACAAATAACATACCTTTAAATGAAATAACGACTTTAGTTACCTGTGTATAAACTCTCGAAAGCTCTTCCACCAATCGAACTATAAGACTGATGACTTAACTACTATTCTGAAATGATTCTCGTGTTCCAACTTACATGCGAAATCAATCTAAAACTTCATCACTTATAAACTTATGTACTTGAAACCCCTTTCTTAACAAACTATTTTCAAACAACCAATTCTAGTTCACCTTCTTAAGACTTCCGACCATACTTTTTCTTTTCTCTCTAGGAAGTCAAGATATTGTAATAGGTCAATCGACCCTTGATCCTTTCATCTTATATTCTTGACGAATCCCTTATCTTAACTACTAAAATCAAATCACATTTGGTTATCATGTCACTTCCTAATTCCTCAACTTTTACTCTATAATTTACTATCACCTTGTCAACAGGCATTACAATTGAAAAATTCGTTCTACTTGTACAAACTCTTATACCTTACTCCATACTGATGCGTATCTCGACATACCTCTTACTACTGGTATTGAGCCACGTATTATTCCTGAATTCTTCACACCACTTGTTGGTGTCACATTACTTACTCATGTGGTTTGACTACTACAGCTGCAACATCAGATTCCAAAGATCTTCATTCGTACTTCTTTTCGAGCTCACACTCCTACTGCATTCTCTCTACTCGACCTTCTTGGTCCACTTCGGTTCTCACTGAGTTGGCTAGGCTCAGTATGTGATTATTTCAGCGTAAACAGTCTAGACTCCAGAGGATCCGTACTACTTAATGTCCATAGTTTCTCCCTCAAGACTTGTTATATATTCTAAGCTCCCATGAAAAACTTAATTTACTCTGAGCATTCCTCTACATAATCACTCCCTAAATTTATCCGCTTACTCACTGTTTCCTAAATCCAAACACATATTCAACTAAATTCTTTGGTCTTAACTCTAATCATTGATCCTTCTTGTTTCCTGATTTATGAGTAAGACAATCCTTCTCACAAACTTAAGTTGTCTTAAATCATACACCACCACTTAATCTCATTGTATCCTCATACCACCAAACCTATAGTAAACCTTACAGATCAAAAAAATAAAATCTATAAAACTATGAAAACTTCCTTGAAACTAATCTTCAATTCTTAAACTTATCGAATACTCTTCTAACTTACCCAATAGTTTCACTCTTTCTATACAAATTCATCATTAATAGATAAATTCTACAATGACTCTTCAATAATTCATTCTATAGTCCAAGAGAACAACTTAATTCACCAACTATCCACGAACATTTCTATCTCAACAATTTATCCCAACCTTTTAAGGGTATACTTCTATACTTCCAAAATATCCACAAAACTATACTTCCCTTAAACCAAAATCTAAACTTAGACGGTCATGCAACGACGTCTCATACTCCAATGCTTGCAACCATGTCCTATAAACTTTCCCTATCATCAAAACCACCAATCTAAATGTGAAAGATCTCTTTCATATTCCTTAATGACCTCTTTAAATGGTTTCTCATATCTATGCACACCTATGACCTATCACCCTTTTTAAATAAACAACATCAACTTATGAGGTTCAACATTTAGTCCAATAACTTCTTTATTCTATGTATTGTCAAATTACCACTCTTGAAACTTGTGACCTCATTTCTATCACTACTCTAGAATCCTTTTATACCTATACTCCATAATTGGTTGCTACAAGTCTCACTTCATGTTCTTGACTAAAGGAATACTTCTTAATCACATGTTCTAGCTACAATACCTAAAATGAGTTCCTACTATTTTCTTGAGCCATTCTCTTGATCTACGAGGATCATCAGAATGCAGTACTTCAAAGGTACCTACTGACACTCTTTCTATTATACACATCAAATCCATTGCTCCAACTAAAACTTAAATAAACTCCTTGACCAACTTAAATATCAATCGCTATATATTATCTCTTCTTGGTTTATTTTCTTTCTAAAACAGTTTCTCACGACATTTCTCGCTTAACGATACTGAAAGCATGTTCTTACTGCTCTGCGGGACAATTCCTACAAGAGTGAAATCCTTAACACACGATATCTCCATGATATATGACATATCCTTCTCTACTATCTTTCGCAACTTTCATCCTTTTACTTTGATTTTTCTTTTCCAAATCGACAATAATACCTGATCCAACTCCATAAGCTGCTTCTCTTGTCTCTTATAAGTATTACCATGCCTCTATAAGGGAAATCATCAACAATATGACCTTCCAAGTCACATTTAAAGAATACAATGTCTTCTCTAATCATAGCATATCTCAACTTGATCCTTTTGAAATCCTAACTTAACTTGTCTTGGGGAATTTTTACAATTTACACCATTTCTTTCTTGTAACGATTAAGCATCGTACAACTTACAAACTCAACTCTTCACCTATGTCAATGATCTCAAATGACCCGACCTTCCATTTGTCAAATTCCGTCGATGACCTGACTTTCTATCATCGGAGTTTATCATCCTAGTCATATCGTTCTTTCTTGAACAATAAGAAAATTATCGCTCCGCTCTCATAGGTCACAAAGTTCGTAAAACTTTGTCTCGTAAAGGATCTAATCGAGAGGAAAATAGACAATACAGGCTTGTAAAAATCGGACCCTCTACCCAATCTAAACATAGTTATCATCCGAGGTGGAATCCAACTGACACATCCAGTATAACCCTAGACACATATGGTCCGAACTGAATCGACCAGCTCTGATACCATAATGAGACGCCCCAACGTCTCGGTGAGACCGAAGTAACTATTCTAACCCGTTAATATCGTGGAAATACATAAATATTAAAACTTTAAATAGATAAAGAATAGATAATAGATGTAAGTCAAAATTTATTTTATTTATTTATATCATAAAGACAAAGGTGTCAGCGGATCTATCCAATACCGCATGTTACACGTGAAACCAAATGTAGAGAATACATCAATTTTCAAAAGACTCAAAGATAAGACTACGAAAGATACACTGGCTGTCCAAACAAGACCTCAGTTATCATTGTGCGATACTAGCATCTACATCGCCAACTGTATAAGGAATAGAAAGAACCGCATCATCTTCATCCTTGAACTCCTCTTCGATAGGATCTAAATACATAGATAAAAATGCAAAGACAAGACAAACACAGGGCTAAGATATACGTACAAGTTTAGAAAGTGGGGATGGGGTGTAAAATAGAAATATATATGTCAAACACAAGTAATCAACCAGGCATCTTATCCTCTCGTGTTTATCTCCAAAAATATACTCTATTTATCCTCTATTATTTTTCTCCCAAAATAGCCTCTATCTATCCAAATGCATTCCTAAACTATATGTCGACTCAGGCCTCAAGACGCTGTCAAGGATATCCTCCCAATTACCGAGATCAGATATCACAAGACCACTTGCCACCAACGTACTCCCATTTACCAAGAGCTACGCCACTTGACTTCACGTGGAGTCCAAGTGTTATAAGTCGATCGCCCCTAAGAAAACAGGCCAAGATCTCACTATCTTGCCAAGCGCGCAGAAAAATCCTCGTCAGGATTCAGGCAGCTGATCAACCTCGTGCGTCCCATACCGCACGGAAGTGGACTTACACATTCCTGAATGCAATTCTATATGCACTCTCAAAAAGATCATGGCAACTCAAACCCAATGTACTAATCCAATCCTCGAGAATTCATCATATCAATTCATCTAGTTATAACGTACTCTAGTCACAAAAGTTGAGTGCCAATTACCATCAACAATCTCAAAGTATATCTTATCATTCTTTCCTCACACAAACCAACAACCTCAAAGTATCTCTTATCATCCTTTGCTCACACAAACCTCACTTTTACACAAAAGTTCAATTCTTACAATGAATAGTGTATGGTTGACTTCCCAGGAAAGAGAGGTAACCGTAAGAGACATAGTCTACCAAGTCTTTCCTTAGCCAGAACCCAACCGAATACAACTAGTCAAAGTGACAAACTGCCTTTATGTCATTGGGAATCTTACATTAACGATGTTATTGTTTCTAACCTTAGAGAGTATATCTCATTCTTAGTCTAACAATCACAATCATTCAAATAATCAAGTAAACATTTAGACAATTAATCAAGTAATGCAAAACACAGATTATCATAGATTATTCCTATGATAAATAATTAAGGCCGGCGTATCCTCGTTTAGTAATTCCAGAAAAATCACTAAAAGAGAATAAGCTCTCCTTAGTTATTTATCGGTTGTAGTGGCTGTGGGTACACCACTACACATATATATTAAGCTATTTTACGCTAACCGTCCCAACGTGTACGAAATCTTGCCCCCACCTTAGCTTGTGATAAAATTCTTTGAGAAAACAGCACCTCCGTCGGTAATCCTGCTAACATCGAAATTACCGATAATAATTTGCTAGTAGTTAAAATATCTAATTAATTAAAATATAGAATAAAAGCTTATAAATGTCTTTCAAATAAAATCATAGTAGAAGCCAAGAAACGGCGTAAAAATCTTTATCATAAAAACTTTTATAACTACTTTACTATATTATATAAAAATATAATCAAAAGAAAAAGAGTTAATTTGGGCATAGTCTCGAAATCCTAATAATGTTAAGAAAAATATTTAAAAATAAATGGAAAATACCTTTTATAAATCTTCGGAAGAAAACTTAATATTCCCAAAAGTCGGCAGCACAACAATAGACTTAAACTCGCTCGAAATGGAACCAAAGTGACAAAGCTTTACTACAATTTTTACTCACAAACTGAAACTAAAAGTATTTTCACGGCAGTTCAAGAAATCGTTTGGTTTTGAGATGAAGAAAATGAGAGCATAAACCCATCTATTTATACTTGAAATTTTCTTGGTGAACAAGTATGGTATGATGACTAACCTACTCATAGATATAACAACACACCATTTTTAGACTTAGGTTTATGTGTTGGAAAGTATAGTACAATAGGTGGCCTTGTCTTCAAATTTATTGATACAAAATGTGATAGAGAGTAATATGAACATGTCCTACGGTTGGCAAAATTATAAAAACTAGAGGATAGTTCATTTAAATGATAAAAACATGAGCTGTAAGCTTATTTTGACAGCATCTCACTTATCTCTTAAGATGTAGTTGTGGAGCCTTCTTATTTGTCCAACAAAACAATATAGATGTATGAGGTGTTTACTATAATCATTATTAGCTAATATACTTTTAGTAATTAACTAAAATGAAACCAAGTGTAGCATAAAACTCTAGTTCAAATTCCTGGAATCGATGACTTCAATATTCAAACTAGAAGCTCCAGTATTAATTTATTGATAGTACATATATGGCCATTGTTTTGCTACGTAACTAACATATATATCATATATACTATATTATATTAAACTAAATTAGCTTATATATATAAGCACACAAAACTAACGTGTGTGTATATATATAAATACATATAATAGCTATCATGAAATTATATAATAAATATTTAGTAGCTCAAATCAAATGAAATACTTGTTATTTATTCAATACTCATAAAGCTCATTTAAATTAAGATATTGATCTCATAAAATAGTGTAAATATTTCTCCATAATTTGAGATAAAATAATTATTATTTTTCTTATAGATAATTACCCCTTTTCAAGTCCTATAAAAATTTAAATGAAAAACTTTCAAAACCAAAAATATATTAAACACGGCAAAAACGACCAAGTTATAAAGAAATAAAATATTGAGATTTTAAATAAAGTAAAATATATCTAGTTACGAAAATCAGGATGTTACACGACGATGTTGGACGGCGACAATGGCTCAGCGAGATGGGGAGTTTAGATCCACATCATTGATCAAACAAAATTAAACATGAATAAATCAAATCAAAATAGAAGCAACGAATGAATAAACTGAAATGAATTAGAAACGAGTATGACATCGAACCAAATATCATAATTCTCCTCTGTTTACTATTTTTCTTTTAAAACATGAAAAATATACAAAGCGAACGACAATAGTAGTGTTATAAATAAATAACCAAACAAAATTAAACATGAATAAATCAATATCAAAACATTTCATACGTCTGTGCACTCAAACAAACGCAAAACAAGCATATGACAACAGTAGTGCAACATTTCATATGTTTCAATTGATTTGTGACAATGAAAATCAAACTTAATATATCAATATGAAGCAATCTACACAAACATGGTTTATCCACAACATATTATTAACCATGGATCTTTCATTAAGAGGATTTCCTAATCACTGTGCCAACCAAAATCAATTTGTGTAGGGTGCCACGTTTTATGATAGAACAACATGAATGTCATCATTAAATGAACTAAGATAGTAAATTGTGAAGAAGAAACCGTTATCGATTTGTGTTGCTTGAGTCCATTCCTTGACCGAGGAGACAAACATCATGACCTCATCTTCTCTCACGTCTAAGTAATATCAAGCTTTGGAATGAATATCTGACTATGAGTAACGTGTGGCCTGGGAACAGTTTTACCGGGCCCCACAGTGGGCGCCAAAATGTTCTAGTGAATATTAAAGGGGGGTGATAATTGTGTTGATTCAATAGATAATATGAGTAATTTCTGTATACAAGAAAAATGTGATATTTTACAATGAAGTATGTTCTCATATTTATAGAGAATTTTTCTATGATCATGGTGGTTTTCTTCCTCCACCACTATCTCATCATGGTGGTGATGGGTGGTTACTTATTGTCCATGGTGTCATCATGGTGGTGGTAGGTGGTTTCTTCTCTTGTACGATAGATCATGGTGGCGGTTTCATATATGAGCGGTTACTCCTTCTAGCGAGGGCGATGCCCTCTGGGTGTGACGCCTTCTTCTTTCATTTCCCGCCAAATCTTTTATTTGAATTACATGGGTTGGAAAGTTGGGCCATCTTGCTATTGGACCTATGCTATTTATTTTTGGGCTATAGTCTAGTCCACTCCCCAACTTAAATTTTTGCATTTTTTTTCAAATTTTTTTTTTTAAAAAAAATATCAATTTTAGCAAGCACCAAGGGGATTTGCACATTTTATTAAAAAAAATTGAACATGTGACCTTGAGGAACAAAATAGCAAATCAAACCACTCAAGCAATTACATATCTTTGAATTACACATTTGAAAATTTGAATGTAGTAATACACTTGATCTTTAAATTAATAAAAATGATTTTTATTAATCAAAAAGTTCTTTGCCAACTATTTTATTTAAGACAAAATAATTTCATAAAAAAATACACAACGTTATTGTTTATAAACATTATACTAATTTTTACATTTTTTCATCAAAAAACTTCGATATTCACTATTATAAGTAATAATATTTTTTTAAAAAAATGGATTTTATTTTCTTGGTAGTTTTAGAAAATAATATTTGGTTATTATCATTTTTTTAAATGATGGAAAAAGAAATATCTTTTAAGATATACTCATTTAGTTATTTATTATAATTTGTGTGAATAAAACGTAATTTTTTGTGTGAGTAAAACACAATTTTTTAATTAATAATTTTTGTATGCAGTATAAATTTGTGTGAGCAATATACTTTTCAAATTTTATTTATTTATTATAATTTTTTAGTGGTTATACGAATATTATTTTCTGGCTTCGCCACTGACAAAAGTGTCATATATTATATTCTTTACTCTAAATTGATTTGAGCGTTAGAGCACCTGCAGATAATCTCTTTCCTAGATTGCTCAAATTACGAACGTGTCTGCTTGCCACTTAAGTTAGATTACTATTTTTATTTTAGGGTAAATGGTGCTTTTGGTCCCCGTAAAATTCTCCAATTTAGATTTTGGTCCCTGTAAAAAAAAATTCACCCAATTCGTCCCTGTAAAATTTAAACCCATAGATTTTAGTCCCTCATTTGATCTGTCAGCAAAAAAAAAACCATTATATGGCATGGGTTCAGTGACATGGCAGATGTCATGTTGGATTCATGTGACACGTCAGCATTTTTTTTTTCGGTGAAAAGAAAAAAATGCCCAGGGACCAAAATCAAAATTCGGGAATTTTACAAGGACTAAAATCAAAATTCGGGAATTTTACAGGGACCAAAATTAAAATTGCAATTTTTTTTCCTTTTCTTCTTCTTCCATCGCATAAGTACAGAAAAGTTACCTTCTTCCACCATTTTTTCAACTTCTCATTTCTTCCACCATTCTTTTCACCTTCTTATATTCCTGTGTTTCTTGTATCAATTGATAATCATAATTACATAAATACCAAAATAAGTGAATGAGCATAAGTATCAAATTACAAACATTTCATTATAAGCACTAATTTAGTGCATAAAATTTCAAAATGCGCACATTATATGCATAAGTACCAAATTACAAACATTTCCTAATGTGCATATGCACATAATGTGCGCATTTTGGAATTTTATGCACTAAAATTGTGCTTATTATGAAATGTTTGTAATTTGTGCACGTAGCGTGCTCATTTTGGAATTTTATGCACTAAAATTATACTTATTAGGAAATGTTGGTAATTTGGTACTTATGCACATAATATGCGCATTTTGGAATTTTATGCACTAAAATTGTGCTAATTACGAAATGTTTGTAATTTGATATTTATGCTCATTCACTATTTTTGGTATTTATGTGATTGTGATTATCAATTAAAACAAGAAACACAAGGATATAAAGGTGGAAAAAATGGTGGAAGAAATGAGAAGAAGTTGAAAAAATGGTGGAAGAAGGTAACTTTTCTGTTTTTGTGTGATGGAAGAAGAAGAAAAGAAAAAAAAATTGCAATTTTAATTTTGGTCCCTGTAAAATTCCCGAATTTTGATTTTGGTCCCTAGGCATTTTTGTCTTTTCACCAAAAAAATAAGTGTTGGCGTGTCACATGAATCCAACATGGCTTGTGCCATGTCATTAAATCGATGCCACGTAATGGTTTTTTTTGCTGACAAATCAAATTAGGGATTAAAACCTATGGGTTTAAATTTTACAGGAGCAAATTGAGTGGATTATTTTTTACAGGGACCAAAATTCAAGTTGAAGAATTTTACAAGGACTAAAAGCACATTTTACCCTTTATTTTAGAATAGAAAAATGTTGAAAGTTGTTCAAAGTCTCGTGCTTCAAAAACGACGTCCCTATAATACTACTATGATTTTTGAGGTGTAAGTAATGACGAGTGCTATGATGGACGGGCAAATCATATGGTCCATCATGGAACATGACTTATAATTACAAGTTTGCCAGCGTTATTGTGCAACCTCTCACATTAGATTTCTTTTTCCTTCATTTTTCCTGTCTTTTCATCTGAACCGTATACACTTTCATTAATCATCACATATGAAGCCCTGGTACTCAGGTGAAGTATCGTGTCAGATACGTCTTTGATACTGATACTCGTTTGATATGTGTCGATACTCATATCAAAAAAATATCAGTTAAATCTTTATTTTTAAATAAAAAAATAATATCAGATACGCGTTCGATACTTCCCGATACTCGTATCGAAAAAGTAACGATTAAATCTTTATTTTTAAATAAAAAAATAATATCCGATACAATCCGTGTTTCCTAGTGAATGTCAAACTATTATGTTGTTACACGGGTAACTAACTATGTCTTTTTTTGGATAGTACTGATAATATTTTTTGGGATAGTACTAATGATGTTCTTTTTGTATAATGTTTAACTTAAGATGTATAACTTAAAATGTACCGGTGATCCTTATTTTTTAGGACAATATTAATGAGACACAAATACTTAACTTAGTATTAATGATGTTAATTTATTATAATTAATATTTTTTGTCTTTGTAAGTCATTATGGTGTTCTACTATATAACAGATTGTTAAGTATTTGGGTTTGTCCCAAAATTCTAGTATAAGAATAGATGTTTTATGTTTTTAATTGGTCAGCTGCAGGACCGATATAATTTTCTGCTATTGCTACGAGATGAGATTGTTAAAGAGACTTGATGTCATGACTATTATATATTTTTTGAGCTATTATATGTTTTTAGTTAGGACTGAGGAGCCCTTGTATGTTGAGTCTCTGTAAGACCCAAGATTTCATTGTATAGTTGGTTTAAGGAATTATTAGGGGTTCGATGTGTTCGTGTGACGAAACATCGTGTAATTATTAGCTTTTGCTGTAATTGAGCCTGTTTAGTGCTCGTGCACTGTAATTGTACAGACTTTGGTTCTGTGATCCTGTTGCTTGAATAAGAAGTTATTTGTGGTTTCAGAATAATAAGTTTTGGATTATTCTTGTTTTTGGAAAAACGAGTAGGATTTTACCCGTCGTTGTAAAATCTTATTGCGTCTGTTTTAAGTGAGGTTTCGGATGGGAGTTTTATATATCTGCGCGAGTTAGGTTATATTCTGAGATTAATTTTCTAAGGTATGGAAGAAAATTACAGTCGCGGAAAAAGATTCGGCGATAAGTTTTGGAATGGAAAAACGTTAGGCGTTCTTTCCGTAGGTTTTATGTTTTTGTGTTTTACGTTCGTCGCGTCGCGCGAGAACTGAACGTGTGAGTGTTTGTATGAGGCTTTGAGTGTTGCCTCAAGTGGATTGGTTTTGGTTTGATCCAATGGCTATGGTTTGGTCTTGGCATTGTGTTTTGATCCAATGGCCATGAGCTAGCAAGAGCTTTAGCTTAGTAAGGAGGTTTGCTCATTTGTGGACTTAGAAAAACATCACCAAACATCTCATTCTTTCTCTCTTTCACGTGGAACTCCATTACTACTCCCAACCTTCACAAATTTTCCATTCCTCACCATTTGTGTCCATTTCAAGCTTGGAAGCTTTGAGGAAAGTTGTTGAGAATCACTTTCTTAAGGTAACCCTCTCTTCTCATCTCCTAGGTTGGTAGATTTTTAGAGTTGTGAGGTTTTTGGGTTTATGTTCTTAAGAGGGTTTGGTGAGAAAGGTTGTTCTTACTAGTTCTTGTTTCATGAAAGTTGTTCATGAGAGTTTAGTAAGCATGCTAGGCTTTGTTGTTTTTGTTTTCCATGAATTGGTGAAGAATCTCATGAGAAAAGTTAGGGTTTTAGTTTGATTATGTATTGATCGATAACATGAGGCTATGTTGTAAGGTTTTGAAAAGAAAAGTTGTCTTTGAACCTTTGGGCGAAAGGGAAATGCGTTGTATGGTTTTGTTTTGGAAAATCCGATGAAAAATATTTTGAGGTTTATGAAAATATTTTCCTAAGTGTTTTGGGTAGTGTTTTGGGGTCAAAATGGTTTAAAACTAATGTGACATGTGGTGTCGCTTTTTACCTTGAAAACATGTTTGAAAATGATTACCGGACGGTTAAGGCCCGTAATAAAACTTGTGCTTGGATTTAGTTTTGATTTTGGAAATGAAAATCAAATAACTTGCACTCGAAGCAACCAACAAGCTTTCGGAAAATGAATTGCTTGCTTATGAAAATGGTTTGTTTTTATACCTTGAAAAGATGTTGGGAACTAATAGAATCAAACTAGGCTTGGGTGGAAAAAGGTGGGGTGAGTTGCTGTCTTTTGCTGTCATGACAGTTGAAACTCGCCAGGCGAGTGGTTACTCGCCAGGGCGAGTGTCACAGGTCTTGACAACTCGCCAGGGCGAGCTCCAGGGCGAGTAAGACCAGAACTCTCTGACTTCACTCGCCACCAACTCGCCAGGGCGAGCTCTGGGAGTTGAGATTTTGGATTTTGATTTCTAAACTTGGTTTTTAGCCTTCTAATCCCTTCTTATTAATTTATGAAAGTGGTTGGGATTGGAAACGAGTTTTTCGGGTACTCGGAAAGTACGTAGCTTGTAACGCAAGAAAACGGCCATTTTGCATTTCAAATTATTTAAGACTTTTGGCAATTGTTTTGGGTCCTAAAAATAGTACAAATAACTCATGGGGGTTGATCAATACGATAGATTTTGGTATGGTGTCCGAAAGAGTGGTTTTACCTTAGGAACCATTAGGTTTTTGGGGTTTTGGTGTAGTTTCAATACGATTGGTTAGAGAACAATGTATTGATTGTTACGCTGCTTGTTTTAGGGAGCGCGTTGTGTTGTTGAGCGTGTGTTGTTGACGGAAGCTTGCTGAGGTAAGGGCTCCACTTTATTTCCGTCTTTTCAAACGGTTTGGAAAACATGCTTTGTTTTGCTGTGTATGCAATTGTTTGTGTGTTGACATGTTTGTGTTATGTATGCTCGTTGATGAGAACGTGTTTACATTACTTGTGCAATTTACATATGATTTGGAAAATATATGTATGAATTGCTATGTTTCAGTTACATATGCTTGAGAGGTATGTATGTGTGGCATTAGCATACGTAGGGATTAGTATGCTCATGCATTCATTGTGCGTAGTTGCGTGAGTGGACTACGGGGTGTTGGTTGCGTGAGTGGACCCACCCAAAATCCTACGGGATCTTTTGAGTACAATAAGTGGTTGCGTGAGTGGACCACGGGGTGTGATTGCGTGAGTGGATCCACCTTAACCCTTTGCGGTTTTATTGGTTGTGATTAGTAATTCCGGAATTCATTTGCATGTGGTAGCTCTGGTAGTACCACACCCATTGTAGGAGTCTGCATTAGGCTTGTTGTGCATTATATATATAAGCCCGTTGGTGGGAATTGTTGAATGTTTTAAGAGCTTTCCCTTGTGTTTTATGGAAATTTTGTTACGTGTACAATCTTTCGAACCAGTTATATGTATATATCTACTGTTGTTTTGTGGTGACCCTTTCTTTCATTTGCGGGCTCATCCCACCCCAGATGACGATGTAGGTCGAGAGGACGGCGTTGGTAGCTCTAGGCCTTAGTGAGGTCGTGTTGGAGCTGGTGTGGTAGTTTCTAGTTAGACTATGCGCCGGTGTGTTTTGTGCACCGTGCTTTTTGGTTAGCATAGGGTTTCTAACTTTGTTTTGTTGTAAGTATTTGTATACTTAGACTTGGATTGTAATTATTCAGGAAATACACTTTGCTTGTCGAAGCACCTTTTGGTAATGAGTCTTTTGTATGTTTGAATGCCGGCTCATTGGAAAATATTCTATGCGCACTCTGAGTGTTAGTTGAAAAAGAAAAAGAAAAAAAATAATGCCCTTTTTGGTTTTCGAAAAACGGGGTGTTACAATTTGGTATCAGAGCTCGGCTTTAAATCTTCAAAGGGAAAGTGTATACTTGAGTCGTTAGTTCAGAGTCGGTTAGAACGTAGCTAGGGTTGAGTTAGTTCTAGTGGTTGTTCTGTGTCGGGTTTTGTGTTCGTAGCCGTTGTATGAGATTTTCTGTTGAGACTCAGAAATGTCTGGATAAGGAATCTAATCAGAATTGGTATTGTGCAGAGATAGAATGCCTCCAAGAAGGGCACCTACAGCACCTGTGACGGATAATGCTGATATTTATCAAATGGCTTATGCCATGAACACAATGGCAGCGGCGGTGACTGCCCAGAGCCATGCTAAGGCGCAAAGGGATCTGGAAAAGCGCGAAAGAGAAATACTTGCGGCTGGATCTAGACTTCTTTCGAATTTCAACCACCAAACTCCTCCTAAGTTTAATGGGGAGGGAGGTCCGGAAACTGCTGATTTGTGGCTCCAATCTGTGGAGAGGATATTCGGGGCAATTCATTGTCCGGAGGGGGAGAAGGTAGTTCTAGCTACCTATCAGCTGCTTGGGGGTTCCGAATTTTGGTGGAGGAACACCCGTCTGATTATGGAAAATGCATATGAGGAGATTAACTGGGAGAACTTCAAGAGGAGGTTCCTGGCTAAGTATTTCCCTGAGACTGCAAGGGAAAGGTATGGTGAGGAGTTTCTGAGACTACGTCAGGGGAGTATGAATGTGGAGGCATATTCCAAGAAGTTTGAATCATTATCCCGTTTCTTCCGCTTCTTTAGGGATGGGATAGATGAGGTCTATATGTGTCGTAGATTCCAAGATGGGCTGAGGTACGAACTGCAGGATGCGGTTGTGCCATTGGGTATTCGGCAATTTCAAGTCTTGGTTGAAAAGTGCCAAGAGGTGGAAGATATGAGGAACAAAAGGGTGAACCGACAGGGTGGTTTTAGTGCTGGGGGACCAAGTCGTTCTAGTGGTCCGAATCAAAGTCAGAACCGTGGAAAACAAGGCAGTAAGCCATATGACCGTCCACAGTATAACAAGGGACAGGGTCGATCGGTGAATCAGAACAGTCAGAATACCGGGAAGCAGGGCTGTTTTAAGTGTGGTGAAGTGGGCCACTATGCTAATGAATGCCGGAATCAGGGGCATGTTTGTTTTAATTGCAAGAAGCCGGGACACTTTGCTAGGGATTGCAAAGCCCCGAAGGCCGGGCCGTCGGCTAATGTGGCACAAGGCTCACAAGGTACCAGACCTGCGGCAAAGGCACGTGCTTACTGTATGGGCACAGAAGTGAGTGGGCAGGCTAGCAATGCCATTCACGAGAGCTGTCACATTGCAGGTAATTCTTTAACTGCTTTGATTGACACGGGGGCAACCCACTCATTCATATCCTTGGCATGTGCAAATCGTTTGAGTTTGAATGTATCTGTGCTTCCGTTTGATTTGAATGTTTTGACTCCTGCTAAGGATTTGGTAGTAAATACTGCATGCTTGCATTGTTTGGTAGTAATTCAGAATAGGGATTTTCTGGTCAATTTGGTGTGTTTACCGCTTACATCTCTCGAGATCATCCTCGGGATGGATTGGTTGTCTTATCATTATGTGATTCTAGACTGTGCTCGGAAATTGGTTTTCTTTCCCGAGCCAGGTGTGCGAAGGTACTTGTCCGCAAATCGACTTTCTGTGGTTATGCGTAATGGAGAGCCGGAGATAGTTTCACTTGCTAGCTTAGGAGTGATGTCGGAGATCCGAATTGAGGAAATTCGAGTGGTTCAGGATTTCCAGGACGTGTTTCCGTCGGAGATTCCAGCTTTTCCTCCGTGTAGAGAGGTGGAATTCTTTATTGATTTACAACCGGGTACGGGTCCGATTTCGGAATCAGCTTATCGGATGGCTCCAGTTGAGCTGGTAGAGTTGAAGAGTCAGATTGAGGACTTGTTAGAGAAAGGTTTCATAAGGCCTAGTGTGTCGCCTTGGGGAGCACCGGTCTTATTGGTTAAGAAGAAGGATGGGAAATCTCGTCTATGCGTGGATTATCGGAAGCTTAATAAGGTGACTATCAAGAACCGATATCCATTGCCACGGATTGATGATCTGATGGATCAGTTGAGGGGAGCCTCAGTGTTTTCAAAGATTGACTTGAAATCTGGTTACCACCAGATAAGAGTACGAGATGAGGATATTCAGAAAACGGCGTTTAGGACGCGTTATGGACATTATGAGTACTTGGTGATGCCGTTTGGAGTGACGAATGCACCTGCTATCTTTATGGCGTACATGAATCGGATATTCAACTCATTTTTGGACAAGTTTGTGGTGGTGTTCATTGATGACATTTTGGTGTATTCGAAGAATGAAGAGGAACATCTAGAGCATCTTC
The DNA here is from genome assembly GCA_030408175.1 of Trifolium repens. Classification (NCBI taxonomy): domain Eukaryota; kingdom Viridiplantae; phylum Streptophyta; class Magnoliopsida; order Fabales; family Fabaceae; genus Trifolium; species Trifolium repens. The sequence goes on from CP125837.1 coordinate 46,874,889, forward strand.
GCTTGGTTTTGCAAGTTTTGCGGGAGAAAAGGTTGTATGCAAACCCGTCAAAGTGTGACTTTTGGTTGGAAGAGGTGAATTTCCTTGGCCATGTTATATCAAAAGAGGGAATAGCCGTGGATCCAGCCAAGATTGATACGGTACTTTCATGGAAGCAGCCTCAAACAGTGACGGACGTGAGGAGTTTTGTTGGTTTGGCCGGTTATTACCGGAGGTTCATAGAAGGATTCGCTAAGATTGTGGCACCAATGACGCAACTTACGCGAAAGGATCAACCGTTTGCGTGGACTGAGCAGTGTGAACTTAGCTTTCAATTGTTGAAGGAGCGGTTGACGACTTCACCGGTGTTGGTGTTACCTCAGTCAGATGAACCTTATGAGGTTTATTGTGATGCGTCTCATCAGGGTTTAGGTTGTGTGTTGATGCAGCACAAGAGAGCAGTGGCTTATGCATCACGGCAGTTGAAGGTGCATGAGAAGAATTATCCGACGCACGATTTGGAGCTTGCGGCCGTGGTTTTTGCATTGAAGATTTGGAGACATCATCTTTATGGTTGCACTTTTGTCGTGTTTAGTGACCATAAAAGTCTTAAGTATCTGTTTGATCAGAAAGAGCTTAACATGAGGCAACGGAGGTGGATGGAAACTTTGAAAGACTTCGACTTTACGTTGGAATACCATCCGGGAAAGGCTAATGTGGTAGCCGATGCTTTGAGTAGAAAGAGTGTGTCAGCGTGTTCGGCACAAATGGCTAGTCAACAAGAGTTGTTGAGAGAGTTTCGAGATTTGCACCTAGAGGTAGAGTTTGCTTTAGGGAATATGAGACTGGGTATGATTACCATCTCAAGCGGTTTGTTGGAGGATATTGCTAATTGTCAAGATGACAAGTTTCTCCTGGAGAAAAGAGCGCTGATTGTTCGAGGAACCAACCGAGATTTCAAGGTGGGATCGGACAATATTTTGAGGTGTCAAGGGAGAGTGTGTGTACCCGAAGCTATGGATTTGAGAAACACCATTCTAGGGGAGGCACACAAGAGTAAGCTTAGTATGCATCCCGGGGCAACAAAAATGTATCAGGACCTGAGGCAAGATTTCTGGTGGCCGGGTATGAAAAAGGATGTGGCTGAGTATGTGGCGTCGTGTCTGACTTGTCAGAAGGCGAAGGTTGAGCATCAGAGACCAGCAGGGATGCTGCAGTCGTTAGATATCCCCGAGTGGAAGTGGGATAGCATTTCTATGGATTTCATCACTGGTTTACCCAAGACCAGGAGGAAGCATGATTCCATTTGGGTGATAGTGGATCGTTTGACAAAGTCCGCTCATTTTCTACCGGTAAGGATTACGGATACGGCGGCAAAGTTGACCGATGTGTATATTGCTGAGATTGTGAGGTTACATGGGATTCCGTCAAGTATAGTGTCGGATAGAGATCCGAAGTTCACTTCACATTTTTGGAAGACTTTGCATGAGGCGTTGGGGACGAAATTGAGATTGAGTTCTGCCTATCATCCCCAGACCGATGGGCAAACCGAGAGAACAAATCAATCTTTAGAAGATTTGTTGAGAGCATGTGTGCTGGATGATCGTGGGAGTTGGGACGACGTGTTGCCGTTGATAGAGTTCACGTACAACAATAGTTACCATTCGACTATCGGAATGGCACCATATGAGGCTTTGTATGGGAGGAGATGTCAGACTCCTTTGTGTTGGTACCAAGATGGGGAAAGTATGATAGTAGGACCGGAAATGGTACAACAGACGACGGACAAGGTCCGAAAGATAAGGGCAATGATGAAAGTTGCTCAAGATCGTCAAAAGAGTTATGCGGATAGGCGTCGGAGGCCTTTAGAGTTTGAGGAGGGAGACCATGTATTTCTCCGTGTTACTCCAACAACGGGTGTTGGAAGGGCTTTGAAAGCGAAAAAGTTGACTCCAAAGTTTATAGGGCCGTATCAGATTTTGGAACGGATTGGGAAGGTAGCATACCGGATCGCGTTGCCACCGGTACTATCTTTGATTCATGACGTGTTCCATGTGTCGCAATTGCGGAAGTATACACCGGATCCATCACATGTGATCACGCCAGATGATATCCAGTTGAGGGATAACTTGTCATTTGAAGTTCCGCCGATCAAGATTGCGGATAGGAAGATGAAACGTCTGAGGACGAAAGAGATACCTTTGGTGAAGGTAATATGGAACGAAGCTACAGGAGATACAACCTGGGAGCTCGAGAGTAAGATGAAGGAATTATACCCCGGTTTGTTTGTCGACGATGTCTAAGTTTCGAGGACGAAACTTCTTTTAGGGGGGTAGTATTGTAAGACCCAAGATTTCATTGTATAGTTGGTTTAAGGAATTATTAGGGGTTCGATGTGTTCGTGTGACGAAACATCGTGTAATTATTAGCTTTTGCTGTAATTGAGCCTGTTTAGTGCTCGTGCACTGTAATTGTACAGACTTTGGTTCTGTGATCCTGTTGCTTGAATAAGAAGTTATTTGTGGTTTCAGAATAATAAGTTTTGGATTATTCTTGTTTTTGGAAAAACGAGTAGGATTTTACCCGTCGTTGTAAAATCTTATTGCGTCTGTTTTAAGTGAGGTTTCGGATGGGAGTTTTATATATCTGCGCGAGTTAGGTTATATTCTGAGATTAATTTTCTAAGGTATGGAAGAAAATTACAGTCGCGGAAAAAGATTCGGCGATAAGTTTTGGAATGGAAAAACGTTAGGCGTTCTTTCCGTAGGTTTTATGTTTTTGTGTTTTACGTTCGTCGCGTCGCGCGAGAACTGAACGTGTGAGTGTTTGTATGAGGCTTTGAGTGTTGCCTCAAGTGGATTGGTTTTGGTTTGATCCAATGGCTATGGTTTGGTCTTGGCATTGTGTTTTGATCCAATGGCCATGAGCTAGCAAGAGCTTTAGCTTAGTAAGGAGGTTTGCTCATTTGTGGACTTAGAAAAACATCACCAAACATCTCATTCTTTCTCTCTTTCACGTGGAACTCCATTACTACTCCCAACCTTCACAAATTTTCCATTCCTCACCATTTGTGTCCATTTCAAGCTTGGAAGCTTTGAGGAAAGTTGTTGAGAATCACTTTCTTAAGGTAACCCTCTCTTCTCATCTCCTAGGTTGGTAGATTTTTAGAGTTGTGAGGTTTTTGGGTTTATGTTCTTAAGAGGGTTTGGTGAGAAAGGTTGTTCTTACTAGTTCTTGTTTCATGAAAGTTGTTCATGAGAGTTTAGTAAGCATGCTAGGCTTTGTTGTTTTTGTTTTCCATGAATTGGTGAAGAATCTCATGAGAAAAGTTAGGGTTTTAGTTTGATTATGTATTGATCGATAACATGAGGCTATGTTGTAAGGTTTTGAAAAGAAAAGTTGTCTTTGAACCTTTGGGCGAAAGGGAAATGCGTTGTATGGTTTTGTTTTGGAAAATCCGATGAAAAATATTTTGAGGTTTATGAAAATATTTTCCTAAGTGTTTTGGGTAGTGTTTTGGGGTCAAAATGGTTTAAAACTAATGTGACATGTGGTGTCGCTTTTTACCTTGAAAACATGTTTGAAAATGATTACCGGACGGTTAAGGCCCGTAATAAAACTTGTGCTTGGATTTAGTTTTGATTTTGGAAATGAAAATCAAATAACTTGCACTCGAAGCAACCAACAAGCTTTCGGAAAATGAATTGCTTGCTTATGAAAATGGTTTGTTTTTATACCTTGAAAAGATGTTGGGAACTAATAGAATCAAACTAGGCTTGGGTGGAAAAAGGTGGGGTGAGTTGCTGTCTTTTGCTGTCATGACAGTTGAAACTCGCCAGGCGAGTGGTTACTCGCCAGGGCGAGTGTCACAGGTCTTGACAACTCGCCAGGGCGAGCTCCAGGGCGAGTAAGACCAGAACTCTCTGACTTCACTCGCCACCAACTCGCCAGGGCGAGCTCTGGGAGTTGAGATTTTGGATTTTGATTTCTAAACTTGGTTTTTAGCCTTCTAATCCCTTCTTATTAATTTATGAAAGTGGTTGGGATTGGAAACGAGTTTTTCGGGTACTCGGAAAGTACGTAGCTTGTAACGCAAGAAAACGGCCATTTTGCATTTCAAATTATTTAAGACTTTTGGCAATTGTTTTGGGTCCTAAAAATAGTACAAATAACTCATGGGGGTTGATCAATACGATAGATTTTGGTATGGTGTCCGAAAGAGTGGTTTTACCTTAGGAACCATTAGGTTTTTGGGGTTTTGGTGTAGTTTCAATACGATTGGTTAGAGAACAATGTATTGATTGTTACGCTGCTTGTTTTAGGGAGCGCGTTGTGTTGTTGAGCGTGTGTTGTTGACGGAAGCTTGCTGAGGTAAGGGCTCCACTTTATTTCCGTCTTTTCAAACGGTTTGGAAAACATGCTTTGTTTTGCTGTGTATGCAATTGTTTGTGTGTTGACATGTTTGTGTTATGTATGCTCGTTGATGAGAACGTGTTTACATTACTTGTGCAATTTACATATGATTTGGAAAATATATGTATGAATTGCTATGTTTCAGTTACATATGCTTGAGAGGTATGTATGTGTGGCATTAGCATACGTAGGGATTAGTATGCTCATGCATTCATTGTGCGTAGTTGCGTGAGTGGACTACGGGGTGTTGGTTGCGTGAGTGGACCCACCCAAAATCCTACGGGATCTTTTGAGTACAATAAGTGGTTGCGTGAGTGGACCACGGGGTGTGATTGCGTGAGTGGATCCACCTTAACCCTTTGCGGTTTTATTGGTTGTGATTAGTAATTCCGGAATTCATTTGCATGTGGTAGCTCTGGTAGTACCACACCCATTGTAGGAGTCTGCATTAGGCTTGTTGTGCATTATATATATAAGCCCGTTGGTGGGAATTGTTGAATGTTTTAAGAGCTTTCCCTTGTGTTTTATGGAAATTTTGTTACGTGTACAATCTTTCGAACCAGTTATATGTATATATCTACTGTTGTTTTGTGGTGACCCTTTCTTTCATTTGCGGGCTCATCCCACCCCAGATGACGATGTAGGTCGAGAGGACGGCGTTGGTAGCTCTAGGCCTTAGTGAGGTCGTGTTGGAGCTGGTGTGGTAGTTTCTAGTTAGACTATGCGCCGGTGTGTTTTGTGCACCGTGCTTTTTGGTTAGCATAGGGTTTCTAACTTTGTTTTGTTGTAAGTATTTGTATACTTAGACTTGGATTGTAATTATTCAGGAAATACACTTTGCTTGTCGAAGCACCTTTTGGTAATGAGTCTTTTGTATGTTTGAATGCCGGCTCATTGGAAAATATTCTATGCGCACTCTGAGTGTTAGTTGAAAAAGAAAAAGAAAAAAAATAATGCCCTTTTTGGTTTTCGAAAAACGGGGTGTTACAGTCTCAAACTGTTTTGCTCTTGTGCAAGCTTATTGGCTTGTTTTTACTCCTTGTACAATGAACTATTGACGCTTATAATAATAATAATAATAATAATAATAATAATAATTTGTCTTTCAAAAAATAATTATCATTATTAATATTATTGATTTTAGTCATGTTTATATATTGTGCATTTATATATTTAATTTTTAAATTAATTTTTAAATAACGTATCGCGCCAGTATCGAATATGAATTTTTTAAAATTTTCACATATCGGTATCGTATCCATATATGTTAAGAATATAAATGTAGCAATATTCTTTTCTTAATTGTGCATTATACTTTTTGAACATTAATTATTATTTTTGTAGTTTTAAATATTGTGGTAACCCAAAAAGAAAGAGAAATGATATAATATATTTTGTCCGTTGAGATATTTATGCTACATAAAAATTAATAAGTGAAATATATTGAAAATTAGAAAATTAATACGAGTAATGAAACAAGAATAAATTTATTGAAATAAACCATGATAAAATAAATTAAACAACAATATAAAAAAATATTGTAATAAAAATCAATTGATTGTTGATTTATGGTTAAAAATTGAATTGGAATATGACACTAAAATATAAAGAAAGATCAAATAATTTAAATAATTTTAAATATTAGGTTTTAGAGATAAGATATAACAATAAAAAGAAATAATATATTGAATTTTGTTGAGATATATTTATACTACATAAAAAATAAGGAATAAATTTTTGAAAATTCCAAAAATAATAAACCCCTTAAACACGCGTATCAAAATATTTTGTTATTATATTAATATAAAAATTGATTTAGAGGAAAATATTTAAAAATTGTTAAAATATTAGTAAATTTATTCTGCTCTTTCTTGTAAAAATTATTAAATTAATAAATTTGTTTGATAAATCTATTGTTCCGTGTCTATTTTTAAATAAATTATAATTAAATAAGTTCTAATTGTTCAATTTTTTATTTGAGTTGTTGTCCCATGTATATTTTTGAATACATTATAATTAATATGTTCTAATTATTGGAATTTTTAATTAGAAAATATAAAAAAGATAATAAATTTATTATTGATTTGTGATAAACATATATCTCGTGTATGATTTTTGTAATAAGTTTTAATTATTAATGGAAAATATTTATCCATTATTTTTTATAAATCAATGATAAATATTATTCATGTGTATTTTTATATTTATCATCTATGATAATTAATTTTTTCGTTGATTAAAAAATACTAATTTTGTTGTTGCTTTTTTAAAACTATTTTTGAACCCACATGCCCGATGATTTGTTTTTTTGATATTTAAGTTTAATATTATACTAAAGTAGAAAATTTATTTAGAATACAATATATATTTAGAAATGTGTTATAAATTTTAAAAAAAAAATAAGTGAAAATATTGTGCAGTTTTATGTCAAATTTATCAAAAGAATAAATTTGTTTTACTAAAGTTATTGTCTGCTATATATTTTTATAACAAATTACTATAATTATTAGTGAGAATTTTTAAGCATATGTTTCATCGTGGTTTATATATGTTCTTATTTTTATGCGCAGATTTCTTTTAACTAAATTTTTTTTATTTCTATTTTGATGTTTTGTATTTTTTTTTCTTTCAAGATAAATTACATTTAAGGGTAGAAAAATTGTAATATTATTTCAATTGATGTGACAAATTTATTATTGATGAGAATTCGTTATTACATTGTGAAGGTGGAAAAACACAAGAAGGGGGGGTTGAATTGTGTTTTAAAAATTAAAACTTTTTGCCTAATAGCGACTAAGTATGCAGCGGATAAAAACACAAATTAACGAGAGGGTGCTGAGAGAGAGAAAGAAAGACACAGAATTTATCCTGGTTCCCCTCACAAATCGAGAGTACTCCAGTCCCCTTGTTACTAACAAGAGATTTTCACTATAATCTACTAAAGATTACAAATTGCTCAAGCACACTTGCAAGAGACTTCTCAGGTGCTCAAGTTTCACTAAACAAGAGACTTCTCAAATGCTCAAGTTAAACTTAACAAGAGACTTCTCAAACAAACTTAAGAATAAGAATGAATGTTAAGGAACACTTGATATACTATCAGAGGTGTTTACAAAATACAACTCAATTTGTTCTAAGACTTAGAATGACAGATTTAAAATATGATGTCAGAATGCTTCTTAGTCTTTGAACGCAGTAATAGAACAGTAGTAGGAACAGTAGTCATTTCTTCCATTTGAGTCTTCTATTTATACTTGGAGGAAGATGATGACCGTTGCAGAGAGAGAGGTGCCAGCTGGAATTTACTCGTACAATTGATAGCTGTATATTGCCTTCTTTGGTAAGGAATTCCAATTCCACTACCTAGCTATTCAATTTATCACTCCTCCATTTTGAGTAATAATAGTACGATAGTACAATCCTCAAATGCGCTCCACTTATGGATAAGGTTAACGTTGTACCAACGAATATTCCTTCCTGTGGATGTGACAGAGCCTTGAAGTGGATTGTTCTTCAATCATTGGTTCTATATAGGTCAGCTCTTGAGTGACGTAAATTCCTTTTGCTTCTGATGCTGTTGCCATAGCTTCTTGAGGTCTTTTAGCTTCTGAGTCCTTCAGAGCCTTGTTTTATCCTCAGAGTCACTTTCTTCAGCATTCAAAATTTAAGCTTCTGACGAACAGTGTCGTGCTTTCAGAGCTTGTTTTGACTGGCTTCTCTGCTACTATTCATAGTGCTTCTGAATGAATTTTGACTTATAATTCTGCACAATAGAATAATCATTAGTAATACCAATTGCAATTTTAATACTTTGTTATCATCAAAACTACTTAAAACATTAGAGGTTCAAGTCAGACCCACTTTGTTCCAACAATCTCCCCCTTTTTGATGATGACAAACCAAAGCATTAAAATTCAATTGTTGTTGATTTAATTTAATTATGATGACTTCAGGTTTCAAAGATTTGCAGTCTCCCCCTGAGTCTGATAATCCATAAGGGTAGGTTTGTAAGCTCCCCCTAAGTCTTATCCATAATTAATTAAAACAGTTTAAGAGTCGATTTATTAACTTAAAATAAATTTTCATATTTAACTCTCAGAAGCATAGTTTTGCAAGCTTTGCTTCTTAGAGTTTGATAATGCTCAGAAGCGGTTTGCAAGCTCTTCTGACATTGTCTATGAATTTTATTTTAGGTTCTTAAATTTTCTCCCCTTTCAATAATCGTTCAGAATGAGAAAGAATCATAAGAGATAAATATTGATTCATAATGCTTTTAACATTACAGTTTCAGATTGAGCAGTATATTAATGAATCAACATTAATTTTAACGCTACTCTTACTCCCCCTTTTGGCATCAGTCAAAAAGACACAGAAAACCAAGCAGTCAAAGCACCAAACAAGGTAGTCAAGTCAAAAAGTGATGACAACTAAATTCATTTAATGAATTGTGTTGAAAACCGTCCTGACAAGAGAGCTTGATGACACTATAAAAAGGGATGATTCCTCTCATTTTACTCATCCAGAGTAATCAAGTAACATCAAAAGAAAAACATACAATGGAAAGGCAGGTTACCAAGGATGCTTCAGGCTCAAAAGACAAGAGCAAGAAGGAAGCAGAGCCCTGGCGCTGCGAAGAAAACAGGCTACGATATGAGAGAAACAAGGAAGAACTTATTTTAACAGAGTCAGAGGAGGAAGAATTGGGCTCTGATCTGGAAGAGTTCTTATGGACATATGAAGATAATCTAGCAGATTATCCAGCTGAGGTTCAGAAGCTTGCTGATGAAGCACTATCTCTTTTCAAGGAGAAACTGAAGAGTATAGAATCAGAGGCTTCTAAATCTAAGCCTTAGGCTAGATGCAATCATATGTAATAAAGAATCTTTCTATTAATAATAAAAGTTGTTCCTCTACCTATCTCTCTCTCTTTTAAGCTTGCTTTCTTTTTATATACCACATAAGTATTGTCAGAACACCAGTTACCAGACACGCCTCATTCGGTATTGGTGCCCCGTTGTTAAACAGGCTTTAATACTAAGAAGCTATTTCATGAGTAAACAGGAGTACTGATGAGAGGGACTCTTAGGTTTTGAAAATCCTAGGCTTATTAATTTAAAAACTAAGATGCTCTTCAGCATCTTTCACTAGAGTCAGAATTCTCAAGAGTACCAGACAATATTATGGTATATAGAAAAGTTAAATTTTGAAAAACAAATATAAAACAAACATATAAACAAATAATAAACACACAAATATGGATAATATAGATATGAATTAAAAATTATCCAAAAATTACACAAGAACTAATAACAAATAAGTGCTCAGACATAAGGGTTAAGGTTTGGGTTGCTGTTGAGTAAGCTTCAGAAGAAGTTCCATCATTGCATCTATCTTCTTGTTTGTAGCTTCACCAGATCTGTTCATGTCTTCTCTTATATCGGCCCTGAACTCATCCATTTCATTTCTTAGTTCCTCTCTTAAGTCATGCTTGATTACATCCAGAGCTTCTTGCATAACAGAGGGTATAGCAGATGAAGAAGAGCCTTGGACAAGTACTGGTGGAGATCTAGGAGGAGATGAAGCAACAATGGGAGCTTTACCTTTATCAGAATCTGGTTCACTAAGGTTCTGATCATTCATAACAATATCTTCTGCAGCTCCTTGATTCTCAATAATCTTATTAGTCTCAATGACAGCAATGTGAACAGCTCTATCAACCAATAACTTGAAGGCTTCTTGTTCAGCAAGCCTCTGACGTTCCATTTCAGCAGCTATCCGAGCCTGCTCTTCATCCAGAGAGCTTTTCATACTTTCATTCACAGCAGCTAAAAATGCTAACCTCTGACATTCTTCTTCATGGTTGTAAAAAGTAAGTCTCGGAGCATGAGAGCGTTCAGCAGCACTCATAATCTGAGACAGAGCTTCCATTCCTCTTCCCTCAATCTTTCTTTTTACATAGCCTCCCAACAACCACAGAGACTGACTGAACTTCTCCTCTAATTCCCTGATCTTCGCATCAATATCTGAAGGAAATATCAGTACTTCTTCTTCCATGCTTTTAAAATTCCTTAGACTAATATTAATAGCACTTTCTAGAAGCTCAAGGTTTGGTTCAGAGTTGTAGTTGAAGAAGGGTTGGTTTCTATTGAAAGGAATGGTGGGTTCAGGCCTTTTCCTTTTGAGGGGAATTATTTTGATTCTTTTGATTTTGTCAAAGGGATCAATGGTTATGATATCATCATCGACATTGATTTCTGCTTTTAGCAGATCCTCCAGAATTGGTTGGGCAGAATCAATGGGTAGACAGAGTTCTTCTATGGTTAAGGGTTTGTAAACTGGGCCATAGATGCGTTCTGATAAAGGTGTTTGTGGTTCTGGTGTTGGTTCAGGAGTGGAAATTTCAGGTTGTGGTGTGGGTGGTTTAGTAGTGATATGATCAGAATGAGTCATGACTTCATCCTGAGCAGGTGTGAAAATGGGTGGATCTTCTTGTTCTATGTCAGCAAGAGAGGAGGGTGGAGATTGAAATTGTGATTCTGGAAGAGGTGGATCACTAGGTAAATTAGAGGTAGTATTTACAAAGTGAAATTGGTCAGGTGATGCTGTGTTGGAGTGAGTGAAGGCATCACCAGATAGGTGAGTGGACAGATGATCAAGAATGGTGGGTGATTTTATTGTTGTTGTGTTGGTAGGTTGATCAAGGATGGAAGTATCAATGATAGTGGGGGATTCTTCATCAGAAACGATGAGGATGGGTTTTTTAAAGATTCTTTTGGTAGGTTTATGTACAGGTTTCTCTTTCTCTAATTTGTCAAGTTCAGCAATTAACTCAGTAGAGTCAATGCTAGAGTCAGAAAGAGTTTCTTCAGATGATGATGATTTAGGGGAAGGTTGGATCATTCGAATAGGCTGTGTATAGTCTATGGGAGGTGATTGGTTAGAGGGATGAGCACTAGCAGTACTATCAATATTAGGCATAGAATGTTTACCTGAATCAGCAGCCTTTTGTTTGAATACAACTGACTTCTTTCTTTTTGTGGCTCTGACAGGTTGTTCCTCCTCAGCATCTGCAGGCCTATCCTGCCTTTTCTTTGTTCTTCTTTCTTTCTGAGCAGCCTTTCTCTGAGCAATCTTAGCTACTTGCTCCTTACTGACTTCTTCTGTTTCTTCAGTGGTTATCCTTTCAGCACCATCAACCCTTTCTTCAGATTGTTCTTCTTCAACAATATCTTGTTCAATTGGTTGAGGTTTTCTTTTAGACCTTGTGATTTGCTTGGGTCCTTTGAAGATGTCCCAGTTTGGTACACCAACCACCATACTCCTGGGCACACTTACACCAGAGTCCAATCTAACCAACTCCAAGAAATTCTTGATAACCTCATCATTATCAAATTCTGATATGGTTGGGAAACCGTCACACCAGAAGTACTTCTCATAAACTTGCTCCAGAGGGCTCTTGGCTGACTTCAGCTCCTCTTTTGTCTTCAGATGCATGTTTACCAAAACACTTGCATCATACTTAGCCGTGTTGAAAACCCTTAGTTTTTCTTTGGTATTGATAATTTGAGTAAGCTTCGTCTGTCGAATGATTTCAGAAATCAACCTTGGATGATGAATCATTGAAGGTGATTTGGATCTGCTTTTGGATATAGTAAAGCATAGGTGATCAAACAGAAGCTTTGCCAAATTTATCTTCACCTTCTTGTACAGAAACCAGATGAAGTGACGATGTGGTAGAGATATAGTATCATATCCTCCTTCTCTAGTGATGATGGAGGCCAGAAACACTTTGAAGGCAAAACTGAAGTTTTGCTTCATGAATTTAGCTTTTCCAAAGTCATTGTTGGCACAACCAGGCAAGAATAAATCCTTCTTAATGGATTCAATATGTTTGCTCTTCTCACCATATTCATCCACATTCTCACCTTCATTGTCCAGACCCAGAATTTTGGCAATATGTTCTTGAGTGATAAGAACATTGATACCCATGATGTTTGATCTTATCTCCTTTCCTTTAAAGGGTTTTAAGCCAAGTTGAGTTCTTGTTTTCCCTTTAAGAGAACCATCCTTCTCTACCATCTTTCTAACCTCTTCATTAGCATTGAACTTGTCAAAGATGGTAGCTTTCTGCCAGAAGTATTTCACAATGTCAAAATAGACAAATCCATTCAGCATCTCGAAGTAATTCTTCCATTGTTGATCGTAGAATAAACTCTGAATGTCAATTCCATTCACCTTCAAACTCTCAAAATCAACAAACTTTTCAGTTATAAACTCAAAGGATTCTGGACCAGCGACGGTTTCGTTATCTTTGAAGACAAGTTTTTCTTGTGACTTGAGATCAATAACGGGTGGTAAGACTGGGTTGAATGGTCGTTGAACGATTTCGTTTGATGAACGAGCAGCCATAGTTGCAACGTAGAGTAGTTTGGGAATTTCTGAGTTTTAGGTTTTGTGTGGGAAGTGATTATGTGTAAAAGTTGTGCAAAGTGAGTGAAGTGACTTATAAATAGTAACTAGCACACATACACAGAGAAAGTAAACATTGGGAGGGAGCACGAGCAGTTTAAAATTAATTTTAAATTGTATAACTGCATTTTCATCATTAACTGCTCTCTACCCATCAGGATCTAGACACGTGTTGAAAAAGTTTAATCATAGCTGACGCGTGTATAGACAACTGTTGTACACTTACTCGTACTGAACGTTTCATTTCCAAAAGGTTCAGAGCCTCACTCATTTGTATCTGACACCTCATCAGAACCTGTTACTCTTCAGAGCCTAAATTATTCAGAGCTTCCCACGGGATACTCTAAATTATAAGAGGTTCTGATAGAGCTTCAGATGCTAATTCTATTCTACTTCTCAGAGCTAATTTTCTTCAGAGATATAGTGCATGTTCAAATTCTTTTTGATAAAATCAAATCTTTCAATAGCTAAAGGTTTAGTAAATATGTCAGCCCATTGATGTTCAGTATCAATGAATTGAATATCTATTGTACCTTTCTGAACATGATCCCTTATAAAATGATGTTTTATTTCAATATGTTTAGCTCTTGAGTGTAGAATAGGGTTCTTAGACAAATGAATAGCAGCAGTATTGTCACAATATAGTGGAATACTGCTTTCAGCTATGTTATAATCTTCCAACTGATATTTCATCCAGAGAAGCTGTGTGCAGCATTTAGCAGCTGAAATGTATTCTGCTTCTGCTATAGACAAAGCAATAGTTGTTTGTCTTTTGCTGGCCCAAGATATGAGATTCTCACCAATGAATTGGCAATTTCCACTAGTGGATTTCCTCTCAATCTTATCACCAGCATAGTCAGCATCACAGAATCCAACTAGCTTACTATCTAGGGATTTTTTATAAAGAAGTCCTAGATTAGTAGTTCCTTTCAGATATCTAAAGATCCTCTTAACTGCAGTTAAGTGAGGTTCTCTAGGATCTGACTGGAATCTTGCACACAAGCATACACTATATAGAATATCAGGTCTAGATGCTGTAAGGTAGAGTAAAGAACCAATCATACCTCGATACAGCTTCTGATCTACTTTGCTTCCTATCTCTTCTTTGCTTAAGCTGCTGGAAGGATGCATGGGTGTAGACATTATCTTGCAGTCATCAAGGTTGAACTTCTTCAGAAGCTCTTTTGTATACTTGCTTTGATGAATGTAAGTGCCATCTTTTCCTTGATTAATTTGGATTCCAAGGAAGAACTTCAATTCACCCATCATACTCATCTCGAATTCATCCTGCATCAGCTTTGAAAAACTCTTGCACAAGGAAGCATTAGTAGAACCAAAAATAATATCATCAACATATATTTGAATGATTAAGATATCTTTCTTAGATGTCTTTCTGAATAATGTATTGTCAATTTGACCTTTTTGAAAACCATTTTCTAAAAGGAAATTACTCAGTCTTTCATACCAAGCTCTTGGAGCTTGTTTGAGACCATAGAGTGATTTCTTAAGTTTATAAACATAATTAGGATTTTTCAAATCCTCAAAACCTGGGGGTTGTTTGACATATACTTCTTCAGAAATAACACCATTAAGAAAGGCGCTCTTAACATCCATTTGGTACAATGTGATTCCATTGTTAACAGCATATGAAAGAAGTAACCTGATTGCTTCCAGTCTTGCTACTGGAGCAAATGTTTCAGTGAAGTCTATACCTTCTTGCTGACTGTAGCCTTGTGCTACCAGTCTAGCTTTATTTCTTACCACTTCACCTTGTTCATTCATCTTGTTTCTAAATACCCACTTAGTTCCAATGATGTTCTTATGTGCTGGTCTTGGCACTAAGTCCCATACATCATTTCTTTGAAACTGATTGAGCTCATCTTGCATAGCTACAATCCATCCATCGTCAGTAAGTGCTTCATCAACATTCTTTGGTTCTATCATTGAGATTAGCCCCAGAAGTGAATCAAGTTGTTGATAGTCTGATCTTGTCTTTCTTGGACTTTCTTTGTTTCCAAGAATTAAGTCTTCTGGATGTGATGATTTATATTTGAACTTCCTTCTTGGAGCTTCATCAACATCAGCACTTGGTTGAGTTTCTTCTTCTGAAGTGTCATCATGTTCTTGTGATGCTTCTAATTGAGATGCTTCTTCAGCATCTTCTTCCAATACAGCTTCTGAAGCTTCAACAGCTTCTGATGCTTTTTCAGGTTCTGAATCGATGTATTGGTATGGAACACCTGCATAACTATTATCTTGCTCTGACATTTTACTGTCAGGCTCTTTATCATCAAATCTAACATGTATAGATTCTTCCACTGTGTTAGTTTCAGAATTATACACTCTGTATGCCTTTGAGCGTTCAGAGTAACCTATAAAGATTCCCTTACAAGCTTTGGCATCAAATTTTCTTTTGTAGGCCTTGTTGTTTAGAATGTAACATGTACATCCAAACTGATGAAAGTAAGAGATGTTGGGCTTTCTTCCTTTGAAGAGTTCATATGTTGTTAGATTCAATAGAGGTCTTATATAGATCCTATTTTGAATATAACAAGCTGTGTTTACAGCTTCTGCCCAGAAGTGCTTAGCAAGTTTTGTCTCATGCATCATGGTTCTTGCCATTTCTTGTAAAGACCTGTTCTTTCTCTCTACAACCCCATTTTGTTGTGGTGTTCTAGGAGCAGAGAACTCATGGACAATGCCATGATCTTCACAAAAGGTTGCAAATGGTTCGTTTTCAAATTCACCACCATGATCACTTCTAACCTTTAAGATTTTGAGACCTTTCTCATTTTGCACTTGAGTGCAGAAGATGCTGAACACATCATATGCATCATCTTTCACTCTTAGAAACTTTACCCAAGTCCATCTACTGTAATCATCAACAATGACTAATCCATATTTCTTCCCATTGATTGAGGCAGTACTTACTGGACCAAACAAATCAATGTGAAGTAGTTCTAAGGGTCTTGAGGTAGAGACAATGTTTTTAGGTTTAAAAGAAGTTTTTGAAATTTTGCCAATCTGACAAGGACCACACAGAGCATCTGAATGATATTTAAGATTTGGCAGGCCTTTAACCAACTTTAGTTTGCTAAGCTTAGAGATTAATCTCCAGTTAGCATGACCTAAGCGTTGGTGCCAGACCCACTTTTCATCATTCAGAGATAGAAGACAAACTATCTTCTGCTCAGTGAGTTCTGACAGATTCACCTTATAAACATTACCTCTTCTTAATCCTTTAAACAATATGGACTTGTCAGAATAATTGATTACTGTACATGCCTCTTTATCAAATTTAACAATAAATCCGCTATCACAAAATTGACTAATGCTAAGCAGATTATGTTTGAGGCCATCAACTAACCAAACATTATTAATTGAAAGAGAAGAGTTACCAACTATACCTGTACCAATGATCTTCCCTTTTTGGTTTCCTCCAAACCCCACAGTACCTCCCTCTTTCAGAGTCAGGGTTTGGAACATATGCCTTTCTCCCGTCATATGTCGTGAGCAGCCACTGTCCAGGTACCAGCATTGCTGCTTTGGCCTTCTTAGTGTGCAAACCTGAAGCAAATATTATTTGAGATTTTGGTACCCATATCTTTATGGGTCCTTTTGTGTTAGTCTTTATAGGTCCAGGTGGTCTTTGTTTGAAAGACCTATCAGAGCCTCTAGAGTTAATCACCCTTGTTGAAAAGTTTTTGGGTTTAGTATAGCTCTTGAGCTTTGTTCTTGAATGTGTCAGAGCTTCTTTAGTTTTAACATTAGCTTGAGGCTTAAAAATCTTAGGTTCTGAGGTTTTATCCTTCAGAGTCTTTGACTTTTGAGCCTCTGGCTTTGATGTTCTATTAGAAGCTGACTCATTTAGAACCTCTGATTGACTCTTTACAAAGACAACCTTGGGTTTTGATTTATCTATATTAGAGGACTTTGAAAATAATGGATTATCTTTAAAACGAGAGAATCCAAGACCTTCTCCTCTATTTCTACTTACATGATAAATCAAAGAGGCTATTTTACTTCTTTTCATTCCATTGATAAGGAATTCCTGAAGAGCAAATTCATGTTCTGGAGGAACCTTATCATCAAGAACATAATGAGTTTCCATAAATTCATTTCTTGATTTTAGAGACTCATTTTGTTCAATTATTTCATTTGCCTTTTCGGTCAGGTTGTTATAGGCCTTTTTAAGAACCTTACACTCACCTGCCTTTTTGGTTAAAAGTTTTAAGGCATCTTTTAAGGAATCTATTAATTCAGAACGAGAAAGTTTAGCAAGTACCTCATCTTCATCTTCTGAATCTGAGTCAGCTTCGTGCTCAGAGTTCTCTTGGTCAGAAGCGGTTGCCATCAAGGCTAGGTTTGCTTCTTCTTCCCCATCAGAATCTGATTCCTGATCCAAATCATCCCAAGTGGCAAGGAACCCCTTCTTGAGCTTACTTTTGTATCTTTCTTTGTTAGAGGTTCTCTTGGATGTTTTACTCAGGTTCTCTGGGCAGTCAGCAATGAAGTGTCCTGGTTTGTTGCACTTAAAGCATTTGTTTTGTTCTTCCTTTTTATCCTTAGAAGCACCAACCTTCTTGGAAGAACCTCCAAATTTACCAGCATACTTCTTGCTTCTCTTAGCCCATTGCGATACTCTTGCAGCCATCAGAACCATTTCTTCTTCTTCATCAGAGTCCATCTCGTGACCTTCTTCAGAAGCTTCTTCATCAGATACTATAACTTTCGCCTTCAGAGCCTTAGAGGAACTCTTGGTGCTCAGGGCTATCCCTTTTAGCTTCTTAGTCGATTCATCAGTCATAAGTTCCATCTCATGACTCTTTAGAGAACTAACCAAGCTTTCGAGAGACACAGTATCTAAATCCTTAGATTCCTGAAACGCTGTCACTTTTGGTCTCCACTTTGGCGGCAAGCTTCTGAGTACTTTCCTTACATGATCAGCCTCAGTATAGCTCTTATCTAAAACTTGAAGTCCAGAAACAAGAATTTGAAACCTAGAGAACATTGTCTCAATGTCCTCTCCGTCCTTCATTTTAAATAATTCATACTGATGTACTAACAAGTTGGCCTTAGCCTCCTTAACTTGTTTATTTCCTTCATACTTGGATTTAAGAGAATCCCAGATAGACTTAGCCGTTCTCTTATCTCCAATTTTCAAGTACTCATCATGAGAGATGGCATTTGTCATCATCCCTTTTACACTGTGGTGCTTCTTATATTCCAGCTTTTGAGTGGGTGTAAAAGCCTTCCTGTCTTTAGAGCTAACAACGCCTTCTAAGTCCATATTTTCAAAGTTCACTCCATCTTCTACCAAATCCCACAGATCACAATCAATCGCCATGATGTGACTGTACATCTTGGTTTTCCAGAATGGATAACCAGTCTCAGTTCCATTGAAAAAGGGAATTTTGTCAGAAGACCTTCTGTCTTTAGAATTAGAATCATAGTCAAATGGAACTTCATTGAGATTCTTCTCAGCAGACATGTTTTTCCTCCCTGAATCTTAACTGTTTCACTGATAGGTGAGAGTTAGGCAACAGCCCAGCTCCTGATACCAATTGAAGGTGGAAAAACACAAGAAGGGGGGGTTGAATTGTGTTTTAAAAATTAAAACTTTTTGCCTAATAGCGACTAAGTATGCAGCGGATAAAAACACAAATTAACGAGAGGGTGCTGAGAGAGAGAAAGAAAGACACAGAATTTATCCTGGTTCCCCTCACAAATCGAGAGTACTCCAGTCCCCTTGTTACTAACAAGAGATTTTCACTATAATCTACTAAAGATTACAAATTGCTCAAGCACACTTGCAAGAGACTTCTCAGGTGCTCAAGTTTCACTAAACAAGAGACTTCTCAAATGCTCAAGTTAAACTTAACAAGAGACTTCTCAAACAAACTTAAGAATAAGAATGAATGTTAAGGAACACTTGATATACTATCAGAGGTGTTTACAAAATACAACTCAATTTGTTCTAAGACTTAGAATGACAGATTTAAAATATGATGTCAGAATGCTTCTTAGTCTTTGAACGCAGTAATAGAACAGTAGTAGGAACAGTAGTCATTTCTTCCATTTGAGTCTTCTATTTATACTTGGAGGAAGATGATGACCGTTGCAGAGAGAGAGGTGCCAGCTGGAATTTACTCGTACAATTGATAGCTGTATATTGCCTTCTTTGGTAAGGAATTCCAATTCCACTACCTAGCTATTCAATTTATCACTCCTCCATTTTGAGTAATAATAGTACGATAGTACAATCCTCAAATGCGCTCCACTTATGGATAAGGTTAACGTTGTACCAACGAATATTCCTTCCTGTGGATGTGACAGAGCCTTGAAGTGGATTGTTCTTCAATCATTGGTTCTATATAGGTCAGCTCTTGAGTGACGTAAATTCCTTTTGCTTCTGATGCTGTTGCCATAGCTTCTTGAGGTCTTTTAGCTTCTGAGTCCTTCAGAGCCTTGTTTTATCCTCAGAGTCACTTTCTTCAGCATTCAAAATTTAAGCTTCTGACGAACAGTGTCGTGCTTTCAGAGCTTGTTTTGACTGGCTTCTCTGCTACTATTCATAGTGCTTCTGAATGAATTTTGACTTATAATTCTGCACAATAGAATAATCATTAGTAATACCAATTGCAATTTTAATACTTTGTTATCATCAAAACTACTTAAAACATTAGAGGTTCAAGTCAGACCCACTTTGTTCCAACACATTGAAGGATATAAAATTTGAAATATTAATAAAAGTGTCAAGGACAAATAAGTAAATTTTATAGTAAAAATACACATGTCACTCTCATCCAAAACTGCGAATTACTTTTTTTTTTATCGAATGAGTTTTTGCCTTAAAACCGATCTAAATCGAACCGTGAGCACTCTTATCTTGACTCATGTTTCTTCTTCATAAAATGTTCATGATCTTCTTAAGAACGACACAATGGGAATCTTCTTTCCCCATGAATAATTTTTTCTTTTTAGTTTACTTTTTTTTACCTTTTTGTTTTAGCCTCCTTACAAAATAAAAATCGCCTCGATGAATTATTTCAAAAGATAAACTTTTCATAATTTTTTTATAATAGATAATTAAAAATATTAATGATCAAAGTTGTTAAAATAATAAAAACAATTAAACAGTTTTTAAAATTATAAAAAACCGGAACACCTACCAATCGTTAGTTGGTTCAGTGGTGATTGACGCTGAACCTGGTAGGGAGGACCACGGTCCGATCCCCCACAACTGCGATTGGAAGGGGGCTGAAACCACTTGATGCCAGAACTGACTCCCGAACCAGATTCAACTGGTGGTGAAAACAAAAAAAAATAAAAAAATCCGGAACACCTTTGAAAAGTGTTCCAGTAAATTTAACAAACCTAAAAAGTATAGGATCTTACCGGAATAGTGCGTTTAAAGGGGTGTACAACACTCACCGGAAAAGTCAGAAAATAAAAATGAATAAAAAATAGTATTAGTATAATAAGGATAATATGGGAATATTTTAAAGTACGTAGGGGTAAAGAGTAAAATGTAGGGGTAAAAAAAAAATTCCATCAAAGTAATACATTAATCCATTAAAATTCATTCAAAAAATCCAATCCAATACATCCATTAGAGATAAAAATTCATCCAATCCATCCATTATCATATTTCCAATGGATGGATATATCCAATCCATCCAACAAAATTAATTTAAATATTATTTTTTAATTTCTTAAAAAACTATTAATTGGGATTTGTAATTAACACATATCAATGCATAACTTTAACGATTTATATCTTTAATTGTATGATAGGAAAAATCATAAAAAAATTGATATTTTGAAAATAATCATTAAGACGAATCCAAAAATATCATATATGTTAATGTTTATTTTTATTTATTGGTTAAAAAGTTGATTGTTTCACACATGTCAATGTATAACTTTAACGATTAATATCTTCAATTGTATGAGAGTAAATATTATAAAAAATTAATATTTGAAAATATTCATCGAGACGAATCTAAAAACATATTATATGCTAATGTTTAATTTTATTTATTAGTTAAAAAATTGACTGTTTCATACATATCAGCGATGATATTGATGATGAAGGAACATGTTGTTGAATTTTTGGATTTAATTTTTGAGAACAATTATTAATATATTTTTTTCGTATAAGAACTATGAACAATTATTAATATTTTAATAAGAGTATTATAAATAAAGTATTTTTCTTTCTCAAGCAAAATTATAACTGTGAAAAAAAAAATAACGGAAGAGGGAAAAATTTAACAGAGAGAAGAGAAAAGTTGAATTAAAAGAAAGATCACATGTGATGAGTGTATGGTATGGTTGGTGGTTAAAGATCAATCCATAGGCTAATATTCATTGCCTCAAAAAAGAAATTCATTGTCCATCATGGACCACTTGTCCCACTAAGTCCATATTAGAATTAGTCGTAAGTAATAAGGTTGTTTTTGTTTCTTGGTTGATTCCTATTTCCTACCACTAAAGGCGGTTTCCCGTAATACAATGGGCAACATATAATACACTGTACCCGACCCACAAAATAAAATCACGTTTCCGCCGCGTCATCAACCAAGTTTTCAATTACGACTTCTCATTTCATTATTCTTATTATTCTTTTCTCACCCAATTTTCAATATCATATATAAACTCAAAATACCTTCTTCCTCTTATATTTATTCATTCATTCATTCTCAAATCTATTTTTTCTTCTCCTTCGCTATAATGACGGACGCTAAAACCCAAATGGAATCTCTCAGGAAATGGGTCGTTGAACATAAACTCCGTACTGTTGGTAAATTTCTCAATCATTTTTTCCTTTTAACACAAAAAATCATTTAGGTTATTGGAAAATGTGTAATTTGTTTTTGCTTTTTTGGATCAGGTTGTTTGTGGCTTAGTGGTATTACCGGTTCAATTGCGTATAACTGGTCTCGACCTAACATGAAAACAAGTGTTAAGATCATTCACGCCAGGTTTGTTACAAATTATATAGATTTTTTAGTTTTTTTTTATCAAAATTGTGTAATCCATGTTTGATGAACAGATTATTTTTGTTGATGGATGTTTAATTGGGATGGAAATTGGTTTTGAATGGATTCATTTTGTTAAGTTGATTTTGGTTAATGAGTTGCATGCAAACGAATTATTAATCTTTGTATACATTTAGATTAGATAAAAAAAAAAACAAAAAGTCAATTGAACAATTAATTTGAGGTTAGAATTGCTTACTCTCCAAAGAAACTAAATCTCAAACCAAGATATTGGGTTTAAGTGATTAATGAGCTTTCTTTAGGACAAATCATTTGGGAAAACCAGAGTTTGATTCCTGGTGGAAACAATTCTTGACCAGACTTTATTTACCTTGTAGCCGAACCTTGAATTTCTGGAATTCCCTTCCCCCGAGAACCAAAGGGTTTAGAATCCCTTTCTCTCCATGGAAGTCAATCATTTAAATACATGTTAAAATCAAATTTATGATTCTCAACCACTTTTACCTCATAAAAGTGAATCCAAATAATAAACTCGGAAAATTTGTGTTTTGCATCAGGTTACACTTTTTCGAAATCATCTATGAGTAAACCCTGCATTTCATTGATTTATTGGTGCTTTGTTATATATATCTTGCATCTCCCTTTTACTTCGGTTCTTAGAGGGCAATGGGAAAAGTCGATAATTGCTTGATCCTAGGGCATGGATTGATTGAAATTTGTATTTCTTTGGAACAATGCTCAAGTGCTTGGGGATTGATGTTCTTTTTTCACAGTTTTTGGTTTCTGTTTTGTTTTTCTTATGGTCATTTGCTCCTGTTATATGAAAATACTGGTTAAGTGTTTGATGATTATTTTGCCCTCTATATATCTCCTTTTTTGTCTCATCAATTGAATATTGATAATTCAAGACACAAAACTAATAATTAATTGTCATTGAAAAACATTTTTTTGGCTAAGTTGGCATTAAGCATTAGATGGGCACGGAAATGAAGTGGAAAACAAGGCATCACACAATGTTGTTAAATAGCAGTTATAGCAACACTTCAACGTAGCAAAATTTGAACAAATTATAAAATGTTGTCAAATAGCACCTAGCGGTGCTATAACACTCTTGCGTATCGGAATTTAAACAAACAGCTATTATCTGCTATTGAAAGCTTTCATAATATTTGAAACAATAAAGGATATGGGTTTGTCTGCATTGCATGCTGGTTGGTGAACTTCTATAGTTCCATTTGATATATGTTGTGAAGACTTCATTTTTTCTTGTAGTGATTTTTTTCTCTTTGAAATTGCTCTGGTTGAGACACCCTGCATAATTTCATGCATACACTTCTTGCTAATCTTTTTGAGCTATTTTGTTTCAGGTTGCATGCTCAGGCTCTTACACTGGCAGCATTAGCCGGGGCTGCAGTGGTAGAATATTATGATCATAAGAGTGGCGAAAAGGCTGCACAGGTTGCAAGGGATTCTAGGCTGAATTAAACGCAGTTAGAGTTCCTGGAATTCTTTATTCTAGCTGATCTTTGTATCTGACATATTACTGCTTGCCATAGTAGAGTTACAGTGACCGCAAATTTTGCGATATGTATTTTGTCGTCCATCAATGCCTCAAATAAAATACTGCGATGAAATTTTTACTTGCTAGGGAGAATACATTTCTTGTTGCTAATTGCATTGGATTTTCTTTAGTGCAATATCATTTGTGTTCATTTTAAAGGGAAAACTAATATTTATCAATTTTTGCTTAGAAAATCAATATACGATGTTATTTTTGTCATTTTTTTTATGTAATATAAAATATTTATTTATTAATTGATATTTTATATAGGAAAATGCTAAACAATACATCTGGGACATTTATTAAGTAAATTATTATGAAAATTTTCTCTTAAAAATTATGCATTCAATATTTTGAAAGTATAAAAAGTTATTTTATTACTATTACTTTATCTTTTATTTTCTTTTTTAGCATGCTTAAATATCAATTTATATAAAAAGTTATCTTATCACCGACCGTTTAGCACGACCTTTTATATATTGTATCTTGTAATGTTTGTTAACCACACAAGTTATTTATCTTCGCGAGCATGGTGTGAATTCTAACTTATATTAGGACTTAAAACCAAATTGAAGATTTGGCAAGAAGTAAAGGATTAAAAGGAATGTCTGAGATGGGATAAGTGCGAGGATTGGGAGTTTTTAAGTACTTGCATCGGCAAAATCACGAAAATCTCTATATGCTGTGAAATATATGCGCCAATGTTTTATAAATCGGACAGGAGAATGAACCGATATGATATTTGATTCATGGTTCAATTGGTTGAACCAGTTCAACCACTATTGAAACGGTTAAACGGGATACTAAATAAATAAATTAGTAATGGTTTGTTTGAAGTGCTATGTGGTTTTATGAGCTTATTATTTGCATTCTTGTGCATAGGATATTTTGGTGTGTATTAACAATAACATTGTATCTTGATTCTTCACCTTACACGTCATGTGTATGGTTTGAAAGTTTAATCTATAATTTACCTTTTAAAAAAATAATGAGTGAATGATGGTCATAGTAGTAAAAAATGAAAATAGGAGAATAATTGTTGTGTATTTAACTATAAACCATAATGTATAATGTGATATGGTGGTGTAACTATTTGTTGTTGTTTTTTATTTTATTTTAAAAACAAAATTTTTATTTATTAAAATCCAACTTTGAGAGAAAAAGATACAAGTTTCATGTACTTACATAAAGAAGAAAATAGAAAGTTACCTGGAGTTGACACTAAAACTATAAAAAAAAGTTAGTTTGTTTTTAAGTCCGACATTGGAAGTTTACAACAATAGTTGGGACCCAATATTTCATGTGTGAAATAGTAGTGTAGTCTTTTAATTTTTTTGGCAAAAAAATAATATTATTTTTTAGGGAAAAAATAATTTTTTAAAAAACCAACCAATTTTTCCTGGTTCTCATCAGTTAAAATAGATTTTGGGCGGTGTTTTGCCAATTCCATGGACCGTTGGTTCTGGGCATGTGACTGGGCTGGTACTAGGTCTGATTGCAAGTCGAACCGGTTGTACAAGACAAGTCTTGTACCATATAAATTAGTTTATATCATTGGACTAATAAATTTTACTATTAAATTGAATGAAATATGATCAAATCCTTAATTCTAAAATTATGTGTAAATCGTTACTATATGATGATGAGCTTAACAAGAAGAGGGGGGGGGGGGGGAGGGGGGGGGTTCAAATCGGAAGTAAGAATCAAGAAGCATTTGATAATGTCAAGTGCCACATCACTATTATATATATATATGTGGTTTGTTAATTTAGATCCACCTAAAAACATGAAGGTCTAAATTAGCAAAGTGCACTTTTTCTATTAAGTCTCAATATATAAAACACATTTTGCTAATTTACACCCACATTTATTATTGTTTAACAACTTAGATATTTGGAGCACATATATAGCAAATGTTGCAACACATTACTACCCATGTGACACCCTTGGAGCACATATTAACATTTCTTAATTATATAGATTGAAGATCCATTTTGGTCCGTGTGAAAATTGAGATTCTCAAAAAAAAAGTATTTTAAGTCCTCGGAAAAATAAATTGGGACAAAATTTTTAACCTAAATTGGACAACTTAGTCCCTATGTAACCAACAAAAGAAATTAGTCATAGGATGTTGGTTTGATTTAGAAACTAGTTATGAAAAAAAATAGATAGCAAAAGATTGAACACAAAAACAACAATTTTTATCTCTCACCGAATCACGCAACAACTAATTATCCAAATATCAAACTATCAAAAATACCTAAATACCCTTTTTATTTTTTAACATAATAAACATGATCTTCTTTTATTTCTTTGATAGATAGAGTTTTATCTTATCATAAACTATTTTGACCTATCCAATATTATTTTGTAAGATACTTATTACTACTATATATTTTAGGTTATGCTAACTAATTTACGGATGCAGCCTAAATATTTTCATTCTTGCTTTACTATCTTTTTTTACTCGACTAGCTATATATATATATTGTTGCTTTTTTTTTTACATAAATGAAATGACAAAATCATCATAAACTCACACACACAAAGTAGATTGACTAGGAATCGAATCCCGATCATGGATGTCCGGCCTAACAATTTCGGCATTTTCTGCCAGTTGAGCTAGGACTTCAGGACTATATCTTGTTGCTTTTAATTAAGTTTTTGAATAAAGGGAGTTTAAGTTTTATATATTTTCAAGGAATTTAATCCCAACAAATAGGAATTCAGATTTAAATTTTGTCTCATCTTATCTCTATTTTATTTTTTGACACACTTATCTATATTATTTTAAACTTTAACTTTTTAAAAAGAATTTAAGTTAATTAGGAATATATCCTAGGGTCCGGATTGACTTAGTTGGCAATCCGGACTCTAGGATATATCTTGTTGCTTTTAAGTTTTTGAATAAAGAGAGTTTAAGCTTTATATATTTAAAGAATTTAATCCCAAAAAAATAGGAATTCAAATTTAAATTTTGTCTCATCTTATATATATATATATATATATATATATATATACACACTTATTGATATTATTTTAAACTTTAACTTTTTAAAAAGATTTAAGTTAATTAGTAATATATCCTAGGGTCCGGACCTAGGATATATCTTGTTGCTTTTATGTTTTTGAATAAAGGGAGTTTATGTTTTATATATTTTCAAGGAATTTAATCCCCAAAAAATAGGAGTTTAGATTTAACTTTTGTCTCATCTTATCTATATTTTATTTTTTTTGACACACTTATCTATATTATTTTAAACTCCAACTTTTTAAAAAGAATTTAAGTCAATTAGAAATATATCCTAGGGTCCGGATTGGCTTATTTGGCAATCCTCGCATAGTTAAATAAATCTACACCGTTCATGTAAATAATAACTCTATCTTTAATTTTTAACTAACTATCTAAATTGTCTCATCATAAGTCACTTTATAGCTACTATAAATATAGTTCATTCACACTCAAATGATATACACTCTCCACTTTCCATCTTTTAAACTATACGTATAAGCATTTTTTAATCATGGAGCAAGGGTTGAGAAAAGGACCATGGTCAAAACAAGAGGATGAAATATTAAAAGAATATGTAAAAATATATGGACCGAAAAAATGGAATGCATTACAAAGGTTAACTGGACTTCCTCGAGAAGGCAAAAGTTGTCGTCTAAGATGGCTTAATCATCTTAATCCAAATTTGAGAAAGGCAAAATTTAGTGAAGAAGAAAAACAGAAAATCCTTCAACTTCGTCAACTTGATGGCAAATGGTGTGAAATTGTTAAACAGGTTTGTAAATTATAAATTTAGCAAATTTTTTACAGCTTGAAATTAATATTTGTCTATCATTTAATATAATTGCATGCATGCATCTATATAATATATGCATCATTAATTGCATGGTTAAATTATTCTACAAGTTTTTTTTTTTTTTTTTTTTGGTACAATTTATTCTACAAGTTTTAATAGTTCTAGCAAATTTTTAATAAGGGATTCTTGAATTTTTTTCTTTCTCGTTATATGTATTTTAAAATGGTTGTGATTAATTTTGTCTATGATTGCAATTGCATGTATCCATACATAAAATCGCAAATTATGTGGTCAATTTAAATTATGTAGTTAAATTATTATGCAAGCCTTTAGGGCCGGCTATTTGATGCACATAATAGAATAGAAACGTTAGATAGGATAAGATAAGAAATTGGGTATAATAATATATTTATTGGTCTATCATATTTTTAATCAGGTATTTATGAAAAAATTCAAAATAAAATAGTTAAACTTTTTTTTTGTTACTTTTTTTTTAATGTAAATTGTTTCTCCTGTTACTTTTATTTTTTGGTGGTAAATGGTTATAAGGATTTGTTTAAAATGTTTTTAATATGAGAAACCGGAGTTTGAATCATATACACTCTATTTATTCACCTTAAAAATCTAAAATTTTAGTCACTATACTATATGGAAAAATAATATACTTAACATTAAATATTTCTAGGAACTCAAAGGTTTAACTGATTGGTCAATGTAAAAAATAATAAATACACTTGGCATTCCATATCAATTAAATCTTTAAATTAGTACTCGTGTCTATTTTTTTTTACTCAAAATTAGTATCTCATTTAGTAGAGTTGATATTTGTAAATTACATTGTCATTACATATACTTATTTTGTATTTGTTTCATTTGTGTTAGTTTCCTGGAAAAACAGATAATGAGATAAAGAACTTCTACAATATTAATGAGAGAAAGAGACGTAAAATGGAGAATGGCAATGGTGAATGTCGGAAAAAGAAAAGGAATTATTTGTCACTCAACGATGAAATCATGAAACTACATGATAATGAGTTGAAAGACAATGGAGAAAATAGTCTTAGTGGTTTCATAAGCAACGAGCAAAAAGACATTTCTGACACACATGAAAGGGAACTCATGAAAGACTCATTCCATATTCCAATTATGCAACCTTCAAATATGTTATGCAATAATGTGGCAAGTACTTCTATAAGCAATAGTTCTTCCCCAACATTCATTGATAGGTGAGTATTCAATAATGTTTTTTTTATTTTTATTATAATGGACGTATAACGACAGTATAAAATAATTTTACACAATCATCCAATAAAAAATCTTTAATTTACTATTTATTACAACTAAGTTTAAAATATTTATATATACGATTTGGCGAAATACAAAATGTTCATTGGATGTCGGTGCAAAAAATTATTTTATACTGTCAATGCATCTTATAATATTTTCTCATATTTTTTAATATGCAAAAAAAATATTATATTCACATAAATTGCATTTATCAACTTTCGGGGTGAAGCTCCTTTTGTGCCAATTGGCATGATATTAGGTTTGCCTCCATTGCTAGAAAGTATAGATTTTCAATCTTTTGAATCTCCACTTCATTCATACACTTCCATAAGCAATAATTTCTCCCCAACAATCATTGATAGGTGAATATTCAATAATATATTTTTTAAAGTTAATTTGATGACATATACTCTGACAATGTAAAATAATTTTACACAATTACTCAATAAAGAAATCTTTAATCGATGTATCTTCTAATATTTTCTCATATTTTTTTTTATATACCAAAAAATTGTTGTATTTACATGAGTTGCATTTATCAATTTCAGGGGTGAAGCTCCTTTTATGCCAACTGGCATGGTATCAGATTTGCCTCCATTGATGGAAATTGAATCTCCACTTCCTTCATACACTTCTATAAGCAATAATTCTTCCCCAACATTTATTGATAGGTGAGTATTCAATAATATATTTTTTTAGTTTAATGAACATGTACCGATAATATAAAATAATTTTAAACTATTATTTAATAATTAATAAATCACCATTTTGCCATGTCATTCAACTAAGTTTAAAATATTTATATGATTTGTCGGAATACATTATACTCATTAGATGTCAGTGTAAAATTATTTTATATTATCGGTGCATCTATTTTGTCATATATTTTTTATATGCAAAAACAATATAAAATCATGTTATATTTAGTTATTTACATAAGTTGCATCTATCAATTTCAGGGGTGAAACTTCTTTTACTTCTATGGACATGAAATCAAGTCTACCTCCACTTCCACTTCCACTTCAAGAAAGTATAGATTTTGAATCTCTTGAATCTCCACTAATTCATAAGTATCCTCCACTTCCACTTCGATCACCCGAGGAGATTCAACAAGAACAATTATTAGAACCAGATACTCCATCCAATAATGGTTTTTTGGTGGTTGGTGAAAATGGGAAGAAGCTAATTTCTTTGAAGAAAGATGAATCAAAAAATGAAGACTTAATAGATTTGTTGGATAGTTTAGGTTGGCTTGATGGTTATATTTTTTGATGAAAGGTTGATTAGATATTATTATTTTTTGATTTGTTCACAATGACAAATTTGCTTATAGTTTTTGTAACGTACGGTACAAATTTACTTTGATTATAACAACTTTGACATTAATTGATAATTATTGAATGCTAAGATCCTCTAAATGATACTCGTAATAACAATATGGATTCTCAGCAGCCTTAGCCCCTGCAGCTGTCTCTGCTGCAAATATATCAATAGTTGGATTAATCCAATAGTTTTGATTTTGTGTTCATAGTAATTTATAGATTAATAAAATAATTAATTAAAACACAGCCCAACACCGTTTCTTTTTCTCAGTTGTCTCAGCACCTCTTCGCATTGCTCGATCACTACTTTTCAACACCATAGAGTTGTTTCTCCAAAATCCAACTACTTCTTTTGTTTCCAATCAACGTATATAATCATGTTATGCTTGCTTTCATCGCTTATGGGTTATTCCAAAAAAGTAAAGTATTCAATTTGCTTTCATCGCTTATGGTTGCACACAGACAGCAGAAGGGGATCTTACTGCTGAGGATCCATATCCCTCGTAATAATTCCCCTGTAAAAAATATTTTGAGAATGCCCTATTATAATCTTGACCAATTTTGTTTTACCTCTCTCTGTTCACTTTTTGCTGATGTGGCAGGAAAAAGGTTATTGTTTATTTTTTTTTTAAGCAAATAGGGTGCAGAAGGTGAACCAACTGCAACACCCTAGATATATAAATAAAAAACAAACAACAACAAAAAGAGAAGGGGGACGTACACCAAAACCTTCTCAACAAGAAAAAGCAAAAGAGATAGGGACTAAAGTCAAACCCATAAAAAAAAGAAAAAGCAACAAAAGAAAAAGCAAACCAAAGAAAAATAAAACAATCTGGATGCCTACCCCTGGAACGGGTGTTATGAACCTGAAAACCCTTTTGCATAGACCTTTTCTTGGCCTTAGACACCACCACAGTGAAAGGCTCTTCTCTAGTAGCAGCACGATTATTCAAGAAATTGATAGCTGCCCCTCTCTCTTCCTCGTCAGTATAAGCTCTATGCTCAATGTCTCTAACATTCTTACCATCCCAATATTGCTTCAAAATCTCCAAGTCATGAAAAAGGTTATTGTCACGTCAACAAAAGTCACCTTTTTGCTGACATGGCAATGAACTTTTGCTGACGTGGCAGTGACTTTTTCCCTGCCGCATCAGCAAAAAGTCAACAGAATGGGGTAAAATAAAATTCCTCAACATTACAAGGGGACATTCTCAAAAAAAACATTTTTGCAGGGGATAAAGCAAAACATACATATACTGCAACGGGTAAATATCCATTTACCCTAATTATTTATTAGGCTTATGTAAACTTTACTATCTTGTTATTAAGATTGAGAGATAGAGAGATGGATTACTCTATTTAAAAACTGTTATAGATGTTCATTTTCATTAATTTTTTTTACAAATTCCCTAATATAATTGTTGATTGCTGTTATATTAATAATCAAACTCAAAATTTTATATTAATTTGAAATTATTTTTTATTTTGTACTGCGGATTAATTTGAAATTAAAAACATTCTAAGTTATGTAATTGAATAGTCAATATGTATTTACTTAAATTTTCAAAAATAAAAATTATTATAGGTTGTTTTGAAATTATTGAAATAAATAGTTATAAAACTATGCAAACTTAATTTGTCTATTGTTGGATGCGTTTATTTATCTTCATGCCCCAAACATTACATAAATGGATCCGTGTAATTTTTTGTAAAAATATACACCGGGCAATAACTTTAATAAATTAAATTAAATTATTTATTTAACAAATTTTACGTTAATACACAATAATAGTTTCACTTATATTTTAAAAATATTCTGTGACAAATTTATAAATATTTTGTATTAAATAAAATTTCTATTTTAGTATAATATCAAACTTAAACATCAAGAAAAAACCAACGAGAATGTGCATTCACAAATAATTTTTATAAGCTTCAAAAGAATTAGTTTTCATCGATGATAAATTACAAAGTACAGGACAAATATTCATCACTGATACATAAATGAAATTGGATAAATATTTGTCAATTGTAATTTTAATTTATTACAAAATTATACACGGGGCGTATGTTTATCATAGATCCGTAAGATAAGTTTATGACATCTTCTAAATAAAAATCCGAATATATAATTGATTTAAAAAATATACACGGGACAATAGCTTTAATAAAAAAAATTATTTAGTAAGAAAACATATAGATCAAATAGTTTAACCTACATACACGGATACCGAGTTTTTTTTAAAAAAATAGAATATATTGGTGTCAAAGTAAACTTTCAACTAAAAATACCGATCAAATTTCAACTATTAGATCAAATAAAATAAATGGATAAGAATTGGTGATGTCAACGAATTCAGACTCTTATTTTAAATGAAATATATTGCTATATAAAAAATGAAATATATTGAATTTACATCCGTAAAAGATCCCGGGTTCGAACCTGAGTCACGACGTCCGGTCAAACAATTTTAACAATTTTTGTCATTTGAGTTAGGATTTATGAGACACTATTACCAACTATATAAATCATAAATTTAAATATTACTGAAAATTGCATCTTAAAAATGTTATAATCTAATAAAGTAAAGACTATTACCAAACAATTACTGTTTTTTATAGAAAAGTACCAAACAGTTACTTTAACCGTACAAGCTTTGTATTTAATAACATTTTCTATGAACTATGGTTTAACCTTGCTGAAAATATAAAAATTAACCCAATTTAAAGAAAATATAGAGAATTTGTATAAAAATAAAATTAACTCAATACATACAATAAAATAATCTAAATACAGGTGGACAAATTAAAAAAAAAAAACTAAATTTAATATTTGGTCTCTAAATTTTACAAATAGACAATTTTAATTCTTTGGTTTTAAAATAGCATTTTCATTCTCCTAACTTTATATTCAATTGCACAAGAGAAACCCCTTAATTTTGACTCATTAAACCCTTACGTGGACATGTTATCATATATGATATAAGATAGGATTATTAAAAAAAACAATAATCATACTAGCAAAGTGAGTAAATAATGTTTCAAATTTGAGGACCAAAATTACAATGTTCGAAGTTGAAAGGCCAAAATTGTCGGATTGAGAAATTTGAGGGACCAAAGTGCTATTTTCAAACTTGGGTGTTCACTTTTACAATTAGAGGTAAAAAAAATAGGTTTAATTCAACATTTGGTCCCTTATGTTTATTTTAGGTTTCAATTTGGTCCTTTATATTTTAAAAGTTTCAATTTGGTCCCTTATGTTTATTTTAGATTTCAATTTGGTTGTTTCCATCAGTTTTGTCACATGTGGCAGACGGTTTGCATACGTGGACATACACGTGGACACCTTGACACTTGGACATGTGACCAAATTAAACGGTGTTAATGACAAAATTGACGGAAATGACCAACTTATGCAAACGGTGGAAACATAAGAGACGAAATTGAAACTTTTAAAACATAAGGGACCAAGTTGAAACCTAAAATAAACATAAGGGATCAAATGTTGAATTAAGCCAAAAAAATACTATTTTAAAATTTAGAAGGTCAAAATTGCCAAATTATAAAATTTGGGGGACGAAATTGCAATTTAGAAAAAAGAAAGAAAAAGAGGATACAAAATGAAACGCGCGTTTGATGCGAGCATATAAATTGGAGCCAAATCCAACCCTAATCTCTTCCACCGCCGTCCATTGCCAGTGCTCCCTTTCGGTGTGGAAAAAATGGGTCGTCTAGATGCAGCTGGTTCCAAGGGGAAGAAGAAGGGATTCATAACATTCACCATTGATTGCGCCAAACCAGTTGAAGACAAGATCATGGACATTGCTTCTCTCGAAAAGTTTCTTCAAGAGAGGATTAAAGTTGGTGGTAAACCTGGTGCTCTTGGTGATGCTGTTACTGTTTCACGTGAGAAGAGCAAGATCGCTGTTACTTCTGATAGCAACTTCTCCAAACGGTTATTCTCTATTTTTTTTAAATTTTATTTTATTGTTTCATTTGATTATTGGAGGATTTATATTTTCTTAGGTAGGATTTCAATTGTTTGATTGGTGCTGAATTTTTAGGATGGAGTTGTAGTTGCAAATTTTGCATTTTGGATTTAGGTTAAATGTATTTTTTGTGTTTGGTAATGATATTTTGAAATTGGGCTTAGAAGAATTGATTATAGTAACTGTAGTAACATTTTAGCATCATCATAATAGTTGGGTTCAGTGGTGATTGACGCTGAACTTGGTAGGGAGGACCACAGTTCGATCCCCCGCAACTGCAATCGGGAGAGGGCTGAAACTGACCCCCGAACCAGATTCAACTGGTGGTGAAAACCAAAAAAAAAATAATAATAGGAGTTTGCTCTAATTGTTACTTTTAATAGACGTGTTATGTAATATGTTTGGTATAACGGTCCGTACGTTAGAATCATGGTAACTCACCGAACTGCAAATTCATGGTGAGTTATCTTGATTCTGACATACTTACTGTGATAGCAAACATACATGTAAACAGTCTTTTGATTTTCTGAGTGAGAAACAACTTTCAAATGTTTTTGACATTTTTTTTGGCATTTTTAGGTCTGAATTTTATGATGTATTATTCTCTTGCAAATGGAAAATGTCTGTATTTTCTCAATTGGCTTAGGTTGATTGTAATTGTTCCTATTTAGATGTCATGCCATTAAAATTTTGTTGTGGTTTTACACCATTATATTTTCAATTTATGGAAGCAGTGCTCTGTGGATGATTTTTTTTGCAAATTGAAGGAGCTTATGTGCATTTTTTAACATCTCAATGTTGTTCCAGGTATCTCAAGTACTTAACTAAGAAGTATTTGAAGAAACACAATGTACGTGACTGGCTCAGAGTGATTGCTTCTAACAAAGACAGAAATGTTTACGAATTGAGGTACTTCAACATTGCTGAAAATGAAGGAGAGGAAGAAGATTAATTGTGTGTGTTCAGCTTATTCATTTTAGAACCATGTTAAAACCTTTTTGTAATGTTAGCTTCTGTTTTGGCTAAGTACTACTACTGTTTGATACATGTTGATTTGAATGCAGTAGTTGCAATTTAACAATTTTGTTCATTTAAGAGTTGTGGTGATACTTTTGTTGGAATGAAAATAGAGTTCATGTGTTATACAATCAAGCGCCGCCTTTGATTACAATTCTGTTGCGATAACACTTTCCTTGATTCTCTCGTATATTATTTTCGCGTGATTTGAAATTCAAGTTCCTCCCGTTCACTTGCTAATTGCTCCCATTATTTGTTCCCACATTGTTTGGAGCCATGAAGTGATCAGATCACTGTTCCAAGGAGGCAGTATACTGCTTACTTGACTTATATTTGTGCATTATGTGAGGGGATGGAATTACACCATGTACACAATCCATATAAAATGTCAAGATATGCTTTCGATTTCATTTTTGGCATTCATTCTTATCTTTTATAGACACAAAAAATGCTTGCATGTCAATCATACCAGACAATACGGAAAATGTTTCCATCAGATAGATGTATTGACAGTGATTACTATGCTTCTGTACTCGTTGACGATGCCAGATTACCAAACCATCTTCATCTCCAATGTTACCTGGATTGGAAATTTACAAAAGCCACTTGAAACCCATTTCCAAATACTAATAGCTATGACAAGTTGGCTAGAAGATTTGTTTATTTAACAAGCACAAGACTAGGTATATGCATAATGCCATGCAATTCACAAACCAAGTCAATGCCTTTCTCTCTATTATAGACAAATGTATGTGTGAAACAGCTGCAAGTCTGCATTGTTTAAAAACGCAGTCCACCAAAGCAAAAGTAGTCAACCATACCATATTGTAATCTTCTTCAGGGAAGCAGAATATAGTTCCATGTTTTCTACTGCTCTACTGCATGTGAGATTTAATGGCTAATATGTTGATCTTTTTAAGCCAACCTCGAAATTGACTTCCTTATATCGTGAAGCAATCAGCCATTCAAATTACACAATATTTTCAATGAACTTGCAGCAATCTGCCATTCAAATTACACAATATTTTCAATGAATCGACAAAACATAGAGAAATTAACTACTGCCTAGTTCAAGAATTGAGACAGTTCAAGCAACATCATTTAACTTTTCTTTCTTCATGACAGTTATGAAAGTTGCTAGCCATATAGGTATCCAAGTACACATGCTAAAAATCAGATTTAATATGACCAATATTTGTGTTTTTTTAAAACAAAATAAAATTGTTATTATTCATTTAATTTGTTAGCTGAAATTGTGTCAATGTATACAACCTTGTGAAGTTATTATGCATTTTCGGGATTACCCATCGAAGAATCATCCACATTAACCTTGATACAATTTTTAGGAAGAGGTACCATTTCAATTGTCAAAATATATGATATTTTTGGTTACGAATAGAGAAAAAGAAAAACACCAAGAGAGACTACTCTCCGGTAAAAATTACTCCACAAGCATCTTCAAAAAGAGGCATAGACAAGTTTCTTAGAGGCATGGAGATCATCACAAGAGCTCCCATTTTAGCTAACACATCCGCATACATATTGCCTCCCCGAAGGATATGTGAAAGCACCAATATTCAAAATCTCATTAGCAAACCGGTGATGAGATAGAAGCTGTCAAGAAACATGATGATTCACACCAAGAGCATTAACCATGAAAGAATAATACAAGTGATATGCTATTACTTTATCCATATAATTTAAGTTACATTGATGTAATTATTTCACGTTTAACTTCTTATGAAAGGATATTTTTTTACATCTAGTTGAACTTTAATTAAACTTCAGAAAAAACTCAATTTATTGAAAAATACAAGTGATATTTACCTAAACTAATTAAAGTGTTAATTTTTAATTATTAAAAAGAGTGTTAATATTGAACAAGCAGTTAATTTGTTTGAGTGTATTTTTGGTGTCACTTTGACATATTCAACTTAAATTATCATAATTTTACAAAAGTTGGTTAATAAGCTTCCATAATTTGGCCAAATTTAAAGATATAATGGGTCAACTTTATACTTGAATGACGCAAAAGACAAAGGAATGAGTTGGTTCAACTTCATAATAAAGGCACCTTCCCGATTTGGATTAACAGTTGGGAGATTCTATGGTACATCCCTTAGTTGGAATGTAGTGGTGCAGTCCAAATTTTCAACCAATAAAATTCAATTTAATTGTCAAATCATCTAAGGTCCATGGTGAGTCCCTTTTTATTTAATAAACTTTTGTTTATTGCATATGAGTCCTCCATCAAATGAAAAATACAAATCAAAAACATTTTTAATTTAAATCTAAAATCATAAATCATTTACAAATTTTATTTATCATTTTTAACATTCTTATTTGAATAAACAAATAGAAATTGAAAACCCTAAATCCCAAATTTCCACCTTGTTTGAAGAACAGCTGTATACCATTCCTCTCTACTCAACTTTGCTGTATAATATCATAAAATCTTAACCCATAAGATTTCAAACTCAAGATTTCAATCTCAAGGTCCATGTTTGGAGAAAATTTTATTAAAGTTATAAGATTTGAAACGAATCGAATAATAAAAATCGAGTATTATTAATGGATATTATTAATCTAAATCCAGTAGTATAAGTGGTGGGATATACGGCGGTGACAAGATCAGATCTCGTTTTCAAGTTTTTAAAAATTTTAAGTGTAGGTATTTTGTTTTAGACCATTTGAATCAAAATTAAAATCATAAATGTATTGCAAATCGTTTTTGTGATGTTTCTGGATAATTAATTTTTACTTTTCGATGTTTAAATGACCTGAAACCGTCGGGTTTTTTTTTCTGGAAATCGCGGTTCTGAAAGCGGGTCGATGCGACCTGGCTGAAGGTTGAAGATGAAGATTAATTTAATATATTTTTATCAACACATCGTTTATAAATATCACAGAACGCGGAACAAAATAGAACTTGCACATCTGTCCTAGCGGTTGACAACTTAATCTATCACCATCATGTACTGGGTTTGACTCCTACTCTTACTTTTTGTGAATTATATTTTTTTTAAAATAGCATTGAATACAGAAAGAAAAAGAAAAAAAAACTCGAAAGTAGCAACAGAAGCTTCGAACACGCGACCTAAGGCAGGAATGAAAACCCAACCAGTAACCACTAAGCTATGTTAACATTTTGTTAATTTTTTCACTCCATAATTATACATTATGTACTGTAAAAATTCAAAAAATTATAAATTGCGGATTATGAGGCTAAATTATTTGCTTATTGTTTATGCAATATAATTTTATTATAAATTAAATGTTAGACTTAAGAATATACTCTGGTTTAATTAAAAATTATACCTCGATTCAACTAAAGCATAATTAGCCTTAGGCCCCGTTTGGATTAGCTTATTTTTGAGCTTATGCCAGCAACTTATGTAATTTTTATGTATTATTATAAGTTTGTCAAGGTAGTTTATGATAAAATAGCTTATAAAAATACAATTTTTACTAGTTTGAACTTATAAAATAGCGTAAAACCTACTCCTTCCGGCCTTATTTATAAGCAAAAGTTACTTTTTAGATTCATTAGCCAACTGATGTATTTAGTCTATATCTTAGTTAGATACATCAATAGTTCAATGAATCTAAAAAGTAACTTTTGCTTATAAATAATGCCGGAGGGAATAATTTATATTGCATAAACTCAAAAATAAGCTAATCCAAACAGGGCCTTAGCGATCGATTTAAGATTATACTTTGGTTTAACAGAAGAACTATTAACCCTAGTCTTTAACTCAAGGTTACACTCCGGTTGAATTTAATGACTTAAAAATTATATAAATAAAGTAAAATTTTAAATTTAATTAAAATGTAATTTTGATAATTTAAAAATTTTAAAAGTTAAAAGATTAGGCTTGGTAGTGTTTCAGTTGAGCCTGAGTATAATCTTATGTCAAACTATACTTAATTTTTTAAAATTTAAAATCATTAGCTTCAATCGTAGTATAACTCATTAGCCCTATATTTTTACACGGGACGGGCTTTTAAAAAAATGACTGCACCTTATCGGATTGGCCCCGGGACTATCTCTTTCATGGGTCGTCATGGGCTGGCCCCACAGATTTTGGGTCGGCTTTAATGAATTAAAAAAATATATTAATAAATTTCTAAAAATAGTTTGCTTATTCATTTTTTTTATCTTTATTCGTATATTTAAAAAATTGTTACAAAATATTTTTAAAATATGAGAGAAACTATTTTTAATTTTTTTATTATTTTATCGTAATTAACTTTATTACATTCTTAGTAGTAATATAAACTTTATTAATAACTAGCGCGGGCGTGCCCGTCTGTGTGATATGAATTTTCTATTATACTAACTTATAATCAGTTATTTTCAATATATTATTAAGTTGAGAAATATAACGTAGATTAGTTGAATTTTTTTTTTAAAGATAAAAATTTAAAAAACTAGTCGTGTCGGTCCATCGGGCAATAGTGCTTCAATTGAGTCAAATTATACTTTATTTTTTGGCTTCACTTTATTTTTTAAAATTTTTAAGTGATTAACTTCAACCATAGTATATCTATCAGTCAAATACTAGGGTTAATATTCCTTCAGTTAAACCGAAATTTAACCCTCAGTCAAATACTATAGTTAACAGTGTTTAGGTTAAACCAGAGTATAATTCCCAGTAAAAATATAAGGTTAATAGTGCTTTAGTTGGTATAATCTTAAGTCAAATTATATTTTATTTTAAAATTATACTTTATTTATAAAAAACTAGTTTTAGACATGTGCACCCGCAAAGTCTATTAACTTTTTTATTCGATATTTAAGTTCCTCATTATCGTTGAGAATGTTTTTAAAAAAATCAATATTCAAATGTTTTAGTTGTTGTGTTTTTGTTTCTATTTTTTTGTTCTTAATTTTTTATTTTAAAAGTAATTTTCTTTTTTCTATAAGTTGACATAATATTTTCTTTTTGGTCCAAGGTATCTTCTTTTATTAGGTTATTTTATTTCTACTATTTTTTTTAAAGTTGTCGTAAGTTTTTATTTATTTATTGTGGTTTTTGTTCGTATTTTTATGCGTAGATTTCTTTTAACTATTTTTTTTTTGCAACTATTTTTATGGTTTGTATTTTTTTTTCTTTTGCTTTTTATGATTTGTATTTTTTTTTATCTAAATTACACTTAAAGGTAGAAAATTTGAACTATTGTTAAAATTATTAAGGATAAATTAGATCCTTTAGTAGTAGTGTCTTTTAATATATTATTAACAAGATAATTAAAATCGGACCGGACAATTTTTTTATAAGACGAAGAGTGTCTAGACATCAGGGACAAAACAAGCTTTGCCTCCATCCTTTGCCTTTAACACTTTATTATATTAATAAAAAAGAAAAAAAAATATACAAAACTGGGGACATTGAACCGGTGTTGGCAAAGGTTCGAGGTTTAAAGGTCGGATCAACGTTGGATCGGGGTCGGATCGATAATAATTAAATAATATATTTTAAAATATATTATACCAAATAATTTTTTTCGTACATCATTAAACTAAAAGTATTATTTATAATGTTAAAAATACAACTTTTTAATAAAATCATGTTAAAAACTGGAAGAAAAAAATAGTTTACTAATTACTACCAATATTTAACGATCAGTTTTATTTACACAAAAAAAATGTCATTAATTTTTCAAAACATGCTTTGCTAGAACACATTCCCAACAAATATCACACACTTCTCAACATGCTAAGCTAGAAGCCTAGAACACGTTTCCAACAAAGTGACACATTTTTCAATGTTGATATTTTGGATATATATAAATATCAAATTATTCAAAAAAATAAATCATGTTTTATTTTTATATTTAAATTTATTTTTTAAAATTTTTAAGTTATTAGCTTCAACCAAAGTAAAACACTCAATCAAATACTAGGTTTAACAGTGTTTCAGCCGAACCGGAGTATAATTTTCAATCAAATACTACGGTTGATATTGCTTAAATTGAACCAAAGTATAATCTTAAATCGAATTATACTTTATTTTTAAATTTTAATTTTCTTTTTATATATTTTTCAAGTCATTAACTTCAACAAAAGTATTACCCTTAGTCAAAAATTAGGCTTAATATTGCTTTAGTTGAACCAGAATATATTCTTCACTCAAAGACTGAAGTTAATAGTGCTTCAATGGAACCGAAACATAATCTTAAGTCAAATTATACTTTATTTTTAAATTTTATTTTATTTTATATAATTTTCGAGTCATTAACTTCAATCGAGTATTATCCTCAGTCAAATACAATGGTTAATAGTGCTTCAAGTAAACCAGAATACAATCTTCGGTCAAAGACTAGGGTTTATAGTGCGTCAATTGAACCGAAATATAATCTTCAAATTATACTTTATTTTTATAAATTTTAACTTATTAACTTCAACAAAAGTATATCTATCAGTCAAAAAATTGGTTAATATAGTTCTTCAGTTAAATTGGAGTATAACTCACTAGGGTTAATAGTGCTTCAGTTTAACCTGAGTAAAACTTTTAGTCAAATATCAAGGTTAATAATATTCCAGTTGAACCGAATTATAATCTTTCCATCAAATACTAGGGTTAATAGTGCTTCGTTAAACCGGAGTATTATATTAAGTTAAATTATTCTTTATTTTTTAACTTTACTTTATTTTTATAATATTTAAGCCATTAACTTCAACCGAAGTATATCTCTCAGTCAAATACTAGGTTTAATATTCCTACAGTTAAACCGGAATATAACTCTCGGTCAATAACTAGGGTTAATAGTATTTTTTTTTTATAAAATAGAGGGCCTAAGACCGGATTTATGGTGCTTAAGTTAAACCAGAGTATAATTCCCAATAAAAACCTAAGTTTAATAGTGCTTTAGTTGATACAGTATAATCTTAAGACAAATTATATTTTATTTTTAAATTTTACTTATTTATAAAAAATTTAAGTCATTAACTTTTAATTTTTATTATATGGATTCAAATTAATTGCTTACCGTATATGCAATTTAATTATTCTAAATTAAATGCCATAATTTAGAATATACTCCAGTTAAATGCCTTTTCTTCGTCTAGAAGTCCTAGCTCAACTGGCAAATACCGAAATTGTTAGGCCGGACGTCATGATCCGGGTTCGAACCCGGGACCTCACAGTTGTGTGTAAGTTTAATTTCAGTGGATTACCACTTCATCTAAGACCAAAAAAAAAAAAAAGCCTTTTCTTCTTTCTAGAATCCTAGTACTAATGATGTCACGATATTAGAATACACAAGGTTGACTATTGTTAAAATAATTAAGGTTATTGTTTTTGTATCAGGCCAGAGAGAGTATATAATTATTTATGTATTACTCACAAATATTTTCTCGTATTTTTTAAATTTATCAATGATTACTGATTTTCTCGTTGTTTTAAAAAAATATTTGCTATGGGTCCGTCGACGTTTTCTTAATATTTAAATTCGATATTACGCTAATGTAAAAAAATATTTAAAATAAAGTATTTAGAAATTTGGTATAAAATATTGTTATAATATAAGTGAAACTATCATAAACTATATTACTAGAACAAAATTTTATATTCAATGGTTCCTTATTGATTGGAACCTATGAAGCCTATATACGTGACACGATACTGATAAGGCGATATGAAAAAATTTACAAAATTTCCGATACGATATGATATTTAAAAAATTAAATTTAAAAATAAATATATAAACGCACAATATATAACACAACTAAAATCGATAATGGTAATAAATTACATTTAAATTACTCAAAATAAGCAAACAAGTGACAAAAAAGACAGATGATTATCCAAAAAGAACATAGTTGATTATCCATAAAGAACATAGTTGATTATCCACAAATGACATCATACTTTAATATTCAATACTTAAGAGGAAACACGCCCCTCCCCCACCCCAAAGTATTACCCTTAGTCAAAAACTAGGGTTGATACTGCTTTAGTTGAACCGAAATATATTATTCACTCAAAGACTAGAGTTAATAGTGCTTCAATTGAACCAGAACATAATGTTAAAATCAAATTATACTTTATTGTTACAATTTAATTTTTTTATATAATGCCTGATTTGGAAGAGACGGTGATTGATGCCTGGGGGGTGAACGAAAATATTGAGATGGTAGATCGTATTGCTCGTTGTGCCAATAAGTTACAAAGGTGGGGTAGAAGGAAAAGGGTGAAATTTAAAGAGGAGATAAATGCATGTGTCCGCGAGATGGAGGTGTTGAGGGATAATCAGGGGGAGGCAGAGAGTAGGAGGTACCAGGAACTCTCCGACAGACATGCTACTTTGCTTGTTCAGGAGGAAGAGTATTGGAAGCAGCGAGCCAAAATGCATTGGCTTCAAGAAGGTGACTTGAATACTCATTTTTTCATATGTCGGCTTCAGCTCGTTGTAAGAGGAAGAAGGTCACCCATCTTGTCAATGAAGCGGGTACGGAAGTTCATACTCAAGAGGATCTATGCGAGGTAGCTAAGCATTATTTTGATACTCTCTTCCAAAATAACAGCGAAATTCATGAACCGGTGCTTAATCTTATCCAGCCGAGAGTGACAGAGGACGATAATCACTTGCTTATGGCACCCCTGACGAAAATTGAATTTCAACAAGCATTGTTTCAGATGCATCCCGACAAATCCCTAGGTCCTGATGGCTTCAACCCGGCATTCTACCAGAGGTTCTGGGAACATTGTGGAGATGATATTTTTGCTGCAGCATCTTCCTGGTTGGATAGGGGGTATTTCCCTTCTAGCCTTAATGAAACTAATATTTGCCTCATTCCTAAATGTGATAAGCCCACATCGATGAAAGATCTGAGACCTATCTCCTTATGTAATGTCCTCTATAAGATAGTTTCTAAAGTGCTTGCTAACAGGTTGAAGTCTTGCCTGGATAAACTTGTTTCCCAAGAGCAGTCAGCTTTTGTTGAAGGTCGATCGATCCTTGATAATGCCCT
This sequence comes from Trifolium repens, assembly GCA_030408175.1. Lineage (NCBI taxonomy): Eukaryota > Viridiplantae > Streptophyta > Magnoliopsida > Fabales > Fabaceae > Trifolium > Trifolium repens. The sequence goes on from CP125837.1 coordinate 46,918,714, forward strand.
TATTGCTATTGAAGTTATCCATGCTATGAAGAGAAAGACCAAAGGGCATAGAGGTGAGTTAGCTTTAAAAATCAATATTAGTAAGGCTTATGACAAGGTGGACTGGGGTTTCCTCCGTGGTATGTTAGTTAGGATGGGCTTTGCTGAGCAGTGGATACAATGGATGATGATATGTGTGAGTTCTGTTAACTATTCAGTGCTTATGAATTTCGACAAAGTTGGTCCTATTACCCCAGGACGAGGTTTACGGCAAGGGGATCCGTTGTTTCCTTATTTATTTATTCTAGTGGCAGAAGGTCTGACGGCTCAAATACATCAAGTTGTTCGTAGAGGTGACATTCATGGTGTGCGGATTTGTCGAGGTGCTCCCGAAGTGTCTCATCTCTTATTTGCAGATGATTGTTTCTTATTTTGCAGAGCTAATGTCGCTGAGGTGAACCAACTTCTGAGTATTCTACACACATATGAACAAGCATCAGGCCAAGAAATTAACCTGTCTAAGTCTGAGGTTTTTATCAGTCGCAATATGTCGCAGGCGGAACAAGAAGATTTAGCTGGTATACTTGGTGTCAGACATGTTTTGGGTACAGGTATTTATCTAGGACTTCCATCTATGATAGGAAGAAACAAGAAGGCAATTTTTTCCTACATTAAGGATCGTATCTGGAAGAAGATTAATTCCTGGAGGGGAAGAGCTTTATCGAAAGCTGGAAAAGAGATTATGATTAAGTCAGTACTTCAAGCTATTCCATCGTATGTTATGAGTATGTTTATCCTCCCTTCTTCTTTTATTGATGATATTGAAAAAATGTTGAATGCTTTTTGGTGGGGTGGTGGTAATAATAATAGTAAGGGTATTCCTTGGCTAGCATGGGAGAGACTTGCTTGTCCTAAAGACAAAGGTGGCTTGGGTTTTCGCAACTTTGAGGCGTTCAATATGGCTATGGTAGCAAAACAGACGTGGCACATCTTACAAAATCCAGAGACGTTGGTGGCTAAACTCATCAAAGCAAGGTACTTTCCACGATCTACTTTATTTGAGGCTCCCTTGGGCTATAGTCCTAGCTTCGCATGGCGTAGTATTTGGAAAGCTAGACAAGTTCTCTTACTTGGTTGTAGGTGGAGAATTGGTGGTGGTGATAGGATACGTGTTATGTCTGACCCTTGGCTCCGTGGGAATGGAGAGCGGTGGATTATCTCGCCTCAACCTGAAGGTGTGTATCACTTACTTGTTAGGGACTTGATGGTTGAAAATTATAAAGCATGGAATGTTGCTAAAATTCGTACGTTATTTCCAGACCATGTGGCAGAGCGGATTATTGCGACACCTCTCATTGGCTCAGTCTATGAGGACAAGATGGTATGGGAGGGAGAAAGGAATGGTTGTTACTCTGTCAAATCAGGTTACAAGCTTGCTATGCAGTGTATTATTCACAGTGATAAACACCATGTGAGGGGTAATTGGCAAGAAATATGGAAAGCGCATGCTCCACATAAAGCGCGTCATCTTCTTTGGCGCTTATGTAGGGGCTGCCTCCCAACGAGGCGTCGATTATTAGAGCGTAATGTGGATTGTGATATTCATTGCCCGTTGTGTGAAGAGGAGGTAGAAGATGATGTACATACATTCTTCACATGTGTTTCTACTCGATCTAGTTGGCAAGCAGCTGGACTATCATCTGTCATGGATTCTGCAGCGTGCCAGCAAGGTAGTGCGGCAGAGAGAGTGTTTGCCTTGTGTCGGAATGAGGATCACGCTACTATAGGTAGAGTGGCTACGTTGTTTTGGAATATATGGCATAACCGAAATGATAAAGTATGGAATGATAATGTTAGAAGGCCAAGTCAAGTTGGTCAAGCTGCGTTCGACCATTGGAATGAGTGGTTTGCTGTTCATAAGCTCCGAAGTCCTAATGTTCAGGATGTCCAAATTTTAGGTACAGATCGGTGGGAAAAGCCTCGCATCGGATGGTTAAAATGCAATGTCGATGCAGCGTTTTTTATTGGTATGGGAAGGACAACGGTAGGTGCATGTTTTCGCAATACCTCTGGTGAGTTTACTGCTGGACTCACAAAGTGGCAACAATTGACTTTATCAACAGAGGAGGGAGAAGCATGGGCATTATTGCAAGCCGTGAAGGAAGCGAGGCATAAAGGTTTCGATCGAGTTCAATTCGAAAGTGATTCTCAAGTGTTGGTTGAAGCCATTCGCACAAAGCGGCAAGGCAATTCAGAGTTTCTCTCAATCGTTAATGAAATTATTCTTATTATGTTACCATGTGCGAACTTTGAAGTTAAGTTTGTTAGGAGACAAGTGAATTCGATTGCTCATACTTTAGCTAGGGCGGCCAATTCTTGGTCTAGTTTCCATAGATTTGAGTTTATTCCTTCGTGTATTGCATCTTTAGTCATTAATGAAATGCATTAAGTTTGTTTGGTTCAAAAAAAATAAAAAACTTCAACTGAGTATATAGTCCTTCAGTTAAATTGGAGTACAACTCAATAGGGTTAATAGTGCATAGTTTAACCTGAGTATAATCTTCAGTCAAATATCAGGGTTAATACCTTTCCTGTTGAACCGAATTATAATTTTTCAGTCAAATACTAGGATTAATAGTGCTTTAGTTGAACCAGAGTATAATATTAATTTTTAAGTCAACTTATACTTTATTTTTATAATATTTAAATCACCAACATCAACCGGAGTATATCTCTCAGTCAAATACTAGGATTAATATTCCTTCCGCTAAACCGGAGTATAACCTTCGGTCAAAGGCCAAGATTATAGTGCTTAAGTTAAACTAAAGTATAATCCCCAGTAAAAATCTAAGGTTAATAGTACTTTAATTGGTATATTTTTAAGTCAAATTATATTTTATTTTTAATTTTTACTTTATTTATAAATAATTAATGCCATTAACTAGGGTTAATAGTTTTTATGTTATATATAACATAGAGTGCAATATTTAACGTGAATTCATTACAGGGTCAATTTGATGTAATCAAAGGTGTGAAGGTCCTGTGCTTGAAACCTTGGTTACGCATTTTTTATTTTCTTTTTCTGTTGTTAATTCAAAAAATGTTGCAAAAGGGGTTCGAACCTTTGACATGGTAGCAGTGGGCAGAGTTTTGAACCGCTCGGACAAGTGAATATATACTGTTATTTTTTGCGGTATATGGTATAATCAACATAGCGTTGATAGAAATATTCAACATCATCTTCAACCTCCAGCCGGGTCACTCCGACCCGATTTCAGACCCGTGATCTAAGCTTTAAATCCGACGGAAATAAACGATTTTAATTACCCGAAACAATTAATTAACGACAAAAACAAATAATTACCCAAAAACATAACAAAAATCGATTTTAATTTTGATTCAAATGGTCCAAAACAAAAAACCTAAAATCATATTTTTTAAAAACTTGAAAACTGTTCCGCAGTTATCCAAACATCAATAAAGTTGTTGCATTTGATTTGTTGATGAAGTGATATGTTCATTCTTATTTTATAACATCTGAATTCAGATCTATTAAGTTATATTGAACTCAGATCTATGCTTTTTTGTAATTTTTTCATATATACCATGAACTTCCTTTACTAAATCAGATCCGATCAATCAGGAGGAGGATGAAGAAATATGTTTTTGAGTTATTTTGTGAACCCAGATTTGTTGGGGATAACACCCACAAAGATGAACAACAGAGAAACACTAACACTAAGAAAGAATAGAGAAAGAACTATGAATTGAATTGAAGATAATTAATGAATTAAAGGAAAAGGGTTATCTTTATTAATCACAAAAGCACCTATTTATAGGTGAATGTACAATAGATGAGAGAGGTAGCTTATAAAATAAGCCAACTAACAATCCTATAACCTCTCTAACTAACTAACAGAAATACAACTGTACAAACAAACTAATCTAACTAACAAAACAGAAAACATAACTGAACCAGAGGTTCAGAGCCTGAGAAGCATCAGAGGCTACGTTCGCTTGTTTCAGAAGCTGGGTGAGTACACTGCTTCAGAACCTGTGCCCTTCAGAAGATAGGAGGGTCAGAGTCTGTTTGAGAGTCTCGTGGCCATCAGAAGCTGTTTGCTTCAGAAGCTATTCTCGTCAGAAGCTTGAATTACAAAACTAACACTCATCCTTAATTCAAGCTGTCATAACTCACAACTCCCATTTCTCTTCTGAGCTTGAGAAATTGGTCTCTCTTCACAGCTTTAGTTAAAATATCAGCTTGTTGATTGTCAGTAGAGCAATACTCCAATTTCAACTTTCCTTTAGTGACTTGGTCTCTAAGGAAGTGAAACCTTGTCTCAATATGTTTGCTCTTCCCATGACTAACGGGGTTCTTAGCCAAGTTGATTGCTGACTTGTTGTCAATCTTCAGCACAACTGTGATGTCAGCAATAATGTTCATCTCACTGAGAAGTGATTGCAGCCAATTTGCCTGACATGCAGCTAGGGACCCTGCTACATACTCTGCCTCACAGCTGGAGAGTGCTATGACTGACTGCTTCTTAGAGCACCAAGACACTGGTGCATTTTGAAATTTAAACAAATAACCACTGGTACTCCTCCTGTCTACCTTGTCACCACACCAATCTGCATCTGAGAATCCACTTAACTCAAGTTTTTCCATTATCCTTAGAATATGGAAATAGAACACCATAGTGGATTGTGCCATTGATGTATCTAAGTATCCTCTTAGCTGTCAGTAGGTGAGATTTCAGTGGTTTACTCATAAACCTGCTTACATAGCCAACTGCATAACTGACATCAGGCCTAGTTTGACACAGATATCTCAGTGAACCTATTAGTTGTCTGAACATAGTAGATTCCACTGCATCACCACTTGTATCTTCTTCAGTCTTGGCTCTTGTATCAGCAGGTGTGACTGATGAATTGCAATCAAGCATTTCAAACTTTCTCAGAATCTCAGTGGCATACTTAGCTTGATGCAATATCATCCCTTTTGGAGTTTCTAAGAGCTCCATTCCTAGAAAGTAAGTTAACTTCCCTAGGTCAGTCATTTCAAACTCACACTTCATTTGTGATTTGAACTTCTCTATCTCTATAGATACACTACAAGAAATCCTTAATTTTTGGACGAAATTCATCTACCCATTAGTGACGGCCAGGTCCGTCAATAAAAATCAAAAGGCGTCACAAAATTTAAAAAAAAAAAACAAAAATTAAAAATAATTCGTCAAAGAGTTACTGACGGAAATATCCGTCACAAACTATGAAGGTACTGACGACTTAAGTCGTAAAAAATTATTGACGCAGTTATCGACGGAAATTTCCGTCACAAAGTGTTGAGGAATACAAAAAAAAAAAGAGCCGTTGACAGGCTTTGTCCGCTGCAGGTCTTGGGCAGCACCCCACACTTATTGACGGAAATTTCCGTCACTAATGCTTGGTCAAAAAAAAAAATCAAACGCGTTTTTCCATGTCCAACGGTCATGTTCTTCATCTTTCAGTATATGAACTTCCTTTGCATCTCATTTCATTTGCAACAATTCTACTAAAACTTCTACTCTCTTTAAAATTTTCTCCAACATCTTACTAAAACTTCTACATTTTTCTTAGTTTTTTGTTCTTCTTCAAAGTTTTGATTTGTAATAAAATGTAAGTGTTTTCTCCTCTTTGATATTTGTTTATGTTAATATTTGAATGATATTGTGTATTTATATTAATTGTTATTTTTAAATTTTAATGTAGAAAATGTAGCTTGGTTCATCTTGCTGCTGTTGGGAGTTGAATATGTTGACATTGCTTGCCATAACTAGTAAGTATAATTATATTTTGTTAAGTTTAATTATATTATTTTACAAGTCATAAACTTTTTTTATGTTTATTTATTTTCGTCCAAAAAAAGCTACATTTTTATTTATTTTCGTAAAAAAAAATAGGTATTGCTGAAACTTTTATTTATTAAAAAAAAAGCTACTTTTATTTATTTCGTAAAAACTATTATTTATTTCGAAAAAAAAAGCTACTTTTATTTATTTTTATTTTTGATATTTGGTTTGATATATCTGAAACTTTTTTTGTTGTTAATTTTGATTTAGATATTGCTGTTTGATTCGACGGTTGATTCATCGGTTGGTATTATTTAGAGTTTAGCTTTGTAAACTTCAAGTCAGACACTACTCTACATACCAAGTAAGTAATATAATTTAGATTAATAAATATTTGTATATAAATCAAAATATCTTTGCTGCTGTATTTATTTATTTTATTTGAATTAAAAATTAAAACTTTGTATGTCATTTAGTTAAAACTTTGTATGTAAAATAAACTTTGTATGTCAAGTTTTTAAACTACTAGTAAATTATTTTTGAAATGAAATTATTTATATGATAATTAAACAAGTATGTGATAATAGTTAGTAAACCGCCATATTTATTCTAATCTACCATATTGTAAAGAAAATTATTACCATATTGTAAAAAAAAATATCTAGTGAATTATTTAAAAAAATATATTAGTAAATTATTTATTTTAATTTTCGAAGATATTTACTTGTAGGTGAATTGATTTTCGAAAATACCATATTGTAAAAACAATATCTAGTGAATTAGTTAAAACTTTGTATGTAATAAAAACTTTGTATGTCACATAGTATAAACTTTGTATGTCATATAGTTAAATCGAAGATATTTTAATTTTTAATTTATTCTAGACTTTAATTTTAATTTAAATATTTAAATAAAAACTATATAATAAAAAAATTCATTAAGTAAATTATTTTCGAAGATTAATTAATAAACTTTTGATGATATACTTTAAATAAAAACTTATAGTAAAAAAAACTCATTAGGTGAATTATTTTCGAAGATTAATCGATAAACTTTTTATGATAGTCGATATGAATAGATCTAAAATTGATAGTCGATTTGAATAGATCTAAATATGAATAGATCTAAAATTAATAGTCATGTCGATATATAATATCTAATTATTTATATATTCAGACATGGATCGTGGGTGGATGTATGATCGATATGACGGTGGAAGAAAGAGAGGGGTGGTTAAAGAAGTGTTTAAGTTTGGGGTTCAATTATTTATTGATACCGTGAAACAGAAGCCTGTTGTTATTAGGGAAGGGGGAATTAGATGTCCGTGTGCGAAATGTCAATGTATACGATTTCGCAGCGAAGATGAAATTAAGTTTCATTTATGCAAACATGGATTCCAACCTAATTACTGGATCTGGACAAGTCACGGAGAATCATTTCCATCGGATGAAGGTGCTTCAAGCAGTGCTGCTGAACCTGCTGCATTGGCTCCACAAAATCATCATGTGCATTACCCCTTTACCGCTATGAATGATATGGTAGATGATGCTCTTGGGTTTAATGTGGTGAACAATGGGTCCGATGACGAATCTGACAGAGATGAATATGATGGAGATGAACTTCCGAATGCTGAAGCTCAAAGATTTTATAATCTTTTGAAAGAGACAAATGAACCGTTGCAGTTTGAAGGTTCTACTGACTCGAAGTTAACAGTGTGTGTTAAACTTTTGGGTCTAAAGTCTCATTATCTAGTTCCAGAATTAGCCATGGATTTGATTGCGAAATTGTGCTTGGAAACAACACCCACCCCCGCCCGCCATGATATGCCGCAAAATTATTATCAGGCAAAACAGCTAGTGTCAAAGCTAGGACTAGGAGTGAAGAGAATTGATTGTTGCATCAATGGTTGTATGTTGTTCTATAGCAACGAATTTGGTGTAAGTGATGAAGACTTGGATAAATGTAAATTTTGTGAAGAACCAAGATACTGTGGAACAAAAAATTCGCGGTCAAGTAGAAGAAAACCAGTGCCAAGAAAGTCTATGTTCTATTTACCCATAGTATCGAGATTGCAAAGGTTGTATGCATCATTGCAAACTGCATCCAAAATGACATGGCATTCTGAAAATGTTGAAAAAAGAAATAGTTCTGGTGAGTTGCGACATCCTTCAGATGGACTAGCATGGAAGCATATTGATCAAGTTAATCCCGATTTTGCGTCAGAGCCACGAAACGTGCGATTGGGTTTATGCTCTGATGGGTTTACTCCGTACACTCAAGTATCAGCCACTCCATACTCATGTTGGCCCGTCATTGTTACCCCATACAATCTTCCACCTGAAATGTGTATGTCAAAACCTTACATGTTTTTATCTGCTGTAATACCTGGGCCATCTAGTCCAACTGCTGGTATTGATATCTATTTGCAACCTTTGATTGATGATTTGAAGAGGTTGTGGGAAGGTGTTGTGACATATGATATCAGCCGCAAGAGAAATTTTAAAATGAAGGCAGCTTTGATGTGGACCATCAATGATTTTCCTGCTTATGGGATGTTGTCTGGATGGGGGACACATGGTAAATTGGCATGTCCTATTTGCATGGAAGACACAAAAGCATTCACATTAAAAAACGGTGGGAAAGCTACGTGGTTTGATTGTCATCGCCGATTCCTTCCTCTTAATCATCCATTTCGAAGAAATAAATATGCATTTGTTAAGGGCGAGATTGAAACCCGAGGGCCACCTCAATATTTGACACCAGAACAAGTTTGGGATAAAGTTAAAGATAAGCCAAATGTCCAAGTTGTGGGTGGTGTTGCTTTAAAACCGCGAGGTTACGGTTTAGCACACAATTGGACAAAGAAGAGTATTTTTTGGGATCTGCCGTATTGGAAAGACAACCTCTTGCGTCACAACCTTGATGTTATGCATGTTGAAAAAAATGTTTTTGAAAATATATTCAACACCGTAATGAATGTCAAAGGAAAAACCAAAGATAACGATAAAGCTAGAAAGGACATTGCGTTGTATTGTCGACGTAATGATTTGTTATTGAAGACGTTATCCAATGGCAAAGTCCTAAAACCTCGTGCGAACTATACTCTATCTTTTGATGAAGCAAAATCAGTTTGTCGATGGGTAAAAGAACTCAAAATGCCAGATGGTTATGGATCAAATTTGGCAAGATGTGCCGATGTTGATAATGGAAGAATGCGTGGGATGAAGAGCCATGATTGTCATGTTTTTTTGCAGTCTTTACTCCCTATTGCATTTAGTTCTTTACCACAACATGCGTTGAATCCTCTCATCGAACTCAGTCAATTTTTTAAGAATTTGTGTTCAGCAACATTAAGAGAAAGCGATCTGATCAAGATGGAAAATGACATTCCAATGATACTGTGCAAGTTAGAGAGAATATTTCCTCCCGGATTCTTTGATTCTATGGAGCATCTTGTAGTGCATCTTGCATACGAAGCTAGACTTGGTGGACCTGTTCAATATAGATGGATGTATCCATTTGAAAGGTTCATGGGGGATTCTAAACGTTCGGTGAAAAATAAAGCTAAGGTTGAAGGCTCAATTTGTGCATCTTATTTGCATCGTGAAACCATTCACTTTTGTTCTCATTATTTCAAAGACACGTTGACAGGAAGATCTGGTAGGAACGAACCTGGTAGTGAAAGTTTTATCCACCCATTAAACCTATCAGTATTCAACTTGTCTGGGCGTCAGGCTGGCGCGGAGAACGTATTTTTTCCTGGCGAAAGGGTATTAAAGGCTGCACATGTTCACATGCTGATTAATTGCACTGAAGTTCAACCTTACTTAGAGTTATTTTTGACATCACAAGGGATAACTCCGGAACAATCTTCTGCGAGCATAAATGAATTTTTTCCAAACTGGTTCAGACATCACGTTTATCATCTAGAACCAACCCCTATGATACAATAAAGGAAAAGGGTTATCTTTATTAATCACAAAAGCACCTATTTATAGGTGAATGTACAATAGATGGGAGAGGTAGCTTATAAAACAAGCCAACTAACAATCCTATAACCTCTCTAACTAACTAACAGAAATACAACTGTACAAACAAACTAATCTAACTAACAAAACAGAAAACATAACTGAACCAGAGGTTCAGAGCCTGAGAAGCATCAGAGGCTACGTTCGCTTGTTTCAGAAGTTGGGTGAGTACACTGCTTCAGAACCTGTGCCCTTCAGAATCTAGGAGGGTCAGAGTCTGTTTGAGAGTCTCGTGGCCATCAGAAGCTGTTTGCTTCAGAAGCTATTCTCGTCAGAAGCTTGAATTACAAAACTAACAAGATTGACGTAATGATGGAAGAAGAAGGGTTTTTTTTTTTTTGAGTAGGAATAAGAGAAGCCATTTGTTTGAACTGAACAATGATGTTGCTGTGATTTTGTTTTAACTTTTAATTGATTTTTACAATAACAATTAAAATTAAAAATAATTTAACTATTGGAGTAATTTTTGTGGTAAAAAGAAACTATTGGGGTACTTTTAGAACTTTTAATATGATAGGGACTTAGTTGAAATATTAAAAGATGTAAAGGTCTATGGTAAGTACCATATATGTGGTTTGTACCTTATCATTCAAAGTTAGTCAACACTCTATTTCCATTGGCCAGATTAAGAATGTATCTCTACATTCTTACTAAGGGATGTACCATAGAATTTGCCTTAACAGTTCCATACTCTCATCTCTCAGACTCATGGTCATGGACCACTAAAAAAAAAACGAAAATATCACGTGATAGTCCATTCTCTCGTACACGTGTCACGTGACCATCCCAGGGGCGGATTCACCGCCCAGCATGCCTGGGCACGTGCCCAGGCTCGACCAAATCTAATTTTTTTTCATATATATTTAGGGTTATTATTTTAATATGAATGTTTGAGTAATAATTAGTGAAATTTAAGTGTATATTCATAATCCTGATGAAATTCTGAGCAAAATGGTATATTTACATGTTCAATTTGGTGCAAAAATGGAAAAAACGATTTTTTGAAGAGTTGGTGAGAGGTTGAAGATGATGAACAGTAACCAGGCGCGCGTGTTTAGTACTTATATTAGTCAAGCAGTTTTTAAATCAACAATCATGTGATGGCCCAGTGGTTATGCATTTTGTCTAGTATGTAGAGGTACTTGGTTCAAATCCCGTTCTCCTCCTTTTCTGTTAAAATTTTTGTTTTTTTACTTCATTTTCTTTTATTTTTTATATATATATGGAAAAATATGTTTTTAATTTTTTACCTCATGCTTAAATATAACCCAAAATACCAAAAACATACATTTAATTGCTTTTGTGTTAATTTCAAATATGTTGTAATTCTACTTTCTTTCATATTGTGGGGAGTTTATGACGTTTACTTATCTAGTTATTATAAATCAAATATTTAGATTAAATTCTTAAAATTAATTACTTTTATTATAATATCAATATATAAATAATATACATATATTATTAGTTAAAAACTGTCAGATCTAGTTGAATCCTAATCCGAAAAATCTTAAACCAATAAACATTTGTGCATTTACGGTTAAAATTGCGCCCAAACTTAATATTATTCCTGGCTCCGCCACCGGACCATCCCATACTAATCCCCAAATTCTTGGGACCCACGTGTACGCCAAACCTTATCTCTGGAAGAGTCCAGATCCCACGTCCACATGGTACCAGTACCACATTTGATTAAAATCAACGGTCCAGATATAGTTTTGAAACCCATGACATGTTCAACGTTTTCCTTCGTTAAATATCTATCTAAAATCCCATATTCCCCAACATCACTCACTCACTCTCATGAGTCTGCTTGATCACTTGTGGGATGACACCGTTGCCGGACCTAGGCCGGAGAACGGTCTCGGCAAACTCCGAAAACACCCTACCTTCCCTTCCCCATCTATCTCCGACAAGGGTACGTACGTAGCATTTTGTGTTCAGCTGAAACTTGATGAATATAATAATTATCTTGCTATATAATCTTGCACACAATATATATGTATATTTTTGTTGCAACTTGAAAGATCCACGGTATTTATTTATAGTGGATTTGTTATTATATATGATTAAAAAAACAGGGGATGGTGGAAGTGTGAGATCCTACGGTGGTGATTCACCAGAGGATTCGATGAAAGTGACACGTAGTATTATGATCCTGAAACCAAATGGGTACCAGAGTCAAAGTGAATCTGCTCCTGCTTCCCCCGCCGCCGGTTCTACTCCTCCTCTCTCTCCGTTTTCCGGTAAGGTACTTTCATTATATATATAACCCTTGGCTTGGCTTTATGGGAGATCTGAGTAAGTCCAGAGAGGATATGCTCAACAGAATTTTTTTTTTTTTTTTTTTGTATAGGCTTCATAGTTCATACTACTTTTATTTTTTTTCAACCATGTCCCTGCACTTGGTTTTATATTTTTTGGTTTCAATCCATGGACTTCTTAGAAAACAAATATGGGTGTTCCAAACAGGGCTTTGAAGGGACTTTTTAAGCAAAGATAAAATTAATATTGAAAAAATAACATTTTATATTTTTAAGATACTAAATGTATAAATAAAATTTTCTTATTAATACACTTTTTAACATTTCTCAATAAATAATAATATTTTTATTATTTAGAAAAAAATGAATTTAGAAGAATAATAAACGGTAACATATGTAACATTTTATTAAAATTTATAAAAAATTAATAAGGTTTACAATTAAGTTAGGTCCGTACTAGAGGCCCCTTTAGTTTTTACTTTTTATTTTATTTTTAGTAGCCGGGATAACCTCATCTTATGATCTAGAGTTTTGTCGTGTAGTATATATTTTTTTTATCATTCATAATCAACTGATTAATACATCAATAAAAATATGAAAATTAGCAATAGATGTACCTTATTTGCTTGTCTCTTGTTAATAGGTTAAATGAGTGTGAAAGTGAAAGAAATTAAATTAACATCTCTCACATGGTGGGGGTCTGGGGGTCTGGGGGACCATATGAAAAAACAAGTGTGCTGATCTCCTCATGACAGCGAACTGAGTACATTTTACTTACTAAACTTTTTCTAATTTAGAATTATTTTTTTTATAATCAACTTTCCTTTGTATGTCTGTATTTTTTTTTTTTTTTGACAACATTGTATGTCTGTATTTTAAAACATGGGGAAAGTGTAAAAGTAAAAAATGAAAGAGATAGAGATAAAATATAAGTATTTTGTTGAAATCAAATATGCAATATGCCTAATGTGTTGTATGTATGTGTAATATATATATAGGAGCTAGAGAACCCTTTCGTTTTCGAAGAAGGTCAACAACAGATGCGTATGAGAAGGGCAAGACAGGCCAAAACAGACCAAGCTCTTCTTCTCCTTTCGATGTGTGATAAATGAATGAGCGAGCATTTGCAATTTGCGTGCATGATCATCACTTTGATGATATCTTTAATGGCGGAGTGGTGTTTTGTGTTCCTTATAATTTGGCTATGTATCCAATCCAATGCACTTTTGTTTGTGTGTGTGTGTGTGATGTATATATAGAGGTCGTGTTATATAGTTAATTAATGCGACTTAGCTTGCTTCGTTAGTCCAATTTCAAATAAGAACTTGTAAGGGATTGACTATAGACGTGTATCTAATCTAACTAGTATGTGTGTATATATGATGGGTATATGTAAAGCTTTTCTTAATGTGCTTTCTTTCTTTCTTTCTCAACGTTAAAGCTCGCCTAAAATAGGTGAATACGTGACACAAGTAGATATGTGAAAAGAAAAGTAATAGTTAGTTTTAAAAGTGAAAACATTATTAAATATAAATTAGTTTATATAATTGGATTAATAAATTACTATTAAATTAAAAGAAATATGATAAAATCCTTAATTTAAGTACCGTTATATTATGTGTAAATCTTTACTATATATATATATATACTCATCAGTGGCCCCACTCCAATGAATATTAAAGGAGTATGATGATTTTTGGGTCTTACACTATAAGTTTATATTTGTATAAGAAATAATCCCTCCGTTCATTTTTATAAGAAACAATTCACTTTTTAGATTCATTCAATAATTGATGTATTTGGTCTATATTATAACTTAAATATATTTATTATTGAATGAATCTAAAAAGTCAACTGTCTCTTATAAAAAGGAACGGAGGGAGTATATGTTATAATATATTTGTATGACTCACTTGAATTGATGAATATGTGAAACTCTCTGAAGGAATTAATTTTTATGATACATTGAAGAAATAACATCACATGTCATTCTAAACATTTGGAAGTAAATTTATTATAAACGGCTTTATGATGATATTATTAGGACTGCAGAAGAGATCTTAAAATATGTTGATTATAGAAAGATTTGAAATTGCATATGATGCATCGAAATGTTTGTTTGGATTTGCAATTTTTTTATTTAAATGGGATTTTGTGCATCAAAAAACTTATGTAGCAAATGTAATAAAATAATTTGATTGGACAAATTTTATTGATTGTGTTGTAGAATGATTGTGATGTCACTTAATGTTAGTATATATCATGTCCTCATGAAAATGATGGACAACTTGAATTGGTCCTGAAGTACCATATCTTAGTTCAAACGAGGACATTAATGTATTTTGTTAATTATATGTATCGTGCTATTTTGTTTTTGTCAATATCTTTTGCAGATATCAGAACAAAGTCAAGCATGCGTTTTAGAGAAACAACGTAATCAAGGAAGCAAGGAATGCTTTTTCATTGACGATTATGAGTTTACACATAAAATAAACTTGTGGTTTTCTCATTCTATAAGGAGGCTCTTTCAAGTTAAAAGTTTCAACCACTCAATATGAATGTAATATCTCAAGCACACCTAATTTAAAGAAGAATAATTATGCATGCATTGCTCAGTTGAAAGAGTGCTACATCAAAGGAGATCGAACTAAACACATTTCTCGTAAATTCTTTTTCACCTGTGATCTTTAGAAGAATGGTGATATAAGCATTCGACAAATTCGTCAGTGTGATAATCTAGCAGACATTTTCACAAAGTCGCTCTCAAGTAGAACTTTCGAACAAAAGATTGGTCTTCGTCGACCTAGAGATGGTTGTATGGTTGAGGGGGAGAAATAAATATATTATGTAAATGGATGGTGTACTCTTTTTTCTTCACTATAATTTTTTCCTATTGGGTTTTTTTCTAGTAAATTTTTAACGAGGCTCATCCTTGATGGACATCCCTAGGAGAGTGTTATGAATAATTAAGTTAGTGCTGCTTTAGTGGATGCCCATCATTGATCTTCCACCTTCCTATAACTTCCACTAAGTGAGCGGTCTTTAAATGTCTATGATCATCCACTTTTTTATTGATGTCTGTAAGACCCAAGATTCCACTGTACAGTTTTTCTAAGGAACTCTAGTAATGGCTACGAGTTTTAGGGTTTTTGGTGAAGCGGTTTTGTGAGTATCGTCGCATTAATGAGATTTTTGCTGAAACGGAGCCTGTTTTGTGCTCGTGCGCTGGAAAGGCACAGACTTTCGGGTCGTGGTCCTCTTTTAAGTATGAGGAGATTTCTGTGAAGTCAGAAAAACGAGATTTGGATTATTCTTGTTTTTGGAAAAACGAGTAGGATTTTACCCGCTGATGGAAAATCTTACTGCGTCTGTTTTAAGTGAGGTTTCGGATGGAAGTTTCATATATCTGCGTGAGTTAGGATATGTCCTGAGATTAATTTTCTAAGGTATGGAAGAAAATTACAGTCGCGGAAAAAGATTCGGCGATAAGTTTTGGAATGGAAAAACGTTAGACGTTCTTTCTGTAGGTTTTCTGTTTTTGCGAGTTTCATTCGTCGCGATGCGCGAGAACTGAGCGTGCGTTTCGTTGTATGAGGTTATGGGAAATATCTTGTGAGGATAGACTTGGATTGATCCAATGGCTAGATTTGAATCTTAGAACTTTATCCTATTTGATCCAATGGCCATAAACTAGCAAGACTTTTATAAGTGGTGGACTTGGAAAAATCACAAATTCACTTCACTCTTCTTCTCTTTGCCGTGGCTTCTCCCCACCCTTGTGTTCTTCATCCAAATCCTTCATTTCTTCACCAAAAGCTTGGATTTTTAGTGAGTTGGATCATAGAGTTGGAAAGGAAATCATCTCCTCTAAGGTAACTAGACTTCTTTCATCTCTTAGCTAGCTAAAATCATAGAGTTTGATGGATTGTTAGATTATGTTCTTGAGAGGATTTTGTGAGAAATTGTTGATGAATGATTTCTCTTGCTTGAAAGTTGTTCATGAGTGAATATCTAGGATGTTTAAGCTTAGTTATTTTGATTTTCATGGTTGGATGAGAATCTCATGAAAATTCTTGTTAGTGTTTGATAAGAAAAAATTTCTCTTGATCAAGAACATGAATCTTTACTTGTTGTTTGTGTTAGTGAAGTTGTTTTTGAGCTTTTAAGTAAAATGGATGTGTGATAAATGATTTTGTTTTTGAGAAACAAGAAAAAAATATTTTGTGTTCATGAGAAACTAGGAAAAACTATTTTGAATTGTGGATTGTGTTATGAAAATGTTTTGTTCATTCAATTAAGTGATTTTGGTAACTAAAGGATTAATCCTATGCTTTTGAAATAAAAAAAAATGGGAACTAGCCTTGTTTTTGGAATTTGGCCGTGGCATATTATGTATATGTCCATGAGATTTCTAAATTTTAAGTCCTATGGGAAGGCATGATCATGGTTGGAGGATTAATGTGGTTTTGTTTGAGAAGAAAACTAGTGACTTGTGATTTAATTGCACAAGTGAAAATTTGTAAAGTTTTGAAGAAGAAAATGTTATTCTTGGATTCAAAATGATTTAGTGTGTATACTTGATCATTGAGGAAAACTAGTGATAGTTTAAGTGTTTTAGACTATGTTTGATTTTGAAAAACAATGGTTTTGGAATAATTCCAATTCTGGCCGTATTCCACAGGGGTATTATGGTCATTTTAAAATTGTTTTCGTGTCCTAGAAACCTAACCATTCAATCCGTCTTTTCGATACGAAGATTTCGGCGTATGGCACGTCTCGATCGGATTAGAATTGAATGAGTTATGGCGATTTTAGTTTGAAAGGAAAAAAACTTGTAACTTGTGATGCAAGAAAACTTTTATTTTTGTGAAAATTTTCAAAGAGTTTTTGGGTTGTTTTCAAATGGTTTTAGTATGTGAAAATTGATTGCCTTGGAGTTAGGAATCAAAGTGTTTCTTAGTTTGTTTTGAAACGAAAATATTTTCGCGTAGCGCGAAATAGTGCAATTAACTTTGGGAAATTTTAATCGCTATAAGGGGGACTCGTAATCACTATCCGAGAGTGTGAGAAAGTACCTTAAACCCCCCTAGTTTTTAGAGAACAAGTTTCGTTTCAATAGGATACGTTGGGAGTATTTTATTGATTGTACGCTGCTTAATTTTAGGAAGCGCGAGTTGTAGAATTATGCGAGGAAAGTTAACGGAAGCTTGCTGAGGTAAGGGCTCCACTTTATTTCCGTCTTTCGAAAATGGTTACGACATGCTTTGTTTTGCTGTGTATGCAATTGCTGTGTGCTTTGACATGTTTGTACTTATGTATTCTCGTTGATGAGAACGTGGTTATAAATATGTGTGCAATTTACATATGATTGAGAAAATGTATGTATGTAGTGATGCTTTGTACATAGGCTTTAGGCTATGTGATTGTTTGCATGAGCATATATGAATGCGTGCGTCAGATAGGACTACGCGAGGATTTTGTCTTGTGTGACTATCCCGTATATGCCGAAGAGAATATATGCCATGCATTTCATAGTTGCGTGCCTAGGTGTATGTCTTGTGTGACTTGCCTTCGTACCGGGCGTTGTCTGTGCGACTTCGCCAAATCCTACTGGATTTTATTGAGTTGGTGGTTGTCTTGTGTGACTCACCCGATGTTATCCCACCGTGATTGTTTTGGTATTGTCTTGTGTGACTCTACCCGGTGTTATCCCACCAATAGTATGAGGTGTTATCCCACCAGAGACCTACGCCTTCTATAGAGAGGTTGAATTCCGGAATTAAAATCATGCATGTGGCGAACCAGTGATCGGTTGTCATACCCATTGTAGAAGTCTGCATTAGGCTTGGTGATTTATTTATATAAGCCCGTTGGTGGGAATTACTTTCGAGATTAAGAGCTTTCTCTTGTGTTTGTGGAAATATTTGTTATGTGTACAATCTTTCGCACCGGTTATATATATACATACTTTTATTTTGTGGTGACCCTTTCTTTCATTTGCGGGCTCATCCCACCCAGATGATGGGTTAGGTCGTGGTGACGACGGTGGCTGTTCCAGGCCCCAGTGAGAGGTTGGAGCTTTAGCTTAGTTAGACTATGCGCCGGTGTGGGTTGTACACCGTGCTTTTTGGTTAGCATAGGGTTTCTAACTTGTTTGGTTGTAAGTATTTGAATACTTAGACTTGGATTGTAATTATTCAGGAATACACTTTGCTTGTCGAAGCACCTTATGGTAATGAGTTCTTTTGTATATTTGAATGCCGGCTCATTGAAAAATATTCTATGCGCACTCTGAGTGTTAGTTGAAAAAGAAAAAAAAATATACTGCCTTTTCAGGCCTTTGAAAAACGGGTTGTTACAATTGGTATCAGAGCACGGCTTTAAATCTTCAAAGGGAAAGTGTATACTTGAGTCGTTAGTCCTGAGTCGGTTAGAACATAACTAGTGTTGAGTTAGTTCTAGTGTTTGTTCTGTGTCGGGTCATGGGTTAGTAATCCGTTGTGTGAGATATTCTGTTAGGATTCAGAATTGTTTGGTTAAGGATCTAACCAAGAGGAATTGGTATGAAAAGGGTAAGCAATTGTCTAATGGCAAAGTTTGGTGGAAATTAGTATAGCTTCGATTCATTGTAGTGGTTACGATGAAGAAAGACGCGGCAGAATGGAAATCTGTATTGAGTAAGTAAAGGACTTTGGATATTGTCATCATGGGCAGTTGAATAATAGTGATGTACCTTAAGAAATATTTTGGAGGTATGTATCTTGACAGGAGAGGTGATGTCGGAATAATTAAGAATGATCAGGGTGACGAGCTCTTGTGAGGAAAAGAGAATTTAATTGTAAGAGAAAAAAGGAACTCGGGAGAGTTCAGGAATAGAATGAGAATACGTTGTTAAGAGGATGTGCGCCGACGATGGCCGTCGACGAGGATAAACGTTTGTTTAAGGCACGCGAGATTCATCTAAGGGTCGTTTTGGAAGTAATGTTAACATATAAGGAACCGATTCTGGGGAATTGGAGATTTGGATAAAGGAGTCCAAGAGAAATAGATGGTATAGTTGGCAAGTGACAAGACTATGAGGAGTTGTAATCACCAACCGGAGGTTGGGATGGTATTATTTAAGTCGTGGTTGGAACGAGATTCGTATGTGAGTAGACGGTTCGGCGTATTCACTGAGTTGCGGACTTATGGATATTGGTAATGCGGAAAATTCTTCTATAGAGAAGACAACTTGTTCGGAATGTAATGGTTTTGGTGGTACCTGCCGTGGTGGCATTGCATTACTGTTGAATGATGTTCAACGGATGTTTCATGAGTGGAATCATGAGAGCTTGAACGATGTGTTTTGAGTGTTGTGTCTTACGACTTCGACCTTGTATTCGTAAGAGATCGAGGAAAACATTAAGAAAAACCTCGAAAGATTTGTGGAACCCTTGTGACTCGGAGGACCTTGAGCACAAGTGGAATGAAGTATCACTTAAGTTGGGTAGAGATGGTCTAAACCACCATCAGGATTGTCGACTGTCTATTGATAAATTGAGGGACTGGCCGTCCTTAATTTATTGTTGATGGTAGACGGGAATCGTGTTGATTGGAATTGACTAGTTTTTGCTAGCTTTGGTGATGCACAGAGAACTTCAGTGTTTCTTTTTGGAGGGTAGCCACTCACAACTTCGTGTGAAACTAATGGAGTGGGCTATGCCGCGGAGGCGAAAGAGGTGACTTTGGAAATTTTTGTTTGTGGGCACGAGGATCTTTGAGAACTAGAGGTTGTGAACCTCTGTTGTGAGGTTAAATTTTGAGTGGTGAACTCGTTGAGAGTTGCGGTTGGTGCACGGTTGTGCCAGTGTGTTGGTGAGAGTATCTGTGCGACTTCACCCGGTGTTAGCATCTGTGTGGCCGCACCTAATCCTGAGGGGTTTTGTTGTGTTGGTGATGGTAATAATTAGTTGAGTTATTACTCTTACCTTTAGTTTCGAGGACGAAACTTCTTTTTGGAGGGTAGTAATGTAAGACCCAAGATTCCACTGTACAGTTTTTCTAAGGAACTCTAGTAATGGCTACGAGTTTTAGGGTTTTTGGTGAAGCGGTTTTGTGAGTATCGTCGCATTAATGAGATTTTTGCTGAAACAGAGCCTGTTTTGTGCTCGTGCGCTGGAAAGACACAGACTTTCGGGTCGTGGTCCTCTTTTAAGTATGAGGAGATTTCTGTGAAGTCAGAAAAACGAGATTTGGATTATTCTTGTTTTTGGAAAAACGAGTAGGATTTTACCCGCTGATGGAAAATCTTACTGCGTCTGTTTTAAGTGAGGTTTCGGATGGAAGTTTCATATATCTGCGTGAGTTAGGATATGTCCTGAGATTAATTTTCTAAGGTATGGAAGAAAATTACAGTCGCGGAAAAAGATTCGGCGATAAGTTTTGGAATGGAAAAACGTTAGACGTTCTTTCTGTAGGTTTTCTGTTTTTGCGAGTTTCATTCGTCGCGATGCGCGAGAACTGAGCGTGCGTTTCGTTGTATGAGGTTATGGGAAATATCTTGTGAGGATAGACTTGGATTGATCCAATGGCTAGATTTGAATCTTAGAACTTTATCCTATTTGATCCAATGGCCATAAACTAGCAAGACTTTTATAAGTGGTGGACTTGGAAAAATCACAAATTCACTTCACTCTTCTTCTCTTTGCCGTGGCTTCTCCCCACCCTTGTGTTCTTCATCCAAATCCTTCATTTCTTCACCAAAAGCTTGGATTTTTAGTGAGTTGGATCATAGAGTTGGAAAGGAAATCATCTCCTCTAAGGTAACTAGACTTCTTTCATCTCTTAGCTAGCTAAAATCATAGAGTTTGATGGATTGTTAGATTATGTTCTTGAGAGGATTTTGTGAGAAATTGTTGATGAATGATTTCTCTTGCTTGAAAGTTGTTCATGAGTGAATATCTAGGATGTTTAAGCTTAGTTATTTTGATTTTCATGGTTGGATGAGAATCTCATGAAAATTCTTGTTAGTGTTTGATAAGAAAAAATTTCTCTTGATCAAGAACATGAATCTTTACTTGTTGTTTGTGTTAGTGAAGTTGTTTTTGAGCTTTTAAGTAAAATGGATGTGTGATAAATGATTTTGTTTTTGAGAAACAAGAAAAAAATATTTTGTGTTCATGAGAAACTAGGAAAAACTATTTTGAATTGTGGATTGTGTTATGAAAATGTTTTGTTCATTCAATTAAGTGATTTTGGTAACTAAAGGATTAATCCTATGCTTTTGAAATAAAAAAAAATGGGAACTAGCCTTGTTTTTGGAATTTGGCCGTGGCATATTATGTATATGTCCATGAGATTTCTAAATTTTAAGTCCTATGGGAAGGCATGATCATGGTTTTAAAAGGGAGGATTAATGTGGTTTTGTTTGAGAAGAAAACTAGTGACTTGTGATTTAATTGCACAAGTGAAAATTTGTAAAGTTTTGAAGAAGAAAATGTTATTCTTGGATTCAAAATGATTTAGTGTGTATACTTGATCATTGAGGAAAACTAGTGATAGTTTAAGTGTTTTAGACTATGTTTGATTTTGAAAAACAATGGTTTTGGAATAATTCCAATTCTGGCCGTATTCCACAGGGGTATTATGGTCATTTTAAAATTGTTTTCGTGTCCTAGAAACCTAACCATTCAATCCGTCTTTTCGATACGAAGATTTCGGCGTATGGCACGTCTCGATCGGATTAGAATTGAATGAGTTATGGCGATTTTAGTTTGAAAGGAAAAAAACTTGTAACTTGTGATGCAAGAAAACTTTTATTTTTGTGAAAATTTTCAAAGAGTTTTTGGGTTGTTTTCAAATGGTTTTAGTATGTGAAAATTGATTGCCTTGGAGTTAGGAATCAAAGTGTTTCTTAGTTTGTTTTGAAACGAAAATATTTTCGCGTAGCGAGAAATAGTGCAATTAACTTTGGGAAATTTTAATCGCTATAAGGGGGACTCGTAATCACTATCCGAGAGTGTGAGAAAGTACCTTAAACCCCCCTAGTTTTTAGAGAACAAGTTTCGTTTCAATAGGATACGTTGGGAGTATTTTATTGATTGTACGCTGCTTAATTTTAGGAAGCGCGAGTTGTAGAATTATGCGAGGAAAGTTAACGGAAGCTTGCTGAGGTAAGGGCTCCACTTTATTTCCGTCTTTCGAAAATGGTTACGACATGCTTTGTTTTGCTGTGTATGCAATTGCTGTGTGCTTTGGCATGTTTGTACTTATGTATTCTCGTTGATGAGAACGTGGTTATAAATATGTGTGCAATTTACATATGATTGAGAAAATGTATGTATGTAGTGATGCTTTGTACATAGGCTTTAGGCTATGTGATTGTTTGCATGAGCATATATGAATGCGTGCGTCAGATAGGACTACGCGAGGATTTTGTCTTATGTGACTATCCCGTATATGCCGAAGAGAATATATGCCATGCATTTCATAGTTGCGTGCCTAGGTGTATGTCTTGTGTGACTTGCCTTCGTACCGGGCGTTGTCTGTGCGACTTCGCCAAATCCTACTGATTTTATTGAGTTGGTGGTTGTCTTGTGTGACTCACCCGGTGTTATCCCACCGTGATTGTTTTGGTATTGTCTTGTGTGACTCTACCCGGTGTTATCCCACCAATAGTAGGAGGTGTTATCCCACCAGAGACCTACGCCTTCTATAAAGAGGTTGAATTCCGGAATTAAAATTATGCATGTGGCGAACCAGTGATCGGTTGTCATACCCATTGTAGAAGTCTGCATTAGGCTTGGTGATTTATTTATATAAGCCCGTTGGTGGGAATTACTTTCGAGATTAAGAGCTTTCTCTTGTGTTTGTGGAAATATTTGTTATGTGTACAATCTTTCGCACCGGTTATATATATACATACTTTTATTTTGTGGTGACCCTTTCTTTCATTTGCGGGCTCATCCCACCCAGATGATGGGTTAGGTCGTGGTGACGACGGTGGCTGTTCCAGGCCCCAGTGAGAGGTTGGAGCTTTAGCTTAGTTAGACTATGCGCCGGTGTGGGTTGTACACCGTGCTTTTTGGTTAGCATAGGGTTTCTAACTTGTTTGGTTGTAAGTATTTGAATACTTAGACTTGGATTGTAATTATTCAGGAATACACTTTGCTTGTCGAAGCACCTTATGGTAATGAGTTCTTTTGTATATTTGAATGCCGGCTCATTGAAAAATATTCTATGCGCACTCTGAGTGTTAGTTGAAAAAGAAAAAAAATATACTGCCTTTTCAGGCCTTTGAAAAACGGGTTGTTACAATGTCCTATAAATAGGACTCTTGTTAATTGTAAAGACACACACATATATGTGAAGAAAATAATACAAAGCTATCATCTTCTCTATCTTTATTCTTTAGCTCTCTAAATTTGAACTTATTTTTTATTTTCTACTTTGGATTAATTTGAAATTAAAAATTTTCTAAGTTATGTAATTGAATAGTCAATATGCATTTACTTAAATTTTCCAAAAAAATAAAATAAAACTTATTATAGGTTGTTCTGAAATTATTGAATGAAATATAAATAGTTTTAAAACTGTTCAAATTTAATTTGTCTATTGTCGGATGCGTTTATTTATCTTCATACCCCAAAAGTTACATAGATATTTATTTATACTTTTTTACATGCATATTTATGAAAAAATAAATAAATTAGAATAGAGATGGTGTCCTGGTCCAAGGGAGAGAAAACTTAGAGCACCTCCAATGGAGGTTATTTCAAGCCTATGCGCCAGCTGTTAGTGCCAAAAGTCCAAGTTTTTCCAAATTCTAAGAGCACCTCCAATGGTGCAACTCACTATTGATATTTTAACTAGAGTTCATTTTGCCATGTCATCCTAAAGAAACTCACTCATCTTTTACTCCAATGGTGCAACTCTTAAGAACTTGTATTGGGTCCCACAATTTTAACTCATATTAATATTTTATTTATATTAAATTTTTGTACCTTAATATATTAATTGAAATATTTGTAATTGATATTATTTTAACTCATTAATATTTTATTTATTTTAAATTTTTTGCAGCTTAAAATATTAATTGAAATATATTTAATTGATATTATTTTTAATTCACATTAATATTTTATTTATTGTAACATTTTTTAAACTTAAAATATTAATTGAAATATTTTCAATTAATATGAAAATAATTAAAAATAAAATGAATGAAACAGCAAGCCTAATCACTAATTATTTGTTTCACAAAGGCATATGAAACTATCATTTTTATTCAATTTACTATAAACACGGCAAAAGTGGTGTAGTTTACTGGTAATGAGATAAACATGCCGCTCCAATGCAACTACAGTATATCATTTTTTATTGTACTGTGTCAGAAAAAGCAGGTTCACGAACGCAGCTTCAGAAAGCAACGGCAACGCCAACATGGCGGACTCCAATTTAGAGGCTCAATCATTTTACAAGTTTTATTAGGCACAATTTCTATTTTTTTAAAATAAAAATTGTAATAAAATTTAAATAATTTTAAAACAACCGAAAGAAAATATATACAATTTTCTTCACAAATAACGGATTAGAAGTGCATGTATAAAGTATGTGAAAACCATTGATATCTAGTTAGTATTTTAGTTATTTACAACAATGGTTTTCACACACTTCCCTTGGCTATTGGATCATATTTCAAACAATGATTCTTCACTATCATCACAACCCTTTTATTTTCTCCTTTTACACTTTAATAACTTTAGAGGAACAAATAAATCCTTAATATCTATCCTTAATTTATTAAGTTATAATTAATATTACTCATTTTATATTTTAAATTCACTTTAGAGAAGTTAAATATATATTTCAGGTGTCTAACATAGAAAAATTAGTCCAAAATTTTTCATTGAGACTTGGTTTTGAAGATTTCTCTTCTAGCCCCCACGTTTCTTTTTTACCTCTCAAAAATCCGTTTTTGCCCTTGATAAAAAATTCGGTTCGCAGAAACCAAAACTTTTGTAGTTCAAATTTCAGGAAAAATTCGGTTTCTAGAAACCAAAATTGCATTTCAAGGAAAAAAAATTGATTTATAGAAACCAAATTTTTTATTGAAAGGCAAAACAGTAAATTGAAAGGATGAAAAAGAAACCTGGGGGACTGAAAGAGAAATCTTCCTTAATTTTGGGTTCATACATGTAACATTTGACGGCCCAAATCATTCTCTGGTTTGTAACGCTAACAATACTCAAACATGTTTACCAAAAAAAAAAATTAATTCCAAACATTTTCAAGTATTTTATTTTCTCAATTAATTAATTAATCCATAGGAATGAGGAATCAACTGCACCGTGTTTGGGTTGAGTGAGATATATGATGTCAAAAACTTGATGAAATTAAGGTCATAACATAACATATAACATAACATAATACTATGATGTTTTTTTGGATATGGAAGCACTCTCACCTTGGACCCAATAAAATGGAATACGCTTTCCTTCTTTTCCTCATCCTCTTCCATATCTTCCTTCCTCACTCTTCCGGTTCGTTACTTCTCTCTCCTTTTAACCCCTTTTTAATTTCAATATCTTCTATTGTTATTATTCATTATCTACGATCCTTCTTATATTGTTATTTGATTTTCTGATATGATTGATACTTTGTTAAGCTTAAGTAAATGGGAGTGAATTTTTTTTCTTTATTTTGTGATTATTATAGTTTACAATGTATAGTTAGTAGTGTTATAGTGTGTGATAGTGTTTATGATCTGGGAAATTCTTCAATTTTATATAACCTAGCGGGGTTTATTTATTGAATATGCAGCGATTTGAAAGAAAGTGTTGGGTTGTGAGTTTTTTTGTTTGAATTGGTGTTGGAAGATTCTTTTTTTTTCCAGGATCCTATTTGTTATGTTACAGTTGCCGACAGTGTTATGACGATTCATTATGTTAATCAAGTTAACTGTGATGTGCAATGTTAATGGAATGGAATGGAATAGAACCGATGGATGGATAGATGCAGGTTTTGTAAATAAAATATGGGTTTGTGGAGGTTTTATCTTTTGTATAGGATATAAGCTTGCTCTAGCTAAGAAGAAATTATAATTTTGTTCTGATAACCGATATGTCCTTGATTATTGGGTGAGCAGGAGTGCAGGACCCAACTCAATCCGAAGACTCATTTCGTCCCTGTCTCATTTGACTTGTAGAGCGTCGAGTTTGTTCGGATCAAGAGACGTGTTTATAGGCTAAAGAATTGATCCGATCAAAATTTAGGGACGAATCGTCGACTAATGTACCATGTCCCAAATTGGCTATTACTCGCACACAATTGTTAGTTTTATGATTGTGATGAGGCCTTTATAAACAAAGTTTTCAAGTTTTATTTTTTTGACAACACAAATATTCAAGTTGAAATCTATGGTAGTTTAGTTAGTAATTTTGTAGCAAATTACTATCGTAAGAGCCATGTTTGATTAAATACATGTAAAATACTAAGAATGTTTGATTTTGTAACTTTTAACATACAGTCATAATTGAATAATCACCTTATAATTTTATTTAAATCATCTTTCGGGCTAACTTTGTCTCGCCTTAGCTACACCCGCTCCTTACTCACCCGTACTTTACTACAGTATTTATGAATATGATACATATATGTGCATTGTCTCTCGATTTCCTTCTTCTTCCTCTAAGATTTACTCATTTTACCGATACAGTTTACCGGCAATGTGTATATCGTTCAGCTTAGCTTGTTGCAATCCCAGTCTTCACATTCTTGTTGTAAGCATGACTCTCCTCTTTCCTGAATGCAGGTAAATCCAATGGAGTGTGTGTTTCTCAAGGTGGTCGTTTTCCTCCCTTCAAATCAGAGGGTAACCCTCCCAAAAGGGGTCCTAAAGATTTGACACTTTGTCGGGTTTTTCGCAAAAAGACTTGCTGTGATGTAACAAATACACATCCTGCACTGCTCTCTGTAAGGAAGCTTGCTTCTGGCGGGGAAGCTAGCCAAGAGTGTTTGCACTTATGGGAACTGTTGGAATGTGCCATATGTGATCCACGTGTTGGCACTCAGCCTGGACCTCCACTAATTTGTGCATCTTTATGCGAGAGAATTTACGATGCATGTTCAAAGGCTTACTTCTCTATGGATGTGAAGACACAGGTATTTGGGCGATCGTCTTCTGTAAATTTTTAATATAAGATCATTGAAAGAAGTTTGGAGTTCTTTATATATGTGATGGTAAAGAACAAAAAGTCTATCTGGAATCCGTAAATTAGTCATTCAGTTCATGTTTTTTAAGTATTTGTAAGAAAAACGGCTGTGTCTGTGTGTGATGGGACAAGGTTTAATTTGTCTTCTTAATAAATCCATATTTTGATTGTTTTGAAATGGCAGGTTCTTGCACCCTGTGGAGTAAATGACTTTGTATGTGGTAGGGCTGCTGAGTGGGTCTCCAATGGTACAGATCTTTGTCTTGCTGCAGGTTTTAGAGTGAAGTCATCTGATATCGTCCATGTTGCCTCAGAAGAAACTTTTTGCTATGGCGATAAAGCAAGTCTAGGGTCAGTTGCTGATTCATGGAAGACTTCACAGTTTGAGTCAACCAAGAAAGGGGAGAACTCAGTGATATTGGATGATTTCCAGCAATGGGCGAGGGATATGCCATTCAATGAAAGAGTTTCTTGGGCTATAGGAGGGATGGTTCTAACGGCAGGGTTGGTGTTTATAAGGTCAGAATGCAATCCTTTTTTCTTCCTATTATTAAGTGGCTGTACATTTTTGTATTCTGTTACCAAATAAATCTTAGGCAATTCAGTGTTGTCAATCGTGGATTGCAGAAAATAGTGGTTTGATCTAATTCCGCTACACAATAATAGTGCCATAACGCCTCTATTTAATGATATAATAGTGTATCACAGAATAATAGCAATTTGTTTAAATTCCAATATGCTATAGCGCTATAGTGCCGCAATCGGTATTTAACAACGCTCTGGATAGTTTAGAAAGACAATTTTTCCTTCTGACATGGTACACACTTGAAATTTGTCATATATCTTGTTTGTATTTTACACATTCATAATAATTAAAAACTTATGGTAATATTAAATTTATCTTCAAATTTTAATTGGTTGTTTACAATAAGCATCATCATGCAAGAATTGCTGTTACATTTAGTGAGAAAGGATAACTTTATCTTATATTTATATCTCTGCATGATAACTATACAGCAAAAGGAAAAGCAATAGCCAACGCCAGAAACTAGCAGCTATAAAGCGTACAGCAAGGAAGCTGGGAAGCAGGATGGTTGATCAACAGCCTTCAAATGCTCCAGAAAATAGGAAAAGAATTTGATGAGAACTTTCGTGTGTGTAATTTTTAACAATACATAATTAGTTGTGGTAATTTATAGGTTAATCACATGTTTCTTGTTTTAATTAATAATCAATATGATACGTATTTTCTTTCCTTTCTATTCAAACTTTATTCCTGTTAAACTGAGCAACTAAATTAAACAAACATTGTCACAAATATCTGATTTTTTTTACTTCTCTTCTCCTTAAGGTGGCTCTGGTTGAGAGTTTTGAGAGAGTGATGTTGTAGATAATTGAATTATTATGATTAATATATTTTAATATTAAATTTATGCTTATGATGATAAATTTGTGTAAACAAGTAACCTGTGATCTACCATTATAAAGGTCTGACAAATAAGTTGTATTTGTATATCTGTTAATTTTAATTTTGGTATTTTTAAATAAAATAAAGGCATATCCATTGTACCTCTAAGGTGGGTACCAGCTGTTAGGAGAGAGAGAATGTTTTTTTTAGAGAGAGAAGGAGTGGAGATTACGTAGTACTGTTCATCACCTACCTCTTGCACCACCTTTCTTCCATCACCGCCTTACCTTTCACCGGTTTTTTCACCATGGTTAGCTTCAATATACCTTGGAAATGCTTAGATCTTTCTAATGAACCTCAAAACAAAATCATCGAACCAGTCAAACCCCAAAAATCTTTCGTTCAAGCTTTAACTAACCTATGCGATATTCCTATCTCACAACTTCCTCAACCCGTCGTAAAAGGAGAACGTTTAGCTATTGAAATACCAGAAGTAGCTTATGAAGCCGGTCTTGATGCATGCAAGCATAACCTACATGGTTGGATCCTATGGCCAAAGGGTTCAACACCTTTGTCGGTCGTTGCCTTGAAAGCGAAGCTATCGCTGATTTGGAAGGATTTTTCTCGATGGGGAGTAATCTCACTTGGTAAGGGTTTTTTCGAATTCAATTTTTCTACTCTAGAGGATGTTAAAAGGGTGAGATCAACTCCCTCATGGAATCTCAACCCTGGTTTATTGAAACTGTTTGCGTGGACTAGGGATTTTAATCCAAAATTGCAACACAACACTTCTGTTCAAGTGTGGGTTAAGATTTTCGGTTTGTCTCAGGAGTATTGGAATAAAACCATTTTATTTACTATTGCTGGTAGTATTGGTACTCCCATTTGTATGGACTCTGCTTCTGCTAAACCTATGCATGAGAGAACATTTGGTCAATTTGCGAGAATTTTGGTTGATATTGACTTGTTACAACCTCTAAGATATAAGTTGTTGGTGGAGAGAAAGGGGTTTGCTTTTTTTGTTGATCTTGAATATGAACATATCCCTGCTTTTTGTGATGGTTGCAAAGTTATTGGCCATTACTTTGAAAATTGTAAGAGATGGAACAAAGATGATAGCATGAGAAATGAAAACACTCAGTATGTGAAGAAAACAACACCTGTTGAACCAAAGCAAATTTTTGTGCCAACCAATGACAGAAGAAATAATCAAAGCAAAGATAAGGAGACTGCCAATGTGGAAACATAAATCATAAATGTGGAGGACAGTAGCAGTAAATCACCTCAAGTTCTATTGGGAAGTAACAACAAGAAGGATGGTGAATCTTCTAGTAAGAATCTCCATATTTCACCTACCATTCAAGTGGATAAAAGGCACCTTGATGTTGCTATTTTGACTCCTGTGAGTCCTAGATCATTACTTAGAGAGCAAGACAAGCAGATTGAGCAAGAATTGAATGATGACTTTGATGAGAACAATGTTAATACCATTATATTAGAAGAAAATAGTTCACAGGATTCTTTTGTGAATGATACTCAACCTGTGGAAGTGGCAGGGCAAAGTGTTATTTCAGGGCAACCTCCACAAGAGGACAGACCAAATCAACCTGTTGACATTGTGAAGGTGCCAACTCCTGAAAGAGTTGCTAAAGACATGGTTTTTCTCAAAGAATCATGGGCCAATATGGCTGAAGCTGATGAGGAATTGCAAAAGAAGCTGGAAGACACAGGACAAATGGTAGCTATTCATGATGATGGTTTTCAAATACAGTTATCCAAAGGACAGAAAAAAGCTCAAAAGAAGTTAAAGCAATCAAGCAGGGATTCATATGGAACCAGATCTAAAGGGGTTTCTCCAAAGCCTTTTAGATGAAGTGCATCTTTTGGAATACAAGGGGTCTTGCTAATTCCCCCACAAGATTAGCTCTGAAGAAGTTGATTAAACAATACAACCCTGATTTAGTTTTAATTTCTGAACCTTGGATGTCTTTTGATGATTTGCCCAATAGATGGTTAGTTAACTTAAACCTCAAGCTTTTTGCTATGAACACCAGACCTAACCTTTTACCTAACTTGTGGTGTTTATGTAAATTATCTCTTAACCCTGTTGTTTTAGCTTCTGATGAACAACATGTTTCTTTTACCATTTGTGACAATGACAAAACTTTAGCTTTATCTGCTGTATATGCTTCAACCAATTATAGAAATAGGAGAAAACTGTGGAATGCTTTAAATTCTATACAAAATCAGTATGACCTACCTTGGAGCTTTATTGGTGATTTTAATGTTATAATGGGGGCACATGAACATAGAGGTAGAGTGACCCCAGCAAGGCTACCTATTGAAGAATTTCAAAACTGGTCAGACTCTTTCAATCTTGTGCATCTTCCCACTAGAGGTGTTGATTTCACTTGGAATAATGGGAGAGGGGGTATTAGACATACTGAAAAAAGACTTGATAGAGTGGTTTGTAATCAATCATGGTTGGATCTTTGTTGTGTTTCTTCTGTTTCATCTCTTACTAAAATCAGGTCAGATCATTTCCCTTTGTTATTTGAGTTTCAAACATCCAATGTTTCTCATGCTTCTCAGTTCAAATTTATGAAAATGTGGTCAATGCATCCTGATTGTCGTACTGTGATCTCTGATTGTTGGAATAATGTGGTGGTTGGTTGTCCAATGTTTGTCCTAAGTCAAAAATTAAAGAACCTTAAAGCCAAGTTAAAAGTGTGGAACAAAGAAAATTTTGGCAATGTACATGAATTGGTGTCTTCTACTGAACTTAAACTCCAGCAAATTCAATCTCAAATTCAAGAAAATGGTCATTCTGATGCTTTGTTATTTGAAGAAAAATTAGCCAGTGCTAGTTATGAAGAAGCTCTGAATAGGCAAGAGGCATTTTGGCAGGAAAAAGCAAGACTCAATTGGCATTTAGAGGGAGATGGGAACACAAAATATTTCCATAGGCTAGCTAAAATCAAAACTTCAACCAAAATCATTAATTCCCTGCAAGATGGTGAAACAGTAATCACAAACCAAGAACAAATATCTGAGCATGTGGTGAACTACTATAAAAATTTATTTTGCACTAACATTGTTTTGCAGGACTCCATGCTTGCTGAGGAAGTTATTCCAAATTTGGTGAATGAGGATTTAAATGCTCTCTTAACTGTCATGCCTTCACACAGTGAAATTAAAGCAGCTGTTTTTTCTCTCAACAAGGACAGTGCCCCTGGACCTGATGGCTTTGGTGCTTTTTTCTTTCAACATTACTGGGATATTGTTAATCTTGATGTTGTAAATGCTGTTCTTCAATTTTTTTCTACCAGTTGGATTTTGCCTGGCTTCAACTCAAACATCATTGCCTCACTTCCCAAGTCATCTGATGCTTCTTCAATTGATCAATACAGACCAATTGCAATGGCAAATTTTAAATTTAAAATTATTTCCAAGGTCATTGCTGATAGATTAGCCACTATCATGCCAAATCTTATCTCTGCTGAGCAACATGGTTTCATTCATGGCAGAGATATCAAGAATCGCCTGTGCACTGCTTCTGAGGCTGTAAATCTGCTACACAATAAGTCTTTTGGTGGTAATTTAGCTTTGAAAATAGATATCACCAAGGCTTTTGATACTTTGGATTGGTCTTTCTTGTTGAAAGTTCTTAAAAGATTTGGTTTTAATGAAAAATTTTGTAACTGGGTGCATGTTATTCTTCAATCTGCTTTCCTTTCAATTTCAATTAATGGCAAGGCTCATGGTTATTTCAACTGTAATAGAGGGGTTAGGCAAGGTGACCCTCTCTCTCCTCTTCTTTTTTGCTTGGCTGAAGAAGTGCTTAGTAGAAGTATCTCTAGACTTGTGTCACAAGGCAACCTGAATCAGATTAAAGGAACAAGAAATGTTAGAGTGCCTTCTCATTCTTTTTATGCTGATGATCTGATGATATTTTGTAAAGGTAGTTTGAATGGTTTGAGGCATTTAAAAGAGTTATTCAATATTTATGCTCTTGAATCTGGTCAGGTAATTAATAACTCAAAGTCCACTATTTTTTCTGGTTCTATCACTCAAGGTAGATTGAATCTTATTGTGCAGCTATTCAATTTTAACTTAGGATCTTTGCCTTTCAATTACTTGGGAATTCCTATTTTTAAAGGCAAACCTAAGTCCAGTGTTCTTCAACCTATAGCTGATAGGATTAAGTTGAAGTTATCAGCATGGAAGGCATCTTTGTTGTCAATTGCTGGTAGAGTACAGTTAGTTAGGTCTGTAATACAAAGCATGCTCACTTATAGCATTTCAATTTATTCATGGCTTTCTTCTCTTCTTAAAGACTTAGAGAAATGCATTAGGAACTTCATTTGGAGTGGTGACATTGAGAAAAGGAAATTGGTTACTATATCTTGGCAGAAGATGTGTAGACCTTTGGAACAAGGTGGGTTAAATTTGAGATCTCTGATCAGCTTAAATACAACCTCAAATCTTAAACTGTGTTGGTCTCTATTCAATGATGACAGCTCCTGGGCCAAACTTTTAAGGGATAGGGTCTTCAGAAAAAGAAAGACAATTCAACATCACATCTTCTCTTCTATATGGAGTAGTGTCAAAGAGGAATTTGAAATCATTAGAGAGAATTCTGTGTGGAGTCTTGGTAATGGTAGAGATATAAATTTTTGGCATGACTGCTGGTGTGGTAACCCTCTTGTTGATCAGCTGCAAATCCCTATTCATATTGGCCAATCTCTTTCTGCTACTGTCAGTGACTTCATTCATAATGGCCAATGGAATTTACCTCCTCAATTAACTATCATGTTCAGTAATTTGAGTTCAATTGTGCATAATGTTACCATTCCCTTGGATGATTATCATGATAAACTCTTATGGAAGCATTCTGATTCTGGTGACTTGGAGCTTAAGCAAGCCTATTCCTTTAAAAGGCAGCAGTACCAAGATCTTCATTGGGCCAAGTTGATTTGGAACCATGCTATCCCTCCTTCAAAATCTTTATTGGTATGGAGATTGATGCATCAAAAGGTCCCAACAGATGAAAACTTAATGAGCAGAGGCTGTGCTATACCTTCAATTTGTAATCTTTGTAGTTGTCATTCTGAATCTTCTTTTCATATCTTTTTTTAATGTGCTTTTGCTGTTAGGTTATGGTCATGGCTTGCTGGTTGTTTGAACATAACCATTCAATTTACTTGCATGGAGGATATGTGGAAGTTATGTGATCTAAATTGGTCTCCTCAAGCTAAAGTAACTATTACTGCTGTGATCATTAATCTGTTGAATTCAATCTGGTTTGTAAGGAATCAAGCCAGATTTCATGATAAGATCATTACCTGGAGGTCTGCTTTAGCTTTGATTATCTCTAATACTTCATTATCAGGTAACAACACCATTAAATACTCTTCAAATTCTATTAGGGACTTCACTTTCCTAAAAATATTTAGAGTTAATATTCATCATCCTAGAACTCCTGTCCTTAGAGAAGTGTGTTGGCAGCCACCAGTTTTGAACTGGATTAAATGTAATATTGATGGTGCATCAAATGGTAACCCTGGTATATCATCTTGTGGAGGGATTTTCAGAGATCATGAGGCTAATTTCGTTTATGCTTTTGCTGAACCTTTGGGTATCTCTTCTTCTTTTGTTGCTGAGATTTGTGGAGCTATGAGGGCCATTGAAATTGCTTATCAAAAGCATTGGCAACATCTCTGGTTAGAGTCAGATTCATCACTTGTTGTTGCTGCTTTCAAAAATCCTGATAAACCTGTTGCTTGACAGTTAAGTAATCGCTGGAGAAATGTTATGTTTATGTTCAGACAGATGAATTGTGTTGTGACTCATATTTATAGGGAAGGGAATCAAGTTGCGGATAGTTTGGCAAATCATGGTTTAACTATTAACTCTTTGGCTTTTTGGCAAGACACTCCTTTGTTTATATTTGACAGTGTTAATAGGAACAAACTAGGTGTCCCGAGTTTTAGACTTTGCTCTACTTAATGGAGTTTTGGCCTAGTCCCCTCCATTGTATATATTCTCTCTCTTTGGTTAATATATTTTGGGGAGGTTAGCTCTTTGCTACCTCTTTCTTTTGGTTTAAAAAAAAAAAAAAATTGTACCTCTAAGGTAACGAAGTATATGTTAGACTCCGTTTTAATGTCTTCTTGTAGGTGAAGAACTATGATAAGCGACTATTTAGGATCGTCTTGAAAACAAGAATGAAACTTTACCCTAATTGCAACCTGCCGGTAGAACCAAAGTTGTCAAGCAAAGTGCGACCCTAACAGTGACTTGCCGGTAGAATTCCACTAGCCATTATAGTAATTTAGAGCACTACTAAGAAACATCTAGAGAGGCAGAGGAAACTAAAAGCCATCTAAAAATTCACCCAATAAAAAAACGAAAATTGAAATAAAAATAAAGAAAATTAGACTTAATTGTTTTCTATTTAGTCTAATATTATTAAGCCATAAATTAACTCATGATTGTTTCTTATCATGTGAATTGGGCTTCATCCAATCTATGGCTTCTAGTTAAATAATTCTCTTGATCAATAGAATAAGAACCCCAAGCTGTCAAAATATTTTAGTGCATTATTTTATAAGTTTCCTTTCACATGCTTAGTGAATTTATTATCTCATCATTCTCTCCTTCCTCAAGAGGATTTGTCTTCAAATCCAAACCTACATAAATAACTATTGGATTAGAAAAAAAATTCTCTCTTTTGGATATTGTCTTTCTTTTTGCAAGTTGAATATTTTTTTTTTCTTCAATCCTCTCCAATTTATCATCTCTCTCTCAATATTTTCTTTCTCCTCTACTTCTATCACATCACTATATTTCTCTCACAATTTTCCATCTTCTCTACTTCTTTTTCTTTAGTGGAATTTCTATTTTCTTCACTAACTTCCCTTTGGCAAAAAGACTCAAGAGCACAAGACGTAATAGACACATTATTATTAGGAATGGTGACATTTTTGGTAGCCACAATAATTCTGTCAATTTCTTTTTCAGTAATCTCTTCATTTTCTTTCCCATTCTCTTTTTTCTCACACACCCTTTTCTTGTTTTTCCTCAATGACATAACTCTCAATAGTTATTTTTGCTTCGCTTTCTTCAACAAATATTTTTACCCCACCCTCACTTTTCAAGATTTGGTGTTGATGGACTTCCTCTGCTACAATAGATATTTGATGATTTTCATGTGAAAATGAGTATGTGTTGTTACGGTGATCATACTTTGCTCGACGATTATGCTTCCATGGATGGCAACACATCACATTGTACCTCATCTTTATATTATTCAAGTGTGAATGTCACTCGTGGTGTTTGGTCACGGCAACACATCACATAGTACCTCTCATCTTTATATTATTCAAGTGTGAATGTCGCTCGTAGTGTTTGGTCACCAAATAAATAATTAGGCATATCTTTAAACTTATGATCCTCAAGGCTACCAATTATATATGGTCTACGAAGTTCAATAACCGGAAGTTTCCATTTCTCTACCATTGTTGTACTTACCATGTTGATTCAATATTTTCTATCCATGAACAAGTTGCAAACCTTATTATTTACAAGACATCTTGTTAAGATTTTTTTTGTTTGCCTTCCATGATGAATTAAGAAAAATTCAAGGTTGGTAAACAACTAAAAAAAATTAAAATTGAAACTTTTGAAGAAAAAATTCTCTCTCTTTTTTTTTCCTTTCTCACTTGCCCTTTTTTTTTTTTTGCTTTTGAAGGGAAAAGAAGTAGTCAATCACATAATTAACACGATGGCAGGAGGATTCTCTAGAGGGGGCGAGTTAAGCTCAGTTAGACGAAGGTATGCAAGGCAAGTCTATCTGGTAAATGAAATGATGAGTCAAGTTTCGTTCCCGAAAACCCCAGATCTACCACTTCTCAGCGCGCGACAGAGAGGGAATAATACCAAATGACAAGGATCTAGTGGTGATTCAAGTCCATGTCTTTAGCTAGGATATCAAAAGGGTACTCATAGGTTATGGTAGCTTAGTTGAGATTATGTATTGAGAGGCATTCGTTGGAATGAAATTAACCAACGAACAGTTACAACCATACCACGACACTTTGGTAAGATTCTCAGGCAAACAGGTGGAAGTAATGAGCCACATCACGCTATATACTACCTTGGCGAGAACGAGAATGCTAAAACGAGAACACCATTTTCACTTAATATAATATTATTATTGGTCGCCTTCGCCTTATATTCACTTAGGGCGTTGATGTCAACATTGTATCTGGCGATTAAGTATCCGCTAGACAACAGAAAAGTAGGGAGTGTTAAGGGTGATCAAGCAACAACCCGAAAATGCAACCAGGTAAGTCTTAAAGTCGGACAAGGTCGAGTAAAAGAATTCCATGCCTAGAAATAAACCGGACAAAGTGAATTTAGCACAATATGTGGCAGACTTAGATCCTCGTGAAGACTTCCATGACAAGCGAGTAAGTCCCACCCTTGAGCCAGTAGAGGAGCAACGAATCCTATAACTACTGAGGAAGAATGTTTATTTATTCGCCTAGCAGCCACCTAGCTTGCCCATAATAAATAGGGAAGCAACAAAATGTTTCCAATACCAAATGGATAAAGCCATGTAATGCCTTGACGTCATCCTTGGATAAAGAAACGTCGTCTAACAAAAAACGACACATGGCTTGAAATTCCACGCGCGTCCTTTTGGGAAAGATAAAAAGATGGGAAAGGTGACTAACAAAACACACAATTTCATTTAGAGGCAACGGGTAGTGCACAAGTTATTATGCACCATGCATAAATACCCCAGATTGCTTAGCACGACCCCCATATTTCTAGCGCGCCCCCCTTATTGCTTAGCGCACCCCCCAGATTTCTAGTGTGCTCCCAAAATTTCTATCACACTCCCATATTTCTAGCACACCCCCCAAATTTCTAGTGCACCCCCCAGTTTTTTGGGGGGTGCGCTAGAAATTTGGGGGGTGTGCTAGAAATTTGGGGAGTACGCTAGCAATCTGGGTGTACGCTTGAAATCTGGGGGGTGTGCTAAAAATTTGGGGGTGCGCTAGAAATCTGGGGGGTGCACTAAGCAATTTGGGGGGCGCTAAGCAATTTTCATTATTTATGCATGGTGCATAAGGAGAAAGCTTATACACCATAATCACTCCCGACGAGTAGAGTGTAAGACCCAAGTTTCCACTGTACAGTTTTTCTAAGGAACTCTAGTGTCGGCTACGAGTTTTAGGGTTTTTAGTAGAAGCGGTTTTGTGAGTATCGTCGCATTAATGGATTTTTTGCTGAAACGGAGCCTGTTTTGTGCTCGTGCGCTGGAAAGGCACAGACTTTCGGGTCGTGATCCTCTTTTAAGTATGAGGAGATTTCTGTGGATTTAGAATAACGAGTTTTAGATTATTCTTGTTTTTGGAAAAAAAACGAGTAGGATTTTACCCGTTGTTGTAAAATTTTACTGCGTCTGTTTTAAGTGAGGTTTCGGATGGGAGTTTTATATATCTGCGTGAGTGAGGTTATGTTATGAGAATAATTTTCTAAGGTGTGGAAGAAAATTACAGTCGCGGAAAAAGATTCGGCGATAAGTTTTGGAATTGTTAGACGATAGACGTTCTTTCTGTAGTTTTTCTGTTTTGGTGAGTTTCGTTCGTCGCGGCGCGCGAGAGCTGAACGTGTGAGTGTTTCTAAGAGGTGTTGAGTTTTATCTCAAGTGGGTTTGGTTTGGTTTGATCCAATGGCTAGGGTTTTGTCTTGGCATTTTGTTTTTTGATCCAATGGCCATGAGTTAGCAAGAGCAATAGCATAGTAAGGAGGTTTGTTGCTTTGTGGACTTAAGAAAAATCACAAAACTTCCTCACTCTCTTCTCTCTTTGCCGTGGAACTCCATTACTTTCTTAAACTTCCATAAAATTTCATTCCTTAACCAAAACACTTGATTAGAAGCTTGGTGGAAAGCTTGAAGTTGTGAGATTCTTCATCGCTAAGGTAACTAGAACTTCTTTCATCTCTTGGTTGGCTAAACTCTTAGAGATTCATGAGATTTTATGATTATGTTCTTGGGAGAAATTTCATAAGAATTGGTTGTGAATGGTTCTTATTCCATGAAAGTTGTTCATGAGGGTTTAGTAAGCATGCTAGGCTTTGTTATTTCAATTTTCCATGAGTTGGTGAGAATCTCATGAGAAAAGTTAGGGTTTTGAAAGTTTAGTGTATTGATCAATAACATGTGGTTAAGTTGTAAGGTTTTGAAAAGAAAAGTTGTCTTTGAACCTTTGGGCAAAAGGGAAATGCGTTGTATGGTTTTGTTTTAGAAAATCCGATGAAAAATATTTTGGAGTTTATGAAAATATGTACTAAGTGTTTTGTGTGGTATTTTGGGGTCCAAGTGGTTTAAAACTCTTGTGACATGTGGTGTTGTTTTTCGCCTAGAAAACATGTTTGAAAATGATTTCAAGTCGGTTAAGGCCCGTAATAAAACTTGTGCTTGGATTTGGTTTTGATTTTGGAAATGAAAATCAAATAACTTGCACTCGAAGCAACCAACAAGCTTTCGGAAATGAATTGCTTGCGTATGAAAATGGTTTGCTTTTGTGCCTTGAAAAAGTGTTGGGAACTAATAGAATCAAACTAGGCTTGGTTGGGGAAAAAGGTGGTGTGAGTTGCTGTTTTTGCTGTCATGACAGGTGCAACTCGCTAAGCGAGTGTTTACTGGCCAGGGCGAGTGTCACAGGTCATGACAACTCGCCAGGGCGAGCTCCAGAGCGAGTAAGACCAGTCCTCACTGCCTTCACTCGCCACCAACACGCCAGGGCGAGCTCTGGGAGTTGAAATTTTGGATTCTGATCTATAAACTTGGTTTTTAACTTTCTAATCCCTTTTTATTAATTTATGGAAGTGGCGGGGATTGGAAACGAGTTTTTCGGGTACTCGGAAAGTGCGTAACTTGTAACGCAAGAAAACGGCCATTTTGCATTTCAAATTATTTAAGACTTTTGACAATTGTTTTGGGTCCTAAAAATAGTACAGATAACTCTTGGTGGTTGATCAATACGGTAGTTTTTGGTATGGTATCCGAAAAAGGGATTTTTCCTTAGGAACCTTTAGGTTTTTGGGGTTTTTGGTTTAGTTTCAATACTATTGGTTGGAGAACAATGTATTGATGGTACGCTGCTTGTTTTAGGAAGCGCGTTGTGTTGTTTGGACGAGTTTTGTAAACGGAAGCTTGCCGAGGTAAGGGCTCCACTTTATTTCTGTCTTTTCACGGATTTATAACATGTTTGGTTATTTTCGGTGATATGTGTTGGTATGCTTTGTGCTTGGCATGTACGTGTTATGTATTCTCGTGATGAGAAAGTGTTTACAATACTTGCGCTAGCTGTTTACATATGATTATGAGAATATATGTATGAACAGGTGTTTGGAATACATATGATGAGAAATGTATGTATGTTGTTATGTTTGGTTTACATATGCTAGAGAGGTATGTATTCATTGCATTAGCATATATGGGGAAGCGTATGCTCATGCATTTGGTAGTTGCGTGCCCGGTGTGGTGATCGGGAGAGCCCACCCTAGTGGTTCGTAGTGATCGGGAGAGCTACGAGATTTTTGTTGAGATCGATACGTAGTGATCGGGAGAGCTATGGGGTGTGGTGATCGGGAGAGCCCACTCTAATCCTTGTAGTGATCGGGAGAGCTACGAGATTCTATTGATACTTATGGTAGGGGTGTGGTGATCGGGAGAGTCCACTCTAATGGTTGTAGTGATCGGGAGAGCTACGGGGTTTTCATTGATATTGTTAGTAGGTTGGACCTACGATTCCGGAACTCATGCATCGTGGTAGCTAGGGTTAGAACCACGCATTGTAGAGGTTGCATTATAGGCTATGTGTGCATTGCTTATATGAACCCGTTGGTGGGAATTGCTTTGGTGGTTAAAGAGCTTTCTCTTGTGTTTGTGGAATTATTGTTATGTGTACAATCTTTCGCACCGGTTATATATATACATACTTTTATTTTGTGGTGACCCTTTCTTTCATTTGCGGGCTCATCCCACCCAGATGATGGGTTTGGTCGTGGTGACGACGGTGGCAGTTCTAGGCTATAGTGAGCACGTGGTGAAGCTTAGTATAGTTAGACTATGCGCCGGTGTGTTTTGTGCACCGTGCTTTTTGGTTAGCATAGGGTTGTCTAACTTGTTTTGTTGTAAGTATTTGAATACTTAGACTTGGATTGTAATTATTCAGGAATACACTTTGCTTGTCGAAGCACCTTATGGTAATGAGTTCTTTTGTATATTTGAATGCCGGCTCATTGAAAAATATTCTATGCGCACTCTGAGTGTTAGTTGAAAAAGAAAAAAAAATATGGCCTTTTTGGCCTTGAAAAGCGGGTTGTTACAATTGGTATCAGAGCACGGCTTTAAATCTTCAAAGGGAAAGTGTATACTTGAGTCGTTAGTCCAGAGTCGGTTAGAACGTAACTAGTGTTGAGTTAGTTCTAGTGTTTGTTCCGTGTCGGGTTATGAGTTAGTAATCCGTTGGTTGAGATATTCTGTTAGGATTCAGAATTGGTTGATTAAGGATCTAATCAAAAGGAATTGGTATGTGCAGGAAAAAGATGCCTCCAAGAAGGGCACCTGCAGCCCCTAGGGCAGATGACAACGAGATGTATCAGATGGCTCATGCCATGAATACGATGGCAGTTGCTGTGACTGCCCAGACCCATGCGAAGGCGCAGAGGGATGTAGAGAAACGTGAGAGGGAGATCATTGCTTCTGGATCTAGACTTCTCACCAGTTTCAACCATCAGGCTCCTCCTAAGTTTAGTGGGGAGGGAGGTCCTGATACTGCGGATTTGTGGCTCCAGGCGATGGAGAGGATCTTTGGGGCAATCCATTGCCCGGAAGAAGAAAAGGTGACCTTGGCTACCTATCAGTTGCAGGGTAGTTCTGAATACTGGTGGAGGAACACCAGGCTCATAATGGAAGCCGCCTATGAGGAAGTGAGTTGGGAGAACTTCAAGAGGAGGTTTTTAGCCAAGTACTTTCCTGAGACTGCTAGGGAAAGGTATGGGGAGGAATTCCTGCAGCTACGTCGGGGGGGCATGAATGTGGAAGCCTATGCGAAGAAGTTTGAATCTCTGTCAAGGTTCTTTCGTTTCTTCAGGGATGGCATAGATGAGAATTATATGTGCCGCCGTTTCCAAGATGGTTTGAGGTACGAGCTGCAAGACGCAGTGGTGCCGTTAGGGATTCGACACTTTCAAGTGCTGGTTGAGAAGTGTCAAGAGGTTGAGGATATGAGAAACAAGCGGGTGAACCGCCAAGGTGGTTTTAGTGCAGGAGGACCTAGTAATTCAAGTGGTCAGACTCAGAGTTCGAGTCAGAATCAGAGGAGGCAGGGGAATAAGCCTTATAACCGTCCCCAAGATAATCAAGGACCAACTCGCTTTGTGAACACAGGGACTCGGGGAAATAAGAGTGGAGGAAAGCTGACGTGTCGCAGATGTGGTCAAGAGGGTCATTATGTGGATGATTGTAAGAGCCCAGGAACTGTTTGTTACAACTGTCAAAGGCCGGGTCATTTTGCTAGAGATTGCAAAGCCCCAAAGGCCGGGTCGTCGGCAGATGTGGCACGAGGAGCCCGACCCGCTGCTAGAGGAGGTGCCTACTGTATGGGCACTGGAGTGAGCGGTCAGACCAGTAATGCCATTCATGAGGATTACTAGTTGCAGGTAACACTTTACTGCATTGCTTATTATTTGGGGGCAACCCACTCTTGCATATTTGGATGTATGCTGCTTGTTTGGGTTTTGTTGGTTGTCATGGCTTTTTTTTTTGTTTTGAATGTTCTGCTACGTAAAGGACTTAGTAGTAGCTATAGTATGTTGCGCTGTTAGTGGTAAGTTGGGATTGCGTGTCACACGTCAAGGGTCAGTGGACCTAGTGTCGTTGATAACGAGTATACGAATAGTGGATACCTTAAGAGTTGAGGTAAGTGTGTGGTATCTAGTAGATCGATGAGTTAGCCGCGAAGGAATGTTGGTCGTTGGGAAAGAGTCGCTGAGAAGGAGTAAGAGAAAAGCACATGATGATGTGGCTTATGTCAATAGAGGATTGGCGGAAAGAATTGCCTCACACCTAGATGGAAAATCATGGTTGTGCGGGTATAGTACGGATTCAAAAGCACCACCTGAATGGATGTCATGACGGTGCGTGTGTTGTAAGTGGAAATAAGGAGGATAAGAGTTGTCTCATGACAAGTTGATGGAAGTTAGTAGAGCTTTAGTTCATTGTAGTGGTTACAATGAAGAGGGACGTGGTATGATGGAAACCGGTATTGAGTAAGTATAAGGGATTCGAATGTTGTCAACAAGGATGGTTGGACAATAGTAATGTGAGGAATACCCTAAGAGTTATTTTGAAGGTAGGTACCTCGACGAGAGTGGTGATGTCGAAGCAATTAAGAATGGCCAGAGTGACCAACTCTTTTGAGTAAAAGAGGATTTAATTGCAAGAGGAAAGTAACTCAAGAGAGAGTTCGGAATTTAGAATGGAAATACGACGCGAAGAGGAAGTGCGCCGACGATGGTAATCGACGAGGATAAGCGTTCTGTTATGGCACGCAAGAGTAATCTAAGTAGTAATATGGAAAATATGTGGATGCTTAAGATATTGATTTTTGGAAATTTGAGATTTTGAATAAAGGGAGTCCAAGAGAAGTAGTGGTATAGTTTGGCAAGTGCCAAGACTATGAGGAATGTAATTACCAACCGGAGGTTGGGATTGTTTTATGTAAGTCGTGTTTGGAAAGAGATTCGTATGTGAGCAGACGGTACGGCATATTCACTAAGTTGCGGACTTATGGATATTAGTAGAGCGGGAAATTCTTCTTTAAAGAAGACAACTTGTTCGGAATGTAATGGTTTTGGTGGTACCTGCCGTGGTGGCATTGTATAACTGTTGAATGATGTTCAACGGATGTTTCATGAGTGGAATCATGAGAGCTTGAACGATGTGTTTTGAGTGTTGTGTCTTGTGATTTCGACGTGTATTCGTAAGAGATTGAGGGAAACATGTGGGACCATTGTGCCTCGGAGGACCTTGAGCACAAGTGGAATGAAGTATCACTTAAGTTGGGTAAAGATGGTATAAACCACCATCATGATTGTCGACTGTCTATTGACAAATTGAGGGACTGACCGTCCTTAATTTATTGTTGATGGTAGACGGGAATTGTATTGATTGGAATTGACTAGTTTTGCTAACTTTGGTGGTGCACAGAGAGTGCTGTGTTTCTTTCTGGAGGGTAGCCAGTAACTGCTTCGCGTGAACCTAGGGAAATTGGCTATGTCGCGGAGGCGAAAGAGGTGACTTTGGAAATTTTTGTTTGTGGGCACGAGGATGTTTGGGAACTAGAGGTTGTGAACCTCTGTTGTGAGGTTAATTTTTGAGTGGTGAACTCGTTGAGAGTTGCGGTTGGTGCACGGTTGTGCCAGTGTGTTGGTGAGAGTATCTGTGTGACTTCATCCGGTGTTAGCATCTGTGTGGCTGCACCTAATCCTGAGGGATTTTGTTGTGTTGGTGATGGTAATAATTAGTTGAGTTGTTACTCTTACCTTTAGTTTCGAGGACGAAACTTCTTTTTGGAGGGTAGTAATGTAAGACCCAAGTTTCCACTGTACAGTTTTTCTAAGGAACTCTAGTGTCGGCTACGAGTTTTAGGGTTTTTAGTAGAAGCGGTTTTGTGAGTATCGTCGCATTAATGGAATTTTTGCTGAAACGGAGCCTGTTTTGTGCTCGTGCGCTGGAAAGGCACAGACTTTCGGGTCGTGATCCTCTTTTAAGTATGAGGAGATTTCTGTGGATTTAGAATAACGAGTTTTGGATTATTCTTGTTTTTGGAAAAAAACGAGTAGGATTTTACACGTTGTTGTAAAATTTTACTGCGTCTGTTTTAAGTGAGGTTTCGGATGGGAGTTTTATATATCTGCGTGAGTGAGGTTATGTTCTGAGAATAATTTTCTAAGGTGTGGAAGAAAATTACAGTCGCGGAAAAAGATTCGGCGATAAGTTTTGGAATTGTTAGACGATAGACGTTCTTTCTGTAGTTTTTATGTTTTGGTGAGTTTCGTTCGTCGCGGCGCGCGAGAGCTGAACGTGTGAGTGTTTCTAAGAGGTGTTGAGTTTTATCTCAAGTGGGTTTGGTTTGGTTTGATCCAATGGCTAGGGTTTTGTCTTGGCATTTTGTCTTTTGATCCAATGGCCATGAGTT
This sequence comes from Trifolium repens, assembly GCA_030408175.1. NCBI lineage: Eukaryota > Viridiplantae > Streptophyta > Magnoliopsida > Fabales > Fabaceae > Trifolium > Trifolium repens. The sequence goes on from CP125837.1 coordinate 46,963,698, forward strand.
AGCAAGAGCAATAGCATAGTAAGGAGGTTTGTTGCTTTGTGGACTTAAGAAAAATCACAAAACTTCCTCACTCTCTTCTCTCTTTGCCGTGGAACTCCATTACTTTCTTAAACTTCCATAAAATTTCATTCCTTAACCAAAACACTTGATTAGAAGCTTGGTGGAAAGCTTGAAGTTGTGAGATTCTTCATCACTAAGGTAACTAGAACTTCTTTCATCTCTTGGTTGGCTAAACTCTTAGAGATTCATGAGATTTTATGATTATGTTCTTGGGAGAAATTTCATAAGAATTGGTTGTGAATGGTTCTTGTTCCATGAAAGTTGTTCATGAGGGTTTAGTAAGCATGCTAGGCTTTGTTATTTCAATTTTCCATGAGTTGATGAGAATCTCATGAGAAAAGTTAGGGTTTTGAAAGTTTAGTGTATTGATCAATAACATGTGGTTAAGTTGTAAGGTTTTGAAAAGAAAAGTTGTCTTTGAACCTTTGGGCAAAAGGGAAATGCGTTGTATGGTTTTGTTTTAGAAAATCCGATGAAAAATATTTTGGAGTTTATGAAAATATTTACTAAGTGTTTTGTGTGGTATTTTGGGGTCCAAGTGGTTTAAAACTCTTGTGACATGTGGTGTTGTTTTTCGCCTAGAAAACATGTTTGAAAATGATTTCAAGTCGGTTAAGGCCCGTAATAAAACTTGTGCTTGGATTTGGTTTTGATTTTGGAAATGAAAATCAAATAACTTGCACTCGAAGCAACCAACAAGCTTTCGGAAATGAATTGCTTGCGTATGAAAATGGTTTGCTTTTGTGCCTTGAAAAAGTGTTGGGAACTAATAGAATCAAACTAGGCTTGGTTGGGGAAAAAGGTGGTGTGAGTTGCTGTTTTTGCTGTCATGACAGGTGCAACTCGCTGAGCGAGTGTTTACTCGCCAGGGCGAGTGTCACAGGTCATGACAACTCGCCAGGGCGAGCTCCAGAGCGAGTAAGACCAGTCCTCACTGCCTTCACTCGCCACCAACTCGCCAGGGCGAGCTCTGGGAGTTGAAATTTTGGATTCTGATTTCTAAACTTGGTTTTTAACTTTCTAATCCCTTTTTATTAATTTATGGAAGTGGCGGGGATTGGAAACGAGTTTTTCGGATACTCGGAAAGTGCGTAACTTGTAACGCAAGAAAACGGCCATTTTGCATTTCAAATTATTTAAGACTTTTGACAATTGTTTTGGGTCCTAAAAATAGTACAGATAACTCATGGTGGTTGATCAATACGGTAGTTTTTGGTATGGTATCCGAAAAAGGGATTTTTCCTTAGGAACCTTTAGGTTTTTGGGGTTTTTGGTTTAGTTTCAATACTATTGGTTGGAGAACAATGTATTGATGGTACGCTGCTTGTTTTAGGTAGCGCGTTGTGTTGTTTGGACGAGTTTTGTAAACGGAAGCTTGCCGAGGTAAGGGCTCCACTTTATTTCTGTCTTTTCACGGATTTATAACATGTTTGGTTATTTTCGGTGATGTGTGTTGGTATGCTTTGTGCTTGGCATGTACGTGTTATGTATTCTCGTGATGAGAAAGTGTTTACAATACTTGCGCTAGCTGTTTACATATGATTATGAGAATATATGTATGAACAGGTGTTTGGAATACATATGATGAGAAATGTATGTATGTTGTTATGTTTGGTTTACATATGCTAGAGAGGTATGTATTCATTGCATTAGCATATATGGGGAAGCGTATGCTCATGCATTTGGTAGTTGCGTGCCCGGTGTGGTGATCGGGAGAGCCCACCCTAGTGGTTCGTAGTGATCGGGAGAGCTACGAGATTTTTGTTGAGATCGATACGTAGTGATCGGGAGATCTACGGGGTGTGGTGATCGGGAGAGCCCACTCTAATCCTTGTAGTGATCGGGAGAGCTACGGGATTCTATTGATACTTATGGTAGGGGTGTGGTGTGTAAGACCCAAGATTTCACTGTACAGTTTTCCTAAGGAACTTTAGCGTCGGCTAAGTTTTAGGGTTTTTAGTAGAACGGTTTTGTGAGTATCGTCACATTAACGAGATTTTTGCTGAAACGGAGCCTGTTTTGTGCTCGAGCGCTGGAAAGGCACAGACTTTCGGGTCGTAGTCCTCTTTTAAGTATGAGGAGATTTCTGTGAAGTCAGTATGACGAGTTTTGGATTATTCTTGTTTTTGGAAAAACGAGTAGGATTTTACCCGCTGATGGAAAATCTTACTGCGTCTGTTTTAAGTGAGGTTTCGGATGGAAGTTTCATATATCTGCATGAGTTAGGATATGTCTTGAGATTAATTTTCTAAGGTATGGAAGAAAATTACAGTCGCGGAAAAAGATTCGGCGATAAGTTTTGGAATGGAAAAACGATAGACGTTCTTTCCGTAGGTTTTCTGTTTTTGCGAGTTTCGTTCGTCGCGATGCGCGAGAACTGAACGTACGTTTCGTTGTAAGAGGTTGTGGGAAATATCTTATGAGGATAGACTCGGTTTTGATCCAAGGGCTAGGGATTAGTCTTGGAAGCTTTCACTATTTGATCTAATGGCCATAAACTAGCAAGACTTTTATAAGTGGTGGACTTAGAAAATATCACAATTTCACTTCTTCTTTCTCTCTTTGGCCGTGGCTTTCTTTCCACCTTTCCATCTTGAGAAAACTTCCATTCCTTAACCAAAGCACTTGATCATAAGCTTGTTGGAAAGCTTGGAGTTGTGAGATTCTTCTTCCTAAGGAAGCGCGTTGTGTTGTTTGGACGAGTTTTGTAAACGGAAGCTTGCCGAGGTAAGGGCTCCACTTTATTTTCGTCTTTTAAAACGGTTACGACATGCTTGGTTTTGTTGTTATGCGTGTTTGTGTGTTTGACATGTATGTGTTATGTATTCTCGTGATGAGAAAGTGTTTACAATACGTGCGTTGTTTTACATATGATTGGAGATGTATGTATGAACATGTGGGTGAATACATATGATCGTAAATGTATGTATGTTTGTTGTGGTTTGTTACATATGATGAGAAATGTATGTATGTTGTTATGTTTGGTTTACATATGCTAGAGAGGTATGTATTCATTGCATTAGCATATATGGGGAAGCGTATGCTCATGCATTTTGTAGTTGCGTGCTCGGTGTGGTGATCGGGAGAGCACACCCTAGTGGTTCGTAGTGATCGGGAGAGCTACGAGGTTCTTGTTGAGATCGATACGTAGTGATCGGGAGAGCTACGGGGTGTGGTGATCGGGAGAGCCCACTCTAATCCTTGTAGTGATCGGGAGAGCTACGGGATTCTATTGATACTTATGGTAGGGGTGTGGTGATCGGGAGAGCCCACTCTAATCCTTGTAGTGATCGGGAGAGCTACGGGATTCTATTGATACTTATGGTAGGGGTGTGGTGATCGGGAGAGCCCACTCTAATGGTTGTAGTGATCGGGAGAGCTACGGGGTTTTTATTGATATTGTTAGTAGGGGATGGACCTACGATTCCGGAACTCATGCATCGTGGTAGCTAGGGTTAGTACCACGCATTGTAGAGGTTGCATTATAGGCTATGTGTGCATTGCTTATATGAACCCGTTGGTGGGAATTGCTTTGGTGGTTAAAGAGCTTTCTCTTGTGTTTGTGGAATTATTGTTATGTGTACAATCTTTCGCACCGGTTATATATATACATACTTTTATTTTGTGGTGACCCTTTCTTTCATTTGCGGGCTCATCCCACCCAGATGATGGGTTAGGTCGTGGTGACGACGGTGGCAGTTCTAGGCTATAGTGAGCACGTGGTGAAGCTTAGTATAGTTAGACTATGCGCCGGTGTGTTTTGTGCACCGTGCTTTTTGGTTAGCATAGGGTTGTCTAACTTGTTTTGTTGTAAGTATTTGAATACTTAGACTTGGATTGTAATTATTCAGGAATACACTTTGCTTGTCGAAGCACCTTATGGTAATGATTTCTTTTGTATATTTGAATGCCGACTCATTGAAAAATATTCTATGCGCACTCTGAGTGTTAGTTGAAAAAGAAAAAAAAAATGGCCTTTTTGGCCTTGAAAAACGGGTTGTTACAATTGGTATCAGAGCACGGCTTTAAATCTTCAAAGGGAGAGTGTATACTTGAGTCGTTAGTTCAGAGTCGGTTAGAACATAGCTAGTATCGTGTCCGTTCTAGTGTTTGTTCTGTGTCAGGTTTTGAGTTAGTAACCGTTGGATGAGATTTTCTGTTGAGACTCAGAAATTGTTTGATTAACCGTTGGCTTTTATTCTGTTTTGAATGTTCTACTACGTAAAGGACTTAGTAGTAGCTATAGCATGTTGCGCTGTTAGTGGTAAGTTGGGATTGCGTGTCACACGTCAAGGGTCAGTGGACCTAGTGTCGTTGATAACGAGTATACGAATAGTGGATACCTTAAGAGTTGACGTAAGTGTGTGGTATCTAGTAGATCGATGAGTTAGCCGCGAAGGAATGTTGGTCGTTGGGAAAGAGTCGCTGAGAAGGAGTAAGAGAAAAGCACATGATGATGTGGCTTATGTCAATAGAGGATTGCCGGAAAGAATTGCCTCACACCTAGATGGAAAATCATGGTTGTGCGGGTATAGTACGGATTCAAAAGCACCACCTGAATGGATGTCATGACGGTGCGTGTGTTGTAAGTGGAAATAAGGAGGATAAGAGTTGTCTCATGACAAGTTGATGGAAGTTAGTAGAGCTTTAGTTCATTGTAGTGGTTACAATGAAGAGGGACGTGGTATGATGGAAACCGATATTGAGTAAGTATAAGGGATTCGGATGTTGTCAACAAGGATGGTTGGACAATAGTAATGTGAGGAATACCCTAAGAGTTATTTTGAAGGTAGGTACCTCGACGAGAGTGGTGATGTCGAAGCAATTAAGAATGGCCAGAGTGACCAACTCTTTTGAGTAAAAGAGGATTTAATTGCAAGAGGAAAGTAACTCAAGAGAGAGTTCGGAATTTAGAATGGAAATACGACGCGAAGAGGAAGTGCGCCGACGATGGTAATCGACGAGGATAAGCGTTCTGTTATGGCACGCAAGAGTAATCTAAGTAGTAATATAGAAAATATGTGGATGCTTAAGATATTGATTTTTGGAAATTTGAGATTTTGAATAAAGGGAGTCCAAGAGAAGTAGTGGTATAGTTTGGCAAGTGCCAAGACTATGAGGAATGTAATTACCAACCGGAGGTTGGGATTGTTTTATGTAAGTCGTGTTTGGAAAGAGATTCGTATGTGAGCAGACGGTACGGCATATTCACTAAGTTGCGGACTTATGGATATTGGTAGAGCGGGAAATTCTTCTTTAAAGAAGACAACTTGTTCGGAATGTAATGGTTTTGGTGGTACCTGCCGTGGTGGCATTGTATAACTGTTGAATGATGTTCAACGGATGTTTCATGAGTGGAATCATGAGAGCTTGAACGATGTGTTTTGAGTGTTGTGTCTTGTGATTTCGACGTGTATTCGTAAGAGATTGAGGGAAACATGTGGGACCATTGTGCCTCGGAGGACCTTGAGCACAAGTGGAATGAAGTATCACTTAAGTTGGGTAAAGATGGTCTAAACCACCATCATGATTGTCGACTGTCTATTGACAAATTGAGGGACTGACCGTCCTTAATTTATTGTTGATGGTAGACGGGAATTGTGTTGATTGAAATTGACTAGTTTTGCTAACTTTGGTGGTGCACAGAGAGTGCTGTGTTTCTTTCTGGAGGGTAGCCAGTAACTGCTTCGCGTGAACCTAGGGAAATTGGCTATGTCGCGGAGGCGAAAGAGGTGACTTTGGAAATTTTTGTTTGTGGGCACGAGGATCTTTGAGAATTAGAGGTTGTGAACCTCTGTTGTGAGGTTAATTTTTGAGTGGTGAACTCGTTGAGAGTTGCGGTTGGTGCATGGTTGTGCCAGTGTGTTGGTGAGAGTATCTGTGTGACTTCACCCGGTGTTAGCATCTGTGTGGCTGCACCTAATCCGAAGGGATTTTGTTGTGTTGGTGATGGTAATAATTAGTTGAGTTGTTACTCTTACCTTTAGTTTCGAGGACGAAACTTCTTTTTGGAGGGTAGTAATGTAAGACCCAAGATTCCACTGTACAGTTTTCCTAAGGAACTTTAGCGTCGGCTAAGTTTTAGGGTTTTTAGTAGAACGGTTTTGTGAGTATCGTCACATTAACGAGATTTTTGCTGAAACGGAGCCTGTTTTGTGCTCGAGCGCTGGAAAGGCACAGACTTTCGGGTCGTAGTCCTCTTTTAAGTATGAGGAGATTTCTGTGAAGTCAGTATGACGAGTTTTGGATTATTCTTGTTTTTAGAAAAACGAGTAGGATTTTACCCGCTGATGGAAAATCTTACTGCGTCTGTTTTAAGTGAGGTTTCGGATGGAAGTTTCATATATCTGCGTGAGTTAGGATATGTCCTAAGATTAATTTTCTAAGGTATGGAAGAAAATTACAGTCGCGGAAAAAGATTCGGCGATAAGTTTTGGAATGGAAAAACGATAGACGTTCTTTCCGTAGGTTTTCTGTTTTTGCGAGTTTCGTTCGTCGCGATGCGCGAGAACTGAACGTACGTTTCGTTGTAAGAGGTTGTGGGAAATATCTTATGAGGATAGACTCAGTTTTGATCCAAGGGCTAGGGATTAGTCTTGGAAGCTTTCACTATTTGATTTAATGGCCATAAACTAGCAAGACTTTTATAAGTGGTGGACTTAGAAAATATCACAATTTCACTTCTTCTTTCTCTCTTTGGCCGTGGCTTTCTTTCCACCTTTCCATCTTGAGAAAACTTCCATTCCTTAACCAAAGCACTTGATCATAAGCTTGTTGGAAAGCTTGGAGTTGTGAGATTCTTCTTCCTAAGGAAGCGCGTTGTGTTGTTTGGACGAGTTTTGTAAACGGAAGCTTGCCGAGGTAAGGGCTCCACTTTATTTTCGTCTTTTAAAACTGTTACGACATGCTTGGTTTTGCTGTTATGCGTGTTTGTGTGTTTGACATGTATGTGTTATGTATTCTCGTGATGAGAAAGTGTTTACAATACGTGCGTTGTTTTACATTCCTTAACCAAAGCACTTGATCATAAGCTTGTTGGAAAGCTTGGAGTTGTGAGATTCTTCTTCCTAAGGAAGCGCATTGTGTTGTTTGGACGAGTTTTGTAAACGGAAGCTTGCCGAGGTAAGGGCTCCACTTTATTTTCGTCTTTTAAAACGGTTACGACATGCTTGGTTTTGCTGTTATGCGTGTTTGTGTGTTTGACATGTATGTGTTATGTATTCTCGTGATGAGAAAGTGTTTACAATACGTGCTTGGTTTTGCTGTTATGCGTGTTTGTGTGTTTGACATGTATGTGTTATGTATTCTCGTGATGAGAAAGTGTTTACAATACGTGCGTTGTTTTACATATGATTGGAGATGTATGTATGAACATGTGGGTGAATACATATGATTGTAAATGTATGTATGTTTGTTGTGGTTTGTTACATATGATGAGAAATGTATGTATGTTGTTATGTTTGGTTTACATATGCTAGAGAGGTATGTATTCATTGCATTAGCATATATGGGGAAGCGTATGCTCATGCATTTGGTAGTTGCGTGCTCGGTGTGGTGATCGGGAGAGCACACCCTAGTGGTTCGTAGTGATCGGGAGAGCTACGAGGTTCTTGTTGAGATCGATACGTAGTGATCGGGAGAGCTACGGGGTGTGGTGATCGGGAGAGCCCACTCTAATCCTTGTAGTGATCGGGAGAGCTACGGGATTCTATTGATACTTATGGTAGGGGTGTGGTGATCGGGAGAGCCCACTCTAATCCTTGTAGTGATCGGGAGAGCTACGGGATTCTATTGATACTTATGGTAGGGGTGTGGTGATCGGGAGAGCCCACTCTAATGGTTGTAGTGATCGGGAGAGCTACGGGGTTTTTATTGATATTGTTAGTAGGGGATGGACCTACGATTCCGGAACTCATGCATCGTGGTAGCTAGGGTTAGTACCACGCATTGTAGAGGTTGCATTATAGGCTATGTGTGCATTGCTTATATGAACCCGTTGGTGGGAATTGCTTTGGTGGTTAAAGAGCTTTCTCTTGTGTTTGTGGAATTATTGTTATGTGTACAATCTTTCGCACCGGTTATATATATACATACTTTTATTTTGTGGTGACCCTTTCTTTCATTTGCGGGCTCATCCCACCCAGATGATGGGTTAGGTCGTGGTGACGACGGTGGCAGTTCTAGGCTATAGTGAGCACGTGGTGAAGCTTAGTATAGTTAGACTATGCGCCGGTGTGTTTTGTGCACCGTGCTTTTTGGTTAGCATAGGGTTGTCTAACTTGTTTTGTTGTAAGTATTTGAATACTTAGACTTGGATTGTAATTATTCAGGAATTCACTTTGCTTGTCGAAGCACCTTATGGTAATGAGTTCTTTTGTATATTTGAATGCCGACTCATTGAAAAATCTTCTATGCGCACTCTGAGTGTTAGTTGAAAAAGAAAAAAAAAATATGGCCTTTTTGGCCTTGAAAAACGGGTTGTCATATGGTGATCGGGAGAGCCCACTCTAATGGTTGTAGTGATCGGGAGAGCTACGGGGTTTTCATTGATATTGTTAGTAGGTTGGACCTACGATTCCGGAACTCATGCATCGTGGTAGCTAGGGTTAGTACCACGCATTGTAGAGGTTGCATTATAGGCTATGTGTGCATTGCTTATATGAACCCGTTGGTGGGAATTGCTTTGGTGGTTAAAGAGCTTTCTCTTGTGTTTGTGGAATTATTGTTATGTGTACAATCTTTCGCACCGGTTATATATATACATACTTTTATTTTGTGGTGACCCTTTCTTTCATTTGCGGGCTCATCCCACCCAGATGATGGGTTAGGTCGTGGTGACGACGGTGGCAGTTCTAGGCTATAGTGAGCACGTGGTGAAGCTTAGTATAGTTAGACTATGCGCCGGTGTGTTTTGTGCACCGTGCTTTTTGGTTAGCATAGGGTTGTCTAACTTGTTTTGTTGTAAGTATTTGAATACTTAGACTTGGATTGTAATTATTCAGGAATACACTTTGCTTGTCGAAGCACCTTATGGTAATGAGTTCTTTTGTATATTTGAATGCCGGCTCATTGAAAAATATTCTATGCGCACTCTGAGTGTTAGTTGAAAAAGAAAAAAAAATATGGCCTTTTTGGCCTTGAAAAACGGGTTGTTACATAGAGCATCTCTCATACAAATGACGGGCGATGAAACCCCTCCCATTTAGATAATGAAAAATGCATGTTGTTTGCTAAGCATCTTGCTTTAGCCAAGCTGAACACTTGGGGGGCATTTCAATTATATTAGAAACTGCACATAATGGTTACACAATGATGACATTACAACAAAGGAGCATACAATGCTTACAAAAGAGAAAGACGAAGCATACAATAGAAAATAGGCTTAATTCATACTTTGGTCCCTTATGTTTATTTTAGCGCTCAATTTGGTCCCTTATCTTTTAAACGTCTCAATTTGGTCCCTTATTTTTTCTGAAGTTCTCAATTTGGTCCCTCCCGTAAAATTTTTCTCAATTTGGACACGTGTCATCTGTCCAAGTGTGCCACGTGTCCAAAATTTTAAAAGATAAGAGACCAAATTGAGAACTGCAGAAAAGATAAGGGACCAAATTGAGACTTGCAGAAAAGATAAGGGACCAAATTGCGACTTTTAAAAGATAAGGGACCAAATTGAGACGTTTAAAAGATAAGGGACCAAATTGAGCGCTAAAATAAACATAAGGAACCAAAGTATGAATTAAGCCTAGAAAATATATCAATAACCCGCATAAAAAACGGTGCCTAACAACAGCGAGCCAAAGCCTTGGCGCTAGCCCACACATTAAGCAATTAGTTTCCTTTTGATCAGCAACCTCAAGGTCTTCAAATACATTCTCCAATCTTGAACCAAATTCATCTACTATTAATCTAAGAAAAAAATATACTACCAAATTTACTTGATTGTCTCTCATCTTATTTTTTTATGTTCAAGGTCTTCAAATACATTCTCCAATCTTGAACCAAATTCATCTACTATTAATCTAAGAAAAAAAATATACTACCAAATTTACTTGATTGTCCCTCATCTTATTTTTTTATGTGTTTTTTTACTGCTATAAAATAGGGAAATTCTTGTCATATTTGAGTTAAAATTTCATTATTCATCCTCACAAAAATATCAACTGACGGACTATTTTGCCCTTGCTTTATCCAATTCACTATCATTTGTTGATGTGCTTCTCCCAATGTCAATTTTAGGGGCATTTTCGATCTATCCATACTTTCTTTTTTCTTTTACTGACTGATGTGACTTAATTGCTACTACTTTACAAAAGAGTACCCACTCTTTCTCATTATTTGAATTTGAAATTCAAATTTTAACACATCATATAGTCAATCTCATAGCATTTCTCATTTCAACTTTCATTCATTCATTTTCCTCTCTTTGCTTTTTATTTTTCACCTTCTTCTCTCTTTAAATCTTCAACTATATTTTACTAATCAATATAAATTTGGCTTTTCAGGAACATGATCCATTGTTATTGTTGTTGAAGAAGAAGTACATGGAGTAAATTCATCTAACATGATTATTCATACATGTAAGGTAATAATAAATCAAATATAACTTTTATTTACTCATTTGCTATATTTTTTTTTTCATACCATTTCTAGGCACTAACATTTTTTTTCCTCTTCAGTTTCATTCCATTACCACAAAGATTATAAGGTATTGTGTTCTCTTTAACACACATTTTTAGATATTGTAAAAATTTGAGTTTGAGAAAAAATTGTTTCAATTTGTATTATTTTATATATATATATATATATATATATATATATATATATATTTGAGAACATCTTAATAAAAAATAAAAAAATAATCTTGTATTAATGCGTTAAAATTGTTTCAACTTACACTACCTTTTTGTACTTTTGTACTTAAATTTGCGAGAACCATTCTTCCAAACGGTGATGGACTTGTGACTTATTTGTGAGAAACATACTCTCATAATTTTTATATATGGTTGGTGTTACCTTTTTTAAATGAGAAACAAACACAAAGTCATCACCTTTTTTCAAGACTAAAATTTCTTTTTTAGATATTGTAGATTTATATAAAGGTAGTGTAGATCTAGAACAAATCACATATTAAATTTAAGATGAAAAAAAAAGACAACCTTTTACTTTATAATCTTATTCCCGTAACAAAAATAAATATATATACTTCTTTTCTTTTGATACTATTATTTATTATAAGAGAGTTTTGATACTGTTTTTTTTAAAGAATAGAAAGAAAAACAAAATAAAGTTAAATACTATTACTTTACTTTACCAACCAAAAAAAATCAGCTTTTTTTGTTGAAGCATAAAAAAAAAATCTAAGCAAAAAAATGGTAGATCAAACCACATTTCAAATTTCATTTTTCCTATTGTTGTTGCATTCATGAAATTCAACGTACATATTGTTTTTAAAATCTAGAGTTCAAAATAGAACAATTAGTTAAAAAATAAATAGATTATTAGGTGGTCCAGTGGACTGTATATTGTTAGGGGCTGGGGTTCAAACCCGGATCATCCCACTTATCCACCTTAAGGGGAATTTCTAGCCACTTACCTACTTGACCAGATAAAATTAAAATTAAAATGTTTTTATTGTTTGACAATGTTTTATATTTAATTTTATACACAGGATAAAATGATTAAATTTTGATATTTTTTTACGGTTAAACTAAGTTTGTGGACTATAAAATAATTTAAATTATAATAAAGTAGGTTTATTTTTTATACATGGAGAACAAATTATTGTTGATAAAAATTATAATTAACTATTATACATGGGAAAAAGGAATTTGCTGATAAAAAACTCAAATTAATTATTATACATGCACGGGGAATAGGTTGTTGCTGATAAAAAAATTAATTAGCTATTATGCAAAAGAAACAAGTTGTTGATGAAGAAATTTTTAAATAAACTATTATATACAGGGAACAAGTTGTTATGATAAAAAAATTAAATGGTATGGAAAACAAGTTGTCGTTGATAAAAAAAATTATTTAACTATCGTACACTAGGAAAAAGTTTTTGTCGTTCAATATTTTATATTTTTACATCACAATTGTTGATAGGGGTGCTCGCGGCTCGGTTTGGATTGGTTTAGAGACAAAAATCTATCTGATCCAAGGTTAATATTGGTCGCGGTTCAGTTCGGTTTTCGATGGGTAATAAAAAAAATCTGATTCAATCCGATTCAATTTTGTGAGATTTAATTTGGATAAGTTTTTGGATAACCAAATTACAAATTAATTTTTTTTAACTAAATATTAATATTATAAAGACACGGTACAATATTCTATTTGACACAGTACAATATTCATTTAATTTTTTATATTTAATTTTTTTATTGTTTGAGTTTGATGAAACTTCACAATACCTTTTGGTTAGCCAAATTTATGATAATCAATCTTGAATCTAATATAAATTACAATTACTTTTATTTGTTTCATTCATTTTATTGTCAATGTCTATTTATCAATATCATTATGTCTATTTCAGTAAAAAATTGATTAAGGAAACCATTGAACCGACCTTTTTTCCTCTCTTCTCTCTCCAAGCTTTACAACCCCTGTTCATCACCCCTGCCGCCCCGTCAAATCCAAATTCCATCTTTAGAGATGTAGCCGTTTGGCTTTGGTGGTGCGCCTGCCTCATCGCGTCACCATCGTGAACCCCTTTTGGGATAGTTTCAGCCGCCGCCAGCGTTTCCTTGGCCGCAGACGGTTCAAGTTTCTCACACACGTTCGGTGCTTTGTCTCAGCTCGTGTTTTATAACCTTCGAGCCATCGTGGGTCGCTGCTTTTTCCGGCGTTCAGATCCGGTGGTTTTCCGTGCTGTCGATTTCTGATAACCTTTGCTCCTCCCTCTGTTTCGATTTTTCCGATAATGGGTTTGGAGAGCTTATGGTTTGGTTTCTGGTGCTGTTTTAACCACCACTGCCTTCTTTGTGGTGGTGGTGGTCGGAGGTTATACTGGTGTGGCTTTGTTGCTCAGCCAGTTCAAGTTTTACAACGGTGGCTGTGTCTATTGCGGTGCTGTGTTTGTGTTCTGTTGTAGTGGCTTTTTTCCTATTTTCTAGCACTGTTTGTTTGCCCTTTTGGATTTTGGTTTCCTGGTTTGTTTTCAGATCTGTTGAGATTTGCAGGGATCAATTCTTTCAATTTTGCATCCGCGGCGCTAGAGAAGTTGGGAAGGCTGACTTCACTGGCTAGAAATAGCCTTGTACTCGTTGCTGCTGTAGCGAGTTGTCGGTTGTTGTCTCTGTTTCCGTGTTGACGGTCAGATTCACTCACCGGTTGATTGTTTAATCTGTCTTTACTTGTAATGGTTGAATCGTTTACACATCTCTTTTTTGCAATTTTGTTTTGGGTCCTGCGTTGGACTTGCTGGATTGTGCTTGATGTATCTTCGATTACTTCGCATTTGGATCTTTCACTGGTTTTGGTCCGGTTGGTTTTGCTTTACCCTTTTTTGGGTTGTATATACGTTTTTTGTATGGTTGCTGGGTTAGGTTCTTGCCCCCCCAGATTTCCTTGTACTTTCTTTTTTATTTTATATATTGTTGTTTGCTTAAAAAAAAAAAAAGATGTCTATTTCATTAATTTTTTTATCACAACTTTTTTTCCCATTGAACCTAAATAAAATAGATTATATAAAGTTAATCTCACTTCAAATAATTAGCTTTAAATTTGTATCACACCTGACGAACAATGTTCTCTACGAAATATAACGCGCCGAAGGCGCGTCCCGTACGCACACACGAGTACACGAATAACAACGCGCCGAAGGCGCGTCCCGTGCGGATGCACGGGTATGTTCCTAGTTTCTTCTATCTTCTAAATCTTTCAAGACTCGGTTCTTCGTAAGCAACTTTAAGATGTCTTCAAAATTGTTTCCCCTTATCTCTCTTTTCCTTTTCTTAAGAAAGGAGAGTTCATGCTCTAAGCGCATGATTTTATCAGTAATAGCAAGTTTCTCTTCGTAAGTTATACACTTTTGATTCTTACATGGTATTCATGACTCTAAAAATCATCTTTAATTCATGAAATAAGGGAGAAGAAATTCATGCATGAATAGTGGTTGTTTAAAATAAGTTTTAACATAGTGGTTACTTTATTTTTATTTTTTTATTGTGGTTAATTATTTTTGGTTACAAAGTGGTTGTTTAAAATAAGCTTTAAAATATGCAAGAATATTGAATTGAGTTCACTTAAAAGTAATACTACATTTGTCTCTATTTAGACTCCGTTTGAATTAACTTATTTCTGAGCTTATGCAAAATAACTTATGGAAATAAATAAGGTTTTATGTTAATATATAAGTTATCACTAATGAAAACTGGATTTTTATAAGCTATTTTTTCATAAACTATCTTGACAAACTTATGATAATACATAACAATTTATTTATTTGCATAAACTGTTTTACATAAGTTCGAAAATAAGCTAATCCAAACGGGGACTTATAAGACATTTGATTAATGTACATGAACTAAGCAACATATTTTTTTTATAAAAAAAATACTTTTCACACTTAATGGTCTTTTAACTATTTTCATTTATTTAGGGACATTTTTTATAAAAAAATAATTAACGGATCGGAGAAAGTCTTATAAAAAGTGATAATTTTTTTTAGTCGAGAGTCTTAAATATGATTAACCAAACTTTGATTTATACATGTATTTTAAATTTTGTTCATTTTCTTTATTATTTTATAGGGTAATTATTTGTCTATGAAATTCTGTTTTCTGGCAGGACAAATGTCTTACAGAATGTCAGAGACAACTGTGTAAGTTGTAAGATGTCTAAAACATCTAGTAAGACATCTGGATGCAGGATTATATAACGTTGATAACGAATATAGGAAAGTAATAAAGAAAGACAGTAAAGGACACAATAAATTGTTACCCAGTTCGACACAATAAATTGTTACCCAGTTCGATGTTTAAATACATCTACTCTGGGGGATACCAATCCAGGAAAGGAAATTCACTATTAGTAATTCTTAGCTTACCGGTCTTATATGAATAACCCTTTATTCAAAGCCTACTACTAAGAGCTTACTCCCCTAGATATGAGAACCTACTCACTTTCCCCAAATCAGTAGTCACAAGTGATTAACACCTTCAGTAGTTATCAATGGTGTTGAACGACCATTCAACAACAACAACCCAGCAACTAAATACTTAGCACCTAAGCTTCAGCCGCTGGTACAACCTTGTGCAGTGGACACAAGTTCTTTGACTCGCAATTCTGCATTATTGCGGTGCTTTAAAACTCTGACTTGAGTCTCTATATTATAGAGATGCAGCTCTTGTTGATTTGCTTGAACTTGAGATGCATCATGATAGGATTTAGTTTTAAAACAAACTTTGTTTTAAAACAAACTTTATAAGATAAAGTTTAAATCCTTCAAAGTTAGTTGTGATCTTATTGAATAAGATTTGTTTTTATTCTTCACATAATTAGATTTGATCTTATCTAATTATTCCAAATAAATCTCAACTAACTCCACCAGAAGTAGTGATTTAAAACCAACTTAATAAGATAAAGATTCAAATGAATCTTTTCTCAAGTTAGTTATGACTTCCAATCATATCTAACACATATGCATGATAACAAACTTTGTTATCTAACCTTTTCATAGCTGGCAATCGTATATTAGCGCTTTGTAACAAATTTGGAGAGATTCGCGCTATAACACCCCACATGAAATATCTAGAATATCAGTGAAATATTATAACCGATAACTGAGTACATTATTATTACAAATTGAAATTTAAGCACACGCAGGTGCTGATTAACACAAGGATACAAAGTTCAGCGGAAACGAAAGAAACTAGTACAACAAAACATTATTGAGTAGAAATAAACAACACAAAACAACTAGAAATGCATGAAAGAAATGCCATCTCCAAGCACAGCTGCAAGCACACCAACCAGCATACCTTAACCAACCTGCTTATCTGAAAAAAATTGTTTGGAGTGGGGTGAGACAACTAAGCCTCAGTGAGTCCTACTACCCTCCTAAGGTGACTACACCGGGGAAACCTAATCAGTCATACATACTAACATATTATCATAAATCATAAGCGTAAATAAAGGTGTATCACAAAGCATATCTTATTCATTTTAACACTAGGACACTCTGAGGTGAGCAGGTCTCAGAGGCCTGCCATATCCGTCAACCGATTCGGTCACGGCATGAAGCTCACATAGTCATAACCTAATGGATTATCCCATTGGGAGTCCATAGTGCGATATCATTCGCTCTTAACTGACTGATACTAAATTGTGTTATTACTACCATGAATTTCCAAATCCCGGGGAACATACAAACTTAATTAAATCTAGATTATACCCTAAGATCATCTGTGATTAACATTCTATTTAACATTATGCCAGTTACATTTCTGCAATTTATCTATCTCAGATGAGGAAATAAAACGAGCGATTAAATCAGTTTGAAATTCAAAAGTTGCAGGCTGTTCTGTGTAAGCTCGCCACGGCGAGTTACCTGTTCGCCATGGCAGGATTACAGGTCATTCTGTACAATCTCGCTATGGCGAAATGCTAGTCCGCCATGGCGAAATCCAGGTTCTGACCTAAACAACTCGCCTGGCGAGCAAGTGCCCGCCATGGCGAAGTTCTTCAGCCCAGAACCTTCTATTCGCCATGAGTGCTCGCCAGCAATCCGCCATGGCGAGTTCATGCAGAAAGGCCCCTGTTTTGCGAAAATCATCAAAATTATCATAGTTTCACCTACATTCCTCATTTGATATAGTGCAGAGACATAAACTACAAATATAAGATAGAATGGAGGGAAATTTGGGAGTTAATTCCCCTCACACAACAATTCCCTAATTTTTCCTATGTTAACATGCAAAAGTTTAATTTATGGGAATCTAACTAAACTAGCCTAAGAACCCACCTGGAATGAAGCTTTAAACCTTGCTTCTGAGTTCCTCTACAGCTACAGCAACCTTTCCTAAAGCCCCACGAACTCCAGAGCACGATTTGGAATTTTGAACACTTGAAACCCTTGATTCTTTTGCTCTACGAATTTGATGGTGTTTAGATGAATGATTCTACAGAAATGAGGCTCTATATATAGTGGTTATGAGGTGAGTAGGGACAGTATAAGGTTTGCCTTGCATGTGATTCTAATTGGTTATGGAAAACAATGAAATTAGGGTTGTTGTTGTTATGTTGCATGTGATGGTTTAGGAATTCGAAATGGAGAGTGATTCTGATTCTGAGGTAAGGATTCCTGAGGTGTTTCATTGTTTTGATGTTGCATGTGATAGAGAGGAGGGTGAGGTTTTTGGTAGCTAGCAACATGTGATTATTTATGGTGATTGGAAATTTGTTGTTTCTCTACTTGTTGTTGGCATATGGCGTGGGAGAGTGGGAGGAAGAGAGAAACTTGCTGAATTCTTCAGCATGTAAGATAATAGAAAATGAAGCTTAGTCTTGCATGTGATAGGAGCTTAAGGGAGTAGTGGATTAGTGAGTCACTTCATGCTAATGAGGTGTTGCATTAGGGATGCATTTGACCATAGTGGAAAGGTGAGTCATAGGCATGAGTCATTAGGAGGGAGTTTTGAATTTGGATTAATTAATTAAGGTTAGTATAGTATTAAGACATTGGTTAAGTGATTTGGTCTTAGTGGATTGTTACTATTACCCACACATAATCTTAAATACCAAGACTTAATTTAATTAATTACCTTAGTTTAAAATTAATTTCATTAGACCTTCTCTAATTTAAATTAATTTAAACGAATTAGAACGTGGGATATTACAATTGGGGCAAGAATGTCTGACACATCTTGAATAACCACATCTGGAATTGGTAGCTCTCTGGGATATAATGTCCTAACGATAGGCTTGAATGTACCAGGCTCTGATACCAATTATAACGCCCCAACTAAAATACCTAGAATATTTAGTCGAGACATACATAAAGGGGTCTGAGTACAAATAATTCTCTGATTAAAATAAACAAGATACAACATTGTTTCAGATACAAAGTAAATAACGGATAAAATACAGCGGAAGTTGCTAGTATTCTGAGTAAACACGATAATAAACTAAAAAGCAAGACGAAGAAATAAAATCTTCAAGGCGGACAATCCAAGCTCAGCTCCAACTGTCAGCCTCCTACCTGGTCCTTGCTCCGAATATCCTGTTTACCTAAAAAAAAAAATTGTTTGGAGTGGGGTGAGACTACTAAGCCTCAGTGAGTCCTACTACCCTCCTAATGGCGACTACGCCGGGGCACCTAAAATCAGTCGTAACATACTAACTTAACTAACATAACATGATAATATAATATAAAGGTGTATCACAGATTATTAAACTCTTATTCATTTTAAACACAAGGACACTCTGAGGTGAGCATGTCTCAGAGGCCTGACATATCCGTCAACCGATTCGGTCACGGCATGAAGCTCACATATACCTAACCTAATGGAGTATCCCATTGGGAGTCCATACTTGCGATATAATAAATCGCCCATAATGACTGACACTAAAATTGTGTTCTTGCTACCATAATTCCCAAAATCCCGGGGAGCATACAATCCTAATAATTCTAAGTTATACCCTAAAGATGATCTGTGCCTAACATGTTATTCGACATTATGTCGTTTACGTTAATGCAAATTATCTGACTCTAAGGAGGGAATAAAACGAGTGTTTGAAGTTTCAAGAATAATTGTAAAATGTGGAGTATTCTGTACAAGCTCGCTCTGGCGAGTCACCAGCTCGCTATGGCGAGATTATAGGTCCTGACCTAAATCAACTCGCTGTGGCGAGCAGTAGCTCGCCATGGCGAGTTTCATCAGCCCAGAACCCAGCTCGCCATGAACGCTCGCCAACTACTCGCTGGAGCGAGTTCATGCAGAATTGCCCTGTTTGCAGAAATCATGATATTTCAAACTAACACCTACAACCCTCATTTTAGACAGTGCATTAACAGATAATTAACATAATATAAAATAAAACGGAGAGGAATTTGGGTTCTAATCCCTCTCGCACAACATTTTCCTAAATTCCTAGTGTTATCATGCATAATTAATATTTCAAGGGGACTAGCTACACTATCCTAAGGAACCCACCTGGATAATGAAGCTTTACACTGATCATACCATAGCTCAGCAACAGCCACGAACTCTTACCAACTCACTTGAACCCCATCATGAGTGCTTGATCAAAGGATTGGAAAAGAATGATTAAAAAGGTAAGTTAGAGTTTGAGTAAGGTTTAGAGAACCGAAACTATCCCAATCAATAGCTGAAGAAGGAGTATAAGGGATTAGGAACAACTTACCAAGCTTGAAA
The DNA here is from genome assembly GCA_030408175.1 of Trifolium repens. Lineage (NCBI taxonomy): Eukaryota > Viridiplantae > Streptophyta > Magnoliopsida > Fabales > Fabaceae > Trifolium > Trifolium repens. The sequence continues at coordinate 46,983,134 of CP125837.1, forward strand.
AGGATTTCACGAGAGAGAGGCAGCACCTTGCTGCAGGCTGGCAGCAAGCATCAGCAGGGCTCCGCAAGTTCTCGCAGGATGCCGCAGGTCCCCGCAGCAGGTCCTCGCAGGATGCCGCAGGACTCCGCCAGTGCTCCGCAGCACTTCGCCAGGACCACGCAGGCAAGCCAGCTCGCCGTGGCGAGTGCTCCTGCTCGCGAGGCGAGCTGTAGCAGGTTGCATAAAATGCTCTGTAGGCAGCAGCCACGATTTAATCCTTCAACCCATGATTTGTAGTGTTTAATTCGGTCATCCACGAAGAGAAAAAGCATACATGCATCAACCAAAACAGCAAGTATGAGGATCATGGACTTTGAATCTAAAGAGGGGTTTACATGAGTTTGAAGAGGATTGGATTCCTTACCTTAGAAATTCTGAACAAAACCATCAATTCAGAGTTGAATAGAACATGCAATTGGGTAAGATTCTGATGCTTCTGACCTTGGTTTGACCCCACGAGTAATATTGGATATACATTTGAGTTCTAGGGTTGGAAAAGGGAAAAATGGCGTGTGAAGCTTGAAGAGAGTGAAGGTGAGATGAAACTCAGTGCTAGGTTCTGGTTGTATGATTACCATGGATGAGAATTTATGGGTTGAATTTAGAAGGATGCATGTTATGTTGTTGTTGCTCACGAGAGGGAAGAAGAGAAATGGAGATTTTTGCTTCTGACTTGTGAAATGAAGGTATTTGAAGAATAACCTATGGTCTTGGTATAAATATTCCAATTAAACTTGCTTTGTGTTCAATTCCCATTAAGTCCTTGGTCTTACTAATAAATCCATTCATTTCCTTCATATACCCCCGTTGTATAATAAAAAGGAAATGTACTTCCGTTAAATTCGTCGAATCTTGACTCTAATTAATATTCTTGTATTAATTAAGGCTAGGGTTGTTACAATCTACCCCCCTTAAGGAATTTCGTCCCCGAAATTCGGAACTTCTCCATTCCACAACAGGGTAGGTTGTTTGGGTTTGCATCCGAACTACACTTAGTCTATTCTTCCGTTTAAGGTACACAATTCCTTGGAATAAAACTTTCCTCTTTAAGGCTGTTGGATAGAGGTTATTCTTACATTCTCAACGGTTCTAGAGTTGCGCACTCTGATTTAAAGACTTATTGTCACCTTCTGACAGTGTCGTCTCCATCTTAGTATAGCCTCATACTCCTCCACTTATACTACGGTTATGCTTCTTTCACTACTATCGTCATTGCTGATCTGGGTAACATAAGGAGCGTAGTGAAGCTTTTCAGAAGAAGAAGGATTCTGGAAAGTTCAACCTGCAAGTAAGAACCAAGGGCACCACAAGCAAAGGGAAACAGAGCTATCCCCAGCGCTCACCGAGAAACTGTGCTGAATGTGGTTTCCCTCACAGTGGGGAATGCATGAAGGGGAAGAACATGTGTTACTATTGTAAGCAGCCTGGCCATTACAAGCACGAATGCCCTAAGCTGAAAAGACAAGGAGATTCCAGCGGTGCCTCCAAAAGCAAAGGTCGGGTATACTCACTTGACGGTGAGAATGTCAAATCTAATAATGCTTTGATTATGGATGTATGCATGTTAGGACAATCTGAAGTTTTAGTTTTGTTTGATTGTGGAGCCACTAACTCATTCATAGCCGTTGACTGCGTTCAGCGACTGCAATTACCCTCTGTACCTTTAATTCCCCCTATGACTGTGGCTGTCGCTACAGGTGGTAAGGTTACTTCAAAACGTGTCTGCCAGAACTGTCCAGTTCTTGTAGGCAGTAAAGTTTACAACATCGATCTGATCTGTCTGCCTCTGAAGGATATAGATGTAGTCCTAGGCATGGATTGGCTCTCCGCCAATACCGTGTATATAGGATGTGCTGAAAAGAACTTGTTCATTCCGCAAGAAACTTCTGCCGAGAGTAGAGCACTCACAGCTTTGCTCCAGAATACTCATCAGATGATCCAATACTTAGGAGCCAGCTGTAAGTGTTTCAGTGTTTTGCTTACCGTTGATTCGGAGTCTAGCTTATGCCCCGGTGATATACCAATTGTCAGCGAGTTTTTAGATGTCTTCCCAGACGATATCATGAGTTTACCTCCTGAAAGGGAAATCGAGTTTTCTATCGATCTTGTACCTGGGTCCCAGCCCATATCTGTTGCCCCATATAGGATGTCTCCCTTAGAGCTTCATGAACTCAAGTCTCAGCTAGAAGAGCTACTTCAGAAACACTTCATCAGGCCGAGTGTCTCACCTTGGGGAGCACCGGTGTTACTCGTTAAAAAGAAGGATGGTAGTATGCGTTTGTGCATAGACTATCGTCAACTCAACAAGGTCACAATCAAGAACAAGTATCCCCTACCTAGGATTGATGACCTGTTGGATCAACTCAGAGGTGCTACCGTCTTCTCCAAGATTGATCTTCGATCTGGATACCATCAGATCCGTATCAAGTCCTCGGATGTTTCCAAGACAGCGTTCAGGACTCGTTATGGACACTATGAATTCTTAGTCATGCCATTCGGTTTGACCAACGCTCCAGCCGTCTTCATGGATTACATGAACCGTATCTTCCAACCCTACTTGGACAAGTTTGTGGTTATCTTCATAGATGACATTCTGATCTATTCTAAGGATCCGCAGGAGCATGCTGTGCACTTGAGGATCGTTTTGGAGGTGCTTAGAGAAAAGCAGTTGTACGCCAGATTCAGCAAGTGTGAATTTTGGCTATCGGAGGTTAAGTTCTTAGGGCATGTCATATCGCAAGGCGGTGTGTCTGTCGACCCATCTAAAGTGGAAGCTGTGTTGAACTGGGAAAGGCCCAGAAGTGTAACGGAAGTTAGGAGTTTCCTCGGTTTGGCGGGTTATTACCGGAGATTCATTCTAGGATTTTCGGAGATTGCTCTGCCATTAACTCGTTTAACCAAGAAGGATGCAGTGTTTGATTGGGATGCCGCTTGTGAATGGAGCTTCACAACTCTGAAGGAAAAACTAACCACAGCACCAGTGTTAGTAATTCCTGATCCTAATCGGAAGTATGTCGTGTACTGTGACGCATCTCATAAGGGACTTGGATGTGTACTCATGCAAGATGGTGCAGTTGTAGCTTATGCATCAAGGCAGCTAAAACCTCATGAGCAGAATTACCCTACCCATGATCTGGAGTTAGCAGCCATTATCTTTGCACTCAAAATCTGGAGACATCATCTGTATGGAGTGCAGTTTGATCTGTTCAGTGATCACAAGAGTCTGAAGTACTTGTTTGATCAAAAGGAGTTGAACATGAGGCAGCGACGTTGGATGGAGTACCTCAAAGATTTTGATTTCAATCTCAACTACCATCCAGGAAAGGCCAATGTTGTGGCAGATGCTCTAAGCAGAAAGACATTGTATGCATCGGAGTTACTAATGCAACAGTGCGGTCTGTATGAGAAGTTTAGAGATCTCAATCTGAATGTGATATATCGTAAGAGCGGTATCCGCATCAACAGAATCGAAGTGTCCTGTGAGTTACGCCCTAGTATTGTGCAGGCTCAGCGGGATGATGTAGAGTTACAGAAGAGAGTGAACCATCCGGAGTTCTCAGTAGCCACGGACGGTGCTATCCTCTATGAAGGCAGACTTTGTGTACCTCAGAATGATGAGTTGAAGCGGTTGATTCTAGGAGAGGCACACAAGAGTGGATTTTCAATTCACCCTGGATCCACCAAGATGTACCATGATTTGAAGGAGAACTATTGGTGGCCTAACATGAAGGCAGAGATTGCTGAATTCGTGTCCAGGTGTATTGTTTGTCAACAGGTGAAGATTGAACATCAGAAACCTGGAGGACTGTTACAACCGTTGGATATTCCAGAGTGGAAATGGGAACACATCACTATGGATTTTGTAGGGGGACTGCCACGTAACCAGAGAGGTCAAGATTCGATCTGGGTAATCGTGGACAGGTTAACGAAGTCAGCTCATTTCATTCCAGTAAAATCCACCTACAAGGCCCCGCAATATGCAGCCATCTTCATGGAGCAGATTGTAAGGCTGCATGGTGTACCTTTGAGTATCGTGTCGGATAGAGACCCGATTTTCACGTCAAGGTTTTGGAAAGCATTCCAGAATGCGATGGGGACTCGACTGAAGATGAGTACATCGCATCATCCTCAGACTGATGGTCAGTCAGAAAGGACTATTCAGACCCTTGAGGATATGCTTCGAGCTTGTATCTTGGAAGATGGTGGTGCTTGGAGCAACCATCTGCATTTGATTGAGTTTGCTTACAATAACAGTTACCATGCCAGTATCGGTATGGCACCTTATGAAGCGCTGTACGGTCGGAAGTGTAGGACCCCTCTTTGTTGGACAGAAGTTGGTGATCGTGGATTCTTGGGACCAGATATAGTCCAAGAGACCACTTTAAAGATCAAAACCATTCGAGATAAGTTGAAAGTTGCTCAGAGTCGGCAAAAGAGTTACGCTGACCGTAGAAGGAGACCTTTGGAATTTCAGGAAGGTGATCATGTGTTTCTGAAAGTTACTCCTAAGTTGGGTTTGCGAGGTGCATTCAAAACCAAAAAGCTCTGTCCAAGATTCATTGGACCTTATCAGATTCTTCGACGCGTCGGTCCTGTAGCCTATCAGTTAGCTCTACCTCCTTCTATGTCAGGGTTACACGACGTGTTTCATGTGTCTCAGCTTCGGAAATTCATTCCTGATCCTTTTCATCCAGTGGAACTTGAGCAGATTGATCTCCAACCCAATCTAACCTATCAGCCAGATCCTGTCCGGATTGTTGAACGTGATGCGAAAGTTCTTCGTAACAAGAGAATTCCAATTGTCAAGGTTGAATGGGCTCAGTCTCCTGATGGTGAATTCACATGGGAACTAGAGTCAGACATGCGGAAGAGTTATCCCTATCTTTTTACGAGGTAATTTCTTAATTTCGAGGACGAAATTTCTTTAAGGGGGGTAGGTTGTAATATCCCACGTTCTAATTCGTTTAAATTAATTTAAATTAGAGAAGGTCTAATGAAATTAATTTTAAACTAAGGTAATTAATTAAATTAAGTCTTGGTATTTAAGATTATGTGTGGGTAATAGTAACAATCCACTAAGACCAAATCACTTAACCAATGTCTTAATACTATACTAACCTTAATTAATTAATCCAAATTCAAAACTCCCTCCTAATGACTCATGCCTATGACTCACCTTTCCACTATGGTCAAATGCATCCCTAATGCAACACCTCATTAGCATGAAGTGACTCACTAATCCACTACTCCCTTAAGCTCCTATCACATGCAAGACTAAGCTTCATTTTCTATTATCTTACATGCTGAAGAATTCAGCAAGTTTCTCTCTTCCTCCCACTCTCCCACGCCATATGCCAACAACAAGTAGAGAAACAACAAATTTCCAATCACCATAAATAATCACATGTTGCTAGCTACCAAAAACCTCACCCTCCTCTCTATCACATGCAACATCAAAACAATGAAACACCTCAGGAATCCTTACCTCAGAATCAGAATCACTCTCCATTTCGAATTCCTAAACCATCACATGCAACATAACAACAACAACCCTAATTTCATTGTTTTCCATAACCAATTAGAATCACATGCAAGGCAAACCTTATACTGTCCCTACTCACCTCATAACCACTATATATAGAGCCTCATTTCTGTAGAATCATTCATCTAAACACCATCAAATTCGTAGAGCAAAAGAATCAAGGGTTTCAAGTGTTCAAAATTCCAAATCGTGCTCTGGAGTTCGTGGGGCTTTAGGAAAGGTTGCTGTAGCTGTAGAGGAACTCAGAAGCAAGGTTTAAAGCTTCATTCCAGGTGGGTTCTTAGGCTAGTTTAGTTAGATTCCCATAAATTAAACTTTTGCATGTTAACATAGGAAAAATTAGGGAATTGTTGTGTGAGGGGAATTAACTCCCAAATTTCCCTCCATTCTATCTTATATTTGTAGTTTATGTCTCTGCACTATATCAAATGAGGAATGTAGGTGAAACTATGATAATTTTGATGATTTTCGCAAAACAGGGGCCTTTCTGCATGAACTCGCCATGGCGGATTGCTGGCGAGCACTCATGGCGAATAGAAGGTTCTGGGCTGAAGAACTTCGCCATGGCGGGCACTTGCTCGCCAGGCGAGTTGTTTAGGTCAGAACCTGGATTTCGCCATGGCGGACTAGCATTTCGCCATAGCGAGATTGTACAGAATGACCTGTAATCCTGCCATGGCGAACAGGTAACTCGCCGTGGCGAGCTTACACAGAACAGCCTGCAACTTTTGAATTTCAAACTGATTTAATCGCTCGTTTTATTTCCTCATCTGAGATAGATAAATTGCAGAAATGTAACTGGCATAATGTTAAATAGAATGTTAATCACAGATGATCTTAGGGTATAATCTAGATTTAATTAAGTTTGTATGTTCCCCGGGATTTGGAAATTCATGGTAGTAATAACACAATTTAGTATCAGTCAGTTAAGAGCGAATGATATCGCACTATGGACTCCCAATGGGATAATCCATTAGGTTATGACTATGTGAGCTTCATGCCGTGACCGAATCGGTTGACGGATATGGCAGGCCTCTGAGACCTGCTCACCTCAGAGTGTCCTAGTGTTAAAATGAATAAGATATGCTTTGTGATACACCTTTATTTACGCTTATGATTTATGATAATATGTTAGTATGTATGACTGATTAGGTTTCCCCGGTGTAGTCACCTTAGGAGGGTAGTAGGACTCACTGAGGCTTAGTTGTCTCACCCCACTCCAAACAATTTTTTTCAGATAAGCAGGTTGGTTAAGGTATGCTGGTTGGTGTGCTTGCAGCTGTGCTTGGAGATGGCATTTCTTTCATGCATTTCTAGTTGTTTTGTGTTGTTTATTTCTACTCAATAATGTTTTGTTGTACTAGTTTCTTTCGTTTCCGCTGAACTTTGTATCCTTGTGTTAATCAGCACCTGCGTGTGCTTAAATTTCAATTTGTAATAATAATGTACTCAGTTATCGGTTATAATATTTCACTGATATTCTAGATATTTCATGTGGGGTGTTATAATTGGTATCAGAGCAGGTCGATTCAGATCGTGCCAGAGTTCATTAATATTACTATCCGAATCCCAGTATTTGTCTGGATTTCTAACATCTGTTCTAGGTGTCATGTCACTTTAAGCCTAGCTAACTTGACTTGATATTGGCAGTTAGAGCACTATGTCAGGAGCAAGACGAGGACCTGGAAGGCCTAGAAGGAACGTTGCTGATGATGATGATGAACCTGAGATGTACGGAGATGCTAATGCAAACATGTGGGCTGAAATGATGCAACAGCAGCAGCAGTTCCAAGCTCAGCAGGCCCAGCAGCATCAAGAATTCATGAATATGTTTCAACAACATATGAACAATCCTCCCCCTCAGCAGCAAGGATCTAGCGCTGCATTCAGAGAGTTCTGCCGCATGAGTCCGCCGGAGTTCTTCGGAGAATACAACCCAGCGAAAGCCAGGGAATGGATTCAACGAATGAGTGGAATCCTTGAATCCATGGATTGCACTGAAGTTGACAAGGTAACATTCGTCTCCCGCTTCTTTAGGGGCGACGCGTGTCACTGGTGGGATGGAACCAAGGCGTATATGGAGGCCAGTCAGATGGAGGTGAATTGGGAAAATTTCCGACGACTCTTCGTTGGACATTATATCCCAGAGAGCTACCAATTCCAGATGGAACGTGAACTGACGGAACTAAAGCAGGGAAGTATGTCGGTGGCGGAGTATACCATGAAGTTTAATGAGCTGGTCAGATATGTGATGGATGGGAATGATGCTCCCAGTGAATCATGGAAGATGAAGAAGTATAGGTTCGGGCTGAGAGCTGACATAGCCCACGATGTCTCTATGCAGCACATCACTACCTTTGGTGATTTGGTGCAAAAGAGCTATCATGCTGAAGCTGATCTGGGTAACATACACAAGGAGCGTAGTGAAGCTTTTCAGAAGAAGAAGGATTCTGGAAAGTTCAACCTGCAAGTAAGAACCAAGGGCACCACAAGCAAAGGGAAACAGAGCTATCCCCAGCGCTCACCGAGAAACTGTGCTGAATGTGGTTTCCCTCACAGTGGGGAATGCATGAAGGGGAAGAACATGTGTTACTATTGTAAGCAGCCTGGCCATTACAAGCACGAATGCCCTAAGCTGAAAAGACAAGGAGATTCCAGCGGTGCCTCCAAAAGCAAAGGTCGGGTATACTCACTTGACGGTGAGAATGTCAAATCTAATAATGCTTTGATTATGGATGTATGCATGTTAGGACAATCTGAAGTTTTAGTTTTGTTTGATTGTGGAGCCACTAACTCATTCATAGCCGTTGACTGCGTTCAGCGACTGCAATTACCCTCTGTACCTTTAATTCCCCCTATGACTGTGGCTGTCGCTACAGGTGGTAAGGTTACTTCAAAACGTGTCTGCCAGAACTGTCCAGTTCTTGTAGGCAGTAAAGTTTACAACATCGATCTGATCTGTCTGCCTCTGAAGGATATAGATGTAGTCCTAGGCATGGATTGGCTCTCCGCCAATACCGTGTATATAGGATGTGCTGAAAAGAACTTGTTCATTCCGCAAGAAACTTCTGCCGAGAGTAGAGCACTCACAGCTTTGCACCAGAATACTCATCAGATGATCCAATACTTAGGAGCCAGCTGTAAGTGTTTCAGTGTTTTGCTTACCGTTGATTCGGAGTCTAGCTTATGCCCCGGTGATATACCAATTGTCAGCGAGTTTTTAGATGTCTTCCCAGACGATATCACGAGTTTACCTCCTGAAAGGGAAATCGAGTTTTCTATCGATCTTGTACCTGGGTCCCAGCCCATATCTGTTGCCCCATATAGGATGTCTCCCTTAGAGCTTCATGAACTCAAGTCTCAGCTAGAAGAGCTACTTCAGAAACACTTCATCAGGCCGAGTGTCTCACCTTGGGGAGCACCGGTATTACTCGTTAAAAAGAAGGATGGTAGTATGCGTTTGTGCATAGACTATCGTCAACTCAACAAGGTCACAATCAAGAACAAGTATCCCCTACCTAGGATTGATGACCTGTTGGATCAACTCAGAGGTGCTACCGTCTTCTCCAAGATTGATCTTCGATCTGGATACCATCAGATCCGTATCAAGTCCTCGGATGTTTCCAAGACAGCGTTCAGGACTCGTTATGGACACTATGAATTCTTAGTCATGCCATTCGGTTTGACCAACGCTCCAGCCGTCTTCATGGATTACATGAACCGTATCTTCCAACCCTACTTGGACAAGTTTGTGGTTATCTTCATAGATGACATTCTGATCTATTCTAAGGATCCGCAGGAGCATGCTGTGCACTTGAGGATCGTTTTGGAGGTGCTTAGAGAAAAGCAGTTGTACGCCAGATTCAGCAAGTGTGAATTTTGGCTATCGGAGGTTAAGTTCTTAGGGCATGTCATATCGCAAGGCGGTGTGTCTGTCGACCCATCTAAAGTGGAAGCTGTGTTGAACTGGGAAAGGCCCAGAAGTGTAACGGAAGTTAGGAGTTTCCTCGGTTTGGCGGGTTATTACCGGAGATTCATTCTAGGATTTTCGGAGATTGCTCTGCCATTAACTCGTTTAACCAAGAAGGATGCAGTGTTTGATTGGGATGCCGCTTGTGAATGGAGCTTCACAACTCTGAAGGAAAAACTAACCACAGCACCAGTGTTAGTAATTCCTGATCCTAATCGGAAGTATGTCGTGTACTGTGACGCATCTCATAAGGGACTTGGATGTGTACTCATGCAAGATGGTGCAGTTGTAGCTTATGCATCAAGGCAGCTAAAACCTCATGAGCAGAATTACCCTACCCATGATCTGGAGTTAGCAGCCATTATCTTTGCACTCAAAATCTGGAGACATCATCTGTATGGAGTGCAGTTTGATCTGTTCAGTGATCACAAGAGTCTGAAGTACTTGTTTGATCAAAAGGAGTTGAACATGAGGCAGCGACGTTGGATGGAGTACCTCAAAGATTTTGATTTCAATCTCAACTACCATCCAGGAAAGGCCAATGTTGTGGCAGATGCTCTAAGCAGAAAGACATTGTATGCATCGGAGTTACTAATGCAACAGTGCGGTCTGTATGAGAAGTTTAGAGATCTCAATCTGAATGTGATATATCGTAAGAGCGGTATCCGCATCAACAGAATCGAAGTGTCCTGTGAGTTACGCCCTAGTATTGTGCAGGCTCAGCGGGATGATGTAGAGTTACAGAAGAGAGTGAACCATCCGGAGTTCTCAGTAGCCACGGACGGTGCTATCCTCTATGAAGGCAGACTTTGTGTACCTCAGAATGATGAGTTGAAGCGGTTGATTCTAGGAGAGGCACACAAGAGTGGATTTTCAATTCACCCTGGATCCACCAAGATGTACCATGATTTGAAGGAGAACTATTGGTGGCCTAACATGAAGGCAGAGATTGCTGAATTCGTGTCCAGGTGTATTGTTTGTCAACAGGTGAAGATTGAACATCAGAAACCTGGAGGACTGTTACAACCGTTGGATATTCCAGAGTGGAAATGGGAACACATCACTATGGATTTTGTAGGGGGACTGCCACGTAACCAGAGAGGTCAAGATTCGATCTGGGTAATCGTGGACAGGTTAACGAAGTCAGCTCATTTCATTCCAGTAAAATCCACCTACAAGGCCCCGCAATATGCAGCCATCTTCATGGAGCAGATTGTAAGGCTGCATGGTGTACCTTTGAGTATCGTGTCGGATAGAGACCCGATTTTCACGTCAAGGTTTTGGAAAGCATTCCAGAATGCGATGGGGACTCGACTGAAGATGAGTACATCGCATCATCCTCAGACTGATGGTCAGTCAGAAAGGACTATTCAGACCCTTGAGGATATGCTTCGAGCTTGTATCTTGGAAGATGGTGGTGCTTGGAGCAACCATCTGCATTTGATTGAGTTTGCTTACAATAACAGTTACCATGCCAGTATCGGTATGGCACCTTATGAAGCGCTGTACGGTCGGAAGTGTAGGACCCCTCTTTGTTGGACAGAAGTTGGTGATCGTGGATTCTTGGGACCAGATATAGTCCAAGAGACCACTTTAAAGATCAAAACCATTCGAGATAAGTTGAAAGTTGCTCAGAGTCGGCAAAAGAGTTACGCTGACCGTAGAAGGAGACCTTTGGAATTTCAGGAAGGTGATCATGTGTTTCTGAAAGTTACTCCTAAGTTGGGTTTGCGAGGTGCATTCAAAACCAAAAAGCTCTGTCCAAGATTCATTGGACCTTATCAGATTCTTCGACGCGTCGGTCCTGTAGCCTATCAGTTAGCTCTACCTCCTTCTATGTCAGGGTTACACGACGTGTTTCATGTGTCTCAGCTTCGGAAATTCATTCCTGATCCTTTTCATCCAGTGGAACTTGAGCAGATTGATCTCCAACCCAATCTAACCTATCAGCCAGATCCTGTCCGGATTGTTGAACGTGATGCGAAAGTTCTTCGTAACAAGAGAATTCCAATTGTCAAGGTTGAATGGGCTCAGTCTCCTGATGGTGAATTCACATGGGAACTAGAGTCAGACATGCGGAAGAGTTATCCCTATCTTTTTACGAGGTAATTTCTTAATTTCGAGGACGAAATTTCTTTAAGGGGGGTAGGTTGTAATATCCCACGTTCTAATTCGTTTAAATTAATTTAAATTAGAGAAGGTCTAATGAAATTAATTTTAAACTAAGGTAATTAATTAAATTAAGTCTTGGTATTTAAGATTATGTGTGGGTAATAGTAACAATCCACTAAGACCAAATCACTTAACCAATGTCTTAATACTATACTAACCTTAATTAATTAATCCAAATTCAAAACTCCCTCCTAATGACTCATGCCTATGACTCACCTTTCCACTATGGTCAAATGCATCCCTAATGCAACACCTCATTAGCATGAAGTGACTCACTAATCCACTACTCCCTTAAGCTCCTATCACATGCAAGACTAAGCTTCATTTTCTATTATCTTACATGCTGAAGAATTCAGCAAGTTTCTCTCTTCCTCCCACTCTCCCACGCCATATGCCAACAACAAGTAGAGAAACAACAAATTTCCAATCACCATAAATAATCACATGTTGCTAGCTACCAAAAACCTCACCCTCCTCTCTATCACATGCAACATCAAAACAATGAAACACCTCAGGAATCCTTACCTCAGAATCAGAATCACTCTCCATTTCGAATTCCTAAACCATCACATGCAACATAACAACAACAACCCTAATTTCATTGTTTTCCATAACCAATTAGAATCACATGCAAGGCAAACCTTATACTGTCCCTACTCACCTCATAACCACTATATATAGAGCCTCATTTCTGTAGAATCATTCATCTAAACACCATCAAATTCGTAGAGCAAAAGAATCAAGGGTTTCAAGTGTTCAAAATTCCAAATCGTGCTCTGGAGTTCGTGGGGCTTTAGGAAAGGTTGCTGTAGCTGTAGAGGAACTCAGAAGCAAGGTTTAAAGCTTCATTCCAGGTGGGTTCTTAGGCTAGTTTAGTTAGATTCCCATAAATTAAACTTTTGCATGTTAACATAGGAAAAATTAGGGAATTGTTGTGTGAGGGGAATTAACTCCCAAATTTCCCTCCATTCTATCTTATATTTGTAGTTTATGTCTCTGCACTATATCAAATGAGGAATGTAGGTGAAACTATGATAATTTTGATGATTTTCGCAAAACAGGGGCCTTTCTGCATGAACTCGCCATGGCGGATTGCTGGCGAGCACTCATGGCGAATAGAAGGTTCTGGGCTGAAGAACTTCGCCATGGCGGGCACTTGCTCGCCAGGCGAGTTGTTTAGGTCAGAACCTGGATTTCGCCATGGCGGACTAGCATTTCGCCATAGCGAGATTGTACAGAATGACCTGTAATCCTGCCATGGCGAACAGGTAACTCGCCGTGGCGAGCTTACACAGAACAGCCTGCAACTTTTGAATTTCAAACTGATTTAATCGCTCGTTTTATTTCCTCATCTGAGATAGATAAATTGCAGAAATGTAACTGGCATAATGTTAAATAGAATGTTAATCACAGATGATCTTAGGGTATAATCTAGATTTAATTAAGTTTGTATGTTCCCCGGGATTTGGAAATTCATGGTAGTAATAACACAATTTAGTATCAGTCAGTTAAGAGCGAATGATATCGCACTATGGACTCCCAATGGGATAATCCATTAGGTTATGACTATGTGAGCTTCATGCCGTGACCGAATCGGTTGACGGATATGGCAGGCCTCTGAGACCTGCTCACCTCAGAGTGTCCTAGTGTTAAAATGAATAAGATATGCTTTGTGATACACCTTTATTTACGCTTATGATTTATGATAATATGTTAGTATGTATGACTGATTAGGTTTCCCCGGTGTAGTCACCTTAGGAGGGTAGTAGGACTCACTGAGGCTTAGTTGTCTCACCCCACTCCAAACAATTTTTTTCAGATAAGCAGGTTGGTTAAGGTATGCTGGTTGGTGTGCTTGCAGCTGTGCTTGGAGATGGCATTTCTTTCATGCATTTCTAGTTGTTTTGTGTTGTTTATTTCTACTCAATAATGTTTTGTTGTACTAGTTTCTTTCGTTTCCGCTGAACTTTGTATCCTTGTGTTAATCAGCACCTGCGTGTGCTTAAATTTCAATTTGTAATAATAATGTACTCAGTTATCGGTTATAATATTTCACTGATATTCTAGATATTTAATGTGGGGTGTTATTCTTAAATTTCAATTTGTAATAATAATGTGCTCTTGAATAAGATACGATTTAACACCTTCAGTTATGGGGCAAGATGTCCTACGCAAATGTCTAGGACATCTTGTTTCAACATTTTTCTTGAACATGTTTTGTACCCATTATCAAGATGTCTGACACATCTTGTTAACATGTTGCACCTGCACATCTTGTTTATGCACATGTTGTTTTAGCCTTATAATGTAGCCAATCATATAGGAACAACAATCTATTTGTCAAAACGTTTGGGCGAGATGACTGAAGTATCAAAATAATTATTATTAGTCAGACTTTAATTACTTACCTTACCGTGAAATTCTAAACTATAAAATTTAAAATAAAATATTTGTGGATAATTTGAACACGTATTCTCATGATATATATTTTTTTTTTTGTGAAGTTCCCATGATATTTATATATTATTATGTATATTGAGTATTACCAATTTGATATTTATATACAGAATAATCTATTATCTAAAAGTTAAATTTAATAGAATGAGAGAAAATAAAGAATTCATATGAAAATATTATGGTAGTGTTTACATTTTTTTTTTGACGGGATGGTAGTGTTTACATAGCATTTTGAATAATTTGTATGAAAATATTTTCATAAAATATAACACCGCACTTAACAAAATAGCTCGTAAATTGAAATTTAAAAATTAAAGATGAGCAATGTTTATATTAAGAGTGCCCTGCTAAAAAAAAATTGGACGGTTCAACTTCATTCTTTGCACTGTGTTTGATTTTGAAATTGTTTTTGCGATTTGACAAATTGGGGAGAATGAACTAGACAAAACTTAAAATTCTTGTGCCCCACAAAATCACAAAACAATTTTTTTTTTTATCAAAAATACAAGTTGTCTCAAAACCAAAATAACATTTTATCTATTAAATATGGTATAAGACCAAATTACTCAATATCTTAAAAGTTTGTCCTCTACTATTTTGTCTAGTAAGCAAACCCTAAAAGATAGCACTAAGTCATTCTATTCAAGTAGTTAATGAATTATACTAAAGAACAAACTAGAAGAATTCAAGTTTGATATTTCAAACATTTTTTGGTCAAACTTGCTGAACTCCAGATTACCCAAACTTAAATAGCATTTGACCTATTTTATTTTAGATTTTTTTTACTCAATTGGGCGAAACAGATTTTCAATAAACTCTTGATAGGAAAAAAATACATTGATAAAAGTCTTTTAAAGCTAAAAAAACAACAATTACCAATCAGCTTTAGATTTTTTTAAAAGCTCGTATTTTTAATCTTAGCTTTCAAGACCTAAAAAAGTTAGGCCAAACGAATCCTTAATCTCAGGAAGAAGCGTCTGTTCAAATAAAATCTCAGGAAGAAGCTTATAAAAAAAAAACTGAAAGATGGGCCTTTCTTAGCTTAAGTCTACACAGAGCCCATGTATTTTATTTAAAGCCCATATGGGTACACAACATATAAACCCTAGTTTTCTTCCACTTCTACTAGTGCGCCATTTCTTATTGCAGGGTGTAGCGCCGTCGCCGAAGCTTAAAGCAGACATGGTTCATCTCTCTTTCACTCTTAATCTCGTAACTGTATTTGTATGTTGAACGATCCACTCGTATTTTTCTTACAATTTTTCATTTGAATTGAATTCTTAGGGTATCGATCTTAAAGCAGGAGGTAAGAGCAAGAAGTCCAAAAGAACAGCGCCAAAATCCAATGATATCTATGTCAAGCTTTTGGTCAAGGTTCGTTTCACACCATTATTCATTCATTGCTGAGGGAACTAGATTTGTATATAATTATATTTTGTTATCAATTGAAGTTTACTATGTTTCATTTCTGAAGAATTTGTTTTCGAAATTTTCCTTTTTCTCATTTTCAGCTGCTAACATGCATATGTTTGGGATTTTATTAGTTTCTTTTGATTATTATTCCCATTGAATTGTTCTGATTGGATTTTATTGATCAGCTTTATCGGTTCCTTGTTCGGAGAACTGGCAGCAATTTCAGTGCTGTTATCCTCAAGAGGTTGTTCATGAGCAAGGTTAACAAGCCTCCACTATCTTTGTCAAGATTGATCAAGTACACCAAGGGCAAGGTTTGTCAATCTATGCATTTTTCATTTTCATAGTAATTTTTTTTTATAGATTCTTTTATTATAGTTATGATTGATTCTGGTTTGAAATTTATCTATGCAGGAGGGTAAAATTGCTGTGGTGGTCGGTACTATAACAGATGATATCCGTGGTGGTCGGTACTATAACAGATGATATCCGTGTTTATGAAGTTCCAGCCATCAAGGTTACATCACTCAGGTTTACTGAGACTGCAAGGGCAAGAATAGAGAAAGCCGGTGGTGAATGCTTGACATTCGATCAGTTGGCTCTTAGGGCCCCATTGGGACAAAACACGGTATGTTTCAATGCCACTATATACCTTTTTCTTTTTTGAGTGTTTAAGTACATCAGTTTCTGCCCTTTTTGACAAATGATTGAATTAGTTCCGGTCTTTATTATTGAACATCTTTTTATTGAACTTTTCCCGACAATAGAATTTGTTTCTCCCAACAAAGGAATCACCATAGTGCTATTGTTGTCATTTACCGGATTGATAGAATATTTGCATAATATTAACTGTATAAGATCAAAGTTGTATTGCTATCATTTAACCTATTGCACATGCTGTTTGCATAACTATTTTGATGAAAGGTTTGATAGAATGCGGTGCGATATACTGAGGTTATTGGGATTTTAATATGTATAATTCATGAATGCAGGTTCTTCTTAGAGGTCCAAAGAATGCTCGTGAAGCTGTGAAGCACTTTGGTCGTGCTCCTGGTGTCCCACACAGCCACACCAAGCCTTATGTGAGAGCAAAGGGTAGGAAGTTCGAGAAGGCTAGAGGAAAGAGGAACAGCCGTGGATTCAGAGTTTGATTTTATAGTATTTCTTTGCTGGTATTATTACTTCTGAAATTCAGATTTTGTCTACATCTAGACAGTGTTGTTATTTATGTTTGACAATGATTTTCAGTATGGAGAATTTTATTCACTGCTCCCTTACTTTCTGTTGAAGTGTTTTGTGTTGCTTTGGTTACATTTTTTATGTTAGAAAACGAGTATTTATTAAGTGATGCATGCGTGTGTCTTGTGAATTCAAACATCAATCCTCTTTTTGATAGGCTGGTTGGCTAGTTTTTCTAAATTAGAAGCGCAAGTTGATTGCATAAGAAATTCATCTCAATTAATTTCTCATTTATGTTTTGATACCAAACAAAGAAGTCTGATTTTGCAGTGTATTTTGCTTTTTTAGTGTTGCACCGAGTCTGTGATCATATGTTAGTTGCACAGCTTCACATATTATTCTGGTTAGTTCTATAAAGTGGAAATGAAAATGATGAAATGGATTAGGATCCTCTCTCGAACCTACTACGAGCAGCATCTGACTGGATTAGGATCCTCTTAAGTGGAAATAAAAATGATGAAATGTTTCGATACTGTAGTTTAAAAAAGAAGAAAGTTGGTCATGTGTTAAGATGTGAAATTGAGACCACATTATAGATTTAATACAACCAAACATTATTCATGCAACATTCAAATGAGAACATAACTTTGTTATATCAAATATAGTAGATGGAATAAACAAGGGTACGCAAATGAAGATGAAAACAAACAGACAACTTGCAAATACAACATTGATAACATATCGTCTTCAATCTTGCCAACAAAATAAAATTTTATTCAACTGAACTTTATTTAGAGAGGTTCCTCAATCAAGTGTATGTTTGATGTTACGGTGAATGTAATATCAAACATAGATTAAGTTTTCGACTTTTCGTCGATTAGAACTTCTGAATAAAGTCATAAATGTGATTGCTGACGTCTTGTGCTGCTTCTTGGTTGTTGAAGTGTGCTATCCCTTTCTGCACAACCACATCCACCAATCCAGGGACATCTTTCTTGAAACCACCGTCGTGGGTATATTCTTTCATACCTGGTTGAGTGTAAACCAAATCAAAATCACCTATAATGAACTTTACTGGTACATTGATGTCGGCCACGTTACTCCATGGTGACGTGAGCTCGCAATCCCTGCACATGAACCGTTATCAACTCCATTAATGATGAATTATATATTTGACCCTGGCATCTGATGACAGGAATTTCTATGGTATTTTTAGTATTATTATCAGTAGTAAAATGACTAAGACATGCCCAAATACGAAGGAAAACCTACAAAAGCAGGAAAAAACATCAAGACAAAATCCAAGATGCCAAAAGACAAGAAAAAGCCCAAAAAGTGAAGAAATTGAGCATTCCGTCGCAGCACGATAACTTCCATCGTGCCACGATGGAAGCTGCTTGCCCGCCAAGAAAACAGAAGAATAAATCTGAAGAAAATCTGTTCATCGCAGCACGATATAGCACATCGCAGCACGATGATGAAATGCACAGGATCAGTTATAAAATTGAACTGAATCTTCACATCGCAGTACGATGGCTTCATCGTGGTGCGATGCCTTGCTGAGGCCCATTACGAAAACTATAAATAGAGCCTCCCATTCATTGTTAAAATCATTCAGAAATAGTAGAACACTCTCTAATATAAGGAGAGGTTCAGATGAGCTCTATTGGGCATAGTTTTCTCCCCTTACGGGAAAACTAACTCAGCAAGGTATGTTTTCTTTAGGCTTTTATGTTTAGGTTATAATTTCTTTATTGTAATTTAAATATGTAGTCTTTTGTAATAGATGTCTTAGGTTGTGGTGAAGAAGATGAACTCCCCAACACTACAACATTTTCATTCTATAACAACGTCAAAAAACTGTTGTGTAATGCAAAAAAAACCGTTGTCATAGGCTACGAGAACGGTTTTCAGGGCGTTGTGCACCGAGGCGTTGTCTTAGCCTTTCGCAACGGTTTTTTTCCAACGGCAACGCCTTGTAGATAACCGTTTTCTTAGAGTCTCTAACAAAACGGTTTTCAAAGTTCCCTACAACAACGGTTTCTATCCGTCCTTAGTAAAAACCGTTGTCATTGGTTGAGTTTAGAGAACGGTTTTGTATGGACTATCACAACGGGTTTCCACCGTTGCTCAATCAAAAACCGTTCTGGTAGACCCTTTACTATATGATTATTTAGTAGATACGACAACGGTTTTACAGTTACAACAACACTTTTAACCGTTGCCCAATCAAAAACCGTTC
The DNA here is from genome assembly GCA_030408175.1 of Trifolium repens. NCBI lineage: Eukaryota > Viridiplantae > Streptophyta > Magnoliopsida > Fabales > Fabaceae > Trifolium > Trifolium repens. The sequence goes on from CP125837.1 coordinate 47,002,148, forward strand.
TGGTAGACCTTTAATATATGATTCCTTAGTAGATACAACAACGGTTTTGCTCCTACAGAAAGCGTTGCCCAATCCAAAACCGTTGTGGTAGACTCTTCACCGTATGATTATTCAGTATACACGACAACGGTATTTCTGCTACAACAATGCTTTCCACTGTTGCCCAGTCAAAAACCGTTGTGGTAGACCCTTTGTTATATGCCCTCTTTTGTAGCTTCGACAACGGTTTCTCAGCTACATAAATGTTTTCTGACTAATGCATTTTTCTTTTGACGCAAGCTCAAATTAAAAAATTAAAATAACAAATTAGATAACAAATTAAAATAAAATGGTTGTGATTCATTCATATAAATCAAAATAACATTCATTTTGGATCTTTAATGTATATCCTAATGCCAATCATTCACATTACAACTAACATCTTCAAATTGAAACTAACTACTTTAGTGTATATCCTAATGTGAATCATTCAAAATCAAACTAACATATTCAAAATATGCATCCTATTCTTCATCTTCAAAATCCTGCATATCTTCATTGATATCATCATTATTCATCATCTGCAAAATAAATGTAATATAGTTAACAATGCGAGAGTATGTTTAACAAAATAATGCAAATGATGACATGGTTTGAAATTGGTAAAAAATTTCAGCTAACTCTTTGACCAATTTCTCTTCATATTTCCATATATAAAAAGTTTTAGAATTTAAAACATAGGTAACAACTTCTCTATTGAGGACTAATTGTCTCTATTGCACTGATTTTGGTTTTCTTATTTTATATACAAATAAAAAATCATCATAAGGAATAAAAACTAAGCAGATCAAACTAATGCAGCTGCAATTGTGTCCCAGCTACTACGTGCTAGTTTATTTTATTACTCAAACTATAACTTCATTTGAGAGATATTCTTGACCTATTTTGAAGTACTTATTTGCATTTATCTAATCTACTACCATAACTTTGAGCCTATGCAATTCAATTGAATTATCTAAACTTTAATATATTGTATCAAGCACAAAATATAGTTCAATCTTACCTCATTATCATTTGGAGCATGTGTTGATGTTAAAGAATGGAACTCACTGTTAGCATCAGTTGTAGGAGCTGATATCAAAGTTGCAATAGCATCCATGTCAAAGTTTGCGACGTTTTGATTCATAATGGCTTTAAGAAGAAGTTTAAGTTTTTTGTCCGTTTCTTCCTTATCTTGACGACGTTTCTCCTCCATCTCTTGCGTTAACCTTTTTACCTCATCAGCAGGCTCTCTTTTAAGTTTTGCAATTTCTTCATTTCTTTTCAAGAGAGTCAGTGTTGTGGTTCTTCCGTGGCAACGCATTCTCCCAGGTTTTTCTTTGCCAACTATACTTTGAAAGACTTCAGATGAAGGCTGCCCATCTTTTTCAATGATGTCTTGAAGCTTTATCTAGCATACATAATATCGTAGTAGTAAATAAATAATAAACATTAATATAGTAGTAATATATAATACAGGAGAGGTCGTAGCAAGCGTACTAACACAACTGCATCACTTTTGAGATTGAAAATTATGCAACTCGATGGAAAGGGTAAAAGAGAGGCAGGGAGGGAGCACATATTATAATTTACAAAATCTACTGAGAATTAATGCTGCTATAAAATGATGAGTTTGCAAATTTGTTCCGTAATTAGAAAAACATACATCAGTAAAATCATAGTAGAACTATTTTCTATATGATATTTTTGTAAATTGGTTAATCTTGATGAGTTAAACAGGATGTAAAAGAAACCCGAAAGGCAAAATGGTGAAGAACTAATATTAGTACAGTGGTCCTCCTCATCACAAGACAATGAGCCATTACAGTTGACACATGCACAATGTTGTTATATAAATGATCAAACCAAATAGCTAAAGGATCAAATCACAACTAATACTATCAACACAACAAACAAAAGTAACCACAACCCCCACCACACTAGCAGACACCAAAACAAGAACAAAGAAAAGGATCACAACCCTCACCTCACTAAGTTAATCAAGAGCTTAGTAAATGAACTATCCCCACAAATAACGGCTAAATTAACATCTCAAGCAAATTTAAATTAATAACTACTTTTTTTGACAAAAAATTATTACTCAACAAGGCAAACAAATTGGATTGCCAATGATATGGATGACAGTGTCCTTAGAAAAAAATTATGAAAGAATACATGAATAAATATTTCACTATTCTTAGACATATAGCTAAAAAATACTTAAAATTAACTAAGTTAGAGATTATTTTACTAAACTCCCTAGTAAAGCTTATGAAAAAGCTTGCACAGAATTTACGTCGACTACACCATCATATTTTTTGCTTATTGAATAAGTGTTATGTTAAACTATTTACCGAAAGACATTATTGAATAAGTCCTTAATGAAAAGCAAAAACCAACCACATAAAGCAAAAAAAACACAGCAGCAACATCACTTCTAAACCTCGACCGATACAATTACAAACCTCCATTTTTAATTACGAAATGCTATCACACTACTATCCTTCAGAATTTGGGCACAGCAGATGACAGAAAATTATTCATTGTCATGGTTCCTAATTCATTACTAAAATGGTGAAAATAAAGATAACTAAATTCACATCTTATATTCTCAAAAAAACTATTCTGTTCTTAAAATCAAGAAGTTTGTTTAAGGCTAATGTGGAGAATACAAACTTAGATTCTAACATGTATTGAGAAAAATTAGATCTATCCATTTTTACTATTTATGTGAATCCATGAACAACTTTCACTTTATAATTAATTAGTGTTTGTGGTGAGTTAGATCCTTTTCCCCCACTTGCTACAAGGGTTAAATAATGGATTAAAAGTGATTTTAAATGTTAATTTATCTTATAAATGGAACTAGGTGAAAACTGGACTGTCTGGGCTGTTTGCATATTTTTGCAAAATTGTGCAGTAGTTGCTGCCCTTTTGCGCATGGGCGCATTTGGCAGACTTTCCTTTCTCCCTATTTTGCGCCTTTTCGCATTTTAAAGGTCTGTTTTATGACCAATTGGGAAGGTTCAATATTAAGTCACTTGTAATCATTCTAGGACCCTAAGAACAACAATTAGAGAGTGAATTAATAACCCCAGGTAATCAAGAATTTTATTATAATGATAATAAGGCTTGGGTAATTAAGAAAACTAAATTTGGAATAGTTAACTGACATTGGTACTCAGCAGTCTCTCTACCCGATTTTGTCCATTCCTTGTCCATCCGGTTTACGAGGAGACTACCATATATGGAAAATGATTTGAAAGGGAGTTTAGTACATGTTTGATCAAAATGTAAAGGCTCCCATTGATGCCCTTATTTATAAAACCCTATACTTTATTGTACCTATCTTTCTTATTTCTAGTATTCTTAATGTGCAATTAGCAAAACCCAAACAGTGATATTGTATTAGACGTGAATTAGGCATAATTAATTAATTGCCGATTAAGTACTATATATCAATTGTAATGAATAATAACATAGTTCAAAGTGTACTATAAGTACAACAATGCAGTATTTTTCAATTGTTTTTCTTTATGGCCATACACTATAGAAATGCTTCCTTTAAATATATTTTAAAATAAGCTTTCAGTTTTGATGATCAGATTCGTTAATGAAGGAGTTGGTCGAAGGCAATGACTTTCTTTAAATTCGTCAAGGAAGTAGTATGTGTTCTGATTTTGGCAATTGAGGTTAGATCATTCTATGTTGGTGTTTATGCTTTAAATAAGTTTCTGCATTTTCAAGTTTTAAAAAACCTCTGTTTACTATTGGTTATTAATGTTTTAAGGTAATTCAATTATCAGATAAAACAAAAATTATGTTAATATTATAAGGTACCGAGTAGTTTTATAGCATGACCACTTATAGTATAAATTTAGTAACACTATTGTACCATTCTTCTTGATAAGTATTTGCAGTTATCTGCATAAGACTTTTATTTCAATGATGTTAATTACTTATTAAACACTTCCATCTCTTTGTAATTTTGGTGGCTGAAACTATAATTGAGTATTGTCTTTATGTATATTACTTCAATTGATTGTGCTTGATTCTTTTTTCAACTAACTTCATCTACTGAGTTGTTTATATTGATAATGCAGATTGTGCAACTGCTTCTAGGGATCCTAAAGTGGAGGAGGAAGAGTATCAATTACAACTGGCTTTGGATATGAGTGCAAAGGAGGATTCTGAAGCTGTGCAGATTGAGGGTATTAAGCAAATTAGTTTAGGGTCTTGTCCTCCTAATGATACACTAGCAGAAATTTTGGCATACAGATACTGGGTGAGTTACTTTGTGCATTTTAAGCACATTGACTTTAAGTTGAAGTCACATATTTGTTGTTATGTGGTTATGCCAAAAGTGAAGATATTGTAACTTGGAAGATATAATTTTCATGTTTTATTATTTTGTTATTCTTAGCTAAACATGAGTTTTCCAGAAGTTTGAGAAGAATCGCAGATCTGTTGTTAATTAATTACTACATATATGAAGTTTAGGTTGTCCTTAATACTATTCTACTTCACATGTTTAGCAGATTAATTCCTTGACAATTTAGAATATAAGAATTTGGCTGATATGAAAATATAAAATTATCCTTTAGACTAAGCACACACAGTATAATAAAAGTGTTGGTTCTGAATTCAAAATTACATGTTTAGCCACAAACACATGAATAGCCAAATTCTGAACTCAAAATTACAAAGCAGTATAATAAATCAAAATCAGCAAAACCATTCCCATCGTACTTTGGAAAGAAAGCATAGAAAGGAAAAAGTGAGTACCTTGCGAGTACCTTGTCGAGACGAAGACGATGCTGGGATTTGTCGCTGTCTTGGAATGAACAGGTAAGAATCTATAATGGGGAAGAACCAATTTGGGGAAGAATCGATTATGAGAATAATCGATTTGCCGCTGTCTTGGAGTCGATTATGAGAACCAATTTGGGGGAATCGATTATGAGAACCAATTTGGGGGAATGAATTATGAGAAGAATCAATTTGGGGAAGAATCAATTGCAATTTTGGGGATGAAATCAACGAGAAGAATCAATATACTATATTAATTTGGGGAAGATGAGAATCAGGATGTTTGTTTTGTGAAGATAAACTCATAAACAAGAACGTGTTTTTTCTGCTGTGTTGTTTTTTTTATTAAGTATTTTTTTTTGTTAAGTCATTTTCTTTTTTTTTTACTAAATCTTTTTTTTTTTGACAAATTTTACTAAATCTTTTTAAAATTTCACAAAATAAAAAAACAGTTTTCTACAAATAATTTAAGATATATTTTATTAAAATGATATGAGTACGATTTTTAAGCGTTGTTATAGATTACAGATAAAAAAAACCGTTCTTGTTGCAATAGACTATGAAAACGGTTTCTGCAAAATTTCACAAAAAAAGATACAATGAAAAATATATTTCATTAAAATAATTTAAAATTATATCAGTATGGTTTTTAACCGTTGTTGAAGATTACAGATAGAAAACCGTTCTTGTTGATATCTATGAGAACGGTTTTCAGTTCTTGCATACAATTGGCGAAAATATATATACTATCAGAACGGTTTACAAAAAGCGTTGTCTTTGACACGCTACGAGAACGGTTTTTTTACATCCCAAAATTTAGGCGTTGCGGTAGGCCTAAAATGTTGTAGTGTAATGAATATTTGGAGTCTGTGACTGAGTCTAAGTTATAATAAATGATATTTAAGTATTATGTTTGTTATTTACTTTTATGCACTTTAATAACGTTTCTCGTAATCTGGCCGGATAAGCGGGAGCGCCCATAGAATTGATATTAGGTTTTTAACTTAATATGGTCCGGAACTAGTAGTAAATAATGTTAGGTGTATAGAGACGGTAACGTCCTGAACTAGTCGTGAATGAGCGGTTAGAGGAGGAATCATGAACTAGGTGTGAACTGAGCACTTAGATGATGAATAGCCCGATACTAGGATCTAGAGGTTAATTGGTGAAGAATATAATGCATGTTTATAAACAACTCACTTAGTAATTAGGGTATGTGACACATCGAGGTTAGACTCTCCTAGGTACCTTAGTTATGAACGTAGGGAAACTTTAATAGACATAGTGTAACAGTAAGGTGTTACTACAACAAGGAAAAGTCACCGCTGAACATTAATCTAAATAACTATGTTATACACCGGTCATGCCAAATATGAAGAAGGGATGGAGTCCAACCACCATACCTATCCTCTATATTTCTTGAATCTATATTTATACATTCTGTCATTTATTTTATCGCAAGCATTACGCTACCTTTTATAAAACCTTTTTCCAAAAACCCAAAGCGAATGCAAACTATCCAAACTTAAATAACGCTAGTGAAGCTTCGGCACGATCCCTGGGGATTCGAACTCATTCTAGACACCTAGAGTGTGAATTATTACTCGACGACAGACTGCTGCACTTGCCAGGCCGTAGTCAAGTTTTTGGCGCCGTTGCCGGGGATTGTGTTTACAAAGCATTACTAGATTTATTTAAGTTTGTCAAAAATATTTCAAAAATACAAAAAAATAAAAAAATCAAAAAAATCTTGTTGATGATTGTGGATTTTGATATGTGAAAATTCTGGCTAAGGATAAGTCTTGGTATTTAAGCGATCCGTTGTGATCCACCTCACTTACCTGAGAATTTTCATAGTGACAAAGACACATGAGACAAACCAAAAATAGTTTTACCATTTAATTTTCCAGTGCTACTGAAGGTATTCATTTGTTGTGCTTGATAACAGGTATCCTGGAGTTTGAGTACAACCCTGAACCAAAAAGAGCGCTTTGGAAAAGAAGGCAAGCACAAAGGCTTGCAGAATCCAGTAATCTCAGGAAAGAGGGAAAGCCTTTCACCAAAGCCATGGGAGACGACCCTAACGGAGCAATGAAGGATTACTGTGGGAAGGTCAGCATTAAGCAAGAACCGGAATGGACACCACCTCACAACAACAACAGCTCTGAAGGAATGTTTTGGGATGACCTGGCAGATATAGAAATAGAATCCCAAGGGGACAATTTTTCTGATATCTCAAAACCCTGCAATGAAGACATGTGGAAACAAATACCTTCAAATAACAGGTGGGACGAACACGTAAAATGGATCAAGAAATGGATGAAGCTGGTACCAGAATCCAAGTTCTATGCAAAAAGACCATACTCAGCTAAGAGGATTTGGAGAATAGAGTACCAGAAACATGTGGTCCGTGAATGGTTGCACAGGTCCGGCACAGTTTTTGTGGAAGACTACACTAACGTGGAGTGTGATGGACTAATGGAAGAACTGGGGGGCACCCACGATGAAAAGTGCACGGCACTTAAATACAAAAAACACAAACACCCCAATAAAGAAGCTGATAGCGAGTTCCGAGAAAGACTAGCAAAAAGATCACGGCTGCCACCCAAGAAGGAAGATCCTGGAAGCGTCACCATCATCTATCAGATTGGGAAAGCAGGAGTCAATGCACTATGTGACGTAGGCTCAAGTGTGAACGTAATACCATTATCTTTGGCAGATAAGTTCAAGCTCGCATTACCTATTGTAGGGACTGCTCGGGAACTCGTGTTAGCTAATCAGTCGTCTATTCACTCGGTGGGCACAATCAGAGATGTCTTGGTGAAAGTCAAAGACCTAGAATTTTTAGTAGACTTCATGATCCTAGACATCGGAGAAGACGAAGAACACCCCATCATACTTGGAAGGCCATTCTTAGCCACCAGCAAGGCACTCATTGATATGGACCTTGGGGAGATAACGCTAAGGAGTGGAGGCAAGTCAATAACTGTCAAAATTTCCAATGCAGGGAAGGACAAATGCTTCATGCTTGAGTGGAAGGATAGAGAAGCTACACCACCGACTCCAACTCAAGAAGTACAGGTAAAGATAGAGATAGAGGAGCTGGAGAATGAAATGACGCAGCTAGAAATAGAGACAGCTCAGGAAGAGGATGTACCCGAAGAACTAACTAACCAATTGAAGAGCCTAACTATTGAAGTGGACATCCGAGCAACATGGGTCAAAGCATGGGGTAGATACCGAAAAGTGGCCAGAAGATCTAAGTTTGGGGTTAATACGCCACCTCTGAAGAAGCCTGCTGCTGAGAGAAAAGAGGAAAGAAAGAAGAACAGCTGGGTCAATGCACCAAAAGAACAAAAGAAGGAACATCCACCAAGAAGCAAGGGGAAGTCCATCATGAAAACAGTACCTTCAGAAGATGATGAACGACTCTGCTTTGCCACCCTCAAAGAAAAACAGAACCCAGAGAAGTATGAAAGAAGCAACAAGAAAGAGGGAGGAGCTAAGGCGAAAGCTCCTACAGAAGAGAGAGACATGCGAACCTATTCTCTGTAATGGAGGAAATGCCTCAAGCTAATGAGAGGCTAAACAAGCGCTGCTTGGGAGGCAACCCAAGGATAAGTATTTTCAATTCAGTATTTCAATTCAGTATTTTCATTTCAGTTTTTCAATTCAATAAAGTATGCCTAGAATTCCGCATGTCATCTTCATCTGTAAACAACCCTTATTCAAACTTACAAAAAAATTAAATAATTGTTTGCTGTTTATTATCTAGTGCATGATAAACTGTTATAGGTAAGATTGCGGCGAAGTGAGTTATAAATGTTGATGAGCCGAATTTCACGCCTTCATACAGAAAACCAAAGGTGATTGCTCCGAAGTGCGAAGTCCGGGAGACAGAGAGACGAGTGATGAAGCTGGTGTCTGTGAGACAAGTGTTCAACTTTCAGATACCTAAGCCATGTGAGGATTTGAGCCAAATATTTCCAAACGGTATTACCACTTTCTTTCGAATTACTATGAGAGTACCGTACACTTGTTTATTTTCTAGAACTTGCTCTAATTCTCTGCTGACTGGTTAATTTGATATTATATGCATTGAGGCAATTGTTTGTTATAACCCAGAGCCTTTTCAAGCCACCCTTTATTATATTATATCCTTTGCTAGCCAATTTTGAGCCGTAAAAAAATAAATTATCCCTTTTGTTTCGGTGACAAACCACGTTACAAGCCTATAGACCACAAAAACAACGAAATTACCCTCTTTGGAGTTAAGGTAATAGTTCTCAAGTCTTGGCAACAAAATAAGTTTGGGGTTGCTCATGGAACTAGCATTTAAGTTTGGGGTGGGTATACAGAGAACTATCACTACAAAAAGAAAAAATAAATGAAAAAGAGACGGGAAAACATCAAAAATTCCCTAAAAAAATAGTCTCTTCAAAAAAATTGAATGAAAAAGAAAGAGCCAAAGGGCAAAAGAAAGAGCCAAAGGGCAAAAATAGTGATAAAAAAGACCATACAAAGACACATCCGATTCTTAATCTCCGATACCAACACAAAAAAAGGCACCCTAAGGAACAAATGTTGCGTACACAAAAATGAACCAAAGTAGAACTTAACTCCAATGTTTAGCCTACTATTCCCAAAAATATCCTACCTTGACCTAAGCCACGTTATAACCCTTAAATGACCTCCAATAATGCATGTATATTAAATTTTGACTGGTTGCTTGGAGTTCTTGCAAGCCTATGGTAAAATGGCAGGTTGTACGATGATTGAGAGATAACCCTTTCAATTATGAGCGAAAAACACAAATGTGAGAGAGAGAAAAAGTTGAACATGGACTCTTGCGGGCATTTGTCCGATTTGCTACTATTGACGTCTCTTGAGCCTAGCAGGACTGAGCATGATCGCTGCGGTAAGAAATCAGCGGTACCATTGCTGAAATATGAAGCAAGGTTGTGAAATTCCTATCATCTTTATTTATCTCTTATTTCTCTAACGATCTTGTCTGACAGCATGTTACTTGAGGACAAGCAACAATTTAAGTTTGGGGTTGTGATGACAGGAATTTCTATGGTATTTTTAGTATTATTATCAGTAGTAAAATGACCAAGACAGACCCAAATACGAAGGAAAACCTACAAAAGCAGGAAAAAGCATCAAGACAAAGTCCAAGATGCCAAAAGACAAGAAAAAGCCCAAAAAGTGAAGAAATTGAGCATTCCATCACAGCACGATAACTTCCATCGTGCCACGATGGAAGCTGCTTGCCCGCCAAGAAAACAGAAGAATAAATCTGAAGAAAATATGTTCATCGCAGCACGATATAGCACATCGCAGCACGATGACTTAACTTGGCGCCCAAGCTGATGAAATGCACAGGATAAGTTATAAAATTGAACTGAATCTTCACATCGCAGTACGATGGCTTCATCGTGGTGCGATGCCTTGCTGAGGCCCATTACGAAAACTATAAATAGAGCCTCCCATTCATTGTTAAAATCATTCAGAAATAGTAGAACACTCTCTACTATAAGGAGAGGTTCAGAGGAGCTCTATTGGCCATAGTTTTCTCCCCTTACGGGAAAACTAACTCAGCAAGGTATGTTTTCTTTAGGCTTTTATGTTTAGGTTATAATATCTTTATTGTAATTTAAATATGTAGTCTTTTGTAATAGATGCCTTAGGTTGTGGTGGAGAAGATGAACTCCCCAATGAATATTTGGAGTCTGTGACTGAGTCTAAGTTATAATAAATAATATTTAAGTATTATGTTTGTTATTTACTTTCATGCACTTTAATAACGTTTCTCGCAATCTGGCCGGATAAGCGGGAGCGCCCATAGAATTGATATTAGGATTTTAACTTAATATGGTCCGGAACTAGTAGTAAATAATGCTAGGTGTATAGAGACGGTAACGTCTGAACTAGTCGTGAATGAGCGGTTAGAGGAGGAATCATGAATTAGGTGTGAACTGAGCACTTAGATGATGAATAGCGCGATACTAGGATCTAGAGGTTAATTGGTGAAGAATATAATGCATGTTTATAAACAACTCACTTAGTAATTATGGTATGTGACACATCGAGGTTAGGCTCTCGTAGGTACCTTAGTTATGAACGTAGGGAAACTTTAATAGACATGGTGTAACAGTAAGGTGTTACTACAACAAGGAAAAGTCACCGCCGAACATTAATCTAAATAACTATTTGTTTACCCCGATTTTTAGTAAACAACCGCTAGTTTAATTATTTCAAGAGAGATCAACTAGTAAATCTCGGGACATATGGATTGTGTGGAAGATGATGAAAACATATTCATATCTTTGGGTTAAATCGGACAATTTGAATAAAAGTAAAAGCATTTGACGCAGTCAAATGGTTTGTTTAAAGTAAAATGCTTCAAAGTTAAATTTGCAGAAAACTTGTAAATGAATTGCAAATAAAGTTTAAAGAAAAACTTTGAAATGTAAAGGCAATGCAATGAAAATAAATTGCAGAATGATAAAGTTGCAGAAAGCTTTAAATTGCATAAAACTTAAATGACAAACAAGTAATCAGGACTTGCAGAATGTAAATTGCATTTGACAAATATAAAATGTTTACAAAGGATGGTACACAGATTCGTACATGTTCCTGTCATTCATTTCGCTCGTTGACATGGGTACTCTGAATATTTTAGGAATTTGCATGTGTATTGAATTGTGGACCCGTTTCTCCTATGAGAAACTTGTATTTATAGACAAACTAACATAACTGCTATAAACCTACAATACGTCTAACTATGCTCCACGTGTCTTGACAATTTGAATTCTCTTTGACACCTGGCGAACCCTTCAACGTTATTCATTTTTGAATATTTTGCTAAGTCCAGAGCACGCTTCTTTCGTTCTGCACAGTACGTTAGACAAACAAACACACATATATATACATAAATCTCGACAGACATGCTCCCGTCGAATTTGAATATGTCTATCCATAAACAACTTTTCTGTCGAATTCGACAGCTTCCTAGGCTTCGACGAACTACTTCAAGCATTAAAGTATTTTAATGTCGAATGCCTTGATCCTCTCTTGATTTATTGCCAGAATCAGTTCCCAAGAGAATATGGAAATGCAGTAATATACATTAAATGAGATTTCATCATCTCATTCCCATTCATTATTGCCTGTCGAAAATACAGGCTAACAAATTGCCCCCTCAAAAATGCCAATTTCGACTGCATGTCGAATACGAAAGGGAGAAATGGCAGTTTTGAAGATACTCACCTTTTCCAATTTCTGAATTTTCATCACCATCATAAATGGTATCTTGACCGTTGTCTTGTGGTACATCTGCCCCCACAAGTTTTGGCATTGACAATTCCAAAGTAGCAGGTTGATCAATAATGATTTTATCTTTGATTTCAATCAACTCCACCAATTTCTCATTGGAAATTTTGTAACCAGAAGCTATTTGAGCCAAATCATTGGCTTCTTGATTTTCTATACGAGGCACATGTTCAATGGTGACTTGGTCGAAACGTTTTAACAAAGAAATTGCTATGACAAAATATTTCATCAAGTGTTCTTTTATACACTTGTATTCTTTTGTCAATTGTTTCAAAACCAGTTCTGAATCACCTCTGATCAGGATATTTTTTGCCCCCAAGTCCAATAAAATTTCTAAGCCTGCTATTAAAGCTTCATACTCTGCTTCATTATTTGAGCAGAATCCATTAATTTTATATTTGAACTTAGTGGGTATTTTGGAAGGGGAAATAATTAGAATCCCAATTCCAACTCCATGTTTATGTTTAGAACCATCAAAATACAATTTCCAGGGTCGTGATTCTACATAATTTTGTGGAGTTTCTATTACAGAATGATCTGCTATAAAATCAGCTACAATTTGGCCTTTGACTGCCTTTAGAGGTTTATATGTTAATGAATACTCTGTTAAGGCTAAGGCCCATTCTCCAATTCGACTATGCAAAATTGGTTTAGACAACATATGCTTAATGATATCACAGTGAGAATAAACAAAAACATCAACAGGCTTTATATAATGCTTGAGTTTTATACAAGAGAAATACAAACATAAGCATAGTTTTTCAATACTACTATATCTAGTTTCAGCATCATTTAATACCCTACTTAAGTAATAGATGGCTTTTTCTTCACCATTTTCATCTTCCTGGGCAAGCATACTACCCAGTGTCGAATCTGATGCTGATATATACAACTTCATGAACTTGTTCCTTATTGGAGGCATCAACATTGGTGGCTTCGACAAATAACTCTTGATTTCGTCAAAAGCTCGTTGTTGATCTTGCCCCCAAGTGAAAATATCTTCTTTCTTGAGACGAAGTAGTGGCGAGAAAGGCTGAGCTTTACCACTTAAATTTGAGATGAATCTCCTCAAGAAATTGATCTTCCCAAGTAGGGACTGAAGTTGCTTTTTTGTAGTTGGAGATTTGGTCTCCATTATAGCCTTCGTTTTGTTTTGATTTATTTCAATGCCCTTTTTGTGCACAACAAACCCAAGGAAATCTCCTGCATTAACACAAAAAGCACACTTTAATGGATTCATTTTTAATCCATATTTCCTCATCTTTTCAAAAGACTTTTTCAAATGATCTAAATGATCAACCTTTGACGAGGATTTGACAACTATGTCGTCAATATACACTTGCATAAAAGTGTCTATGTACTCATGGAAAATTAAATTCATTGCTCTTTGATAAGTAGCCCCAGCATTTTTCAAACCGAAAGGCATCACTACCCATTCATACGTGCCTAATGCCCCTGGGCATCTAAAAGCAGTTTTGGGCACATCATTTTCAGCAATGAAAATTTGGTTGTAGCCAGAATAACCATCTAGCATACTTAAATATTCAAATCCTGCTGCTGAATCAATTAGCATTTCTGCTACAGGCATAGGATATTCGTCTTTTGGTGTAGCATTATTCAAATCTCTAAAGTCTATACATACTCTAAGAGAACCATTTTTCTTAATCACAGGCACTATATTTGCTAACCATTCGACATACCTTGCTGTTCTGATGAATTTGCTCCTCAGCAGCCTCTCAATTTCTTCCTTGATCTTTGACATAATTTCTGGTGCAAACCTTCTAGGCAATTGTTTTACTGGTTTTTTGTCTGGTCGAACTGGAAGTTCATGTTCCACCAATTTTCTGCTCAAACCTGGCATTTCATTGTAATCCCAAGCAAAACAATCTTTGTATTCCACTAGAAGTTGCACCACTTTCGCCTTCAGATCTGGAGGAATGTTTGCACTAATATATGTTGGTCTTTTCATCAGACCATCTCCAAGGTCAATTTCTTGCAAAGGATCCTGTGCTTGCATCTTATGACTTTGACTAATTGGATCTTTTTCAAATCCTAAGGGTTCGTCGTCATAGATGCAGTCCAGTTTTTGCAATTCTGGCTCTTGTTTGCCAATCTTTTCACCATTGGCTATATCAGCCATATTTTCTGAAAATGAATTGGCTTCCAAAGCCATCTTGATTCTGTTTTCAGCCATGTAGGCCGTAATCCTTGCCCAAGTTTGGGACTCAGACATAGTAGTTTTCTTTGACATCCCAACCAGTTGGGCATTTGTGGCTTTCATACTCGCCATCCTCGCTGTTTCCATCCTCTCTCTCCCACAAGAAACCATGTGTGGGATCCAGTTTGATTGCATGGTGACCATTTCTTGCTAGACGATATGCAAAGTCCTTCTCAGTGCATGGTGAAATTGTTGCCAATTTCTTGTCGAAGGAGTGCTTTGTCAAATGATGGACTTCAGTTTTGAAGTAGCTTTGATCTGCTTCAATATTTTCCACTATTCCATCCTCTCGCCAGATAATGAGGCGTTGGTGCAGGGTAGAAGGAACTGCCCCTACTCCATGAATCCACTCTCGACCTAGAAGTAGATTGTAATTTGCCTTAGAGGCCACAACCAAGAACAAGGTTGGCCTTACAGTGCTTCCAACAACCACTTCTAACTGGATTGCTCCCAAAGAGAAACCAGTTTCACCCTCATAGTTTGAAAGAACTATGTTGTGAGGATGAAGATCCACCAAAGATTTGCCAATCTTTCTGAGCAAAAATTCTGGCATGAGATTAACAGCAGCACCACCATCAATTAGCACTTTGTTGATCCCCACATTGTTCACTTTAGCCTGTATGAAGAGAGGCTTCAAGTGACTCTTCATGCCTTCATCTGGCCTTTCAAATGTAGCCATTTGATCTTCTAGAGCACCATTGCTCGTCACATAGTAACATACTGGCCTATGAAGGGCCATTTGCATTCCAGATTCCTCTTCGTCATCTGTCACTTCAGAGCAAACGTCGAATTCCCTTGGTAAGATTGACACAACATTGACGATTATGTCGAGATCAGGCTCAGAATCCAAAAAGTCATCTGCTTCCATGTGGTCATCTTCGACATTATCAGCAACTGAAGACTCTATTTTCGATTCGCCTAACCTTTCTTTCATTGGCTTCTTTGCCAATTCCAAAGGCCTTCTTCCATTACCATCAGTAGTTAATGGGGATTGTTGAGCAGCCACTTTTTTCTGGCGTTGGTATCTACGCCATTGGGACCTTGTCATGGGATTTTTCCCTTTGTAATTATTCCTGTAATCATATTTCCTTGACTCAGGATCCTTTTTGGGATTGCTGTTACTGGAGTTCCCTCTCTCCATATTCCTTTGACCATAGTCCATGCTTCTTCCATGAACCCATTGGTTGACAGGTGTCCTGTTTGAGGGGACAAATGATTTTTGTGGTCCCAACCTCTGGTGTACAGGTGCCTGCTGGCTATTCAGAATATTGGAATAAGTTGGCTTTTGATTTGGCCAATTGTTTCTGTTTTGACTATGAGGCAGAAACTTGTTGAGGCCTGCAGCAGCCTTCTTGTCGAACATGGCACTACAATGAGGACATAATGTAGCTTCGCCATCATTTTCTTTGCAGCGTTGAAGGAAATCCAATAAAGTCTCCCCTGCTTGTGGATACACCTCTTCCACTTTGTTTTCGTACTCCTCCTCAGGAATGGAAATTAATTGCCCCCCTTCAGTGAGGTTCAATGCTTCTATCATCAGGCACTCAAAAGGCTCTGTGTAAGCAGCATCAGCAATCTGCAATGGATTCTCGTCCACCTGCTGTTTGGATTTTGGCTTTTCGCCAAATTTGAGTCTTCCCTCCTGTAGGGCTTTCTGGACCAGATCCCTGAAAAGAACACATTGTGAGGTTTTATGACCCAAAAAATTATGGTATTTACAAAAACCTCTTTTATTACGTTGTTCCAAAGGTGGAATTTTCAAACCCTTTGGTACAATTATTTGGCCATCAGCAACCAATAAGTCAAAAATTTCATCACACTTAGTAATGTCAAAAGTATATGTCTTAGAAACAAATCTATCATTTTTTGGTTCGACGGGATTTTTCCCATTTGATGGTCTTAACATTTTACAAGTATAGGGAGGTCCCGGTTTCAATTCAGCAATATTAACCTCATTGTTTTCTATGTAATCCTGACCATCGTCGAACTCATTTTCACTTTCATAAGTTTCTATGTATGCCACTTTTTCTTTTTTGTGGAACTTAGAATTTCTGACTTTTTCAGCCCTGAGGCGTTCGACCTGTCGAACACGATCTGCTAATTGGGCCATGTCTCTCAAATGTTGAGTATCTAACTTTTTCCTAATGGAATAGTCGAGGCCACCAGCAGCCATCTCAACCAATTCATGTTCAGGCACTTGAGTAAAGCACCTTGCCTTAAGGAGGCGAAACCTGTTCAGATAGTCATCAATGGCTTCTGAGGTTTTGCGCTTCATACTGGCTAATTCTTTGAGACTAATCCTAGATTGTCCCATGTAAAATTGTTCATGAAATAGCCTTTCTAATTGAGTCCAAGTATGAATTGAATGAGGGGGAAGTGTGGTAAACCACGTAAAGGCATTTTTAGTGAGGGAATTGGGAAAAAATTTCATTTTTAAATCTTCATTATTTGCCAAATTCCCTGCTTCTGCCAAATATCTGGCAATATGTTCGACAGTAGATTCATTAGTATCACCAGCAAATTTTGTGAATTTGGGAATCTTCCATCCCCTTGGCAATTCTGCCTGTAATACATATTCAGACAAGGGTGACACAAAATTTGGTCTATGCAACCCTGTATTCAAACCATTTTGGGCCAAAATATTTTCTACTAAATTGGCCAAGTTATTTTGCCCTGCAACATTTTCTTGTCGAACTTGCCTAAGAACATTATCAGCATCTTGGTTTCTATTAACCAAAACTACTTCTGGTTCTTGTTGTTCTCTCTCGATGCGCACTGGTTGGGCTTGGACTCCTGTTTGAATCTCCGGGTTTACACGGGGAATTCTTTGATTATTTGGAGCATCAGGGGCACCAAAAAAGTCTGCCATCCTTCCCATTTGATTGGCTAACAATAAATAATTGTCATTGGCTGTTTGTAACACAGGATTGAAGATTGTGCCAATCTGTTGGGTCAACGCGTTCACCATGTCATGGTTACTTTCGTCCATTTGTTGCCTAAGTACATTCATAGAATTATTAGTCAAGTTCAGAGAATTTCCCCTATTTCCCATCGCAGAAGATGAGGGAGAACTTTCTATCGAAGGCCAATTATACAGGCTTGCCATCGTCGTTGTTGGCATTCCAAATTGTGGGTTTCTGGGCAACCATGGGGGTCTTGACGGTGTTCCACCTACTTGACTACCGTCTGTGTACCCATACATGTGTGATACATTCGTTGGCATGGATGATACATTCATTTGTGTCATCATTGCACCATTCGTATTTGGAGGAACAAACCCTACTGCCATACTTGAAGTAGTGGCAGACATTGTTGATCCACTGGCGCTTGCACCAACGGTTCCAGAATTTATCATAGGGTTTGTACCCCCACCATTAGGATTATTGCTTGGGATACTTTCAGAAGTTGTAAAATTCAGGGCAAGGTTTGTTGACCCACCAGTAGGATTGGCGCCAGGATTGCCAGATACTGGTTGATTTGGTTGCCCTGCCGAATTTGGAACAGGATTGGTTTCTGTCCCATTATTGTTATTATTATTATTATTGTTGGGGTTAGGATTGTTTGGTGGTCTCACCATTCTGGAACGAGGACGCTTTGGTATATTTGAAAAAACTGGAAGGGACTTACCACTCCGCAAATGCATATACAAATATACACACAATCAAAGTACAAACACCAAACAACAAATTTTGTATGAAAAATTTTCAAAAATTCACTAAGTAAAAATTACACAATCCAGAGGTCCCACTGGGCGTGCCAATTTGTTTACCCCGATTTTTAGTAAACAACCGCTAGTTTAATTATTTCAAGAGAGATCAACTAGTAAATCTCGGGACATATGGATTGTGTGGAAGATGATGAAAACATATTCATATCTTTGGGTTAAATCGGACAATTTGAATAAAAGTAAAAGCATTTGACGCAGTCAAATGGTTTGTTTAAAGTAAAATGCTTCAAAGTTAAATTTGCAGAAAACTTGTAAATGAATTGCAAATAAAGTTTAAAGAAAAACTTTGAAATGTAAAGGCAATGCAATGAAAATAAATTGCAGAATGATAAAGTTGCAGAAAGCTTTAAATTGCATAAAACTTAAATGACAAACAAGTAATCAGGACTTG
Organism: Trifolium repens; assembly: GCA_030408175.1. NCBI lineage: Eukaryota > Viridiplantae > Streptophyta > Magnoliopsida > Fabales > Fabaceae > Trifolium > Trifolium repens. The sequence goes on from CP125837.1 coordinate 47,020,646, forward strand.
CAGAATGTAAATTGCATTTGACAAATATAAAATGTTTACAAAGGATGGTACACAGATTCGTACATGTTCCTGTCATTCATTTCGCTCGTTGACATGGGTACTCTGAATATTTTAGGAATTTGCATGTGTATTGAATTGTGGACCCGTTTCTCCTATGAGAAACTTGTATTTATAGACAAACTAACATAACTGCTATAAACCTACAATACGTCTAACTATGCTCCACGTGTCTTGACAATTTGAATTCTCTTTGACACCTGGCGAACCCTTCAACGTTATTCATTTTTGAATATTTTGCTAAGTCCAGAGCACGCTTCTTTCGTTCTGCACAGTACGTTAGACAAACAAACACACATATATATACATAAATCTCGACAGACATGCTCCCGTCGAATTTGAATATGTCTATCCATAAACAACTTTTCTGTCGAATTCGACAGCTTCCTAGGCTTCGACGAACTACTTCAAGCATTAAAGTATTTTAATGTCGAATGCCTTGATCCTCTCTTGATTTATTGCCAGAATCAGTTCCCAAGAGAATATGGAAATGCAGTAATATACATTAAATGAGATTTCATCATCTCATTCCCATTCATTATTGCCTGTCGAAAATACAGGCTAACACTATGTTAGACACCGGTCATGCCAAATATGAAGAAGGGAGGGAGTCCAACCACCATACCTATCCTGTATATTTCTTGAATCTATATTTATACATTCTGTCATTTATTTTATCGCAAGCATTACGCTACCTTTTATAAAACTTTTTTCCAAAAACCCAAAGCGAATGCAAACTATCCAAACTTAAATAACGCTAATGAAGCTTCGGCACGATCCCTGTGGATTCGAACTCATTCTAGACACCTAGAGTGTGAATTATTACTCGACGACAGACTGGTGTACTTGCCAGGCCGTAGTCGGCATCCAAATTTATATTTTACTATATAATCAATTTTTGTCATTCTATAATCAAATACTATATAATCAAATTTTATATCATTTTTTACTAGATAAATTTTATTATTTTATTTTGTCAAATTTACCCTTATTGTCTTTATTGAATAAAATTAAATGTTAATTAAAAATTTATTTTTATATAATTTTATATACAAATCACTAACTTAACTACTAATTTTATCAAACACAGCAAATTTACTCTTATTGTCTTTATGGACTCCAGGTTGCTTATCCACTATCAACTATCAATTAATTTATCTGCTATAATGTTATCCTTCGATCCCCCGCAACTGCGATCGGGAGGGGGCTGAAACCACTTGATGCCAGAACTGACCCCCGAACCAGATTCAACTGATGGTGAAAGCCAAAAAAAAAAAAATTGTATTTCTCTCTTGCTCTATATATATACACACGAAATGAATTAAAGTTCTATACTTCTAATTCTATGACTCTCGATACTTTTTAATGATTAAAAAGTAAACACGACAAAATGAAAAACTTACAATTGAAGATTTCTATAGTAGTTCAATGCTCCGGTAAAGCCAGTTTTGTTGAATTTAGTAATATAATAATCAAGGTCTTCTTCAGAAAGCCAAGATGGCAAGATATCTGGAGTATCTGGATTGAATCCAGTTCCATACCCTCCTTTTGGAAAAATTGGGGGACCAAGTTTGCGCGTTGTAATAATGTTGCGCAAAAAATAGGCGGCACCTACTTCAGCCAACTCAGCTTCCATCTTTCCCGGTTCCTATCAACATAATCAATTATTATAAGTGCTTATTGATTCGGCCACCCACAATTATATCCTCACGTGCTAAGTCGATCAATTAGAATGTTGAATAAAAATAATGTTCGACTAGAATTTGTAAAAGCGATACATCATCTTATAAACTGATTTTATGATAATGATTTTGTTAAAAATACTGTCATTCTAATATTAAATTTAAAAATTAATTTGTGGTATGGTAATGAAACTCTAGATTACCAAAAAAATTTCTATCAAATGAATTACCTGAAATCTGCAGATATAATAGTCATCTCCATATTTTCCATGAAAAAAATCTTAGGTGGTTACTTTGGGGTCTCTTCCAAGGAAAGGTCGGAATGGAACACTAAGACAAATATAGGCCTTGACTCTTTCCGGTCGGTCGGAACAAGCAAACATACCAACCGATGATCGCACCCCAATCATGTCCTACAAGGTACACTTTGTCCACACCAAGAGAGTCAATGAGAGCAATTATATCACCTATAAGGTGAAAACATGTGTAGTTGGTCACTGATTCCGGAGCTTCGGTGTCACCGTAGCCCCGAAGATCAGGGGCCATTGCACGGTCTTTTGGATAATTTTCTTAATATATTTCACACATCTTTTTGTCCGACAAATGTTAAAGAAGTATTTTATACATAAATATTTTATAATGAAGTCTTTTTATATATGCATATTTTATAAATGAAGTCTTCAAAGTATGGAAGAGTAACAATTTATCTATTAAATATAAGAAATATTCCAATAAAAAAAAAAGAGTGAATTTATAGGTGTTTACCCTCTGTAATATGAGCGAATTTTGATTTATCCTCTCTGTAGTATTATAAAATATTTTATAATGAAGTCTTTTTATATATGCATATTTTATAAATATAAATGATATTTTGACACACTTTTTCTTACACAATATATACACATGGGCAGTTTGGTAATATTTTTCCTCTTCATCTTCTACTTTTTCCTTTATTTCTCTCTCTTGGGTATGTATTGTGAGCGAATTTTGATTTATCCCTGTAGTATTTATTTTTCGATTACCCTTTGTAATATTTTTTTTATTTGATTTACCCCTAATGCAATATGTTGACTTAAGATTCTACATAAGTGATGACGTGACATATATGACCAATGAGGGGGTAAACCAAAATTCGCTAACATTTTGAGGGCTAAATAACGGAATCTTAAGTAACATATTCCATAAAAGGGGTAAACGATAGAACCTTCAAATTACAAGGGATAATTGAACAAAAAAATATTAAAGGAGATAAACCAAAACTCGCTCATATTACAGAGTAACTTCTTAACCCAAAAAATATTAACATGTGATTCAGATTGGGTCAAAGGTTGCTTAAGGATAAAGGCTAATTATTTAGATATTAAAAAAAAAGGCTAATTATTTAAGACGCCTAACTCAGCTACAGGCCACCACTACAACGGTGCTCATGTTGTATTTAATATTTCTCTTAACAAATTATTAACAAGAATTGCATATGTCAATAACATGATTAGTTTTGGATTAACAATTCAAACGTGATTAGTTTTTAATTTGAAAAAATTAATTTAAAATCTTTTGAATAATTTAGTTTTAATTTCTTTCACCGTTTGCCTTCACCTCCGTGTTTTAGGATATACTAACTATTTAAAGACAAACGGACAGTGATTATCTTTCTTGGGATGAAGCAGGGTTTGAAAAGCTCGGGTAGCTAGGGATGTTAACAGTTGATTTGGTCCATTTTAAAGTAAATACTCATCTGTTTCTAAGATAACAATAGCAAGTGGTTCGATTTGAAAATTCCTGCAAAAAAAAAAAAAAGTTAGTTTCAATTCTAGCCAATCACTCATGTGTAAAACCATTGGCACATGCATGCAATTGTTAAGTCCTGTGGTAATTGACGTTTGACTTAGTAGGGAGAACTACAATTCGATCCCCGCAAATGTGATTAGAAAGAGGTTGAAACCACTTGCCAGATGCCTGAACTAAATTATGTCCAGTGGGCAGGATCACTGCACAGATACTGGTGGTGGGGGACTACTTAGCAAATCTAAGCTCTTATCTTTTAGATATAGGGATTTGCGTTCCAATGTCCAATTGTTTCAACAATATTTTTCCTACCTTATTCCACAAAGTAGCTTGGCCTGAGGCAGTGGCGGAGCTAGAATTTTTAGTAAGCCTGGGCAAAAATTTAATCGTAATTTTTCTCGAGACAAAATATATAATTAGTCATAAATTCACATGTACATAATATATATATATATATATTTTTGAACCAAAACATGTGATGTAATATTTAAATCAAAGAGATGAAATATAATATACCAATAGTGTGCTAAATAAAATTACGAGGCAAATTCCCTTTCCTAGACTTCATTGCGGTGAATGTTCAAATGATATCAACATCATCAATTGACTTGAATATCTCTCGCTCGGTGTAACATATCATCAAGTCATTTAACCAAACATCATTGATCTTGTTGCGCAATTTATTTTTGATAATGTTCAATGCTGAAAAAGCTCTTTCAACTGATGCTGTCGACACCGGCAATATCAAAGCTAGCTCAATAAGTTTGTAGACCAACGGAAATACCAAATGTTTCTCAGTCTGAACCATCTTCATAGACAAACTTTGAATATCTTCACAAGTAACAAAGGAAGCATGCCTTTTCACTTGAAGTATATAAGTGTCAAGTTGGTCCCTTATTGTTCCACGGTCATCATCAGAAAAATCGGCTTGATAAATATCAGCAAGACAAGCAAGCTTATCAACATCAAACTTGGAGAAAGAGTTCTTAGGGTCAAGACATGAGAAACAATTAAGCACAATGTTACTTCTTTCACTAAACCGGTGATCCATCTCCACACATATTTTATCAATAGCAACATAAAAAATCTGTGTACGGTAATGGTGAAGATTAGTGACAGTCATCCCTTCAAGTCTTGAACGACCCCGAATTGGTATTTCTTCATCCATATTTGGCACCGGGATACCTTTAGCAACACAAAATTCTTGGACATCAACAAATAAAGTATTCCAACCATTATCTCTCAATGTGGCCAACCGGACTTTGACATCATCAACTAACTCCATGGCAAGCACAATATTAAGATCTTTTCTTTGCAAGATTTTTGAAAGCTCGTTTGTGATACCAAACAACTTTAACATAAGCTTCAAAATGAAAGCAAATTTAAAGCTTTCCATTTTTTCTATCAAGCCTGCCGCTTGAGATGGTCCACGTCCTTCTTTATGAACCACGCTAAGCACCTTTAACACGGAGGACCACATTTGATCCAAACGAAGCAAAGTAGTATGATGTGAACCCCATCTTGTATCTCCGGGTCTAGCGAGATTAGATGATTGGTGCAAGCCCTTTCCACTAGATATCGCACCATTTTGAAGTCTATCCAAAATATCTTTGTGTTGTGCCTCGGTCAAATCATTCCTTCTCTTGCAAGATGCACTTGTTGTGGTTACAATCAAGGTGATGTACTCAAAGAAATCATGAATAGATGAGCAACTACTAGCAACAGACACAACCACCAATTGCAAACGATGAGCATAACAATGGACATATAAAGCATAAGGGTTTTCGTCTAGAATCTTTCTTTGCAAACCATTAAATTCACCTCTCATATTTGAAGCCCCGTCATATCCTTGCCCTCGTATCCTTGAAATAGATAAGTTGTGACGATCAAGAATACCATAAAGAGCATCCTTTAGTGCCTCAGATGTAGTATATTTGACATGATGTAGAGCAAGAAATCGTTCCACAACTTTCCCTTTGTCGTTCAAAAACCTAGCAAACAAATTCAACAAAGTTACATGGTGGCATGGAGAATAATAGATAATATAAATTGGAAAATACAACTACTAACCTCATCATCACCGCCATTTGCTCTTTGACGGATATATCACGTGACTCATCAATAAGCACGGTGAAATTTCTATCACCAAGCTCTTCCATAACCACCTTGGTAACTTCTTGTGCACAAGACATTGCAAGATCCTTTTGAATGTCACCGCAAATCATTGCGTAACTTTGTCCACCACGGTCAAAAGCATCTCTCACTTGGTCATTATTACGTTTTACCCAATCCACCATCTCTCTAAAATTTCCCTTGTTTAGAGAAGTAGAGGATTCATCATGGCCACGGAATGCCATGCCTTGTGCTATGAGATATCTTGAACAATCTACAGAACAAGTCAAACGGACCTTATACCATTCTTCTGATACCTTAGTTGCTCTAGCAAACTTACTTGTCACACTTTGTCTTTGATTATTGTAATCATCATAGTGCTTAATACATGAGTTGTGCATACTATCATGACTACCAACATGATCTTTCAAGCCTTGAGATGCATGCTTCCAATCTTTATATCCGTCTTTGGTGAAGACTTCATAACCAAAGTGTTCGCGCCTCCCGGGTTGCTTAAAGAGAAAGCAATGGAAACAATAAACCGCATCCTTAAACTCACTGTATTCTATCCATGTATATTTCTTATACCATGACTTACAAAATGCTCTTGTAACACTTCCAAATTGAGTACGCGGAAAGTTTGGCAAATTTGGTTGCATTGGACCCTTCAATATATATGCTCTCCTCACTTGATCTTGAATATCCAGAGCATACGTATCAATTTGTTTTCTAAGACCTGGATCACGCACAATCTTGTTAGACTACTTGGCTATCACTTAGAAGGGGGGGTTGAATAAGTGAACCTCGAAACAATTGTGTTTTTAAAAAATTATTTGTTTCAATCAAGCGCAAGCGGAAAACCACCGGATCGGTAGTCTATGCACCGATTGACCAAAAGAAAAGTAGTATAAGTCTTTGAATGTTTGATGAAAAGATTCGAAACGATAACGTTCAAAATTCGAATATAAACTATATACTAATTTCAGTCCCAAGCAAGTTACAATATCGAATTAAACACAATCACAATCAAGCATAACAATTGAATTTTTGATGTTCCAATACGAACATGAAAAATTCAATTGATTCAAGAAATCAATGAAATTATAACAAGTAAAATATTGAGAGAGAGAGAGAGAGAGAGAGAAAAAAACACACAACGATTTGATTAGGGAGTTCCCCGGATTTCGCGTCGTCCACGCGTTTGTCCGAGTACGTCTCCCCCCAAATAACCAAACGGGTTATTTGAGAGTGTATAGATAAAAAATGATTAACAACACGTGCACAGTTTACAATTGAATCTTATAAACCTATAACGAGACAAAAAGTAAACTATGCAACAAAACCTCGACACACAACGAAACTTCGCCCTCTGATTCCAACGATCCGACCCGTGCCAAACCGCACTCGATCGTCCAGCTGAGTCCTTCGTTTCTTGTTGTCGATCCTTCAAGACAAGCACGATCTTGAATCCTTTGAGAGAAACTAGAACCTTCAACACACAATCCAACCCGACTACGATTCTGATTCACCGCGAACCGTATCGAACGTTATCACACAAAAATGCAACCTCTATTGAATTGATCCCATACTCAAACTTCAATTTTGATTGCAATCTTTGATGAAGATGATGAATTTGTGTTGAATGAAACCTTTGATCCAAATTCTCACTCAATTTGCAACCCAAAGCGTTTTCTGATCTTTCACACTAGTTTCCTCTGTTTACAATGACACATCACATTGCTATTTAAAGAGAGAATAAAATTGAGCAAATTTGGGCAAAATTCAACATACGTGTATCGATACAAATGATGGTTTGTATCGATACAAACCCTTTGACCAGCGTTCAAATTGAAAATATTGACCTATGTATCGATACAAATATGTATATGTATCGGTACATATAAGAGTTTCTTGAAATCTTGAGTGATATGTATCAAATCATGCAAGCATGATTCGATACATCACGCACTCTCTGATTTTTTGAGAGAAGTGAGTGTGTATCGATACATGCAAGCATGATTCGATACACAGGTGACTCTCTGCCTCTGAGAGATCACTTTTGTATCGATACAAGTGATAGATGTATCGATACAAATTGCACAAAATCAGTCTGAAGTAATTTCAGGACATTTGTATCGATACACATGTTTATGTATCGATACATAATACCTAAAACTCAGTTTTTCAAAGTTTAAAAATAGTTTTTCACTGTCAAGTCATTTGTAATGTTGCCAAAATGTGTTCTACTCTATTTTCATGTGTTTTGACAATTATTAAAACATGAGGATGAACTGGTGCACTTACAAATCTCATTTAGATTAAACTCGTTGGCCACATTAGACGGTGATTCTTCTACTTCGGCTTCCAGTTCCACAACATTCACATTCTCAATAATTTCTCTTCTATCAACCAAAAACCTCTTCATCTATGAAATTAAATGATTTAAAATTAATAACAATTTATTACATCTAAATAACATATATTAACAAGTAACAACCAAATACATAGTAGAAAACAAAAACAAGAAAATCCTATTAAATAATGGCAGGAAACGCAAACATAAAATATGTTCCATGTAACTTTAAATCAATCCTTTTAATAATGAAACAATCTTATTATATAAGTTGGACCAAGTCAATGAAAACTTGTGAAAGTAAAATACTAACAGTAAAATATAAAAAGAACAACTTGAAAACTTGTGAAACTTGAAGAAAGCAATTAATAGTTATTTATGATCTCTTCAATTCACATAAACAAATAAGAAAGATTCGAATCAACAGAACCCCCCAATTTGATCTTTTTGAATCAATTTGAAAAAAAAATTAGGGCAACAACAAACCCCCAAATTTGAATCAACACAACAACAGAAACCTTCTTTAAATCAACAACAGAACATCAGAAACAACAACAGAAGAACAATAACAACTATTTTGAATCAAAACTAAATAACCCTCAAATTAAAAATAGTAAAATACTCTAAAATTTCCATACTATTTGTGAAGGGGCTTTTCCGAGCAGAGAGAGAAAGGTGGCGGTTGTGGACTGGTGTTTGAAGCTTTTCCGGTGGTGACTGAGGCGTGGTGGTCGAACAAGGCACGACGGGGTGGAGGTCGTTTGAGTGTGTGACTGTATCTGTATGTGTGGCGCGCGAGAGCAGAGAAAGAGAAAGAGTGAAACTTGTTTTCAAATTGTGTTCACTTTGCTGGTTTGCCCATTTTGCCCTTTTTCCAATATTTTTTTCTGTTTTTTTTTTCCAAACAAAAAAAAAAGTTTTGGGCCAAGCCCGGGCAAGTGCCCAGGCTTGCCGGGCCATGAAACCGCCCCTGCCCTGAGGCTACAGTAGCATATTCGGGAGCTATGATGAATGGAAGATGGTTATGGCAATTCACTTGGACTGCAGTGTTGAATCAACAAGAAACAGGCAACAATCGAGTTGATGTCTTTGCTGACAGATGTTGGTCCGAATTTGGACTGTCCCGACTGCGAGAGGTGGATCTCGGACCGGTATGGTACATTTTTTATGTCTTCGACTTATCATTTCCTGCAAAATTGTATCAATTCAACGATAATTGATGAAGATATTGTGAATGCGCTGAATAATCTTTGGATGAATGAAGTACCTTTCAACGTAATTATCTTTGGGTGGAGGTTATTATTAGAGAGGCTATCGACTCTATGACTTTGTCTTCCATTAGTTTGTCTTCATAGCATCTAATGGAGATTATTGAATTGTAATGGTTGAGTACCCCTTATAACTCTTATTATTCAATTTTTGTTTTTTTAAAAAACAAACGAGGGACTGTTTACCCCGATTTTTAGTAAACAACCGCTAGTTTAATTATTACAAGAGAGATCAACTAGTAAATCTCGGGACATATGGATTGTGTGGAAGATGATGAAAACATATTCATATCTTTGGGTTAAATCGGACAATTTGAATAAAAGTAAAAGCATTTGACGCAGTCAAATGGTTTGTTTAAAGTAAAATGCTTCAAAGTTAAATTTGCAGAAAACTTGTAAATGAATTGCAAATAAAGTTTAAAGAAAAACTTTGAAATGTAAAGGCAATGCAATGAAAATAAATTGCAGAATGATAAAGTTGCAGAAAGCTTTAAATTGCATAAAACTTAAATGACAAACAAGTAATCAGGACTTGCAGAATGTAAATTGCATTTGACAAATATAAAATGTTTACAAAGGATGGTACACAGATTCGTACATGTTCCTGTCATTCATTTCGCTCGTTGACATGGGTACTCTGAATATTTTAGGAATTTGCATGTGTATTGAATTGTGGACCCGTTTCTTCTATCAGAAACTTGTATTTATAGATAAACTAACATAACTGCTATAAACCTACAATACGTCTAACTATGCTCCACGTGTCTTGACAATTTGAATTCCCTTTGACACCTGGCGAACCCTTCAACGTTACTCAATTTTGAATATTTTGCTAAGTCCAGAGTACGCTTCTTTCGTTCTGCATAGTACGTTAGACAACCAAACAAATACATATATTCACACATATATATATAATATTTTCGACAATTAAAGTAATGTCGAACCAGCATGTTTATTTAGATAAACATGGTTCTGTCGAACTCGACAAGCTTATTCAGACAACAATCGTTCTGTCGAATTCGACAGAACTCTAGGCTTTGACAATTAACTTTGCACATTAAAAGTCTTTGATGTCAAATGCCTTGATTTTCTCTTGATTTATTGCCAGAATCATTTTCCAAGAAAATATTAAAAGGCAATAATACTCATTAAATGAGATTTCAACATCTTATTCCAATTCATTAATGCCTGTCGAAAATACAGGCTAACAAATTGCCCCCTCAAAAATGCCAATTCGACTACACGTCAGAGACAAAAGGGAAGAAAGGGCATTTTTGAAGATATTCACCTTTTCAATTCTGCACGTTTACCAAAGACGGCGTAAACGTCAAATCAAAATATTGTCAATCATGACAAAATTTATAACTGTCACCTCAATCCCCACAAACCATGATTACCAACTTTAAAGCTTTGTAGTGGGACACGTGGCAGAATATAAGTGGCTAAGATGGAAGAGTGGTGATGTTTCAGTTACTAGATACATGCAAGATGCAGTGCCTATAAATAGAAAACGTATTCCACCACTTTCATTTTTCTGAAAACCCAAACTCTTCACTTTCTCTCTAGAAACAGAACCATACGCATTCCTTTGAAACAACATCAATCGATCCTCAAATCGTGCATTGTTCTTGCGTTTCTGAGAAATCTAAACCAGCAGTTAAGATCGTCCAGTGATTTCGTTCATCATCACCGTTTCTTTTCTGGGATTTGAGTAAGAAACGAGTTAAATCTGGTGGTTTTAGCTTTTGTTCACTGTGAACTGTCCATCTTCATCACCAAATCAAGAACACCAAGAACACCAAGAACAACAATGGCTGCTTCATCTTCTTCCTCCAGAAACGTGACAATCTACGCTGTTGATGATGCAGAACCCATCATCGTTGATGGTTCAACCTTTGTGTCGGAGCCAGATATGACTTCTGTCGAAGACACTATATGGGGAGAGGAGTTGATGATTCCTCACAAGCTCAGAGGTCGAACTCTTGCCTTTGCAGGGCCTCTTCCTTCATCCGACAACTTTAATGAGGAGGTAAGTAGCATTTTCCCTCTCAATGTTACTTGTGAGCCCAAAATATTTGTCAACACTGTCTTCGACATGACCTTTTTTGAGACAGGCTATAGAGCCTTTAGATCTGCACCTGTAGTCAGTGATAGTTATTTACCATGGCTTAACAAGGTTGAGAAGGAATATGCCACTTCATGGAAAGAGCGTGGTATATTCGACCTGATCCAGTTGTCGAGAGAAGGACCCAAATACAATGCAGAGATGTTAATAGCTGCCCTTCACTTTTGGGAAAATTCTACTAACACTTTCCACTTAAAGGCAGGAATGATGACCCCAACCCTTTTTGACGTGGCTGCCATCACTGGTCTTCGACCAACAGGACCCACTTATGACCCCAAATACACCACTCCAAACCATCAATTTGATTTCAAAACACTCTCCTACTCAAAATATATTGAAACTTTTCATGATCTTAGCAGTGTTGAGGTTTCTCATGAGGAACACATTGCTTTTCTGACGTACTGGCTATCACACTTTGTCTTCTGCACTGGTTCACTTCAAGTGGTGAAGAGGCTCGTTCCTCTCGCCATTATGCTTCATCAAGGACAGGATGTAGCTTTAGGAAGGCTCATCTTAGCTTGTCTCTATGACTCTTTGGGGCAAGCTAATGATATGCTTAAGAAAGTTGAAAAAGGATCACCGCTTACTTTCTCTGGACCTATTTGGCTCTTGCAGTTGTGGCTGAATGCCACATTTGAATCAAACTTCAAACTTTTCCTCCCTTCTTACCTGGAACCTTCGGTCGAAGCTCGACAAATAGAAGGCACTAGGTTGGCCTTGCTGAGGTATAGGGAAACAAACTTGTCAACCAAAGACCTCTTCCTCCATTACTTCAAGACACTCCTGGAGTTCGACGAATTTAAGCACCAAAATACTCCCTTTGTGAAAAGGACTGTTGGGCCTGCTTGGTTTAAGAGGCCATTTCCTGCAACCAACCCAGATGAAGAAGAGGATACAAACAATGTTTGGTCCTGGTTTTTGAGTCCTACAATCCTATCTTCCAGGTTAGGAGTAGAAAGAAGATTCGTAGGTCTGGTCGGATATCAGCCTAACCTAGTTGCTCGCCAGTTTGGCCTAAGTCAGTTCAGGCCAAAGAGTTTGTTCAAAAACAAAGATGATATTGTTTTGGGCAACTCTGGAATGTCTGTCGAGTTCTTTGAACGGCGCTTGAAGGTTATTGAAGCAAGAAAACCCTACAGGCTGACACCTATTGCCTTCGCCATCCACCATTTATGTACTTTTGAGTTTGCCACCTGGTGGAGTTTGCACTATGAGAGGTGTGCTAAGAACAGCGATGAAGTGCTCCTGCAAGCAATAGAAACGGGGTTCGCAGCACTCCAGCAAAAGACTCCCAAAGGCAAAGGTAATTTTGAATCACTAAAAATGAATGTGATTTCTCAAAGTGTTCGTTCCTTTTGACCCTTTTTACTGATGTATGTCATTTTCATGTTTCGACATTAGGTGCTTCCAAAGCCAAGGGCGCTACCACTTCGACAGACACCACTACTCCTGGTGCAACTCAGAAGAAAACACTTCCTAACACTGGGGCCAAAGTATTAAGTCCTAACATTGGTTTCTTAACTTAGCATTATTTTCTCCTTAGTTTTCAAAACCATATTTCTAATTGCTTCGACTTTTAACTGCAGGTTCGCAAAAGGAACTTGATGGCGTCAAGTGAGGCTGAAGGGCCTATCAAGCAAAAGAAACAGAAAGCTCTTACCATTCAAGAACCATCAGTAAGTGTTTCGACAACTTTCTTAAGTTTTGCTTAGTTCCAACTACAATCTTGTCTTAACAAATATCTATTTCCTTTTCAGTCTGCTGGTAATGTCAATCTACCCATTGCTACCCCTAGTGGAGAGAGCCAAAGAGATAAAAGAAAGGCTGGTGTCGAAACTAGCGAGGCAAGCATGCCCCCAAATCCCAAGAAAAAGACTGAGAAGAAGAAGAAGAAGAAAGTTATAAGCAAATCCAATCCTTCTGCAGACATAGAGAAGGAGACTGAAAACTCAGTCTCTGATCCTCCTGTCGAAGATCAACCAAGCACCCATGTCGAAACTCCTTCGACTGAGGGTCCTATTCTTGAGAAAATAAACCCAAATTTGCAAGACCCTGGCACTCAGGTAAAGTCTTTATCGTTCAGACTTCGACATATACGCAATCTTTTAATGGTTTCTTGACCCTAACTCATTTTATTACTAACAGGGTGATAATGAAGAACAACCCACTGCACCATTTAACAATGATGAAGGTTCGACCCAAGACGTTGGCACCAATCGCGTCGAGGTCGATTTAACCGGAACAAGTCAAAGCCAAGAGAACGAAGACACTCGCACCACTGATCCTGATCCTGAGAAAACCATAACTGCATCACTTACTGAATCTACCCACTCGTCAGAAAACACTGATGTCGAGATGGAGACTGACGCTGACGACGACATTATGCCTGAAGCCACTGAAGGAGGCTCTGACATTCTTCCTGTTTCCTCGACATCAAAGTTATCTGCTGATATTGGAATCTCAGAAATGCAGTTTATTGCTATGAAAGAAACTGATCCTGCTGCAGCACTCAAAATGCTTTTGTCAAGCAGAGGAAGCAAAGAACGAAGTAAAGGCGCCTCTCAACACAGCAGCTCGACTGCTTCTGATACTGATATCAGTTCGACGGTGAGGCAGGACTCTTTGCTTCTCAAGTTGCACACAGACTATATTAACCAAGATGTTTTTACTCTGATTGAGGCAAACCCTAGTAGTGCGTTTTCTCACTTGGGCTTCCTGAAGAAGCTTCACAATCCTTTGACGGATGGTATTACCTTAAGCAAAGTCATCCAGCTTGAAAACCTCATTGATGGTTTTACTCAGGCCATACAAAGGAGAACAACGAATGCCATGAAGCTGGAGGCTCAAACCCATGCTCACGCTGCATTAGTCGAGAAGGCTAACACTGCCCAAGCCAATGTCGAACGTTTGGAGAAGGACATCGAGTCGAATGCGGAGCTCACTCAATACAACCAGAACATTGCTGCTTGGGAAGGTGAGATTGCAGAATTGCACTTGAAGATTCAGAGTCTCAATGCTAAGATTGATGCAGAGAAAATCAAACGTGACGAAGCAAAAGCCAATCTTACTACTGCTGTTAAAGCCTGGATTGACAAAGAGGCTAATGAGGGCATCAAAGCCTTTAGTGCTTCAGCGGCAGTGGAAGAAGAAATTCAGAACTTGATGGAGTCGAGTAAAGTTCTCGACAAGGAAGTTGCTTCATTCAAGAGCTTGTATGAAGATTTGAAAACAAAGTTTTAGACTTGTAATAATTTGATTTTTTTTTTTTTTTTTTGTCCTTAGTTTCATTTCACTTTTGAACAATTTTATCAAGTCTTTGGTTTGTAATTCGACAATGCCCGTTTTGTGGCGAACAACCTTGTGATCACCAATATTTTGTCATGCTTTATTCTTTGTTGATTTTTATTTCTTGCAACGCTGGCTTATACTTTTCACGTATTGACCATTTATTTTTCACCAACGTCATTCAATGGTAATGTTTTGAACCTTTGAATTCTTTTGGTATTTTTAACAACACGAAAACCTGAGCAGTCAAAGAACGCCAGAACGAGGCAGTCAAGTCAAAGGGTGGCAACAGCGAAACTTTGTTAAATGAATTGCATTAATGGTTAGGTTGACCCATAAGACTTGATAGCACTATAAAAGGCGGTGTTTTTCCTCATTTTTACTCATCAAGAGTGATTGAGTAATCCTTAACAAAGAATCGAACCATGGAAAAACCCAACACTAAAGATGCCTCATGCTCCAAAGAGAAGAACAAAAAGGGTGCAGCACCATGGCGTTGCGAGGAAAATAGGCTACGCTATGAGAGGAACAAAGAGGAACTCATTTTGACAGAATCAGAAGAAGAAGAACTAGGCTCCGACCTGGAGGAGTTTCTATGGACACATGAGGAAAGATTGGATGAATACCCACCAGTAGTTCAGGAACTTGCTGATATAGCAATAGCCCTTTATAGGGGTACCATGAAGAAGGTGGAGTCAGAGGTTTCTAAGCCTAAGGCTCAGCCTAAATAATGTTGTTTTTCTCATGATGTACTAAGAATTCTCCCATTGCAATAAAACAATATTATTCTTCTACTTTCGAGTTATGGCCAATTCTTGTTATTTGCCATTTTGTTTTTTCTGTTTGATTCTTATTCTGCGCTTATTTTCACTTCGAGTAGAGCAGGTTTATATTTTTTCAAATATTTCCCATTTATACCCAAAGTACGTTTCTCAGGAGTTAACTCCTCAATTTCATACGCACCATTAGAATAAACTTGAACAACTTTGAATGGTCCTTCCCAATGTGGTGACCACTTTCCTAAGACTCTGTCTTTTTTATCCATTGGCAAAATGACTTTCCAAACCAGATTTCCAACACTAAAGGTTTTGGACTTAACCTTTTTATTATAAGCTTTAGTGACTCTTTCTTTCTGTCGAATCAACATCTCTAAAGCTTTGACTCTCTCTTCATCTAAATCAACTAATTCATCCAACATCATGTCCTAATAATGATTTCTTGGAATTTCTGCCTGTCTTTGAACTCTAACTGATTGTAAGTGTATTTCGACTGGCAAGACAGCATCATGTCCATATGTTAGACGAAAAGGTGTGGTATTAGTTGATTCCTTTGGCGAATTCCTACACGCCCATAAGACTTGATCTAGAGTCTTGTTCCAATTTCTAGGTTTTTGGGCAATATGCTTTTTAATCAGACCAATAATGATCTTATTAGCAGCTTCCACTTGACCATTTGCTTGTGCATAATATGGTGTAGAAGTTAACAATTTAAAACCAATTTGTTGAGCAAACTCGACCATTTTTCGTCCAGTGAAAACTGAACCTTGATCTGTAGTAATAGACTCAGGTATACCAAATCTATAAATAATGTGACTTTGTATAAAACTAATCACTGCTTCTTGGTCAACATTTGGTAATGGAATTGCTTCTATCCATTTGGTAAAATAATCTATACCAACTAGAATATAGCGTTGGTTTTTGGACGAACTTGGTTTAATTTCACCAATTAAATCTAAAGCCCATCCTCTAAAAGGCCAAGGTTTTACTATTGAATGAAGTTCACTTGCAGGTACGTGTTGTATGCCTGAATGTTTTTGGCACTCTTGACAACCCTTAGCAAACTCTATACAATCTTTTAGCATTGCTGGCCAGTACACACCTTGTCGAAACAGTAACCATTTCATTTTATGGCCTACCTGATGGGATCCGCATGTGCCACTATGCACATCAGATATAGCCAAATAGGCTTCAGTTTCACTTAAACATTTTAGCAAAACTCCCTCAGGTGTCTTTTTCATTAGTTCATTCCCAATGATGACATAACTTAAGGCTCTGTATTTTATCTTTCTATTTGTCGTTCCGTTTGGATCTCGCAGATACTCGACAAGTGGTTTTCTCCAATCAGTATCAGCTAAATTGTCAATGGCAAAAATTTCAAAAATTTCTGAATTTTCGTCAAGGTCGTCATATTGACCATTGTCTTGTGGTACATCTGCCCCCACAAGTTTTGGCATTGACAATTCCAAAGTAGCAGGTTGATCAATAATGATTTTATCTTTGATTTCAATCAACTCCACCAATTTCTCATTGGAAATTTTGTAACCAGAAGCTATTTGAGCCAAATCATTGGCTTCTTGATTTTCTATACGAGGCACATGTTCAATAGTGACTTGGTCGAAACGTTTTAACAAAGAAATTGCTATGACAAAATATTTCATCAAGTGTTCTTTTATACACTTGTATTCTTTTGTCAATTGTTTCAAAACCAGTTCTGAATCACCTCTGATCAGGATATTTTTTGCCCCCAAGTCCAATAAAATTTCTAAGCCTGCTATTAAAGCTTCATACTCTGCTTCATTATTTGAGCAGAATCCATTAATTTTATATTTGAACTTAGTGGGTATTTTGGAAGGGGAAATGATTAGAATCCCAATTCCAACTCCATGTTTATGTTTAGAACCATCAAAATACAATTTCCAGGGTCGTGATTCTACATAATTTTGTGGAGTTTCTATTACAGAATGATCTGCTATAAAATCAGCTACAATTTGGCCTTTGACTGCCTTTAGAGGTTTATATGTTAATGAATACTCTGTTAAGGCTAAGGCCCATTTTCCAATTCGACTATGCAAAATTGGTTTAGACAACATATGCTTAATGATATCACAGTGAGAATAAACAAAAACATCAACAGGCTTTATATAATGCTTGAGTTTTATACAAGAGAAATACAAACATAAGCATAGTTTTTCAATACTACTATATCTAGTTTCAGCATCATTTAATACCCTACTTAAGTAATAGATGGCTTTTTCTTCACCATTTTCATCTTCCTGGGCAAGCATACTACCCAGTGTCGAATCTGATGCTGATATATACAACTTCATGAACTTGTTCCTTATTGGAGGCATCAACATTGGTGGCTTCGACAAATAACTCTTGATTTCGTCAAAAGCTCGTTGTTGATCTTGCCCCCAAGTGAAAATATCTTCTTTCTTGAGACGAAGTAGTGGCGAGAAAGGCTGAGCTTTACCACTTAAATTTGAGATGAATCTCCTCAAGAAATTGATCTTCCCAAGTAGGGACTGAAGTTGCTTTTTTGTAGTTGGAGATTTGGTCTCCATTATAGCCTTCGTTTTGTTTTGATTTATTTCAATGCCCTTTTTGTGCACAACAAACCCAAGGAAATCTCCTGCATTAACACAAAAAGCACACTTTAATGGATTCATTTTTAATCCATATTTCCTCATCTTTTCAAAAGACTTTTTCAAATGATCTAAATGATCAACCTTTGACGAGGATTTGACAACTATGTCGTCAATATACACTTGCATAAAAGTGTCTATGTACTCATGGAAAATTAAATTCATTGCTCTTTGATAAGTAGCCCCAGCATTTTTCAAACCGAAAGGCATCACTACCCATTCATACGTGCCTAATGCCCCTGGGCATCTAAAAGCAGTTTTGGGCACATCATTTTCAGCAATGAAAATTTGGTTGTAGCCAGAATAACCATCTAGCATACTTAAATATTCAAATCCTGCTGCTGAATCAATTAGCATTTCTGCTACAGGCATAGGATATTCGTCTTTTGGTGTAGCATTATTCAAATCTCTAAAGTCTATACATACTCTAAGAGAACCATTTTTCTTAATCACAGGCACTATATTTGCTAACCATTCGACATACCTTGCTGTTCTGATGAATTTGCTCCTCAGCAGCCTCTCAATTTCTTCCTTGATCTTTGACATAATTTCTGGTGCAAACCTTCTAGGCAATTGTTTTACTGGTTTTTTGTCTGGTCGAACTGGAAGTTCATGTTCCACCAATTTTCTGCTCAAACCTGGCATTTCATTGTAATCCCAAGCAAAACAATCTTTGTATTCCACTAGAAGTTGCACCACTTTCGCCTTCAGATCTGGAGGAATGTTTGCACTAATATATGTTGGTCTTTTCATCAGACCATCTCCAAGGTCAATTTCTTGCAAAGGATCCTGTGCTTGCATCTTATGACTTTGACTAATTGGATCTTTTTCAAATCCTAAGGGTTCGTCGTCATAGATGCAGTCCAGTTTTTGCAATTCTGGCTCTTGTTTGCCAATCTTTTCACCATTGGCTATATCAGCCATATTTTCTGAAAATGAATTGGCTTCCAAAGCCATCTTGATTCTGTTTTCAGCCATGTAGGCCGTAATCCTTGCCCAAGTTTGGGACTCAGACATAGTAGTTTTCTTTGACATCCCAACCAGTTGGGCATTTGTGGCTTTCATACTCGCCATCCTCGCTGTTTCCATCCTCTCTCTCCCACAAGAAACCATGTGTGGGATCCAGTTTGATTGCATGGTGACCATTTCTTGCTAGACGATATGCAAAGTCCTTCTCAGTGCATGGTGAAATTGTTGCCAATTTCTTGTCGAAGGAGTGCTTTGTCAAATGATGGACTTCAGTTTTGAAGTAGCTTTGATCTGCTTCAATATTTTCCACTATTCCATCCTCTCGCCAGATAATGAGGCGTTGGTGCAGGGTAGAAGGAACTGCCCCTACTCCATGAATCCACTCTCGACCTAGAAGTAGATTGTAATTTGCCTTAGAGGCCACAACCAAGAACAAGGTTGGCCTTACAGTGCTTCCAACAACCACTTCTAACTGGATTGCTCCCAAAGAGAAACCAGTTTCACCCTCATAGTTTGAAAGAACTATGTTGTGAGGATGAAGATCCACCAAAGATTTGCCAATCTTTCTGAGCAAAAATTCTGGCATGAGATTAACAGCAGCACCACCATCAATTAGCACTTTGTTGATCCCCACATTGTTCACTTTAGCCTGTATGAAGAGAGGCTTCAAGTGACTCTTCATGCCTTCATCTGGCCTTTCAAATGTAGCCATTTGATCTTCTAGAGCACCATTGCTCGTCACATAGTAACATACTGGCCTATGAAGGGCCATTTGCATTCCAGATTCCTCTTCGTCATCTGTCACTTCAGAGCAAACGTCGAATTCCCTTGGTAAGATTGACACAACATTGACGATTATGTCGAGATCAGGCTCAGAATCCAAAAAGTCATCTGCTTCCATGTGGTCATCTTCGACATTATCAGCAACTGAAGACTCTATTTTCGATTCGCCTAACCTTTCTTTCATTGGCTTCTTTGCCAATTCCAAAGGCCTTCTTCCATTACCATCAGTAGTTAATGGGGATTGTTGAGCAGCCACTTTTTTCTGGCGTTGGTATCTACGCCATTGGGACCTTGTCATGGGATTTTTCCCTTTGTAATTATTCCTGTAATCATATTTCCTTGACTCAGGATCCTTTTTGGGATTGCTGTTACTGGAGTTCCCTCTCTCCATATTCCTTTGACCATAGTCCATGCTTCTTCCATGAACCCATTGGTTGACAGGTGTCCTGTTTGAGGGGACAAATGATTTTTGTGGTCCCAACCTCTGGTGTACAGGTGCCTGCTGGCTATTCAGAATATTGGAATAAGTTGGCTTTTGATTTGGCCAATTGTTTCTGTTTTGACTATGAGGCAGAAACTTGTTGAGGCCTGCAGCAGCCTTCTTGTCGAACATGGCACTACAATGAGGACATAATGTAGCTTCGCCATCATTTTCTTTGCAGCGTTGAAGGAAATCCAATAAAGTCTCCCCTGCTTGTGGATACACCTCTTCCACTTTGTTTTCGTACTCCTCCTCAGGAATGGAAATTAATTGCCCCCCTTCAGTGAGGTTCAATGCTTCTATCATCAGGCACTCAAAAGGCTCTGTGTAAGCAGCATCAGCAATCTGCAATGGATTCTCGTCCACCTGCTGTTTGGATTTTGGCTTTTCGCCAAATTTGAGTCTTCCCTCCTGTAGGGCTTTCTGGACCAGATCCCTGAAAAGAACACATTGTGAGGTTTTATGACCCAAAAAATTATGGTATTTACAAAAACCTCTTTTATTACGTTGTTCCAAAGGTGGAATTTTCAAACCCTTTGGTACAATTATTTGGCCATCAGCAACCAATAAGTCAAAAATTTCATCACACTTAGTAATGTCAAAAGTATATGTCTTAGAAACAAATCTATCATTTTTTGGTTCGACGGGATTTTTCCCATTTGATGGTCTTAACATTTTACAAGTATAGGGAGGTCCCGGTTTCAATTCAGCAATATTAACCTCATTGTTTTCTATGTAATCCTGACCATCGTCGAACTCATTTTCACTTTCATAAGTTTCTATGTATGCCACTTTTTCTTTTTTGTGGAACTTAGAATTTCTGACTTTTTCAGCCCTGAGGCGTTCGACCTGTCGAACACGATCTGCTAATTGGGCCATGTCTCTCAAATGTTGAGTATCTAACTTTTTCCTAATGGAATAGTCGAGGCCACCAGCAGCCATCTCAACCAATTCATGTTCAGGCACTTGAGTAAAGCACCTTGCCTTAAGGAGGCGAAACCTGTTCAGATAGTCATCAATGGCTTCTGAGGTTTTGCGCTTCATACTGGCTAATTCTTTGAGACTAATCCTAGATTGTCCCATGTAAAATTGTTCATGAAATAGCCTTTCTAATTGAGTCCAAGTATGAATTGAATGAGGGGGAAGTGTGGTAAACCACGTAAAGGCATTTTTAGTGAGGGAATTGGGAAAAAATTTCATTTTTAAATCTTCATTATTTGCCAAATTCCCTGCTTCTGCCAAATATCTGGCAATATGTTCGACAGTAGATTCATTAGTATCACCAGCAAATTTTGTGAATTTGGGAATCTTCCATCCCCTTGGCAATTCTGCCTGTAATACATATTCAGACAAGGGTGACACAAAATTTGGTCTATGCAACCCTGTATTCAAACCATTTTGGGCCAAAATATTTTCTACTAAATTGGCCAAGTTATTTTGCCCTGCAACATTTTCTTGTCGAACTTGCCTAAGAACATTATCAGCATCTTGGTTTCTATTAACCAAAACTACTTCTGGTTCTTGTTGTTCTCTCTCGATGCGCACTGGTTGGGCTTGGACTCCTGTTTGAATCTCCGGGTTTACACGGGGAATTCTTTGATTATTTGGAGCATCAGGGGCACCAAAAAAGTCTGCCATCCTTCCCATTTGATTGGCTAACAATAAATAATTGTCATTGGCTGTTTGTAACACAGGATTGAAGATTGTGCCAATCTGTTGGGTCAACGCGTTCACCATGTCATGGTTACTTTCGTCCATTTGTTGCCTAAGTACATTCATAGAATTATTAGTCAAGTTCAGAGAATTTCCCCTATTTCCCATCGCAGAAGATGAGGGAGAACTTTCTATCGAAGGCCAATTATACAGGCTTGCCATCGTCGTTGTTGGCATTCCAAATTGTGGGTTTCTGGGCAACCATGGGGGTCTTGACGGTGTTCCACCAACTTGACTACCGTCTGTGTACCCATACATGTGTGATACATTCGTTGGCATGGATGATACATTCATTTGTGTCATCATTGCACCATTCGTATTTGGAGGAACAAACCCTACTGCCATACTTGAAGTAGTGGCAGACATTGTTGATCCACTGGCGCTTGCACCAACGGTTCCAGAATTTATCATAGGGTTTGTACCCCCACCATTAGGATTATTGCTTGGGATACTTTCAGAAGTTGTAAAATTCAGGGCAGGGTTTGTTGACCCACCAGTAGGATTGGCGCCAGGATTGCCAGATACTGGTTGATTTGGTTGCCCTGTCGAATTTGGAACAGGATTGGTTTCTGTCCCATTATTGTTATTATTATTATTATTGTTGGGGTTAGGATTGTTTGGTGGTCTCACCATTCTGGAACGAGGACGCTTTGGTATATTTGAAAAAACTGGAAGGGACTTACCACTCCGCAAATGCATGTACAAATATACACACAATCAAAGTACAAACACCAAACAACAAATTTTGTATGAAAAATTTTCAAAATTCACTAAGTAAAAATTACACAATCCAAAGGTCCCACTGGGCGTGCCAATTTGTTTACCCCGATTTTTAGTAAACAACCGCTAGTTTAATTATTACAAGAGAGATCAACTAGTAAATCTCGGGACATATGGATTGTGTGGAAGATGATGAAAACATATTCATATCTTTGGGTTAAATCGGACAATTTGAATAAAAGTAAAAGCATTTGACGCAGTCAAATGGTTTGTTTAAAGTAAAATGCTTCAAAGTTAAATTTGCAGAAAACTTGTAAATGAATTGCAAATAAAGTTTAAAGAAAAACTTTGAAATGTAAAGGCAATGCAATGAAAATAAATTGCAGAATGATAAAGTTGCAGAAAGCTTTAAATTGCATAAAACTTAAATGACAAACAAGTAATCAGGACTTGCAGAATGTAAATTGCATTTGACAAATATAAAATGTTTACAAAGGATGGTACACAGATTCGTACATGTTCCTGTCATTCATTTCGCTCGTTGACATGGGTACTCTGAATATTTTAGGAATTTGCATGTGTATTGAATTGTGGACCCGTTTCTTCTATCAGAAACTTGTATTTATAGATAAACTAACATAACTGCTATAAACCTACAATACGTCTAACTATGCTCCACGTGTCTTGACAATTTGAATTCCCTTTGACACCTGGCGAACCCTTCAACGTTACTCAATTTTGAATATTTTGCTAAGTCCAGAGTACGCTTCTTTCGTTCTGCATAGTACGTTAGACAACCAAACAAATACATATATTCACACATATATATATAATATTTTCGACAATTAAAGTAATGTCGAACCAGCATGTTTATTTAGATAAACATGGTTCTGTCGAACTCGACAAGCTTATTCAGACAACAATCGTTCTGTCGAATTCGACAGAACTCTAGGCTTTGACAATTAACTTTGCACATTAAAAGTCTTTGATGTCAAATGCCTTGATTTTCTCTTGATTTATTGCCAGAATCATTTTCCAAGAAAATATTAAAAGGCAATAATACTCATTAAATGAGATTTCAACATCTTATTCCAATTCATTAATGCCTGTCGAAAATACAGGCTAACAGGGACTAAATGCAAAAAGGAGTAAAGTGAGTGGCTAAAATTATACAATGAAATTAGGTAGAAAGTCAAATTGAGAATCTTGAGGGATCAAAAATTCCTTAAGCCAAAAAATAATGATAAGGTCACACCTTCTTTTAATACACACTAATAATAAGTTAACATGTCATCGACTTTTTTTATTTTATTTGTTTACCTGTTACCGTTTGATGCTAAAACACTAACCATTTGTACTTATTATTAGGTTTCAAGTTGATCCCTCATGTTTAAAAATTTGAATTAGTTAGTCCCTTCTTATGTGTCTAAAATTTGAATTAGTTAGTCCTAAAAGGGACTAATTAATTGAAATTTTAAAACATAAGAGACCAACTTGAAACTTTTAAAACATAATGGACCAACTTAAAATAAAATAAACATAAGGGACCAACTTAAAACCTAAAATAAATATAAGGGACCAAATATACAATTAAGTCTAATTATTAATACTAGAAATAAACCCGTCTGTTGCACGAGTTTGATTACAACATACTTAAAATACTTTTACAAATAAAAAAAATAATTAGGATAAATATAAACACATAATTAAATGATTGATACTATTTTAATTATAATGACGTAATTATTTTTAATATGAATCTATATTAAAAATAAGAATGGTGTTTAGAGAGTGATGGGTTGATCCGCCGCGAGAGGTGAGAGTGATGTGGTTGCTCCGCCGCGAGAGGTGAGACTGATGTGGTTACCATGGGGTTTTCGTTTCTACATTCTTTCTGTTTTTCATACTGGTGCTTGATTTTGGAACTTGTTTGACTTTTGAAAGATTGATTTTTATTTTAATTATCAACTTATTCAAATTGAAATCTGGAAATTTTTAAAAGATGTCAAATCTTTGAAATTGGATTTAACCCAACGATTTGGATGCGTGGATATTGTGTTGAAGAAGATGAAAGGTTAAACTGAATCAAAAGAATTAATAATAGAGTAGGGAGGGGTACATGATGATATTTTTAATCACAGCCATCAGCCATCCATTTGTTATCTAAGGGTCAATAAATATTTTCACCATTCTCATATAAAAAAGGCATTCTCACTAGATATGTCCTCATATATATATATATATATATATATATATATATATATATATATATATATATAATTTTTAGTGGGTCTCTTATAATATTTTATAAAGATTGAAGAGTTGTATCATATTTTATCCTAATAGTTGAATCGTATAAAAACTTAATTTCCTTTTTATATGTCACAGTCCAGTCACAAGTTGCTTTGCTTTTTTACTTTGGTGTATTTCTTATCGTTTTCAATAAGAGCTAAACTCAGTTTGCTGAAAAATATTGCTCATTAGAAAGATTGAAATAAGTTAAAATTATAGAATATAATATGATTCATAGATGGTGGTTTTGCATTTTTCATCATTTGATCACTTTTCTTGAAATTATATACCAGATAGTATAGTTGCTTACTTTCTTCGATGTAACTAATTTAAGATCTATTATATTTAACGAAAATGCATTTTTTGTGTTGATACTGACTTCTTTAGAGTTTATTCTCAAACATTTATTTAGTGAAATTTTATCTCAACTTTTTTTGTCTGAGAATTTTAGTTTGTTGTTCGGTTTACCTTTGTTTATTTGCTTAATTTTTTCTTTTTAAGTTTTTTTTCTTTGCGATTAGAATATGTCTTTTGGGATTAGAATATGCAGTTTAAAATATTTTTTTAAACGACAAGTTAGAATTATGATAAGTATAATTATATTTAATTAAATGATTAATAATATTTTAAAATATAGTCATGTACTCATGTTTTTAAAATTAACCTGTATTAAAAATAAGATGGTTGCTTTTATTTTTTTATTTTTTTACAGTAAATAAGATGGTTGCTTAAAAATATAAGATTTACATATATCTTTCTAAGGGCAATTAATATAATTTTTAGTTGATCTCCTGTTATGTTTCATAGGCTTAAGGTCATATTTTATCTTAATAGTGTATTCGTATAAGAACTTAATTTTCTTGGTACGAGACTCAATGGTGTAATCGCAAATTCTTTTGCTTTGATGTATTTTTTTATTGTTATCAATAAGAGTTTGAGGCGGTCATGCTTGTAACCGTCTGGGCTTTCGGTGACCCCGGCACTGCCACCTCACGATCTTCTCCACCCCCTCACTAGTGGAGTTTTTGCCTTCCGTGAAAATCGAACCATGTACCATGGGGATAAGGATCCCATATACGCATGGGCTACTTCACTCATTTCTTTATTTCACGTTTTATCGGGAAAATTAGTTGCAAATAGATTTCTGCCCATAAACTGACATTTAAATCGATCAACTCGCTAAAACCCCGTATTTTTGTTCAATCTATTCTCACTACCAATTAGCCACATCCCCACTTATATCTATTCAATATATGGTACTAATTGTTATTATTATTGTTTTGGGGGTTACTATTAATTTTAACTGTTATTTTTGTGAATTTTATTATTTTGTGTATTTTATTCTTTTGAGTTCAAAATAGTTAGTATTTTTGTTAATATTTTTTGTTCAATTTTTGTGTATATAAGGTGTTAGTCGATTTTGAGCATTAACTTAATTTTATAAAATTACTCTTTAACTACAATTGATTTAAAACAGTTAATGGGATATTTTAGTCAAATTAAAAAAAGATGTGAATTGTTAATTTACACCTTAATATTTTTAGGTGGGCGTAAATTAGCAACACATGAGTGTAAATTAGCAATGCACATCTTTTCACTTTGGACAATAATACCATTCCTTCACTATTTTAAGTAAGTTTAAAATAAAAGATAATTTTGTAGATTTATAAATAAAAAACCGCAAAACTATTTTATCTTTCCTTAAAATTATCAAACTATTTTTTTTCTTCTAATCAAACAGCAAAACGTATTTTTTCTTTATTAACGATACTCAAGTTTTTGTTCTTGTTTATAAACAAAAAAGCAACAGAATATTGAGCTTGTTTATTATTCTAAAGTTTTGCTTTTATCCTACAAGTGAGTGATTTAATTTTATGGGAGTCTTCCACATTTATCGAATTTGGCTCACCTGAAACAAAAATAATTTGGAGCATCTAACCCAATTTATAAGATAGATCATAGAATGGTAATAGATGGAAGAAAAAAAATGGTGTAAGTTAGAATTGATTATGATGATTTGATTATTTTTTAAAAAAATTATTTCACTTGAATATCCTGATTTATAAGTTTGGATTGTATATATATATTTTCTTAAGTTGTCTTTTTTTTTTTTTTTTTTACATTTCCTAGGTTGTTTATTTAGGTTGCATTTATTTATAATTATATGAGTGTAAATTAGCAAAGTGGATGCACATTATTTAATAAAATTTACCAAACTAATCCTCAATTTTCTAGTGTAAAATAACTAAATATCAATAATTTTTGTCCAAAGTAAAAAAGTGCACATTGCTAATTTTTTAGATTGGAAAAATTTAGGTGAGGGGATGGTGCCCCAGTCCAAGGCAGGGAAGACCTTAGGGCTCAAAGAGCACTTACAAAGGTAATTACATTTACCTCCCTCCAAAGACACTAGCGGGGCTCGAACCCGGGACCTCTCGGATTGCACATTGCTAATTTACACCCATATATATATACTTTTGATAGCTTAAACTAATTTACACCCATATATATATATATATATATATATATATATATACTTTTGATAGCTTAAACTAAACTTTCATTATATACGATATAAGTAAATGATAAATATTTTTATTGTATTGTGTTAATTATGAATGTGTTAATTTAAATATTTCAATATATATATTTTTATTGGTCTATTTAAATGATAATTTTTTTTCAATTCTATTTAAGTAATGTCTTGAGATCGATTGTCTATTGTGATGCTAATGATTTAAGATTAAATTAGTTTCCGAGTTTAACTCCTACAAAACAGAGTTAAGTATAGGACTTTTTTAGTAACAAACCATTTTTGCTAAACATATTGTGTGGCTTCCGTGTTTTTACCAATTATAGGAACAAATAGAAACACCAAATTTGAATCCATATCTATGCATATAAATAACCATCAACATTGCATGTTGAGACACAATTATCCAAACAAGCCAATTTTCTCTTCTTCATTTTGTTGTCTGTGCATTTCCTCATAAACAATGTCAGGAGGAGATGCACAGAAAGGAAGAAGAGTCGCCATAATTGGCGTATCTTCCTTGTTATTGGTGGCTATGGTTGTTGCCGTCACTGTTGGCGTCAACCAAAATCAAAATGGTTTGGAAGATGATATAGAGGACAATAGGAGAAATCATGTTGCTTCAACAATGAAAGCAGTAAAAACCATTTGTCATCCCACCGAATACAAGAAGGAATGTGAGGATGCCCTCACCTCAGAGGCGGAGGCCGACAATGTTACCGACCCTAAAGAACTTATTAAAATAGCATTCAATGTTACCATAAAAAAAATTGGAGAAAAACTCAAAGAAACTGATCTAATGCATGAGGTTGAGAAGGATCCTAGATCAAAGGATGCACTTGATACTTGCAAGCAACTTATGGATCTCTCCATTGGTGAATTCACAAGGTCTCTTGATGGAATGGGTGAGTTTCATCTTCAAAATATTGACAAATTTCTCATGAATGTGAAGGTTTGGCTTAATGGTGCTGTGACATACATGGATACATGTGTGGATGGGTTCGAGAACACTACCAGCGATGCTGGTAAGAAGATGAAGGAGTTATTAACATCAAGCATGCACATGGGTAGCAATGCCCTTGCCATCATTTCTGATTTTGCAGACACTATCTCTGATTGGAACGTCACCAATGTTCTTGGGGGACGTCGTCTACTTCAAGATTCAGAAACTCCATCTTGGGTTGATCATCGCATACTCCTTGATGCAAAGACAA
Source organism: Trifolium repens (assembly GCA_030408175.1). Lineage (NCBI taxonomy): Eukaryota > Viridiplantae > Streptophyta > Magnoliopsida > Fabales > Fabaceae > Trifolium > Trifolium repens. The sequence continues at coordinate 47,049,442 of CP125837.1, forward strand.
ACTCACTCAAACATAAGCCTAATGTTACCGTAGCTTTAGATGGTAGCGGTGATGTTAAGAGCATTAATGAGGCACTGACAAAGGTTCCCGAGAAGAGCAAAAAACCATTTGTGATCTACATTAAGGCGGGTGTTTACGCAGAGTATGTTGAAGTTACCAAGCATATGACCAATGTCGTGTTTATTGGTGAAGGTGGTAAGAAGTCAGTAATCACCGGCAACAGAAACTTTATCGATGGAATTAACACCTACAGAACGGCCACCGTTGGTATATTTCTTTTAATTCATGCATATATGTAGAGCCTAATTAAACAACTACTACTATATTCCTTTTTTTTGTCTACGTTTGTTTTAGACTTTTTTTCAAAACAATTTTTTTTAAGGCTTAAACAAATGCACAATGGATTTCTTTCCAATGTTGATATATAAATTATATATTGATGAACTTTTTATGCATATGATTGCAGCTATCCAAGGAGATCACTTTACCGCCATTAACATGGGTTTTGAGAACTCAGCTGGTCCACACAAACATCAAGCAGTGGCTTTAAGGGTTCAAGGAGACAAGGTCATCTTCTTCAATTGCTCAATGGATGGATACCAAGATACACTTTATGTACACACCATGCGTCAATTCTACCGTGATTGCACCATTTCAGGTACCATTGACTTCATCTTTGGTAATGCTTTAGCCGTTTTCCAAAACTGCAAATTCGTGGTTCGTAAGCCTATGTCAAACCAGCAATGTATTGTGACCGCACAAGGAAGGAAAGAAAGATTCCAACCATCAGCAATAATCATCCAAGGAGGCTCCATTGTTTCCGATCCTGAGTTCTACCCGGTCAGGTTTGACAATAAGGCATACTTAGCCCGTCCATGGAAGAACTTCTCAAGGACTATCATTATGGATACCTTCATTGATGATTTGATTCAACCCGATGGTTATTTGCCATGGCAAACAGAATTTGGTCCTACCAACATGGACACTTGCTTCTATGCTGAGTACCATAACTATGGCCCTGGTTCAGATAAATCAAAGCGTGTGAAATGGGCTGGAATCTGGAACCTCAATTCCAAGGCGGCACACTGGTTTGCACCATCCAAGTTCTTCCATGGTAGTGACTGGATCGAGAAAACTGGAATTCCTTACTTTTCTGGTATTCCCGAACACCAAAAGCACAAAAAGACCATGCTTAAATGGTGATCTTCAGAGTGTATGCTTACAAAGAGTATTCATAATTAATCTCTAATTATTATTTTGGTGATCCATTATATAATTTTGTTACCATTCATTAATTCTTCGAAAGAGGATGTACTTATTTTTGCAAGAGATTCATGGCTTTGCATTTGATGTAAGTTAATGCCTCTTTTTTGTGGTTTTTTGTTTAGGAGTGGTTACCCATCTGTACTATACAAATTAAAAAAAGAAATTATTCAAACTCCATTTTGGATTAAAATTAACTATTTGTTTTAGAATTATAATAACACATTCAATTTCAATCATATCATGTATCAAATCTCCAATATAATAATAACGAAAAGATTGTCCTCATGAATTGAAATTTCTATATACTACTAACTTCCTAATTTTATCAAAATGAAAAATCAAACATTCTTCAGTTTTGACATGATTGAAACTTTTACAAAAAATGAGTAGATGTAGCTGAAATAATATATACAGCAGAAGAACAAACACTTGAATTCAAATATATTGGATGGAAAACCACTCTTAGATTAAGTCTTACAAGAAACTCTATCAACCTCAAACAACATAAAATTAAGATAATATAGTTAAAAAATAATTTCGCCATTCAAAATAAAAAGTAAAAAACAATATATATATATATATATATATTGTTGGTACAAAGTTAAAAATAAAATTTGATCGATAATTCGCTCCTCTCCCAAAGTGAACAGAAAAATTCCTTTTATTAATTTCTTAAGAATATATGAAATCACCCTCACACTCGCCACCTCCAAGTAACCAAGTCTGAAAATGTAGTCATATAAATTGGAGGTTCAAGAAAAACACATCAACTACAAGTGTGAATTTTTTTTCTTCTTGTTCTTCAAAATATCAAATTCTGACATTTGTCCAACAAGTGTGGTGGTAACTATTAATATTCTAATTGGAATTGTGACTCACTCAAGTTTTTGCTATGCCTTTCATTGTCTTAGACCAATCCAAAACTTTTTTTAAACGACCAAAATCAGTAATTAATTGTTAATGTTGGTATTTTTCTTTTTCATTGGGATTTGAACCTGGATTCAATTTGACATTGATTTCATCTCCTTTCCCCTGCCATCAATTCCAATCAAACCCTCGTATTCACAAATACATCAAACATCCATTAAAAGAATCGAACCAAATGGAACAAAAGGAAATAGAGCGGATCATAACTCCTTTAAAATTGTGACATTAACTAGATTTTTATGCAATAAAACTATAGCAATGGAAATGTCCATTTATTTTAAGAAATGAAAATCTCTAGTTAATGTCACCAATTTTAGAGGAGTTTGGATCCGCTCCAATATTTCCTTTTGTTCAATTTAGTTCGGTTCTATTAATAGATGTTTGTCATGTGCATTTATATCAATTATTTACTCAAAACCTAATGAATATCTGCATTTTTTGTTTGTTAGTAATTGACATCTCATCTTCTTAATTTTTCAATGAGAAATGGAGAGAATCCTAACTCATGTAGGATGATCGTTAGTCGAGCTGTCAAAATGGGCTTGGGCATTAAAATTTCAGGCCGAATTTTTTTCAGGCTTTTTAGGCCAGTTGATATGCTTGCAAGTGCAAGAGTATATCATTATAATAAAAGAGTATCAAATTAACATGGACTAATGACTAACAGGGTAGAATTATGATCAAAGAAATACTATAATTATATGATGAAATGCTTAGAAAGATGATTATGATGGTTATGAAGATGAATTTGGATTTTATGATGATTATGATTATGAAGATTTATTTAGATTTTTATAGTGATCAAACAAGCAAGCAACAAATTTTTGATTTATGATATAAAGTTCCCCAACGTTATGAATTTCATCTTAGCACAAACTCCCAATCCTCTACATATATGTTTCTATTGTGTAAAAATCTTCTTTTTAAAAGCAACTAAAATGGTACCTTAGTGTCGTGAATTCGGTCATAGCCAAACACCATCTGCACCCTAGCGCTTTCATGCCCGTAAAGCTTCCGCCCTTGTCACAACACTCGTAGTCCTCAAGCACCCTAAGCAATCACCCCTACAAATATATTTGAAAACATTGGTCATAAGTTGTAACACCCAGTTTTAATTATTTAATTAATTGTATGTTTATTTGTGAAATTACATTTATTTTAATATGTGGTATGTGAATAATTAGTATAGATATTAATTGGTAAGAGTGAACTATTAGGATTATGGGAATTGAGCCAAGTGGGTAAGTGTTAAGTTAAGCCCATTATTGGGTGGGTATTTTGGTAATTTAGTGAGATATGTAATCCTAAATATAAAAGGGGAAAATTAGAGAGAGAATTCATTTTGGAAAAGAAATTGGTGGAGGTAGAGAGAAGTTGGAGAAAAAAGAAGAACAAGAGAAAGAAAGGAAGAAGTAAATCAAATAGAGAAAAGCCATAGATAGAATCAAAGCTTGAAAGTGGTGGACTAAAGAATTCATCTATTCTAAGATAAGATGATTAGATAATATAATCTAGAGTGAGCCATAGAGAGGGGAGAATGTATATTTCTCTATTCCCAAACTCTCTACACTATTTTCTTTTGGATATTTGGGGGAATTCATGGGAATTAATGTGTTTATTATGAGTTTTTATGTGTTGATTTGAAAGTTTTTATTTATGTTAGTTAAATGATTTGCTATGATAAAGATTGATACTTTATGTGTTGTTATTATCATTTGAGCATTTTACCAAATTGATGAATATGATGAAATCCATACTTGTTAATAAAGTTGTTGTTCATGTGGGTTTTGTGTGGAAATGGTTTATGTGATTATTATGAACTTTGATAAATGAATCTTGTATGATTGATTTTGAAATATTGTTGAAATGATGTTTGTTAAGGTTCAAATATCATGGATGATGATTAATGGAACTTCTGGGTTAACGAGTTTTAACTTGTGTTTTTGGAAAACCAAAGATTGGATTTTTATATGTAAGGAAAACTGTCTTTTTATAAAGTCTGAAGAGAAATCGTCATTTTTGACCCCTTTGCAAGCTGAATTAGAATTTTTGTTAAACATGAAAGTTGTAGATCCCTTTCTTATCTTTCAAACACATATTTACGCGTCTCATTTGTATCAATGTAGCCCGAGTTATGGCCTGTTTGGTGAAACATATTAAACCTGCAAAATTCTGCAGGAAAGTTCTGTCGAGTTCGCCTCCAGCAAACTTATTTCGCCTCCCGCGAACTTTTCTGATATTTTTGGCCTGTAAGGTTCGCCTCAGGCGAACCAATCTCACCTAAGTCAAACATATCAGCCATAGGGAGCTTTTGGGTGTTGTTTTGTGTCGTTTTGCCCATTTCGTTAATCCTTTTTGATTCCTAATACTTTTGCTACTCGTTTTTAATCGTGAGAGGTGTTTAAATGAGTTTAAATCATTATTTTAATGATGTTTATGGGTTTGAATTAATGATGTTGTATGAACCTATTCGGTATTGATAAATGAATTGAATTGATGATGTATCTTATTATGATGACGGTATATGATTGTTTATATGATGATGAAATATGATGATCATTTATTATGACTTTTATGATGATAAATTAAAGTTGATGATTTGGATTATGTTGTCCATAATTAAAGTTGATATTTTATTTGGATTATGTTGTCCATAATTAAAGTTGATGTTTTATAACGAGTTATGATGAGTAAAAGTATTCTAGAGGAGATGACCTAGAAGTTCTAGAGGAGATGACCTAGAACACTTTATAATAGCCCGTTTTTCAAAGGCCAAAAATGCAATATTTTTTTTTTTGTACACATCAGAGTTACGCATAAAAGATTTTAAATGAGCCGACATTCAAATATACAAAAGAACTCATTACCATAAGGTGCTTCGACAAGCAAAGTGTATTCCTGAATAATTACAATCCAAGTCTAAGTATTCAAATACTTACAACAAAACAAGTTAGAATCCTATGCCTAAACCCAAAAAGCACGGTGTACAACCCACACCGGCGCATAGTCTAACTAAGCTAAATCTCCAACATCTCACTGGGGCCTGGAACAGCCACCGTCGTCACCACGACCTAACCCATCATCTGGGTGGGATGAGCCCGCAAATGAAAGAAAGGGTCACCACAAAATAAAAGTATGTATATATATAATCGGTGCGAAAGATTGTACACATAACAATAATTCCACATACACAAGAGAAAGCTCTTAACCACCAAAGCAATTCCCACCAACGGGTTCATATAAGCAATGCACACATAGCCTATAATGCAACCTCTACAATGCGTGGTACTAACCCTAGCTACCACAATGCATGAGTTCCGGAATCGTAGGTCCATCCCCTACTAACAATATCAATAAAATCCCGCAGCTCTCCCGATCACTACAAGGATTAGAGTGGGCTCTCCCGATCACCGCACCCCATGGCTCTCCCGATCACCACGTATCGAACTAAATAAAATCCCGTAGCTCTCCCGATCACTACAAAGGATTAGAGTGGGCTCTCCCGATCACCGCACCCCATATCATAAGTATCAATAGAATCCCGTAGCTCTCCCGATCACCACACCCCGTAGCTCTCCCGATCACTACGTATCGATCTCAACAAAAATCTCGTAGCTCTCCCGATCACTACAAACCATTAGGGTGGGCTCTCCCGATCACCACACCGGCACGCAACTACCGAATGCATGAGCATACGCTTCCCCATATATGCTAATGCAATGAATACATACCTCTCTAGCATATGTAAACCAAACATAACAACATACATATATTTCTCATCATATGTAACAAACCACAACAACATACATACATTTACAATCATATGTATTCACCCACATGTTCATACATACATCTCCAATCATATGTAAAACAACACACGTATTGTAAACACTTTCTCATCACGAGAATACATAACACATACATGTCAAACACACAAACACGCATAACAGCAAAACCAAGCATGTCGTAACCGTTTTAAAAGACGGAAATAAAGTGGAGCCCTTACCTTAGTAAGCTTCCGTTAACTTTTCTCGCATAATTCTACAACTCGCGCTTCCTAAAATTAAGCAGCGTACAATCAATAAAATACTCCCAACGTATCCTATCGAAACGAAACTTGTTCTCTAAAAACTAGGGGGGTTTAAGGTACTTTCTCACACTCTCGGATAGTGATTACGAGTCCCCCTTGTAGCAATTAAAAATTCCCAAAGTTAATTGCACTATTTCTCGCTACGCGAAAATATTTTCGTTTCAAAACAAACTAAGAAACACTTTGATTCCTAACTCCAAGGCAATCAATTTTCACATACTAAAACCATTTGAAAACAACCCAAAAACTCTTTGAAAATTTTCACAAATATAAAAGTTTACTTGCGCCACAAGTTACAAGTTTTTTTTTCCTTTCAAATAAAACTCTATAATCATCCTTTTAAAAACCTATGATCATTCACCAATAACATGATCATTTTCTTATCATTGTGGACTTAGAAAATTTTGAAATCCTTTCCCCATTTTCTTCTTTAGCCACGGCCAAAATTTTCCAAATCCCATAATCACTCAAAAATTTTCAATTCTAAAAGCATGGTAATATCCTATAATACCCCAAAATCATTTACCCGAACAATCCAAAACATTTTAAATCAAACTACACTTTTTGACGATTTCGAATTGATTTTCCTTAAGACAAAATCAACACATTTTAATCCCTAAACAAACCATATCACAATCATTTCTTTAAAACAATGATCATGCCTACACAATTGTCTTAGAACAATTTTGAAATTCAAAACAAAATTCCCCTAAACATGTTCATCAACTACTCAAGAACACCAAATAAATTATTTTCTTATTTTTCAAAACAAAGTTCATAAACAAACATCCATTTTGCCACAAAGCTCAAAACTAACATCAAAAATCAAATCTCAAAACAAAATTCAAGTTTATGATCTTTTCAAATTTTTTTCTTCAAACCCTTAACCAAAATTTTGTGAAAACTTTAAATAAACCATGGAAATCATCTCATACTTCACTCATATGTACTAATTAACTCTCATGAACACTTCTATTGAACCAACAACTAATTAAAACAAGTTCTAATAATTTTTCTCTCAAGAACACAATCTAACAATTCATCAAATCTTATGAGTTTGTCTAGCTAAGGAAAGGAAGGAAGCTTAGTTACCTTAGAGGAGATGATTCCTTGCAATTTTCCCTTGATCCAACAAGACAAAAAATGAGATGATTTGGTGATGGAAAAATGAATTTTCTCAAGGTTGGAAGAGAGAAAGAAAGCCACGGCAATGGAGAGAAAGAAGAGGAGTGTTTTGTGATTTTTTTTCTAAGACAAAAGTCATCCAAAAGTCTTCCTATCAAGTGGTCTTGTTGCATATCCACCATTGGATCAAATAGTAAAAAGGTTTCAAGACTTACTCCTAGCCATTGGATCAATTCTAAGCTTATCCTCACAAGATATTTTCTTTCTCATGAGAAACTTACGCCTCACAGACGAGTCGCGCCTCGCTAACGGACGGAAATCACAAAAATATAAATTCTACCAAATAAACGTCCGTCGTAAACCGTTTCCAAATATTATCGCTAAATCTTTTTCTTCGACTGTAATTTTCTTCCTCACCCTCGAAAATGATTCTCGGGACATATCCTAACTCGCGCAGATATATAAAACCTCCATCTAAATTTCTACGGAATTCAGAAGCCGTAAAATTTTACATCAGCGGGTAAAATTCCTACTCGTTTTTCCAAAAGCGAGAATAATCCAAAACTCCTTATTCTGACTACACATAAACCTTCTTATACTCAAAAGAAGACTACAACCCAAAAGTCTGTGCCTTTCCAGCGCACGAGCACAAAACAGGCTCCATTTCAGCAAACAGCCGTTATGGCGACAATACTCACAAAACCACTTAACAAAAACCCTAACATTCTTAGTCATTACTTATTTTATTCACGCAAAAGGTACAGTGGAATTACGGGTCTTACATTACTACCCTCCAAAAAGAAGTTTCGTCCTCGAAACTAAAAATAAGAGTAACAACTCAACGACTCATTACTAACACCAACACAATAAAATCCCACAGGATTAGGTGTAGCCACAAAGATGCTAACACCAGGTGAAGTCACACAGATACTCTCACCAATACACTGGCACAACCGTGCACCAACCGCAACTCTCAACGAGTTCACCACTCAAAAATTAACCTCACAACAGAGGTTCACAACCTCTAGTTCCCGAAGATCCTCGTGCCCACAAACAAAAATTTCCAAAGTCACCTCTTTCGCCTCCGCGGCATAGCCCACTCCATTAGTTTCACACGAAGTTGTGAGTGGCTACCCTCCAAAAAGAAACACTGAAGTTCTCTGTGCATCACCAAAGCTAGCAAAAACTAGTCAATTCCAATCGACACGACTCCGTCTATTATCAACAAGAGATTAAGGATGATCAATTCCTCAATTTGTCAATAAATAGTCGACAATCATGATGGTGGTTTAGACCATCTTTACCCAACTTAACGATGCGTCATTCCGCTTATGCTCAATGTCCTCCGAGTCACAAGGGTTCCACCAATCTTTCGAGGTTTTTCTTAATGTTTCCCTCGATCTCTTACGAATACAAGGTCGAAGTCGTAAGACACAACACTCAAAACACATCGTTCAAGCTCTCATGATTCCACTCAAGAAACATCCGTTGAACATCATTCAACAGTAATACAATGCCACCACGGCAAGTACCACCAAAACCATTACATTCCGAACAAGTTGTCTTCTCTATAGAAGAATTTTCCGCTCTACCAATATCCATAAGTCCGCAACTCAGTGAATACGCCGAACCGTCTACTCACATACGAATCTCTTTCCAAACACGACTTAAATAAAACAATCCCAACCTCCAGTTGGTGATTACACTCCTCATAGTCTTGACACTTGCCAAACTATACCAACTATTTCTCTTGTACTCCCTTTATCCAAATCCCCAATTCCTCTTGGTTAGATCCTTAACCAAACAATTCTGAGTCTCAACAGAAAATCTCATTCAACGGTTACTAACTCGAAACCCGACACAGAACAAACACTAGAACTGACACTACTCTAGCTATGTTCTAACCGACTCTGGACTAACGACTCAAGTATACACTTTCCCTTTGAAGATTTAAAGCCGTGCTCTGATACCAATTATAACAGTCCGTTTTTCAAAGGCCAAAAAGGCAATATTTTTTTTTTGTACACATCAGAGTTACGCATAAAAGATTTTAAATGAGCCGACATTCAAATATACAAAAGAACTCATTACCATAAGGTGCTTCGACAAGCAAAGTGTATTCCTGAATAATTACAATCCAAGTCTAAGTATTCAAATACTTACAACAAAACAAGTTAGAATCCTATGCCTAAACCCAAAAAGCACGGTGTACAACCCACACCGGCGCATAGTCTAACTAAGCTAAAACTCCAACATCTCACTGGGGCCTGGAACAGCCACCGTCGTCACCACGACCTAACCCATCATCTGGGTGGGATGAGCCCGCAAATGAAAGAAAGGGTCACCACAAAATAAAAGTATGTATATATATAATCGGTGCGATAGATTGTACACATAACAATAATTCCACATACACAAGAGAAAGCTCTTAACCACCAAAGCAATTCCCACCAACGGGTTCATATAAGCAATGCACACATAGCCTATAATGCAACCTCTACAATGCGTGGTACTAACCCTAGCTACCACAATGCATGAGTTCCGGAATCGTAGGTCCATCCCCTACTAACAATATCAATAAAATCCCGTAGCTCTCCCGATCACTACAAGGATTAGAGTGAGCTCTCCCGATCACCGCACCCCATGGCTCTCCCGATCACCACGTATCGAACTAAATAAAATCCCGTAGCTCTCCCGATCACTACAAAGGATTAGAGTGGGCTCTCCCGATCACCGCACCCCATATCATAAGTATCAATAGAATCCCGTAGCTCTCCCGATCACCACACCCCGTAGCTCTCCCGATCACTACGTATTGATCTCAACAAAAATCTCGTAGCTCTCCCGATCACTACAAACCATTAGGGTGGGCTCTCCCGATCACCACACCGGCACGCAACTACCGAATGCATGAGCATACGCTTCCCCATATATGCTAATGCAATGAATACATACCTCTCTAGCATATGTAAACCAAACATAACACATATATTTCTCATCATATGTAACAAACCACAACAACATACATACATTTACAATCATATGTATTCACCCACATGTTCATACATACATCTCCAATCATATGTAAAACAACGCACGTATTGTAAACACTTTCTCATCACGAGAATACATAACACATACATGTCAAACACACAAACACGCATAACAGCAAAACCAAGCATGTCGTAACCGTTTTAAAAGACGGAAATAAAGTGGAGCCCTTACCTTAGTAAGCTTCCGTTAACTTTTCTCGCATAATTCTACAACTCACGCTTCCTAAAATTAAGCAGCGTACAATCAATAAAATACTCCCAACGTATCCTATCGAAACGAAACTTGTTCTCTAAAAACTAGGGGGGTTTAAGGTACTTTCTCACACTCTCGGATAGTGATTACGAGTCCCCCTTATAGCAATTAAAAATTCCCAAAGTTAATTGCACTATTTCTCGCTACGCGAAAATATTTTCGTTTCAAAACAAACTAAGAAACACTTTGATTCCTAACTCCAAGGCAATCAATTTTCACATACTAAAACCATTTGAAAACAACCCAAAAACTCTTTGAAAATTTTCACAAATATAAAAGTTTACTTGCGCCACAAGTTACAAGTTTTTTTTTCCTTTCAAATAAAACTCTATAATCATCCTTTTAAAAACCTATGATCATTCACCAATAACATGATCATTTTCTTATCATTGTGGACTTAGAAAATTTTGAAATCCTTTCCCCATTTTTTTCTTTAGCCACGGCCAAAATTTTCCAAATCCCATAATCACTCAAAAATTTTCAATTCTAAAAGCATGGTAATATCCTATAATACCCCAAAATCATTTACCCGAACAATCCAAAACATTTTAAATCAAACTACACTTTTTGACGATTTCGAATTGATTTTCCTTAAGACAAAATCAACACATTTTAATCCCTAAACAAACCATATCACAATCATTTCTTTAAAACAATGATCATGCCTACACAATTGTCTTAGAACAATTTTGAAATTCAAAACAAAATTCCCCTAAACATGTTCATCAACTACTCAAGAACACCAAATAAATTATTTTCTTATTTTTCAAAACAAAGTTCATAAACAAACATCCATTTTGCCACAAAGCTCAAAACTAACATCAAAAATCAAATCTCAAAACAAAATTCAAGTTTATGATCTTTTCAAATTTTTTTCTTCAAACCCTTAACCAAAATTTTGTGAAAACTTTAAATAAACCATGGAAATCATCTCATACTTCACTCATATGTACTAATTAACTCTCATGAACACTTCTATTGAACCAACAACTAATTAAAACAAGTTCTAATAATTTTTCTCTCAAGAACACAATCTAACAATTCATCAAATCTTATGAGTTTGTCTAGCTAAGGAAAGGAAGGAAGCTTAGTTACCTTAGAGGAGATGATTCCTTGCAATTTTCCCTTGATCCAACAAGACAAAAAATGAGATGATTTGGTGATGGAAAAATGAATTTTCTCAAGGTTGGAAGAGAGAAAGAAAGCCACGGCAATGGAGAGAAAGAAGAGGAGTGTTTTGTGATTTTTTTTCTAAGACAAAAGTCATCCAAAAGTCTTCCTATCAAGTGGTCTTGTTGCATATCCACCATTGGATCAAATAGTAAAAAGGTTTCAAGACTTACTCCTAGCCATTGGATCAATTCTAAGCTTATCCTCACAAGATATTTTCTTTCTCATGAGAAACTTACGCCTCACAGACGAGTCGCGCCTCGCTAACGGACGGAAATCACAAAAATATAAATTCTACCAAATAAACGTCCGTCGTAAACCGTTTCCAAATATTATCGCTAAATCTTTTTCCTCGACTGTAATTTTCTTCCTCACCCTCGAAAATGATTCTCGGGACATATCCTAACTCGCGCAGATATATAAAACCTCCATCTAAATTTCTACGGAATTCAGAAGCCGTAAAATTTTACATCAGCGGGTAAAATTCCTACTCGTTTTTCCAAAAGCGAGAATAATCCAAAACTCCTTATTCTGACTACACATAAACCTTCTTATACTCAAAAGAAGACTACAACCCAAAAGTCTGTGCCTTTCCAGCGCACGAGCACAAAACAGGCTCCATTTCAGCAAACAGCCGTTATGGCGACAATACTCACAAAACCACTTAACAAAAACCCTAACATTCTTAGTCATTACTTATTTTATTCACGCAAAAGGTACAGTGGAATTACGGGTCTTACATTACTACCCTCCAAAAAGAAGTTTCGTCCTCGAAACTAAAAATAAGAGTAACAACTCAACGACTCATTACTAACACCAACACAATAAAATCCCACAGGATTAGGTGTAGCCACAAAGATGCTAACACCAGGTGAAGTCACACAGATACTCTCACCAATACACTGGCTCAATCGTGCACCAACCGCAACTCTCAACGAGTTCACCACTCAAAAATTAACCTCACAACAGAGGTTCACAACCTCTAGTTCCCAAAGATCCTCGTGCCCACAAACAAAAATTTCCAAAGTCACCTCTTTCGCCTCCGCGGCATAGCCCACTCCATTAGTTTCACACGAAGTTGTGAGTGGCTACCCTCCAAAAAGAAACACTGAAGTTTTCTATGCATCACCAAAGCTAGCAAAAACTAGTCAATTCCAATCGACACGACTCCGTCTATTATCAACAAGAGATTAAGGATGATCAGTTCCTCAATTTGTCAATAAATAGTCGACAATCATGATGGTGGTTTAGACCATATTTACCCAACTTAACGATGCTTCATTCCGCTTATGCTCAATGTCCTCCGAGTCACAAGGGTTCCACCAATCTTTCGAGGTTTTTCTTAATGTTTCCCTCGATCTCTTACGAATACAAGGTCGAAGTCGTAAGACACAACACTCAAAACACATCGTTCAAGCTCTCATGATTCCACTCATGAAACATCCGTTGAACATCATTCAACAGTAATACAATGCCACCACGGCAGGTACCACCAAAACCATTACATTCCGAACAAGTTGTCTTCTCTATAGAAGAATTTTCCGCTCTACCAATATCCATAAGTCCGCAACTCAGTGAATACGCCGAACCGTCTACTCACATACGAATCTCTTTCCAAACACGACTTAAATAAAACAATCCCAACCTCCAGTTGGTGATTACACTCCTCATAGTCTTGACACTTGCCAAACTATACCAACTATTTCTCTTGTACTCCCTTTATCCAAATCCCCAATTCCTCTTGGTTAGATCCTTAACCAAACAATTCTGAGTCTCAACAGAAAATCTCATTCAACGGTTACTAACTCGAAACCCGACACAGAACAAACACTAGAACTGACACTAATCTAGCTATGTTCTAACCGACTCTTGACTAACGACTCAAGTATACACTTTCCCTTTGAAGATTTAAAGCCGTGCTCTGATACCAATTATAACAGTCCGTTTTTCAAAGGCCAAAAAGGCAATATTTTTTTTTTGTACACATCAGAGTTACGCATAAAAGATTTTAAATGAGCCGACATTCAAATATACAAAAGAACTCATTACCATAAGGTGCTTCGACAAGCAAAGTGTATTCCTGAATAATTACAATCCAAGTCTAAGTATTCAAATACTTACAACAAAACAAGTTAGAATCCTATGCCTAAACCCAAAAAGCACGGTGTACAACCCACACCGGCGCATAGTCTAACTAAGCTAAAACTCCAACATCTCACTGGGGCCTGGAACAGCCACCGTCGTCACCACGACCTAACCCATCATCTGGGTGGGATGAGCCCGCAAATGAAAGAAAGGGTCACCACAAAATAAAAGTATGTATATATATAATCGGTGCGATAGATTGTACACATAACAATAATTCCACATACACAAGAGAAAGCTCTTAACCACCAAAGCAATTCCCACCAACGAGTTCATATAAGCAATGCACACATAGCCTATAATGCAACCTCTACAATGCGTGGTACTAACCCTAGCTACCACAATGCATGAGTTCCGGAATCGTAGGTCCATCCCCTACTAACAATATCAATAAAATCCCGTAGCTCTCCCGATCACTACAAGGATTAGAGTGGGCTCTCCCGATCACCGCACCCCATGGCTCTCCCGATCACCACGTATCGAACTAAATAAAATCCCGTAGCTCTCCCGATCACTACAAAGGATTAGAGTGGGCTCTCCCGATCACCGCACCCCATATCATAAGTATCAATAGAATCCCGTAGCTCTCCCGATCACCACACCCCGTAGCTCTCCCGATCACTACGTATCGATCTCAACAAAAATCTCGTAGCTCTCCCGATCACTACAAACCATTAGGGTGGGCTCTCCCGATCACCACACCGGCACGCAACTACCGAATGCATGAGCATACGCTTCCCCATATATGCTAATGCAATGAATACATACCTCTCTAGCATATGTAAACCAAACATAACAACATACATATATTTCTCATCATATGTAACAAACCACAACAACATACATACATTTACAATCATATGTATTCACCCACATGTTCATACATACATCTCCAATCATATGTAAAACAACGCACGTATTGTAAACACTTTCTCATCACGAGAATACATAACACATACATGTCAAACACACAAACACGCATAACAGCAAAACCAAGCATGTCGTAACCGTTTTAAAAGACGGAAATAAAGTGGAGCCCTTACCTTAGTAAGCTTCCGTTAACTTTTCTCGCATAATTCTACAACTCGCGCTTCCTAAAATTAAGCAGCGTACAATCAATAAAATACTCCCAACGTATCCTATCGAAACGAAACTTGTTCTCTAAAAACTAGGGGGGTTTAAGGTACTTTCTCACACTCTCGGATAGTGATTACGAGTCCCCCTTGTAGCAATTAAAAATTCCCAAAGTTAATTGCACTATTTCTCGCTACGCGAAAATATTTTCGTTTCAAAACAAACTAAGAAACACTTTGATTCCTAACTCCAAGGCAATCAATTTTCACATACTAAAACCATTTGAAAACAACCCAAAAACTCTTTGAAAATTTTCACAAATATAAAAGTTTACTTGCGCCACAAGTTACAAGTTTTTTTTTCCTTTCAAATAAAACTCTATAATCATCCTTTTAAAAACCTATGATCATTCACCAATAACATGATCATTTTCTTATCATTGTGGACTTAGAAAATTTTGAAATCCTTTCCCCATTTTCTTCTTTAGCCACGGCCAAAATTTTCCAAATCCCATAATCACTCAAAAATTTTCAATTCTAAAAGCATGGTAATATCCTATAATACCCCAAAATCATTTACCCGAACAATCCAAAACATTTTAAATCAAACTACACTTTTTGACGATTTCGAATTGATTTTCCTTAAGACAAAATCAACACATTTTAATCCCTAAACAAACCATATCACAATCATTTCTTTAAAACAATGATCATGCCTACACAATTGTCTTAGAACAATTTTGAAATTCAAAACAAAATTCCCCTAAACATGTTCATCAACTACTCAAGAACACCAAATAAATTATTTTCTTATTTTTCAAAACAAAGTTCATAAACAAACATCCATTTTGCCACAAAGCTCAAAACTAACATCAAAAATCAAATCTCAAAACAAAATTCAAGTTTATGATCTTTTCAAATTTTTTTCTTCAAACCCTTAACCAAAATTTTGTGAAAACTTTAAATAAACCATGGAAATCATCTCATACTTCACTCATATGTACTAATTAACTCTCATGAACACTTCTATTGAACCAACAACTAATTAAAACAAGTTCTAATAATTTTTCTCTCAAGAACACAATCTAACAATTCATCAAATCTTATGAGTTTGTCTAGCTAAGGAAAGGAAGGAAGCTTAGTTACCTTAGAGGAGATGATTCCTTGCAATTTTCCCTTGATCCAACAAGACAAAAAATGAGATGATTTGGTGATGGAAAAATGAATTTTCTCAAGGTTGGAAGAGAGAAAGAAAGCCACGGCAATGGAGAGAAAGAAGAGGAGTGTTTTGTGATTTTTTTTCTAAGACAAAAGTCATCCAAAAGTCTTCCTATCAAGTGGTCTTGTTGCATATCCACCATTGGATCAAATAGTAAAAAGGTTTCAAGACTTACTCCTAGCCATTGGATCAATTCTAAGCTTATCCTCACAAGATATTTTCTTTCTCATGAGAAACTTACGCCTCACAGACGAATCGCGCCTCGCTAACGGACGGAAATCACAAAAATATAAATTCTACCAAATAAACGTCCGTCGTAAACCGTTTCCAAATATTATCGCTAAATCTTTTTCCTCGACTGTAATTTTCTTCCTCACCCTCGAAAATGATTCTCGGGACATATCCTAACTCGCGCAGATATATAAAACCTCCATCTAAATTTCTACGGAATTCAGAAGCCGTAAAATTTTACATCAGCGGGTAAAATTCCTACTCGTTTTTCCAAAAGCGAGAATAATCCAAAACTCCTTATTCTGACTACACATAAACCTTCTTATACTCAAAAGAAGACTACAACCCAAAAGTCTGTGCCTTTCCAGCGCACGAGCACAAAACAGGCTCCATTTCAGCAAACAGCCGTTATGGCGACAATACTCACAAAACCACTTAACAAAAACCCTAACATTCTTAGTCATTACTTATTTTATTCACGCAAAAGGTACAGTGGAATTACGGGTCTTACATTACTACCCTCCAAAAAGAAGTTTCGTCCTCGAAACTAAAAATAAGAGTAACAACTCAACGACTCATTACTAACACCAACACAATAAAATCCCACAGGATTAGGTGTAGCCACAAAGATGCTAACACCAGGTGAAGTCACACAGATACTCTCACCAATACACTGGCACAACCGTGCACCAACCGCAACTCTCAACGAGTTCACCACTCAAAAATTAACCTCACAACAGAGGTTCACAACCTCTAGTTCCCAAAGATCCTCGTGCCCACAAACAAAAATTTCCAAAGTCACCTCTTTCGCCTCCGCGGCATAGCCCACTCCATTAGTTTCACACGAAGTTGTGAGTGGCTACCCTCCAAAAAGAAACACTGAAGTTCTCTGTGCATCACCAAAGCTAGCAAAAACTAGTCAATTCCAATCGACACGACTCCGTCTATTATCAACAAGAGATTAAGGATGATCAATTCCTCAATTTGTCAATAAATAGTCGACAATCATGATGGTGGTTTAGACCATCTTTACCCAACTTAACGATGCTTCATTCCGCTTATGCTCAATGTCCTCCGAGTCACAAGGGTTACACCAATCTTTCGAGGTTTTTCTTAATGTTTCCCTCGATCTCTTACGAATACAAGGTCGAAGTCGTAAGACACAACACTCAAAACACATCGTTCAAGCTCTCATGATTCCACTCATGAAACATCCGTTGAACATCATTCAACAGTAATACAATGCCACCACGGCAGGTACCACCAAAACCATTACATTCCGAACAAGTTGTCTTCTCTATAGAAGAATTTTCCGCTCTACCAATATCCATATGTCCGCAACTCAGTGAATACGCCGAACCGTCTACTCACATACGAATCTCTTTCCAAACACGACTTAAATAAAACAATCCCAACCTCCAGTTGGTGATTACACTCCTCATAGTCTTGACACTTGCCAAACTATACCAACTATTTCTCTTGTACTCCCTTTATCCAAATCCCCAATTCCTCTTGGTTAGATCCTTAACCAAACAATTCTGAGTCTCAACAGAAAATCTCATTCAACGGTTACTAACTCGAAACCCGACACAGAACAAACACTAGAACTGACAGTACTCTAGCTATGTTCTAACCGACTCTGGACTAACGACTCAAGTATACACTTTCCCTTTGAAGATTTAAAGCCGTGCTCTGATACCAATTATAACAGCCCGTTTTTCAAAGGCCAAAAAGGCAATATTTTTTTTTTTGTACACATCAGAGTTACGCATAAAAGATTTTAAATGAGCCGACATTCAAATAAACAAAAGAACTCATTACCATAAGGTGCTTCGACAAGCAAAGTGTATTCCTGAATAATTACAATCCAAGTCTAAGTATTCAAATACTTACAACAAAACAAGTTAGAATCCTATGCCTAAACCCGAAAAGCACGATGTACAACCCACACCGGCGCATAGTCTAACTAAGCTAAATCTCCAACATCTCACTGGGGCCTGGAACAGCCACCGTCGTCACCACGACCTAACCCATCATCTGGGTGGGATGAGCCCGCAAATGAAAGAAAGGGTCACCACAAAATAAAAGTATGTATATATATAATCGGTGCGAAAGATTGTACACATAACAATAATTCCACATACACAAGAGAAAGCTCTTAACCACCAAAGCAATTCCCACCAACGGGTTCATATAAGCAATGCACACATAGCCTATAATGCAACCTCTACAATGCGTGGTACTAACCCTAGCTACCACAATGCATGAGTTCCGGAATCGTAGGTCCATCCCCTACAAACAATATCAATAAAATCCCGTAGCTCTCCCGATCACTACAAGGATTAGAGTGGGCTCTCCCGATCACCGCACCCCATGGCTCTCCCGATCACCACGTATCGAACTAAATAAAATCCCGTAGCTCTCCCGATCACTACAAAGGATTAGAGTGGGCTCTCCCGATCACCGCACCCCATATCATAAGTATCAATAGAATCCCGTAGCTCTCCCGATCACCACACCCCGTAGCTCTCCCGATCACTACGTATCGATCTCAACAAAAATCTCGTAGCTCTCCCGATCACTACAAACCATTAGGGTGGGCTCTCCCGATCACCACACCGGCACGCAACTACCGAATGCATGAGCATACGCTTCCCCATATATGCTAATGCAATGAATACATACCTCTCTAGCATATGTAAACCAAACATAACAACATACATATATTTCTCATCATATGTAACAAACCACAACAACATACATACATTTACAATCATATGTATTCACCCACATGTTCATACATACATCTCCAATCATATGTAAAACAACGCACGTATTGTAAACACTTTCTCATCACGAGAATACATAACACATACATGTCAAACACACAAACACGCATAACAGCAAAACCAAACATGTCGTAACCGTTTTAAAAGACGGAAATAAAGTGGAGCCCTTACCTTAGTATGCTTCCGTTAACTTTTCTCGCATAATTCTACAACTCGCGCTTCCTAAAATTAAGCAGCGTACAATCAATAAAATACTCCCAACGTATCCTATCGAAACGAAACTTGTTCTCTAAAAACTAGGGGGTTTAAGGTACTTTCTCACACTCTCGGATAGTGATTACGAGTCCCCCTTGTAGCAATTAAAAATTCCCAAAGTTAATTGCACTATTTCTCGCTACGCGAAAATATTTTCGTTTCAAAACAAACTAAGAAACACTTTGATTCCTAACTCCAAGGCAATCAATTTTCACATACTAAAACCATTTGAAAACAACCCAAAAACTCTTTGAAAATTTTCACAAATATAAAAGTTTACTTGCGCCACAAGTTACAAGTTTTTTTTTCCTTTCAAATAAAACTCTATAATCATCCTTTTAAAAACCTATGATCATTCACCAATAACATGATCATTTTCTTATCATTGTGGACTTAGAAAATTTTGAAATCCTTTCCCCATTTTCTTCTTTAGCCACGGCCAAAATTTTCCAAATCCCATAATCACTCAAAAAATTTCAATTCTAAAAGCATGGTAATATCCTATAATACCCCAAAATCATTTACCCGAACAATCCAAAACATTTTAAATCAAACTACACTTTTTGACGATTTTGAATTGATTTTCCTTAAGACAAAATCAACACATTTTAATCCCTAAACAAACCATATCACAATCATTTCTTTAAAACAATGATCATGCCTACACAATTGTCTTAGAACAATTTTGAAATTCAAAACAAAATTCCCCTAAACATGTTCATCAACTACTCAAGAACACCAAATAAATTATTTTCTTATTTTTCAAAACAAAGTTCATAAACAAACATCCATTTTGCCACAAAGCTCAAAACTAACATCAAAAATCAAATCTCAAAACAAAATTCAAGTTTATGATCTTTTCAAATTTTTTTCTTCAAATCCTTAACCAAAATTTTGTGAAAACTTTAAATAAACCATGGAAATCATCTCATACTTCACTCATATGTACTAATTACCTCTCATGAACACTTCTATTGAACCAACAACTAATTAAAACAAGTTCTAATAATTTTTCTCTCAAGAACACAATCTAACAATTCATCAAATCTTATGAGTTTGTCTAGCTAAGGAAAGGAAGGAAGCTTAGTTACCTTAGAGGAGATGATTCCTTGCAATTTTCCCTTGATCCAACAAGACAAAAAATGAGATGATTTGGTGATGGAAAAATGAATTTTCTCAAGGTTGGAAGAGAGAAAGAAAGCCACGGCAATGGAGAGAAAGAAGAGGAGTGTTTTGTGATTTTTTTTCTAAGACAAAAGTCATCCAAAAGTCTTCCTATCAAGTGGTCTTGTTGCATATCCACCATTGGATCAAATAGTAAAAAGGTTTCAAGACTTACTCCTAGCCATTGGATCAATTCTAAGCTTATCCTCACAAGATATTTTCTTTCTCATGAGAAACTTACGCCTCACAGACGAATCGCGCCTCGCTAACGGACGGAAATCACAAAAATATAAATTCTACCAAATAAACGTCCGTCGTAAACCGTTTCCAAATATTATCGCTAAATCTTTTTCCTCGACTGTAATTTTCTTCCTCACCCTCGAAAATGATTCTCGGGACATATCCTAACTCGCGCAGATATATAAAACCTCCATCTAAATTTCTACGGAATTCAGAAGCCGTAAAATTTTACATCAGCGGGTAAAATTCCTACTCGTTTTTCCAAAAGCGAGAATAATCCAAAACTCCTTATTCTGACTACACATAAACCTTCTTATACTCAAAAGAAGACTACAACCCAAAAGTCTGTGCCTTTCCAGCGCACGAGCACAAAACAGGCTCCATTTCAGCAAACAGCCGTTATGGCGACAATACTCACAAAACCACTTAACAAAAACCCTAACATTCTTAGTCATTACTTATTTTATTCACGCAAAAGGTACAGTGGAATTACGGGTCTTACATTACTACCCTCCAAAAAGAAGTTTCGTCCTCGAAACTAAAAATAAGAGTAACAACTCAACGACTCATTACTAACACCAACACAATAAAATCCCACAGGATTAGGTGTAGCCACAAAGATGCTAACACCAGGTGAAGTCACACAGATACTCTCACCAATACACTGGCACAACCGTGCACCAACCGCAACTCTCAACGAGTTCACCACTCAAAAATTAACCTCACAACAGAGGTTCACAACCTCTAGTTCCCAAAGATCCTCGTGCCCACAAACAAAAATTTCCAAAGTCACCTCTTTCGCCTCCGCGGCATAGCCCACTCCATTAGTTTCACACGAAGTTGTGAGTGGCTACCCTCCAAAAAGAAACACTGAAGTTCTCTGTGCATCACCAAAGCTAGCAAAAACTAGTCAATTCCAATCGACACGACTCCGTCTATTATCAACAAGAGATTAAGGATGATCAATTCCTCAATTTGTCAATAAATAGTCGACAATCATGATGGTGGTTTAGACCATCTTTACCCAACTTAACGATGCTTCATTCCGCTTATGCTCAATGTCCTCCGAGTCACAAGGGTTCCACCAATCTTTCGAGGTTTTTCTTAATGTTTCCCTCGATCTCTTACGAATACAAGGTCGAAGTCGTAAGACACAACACTCAAAACACATCGTTCAAGCTCTCATGATTCCACTCATGAAACATCCGTTGAACATCATTCAACAGTAATACAATGCCACCACGGCAGGTACCACCAAAACCATTACATTCCGAACAAGTTGTCTTCTCTATAGAAGAATTTTCCGCTCTACCAATATCCATAAGTCCGCAACTCAGTGAATACGCCGAACCGTCTACTCACATACGAATCTCTTTCCAAACACGACTTAAATAAAACAATCCCAACCTCCAGTTGGTGATTACACTCCTCATAGTCTTGACACTTGCCAAACTATACCAACTATTTCTCTTGTACTCCCTTTATCCAAATCCCCAATTCCTCTTGGTTAGATCCTTAACCAAACAATTCTGAGTCTCAACATAAAATCTCATTCAACGGTTACTAACTCGAAACCCGACACAGAACAAACACTAGAACTGACAGTACTCTAGCTATGTTCTAACCGACTCTGGACTAACGACTCAAGTATACACTTTCCCTTTGAAGATTTAAAGCCGTGCTCTGATACCAATTATAACAGCCCGTTTTTCAAAGGCCAAAAAGGCAATATTTTTTTTTTTGTACACATCAGAGTTACGCATAAAAGATTTTAAATGAGCCGACATTCAAATATACAAAAGAACTCATTACCATAAGGTGCTTCGACAAGCAAAGTGTATTCCTGAATAATTACAATCCAAGTCTAAGTATTCAAATACTTACAACAAAACAAGTTAGAATCCTATGCCTAAACCCAAAAAGCACGATGTACAACCCACACCGGCGCATAGTCTAACTAAGCTAAATCTCCAACATCTCACTGGGGCCTGGAACAGCCACCGTCGTCACCACGACCTAACCCATCATCTGGGTGGGATGAGCCCGCAAATGAAAGAAAGGGTCACCACAAAATAAAAGTATGTATATATATAATCGGTGCGAAAGATTGTACACATAACAATAATTCCACATACACAAGAGAAAGCTCTTAACCACCAAAGAAATTCCCACCAACGGGTTCATATAAGCAATGCACACATAGCCTATAATGCAACCTCTACAATGCGTGGTACTAACCCTAGCTACCACAATGCATGAGTTCCGGAATCGTAGGTCCATCCCCTACTAACAATATCAATAAAATCCCGTAGCTCTCCCGATCACTACAAGGATTAGAGTGGGCTCTCCCGATCACCGCACCCCATGGCTCTCCCGATCACCACGTATCGAACTAAATAAAATCCCGTAGCTCTCCCGATCACTACAAAGGATTAGAGTGGGCTCTCCCGATCACCGCACCCCATATCATAAGTATCAATAGAATCCCGTAGCTCTCCCGATCACCACACCCCGTAGCTCTCCCGATCACTACGTATCGATCTCAACAAAAATCTCGTAGCTCTCCCGATCACTACAAACCATTAGGGTGGGCTCTCCCGATCACCACACCGGCACACAACTACCGAATGCATGAGCATACGCTTCCCCATATATGCTAATGCAATGAATACATACCTCTCTAGCATATGTAAACCAAACATAACAACATACATATATTTCTCATCATATGTAACAAACCACAACAACATACATACATTTACAATCATATGTATTCACTCACATGTTCATACATACATCTCCAATCATATGTAAAACAACGCACGTATTGTAAACACTTTCTCATCACGAGAATACATAACACATACATGTCAAACACACAAACACGCATAACAGCAAAACCAAGCATGTCATAACCGTTTTAAAAGACGGAAATAAAGTGGAGCCCTTACCTTAGTAAGCTTCCGTTAACTTTTCTCGCATAATTCTACAACTCGCGCTTCCTAAAATTAAGCAGCGTACAATCAATAAAATACTCCCAACGTATCCTATCGAAACGAAACTTGTTCTCTAAAAACTAGGGGGTTTAAGGTACTTTCTCACACTCTCGGATAGTGATTACGAGTCCCCCTTGTAGCAATTAAAAATTCCCAAAGTTAATTGCACTATTTCTCGCTACGCGAAAATATTTTCGTTTCAAAACAAACTAAGAAACACTTTGATTCCTAACTCCAAGGCAATCAATTTTCACATACTAAAACCATTTGAAAACAACCCAAAAACTCTTTGAAAATTTTCACAAATATAAAAGTTTACTTGCGCCACAAGTTACAAGTTTTTTTTTCCTTTCAAATAAAACTCTATAATCATCCTTTTAAAAACCTATGATCATTCACCAATAACATGATCATTTTCTTATCATTGTGGACTTAGAAAATTTTGAAATCCTTTCCCCATTTTCTTCTTTAGCCACGGCCAAAATTTTCCAAATCCCATAATCACTCAAAAATTTTCAATTCTAAAAGCATGGTAATATCCTATAATACCCCAAAATCATTTACCCGAACAATCCAAAACATTTTAAATCAAACTACACTTTTTGACGATTTCGAATTGATTTTCCTTAAGACAAAATCAACACATTTTAATCCCTAAACAAACCATATCACAATCATTTCTTTAAAACAATGATCATGCCTACACAATTGTCTTAGAACAATTTTGAAATTCAAAACAAAATTCCCCTAAACATGTTCATCAACTACTCAAGAACACCAAATAAATTATTTTCTTATTTTTCAAAACAAAGTTCATAAACAAACATCCATTTTGCCACAAAGCTCAAAACTAACATCAAAAATCAAATCTCAAAACAAAATTCAAGTTTATGATCTTTTCAAATTTTTTTCTTCAAACCCTTAACCAAAATTTTGTGAAAACTTTAAATAAACCATGGAAATCATCTCATACTTCACTCATATGTACTAATTAACTCTCATGAACACTTCTATTGAACCAACAACTAATTAAAACAAGTTCTAATAATTTTTCTCTCAAGAACACAATCTAACAATTCATCAAATCTTATGAGTTTGTCTAGCTAAGGAAAGGAAGGAAGCTTAGTTACCTTAGAGGAGATGATTCCTTGCAATTTTCCCTTGATCCAACAAGACAAAAAATGAGATGATTTGGTGATGGAAAAATGAATTTTCTCAAGGTTGGAAGAGAGAAAGAAAGCCACGGCAATGGAGAGAAAGAAGAGGAGTGTTTTGTGATTTTTTTTCTAAGACAAAAGTCATCCAAAAGTCTTCCTATCAAGTGGTCTTGTTGCATATCCACCATTGGATCAAATAGTAAAAAGGTTTCAAGACTTACTCCTAGCCATTGGATCAATTCTAAGCTTATCCTCACAAGATATTTTCTTTCTCATGAGAAACTTACGCCTCACAGACGAATCGCGCCTCGCTAACAGACGGAAATCACAAAAATATAAATTCTACCAAATAAACGTCCGTCGTAAACCGTTTCCAAATATTATCGCTAAATCTTTTTCCTCGACTGTAATTTTCTTCCTCACCCTCGAAAATGATTCTCGGGACATATCCTAACTCGCGCAGATATATAAAACCTCCATCTAAATTTCTACGGAATTCAGAAGCCGTAAAATTTTACATCAGCGGGTAAAATTCCTACTCGTTTTTCCAAAAGCGAGAATAATCCAAAACTCCTTATTCTGACTACACATAAACCTTCTTATACTCAAAAGAAGACTACAACCCAAAAGTCTGTGCCTTTCCAGCGCACGAGCACAAAACAGGCTCCATTTCAGCAAACAGCCGTTATGGCGACAATACTCACAAAACCACTTAACAAAAACCCTAACATTCTTAGTCATTACTTATTTTATTCACGCAAAAGGTACAGTGGAATTACGGGTCTTACATTACTACCCTCCAAAAAGAAGTTTCGTCCTCGAAACTAAAAATAAGAGTAACAACTCAACGACTCATTACTAACACCAACACAATAAAATCCCACAGGATTAGGTGTAGCCACAAAGATGCTAACACCAGGTGAAGTCACACAGATACTCTCACCAATACACTGGCACAACCGTGCACCAACCGCAACTCTCAACGAGTTCACCACTCAAAAATTAACCTCACAACAGAGGTTCACAACCTCTAGTTCCCAAAGATCCTCGTGCCCACAAACAAAAATTTCCAAAGTCACCTCTTTCGCCTCCGCGGCATAGCCCACTCCATTAGTTTCACACGAAGTTGTGAGTGGCTACCCTCCAAAAAGAAACACTGAAGTTCTCTGTGCATCACCAAAGCTAGCAAAAACTAGTCAATTTCAATCGACACGACTCCGTCTATTATCAACAAGAGATTAAGGATGATCAATTCCTCAATTTGTCAATAAATAGTCGACAATCATGATGGTGGTTTAGACCATCTTTACCCAACTTAACGATGCTTCATTCCGCTTATGCTCAATGTCCTCCGAGTCACAAGGGTTCCACCAATCTTTCGAGGTTTTTCTTAATGTTTCCCTCGATCTCTTACGAATACAAGGTCGAAGTCGTAAGACACAACACTCAAAACACATCGTTCAAGCTCTCATGATTCCACTCATGAAACATCCGTTGAACATCATTCAACAGTAATACAATGCCACCACGGCAGGTACCACCAAAACCATTACATTCCGAACAAGTTGTCTTCTCTATAGAAGAATTTTCCGCTCTACCAACATCCATAAGTCCGCAACTCAGTGAATACGCCGAACCGTCTACTCACATACGAATCTCTTTCCAAACACGACTTAAATAAAACAATCCCAACCTCCAGTTGGTGATTACACTCCTCATAGTCTTGACACTTGCCAAACTATACCAACTATTTCTCTTGTACTCCCTTTATCCAAATCCCCAATTCCTCTTGGTTAGATCCTTAACCAAACAATTCTGAGTCTCAACAGAAAATCTCATTCAACGGTTACTAACTCGAAACCCGACACAGAACAAACACTAGAACTGACAGTACTCTAGCTATGTTCTAACCGACTCTGGACTAACGACTCAAGTATACACTTTCCCTTTGAAGATTTAAAGCCGTGCTCTGATACCAATTATAACAGCCCGTTTTTCAAAGGCCAAAAAGGCAATATTTTTTTTTTGTACACATCAGAGTTACGCATAAAAGATTTTAAATGAGCCGACATTGAAATATACAAAAGAACTCATTACCATAAGGTGCTTCGACAAGCAAAGTGTATTCCTGAATAATTACAATCCAAGTCTAAGTATTCAAATACTTACAACAAAACAAGTTAGAATCCTATGCCTAAACCCAAAAAGCACGATGTACAACCCACACCGGCGCATAGTCTAACTAAGCTAAATCTCCAACATCTCACTGGGGCCTGGAACAGCCACCGTCGTCACCACGACCTAACCCATCATCTGGGTGGGATGAGCCCGCAAATGAAAGAAAGGGTCACCACAAAATAAAAGTATGTATATATATAATCGGTGCGAAAGATTGTACACATAACAATAATTCCACATACACAAGAGAAAGCTCTTAACCACCAAAGCAATTCCCACCAACGGGTTCATATAAGCAATGCACACATAGCCTATAATGCAACCTCTACAATGCGTGGTACTAACCCTAGCTACCACAATGCATGAGTTCCGGAATCGTAGGTCCATCCCCTACTAACAATATCAATAAAATCCCGTAGCTCTCCCGATCACTACAAGGATTAGAGTGGGCTCTCCCGATCACCGCACCCCATGGCTCTCCCGATCACCACGTATCGAACTAAATAAAATCCCGTAGCTCTCCCGATCACTACAAAGGATTAGAGTGGGCTCTCCCGATCACCGTACCCCATATCATAAGTATCAATAGAATCCCGTAGCTCTCCCGATCACCACACCCCGTAGCTCTCCCGATCACTACGTATCGATCTCAACAAAAATCTCGTAGCTCTCCCGATCACTACAAACCATTAGGGTGGGCTCTCCCGATCACCACACCGGCACGCAACTACCGAATGCATGAGCATACGCTTCCCCATATATGCTAATGCAATGAATACATACCTCTCTAGCATATGTAAACCAAACATAACAACATACATATATTTCTCATCATATGTAACAAACCACAACAACATACATACATTTACAATCATATGTATTCACCCACATGTTCATACATACATCTCCAATCATATGTAAAACAACGCACGTATTGTAAACACTTTCTCATCACGAGAATACATAACACATACATGTCAAACACACAAACACGCATAACAGCAAAACCAAGCATGTCGTAACCGTTTTAAAAGACGGAAATAAAGTGGAGCCCTTACCTTAGTAAGCTTCCGTTAACTTTTCTCGCATAATTCTACAACTCGCGCTTCCTAAAATTAAGCAGCGTACAATCAATAAAATACTCCCAACGTATCCTATCGAAACGAAACTTGTTCTCTAAAAACTAGGGGGTTTAAGGTACTTTCTCACACTCTCGGATAGTGATTACGAGTCCCCCTTGTAGCAATTAAAAATTCCCAAAGTTAATTGCACTATTTCTCGCTACGCGAAAATATTTTCGTTTCAAAACAAACTAAGAAACACTTTGATTCCTAACTCCAAGGCAATCAATTTTCACATACTAAAACCATTTGAAAACAACCCAAAAACTCTTTGAAAATTTTCACAAATATAAAAGTTTACTTGCGCCACAAGTTACAAGTTTTTTTTTCCTTTCAAATAAAACTCTATAATCATCCTTTTAAAAACCTATGATCATTCACCAATAACATGATCATTTTCTTATCATTGTGGACTTAGAAAATTTTGAAATCCTTTCCCCATTTTCTTCTTTAGCCACGGCCAAAATTTTCCAAATCCCATAATCACTCAAAAATTTTCAATTCTAAAAGCATGGTAATATCCTATAATACCCCAAAATCATTTACCCGAACAATCCAAAACATTTTAAATCAAACTACACTTTTTGACGATTTCGAATTGATTTTCCTTAAGACAAAATCAACACATTTTAATCCCTAAACAAACCATATCACAATCATTTCTTTAAAACAATGATCATGCCTACACAATTGTCTTAGAACAATTTTGAAATTCAAAACAAAATTCCTCTAAACATGTTCATCAACTACTCAAGAACACCAAATAAATTATTTTCTTATTTTTCAAAACAAAGTTCATAAACAAACATCCATTTTGCCACAAAGCTCAAAACTAACATCAAAAATCAAATCTCAAAACAAAATTCAAGTTTATGATCTTTTCAAATTTTTTTCTTCAAACCCTTAACCAAAATTTTGTGAAAACTTTAAATAAACCATGGAAATCATCTCATACTTCACTCATATGTACTAATTAACTCTCATGAACACTTCTATTGAACCAACAACTAATTAAAACAAGTTCTAATAATTTTTCTCTCAAGAACACAATCTAACAATTCATCAAATCTTATGAGTTTGTCTAGCTAAGGAAAGGAAGGAAGCTTAGTTACCTTAGAGGAGATGATTCCTTGCAATTTTCCCTTGATCCAACAAGACAAAAAATGAGATGATTTGGTGATGGAAAAATGAATTTTCTCAAGGTTGGAAGAGAGAAAGAAAGCCACGGCAATGGAGAGAAAGAAGAGGAGTGTTTTGTGATTTTTTTTCTAAGACAAAAGTCATCCAAAAGTCTTCCTATCAAGTGGTCTTGTTGCATATCCACCATTGGATCAAATAGTAAAAAGGTTTCAAGACTTACTCCTAGCCATTGGATCAATTCTAAGCTTATCCTCACAAGATATTTTCTTTCTCATGAGAAACTTACGCCTCACAGACGAATCGCGCCTCGCTAACGGACGGAAATCACAAAAATATAAATTCTACCAAATAAACGTCCGTCGTAAACCGTTTCCAAATATTATCGCTAAATCTTTTTCCTCGACTGTAATTTTCTTCCTCACCCTCGAAAATGATTCTCGGGACATATCCTAACTCGCGCAGATATATAAAACCTCCATCTAAATTTCTACGGAATTCAGAAGCCGTAAAATTTTACATCAGCGGGTAAAATTCCTACTCGTTTTTCCAAAAGCGAGAATAATCCAAAACTCCTTATTCTGACTACACATAAACCTTCTTATACTCAAAAGAAGACTACAACCCAAAAGTCTGTGCCTTTCCAGCGCACGAGCACAAAACAGGCTCCATTTCAGCAAACAGCCGTTATGGCGACAATACTCACAAAACCACTTAACAAAAACCCTAACATTCTTAGTCATTACTTATTTTATTCACGCAAAAGGTACAGTGGAATTACGGGTCTTACATTACTACCCTCCAAAAAGAAGTTTCGTCCTCGAAACTAAAAATAAGAGTAACAACTCAACGACTCATTACTAACACCAACACAATAAAATCCCACAGGATTAGGTGTAGCCACAAAGATGCTAACACCAGGTGAAGTCACACAGATACTCTCACCAATACACTGGCACAACCGTGCACCAACCGCAACTCTCAACGAGTTCACCACTCAAAAATTAACCTCACAACAGAGGTTCACAACCTCTAGTTCCCAAAGATCCTCGTGCCCACAAACAAAAATTTCCAAAGTCACCTCTTTCGCCTCCGCGGCATAGCCCACTCCATTAGTTTCACACGAAGTTGTGAGTGGCTACCCTCCAAAAAGAAACACTGAAGTTCTCTGTGCATCACCAAAGCTAGCAAAAACTAGTCAATTCCAATCGACACGACTCCGTCTATTATCAACAAGAGATTAAGAATGATCAATTCCTCAATTTGTCAATAAATAGTCGACAATCATGATGGTGGTTTAGACCATCTTTACCCAACTTAACGATGCTTCATTCCGCTTATGCTCAATGTCCTCCGAGTCACAAGGGTTCCACCAATCTTTCGAGGTTTTTCTTAATGTTTCCCTCGATCTCTTACGAATACAAGGTCGAAGTCGTAAGACACAACACTCAAAACACATCGTTCAAGCTCTCATGATTCCACTCATGAAACATCCGTTGAACATCATTCAACAGTAATACAATGCCACCACGGCAGGTACCACCAAAACCATTACATTCCGAACAAGTTGTCTTCTCTATAGAAGAATTTTCCGCTCTACCAATATCCATAAGTCCGCAACTCAGTGAATACGCCGAACCGTCTACTCACATACGAATCTCTTTCCAAACACGACTTAAATAAAACAATCCCAACCTCCAGTTGGTGATTACACTCCTCATAGTCTTGACACTTGCCAAACTATACCAACTATTTCTCTTGTACTCCCTTTATCCAAATCCCCAATTCCTCTTGGTTAGATCCTTAACCAAACAATTCTGAGTCTCAACAGAAAATCTCATTCAACGGTTACTAACTCGAAACCCGACACAGAACAAACACTAGAACTGACAGTACTCTAGCTATGTTCTAACCGACTCTGGACTAACGACTCAAGTATACACTTTCCCTTTGAAGATTTAAAGCCGTGCTCTGATACCAATTATAACAGCCCGTTTTTCAAAGGCCAAAAAGGCAATATTTTTTTTTTTGTACACATCAGAGTTACGCATAAAAGATTTTAAATGAGCCGACATTCAAATATACAAAAGAACTTATTACCATAAGGTGCTTCGACAAGCAAAGTGTATTCCTGAATAATTACAATCCAAGTCTAAGTATTCAAATACTTACAACAAAACAAGTTAGAATCCTATGCCTAAACCCAAAAAGCACGATGTACAACCCACACCGGCGCATAGTCTAACTAAGCTAAATCTCCAACATCTCACTGGGGCCTGGAACAGCCACCGTCGTCACCACGACCTAACCCATCATTTGGGTGGGATGAGCCCGCAAATGAAAGAAAGGGTCACCACAAAATAAAAGTATGTATATATATAATCGGTGCGAAAGATTGTACACATAACAATAATTCCACATACACAAGAGAAAGCTCTTAACCACCAAAGCAATTCCCACCAACGGGTTCATATAAGCAATGCACACATAGCCTATAATGCAACCTCTACAATGCGTGGTACTAACCCTAGCTACCACAATGCATGAGTTCCGGAATCGTAGGTCCATCCCCTACTAACAATATCAATAAAATCCCGTAGCTCTCCCGATCACTACAAGGATTAGAGTGGGCTCTCCCGATCACCGCACCCCATGGCTCTCCCGATCACCACGTATCGAACTAAATAAAATCCCGTAGCTCTCCCGATCACTACAAAGGATTAGAGTGGGCTCTCCCGATCACCGCACCCCATATCATAAGTATCAATAGAATCCCGTAGCTCTCCCGATCACCACACCCCGTAGCTCTCCCGATCACTACGTATCGATCTCAACAAAAATCTCGTAGCTCTCCCGATCACTACAAACCATTAGGGTGGGCTCTCCCGATCACTACACCGGCACGCAACTACCGAATGCATGAGCATACGCTTCCCCATATATGCTAATGCAATGAATACATACCTCTCTAGCATATGTAAACCAAACATAACAACATACATATATTTCTCATCATATGTAACAAACCACAACAACATACATACATTTACAATCATATGTATTCACCCACATGTTCATACATACATCTCCAATCATATGTAAAACAACGCACGTATTGTAAACACTTTCTCATCACGAGAATACATAACACATACATGTCAAACACACAAACACGCATAACAGCAAAACCAAGCATGTCGTAACCGTTTTAAAAGACGGAAATAAAGTGGAGCCCTTACCTTAGTAAGCTTCCGTTAACTTTTCTCGCATAATTCTACAACTCGCGCTTCCTAAAATTAAGCAGCGTACAATCAATAAAATACTCCCAACGTATCCTATCGAAACGAAACTTGTTCTCTAAAAACTATGGGGTTTAAGGTACTTTCTCACACTCTCGGATAGTGATTACGAGTCCCCCTTGTAGCAATTAAAAATTCCCAAAGTTAATTGCACTATTTCTCGCTACGCGAAAATATTTTCGTTTCAAAACAAACTAAGAAACACTTTGATTCCTAACTCCAAGGCAATCAATTTTCACATACTAAAACCATTTGAAAACAACCCAAAAACTCTTTGAAAATTTTCACAAATATAAAAGTTTACTTGCGCCACAAGTTACAAGTTTTTTTTTCCTTTCAAATAAAACTCTATAATCATCCTTTTAAAAACCTATGATCATTCACCAATAACATGATCATTTTCTTATCATTGTGGACTTAGAAAATTTTGAAATCCTTTCCCCATTTTCTTCTTTAGCCACGGCCAAAATTTTCCAAATCCCATAATCACTCAAAAATTTTCAATTCTAAAAGCATGGTAATATCCTATAATACCCCAAAATCATTTACCCGAACAATCCAAAACATTTTAAATCAAACTACACTTTTTGACGATTTCGAATTGATTTTCCTTAAGACAAAATCAACACATTTTAATCCCTAAACAAACCATATCACAATCATTTCTTTAAAACAATGATCATGCCTACACAATTGTCTTAGAACAATTTTGAAATTCAAAACAAAATTCCCCTAAACATGTTCATCAACTACTCAAGAACACCAAATAAATTATTTTCTTATTTTTCAAAACAAAGTTCATAAACAAACATCCATTTTGCCACAAAGCTCAAAACTAACATCAAAAATCAAATCTCAAAACAAAATTCAAGTTTATGATCTTTTCAAATTTTTTTCTTCAAACCCTTAACCAAAATTTTGTGAAAACTTTAAATAAACCATGGAAATCATCTCATACTTCACTCATATGTACTAATTAACTCTCATGAACACTTCTATTGAACCAACAACTAATTAAAACAAGTTCTAATAATTTTTCTCTCAAGAACACAATCTAACAATTCATCAAATCTTATGAGTTTGTCTAGCTAAGGAAAGGAAGGAAGCTTAGTTACCTTAGAGGAGATGATTCCTTGCAATTTTCCCTTGATCCAACAAGACAAAAAATGAGATGATTTGGTGATGGAAAAATGAATTTTCTCAAGGTTGGAAGAGAGAAAGAAAGCCACGGCAATGGAGAGAAAGAAGAGGAGTGTTTTGTGATTTTTTTTCTAAGACAAAAGTCATCCAAAAGTCTTCCTATCAAGTGGTCTTGTTGCATATCCACCATTGGATCAAATAGTAAAAAGGTTTCAAGACTTACTCCTAGCCATTGGATCAATTCTAAGCTTATCCTCACAAGATATTTTCTTTCTCATGAGAAACTTACGCCTCACAGACGAGTCGCGCCTCGCTAACGGACGGAAATCACAAAAATATAAATTCTACCAAATAAACGTCCGTCGTAAACCGTTTCCAAATATTATCGCTAAATCTTTTTCCTCGACTGTAATTTTCTTCCTCACCCTCGAAAATGATTCTCGGGACATATCCTAACTCGCGCAGATATATAAAACCTCCATCTAAATTTCTACGGAATTCAGAAGCCGTAAAATTTTACATCAGCGGGTAAAATTCCTACTCGTTTTTCCAAAAGCGAGAATAATCCAAAACTCCTTATTCTGACTACACATAAACCTTCTTATACTCAAAAGAAGACTACAACCCAAAAGTCTGTGCCTTTCCAGCGCACGAGCACAAAACAGGCTCCATTTCAGCAAACAGCCGTTATGGCGACAATACTCACAAAACCACTTAACAAAAACCCTAACATTCTTAGTCATTACTTATTTTATTCACGCAAAAGGTACAGTGGAATTACGGGTCTTACATTACTACCCTCCAAAAAGAAGTTTCGTCCTCGAAACTAAAAATAAGAGTAACAACTCAACGACTCATTACTAACACCAACACAATAAAATCCCACAGGATTAGGTGTAGCCACAAAGATGCTAACACCAGGTGAAGTCACACAGATACTCTCACCAATACACTGGCACAACCGTGCACCAACCGCAACTCTCAACGAGTTCACCACTCAAAAATTAACCTCACAACAGAGGTTCACAACCTCTAGTTCCCAAAGATCCTCGTGCCCACAAACAAAAATTTCCAAAGTCACCTCTTTCGCCTCCGCGGCATAGACCACTCCATTAGTTTCACACGAAGTTGTGAGTGGCTACCCTCCAAAAAGAAACACTGAAGTTCTCTGTGCATCACCAAAGCTAGCAAAAACTAGTCAATTCCAATCGACACGACTCCGTCTATTATCAACAAGAGATTAAGGATGATCAATTCCTCAATTTGTCAATAAATAGTCGACAATCATGATGGTGGTTTAGACCATCTTTACCCAACTTAACGATGCTTCATTCCGCTTATGCTCAATGTCCTCCGAGTCACAAGGGTTCCACCAATCTTTCGAGGTTTTTCTTAATGTTTCCCTCGATCTCTTACGAATACAAGGTCGAAGTCGTAAGACACAACACTCAAAACACATCGTTCAAGCTCTCATGATTCCACTCATGAAACATCCGTTGAACATCATTCAACAGTAATACAATGCCACCACGGCAGGTACCACCAAAACCATTACATTCCGAACAAGTTGTCTTCTCTATAGAAGAATTTTCCGCTCTACCAATATCCATAAGTCCGCAACTCAGTGAATACGCCGAACCGTCTACTCACATACGAATCTCTTTCCAAACACGACTTAAATAAAACAATCCCAACCTCCAGTTGGTGATTACACTCCTCATAGTCTTGACACTTGCCAAACTATACCAACTATTTCTCTTGTACTCCCTTTATCCAAATCCCCAATTCCTCTTGGTTAGATCCTTAACCAAACAATTCTGAGTCTCAACAGAAAATCTCATTCAACGGTTACTAACTCGAAACCCGACACAGAACAAACACTAGAACTGACAGTACTCTAGCTATGTTCTAACCGACTCTGGACTAACGACTCAAGTATACACTTTCCCTTTGAAGATTTAAAGCCGTGCTCTGATACCAATTATAACAGCCCGTTTTTCAAAGGCCAAAAAGGCAATATTTTTTTTTGTACACATCAGAGTTACGCATAAAAGATTTTAAATGAGCCGACATTCAAATATACAAAAGAACTCATTACCATAAGGTGCTTCGACAAGCAAAGTGTATTCCTGAATAATTACAATCCAAGTCTAAGTATTCAAATACTTACAACAAAACAAGTTAGAATCCTATGCCTAAACCCAAAAAGCACGGTGTACAACCCACACCGGCGCATAGTCTAACTAAGCTAAATCTCCAACATCTCACTGGGGCCTGGAACAGCCACCGTCGTCACCACGACCTAACCCATCATCTGGGTGGGATGAGCCCGCAAATGAAAGAAAGGGTCACCACAAAATAAAAGTATGTATATATATAATCGGTGCGAAAGATTGTACACATAACAATAATTCCACATACACAAGAGAAAGCTCTTAACCACCAAAGCAATTCCCACCAACGGGTTCATATAAGCAATGCACACATAGCCTATAATGCAACCTCTACAATGCGTGGTACTAACCCTAGCTACCACAATGCATGAGTTCCGGAATCGTAGGTCCATCCCCTACTAACAATATCAATAAAATCCCGTAGCTCTCCCGATCACTTCAAGGATTAGAGTGGGCTCTCCCGATCACCGCACCCCATGGCTCTCCCGATCACCACGTATCGAACTAAATAAAATCCCGTAGCTCTCCCGATCACTACAAAGGATTAGAGTGGGCTCTCCCGATCACCGCACCCCATATCATAAGTATCAATAGAATCCTGTAGCTCTCCCGATCACCACACCCCGTAGCTCTCCCGATCACTACGTATCGATCTCAACAAAAATCTCGTAGCTCTCCCGATCACTACAAACCATTAGGGTGGGCTCTCCCGATCACCACACCGGCACGCAACTACCGAATGCATGAGCATACGCTTCCCCATATATGCTAATGCAATGAATACATACCTCTCTAGCATATGTAAACCAAACATAACAACATACATATATTTCTCATCATATGTAACAAACCACAACAACATACATACATTTACAATCATATGTATTCACCCACATGTTCATACATACATCTCCAATCATATGTAAAACAACGCACGTATTGTAAACACTTTCTCATCACGAGAATACATAACACATACATGTCAAACACACAAACACGCATAACAGCAAAACCAAGCATGTCGTAACCATTTTAAAAGACGGAAATAAAGTGGAGCCCTTACCTTAGTAAGCTTCCGTTAACTTTTCTCGCATAATTCTACAACTCGCGCTTCCTAAAATTAAGCAGCGTACAATCAATAAAATACTCCCAACGTATCCTATCGAAACGAAACTTGTTCTCTAAAAACTAGGGGGGTTTAAGGTACTTTCTCACACTCTCGGATAGTGATTACGAGTCCCCCTTGTAGCAATTAAAAATTCCCAAAGTTAATTGCACTATTTCTCGCTACGCGAAAATATTTTCGTTTCAAAACAAACTAAGAAACACTTTGATTCCTAACTCCAA
This sequence comes from Trifolium repens, assembly GCA_030408175.1. NCBI lineage: Eukaryota > Viridiplantae > Streptophyta > Magnoliopsida > Fabales > Fabaceae > Trifolium > Trifolium repens. The sequence goes on from CP125837.1 coordinate 47,086,991, forward strand.
GGCAATCAATTTTCACATACTAAAACCATTTGAAAACAACCCAAAAACTCTTTGAAAATTTTCACAAATATAAAAGTTTACTTGCGCCACAAGTTACAAGTTTTTTTTTCCTTTCAAATAAAACTCTATAATCATCCTTTTAAAAACCTATGATCATTCACCAATAACATGATCATTTTCTTATCATTGTGGACTTAGAAAATTTTGAAATCATTTCCCCATTTTCTTCTTTAGCCACGGCCAAAATTTTCCAAATCCCATAATCACTCAAAAATTTTCAATTCTAAAAGCATGGTAATATCCTATAATACCCCAAAATCATTTACCCGAACAATCCAAAACATTTTAAATCAAACTACACTTTTTGACGATTTCGAATTGATTTTCCTTAAGACAAAATCAACACATTTTAATCCCTAAACAAACCATATCACAATCATTTCTTTAAAACAATGATCATGCCTACACAATTGTCTTAGAACAATTTTGAAATTCAAAACAAAATTCCCCTAAACATGTTCATCAACTACTCAAGAACACCAAATAAATTATTTTCTTATTTTTCAAAACAAAGTTCATAAACAAACATCCATTTTGCCACAAAGCTCAAAACTAACATCAAAAATCAAATCTCAAAACAAAATTCAAGTTTATGATCTTTTCAAATTTTTTTCTTCAAACCCTTATCCAAAATTTTGTGAAAACTTTAAATAAACCATGGAAATCATCTCATACTTCACTCATATGTACTAATTAACTCTCATGAACACTTCTATTGAACCAACAACTAATTAAAACAAGTTCTAATAATTTTTCTCTCAAGAACACAATCTAACAATTCATCAAATCTTATGAGTTTGTCTAGCTAAGGAAAGGAAGGAAGCTTAGTTACCTTAGAGGAGATGATTCCTTGCAATTTTCCCTTGATCCAACAAGACAAAAAATGAGATGATTTGGTGATGGAAAAATGAATTTTCTCAAGGTTGGAAGAGAGAAAGAAAGCCACGGCAATGGAGAGAAAGAAGAGGAGTGTTTTGTGATTTTTTTTCTAAGACAAAAGTCATCCAAAAGTCTTCCTATCAAGTGGTCTTGTTGCATATCCACCATTGGATCAAATAGTAAAAAGGTTTCAAGACTTACTCCTAGCCATTGGATCAATTCTAAGCTTATCCTCACAAGATATTTTCTTTCTCATGAGAAACTTACGCCTCACAGACGAATCGCGCCTCGCTAACGGACGGAAATCACAAAAATATAAATTCTACCAAATAAACGTCCGTCGTAAACCGTTTCCAAATATTATCGCTAAATCTTTTTCCTCGACTGTAATTTTCTTCCTCACCCTCGAAAATGATTCTCGGGACATATCCTAACTCGCGCAGATATATAAAACCTCCATCTAAATTTCTACGGAATTCAGAAGCCGTAAAATTTTACATCAGCGGGTAAAATTCCTACTCGTTTTTCCAAAAGCGAGAATAATCCAAAACTCCTTATTCTGACTACACATAAACCTTCTTATACTCAAAAGAAGACTACAACCCAAAAGTCTGTGCCTTTCCAGCGCACGAGCACAAAACAGGCTCCATTTCAGCAAACAGCCGTTATGGCGACAATACTCACAAAACCACTTAACAAAAACCCTAACATTCTTAGTCATTACTTATTTTATTCACGCAAAAGGTACAGTGGAATTACGGGTCTTACATTACTACCCTCCAAAAAGAAGTTTCGTCCTCGAAACTAAAAATAAGAGTAACAACTCAACGACTCATTACTAACACCAACACAATAAAATCCCACAGGATTAGGTGTAGCCACAAAGATGCTAACACCAGGTGAAGTCACACAGATACTCTCACCAATACACTGGCACAACCGTGCACCAACCGCAACTCTCAACGAGTTCACCACTCAAAAATTAACCTCACAACAGAGGTTCACAACCTCTAGTTCCCAAAGATCCTCGTGCCCACAAACAAAAATTTCCAAAGTCACCTCTTTCGCCTCCGCGGCATAGCCCACTCCATTAGTTTCACACGAAGTTGTGAGTGGCTACCCTCCAAAAAGAAACACTGAAGTTCTCTGTGCATCACCAAAGCTAGCAAAAACTAGTCAATTCCAATCGACACGACTCCGTCTATTATCAACAAGAGATTAAGGATGATCAATTCCTCAATTTGTCAATAAATAGTCGACAATCATGATGGTGGTTTAGACCATCTTTACCCAACTTAACGATGCTTCATTCCGCTTATGCTCAATGTCCTCCGAGTCACAAGGGTTCCACCAATCTTTCGAGGTTTTTCTTAATGTTTCCCTCGATCTCTTACGAATACAAGGTCGAAGTCGTAAGACACAACACTCAAAACACATCGTTCAAGCTCTCATGATTCCACTCATGAAACATCCGTTGAACATCATTCAACAGTAATACAATGCCACCACGGCAGGTACCACCAAAACCATTACATTCCGAACAAGTTGTCTTCTCTATAGAAGAATTTTCCGCTCTACCAATATCCATAAGTCCGCAACTCAGTGAATACGCCGAACCGTCTACTCACATACGAATCTCTTTACAAACACGACTTAAATAAAACAATCCCAACCTCCAGTTGGTGATTACACTCCTCATAGTCTTGACACTTGCCAAACTATACCAACTATTTCTCTTGTACTCCCTTTATCCAAATCCCCAATTCCTCTTGGTTAGATCCTTAACCAAACAATTCTGAGTCTCAACAGAAAATCTCATTCAACGGTTACTAACTCGAAACCCGACACAGAACAAACACTAGAACTGACAGTACTCTAGCTATGTTCTAACCGACTCTGGACTAACGACTCAAGTATACACTTTCCCTTTGAAGATTTAAAGCCGTGCTCTGATACCAATTATAACAGCCCGTTTTTCAAAGGCCAAAAAGGCAATATTTTTTTTTTGTACACATCAGAGTTACGCATAAAAGATTTTAAATGAGCCGACATTCAAATATACAAAAGAACTCATTACCATAAGGTGCTTCGACAAGCAAAGTGTATTCCTGAATAATTACAATCCAAGTCTAAGTATTCAAATACTTACAACAAAACAAGTTAGAATCCTATGCCTAAACCCAAAAAGCACGGTGTACAACCCACACCGGCGCATAGTCTAACTAAGCTAAATCTCCAACATCTCACTGGGGCCTGGAACAGCCACCGTCGTCACCACGACCTAACCCATCATCTGGGTGGGATGAGCCCGCAAATGAAAGAAAGGGTCACCACAAAATAAAAGTATGTATATATATAATCGGTGCGAAAGATTGTACACATAACAATAATTCCACATACACAAGAGAAAGCTCTTAACCACCAAAGCAATTCCCACCAACGGGTTCATATAAGCAATGCACACATAGCCTATAATGCAACCTCTACAATGCGTGGTACTAACCCTAGCTACCACAATGCATGAGTTCCGGAATCGTAGGTCCATCCCCTACTAACAATATCAATAAAATCCCGTAGCTCTCCCGATCACTTCAAGGATTAGAGTGGGCTCTCCCGATCACCGCACCCCATGGCTCTCCCGATCACCACGTATCGAACTAAATAAAATCCCGTAGCTCTCCCGATCACTACAAAGGATTAGAGTGGGCTCTCCCGATCACCGCACCCCATATCATAAGTATCAATAGAATCCCGTAGCTCTCCCGATCACCACACCCCGTAGCTCTCCCGATCACTACGTATCGATCTCAACAAAAATCTCGTAGCTCTCCCGATCACTACAAACCATTAGGGTGGGCTCTCCCGATCACCACACCGGCACGCAACTACCGAATGCATGAGCATACGCTTCCCCATATATGCTAATGCAATGAATACATACCTCTCTAGCATATGTAAACCAAACATAACAACATACATATATTTCTCATCATATGTAACAAACCACAACAACATACATACATTTACAATCATATGTATTCACCCACATGTTCATACATACATCTCCAATCATATGTAAAACAACGCACGTATTGTAAACACTTTCTCATCACGAGAATACATAACACATACATGTCAAACACACAAACACGCATAACAGCAAAACCAAGCATGTCGTAACCGTTTTAAAAGACGGAAATAAAGTGGAGCCCTTACCTTAGTAAGCTTCCGTTAACTTTTCTCGCATAATTCTACAACTCGCGCTTCCTAAAATTAAGCAGCGTACAATCAATAAAATACTCCCAACGTATCCTATCGAAACGAAACTTGTTCTCTAAAAACTAGGGGGGTTTAAGGTACTTTCTCACACTCTCGGATAGTGATTACGAGTCCCCCTTGTAGCAATTAAAAATTCCCAAAGTTAATTGCACTATTTCTCGCTACGCGAAAATATTTTCGTTTCAAAACAAACTAAGAAACACTTTGATTCCTAACTCCAAGGCAATCAATTTTCACATACTAAAACCATTTGAAAACAACCCAAAAACTCTTTGAAAATTTTCACAAATATAAAAGTTTACTTGCGCCACAAGTTACAAGTTTTTTTTTCCTTTCAAATAAAACTCTATAATCATCCTTTTAAAAACCTATGATCATTCACCAATAACATGATCATTTTCTTATCATTGTGGACTTAGAAAATTTTGAAATCATTTCCCCATTTTCTTCTTTAGCCACGGCCAAAATTTTCCAAATCCCATAATCACTCAAAAATTTTCAATTCTAAAAGCATGGTAATATCCTATAATACCCCAAAATCATTTACCCGAACAATCCAAAACATTTTAAATCAAACTACACTTTTTGACGATTTCGAATTGATTTTCCTTAAGACAAAATCAACACATTTTAATCCCTAAACAAACCATATCACAATCATTTCTTTAAAACAATGATCATGCCTACACAATTGTCTTAGAACAATTTTGAAATTCAAAACAAAATTCCCCTAAACATGTTCATCAACTACTCAAGAACACCAAATAAATTATTTTCTTATTTTTCAAAACAAAGTTCATAAACAAACATCCATTTTGCCACAAAGCTCAAAACTAACATCAAAAATCAAATCTCAAAACAAAATTCAAGTTTATGATCTTTTCAAATTTTTTTCTTCAAACCCTTATCCAAAATTTTGTGAAAACTTTAAATAAACCATGGAAATCATCTCATACTTCACTCATATGTACTAATTAACTCTCATGAACACTTCTATTGAACCAACAACTAATTAAAACAAGTTCTAATAATTTTTCTCTCAAGAACACAATCTAACAATTCATCAAATCTTATGAGTTTGTCTAGCTAAGGAAAGGAAGGAAGCTTAGTTACCTTAGAGGAGATGATTCCTTGCAATTTTCCCTTGATCCAACAAGACAAAAAATGAGATGATTTGGTGATGGAAAAATGAATTTTCTCAAGGTTGGAAGAGAGAAAGAAAGCCACGGCAATGGAGAGAAAGAAGAGGAGTGTTTTGTGATTTTTTTTCTAAGACAAAAGTCATCCAAAAGTCTTCCTATCAAGTGGTCTTGTTGCATATCCACCATTGGATCAAATAGTAAAAAGGTTTCAAGACTTACTCCTAGCCATTGGATCAATTCTAAGCTTATCCTCACAAGATATTTTCTTTCTCATGAGAAACTTACGCCTCACAGACGAATCGCGCCTCGCTAACGGACGGAAATCACAAAAATATAAATTCTACCAAATAAACGTCCGTCGTAAACCGTTTCCAAATATTATCGCTAAATCTTTTTCCTCGACTGTAATTTTCTTCCTCACCCTCGAAAATGATTCTCGGGACATATCCTAACTCGCGCAGATATATAAAACCTCCATCTAAATTTCTACGGAATTCAGAAGCCGTAAAATTTTACATCAGCGGGTAAAATTCCTACTCGTTTTTCCAAAAGCGAGAATAATCCAAAACTCCTTATTCTGACTACACATAAACCTTCTTATACTCAAAAGAAGACTACAACCCAAAAGTCTGTGCCTTTCCAGCGCACGAGCACAAAACAGGCTCCATTTCAGCAAACAGCCGTTATGGCGACAATACTCACAAAACCACTTAACAAAAACCCTAACATTCTTAGTCATTACTTATTTTATTCACGCAAAAGGTACAGTGGAATTACGGGTCTTACATTACTACCCTCCAAAAAGAAGTTTCGTCCTCGAAACTAAAAATAAGAGTAACAACTCAACGACTCATTACTAACACCAACACAATAAAATCCCACAGGATTAGGTGTAGCCACAAAGATGCTAACACCAGGTGAAGTCACACAGATACTCTCACCAATACACTGGCACAACCGTGCACCAACCGCAACTCTCAACGAGTTCACCACTCAAAAATTAACCTCACAACAGAGGTTCACAACCTCTAGTTCCCAAAGATCCTCGTGCCCACAAACAAAAATTTCCAAAGTCACCTCTTTCGCCTCCGCGGCATAGCCCACTCCATTAGTTTCACACGAAGTTGTGAGTGGCTACCCTCCAAAAAGAAACACTGAAGTTCTCTGTGCATCACCAAAGCTAGCAAAAACTAGTCAATTCCAATCGACACGACTCCGTCTATTATCAACAAGAGATTAAGGATGATCAATTCCTCAATTTGTCAATAAATAGTCGACAATCATGATGGTGGTTTAGACCATCTTTACCCAACTTAACGATGCTTCATTCCGCTTATGCTCAATGTCCTCCGAGTCACAAGGGTTCCACCAATCTTTCGAGGTTTTTCTTAATGTTTCCCTCGATCTCTTACGAATACAAGGTCGAAGTCCTAAGACACAACACTCAAAACACATCGTTCAAGCTCTCATGATTCCACTCATGAAACATCCGTTGAACATCATTCAACAGTAATACAATGCCACCACGGCAGGTACCACCAAAACCATTACATTCCGAACAAGTTGTCTTCTCTATAGAAGAATTTTCCGCTCTACCAATATCCATAAGTCCGCAACTCAGTGAATACGCCGAACCGTCTACTCACATACGAATCTCTTTACAAACACGACTTAAATAAAACAATCCCAACCTCCAGTTGGTGATTACACTCCTCATAGTCTTGACACTTGCCAAACTATACCAACTATTTCTCTTGTACTCCCTTTATCCAAATCCCCAATTCCTCTTGGTTAGATCCTTAACCAAACAATTCTGAGTCTCAACAGAAAATCTCATTCAACGGTTACTAACTCGAAACCCGACACAGAACAAACACTAGAACTGACAGTACTCTAGCTATGTTCTAACCGACTCTGGACTAACGACTCAAGTATACACTTTCCCTTTGAAGATTTAAAGCCGTGCTCTGATACCAATTATAACAGCCCGTTTTTCAAAGGCCAAAAAGGCAATATTTTTTTTTTGTACACATCAGAGTTACGCATAAAAGATTTTAAATGAGCCGACATTCAAATATACAAAAGAACTCATTACCATAAGGTGCTTCGACAAGCAAAGTGTATTCCTGAATAATTACAATCCAAGTCTAAGTATTCAAATACTTACAACAAAACAAGTTAGAATCCTATGCCTAAACCCAAAAAGCACGGTGTACAACCCACACCGGCGCATAGTCTAACTAAGCTAAATCTCCAACATCTCACTGGGGCCTGGAACAGCCACCGTCGTCACCACGACCTAACCCATCATCTGGGTGGGATGAGCCCGCAAATGAAAGAAAGGGTCACCACAAAATAAAAGTATGTATATATATAATCGGTGCGAAAGATTGTACACATAACAATAATTCCACATACACAAGAGAAAGCTCTTAACCACCAAAGCAATTCCCACCAACGGGTTCATATAAGCAATGCACACATAGCCTATAATGCAACCTCTACAATGCGTGGTACTAACCCTAGCTACCACAATGCATGAGTTCCGGAATCGTAGGTCCATCCCCTACTAACAATATCAATAAAATCCCGTAGCTCTCCCGATCACTTCAAGGATTAGAGTGGGCTCTCCCGATCACCGCACCCCATGGCTCTCCCGATCACCACGTATCGAACTAAATAAAATCCCGTAGCTCTCCCGATCACTACAAAGGATTAGAGTGGGCTCTCCCGATCACCGCACCCCATATCATAAGTATCAATAGAATCCCGTAGCTCTCCCGATCACCACACCCCGTAGCTCTCCCGATCACTACGTATCGATCTCAACAAAAATCTCGTAGCTCTCCCGATCACTACAAACCATTAGGGTGGGCTCTCCCGATCACCACACCGGCACGCAACTACCGAATGCATGAGCATACGCTTCCCCATATATGCTAATGCAATGAATACATACCTCTCTAGCATATGTAAACCAAACATAACAACATACATATATTTCTCATCATATGTAACAAACCACAACAACATACATACATTTACAATCATATGTATTCACCCACATGTTCATACATACATCTCCAATCATATGTAAAACAACGCACGTATTGTAAACACTTTCTCATCACGAGAATACATAACACATACATGTCAAACACACAAACACGCATAACAGCAAAACCAAGCATGTCGTAACCGTTTTAAAAGACGGAAATAAAGTGGAGCCCTTACCTTAGTAAGCTTCCGTTAACTTTTCTCGCATAATTCTACAACTCGCGCTTCCTAAAATTAAGCAGCGTACAATCAATAAAATACTCCCAACGTATCCTATCGAAACGAAACTTGTTCTCTAAAAACTAGGGGGGTTTAAGGTACTTTCTCACACTCTCGGATAGTGATTACGAGTCCCCCTTGTAGCAATTAAAAATTCCCAAAGTTAATTGCACTATTTCTCGCTACGCGAAAATATTTTCGTTTCAAAACAAACTAAGAAACACTTTGATTCCTAACTCCAAGGCAATCAATTTTCACATACTAAAACCATTTGAAAACAACCCAAAAACTCTTTGAAAATTTTCACAAATATAAAAGTTTACTTGCGCCACAAGTTACAAGTTTTTTTTTCCTTTCAAATAAAACTCTATAATCATCCTTTTAAAAACCTATGATCATTCACCAATAACATGATCATTTTCTTATCATTGTGGACTTAGAAAATTTTGAAATCATTTCCCCATTTTCTTCTTTAGCCACGGCCAAAATTTTCCAAATCCCATAATCACTCAAAAATTTTCAATTCTAAAAGCATGGTAATATCCTATAATACCCCAAAATCATTTACCCGAACAATCCAAAACATTTTAAATCAAACTACACTTTTTGACGATTTCGAATTGATTTTCCTTAAGACAAAATCAACACATTTTAATCCCTAAACAAACCATATCACAATCATTTCTTTAAAACAATGATCATGCCTACACAATTGTCTTAGAACAATTTTGAAATTCAAAACAAAATTCCCCTAAACATGTTCATCAACTACTCAAGAACACCAAATAAATTATTTTCTTATTTTTCAAAACAAAGTTCATAAACAAACATCCATTTTGCCACAAAGCTCAAAACTAACATCAAAAATCAAATCTCAAAACAAAATTCAAGTTTATGATCTTTTCAAATTTTTTTCTTCAAACCCTTATCCAAAATTTTGTGAAAACTTTAAATAAACCATGGAAATCATCTCATACTTCACTCATATGTACTAATTAACTCTCATGAACACTTCTATTGAACCAACAACTAATTAAAACAAGTTCTAATAATTTTTCTCTCAAGAACACAATCTAACAATTCATCAAATCTTATGAGTTTGTCTAGCTAAGGAAAGGAAGGAAGCTTAGTTACCTTAGAGGAGATGATTCCTTGCAATTTTCCCTTGATCCAACAAGACAAAAAATGAGATGATTTGGTGATGGAAAAATGAATTTTCTCAAGGTTGGAAGAGAGAAAGAAAGCCACGGCAATGGAGAGAAAGAAGAGGAGTGTTTTGTGATTTTTTTTCTAAGACAAAAGTCATCCAAAAGTCTTCCTATCAAGTGGTCTTGTTGCATATCCACCATTGGATCAAATAGTAAAAAGGTTTCAAGACTTACTCCTAGCCATTGGATCAATTCTAAGCTTATCCTCACAAGATATTTTCTTTCTCATGAGAAACTTACGCCTCACAGACGAATCGCGCCTCGCTAACGGACGGAAATCACAAAAATATAAATTCTACCAAATAAACGTCCGTCGTAAACCGTTTCCAAATATTATCGCTAAATCTTTTTCCTCGACTGTAATTTTCTTCCTCACCCTCGAAAATGATTCTCGGGACATATCCTAACTCGCGCAGATATATAAAACCTCCATCTAAATTTCTACGGAATTCAGAAGCCGTAAAATTTTACATCAGCGGGTAAAATTCCTACTCGTTTTTCCAAAAGCGAGAATAATCCAAAACTCCTTATTCTGACTACACATAAACCTTCTTATACTCAAAAGAAGACTACAACCCAAAAGTCTGTGCCTTTCCAGCGCACGAGCACAAAACAGGCTCCATTTCAGCAAACAGCCGTTATGGCGACAATACTCACAAAACCACTTAACAAAAACCCTAACATTCTTAGTCATTACTTATTTTATTCACGCAAAAGGTACAGTGGAATTACGGGTCTTACATTACTACCCTCCAAAAAGAAGTTTCGTCCTCGAAACTAAAAATAAGAGTAACAACTCAACGACTCATTACTAACACCAACACAATAAAATCCCACAGGATTAGGTGTAGCCACAAAGATGCTAACACCAGGTGAAGTCACACAGATACTCTCACCAATACACTGGCACAACCGTGCACCAACCGCAACTCTCAACGAGTTCACCACTCAAAAATTAACCTCACAACAGAGGTTCACAACCTCTAGTTCCCAAAGATCCTCGTGCCCACAAACAAAAATTTCCAAAGTCACCTCTTTCGCCTCCGCGGCATAGCCCACTCCATTAGTTTCACACGAAGTTGTGAGTGGCTACCCTCCAAAAAGAAACACTGAAGTTCTCTGTGCATCACCAAAGCTAGCAAAAACTAGTCAATTCCAATCGACACGACTCCGTCTATTATCAACAAGAGATTAAGGATGATCAATTCCTCAATTTGTCAATAAATAGTCGACAATCATGATGGTGGTTTAGACCATCTTTACCCAACTTAACGATGCTTCATTCCGCTTATGCTCAATGTCCTCCGAGTCACAAGGGTTCCACCAATCTTTCGAGGTTTTTCTTAATGTTTCCCTCGATCTCTTACGAATACAAGGTCGAAGTCGTAAGACACAACACTCAAAACACATCGTTCAAGCTCTCATGATTCCACTCATGAAACATCCGTTGAACATCATTCAACAGTAATACAATGCCACCACGGCAGGTACCACCAAAACCATTACATTCCGAACAAGTTGTCTTCTCTATAGAAGAATTTTCCGCTCTACCAATATCCATAAGTCCGCAACTCAGTGAATACGCCGAACCGTCTACTCACATACGAATCTCTTTCCAAACACGACTTAAATAAAACAATCCCAACCTCCAGTTGGTGATTACACTCCTCATAGTCTTGACACTTGCCAAACTATACCAACTATTTCTCTTGTACTCCCTTTATCCAAATCCCCAATTCCTCTTGGTTAGATCCTTAACCAAACAATTCTGAGTCTCAACAGAAAATCTCATTCAACGGTTACTAACTCGAAACCCGACACAGAACAAACACTAGAACTGACAGTACTCTAGCTATGTTCTAACCGACTCTGGACTAACGACTTGTCATACCCTAATTTTGCCCCACACTTTTTTTATTTCCATTTTTGCCCCTCATGCATTTTTGTTCCAATTTTGACCCATAACCTCTCTCATTTTTGCATAAGTCAAGAAAGTCAACATTTTGATCAAAAAGTCAACAGTTTGACTAAAAGTCAACACTTTGACTAAATAAGTCAACAAAACCTTTTTTTTCAATTTAAAAAAATCAATGTTGACACGAAACACATGGAACTATTTCTTCTTGCATGATTATGGCTTAGCATTATCATAAGAGACAAAATTTTACCATTTTGCCCTCACATTTTCTTTATTTATTTATTTTTTAATTAGTTACTTGCATTTCAAGAAACTTTTTTAAGCATCAAATTTCAATTCTTTTTCTTTCATTTCTAATCCATAAACCTATTACATAATCACATTTCATCATGCATATTTTTATTTCTCGACATATTTATTTTATTTTCATATATTATTTTAATTTGTTTTATTCCCAAAAAATCAAAAGAAGAACAAAAATTGTCCCAATCATTTTTACACCTCATCAAGGGAATAGAAGGTTCTATTCCTTCTTACTAGACACCTCACCATTTGTACAAAAATCCCAAAACCATAGTACAAAAAATCCCAAGAAACAATCTCCAATTTGCCCTCACTAACTCTCACAAATCACTACTTTTCTAACCTAATTCCACCCTATAAATAGAAGCATTGTTTTCAGAGCCCTAGGTTAGCCAAGATTACTCAAAAACGGCGCTGCAGAACCAAGAGAAAACACTCCATTTTTCTTCATTTCACAAATTTTCCAAATCATAAAATTATCACTCAAGTCCATTACTTCTGTACTTAAACATCTTCATCTAAGTCCCAGAAGCAAGAAACACTCATTTCTCAAGCAAAAAGGCGAAGGAATTGAAGCAGAGAACACCACGGCACCAAGGAAAAAATCAAGTTCGAACCGGACGATTCAGAGGTCTATTCAGGTAGATTCTTGCACCTTTCGTCTCCTTTTTGTACTCTGATGCTTACTGCTTAGCTGGTTTGTGTAAATTTGGCTTGAATCGTGTGTTTGAGTTTTGATTTCAAAATCGTTTTCTCTTCGTTTTTCGTGTTTTACAACGATTTGTTAAAAACTATTTGTACTTTTGGAATCCTTGTAAGAACACGAACAAAACTGTGTAAAAATCGTGTGATTTGGTAGAGTTTTGAAAACTCCGGTGACCGGAGTTGTCACCGGAGACGGCGAGGCTCGCCGGAGAAGACGACCCAGCCATGGTCCATCTTCTTCGCTGAGTTTAAACCTCGGCCGTTGGATCCTTTGATTTTATCGCGTTCGTTGATCTCTTGATTAAAACGGAGCCGTCAGATCTCATTTAAATGCGATCTGACGGTGATGATGACTTTGGCGTATGTTTGGCTTGATGCAGCGCCACACCAGATCCTTGATCTGGATCAGTGAGCCTTGGCCGTTCGATTTTGATCAAACAGCCCAGATCACGCGCGCGTACGCTGCGCTGCGTGTCAACGGCTGCACCTGGTTTTTTTTGTGTTGACCTTTTTTGTTGTTAACTTATGCGTGGACTGGGCCTTCAGGCCCAGACTTGCTTTCTGCACCCCACTCCCTTTACTGTTTGCACCCCCTCAGCTTAAATTAATTTTAATTGATTTTTAGCTTATTTCCAAAAGCACTTAAGTGACTAATAGCTTATTTAAGCTATTTTAGTCACTTTGCTATGCTTAAATTTTTCTCTCCATGTTTGAGTTGTTTATTTTAGCTTTTTAGCTTATTGTTTAGCTTTTTAGCTTATTTAATCACTTTTTAGCTTATTTTCATAAGCACTTATTTGGTATTTAAGCTGTTTTAGCTTACTGGACCATTTTTCTTTGCTTAAATCATGTTTGATTTCAGATTATGTTCATGCTTCCCTTAGCTTGTTGTTTAATCACCTTTTTTAGCTTTTTAGCTTATTTACTTAAGTGCTTAATCATGATTAATTGCTTATTTTTATTTCTTATGCTTGTCTTCAACTCTTTAGCTTTATTTCAATTCATTCTAACTCATCTCATATACTTTGATTTAATTTAGCATGTTTATGTTATTTAATTCATCGTACGCTACTTTAGTTTATGCATTTTTATTTAATTATGCATCGTATCTGATTCTTGTTCATGTATTTGCATTCATTATTTAATGTTTCATGCATTTTGTCATTATTTGGTTACTATCATCTTGAACTTCTATACTTCTCATCTTTCTTCTATTCTTGAACTGTCTGGTTTGAATTTGAGGCTTGCTTTCATAATAAACATAGTGAAAAAGGGTTGATCTGACGTATGACTTTTCACACCCGGATAATCCCTATCCCTGACGTATGACTCGTGATCTTGGGATTATCCTCACTATTGATTAAATTAAGATTTTTATAATAAACAAGGATGAAAAGGGGTTGATCTGACGTATGACTTTTCACACCCCGGATGGTTCTTATCCCTGACGTATGACTCGTGATCTTGGGACTATCCTCATCCTAAAACGTTAAAATTAACCAACATTCGACTTTTTCCTTTTGAAATACTTTCTTAATCAAATTAAATTAAGATTTTCATAATAAACAAGGATGAAAAGGAGTTGATCTGACGTATGACTTTTCACACCCCGGATGGTTCTTATCCCTGACGTATGACTCGTGATCTTGGGACCATCCTCATCCTAATCAAACGTTAAAACTAACCTCCACTCACTCAAACTTCTTTTCAGAAAAAACATGGATATACGCTTTATCCATTCCTCTGACACATACACAGCTTAAGCCTCTGATTAGATAGAGCATACAAGCGTCGTTGTATCAGCGGAATGCGAAATAAGCAACATCCGTTATTCAACATTCTTTTTTTCAATGGATACACGTTTTATCTACTCCTCTGACACATACACAGCTTAAGCCTCTGATTAGATAGAGCATACAAGCGTCGTTGTGTCAGCGGAATACGAAATAAGCGTTATCCACTAAAATCAACCAACCACACAACATTTTTTACCAGAACTACGTGAGTTTTGAGTTTCCCATTGCACCGGGGAATACGTAGGAGCGGGCTCCTACAACCGTCAAACTCAACTAATAAAAACCTTTTTTAATTTATTTGGAAACGAAGTAGAGATTAGATAAGAGATAAAAGGCAATTTAATTCAAACCTACGCAAACAAACCCCAAACCACCTAAACGGTTCCCATCGAGTACGATGGATGCGAGGGGTGCTAACACCTTCCTCTCGCATAACCAACTCCCGAACCTAAACCAAGGTTTTCGCGATATTTTCCTTTCCCCTCACGGGATAAATAAACGTCGATGGCGACTTCATTGTATAGAAAAAATGGAAGTGATTTTCCAGCCCGCTACAGCTGGCGACTTCACTGGGGACTATAGAGAGTTAAGCCCAGTTTAGTTGGTTTGTTTGTTGTTTGCTTTGCCAGGTTTGCAATATCTTGCCTTTATCTTTTATTTTTCTGTCAATTATATCTGCTTGGATTGGCTGTTTCTCTTCTTCTACTCCTTCTTTTATTTTTCTTTTTGCCCTTGTGGCGTGGATACTGTGTGAAGCTCTATACCCGAGCTTGAGGAAAACTTAAGTTAAGCTAGGGGTATTTATGCTGGCCTCCCTGACGTATGACTCGTGAGCGCTGGCATAATCACCTCGCCTAGGGTAGATTCTTTTGAAAATGTTGGCCGTCCTGACGTATGTCTCGCTAGCGCCAGTGTTTTCTTGGAGAGTCCGTGACCCTAGGGACCTTTTGTAAACCGGTCTAGAACCAAACCTTGTTATTAGGGACCTCTGTTTAGAACCCGAAAGGTTCCTCCTTGGACGCGTTTGCCGTGCAATAACGGCATCGTTTCCAAAGAGGTGATCTGTGATTCAACCATGTTAAACCTAGAACAACATGTGAGAGGGATGGGTTGCAGGTAACTTTGAGCCTTTTGACCTCAGAAATAAATTAAACCTTTGCTTCGATGAGATAGACTATGCTGCAAAGTATCATGCATACATGCATCCATGCATTCATGCATTCATTTACAAAAACTCATACAAAAAATACATATCTGGTTTTCAGGGAATCAAGAAAACTTTGTTTTGTAAACATGAGGGATATGGAAACAAGAGGTACTTACAGTTACAGTTTCAAGATCCCAAAGGTTGACAGACTTATAGCTATGGAATCTAGATTGACATCCATTCGTAGAAGCAACTTCCAGTCTAACTATGGTGCCATCATTGATCTTCTACACGTCCAGCTTGATACTACGGCTTTGGGTACCTTGGCTCAGTTTTATGATCCTCCACTTCGTTGCTTCACTTTCCGTGACTTCCAGCTCTTCCCCACTATAGAGGAGTTTGATAGTATTTTGGGTCTTAAGAAGGATAAGGGGCCGTGTTATTTGAGAGAGATTCCGACTCCGGAGGACGTAGCTTTAGCTCTACAACTTGAAGACCAAGATTCTATGTCTTTCCAAGTTCTCAAGACGGGTGTTCAAGGGTTTGCAAGGAAGGCTTTAGAGGACAAAGCTCAGTTTGTGTTGGAAAAGGGAAATTGGAAAGCCTACAACGCTATTCTTGCCTTGTTGATCTATGGTTTGGTACTTTTTCCTAATGTGAAGGACTTCATTGATATCACTGCTATTGGGGTGTTCTTGACTAAGAATCCTGCTCCTACGCTTTTGGGTGATTTCCTCTACTCCCTTCATGATCGGAACGGCACAAGAAGAGGAGGACAGATCTCATGTTGTGCTCCTTTGGTCCAAAAATGGTTGATGTCTCATTTGCCCGACAAGGGGCCTTTGGTCGATAATGAAAGTCTTAAGTGGTCAGAAAGATTGAATTCCCTTACCGAGAAGGATATCCGATGGTACTCTCCTCATGTAGAATCTTCCAAGGTACTCCTCAAGTGTGGGGACTTCCCAAATGTACCCCTGGTTGGAACTCAAGGGTGTATTAACTATAACCCTGTCCTTTCTCTTCGCCAGTTAGGTTACCCCATGGTGGATGCTCCTTCTGAAATCACTTTGACACCTTTCGTCCTCAAGAAGGATATGGTAGACTTAGAGCTTTGGGGTAGGATCAAGAAGGCTTGGCTCAAGGTTGAGAAGTCTGTGGTAAAAAGAAAGAACTGCTTGGCTAGAGAAGCCTATACCCAATGGGTGAAGGATCGTATCCTCCGCATCCAACTCCCTTTCAGTTCTGTGGTCCCTGAGGTAGTTGAAGAGCCTGAGCCCATCATCACTATCTCAAAGGAAGAAGCGGATGCTTTGAGGAACCAAATTGCACAACTTAAGAAAGAGAATGAAGAGTTGCAATTCAAGTGCTTTAGCATCCAAGGAGAAGCGAAGAGTTTCAAAAGAGAAAGGGATGCGAAGGATGAAGAGATGCAAGGGTGCAAAAAGAAAGTAAAAGAAGCCCAAGAAAGGGAAGAGAAGTACAAGGATGGTCTTGCAAGTTCCAATTTGAGCATCAAGGCATTGAAAGAGGATATCAAGAGCTTGAAGCGTTCCAATGATGAAATGTATGCCACAGGGAACAAGGCCATGATCGCCCAGGGGGATTGGAAGAAAAAGTTTGAGGAGAAGACTCAAGAGTTGAAGAAAGTCCAACAAGAGTTCAAGAAGCTTCAACAAGAGAAAGAGTTGGAGCTACAAAAGAAAGAAAAACTTCATTCTCAAGAGAGGCGGAAGGATAAAGAGTCCATGCAAAGAGATGAAGAGAGTCTAGCTCAAATCATGAGAGCTCACGAGGACCAAATGACCCAAGTGGCGGAGCAAATCGAGCATCTAGAGAAGAATTTGAAGTACCACAAGACGGTTATTGAAATGTCCCTACAGGAGATGGCCAGATGGAAGGAAGCTTTCCGCAAGATGCTACTGGTGTCTACTTCAGTGTTGGATGAAATGCCTAGGATGTTGAGGATGGCCGAGGCGGAGGTCCCCTTTCTTAATGTCTCAGGAGCGGTCAAAGAGTTCGTGTGTTATTGCCGAGCAGTGGTAACGGCGTACAAGAATGTTGTCAAGAAAGCCAAAAAGGGACTTTAGTTGGTATCTAGGATTTTATGTAATGAACCTTTGGGATCTTGAATCTTTGTAACTTTGCTTTTTTCAGTAATTATGTAATGAATTGGTTTTAAAATTTGAATGAAGTGTTGAATCTTTTGATTATATCCCGCATTGTTTACATTAATTGCACATTTGTGATTCCCTGAAAACCAAATATAACAAATAAAAATGAAAGTATAAACTTTACATGCATTTGCATTCACATACATAATAAAAAAAAAAGGGGGCATCATCTCATTACCGTTCTCCCATCTCAACAGCGTTATCCTCGACACTTACATTGGACAAGAAGTGCTTCCAGTCTGGTAATGGAGAATTGGCAAGAACAACACGGTGAACTAAAGGGGGAGGTTTCCCAGTTGGCAGCGAAAATGGATCGTGTGTTGGAAATGTTGGCCGCACAGAATCAGCCGTCAGCCCCAGCAGTGAACGCAGAGACAGCAACGAATGAACCGGCCAGCATGGTGTGGCCTGTGTACGGTTTACCTCCGGGTTATACCCCACCGGGGTATGTACCTCTTGGGGACGGGGCTACTTCAGTTCCTCCTCCTATCAACAACTCAGGAATTCCAGTCGGGGCCACCCCAACTCAGCCCCAACCTACCATTGTTCAGCAGGTTCAGGAGGATCCTCATGATGTGTACCATAGCTCAGATACTCAGAACAGTGGGTCAAAGTTTGATGGAACTATTCCTCAGTTGGAGGAAGCAAAACTGAAGTTCAAGGCTATTGAGGATCGTTTGAAGACGATGGAAGGAGGGAGTGACTCCTTGGACTTTTCCGATATGTGTCTTGTACCTGATTTGGTAATCCCGGCTAAGTTCAAGGTGCCGGAATTTGAGAAATATAAAGGTTTGAGCTGCCCTAGGAATCATCTCGTGATGTATAGCAGAAAGATGGCGTCTTATGCCAACAATGACAAACTGATGATACATTGCTTTCAAGACAGTTTGGCAGGGGCATCTTTAAGCTGGTACATGCAGCTAGAGGGTAATCACATCCGATCGTGGAAGGATTTGGCTAATGCTTTCATCAAACAGTATCAGTATAACTTGGATATGGCTCCTAATCGTACCCAGTTACAAAACATGGCTCAGAAGGAAGGAGAGTCGTTCAAAGTTTATGCCCAAAGGTGGAGAGAGTTAGCATCGCAGGTTCGTCCGCCACTTTTAGAGACGGAATTGGTGGATATGTTTACCAACACTTTACAAGGGGTTTATTTCAAAAGGATGATTGGCAGTGTGTCCTCAGGTTTCTCTGATCTGGTCAGAATCGGTGAAAGGATTGAAAGCGGTGTCAGGACCGGCAAGATCCAAGCCGGCACTAGCTCACCAAATAATGCAAAGAAGCCAGTCAATAACTTTGTGAAGAAGAAGGAAGGGAATACCAACGCTGTGGCTCACCGCCAGTCGGTGATGCCAGTTCAATATGTTCCTTATGCAGCTCCGGCTCAGCAACAACAGCAACAATATCAGATGCCCCAGTATACACCACCACCGCAAGGTTATCCGTATCAACCACAGCCACAACAAGCTTCTCCACCTCAACAACAAGCAAGAAAAGTGTTTGATCCCATTCCGGTATCATACAAAGAGTTGCTGCCATATCTTGTCCACAGTAAAATGGTGACGCTCAAAACCTTGAAACAGATAACCCCACCTTTCCCTGCATGGTACAAACAAGGCGCCACCTGTGAATACCACTCTGGGGCGGAGGGTCATACTATTGAAAGTTGTAAAGCTTTCAAGTATGAGGTACAAAGATTGATCGATCAGAAGTTGTTGTCATTCAAGGAAGCGGGTCCCAATGTCAAGGGAAACCCTCTGCCCAACCACTCAGGGGGAGGAGTCAACATGATTGAGGGCGCCGAAGGTTTGATTAAGGATGTGTCGAATATACGAACCCCTTTGAGTGTAGTAAAGGAGGTTTTGCTCAGCTTTGACCAATTCTCAAGCATGCATGCAGATTGCATAGAATGTGAAGAGAATCCAAATCATTGCGCAAGGATGAAGGAATGTCTTCAGGAGTTAATGGACCAAGGGTTGGTACAAATTGGTTATTCCCAAAGAAAGGGTATGGTGGCTATGATGGAACCACATGAGCATGAGAAGTTCATGAAGCCAATAGAGATAATCTATCAAAGAGCCGAGGGAAAGTTGCAGCCATTGGTGATTCAGACGCCAGCACCATTTCCTTTTGCCAGTACTAAAACTACACCTTGGATATACAATACATCAGCTTCAATACAAGGGAAGCCTGTGACTCTGCCAGAACCGGTAGTAGTTAGCATTGATGGGACCGGGGGTATGACTCGGAGTGGCAGGGTGTTTGCTCAGAAACCAGTGCAGGACAGTGCAAGAGAACCAGTTTCAACGGTCAATGAGAATGTCTTAAGCAAGACTCTTGAGGGGGGAGCACCCAAAGAAACAACCCCTCAGAGTGATTCCGATGAGTTCCTCAAGATAATCAAAAGAAGCGACTATCGAGTGGTAGATCAGCTTGGTCAAACTCCGTCAAAAATTTCTATGCTCTCCTTATTGATGAGTTCGGAGGCACATAGAAATGCTTTATTGAAACTTCTGCAAAAGGCCCATGTGAATCAGGATATTACGGTTGCACAGTTTGATGGGGTGTGCAATAACATAACCGAAAGCCGTTGTTTGGGGTTTTTAGACGCAGAATTGCCAGTCGAGGGACATGCACACAACAAAGCTCTCCACATCTCCATGAAGTGTCAAGACAACACTATCGCGAGAGTACTAGTGGACACAGGATCTTCCCTCAACGTCATGCCCAAGTCAACTTTGCTGAAGTTATCTCTTATTGGACCCGTTCTTAAACCAAGCAGCATGATCGTCAAAGCCTTTGATGGATCGCAAAGGGAGGTTATTGGGGAAATTGAATTGCCGATGGTGATCGGGCCGCACTTATTCAACATCTCTTTCCAGGTCATGGATATAAATCCTTCCTACAGTTGCCTGTTGGGGCGTCCGTGGATTCACGCCGCCGGTGCTGTAACATCAACCCTACACCAAAAGCTCAAGTTCATAGTTGATGATAAATTGGTAATTGTCTCTGGGGAGGAAGATGCTTTAGTAAGTCACTTGTCATCTTTCAAGTATATTGAAACAGAAGAAGGGGTACTTGAAACCCAATTCCAAGCTCTGGAAATTGCCACTGTTACCGTGGTAAACGAAGAAGAAGAAGACATGCTAGCCGCACAGTTTAAAACAATAAAGATTGCTACTACTTCTCAAGCAAATCAGAAATCGAGGGCCTCTATCGCATCTTGGAAGGGTTTGAAGAAGGCCATGGAGGAAGGTACTCTTAAAGGATGGGGACAGCTGGTGTATCCCCATGAGAAGAAGGATTTTCTAGGTGTGGGTTATCAGCCATCAAAGGGAAAGCAGAAGATTTTCGACTATACTACTCCCCTTGAAGAGGTCTTTGTGAGCGCTGGGCTCAGGTCAGCTGAGCAAATCAACATGCTAGAGAATGAGGAAAAGGCCAGTCAAGGAAGCTACAATTGGGTGAATCAATGCCCTGCAAGCACTGTTCTATCAAACTGGAAGGCTGTTGAGATTCCCAAAGTTTTTATTATTTCAAAGTAATTTTTCTTTATTTTCAAAATTCCCCTTGCCGCGCCCGAGGCATGTGGATGAACTTGTAAGGGCTTATCTTTGTTTTTAACAAATGATTATCAATGAAGTGAAAGTTTTTATGTGCATTTTTTGTCCTTTTTTATTCTTTATTTTTTTCAGTTTTAAAAAGATAAAAACAATAAAAATGGCAATAACTTCTTGCATATCATGACAACCTTTTGCATTCATCTAAAAATCAAAAAATATACATCATGCAGAAATGAATCTCTGGACCATAACAATGCCGTAAATCTTCATGATTCCGAACTCCCAATCAATCTTGCTGAAGAGGATGAAGAGGAAGATTATGAACTCCCAGCAGAGTTGGCACGGCTATTGGATCAAGAACAGAGAATGATTCAACCTCATCAGGAACCAGTGGATGTGATCAATCTGGGGACTGAAGAGGACAAAAGGGAAGTCAAGATAGGTGCAACCCTGCAGTCAGAGGTGAAAGAGGGATTGGTCAAGCTGCTCAGAGAGTATGTGGACGTCTTTGCATGGTCATATCAGGATATGCCGGGGTTAGACACAAGCATAGTTGAACACAAGCTTCCTCTCAAACCCGAATGTGCACCTGTCAAACAAAAGTTGAGAAGAACTAGACCGGACATGGCCCTCAAGATACAAGAGGAAGTTAAGAAGCAGTTTGATGCAGGATTCCTCGCAGTGGCCAAGTACCCTGAGTGGATTGCTAACATCGTGCCAGTGCCAAAGAAGGATGGAAAGGTCCGAATGTGTGTAGACTACCGGGATTTGAATAGAGCAAGCCCAAAAGATGATTTTCCACTTCCTCACATTGACGTGTTAGTGGATAATACTGCTCGATTCCCAGTCTTCTCCTTCATGGATGGATTCTCAGGTTATAATCAGATTAAAATGGCGCCCGAAGACATGGAGAAAACAACCTTCATAACACCATGGGGCACTTTCTGCTACAAAGTAATGCCTTTCGGATTGAAAAATGCCGGGGCAACATATCAGCGGGCTATGGTCACTTTGTTCCATGACATGATTCACAAGGAAATTGAAGTGTATGTGGATGACATGATCGCCAAGTCCTCATCTGAAGAAGAGCACCTCGTACATCTCCAGAAATTGTTTGAGAGATTGAGGAAGTATCAACTGCGTTTGAATCCAAACAAATGCACCTTTGGCGTCAAGTCGGGGAAGCTGCTAGGTTTCATTGTTAGCCAGAAGGGAATTGAAGTGGACCCAGATAAAGTCAAAGCAATCCAGAACATGCCCGCACCAAAGACAGAAAAAGAAGTGCGAGGGTTTCTAGGCAGGCTGAACTACATTTCCAGGTTCATCTCTCATCTTACGGCAACTTGTGAACCAATCTTCAAACTATTAAGGAAGGATCAAGCCATTGAATGGAATGAAGATTGCCAAGGGGCATTTGATAAGATCAAGCAGTACTTGCAAGAGCCACCAATTTTAATACCCCCAGTTGCGGGAAGGCCTCTTATCCTATACCTACATGTGCTTGAGGAATCCATGGGCTGCGTATTGGGTCAGCAGGATGAAACTGGTAGAAAAGAACACGCAGTGTACTACTTGAGCAAGAAGTTTACCAGCTGTGAAACCAGATACTCACTCCTCGAGAAAACTTGTTGTGCTTTGACTTGGGCGGCCCGTCGGTTGAGACAATACATGATTTGTCACACTACCATGCTGATTTCCAAAATGGACCCCATCAAGTATATCTTTGAGAAGCCTGCTTTGAGTGGAAGAATTGCCCGTTGGCAGATGTTGTTGTCCGAATATGACATTCAGTATGTATCTCAAAAGGCCATCAAAGATAGTGTGTTAGCAGAACACTTGGCACACCAGCCTTTAGAAGACTATCAGCCTGTGCGCTTTGACTTCCCAGATGAGGACATCATGGCTGTGAGTGAGAAACCTCCCATGGATGAGAATGAAGGACCCGAGCCGGGATCCCGATGGAAGCTTGTGTTTGATGGTGCTTCAAATGCTTTGGGGCATGGTGTAGGAGCAGTTATCATATCTCCTAAAGATACCTACACACCTCTTACGGCAAGACTTTTGTTTGACTGCACCAACAATATCGCAGAGTACGAGGCATGTATCATGGGTCTAGAAGGAGCAATCAATTTGAGAATCAAAATCCTAGAAGTGTATGGAGATTCTGCACTCGTCATTTATCAAGTCCGAGGAGAGTGGGAGACTCGTCATCCCAACTTAATCCCGTACAAGGATCATGTCTTGAATTTGGCAGAGTACTTTGATGAGATCACTTTCCATCACATCCCAAGAGAAGAAAATCAGTTGGCTGATGCTCTGGCCACTCTCTCATCCATGTACAAGGTCACTTGGCCCAATCACGTGCCTTTGATTGAAATCAACCGTCGTGAGGCACCGGCATATTGCTTGGCTACCGAAGTGGGGCAGGATGAGAAACCATGGTATTATGATATCAAGAACTTTCTCCAAAGGCAAGAATATCCCTTGGGGGCATCTAATGGAGACAAGAAAACTCTTAGAAGGCTAGCATCTGGTTTCTTCTTAGATGGGGAGTTGTTGTACAAAAGAAACCATGATTTGGTTCTCCTCCGCTGTGTGGATAGAAAAGAGGCTGATACACTCATTGAAGAAATCCATGAAGGGTCCTTTGGCACGCACATGAATGGACACGCTTTGGCAAGAAAGATTCTTCGGGCCGGGTACTATTGGCTGACCATGGAAACAGACTGTTTGAACCATGTCAGGAAATGCCATAAATGCCAGATTTATGCTGACAGGATACATGTCTCTCCCACCCCTCTGAATGTTTTAACATCACCGTGGCCATTCTCCATGTGGGGCATAGACATGATTGGTATGATTGAACCAAAAGCATCCAATGGACATCGTTTCATCTTAGTGACTATTGATTACTTCACCAAGTGGGTCGAAGCGGCATCATACGCCAACGTCACAAGACAAGTGGTGGCTCAGTTCATCAAGAAAGAAATAATCTGCCGTTATGGGGTCCCCAACAAGATCATCACTGATAATGGTAGCAACTTGAACAATCAGACCATGAGGGAATTGTGCAAAAATTTCAAGATTGAGCACCATAACTCCTCACCATATAGACCCAAGATGAATGGCGCTGTAGAAGCAGCAAATAAAAACATCAAAAAGATTCTACAGAAAATGGTGAAAACATACAAGGATTGGCATGAGATGCTCCCATTTGCACTCCACGGATACAGGACAGCAGTTCGCACCTCGACTGGGGCAACCCCTTTCTCTCTTGTATATGGTATGGAAGCAGTGCTACCGGTGGAGGTGGAGATCCCCTCATTAAGAGTTCTGATGGAAACTAAGCTAGAAGAAGCGGAATGGGTCCGATCCCGGTTTGATCAGCTCAATCTCATTGAGGAAAAAAGGATGACAGCCTTGTGTCACGGACAGTTGTATCAGCAAAGGCTCAAGAGAGCATTTGATAAGAAAGTTCGCCCAAGACAATTCAAGGAAGGGGACTTAGTGTTAAAGGCTATATTGCCAATTCACAAAGACGTCCGTGGAAAGTGGACTCCCAATTATGAAGGACCATATGTAGTGAAGAAGGCCTTCTCAGGTGGAGCCTTGATACTAGCTACAATGGATGGTGAAGAGTTTCCACTCCCCGTGAACTCAGATGCAGTCAAAAAATACTATGCCTAAAGAAGAGAAAAACAAATAAAAGCTCGCTAAGTTGAAAACCCGAAAGGGCGGCTTAGGCAATAGAGAGCGTCCCGGTGGACTGAAAACCTGAAAAGGCGGTCCAGGCAAAAATTAGGGACATCAAAAAAGGAAAATAGCACCCGCTAAGTTGAAAACCCGAAAGGGCGGCTTAGGCAAAAATGGGTATCCCGGTGGATCAGTAGCTCACACTGAACAATCCAGGCAAAAGTTAGGGAAGCAAATAAAAGAAGGCATGAGACTGCAAAAGCAAAGTGAGCACGGGGCAAATTTCAGAAAGATCTGAGACTTCGCACTCAACAACAAGATGATTTGAAGATTGAAATCATGGAGAAGGATGGCATTGTTATGTTTCCATAGAATTCGTTTATTTTCATTGCCATTTATCTTAGCTCAATTATGCGGTCACCTCTTTGAGGGATTTGCTTCCGTTGTAGAAACTCCGCACGTTTTGTGCTACCAATAAAATTCTCATTTTTTACTCATTGTGTCTCTCTTTATCTTCTTGCACATTTCATACTTTTATTTTTCTGATAAACAAATGTTAAAACTTTGAAAAAAAAAGTAGTAAAAAGAAAAAGCATTTTTGAAAATCAAGCAAAAATATTTTGAAATAAGAAAGATTAAAGAAAATCAACAGCATACAGTAAGGTGCTCACCTTGATAACATGCAACAGACTGACCCAGCGTTCTGAGTTGATTAGGCAAGTGGCCTCGCCCACACAAATGAAGAATGTTGGTGTACAACACCCAACTGGGATCCCTCTCTCCAAGGAAGGAACATCTGATGTCTCGATGTTGAGATGGAACCCCATTCCATGCGTCTTCATGCATCCATGCATATACATTCATGCATCACCATGCATTCATAAATAAACATTCAAAAACCGTATGTCAAATCATGAGCATAATTAAACACTGCATTAGTCTTGCATTTTTAGGTAATTGACAAGCATTCATTGCAAACATGCATAGGCAAAAGCAGATTTAAATATTCCTATTCAAGGAATAGCAGGGTTTGGTCACTCAGTTATCGAAAGAGGCAGTTTGATTTTTCTCCAACAAAGTGGTGGGTACATTATTCATCCAGCAGATCAACTAAAAGTCTCCTCCCCAGTGAATTGCAAACTCTGGAGGAATTCTGTTACAAAATGATCACAACAGTTTGCCCATCCCCAATAGGAAAGGCAATCCTACAGAATCCTGAGAGAAGGGTATTCAGTGGAATCCGTAGGCCCGAGGGTGGTGATTTCTCTTCAAAGTGCAACACCGAGGTGTTACATTTGTTTGTCTCAAGGACGTACAACTCCTGGTTTAGGCGTTAGTTCCTTCAGATACAGAACCCTGAGAGAAGGGTATTCAGTGGAATCCGTAGGCCCGAGGGTGGTGATTCCTCTTCAAAGTGCAACACCGAGGTGTTACATTTGTTTGTCTTAAGGACGTACAACTCCTGGTTTAGGCGTTAGTTCCTTCAGATACAGAATCCTGAGAGAAGGGTATTCAGTGGAATCCGTAGGCCCGAGGGTGGTGATTTCTCTTCAAAGTGCAACACCGAGGTGTTACATTTGTTTGTCTCAAGGACGTACAACTCCTGGTTTAGGCGTTAGTTCCTTCAGATACAGAATCCTGAGAGAAGGGTATTCAGTGGAATCCGTAGGCCCGAGGGTGGTGATTTCTCTTCAAAGTGCAACACCGAGGTGTTACATTTGTTTGTCTCAAGGACGTACAACTCCTGGTTTAGGCGTTAGTTCCTTCAGATACAGAACCCTGAGAGAAGGGTATTCAGTGGAATCCGTAGGCCCGAGGGTGGTGATTTCTCTTCAAAGTGCAACACCGAGGTGTTACATTTGTTTGTCTCAAGGACGTACAACTCCTGGTTTAGGCGTTAGTTCCTTCAGATACAGAATCCTGAGAGAAGGGTATTCAGTGGAATCCGTAGGCCCGAGGGTGGTGATTTCTCTTCAAAGTGCAACACCGAGGTGTTACATTTGTTTGTCTCAAGGACGTACAACTCCTGGTTTAGGCGTTAGTTCCTTCAGATACAGAACCCTGAGAGAAGGGTATTCAGTGGAATCCGTAGGCCCGAGGGTGGTGATTTCTCTTCAAAGTGCAACACCGAGGTGTTACATTTGTTTGTCTCAAGGACGTACAACTCCTGGTTTAGGCGTTAGTTCCTTCAGATACAGAATCCTGAGAGAAGGGTATTCAGTGGAATCCGTAGGCCCGAGGGTGGTGATTTCTCTTCAAAGTGCAACACCGAGGTGTTACATTTGTTCGTCTCAAGGACGTACAACTCCTGGTTTAGGCGTTAGTTCCTTCAGGTACAGAATCCGGAGATAAGGATATCGAAGATACCGGGCAGGTTTATTCTCTCCTATCATCATTCATGCCGCAAAATTAGGGCATTCTGTATTTAATTATCTTTTACCGAAAGAATACGAATACCGAGGTTATTCGCATTCTTACGGTCCAAGCTAATTAAATAGGGGCAGCTGTCATACCCTAATTTTGCCCCACACTTTTTTTATTTCCATTTTTGCCCCTCATGCATTTTTGTTCCAATTTTGACCCATAACCTCTCTCATTTTTGCATAAGTCAAGAAAGTCAACATTTTGATCAAAAAGTCAACAGTTTGACTAAAAGTCAACACTTTGACTAAATAAGTCAACAAAACCTTTTTTTTCAATTTAAAAAAATCAATGTTGACACGAAACACATGGAACTATTTCTTCTTGCATGATTATGGCTTAGCATTATCATAAGAGACAAAATTTTACCATTTTGCCCTCACATTTTCTTTATTTATTTATTTTTTAATTAGTTACTTGCATTTCAAGAAACTTTTTTAAGCATCAAATTTCAATTCTTTTTCTTTCATTTCTAATCCATAAACCTATTACATAATCACATTTCATCATGCATATTTTTATTTCTTGACATATTTATTTTATTTTCATATATTATTTTAATTTGTTTTATTCCCAAAAAATCAAAAGAAGAACAAAAATTGTCCCAATCATTTTTACACCTCATCAAGGGAATAGAAGGTTCTATTCCTTCTTACTAGACACCTCACCATTTGTACAAAAATCCCAAAACCATAGTACAAAAAATCCCAAGAAACAATCTCCAATTTGCCCTCACTAACTCTCACAAATCACTACTTTTCTAACCTAATTCCACCCTATAAATAGAAGCATTGTTTTCAGAGCCCTAGGTTAGCCAAGATTACTCAAAAACGGCGCTGCAGAACCAAGAGAAAACACTCCATTTTTCTTCATTTCACAAATTTTCCAAATCATAAAATTATCACTCAAGTCCATTACTTCTGTACTTAAACATCTTCATCTAAGTCCCAGAAGCAAGAAACACTCATTTCTCAAGCAAAAAGGCGAAGGAATTGAAGCAGAGAACACCACGGCACCAAGGAAAAAATCAAGTTCGAACCGGACGATTCAGAGGTCTATTCAGGTAGATTCTTGCACCTTTCGTCTCCTTTTTGTACTCTGATGCTTACTGCTTAGCTGGTTTGTGTAAATTTGGCTTGAATCGTGTGTTTGAGTTTTGATTTCAAAATCGTTTTCTCTTCGTTTTTCGTGTTTTACAACGATTTGTTAAAAACTATTTGTACTTTTGGAATCCTTGTAAGAACACGAACAAAACTGTGTAAAAATCGTGTGATTTGGTAGAGTTTTGAAAACTCCGGTGACCGGAGTTGTCACCGGAGACGGCGAGGCTCGCCGGAGAAGACGACCCAGCCATGGTCCATCTTCTTCGCTGAGTTTAAACCTCGGCCGTTGGATCCTTTGATTTTATCGCGTTCGTTGATCTCTTGATTAAAACGGAGCCGTCAGATCTCATTTAAATGCGATCTGACGGTGATGATGACTTTGGCGTATGTTTGGCTTGATGCAGCGCCACACCAGATCCTTGATCTGGATCAGTGAGCCTTGGCCGTTCGATTTTGATCAAACAGCCCAGATCACGCGCGCGTACGCTGCGCTGCGTGTCAACGGCTGCACCTGGTTTTTTTTGTGTTGACCTTTTTTGTTGTTAACTTATGCGTGGACTGGGCCTTCAGGCCCAGACTTGCTTTCTGCACCCCACTCCCTTTACTGTTTGCACCCCCTCAGCTTAAATTAATTTTAATTGATTTTTAGCTTATTTCCAAAAGCACTTAAGTGACTAATAGCTTATTTAAGCTATTTTAGTCACTTTGCTATGCTTAAATTTTTCTCTCCATGTTTGAGTTGTTTATTTTAGCTTTTTAGCTTATTGTTTAGCTTTTTAGCTTATTTAATCACTTTTTAGCTTATTTTCATAAGCACTTATTTGGTATTTAAGCTGTTTTAGCTTACTGGACCATTTTTCTTTGCTTAAATCATGTTTGATTTCAGATTATGTTCATGCTTCCCTTAGCTTGTTGTTTAATCACCTTTTTTAGCTTTTTAGCTTATTTACTTAAGTGCTTAATCATGATTAATTGCTTATTTTTATTTCTTATGCTTGTCTTCAACTCTTTAGCTTTATTTCAATTCATTCTAACTCATCTCATATACTTTGATTTAATTTAGCATGTTTATGTTATTTAATTCATCGTACGCTACTTTAGTTTATGCATTTTTATTTAATTATGCATCGTATCTCATTCTTGTTCATGTATTTGCATTCATTATTTAATGTTTCATGCATTTTGTCATTATTTGGTTACTATCATCTTGAACTTCTATACTTCTCATCTTTCTTCTATTCTTGAACTGTCTGGTTTGAATTTGAGGCTTGCTTTCATAATAAACATAGTGAAAAAGGGTTGATCTGACGTATGACTTTTCACACCCGGATAATCCCTATCCCTGACGTATGACTCGTGATCTTGGGATTATCCTCACTATTGATTAAATTAAGATTTTTATAATAAACAAGGATGAAAAGGGGTTGATCTGACGTATGACTTTTCACACCCCGGATGGTTCTTATCCCTGACGTATGACTCGTGATCTTGGGACTATCCTCATCCTAAAACGTTAAAATTAACCAACATTCGACTTTTTCCTTTTGAAATACTTTCTTAATCAAATTAAATTAAGATTTTCATAATAAACAAGGATGAAAAGGAGTTGATCTGACGTATGACTTTTCACACCCCGGATGGTTCTTATCCCTGACGTATGACTCGTGATCTTGGGACCATCCTCATCCTAATCAAACGTTAAAACTAACCTCCACTCACTCAAACTTCTTTTCAGAAAAAACATGGATATACGCTTTATCCATTCCTCTGACACATACACAGCTTAAGCCTCTGATTAGATAGAGCATACAAGCGTCGTTGTATCAGCGGAATGCGAAATAAGCAACATCCGTTATTCAACATTCTTTTTTTCAATGGATACACGTTTTATCTACTCCTCTGACACATACACAGCTTAAGCCTCTGATTAGATAGAGCATACAAGCGTCGTTGTGTCAGCGGAATACGAAATAAGCGTTATCCACTAAAATCAACCAACCACACAACATTTTTTACCAGAACTACGTGAGTTTTGAGTTTCCCATTGCACCGGGGAATACGTAGGAGCGGGCTCCTACAACCGTCAAACTCAACTAATAAAAACCTTTTTTAATTTATTTGGAAACGAAGTAGAGATTAGATAAGAGATAAAAGGCAATTTAATTCAAACCTACGCAAACAAACCCCAAACCACCTAAACGGTTCCCATCGAGTACGATGGATGCGAGGGGTGCTAACACCTTCCTCTCGCATAACCAACTCCCGAACCTAAACCAAGGTTTTCGCGATATTTTCCTTTCCCCTCACGGGATAAATAAACGTCGATGGCGACTTCATTGTATAGAAAAAATGGAAGTGATTTTCCAGCCCGCTACACGACTCAAGTATACACTTTCCCTTTGAAGATTTAAAGCCGTGCTCTGATACCAATTATAACAGCCCGTTTTTCAAAGGCCAAAAAGGCAATATTTTTTTTTTGTACACATCAGAGTTACGCATAAAAGATTTTAAATGAGCCGACATTCAAATATACAAAAGAACTCATTACCATAAGGTGCTTCGACAAGCAAAGTGTATTCCTGAATAATTACAATCCAAGTCTAAGTATTCAAATACTTACAACAAAACAAGTTAGAATCCTATGCCTAAACCCAAAAAGCACGGTGTACAACCCACACCGGCGCATAGTCTAACTAAGCTAAATCTCCAACATCTCACTGGGGCCTGGAACAGCCACCGTCGTCACCACGACCTAACCCATCATCTGGGTGGGATGAGCCCGCAAATGAAAGAAAGGGTCACCACAAAATAAAAGTATGTATATATATAATCGGTGCGAAAGATTGTACACATAACAATAATTCCACATACACAAGAGAAAGCTCTTAACCACCAAAGCAATTCCCACCAACGGGTTCATATAAGCAATGCACACATAGCCTATAATGCAACCTCTACAATGCGTGGTACTAACCCTAGCTACCACAATGCATGAGTTCCGGAATCGTAGGTCCATCCCCTACTAACAATATCAATAAAATCCCGTAGCTCTCCCGATCACTACAAGGATTAGAGTGGGCTCTCCCGATCACCGCACCCCATGGCTCTCCCGATCACCACGTATCGAACTAAATAAAATCCCGTAGCTCTCCCGATCACTACAAAGGATTAGAGTGGGCTCTCCCGATCACCGCACCCCATATCATAAGTATCAATAGAATCCCGTAGCTCTCCCGATCACCACACCCCGTAGCTCTCCCGATCACTACGTATCGATCTCAACAAAAATCTCGTAGCTCTCCCGATCACTACAAACCATTAGGGTGGGCTCTCCCGATCACCACACCGGCACGCAACTACCGAATGCATGAGCATACGCTTCCCCATATATGATAATGCAATGAATACATACCTCTCTAGCATATGTAAACCAAACATAACAACATACATATATTTCTCATCATATGTAACAAACCACAACAACATACATACATTTACAATCATATGTATTCACCCACATGTTCATACATACATCTCCAATCATATGTAAAACAACGCACGTATTGTAAACACTTTCTCATCACGAGAATACATAACACATACATGTCAAACACACAAACACGCATAACAGCAAAACCAAGCATGTCGTAACCGTTTTAAAAGACGGAAATAAAGTGGAGCCCTTACCTTAGTAAGCTTCCGTTAACTTTTCTCGCATAATTCTACAACTCGCGCTTCCTAAAATTAAGCAGCGTACAATCAATAAAATACTCCCAACGTATCCTATCGAAACGAAACTTGTTCTCTAAAAACTAGGGGGGTTTAAGGTACTTTCTCACACTCTCGGATAGTGATTACGAGTCCCCCTTGTAGCAATTAAAAATTCCCAAAGTTAATTGCACTATTTCTCGCTACGCGAAAATATTTTCGTTTCAAAACAAACTAAGAAACACTTTGATTCCTAACTCCAAGGCAATCAATTTTCACATACTAAAACCATTTGAAAACAACCCAAAAACTCTTTGAAAATTTTCACAAATATAAAAGTTTACTTGCGCCACAAGTTACAAGTTTTTTTTTCCTTTCAAATAAAACTCTATAATCATCCTTTTAAAAACCTATGATCATTCACCAATAACATGATCATTTTCTTATCATTGTGGACTTAGAAAATTTTGAAATCCTTTCCCCATTTTCTTCTTTAGCCACGGCCAAAATTTTCCAAATCCCATAATCACTCAAAAATTTTCAATTCTAAAAGCATGGTAATATCCTATAATACCCCAAAATCATTTACCCGAACAATCCAAAACATTTTAAATCAAACTACACTTTTTGACGATTTCGAATTGATTTTCCTTAAGACAAAATCAACACATTTTAATCCCTAAACAAACCATATCACAATCATTTCTTTAAAACAATGATCATGCCTACACAATTGTCTTAGAACAATTTTGAAATTCAAAACAAAATTCCCCTAAACATGTTCATCAACTACTCAAGAACACCAAATAAATTATTTTCTTATTTTTCAAAACAAAGTTCATAAACAAACATCCATTTTGCCACAAAGCTCAAAACAACATCAAAAATCAAATCTCAAAACAAAATTCAAGTTTATGATCTTTTCAAATTTTTTTCTTCAAACCCTTAACCAAAATTTTGTGAAAACTTTAAATAAACCATGGAAATCATCTCATACTTCACTCATATGTACTAATTAACTCTCATGAACACTTCTATTGAACCAACAACTAATTAAAACAAGTTCTAATAATTTTTCTCTCAAGAACACAATCTAACAATTCATCAAATCTTATGAGTTTGTCTAGATAAGGAAAGGAAGGAAGCTTAGTTACCTTAGAGGAGATGATTCCTTGCAATTTTCCCTTGATCCAACAAGACAAAAAATGAGATGATTTGGTGATGGAAAAATGAATTTTCTCAAGGTTGGAAGAGAGAAAGAAAGCCACGGCAATGGAGAGAAAGAAGAGGAGTGTTTTCACTACAAGAAAAATGTCACTTTGCGACACTTGCATTGCGACCTTTAGATAATAACCGTCACAATGTGTTAATTTTTGGATTTGTGCAACAGTTTATGCGACCCTTTTGGTCAACTGTCGCAATATTTTGCTTAAAAAAGTGCCGAATAACCTTTGTTTTTAGCTTTAGCGCCCATTGAAATTGAAATTTCTTTTGGTCCCATTACCCATTTTATCAAAAAAAACCCAATCACTTGCAAAAATAAAAATTCACTCAGACAACTAAACACGTTCAAGGTTGATAAATTCCTAAATCCCTAAAACACTCACTCCTCCGCCACTCTCTTCACCGTTCACGTCGAGAGAAGCGTACAATTTCTTCACCTTAAATCCCTAAATCACACGATCCCTCCAATCCCTTTGTCGTTCCCGTCGAGATAAGTGATAAATGTGTTGAGCATAAAGAAGAAGCGAGAACCCTAGGAGCCTGACTGCCTCACTGCCACCGTACCGAACCTTCACCTCACACTCCGGCGCTCCACCATTCTACCGGAGCTCGATTGCTCAGTCTATTGGTCTCTGGGTTATTTTGGGTTTGTTTTGCTGTTCTGTATTCATTAGTGTTGTGAACTTCATTTTGGTTTGGGTTTAATTGTTTAATGACTTTACTGTAACAATGTTATATGACCCAATGATTCTTATTCATTTTGTTGTGTTTAATCTAGGTTTTGTTTGGAATTTGTTGCTGTTTTAGTATTATGGGATTGAGTAGATTAAAATGGGATCCAAGTGATTGTTTGGGTAGGAATGGTAACTAGCAGTTGTGTTAGTTTTGTTTTTGTTGTTGTTCATTGAAGAGCCTGCTATTACTTTCTTTTTGGATGTTTTGTCTATGTATCTACTTCTTGAGTTTGATGTTTCTAACTGTGCGTGTTTTGTTGGCCTTGCAGTGCTTCTGCTTTGAGGCTCAAAGTATCTTTTGTTGCGGCTGTTTATTGCTTGCTTAAAAAGACTGTGGGGGATCTATTTTATCTTGTTTTTCAACGATTGTTATTATTAACTTATATATTTTAGTTGTTTAAGAGTTTGTAACATGCTAATTTGATTATCTATTTTTATTTGAAATTTGGTATAGGATTTGTAGTCCCACCGGGTTATGAGGATTTGTGATGTTGCGCTCAGCGAATTCAAGAGTAGGCTCTGCTAATTAGATATAGAGGTATACATCTTTTAGTTTTATGTGAAACTATATTGGTGTAATGGTGTGTGTATTGTATGTTTATCTAGATTTAGTCTTTGATTTTTTTTTCTTTCATCTGTACCTGCTACCATTGCTAGGCTCTATACCTATTGAAGTAAAGTTTATTCCAATGCATATGGCAAAATTAGTGTTCATGCCATTGAGTTTTAAACTGGTTGTAGTTTTGTTTAGATATATATTGAATTATAATGATTGAACTTAGTTTGTTTAATTCTAGTATGTTGATTTTACTTGTTAGGTCTTTTTTGTCACATTTCCATGTAGTTTACAGCTTCAGATTTCCAACATTTGAGCATGTAGATTCTTACGCAATTACCTCGTCAACTAACTCTAGTTGATTATACAATTCATTTACATTTTTAAATTTTTTTAAAATAATTGTTCTCAAGGTAAAATCTCCTTAAGTTAGATTCATAATGCATTGGTCCTGTTGTTATCATTTGCATCCTATTATGGTTGCTGCAATAGTAACCTCATTCTATCATTACAGTCATGAATTTTATGAAACTAAGATCTTGTCCAAATACATTTCTACACTGCAGAATCAAAATGGTAGTTCACAAATTGATTAATTTAATTTTTTTATCACTTTTTAGATTACAAAGTGAGATTTGTGTATATTGTTTTGTGCTTAATCATTCCAAACCAGGAAATAATGACTGGATCACATAGGAAATAATTAATGGATCACATGTGAGTTATATATCAATGTTGGATTTTTGTAGAGCTTAATTAACCGATAACAAGTTTTACTTTCATTTTGAATGTAGCCTCATCCATAATGGGGTGGTAATGTTTTATATCACTACTCAAGCAGCTACAGAGACATTGATACTATCAGCTGGTTTTTCCTTTTGAATCTTGTTATATAGATGCAAATTTTCTCATGGTGGATAAAATGGTATTGATTATGCTTTTAGATATGAAGTAGTATAAACATGCTATAAAATTTCAGCAATTGTACCAAAATGCCTTGCTTTATGCTAGATTAATATCCAGTATAGTTGAATCTTTTGGAATCTGTGTTGTATATGTTTTAGCTAGGTGAATTCTTTGATTTGAAGTATATGAAGTTGGTGGATTTAAATTTTTTCTTAGATTCATAGGTATAATTATATGGGTATATTTGGAATTTGGTACTTTCTTTTTCTTATCTTTATTTTTATTTTTTATCTTTAATTAAGCAAGGTCATTCTCATAAACCACCGTCGACCCTCTTTGATCATTTCTTTCAACTGATGCTTAGGTACATGGTCAAAGAAATTAGCATTTCTCAGCCCCATTTATGTAAGGCAATCACTTTCTCCATTTTCTCTCTACTCTAGACTGATATTTTAACCAATTATGTATGTTCAAGGATATGAACAAATGGTTGAAATGATTGAATCTCTTGCATCCTAATATGATTACTATGTGTATTTTATTTTGTAATATTTGGCTCATTTGACTTAAATTTTCTGCACATTTATTGTATACATTCAAATGTTTGTTTACTAAAACATGATTATAGCTGGTTGATCAATATATGATTATTTGTTGAATAAGTTCATTATGAAGATTGTCAATGCTTTTTAGTTGAGTGCTAATGAGTACTTGGATATTGCTAATCATTGTCTTATATGGTTTTTCAGGCAACAAACATAGAATCGCCAAAAGATGTTAGGCATTCCTTCTTAAGTGAGTCTAGCTAGCACTAATTAAGGACTATGAAGCAACATCACCTACTAGGGAATATTTAGATATTTTGTGAACTTTTTATTTTGACATAATGTTTTGCCATTCTATTAAAGTTTATGTTTTAGTTTTCTCTTTGTAAGTTTCAAGTACCTTAATTAATTTTTTTATGTATGAATGTTGTAAATGAATTATATTAATGAGATTAAGTTATTTATATTTATATATCATGTGCATTTTAATTTTCTTACTTTTGTAAAAAAAATTGTTATTTAATAAAGCATCAAAATGAATAAAAAAGTGATTTAAATTAATATTTAAAAAAACATGTTTGCGACGGTTTTGTAACTGTCGCAACAACTGCTACTAATTCCACTATTTTGCTTGAAAAAACAGAGACGGTTTGAAACCGTTGCAACATCTATTGCGACAGTTGTAACGACGGTTTCCAAAACCGTTGCAAAGTGCAGTTGCGACATAGTAATCATCAACGGTTTGAAAACCGTCGCAGTTGTGCAATTGCAACGGTTTCAACCGTCGCAAACTGCAATTTTAACCGTCGCAAAGTGCTTATTTTCTTGTAGTGTTTGTGATTTTTTTTCTAAGACAAAAGTCATCCAAAAGTCTTCCTATCAAGTGGTCTTGTTGCATATCCACCATTGGATCAAATAGTAAAAAGGTTTCAAGACTTACTCCTAGCCATTGGATCAATTCTAAGCTTATCCTCACAAGATATTTTCTTTCTCATGAGAAACTTACGCCTCACAGACGAGTCGCGCCTCGCTAACGGACGGAAATCACAAAAATATAAATTCTACCAAATAAACGTCCGTCGTAAACCGTTTCCAAATATTATCGCTAAATCTTTTTCCTCGACTGTAATTTTCTTCCTCACCCTCGAAAATGATTCTCGGGACATATCCTAACTCGCGCAGATATATAAAACCTCCATCTAAATTTCTACGGAATTCAGAAGCCGTAAAATTTTACATCAGCGGGTAAAATTCCTACTCGTTTTTCCAAAAGCGAGAATAATCCAAAACTCCTTATTCTGACTACACATAAACCTTCTTATACTCAAAAGAAGACTACAACCCAAAAGTCTGTGCCTTTCCAGCGCACGAGCACAAAACAGGCTCCATTTCAGCAAACAGCCGTTATGGCGACAATACTCACAAAACCACTTAACAAAAACCCTAACATTCTTAGTCATTACTTATTTTATTCACGCAAAAGGTACAGTGGAATTACGGGTCTTACACACTTTGATTATGCTATCCATATTATGTGATGAATAAATTGAGATAGAACCATATGTTTGGTAATATGCACATTTCATGCATTCATAAGTTGTGTCTATCCTAGAGGAGATAACCTAGAATGTCTATTCTAGAGGAGATGACCTAGAACACTTGGATTAATGTTATCCAAGATGACAATGTGAATTAATACCACATACATTTAGTCGTGTCTAGGGTGACATGACATAAATATTTGGCATTGAAATTTTGTTCTCTGGCAGGACAGATGTCTTACACAATGTCTGGAACAACTATGTATTTGACCAGATGTCTCAGACAAGTGGTTCGACAACTGGTAGCAGGATCAATAATAAAAGGTACTGAAGTAAATAGGAAAGCAATAAACGACACAAGATATTGTTTACCCAGTTCAGTGCAAACCACACTTACTCTGGGGGATACCAATCCAAGAAAGGAAAACCACTACTATGAATTAATACTTAGTCTTACAACGCACATCAAAACCCATTGATATGTATGCCTTTTCTTAATCCTAGTGTTTTTCTACACAAGGGTTATCTCCCCCTGAATATGAGTTACTGCCCACTTCCCTCTAATCACTAGTCTCAAGTGATTGTAACTTTTCTTTGCCGTTTACAAACAATATGTTGAATTCCTCATTCAACAAAAACTACCTAGTAATTTAATACTTAGAATCTAAGCTTCAATCACCAGCACATGCTTGCACAGTGGGTACAAGGTCTTTGACTCACAATCTTCAGTTATTGCGGTACTTTTCACTTTAGCTTTGAGTCTCTATTTATAGACTTGCAACTCCTCTGGATTATAGAGATCGTGAGATGCTAATCTATAGGAATTTATTTATTAAAACAATTTTTTTTTTTAAAAACAAACTCCATAAGATAAAGATTCAATTTGAACTTTATCCACTTTAAATTAAGATACAAATCGTATCTTAACATAGAAGATTAATAACAAACTTTGTTATACAACCTTTGATCTGCCGTCATTTGAAAATTCGCGCTTGTAAGAAGTTTGGAAAGATACGCGCGCTAATGGATATGTTTAAATCTTCATCAAGCCGTTTTGGGTCAAGATGTCCTACACAGATGGCTAGGACATCTTGTTTCAACATGTTGCTTGAACATGTTATTTACCCAGTGACAAGATGTCTGACACATCTTGTTCAACATGTTGCATCTGCACATCTAGATTTACCACTAGTTGTTACAGGTTGTTTTAGCCTTATGATTTAGCTAATCTCTTAGGAACAACATGCATTAGTTGCATTAGGAATTACGTGTGACTAATTTGTAATTGACATTTGAGAATCATCCTTATTTGATGTGATGAATTATTGATGTGTAGTTTTGGATAGTTATTCATTTGATTTATGTATTCGAATAATAATATGATGATGCGATATAAAATATTGTTATATGGAGAATGCATGCAATATGTTAGCTATTGGTACATGTCTAAGTATGCTTATTATATGAGTTGTTTAAGTTTAACTCATACAATTCCATTTCATTTATTTAGTGTCTGATATTCGATACATTAGTCACTGATTAAGATTATGTTATCTAACCCTCTGTTTTGTGTACGTGCTGGATTTGGAATCCAGATCCCCAGGTTATGTGCTTGTCGATGTTCGGTGAAGCTCCTCTCTGATCGTGACACCGGGAAGGGTTCATATATATTTGGTTATCTTATTTTATGTAAGGATGTATTATTTTGGAAGGGAATGTAACACCTTAGTATTATTATTATTTTGGAAGAAGAATGTAACACCTTAAACCAATATTTTATAATTCAAATATTATTTTCCGCTGCATATTCCGAAACAGAATTTTTCTAAAGTAGAAATATTTAAATAATAGGTTTGGGTGTTACATAAGTTATAGAGGATCGAGATATTGGCTTTGAAGGTGTGAAAAACACAAGAAGGGGGGGGGGGGGGGGGGGGGGGGGGGGTTGAATTGTGTTTTGGGTAGTTTGAAAAATTCTTCAATGTTATAAAAACTTATCAGAGATTGCAGCGGTTTAGAAAACAAAACACAATCAAACAGTAACTTAAAGGTATGAGAGAAAGAGAGAAAGATAGAGATATAGATTTTATACTGGTTCCTCTCACAAACCGAGAGTACGTCCAGTCCCCTTGCACTTCCAAGGGAGTTCACTATAATCAAACAAGATTACAATTGCTCAAGCACGCAGGCAAGAGACTTCCAATGCTCAAGTAACACTTACAAGAGACTTCCTTTGCTCAAGCACACAAGCAAGAGACTTCAAACAACTTTACAAGAAAAACAGAGTATATGAACACTGATATACAAATCAATGTTCAAAAGAATAAGTAAAAATACAACTCAATGACAAGACTAAACTTAGAATCCTAACAAAAGAAATCTAAGGTTCAACAACTGAATGAATCAGAAGCTGAAGCTTGAGTCTTGGATTTTTCAAATGAGTTCAAGTTGTATTCAAGTTATTTTTGTGCACAGGATGATTTTTGCAGAGTAACAGCTCTTTCAAAATTTCTCAATATTGTTGTACACACAAAAACTTCACTACCACTCCTATTTATAGTAGAGGGTGAAGCGTCTTGAATTTGAATTCGTTGCAGGAGATTTCGCCAGCTGGTAATAGTACGATCTTTGAACCATATCGGGTAACCTTTGTGTACGACCAAACTTGGAAATGAAGATTCGTCCAATTGAGGTAAAAGGTTCGTACAATAGTACTAACGTTACTATTATGTGGATAAGGTTGATTCTCCAGCTTTTGAGTTGTCATAGTGAATATAAAATTTTAGCTTATATATCTGCACACTAGAGTAGATAATTAGTATACCCTATTGTATATTAATACCTTTGTTATCATCAAAACTTAATTGGGTCATGTCAGAACCTCTTTTGTTCCAACAATCT
The DNA here is from genome assembly GCA_030408175.1 of Trifolium repens. NCBI lineage: Eukaryota > Viridiplantae > Streptophyta > Magnoliopsida > Fabales > Fabaceae > Trifolium > Trifolium repens. Next base: position 47,127,773 of record CP125837.1, read on the forward strand.
CCCCCTTTTTGAGTTGTCATAGTGAATATAAAATTTTAGCTTATATATCTGCACACTAGAGTAGATAATTAGTATACCCTATTGTATATTAATACCTTTGTTATCATCAAAACTTAATTGGGTCATGTCAGAACCTCTTTTGTTCCAACAATCTCCCCCTTTTTGATTGATGACAAACCAAGTATTAATTTACAATGGTTGTTGATTAATTACATCATGCTTCTCTCAGGTTTATGAGTTTTGCAAGCTCCCCCTGAGTTCAACAATGATTAATTAAATCAGTTTAAAAATTTTATTTGAATCTTAAACTTGGCTTATACACTTGACTCTCAGAGGCTAGGTTTGCAAGCTCTCCCCCTAAGTCTGATACTTATAAAGGAAAATTGCACTATTCTTTTATATGTACCATGTATAACAAGTTCAAATTTCAAATAGAAATTTTCCTTAATGTTATAATCAGAACATAAAAAAATTTAAATTTGGCATTTTGGCTTCAGGTTTAACGTTCCACAAAATTAATATACTTTACTCCCCCTTTTGTCATTAAACAAAAAGATTAACCTGACAAGACAGTCAACGTTTGATGAAACGGTTACAACCAAATCAATTAAATGACTTGTAGGAAAATCACAAACTTGTCTGTTTTGAAATCCTATATAAAGACCATCAACCTTTGTCATTTCACTCAACACTTCCATTTCATGTTGAAAAACAACGATGGATAAGGATAGAAGAGTGATCAAAAGTAAGAAGTCACAGGAGAAGAAGAAGAAGAAGAAAGTGAAGATTCAACAAGACTCAGAGTCTAAGAAGAAACCTCAGAAGATGAAAGCATCAGCTTCTGCTCCTGTCAGAGTCAATTATCAAACAAGATCCAAGACCAAACAACAAGAGTCTTCATCCGAGTCAGAGTCTGAATGGGACTCTGACTGGAAAGAATTCTTGAGTACATATGTTCCTTCTAGGGAAGAGTACCCGTCCTCACATTCTGGTTCTCATAAGCTAGATTTAGAACTAGCTGTTTCTGATGTAGAATCCAAGTGAAAAGGTGGATAAAACTTATGTAATCAACAATTATTTGTGGAATAAAAACTCTTTATTTAGTTTTGGAATCTTTGTTTTGATATTTGTCTCAAAAGCATTTGTGATTGTATAAGTAACACGAAATAATTAAAGAGGATAAATAACCACACAAACAAGATACTTGATAAAATAAAAGATAACATGTTCCATAAACATAACAAAAACATATTCTGAACATCAAAATAAAAAAATAAAGTGCTTAGAGTCCTATGGTTGAGGTTGAGGATGAGGGGGTAATCTTTCATTAATGCTCTTCAGAGTATCAAGGATATTTGTTAGAATGCCAGAGTGTTCATCAACTTTTTGCTTCAATCTATCTTGATCTTCTCTCATAAGAAGGGCAAACTCTGGTGCATTACTTGCTAAACGTTCAAGCCTTTCCTGTTCAGCAGCAACTCTTGCTTCTTCTGCTAACCTAGCTTATTCTCTAGCCAGAGCCTCTAACTTCTCCTTCTCAAGCCTTTCAGCTTCCAACCTCTTCCTTTCACGCTCTTCAACTTCTTTCTTTTCATGTTCTGCCTTGATTCTAGCCAATTCATTACGAAACTCCAAATCTTTCTTGTAAGAGACTCTGATGGCCCTTATCATATTCTGCAGACCAACTTCCATTAGCTCACATTCCTTATCAATTTCTGCTGACTCAATAGTCCTAGTAGGAATAGCATTTTGGATCCTCCTAATGTTCTTGTCAACAGCTTTCAGCATTTTAGTAATGTCCTCTTTGGTTTCATCCATAGGTTCATTTAGGATCCTAGCAGGTAAGGAATGAGGGATAAAGATGCAATCATCAGAAATAGCTTGCATCAGATTAACAGGATTGGTGATGTGATTTGGGGATGGTTGTTGGTTGGTTGGTAACACTTCAGTAATAGTGTTGTCCACATCCACATGTTGTGGGGATTTATCAACATTAATTACTGGAGAGGTGGTTTTGTGAGAGACCTCAGAGTCTGGGTCGACAATTTCATTTGGTTCAGGTGATTTGTGAGAATCTGAGGTAGGCATTGTTTGTTCAATGATTGGTGGAGGTGATGGAGGATTGTTTTGGTTATTTTCTGGGGGTGGTATTTGTGGTTTGGTTTGATCTTTTTCTGGGTTTGGTGTTGGTGGTTTGTTTTGGTCATTATCTGGTTGATTTTCTTCAGGTTCTGGTGAAGGTTCCAGATTTGAGAGATTCTTGTTTGTGAGGGATTCAAATTTTTGAGGAGGTGGGGAGGGTGTGCGATCAGAATCTTCATCTTCATCCACATTGTGAATGACTGGTGCAGTATTTGTAGTAGCTTGTGCTGCATCATTACATATTGAATTAGCTTGAGATTCTGATGGGTTAGTTTGAAGTGGGTTAAACTGCTCTGTTGATGGTTGATTCTCAGAAAGAATAAGATCTTTCTTAGAACAAACTCCTTTCAAAGTTTTATCAAGAGCACGTTTAACTGGGATTTCAGAGGGATATTGGAGTCTCTTAAAAACATTTCTAAAGGTTGAGCTATTACCAAGATCTGTAGGAATCTTACCATCAGCTGGTCCATATAGGGTCTGTTGAGCAAGCAGATTGTGAGGATCATTCCTTTGAGTGAGTTTGGAGTACATCTCATCAAACTCTGATGCATCTATTTCACACTCATAACTGTCCTTCAGTAGCTCTTCCTTTTTCTTCAGAGCCTCAACTCTTGCAATAGCTTCATCCCTTTTAGCTTGTTCCTTTTCTTCATCAGTAAATTCCAACACAAATTTCCTTGGTTTTCTAGTTGCTCTTGGTCCAGAACTTTTCTTAGTCTTAGCAACCTTTTTGCTTTCAGGAACTACAGGACTTTTAACAGCTTTTCTTTTTGCAATGATTTCGGTTGGTTGAGCCAAAATTCTTGCCTACCTTACAGTTAGATCCTGAGATTCTCCACTTCCAACCTCAGCTCCTAAACTCTTCAGAAATCCAGCGTGAGCTTCTGCTATACTTCTAGCATCTCTTTCACTCACATGTACTAGCCTACATTCATCAATGTTTTCTTCAGATTCTCTGAGTAACAGAGGGTGTGTTGGATGAACAGCCTTCTTACCCTTTAGCAAATGTAGATACCTCAGAGTAGTACTGTTAATAATTTTAGAGCTAATCAAATAAGTACCATACCCAGGGAAGAAAGGTCTGATAACATCCAACAGTCCACATTGAGCAAACATGTGACTTAGTAGTCTCCCATGTCGAATGATAGGTTTGCTAGCAGTAATAGAGTCAGCTAGATGGATGAAGATGAGTTTACCAATATCAACAAAGTTTCCTTTACCAACGTGGAATGTGAATAGCTTCTGAATAGTAGAAATTTGATCAGTACCACCTAGCTTGGAAATAATACTGTTGATAAGAATTCTGTAGATAACCTTGCTTAGGTCTTTCATCTCAGACTTGTCTTCAGGGTTTTCCTTAGGTTTGAAAATGAATTCATCAACATCTGGTCCAACAGAGTCTGTAGATTTGATGAATAACCCACCGTCTGATAGCTTCAGAGCCTCATAGATATGATCTACTCTGAAGGCAACTCTGAATCCAGCAACATACGATTCAATTTCAGTAGATATGAATGGTTTCAAACCCATCTCAGCAGGAGTTTTACCATACAACTCTGGTTTTTCCTTAACCAACTCCTTCAGTCTCTCTTGGTACTTGGGTTTAGTAATAACGGTCGCTTTCATCCAGAATTCCTTGACAATCTCATTGTATGTTGGTCCATTCAACATATCAAAGTAGTACATCATACCTTGTCTTTCAAAACGAGTTTTCACTTCCGGAAATCCATTTGCTCGCAAACTTTCGAAGTCTACAGGACATTCCATGGCGAAGTTAAGTTCATCAAACTTGTATGGTCTTTGATCCTTTGCGAACTTGTTAGGGATTGATTTCTCAATGTCAATAATACAACCATTAGTACTGAGTGAAGCCATTTCTGATGAAGTTTGGGGTTTAGGTTTTGCTAGTTTTGAGAGAGAGAAAGAAATATTGCTTGAGTTTTATAAGAATGAAAGTGTGGGTTGTGAGAGTGCAGAAGTGTGAATGTGTACAGTTTTGTGTTTAAATAGAAAGTTTCGCGCAAAAACAAAGTACAGACACATAGGGGTAGCAGAGTCTTTTACCTATTTCAAATAGGAATTAGAACGCTAATCATCAGAAACCAACTTCTCTGTCCACTTGCAACAGAACACGTGTATTAAAAGTTTATTAAATAACTGACACGTAAGTTAATAGAAAACGAACGGTTTCTTTTATAAGAGATTTTCCTTACGCGCCAGAACCATCTCCTTTACAGATTCTGATAGTGCATCAGAAGATGGTCTCATCACAACTTCTGATACAGAAGGTTCTGATGGTCTCAGCTTCTGATAACTATTAGATCATTACAAAAACCAATTTTTCATCAGAGTTTTAGCTATTCAGGGATTTCCATCATATTCAAATTCTTTTTGATAAAATCAAAACGTTCAACAGCCAAGGGTTTTGTAAAGATATCAGCCCATTGATTTTCTGTTTCAATGAACTTAAGATCAATTACACCCTTTTGAACATAGTCTCTTATGAAATGATGTTTAATCTCAATATGCTCAGCTCTTGAATGTAAAATGGGGTTTTTGGAAAGGTGAATGGCTGCAGTATTATCACAATATAAAGGAATATTGTTACTGCTTATTTGATAATCTTCTAATTGATATTTCATCCAAAGTAGTTGGGTACAACATTTAGCTGCTGATATGTATTCTGCTTCTGCTGTTGACATAGCTATGGTGGTTTGCCTTTTACTTGCCCATGAAATCAAATTCTCACCAATGAATTGACAGTTTCCACTGGTGGATTTCCTTTCAATTTTATCACCAGCATAGTCAGCATCACAGAATCCAATCAGTTTGTAGTCATTGGATTTCTGATACAGTAATCCAATGTTACAAGTAGCTTTCAAATACCTAAAGATTCTCTTCACAGCAGTGAAATGAGATTCTCTAGGGTCTGATTGAAATTTTGCACACAAACATACACTGAATAAAATATCAGGTCTTGATGCAGTTAGATAGAGAAGAGATCCAATCATACCTCGATAGAGCTTCTGATCAACTTTGCCTTCAGATTCTTCTTTGCTTAAGCTTGATGTAGGATGCATTGGAGTGTTCATGGGTTTGCAATCTTCCAAATTAAATTTCTTCAGAAGATCTTTTATATATTTTGATTGATGAATGCATGTTCCTTTCTTTGTTTGATTTATCTGAATTCCAAGAAAGAACTTCAATTCTCCCATCATGCTCATCTCAAATTCATCCTGCATAAGCTTAGAAAAATTCTTGCACAAAGTGGCATTAGTTGATCCAAAAATGATATCATCAACATAAATTTGAATGATCAAAATGTCTTTCTTTAGTGTTTTTCTAAATAGTGTATTATCAACTTGACCTTTTTCAAAACCATTGTTGACTAAGAAAGTACTCAGTCTCTCATACCAAGCTCTGGGAGCTTGTTTGAGTCCATAGAGTGATTTCTTTAGTCTGAACACATGGTCTGAATTTGCTAAATCTTCAAATCCAGGAGGTTGTTTGACATATACTTCTTCAGAAATAACACCATTAAGAAATGCACTTTTAACATCCATTTGATATAGTGTGATATCATTGTTAACTGCATAAGATAAAAGTAACCTGATTGCTTCCAGTCTAGCTACTGGAGCATATGTTTCAGTGAAGTCAATTCCTTCTTGTTGACTGTATCCTTGTGCAACAAGTCTTGCTTTGTTTCTTGTCACTTCACCTTGTTCATTTAATTTGTTTCTGTATACCCATTTTGTTCCAATAATGTTCTTATGCTTTGGTTTGGGTACCAGATCCCATACATCATTTTTCTTGAATTGATTTAACTCTTCTTCCATAGCAACTATCCAAGCATCATCTGAGAGAGCTTCATTCGTTGTCTTTGGTTCAATCAAAGATACTAATCCAAACAATGATTCTTCATCTCTGAAGTTTGACCTTGTTTTTCTTGGACTATTCTTGTTTCCTAGGATGAGCTCTTCAGGATGTGATGATTTGTATTTGAATGTGTTTCTTGGAATATCAGTTGCTTCAGAGTTATCATCATTAGTTTGATGCTCTTGAGCAGCATCAGAAGGTGTAGCTTCTTGAGTTTCAGAGTTTTCTACAGGTTCTATGTAGTTGTCATTTTCTGGAGCTTCATCTTCTGATTCATCAGAACCTGACAAATCTTTAACAGGCTCTGACTTTTTATCATCAGGCTCTTTATCATCAAACTTTACGTGCATTGATTCTTCCACTGTATTAGTTTCAGAATTATACACTCTGTATGACTTAGAGCGTTCAGAGTATCCAATGAAGATACCCTTACAGGCTTTAGAGTCAAATTTCTTAAGATGGACTTTATTATTTAGAATGTAACATGTACAGCCAAATTGATGAAAATAAGAAATATTGGGTTTTCTTCCTTTAAAGAGTTCATATGTTGTTTTGTTCAAAATAGGTCTTATATAGATTCTATTTTGAATATAACAAGCAGTGTTAACAGCTTCTGCCCAAAAGAATTTTGCCAAATTATTTTCATGCATCATGGTGCGTGCCATTTCTTGTAAAGACCTATTCTTTCTTTCTACAACTCCATTTTGTTGTGGAGTTCTAGGAGAAGAGAATTCATGGAGGATTCCATGTTCTTCACAAATTTTTTCAAAAGGTTCATTTTCAAATTCACCACCATGATCACTTCTCACTTTCAAAATCTTGGAATCCTTTTCATTTTGAATTTGGGTACAGAAGATGCTAAACACCTCATATGTGTCATCTTTAGTTCTCAGAAACTTAACCCAAGTCCATCTACTATAATCATCCACTATGACTAATCCATACTTCTTACCATTGATTGAAGCAGTACTAACTGGTCCAAAAAGATCAATATGTAAGAGTTCTAAGGGTCTGGTAGAAGAGACAATGTTCTTGTTCTTAAAGGAACTTTTGACAATTTTCCCTTTTTGACAGGAACCACAAAGTGAGTCTGAGTGATATTTAATTTTTGGAAGCACTCTGACAAGATTGTCCTTACTAAGCTTAGAGATTAACCTCCAGTTAGCATGACCCAATCTTTTGTGCCAGACCCATTTTTCATCACTCAGTGTCAAAAGACAAAGCACTTGTTGTTCCTTTAAATCAGAAAAGTTGACTTTATAAACATTGCCTTTTATATTACCCTTAAAAACAATAGATTGGTCAGAGCTTCTAATTACAGTACATGAATCCTTATTAAACATGACATCATAATTACTATCACACAATTGACTTATGCTAAGTAAATTATGATGTAGTCCATCTACTAACCAAACATCAGAAATTGACAAAGAAGAATTACTAACTGTACCTATACCAATGATCTTTCCCTTCTGGTTGCCACCAAACCCCACTGTTCCTCCCTCTTGTTGATTCAGGGTGTGGAATAAGAGCTTGTCTCCTGTCATGTGACGTGAGCAACCACTGTCTAGATACCATGAGCTTTCTTTTCTTCTTTGGGTGCATACCTGCAGCATACACTATTTCAGATTTTGGTACCCATACTCTGATGGGTCCATTTTGGTTAGTTTTGAGAATCTTATTCTTCTTGTTAGAGTATTCAGAAGATCTGGAGTCAACAGAGCCTTTAGAAAAAGATTTAGGCTTATGTTGTCTCTGAGACTTTCCTCTTGAGTGAGTCAGAGAACCAGTTACCAAGTTTGCTTTAGAAGTACTAATGGCCCGCTTATCAACAGGCTTTGGTACTCTGATAGCTTTAACTTGAGTAGACATGGGTACTGATGTGAGGGGAACCTGGGTTTTAGAAGACTTAGGTTCAGAGGATGAGTCATCTTCTGATACCTTATCTTGTGGTTCCAAGGTCACAAGAGTATCAGACACAGTCAGAGGTTCTGAGATACCCTTAGTAAAGTTTGAATAAGATTCAGAAGGTGACTTGCTTAACAAGACAGGGTTGTTTGATTTCCCCACATCAGAAGATGTAAGAGAACCAAGTCCTTGTCTTTTATAATAATTGCTAAGCCCACCATGAATTATGGAAGTTATCCTAGTTTTATCAATGTTATGGTGAACAAACTCTTGAAGAGAAATTTCATACTCATCATAGGGTTTGTGACATGTTCTACATCCAGTCTCAAGCACTTTAATTGTTTTAAGAGATTTTTGATAGTTTGCTTGAGTCTGGCTGAGATTTTCATTGAGCAGCTTCAATTTTTGTTTACAAAAATCTAGCTCACTCAACTTTTCCATGTACTTCACCATTACATCTTTCAAAGCTTTGGTCATTTGAGTGCTAGACATTTTAGAGATTACCTCATCAATATCGTCTGTGTCAGACTCTGAATCATTTTCATCGTCTGACTCACCAGTGGCCATAAGCGCTAGGTTTGCTTCCTCAGAGTCTTCATCCTCTGATAGTTCATTGATATCCTCCCATGTTGCCATCAGACTCTTCTTGGCTTTGTTCTTGATTGTACTTTTTCTTCCTTTACCCTTGGAGTTGAGTTCAGGACAATCAGCAATAAAGTGTCCAGGCTTATGACAATTGAAACAATTTTTTGTGTCATCCTTCTTCTCTTTGCTGGTGTTGTTCCTTGATCCAGATCCTCTGCTTGGGAAATTTTTGCCTTTCCTTACTGACCACTTTTGAAACTTCTTGGACAGGAGTGCAAAGATATCATCATCTGATCCATCTTCTTGGTCATCTATGGAAGATTCCTCTGCTTCAGATTCTACAGCTTTGGCTTTCAGAGCCTAAGATGAAACTGAAATAGATGGCAAGGCCACAGATTTTAGTTTCTTCTGAGGCTCATCAGAAGATAGTTCAATCTCGTGACTCATGAGTGAACTTATCAATTCCTCCAAGCCAAGTGTGTCCAAATCTTTAGCTTCCTGAATAGCTGTTACCTTAGGCCTCCACCTTGAAGGCAAGCTTCTCAGAATCTTCCTTACATGATCAGAAGTTGTATAACTTCTCTTCAGAACTTGGAGACCAGCCACTAGAATTTTGAATCTAGAATACATAGATTCAATGTTCTCGTCATCCTTCATTCTAAAGAGTTCATACTGTTGGATCAACATAGTAGCCTTTGCTTCTTGCACCTGTTTGTTTCCTTCATAAGTGGAACATAAGGAGTCATATATACTCTTAGCAGTGGAATTGTTTGTAATCTTGAGATATTCATCATGAGATATACACCCAATGAGAATATCCTTGACCTTGTGGTGTTTCTTGTAAGCCTTCTTGTCTGTAGGAGTGAACTTCTTTCTTTCTTCAACAGATAACTTTCCCTTTTCATCAAGTCCTTGAAAAGTTACCCCTTCTTCAACCAAGTCCCAAAGCTCATCATCTAAGCCAATAAGATGACTGTAGATTCTATCTTTCCACCAGGAAAAGGTAGAGGCATCTCCATTGAACTTTGGTGCTTTGTTGTTTGACTTGTCTTCAACATCATAGTCATGATAAACTGCTTTCATGTTCACACTTGGAGATGCTTCAGTCATAGTGTTTTTCAACAAGAAACTGTCTCACTGTTAGGTGATTAAAAAACAGAACCGGGCTCTTGATGCCAATTGAAGGTGTGAAAAACACAAGAAGGGGGGGGGGGGGGGGGGTTGAATTGTGTTTTGGGTAGTTTGAAAAATTCTTCAAAGTTATAAAAACTTATCAGAGATTGCAGCGGTTTAGAAAACAAAACACAATCAAACAGTAACTTAAAGGTATGAGAGAAAGAGAGAAAGATAGAGACAGAGATTTTATACTGGTTCCTCTCACAAACCGAGAGTACGTCCAGCCCCCTTGCACTTCCAAGGGAGTTCACTATAATCAAACAAGATTACAATTGCTCAAGCACGCAGGCAAGAGACTTCCAATGCTCAAGTAACACTTACAAGAGACTTCCTTTGCTCAAGCACACAAGCAAGAGACTTCAAACAACTTTACAAGAAAAACAGAGTATATGAAGACTGATATACAAATCAATGTTCAAAAGAATAAGTAAAAATACAACTCAATGACAAGACTAAACTTAGAATCCTAACAAAAGAAATCTAAGGTTCAACAACTGAATGAATCAGAAGCTGAAGCTTGAGTCTTGGATTTTTCAAATGAGTTCAAGTTGTATTCAAGTTGTTTTTGTGCACAGGATGATTTTTGCAGAGTAACAGCTCTTTCAAAATTGCTCAATATTGTTGTATACACAAAAACTTCACTACCACTCCTATTTATAGTAGAGGGTGGAGCGTCTTGAATTTGAATTCGTTGCAGGAGATTTCGCCAGCTGGTAATAGTACGATCTTTGAACCATATCGGGTAACCTTTGTGTACGACCAAACTTGGAAATGAAGATTCGTCCAATTGAGGTAAAAGGTTCGTACAATAGTACTAACGTTACTATTCTGTGGATAAGGTTGATTCTCCAGCTTTTGAGTTGTCAGAGGATGATGAAATTCAATCATTGTAGTAGAGAATGTTCTTCTGACAAAACGGCTTTTACTGCAAGAATCAGAACCTGATGTAATTAAACATAGCTTCTGATGACGTAGCCTCTGATATGCAGCTTCTGACGCGACTAGATATTGTATCTTCTGATGAGCATGTTCTGGTCAGAATTTGCTTCCCATTTCAGAGCCTTCAATGTACTCATAGTGAATATAAAATTTTAGCTTATATATCTGCACACTAGAGTAGATAATTAGTATACCCTATTGTATATTAATACCTTTGTTATCATCAAAACTTAATTGAGTCATGTCAGAACCTCTTTTGTTCCAACAGGCTTCACCTTTCTGTCCATCACCAAATATCCTATGATGAAGAATGAAAAACAGCTGCAACCCATGATGATTCTTGCTAGTAATCACCAGCAACACATGTAACACCCCAAATTTTAGATATAGTTATTTAATTATCAGTTAATTAGTTTTGATATGTGTTTTTTTTTAATAAAATTAGTTTGGATGTGTTTATATGATAATTGAAGTAATTAGTGGGTGAATGTATTGAATTTGAGAGGGAAACCATAGGATATAATTTGTGTAATTTAATAATTAAATTAGGAAAATAAGAAGAATGATATAGAGATTTTAGAAATATAAAGAGACGGGCGCGTAAAATAAAATAAGGATATAAAGAATTTAGTGAATTAATGAAGAAGAGTTGTTAAATATAATTTTAGTAAATTCTAATAAACTAATTGAGAAGGGATACGAGAGAAAAATAGTTTTTATGGTTAAGAAAAAGTTTTAGCTAAAAATAAGGAGTTTTAGTTACCATAAAATATTTAGATAAAATAAATAACAAGAATTTTTTTTTAGGAGATAACTATTAAACCAAAAATGTTATGATTATCTTTTTTTAGAAAAAAATAAAATAATAACAATCAGTAAATATAAGAAAAGAAACATAATACTGAGAAGAACCTTGGAGCACTAGAATTGAGAGAGCTAGGACATGACATAGAGATTCATCAGCAACAAACCATGAAGAATTTTGCAAAAATGTAAGGTAAGGGGTGAGTGAGTTCACATATAGGGGTAGTGTTAACCACGAGAGTAGTCGAGGGGACCTTACCCTCCTTCCCTTTTCCATTTTCTTTTTGATGTTTTGATTGTCTTTGAAATTAATTATTCATGTGTTAGGTGTATGGTCATGGGGTTGTTAACCTATCTTATTGAATATAGGAAAATATTTATGTTTGATATTAAGTGTATTGAATAGTAAAATACCAATTGGAGTGGTTAATTATATAAGATTAATGATGGCTAAGTTAATTATATCATAGTGGAAACTTTAATCCAAGGGACACAATTTTTATTTAGAATAGTAGGGTTTAAATCACTTGTTTTAAGGAACAGGTGGTTTCGTTATTGATCCAAAAAAAAGTAATAATATTTTTTTTTTAATCAAACAAATTTATTGCATTTCATTAATTATCAAAGATTCAATATATGAAGGAATAATCTCAAATCTATGAAAACTAGTCCAAGAATTGACTGCCCTAACTAAGGTATGAGCAACCGAATTCACTTGTCTCCTAACAAACTCGACTTCAAAGTTTGCCATGATAACATAATAAGAATAATATCATTAACGATTGAGAGAAACACTAAATTGCCTTGCCGCTTTCTACTAATGGCTTCAACTAACACTTGAGAGTCACTTTCGAATTGGACTCGTTCGAAACCTCTATGCTTGGCTTCATTCATGGCTTGTTGCCACTGCGTAAGTCCAACAATAAACTCACCAAAACTATTACGGAAGCATGCACCATCGTTGTCCTTCCCAGTCCGCCAAAAAACGCTGCATCTACATTGCATTTTAAGCATCCAATACGAGGCTTTTCCCACCGATCTGTGCTTAATATTGGGACGTCGTGATCATCATGACTTCGCAACTTGTGAACAGCAAACCACTCATTCCAATGATCAAACGCTGCTCGACCAACTTGATTAGGCCTTCTAACATTATCATTCCATATTTTATCATTCCGGTTATGCCATATACTCCAAAACAATGTAGCCACTCTACCTATAGTAGCATAATCCTCATTCCGACACAAGGCAAACACTCTCTCTGCCGCATTACCTTGCTGACATGCCACATAACACATGACCGATGATAGTCCGGCTGCTTGCCAGCTAGACCGAGCAGAAGCACAGGTGAAGAAGATGTGTACATCGTCTTCTACCTCCTCTTCACACAGCGGACAATGAATATCACAATCCACATTACGTTCTAATAACCGACACCTCGTTGGGAGGCAACCCCTACATAAGCGCCAAAGAAGATGACGCGCTTTATATGGAGCATGCGCTTTCCATATTTCACTACTAGATAAGAGGTCTTTTGCAGCGACAAAAGTTGTTGGCAAATGCATTAAGTTGATGCAAAAGAAATTTATCCCAACAACGAAAAAGTCGCTGCTGGTTGTTACGATAAGTTCCGTTACAAAAAATTTTGCAGCGACATTTAATATTGTTGTCGTAAGTGATGTTTGCCAACGGAAATATTTGCTGCCATATTTGCAAATTTTTGTTGGGATAAGTTAATTTTATCAACCAAAATTATTGTTATATCTACTTTTTCTTAGCGGCTAAAGTTGTTGCAATAACATATTTTTTTTCAACGATTAATGTTTCTTGTTTTATTTTTATCCTTCTCAGCAATTAAGTTTGTAGTTATAGTTTGATTAAATATTTTCTTTATAAATAATTAGTTAAATTTGTGATTCATAATCAATTTTATATACTAATTAAAATTTATTTATTATAAAACAATGTCACTATATTCATATAGTAAAAAAAAAATGTCACTAATTTATTAACACCAATGAATCATAATAATACAATAAAAATAATTTACAGAATGAGTCATTTGTTTCCATGAAAGAGAAAAAAGGTACATATATCATAAAATAAAAACTATAATTACAATATTAATTATTTCTTCTAACTTTATCTTGAACGCCTCTTCATAAATTGTAGTTGTAGTATATTCCATGATTTCCCTGCAATTTTTCCTCAAGATGCTTTCATTCCTTCTTCAGGTTGTCCTTAGGTCTTTTCTTCAAATTATGATGTCATTTCTTCTCTTTTGTGACCTTGAAATTGGGCCTCAACTTATTTGAAAGAGTTCCAATGTTGAATTTAAAACATGACTTGAGAGTTACTATTATAAAATATAAACTGATATATTGTAACCACATTCATCAGAACAATAGATGTTGTCAAAAGAAAATTGAAACAAAAATGTATGAATTAAACATCTCTTACTTGAGATTCTTCAATTATATCTGATGATGCTGATTCACAACCAATAGTAAATATGGTGATTGCAAAGAGTTGAGTCAATGTTGAGAAGTTCTTTGATTTAAGTAAAAAATGAGTGGAGTTTGGAGAGTATGTATATGGAGTCATGGACAGTTTTTAAAGAAAAAAATTAGCGCCTAAAACTAATTAGCGGGAATTTAATTTTTTTTTTTTTTGTAGGTAGTCTAGTGGCTTGAAATTCCACCTTAAAGATGAATAAGTGGAGTATCTGGGGTTCGAACCCCGGCTCCTGCACATATAGTGCGATGTCCCAACCAATTGAGTTGAGCTCATGGGACGGCGGGAATTTAATTTTCTACTAAAAAATTAACAAAGATTTGATCCGCTAAAAATAACCACGTTCTCCATAAAAAAAAAAACCATGTCCACTGAAAAATCTTTAAACTGCAAAAAATAACCACGTCCACTTGTGACTATCCATCCCACTAGTGCACACTACTTAATTTCAATCTGATGTAACTAAAATAGCTATATACAGTTTCATTTTATTTTATACTCCGTATTTTATACTAACAATACCCTATATTCCGTAAATAAAAAAGCCTATTTGAAAAAAAAAACCATTAGACTAATTGAAAACAAAAATTTATATTGTTAAAAATGATAAAAATTTATGTTTGGACTACTTTTTAAAAGTCCATATTAGACACAGCTTACTCTTTTTTACGTTCTGAAATTATTAATTTATTGTATTTTCTAATATATACCTACGTATAAAAAAAGTTTAATGTATATATATATTGAGACAATTTTTGATGGATAAGTATATTAAAATAAAATCTATTAACTCAATATAAAAAAAAAAAATCTATTTACTCAAAAGAAAAGGGGTGATTAATACTGTATTTAGGAGAAAACTTAGGTGCAGTACCATAGGTGCTGGTGGTACTGTTCTCTAATAAAAATATGACATCTGTTCACTTAGGGCATCTCTAATGCAAGTGTCTTATTGAGTTCTTAAAGCTTAGTAATCATATCTTATTTTATTTTACCATTGAAGTTGGATGACATGACATTCAAAGTTGCTTAGAAATAAGGAATAGAACTTCATGTTGCAACTCTTACCTTGAGTGGCTTAACAATAAAATTCATTATTTTAATAGGGATTAGGTGGGGCTCATACTTATTATTTGAATCAAAATTAAGTGAAAATAAAAAATATATATAAATTGGTGGGGTCAAATATGAGTTGCTTATTTTAATGCTATTGGAGTAAAATTGGTTAAAGTTGCTTATCAATTGCTTAGATCCTACATGGCAATTTAGGTTCACAAAAAATAAGTTAAGCCACCTATCTAAACTCCCCCATTAGAGATGCCATAAGTTTTCTCCTAATATTTACTAGCCATCTATCTCATCCCAAATTATGTGGTCAACCGCCCATGTGGCATGTGTGCCACTTTGAGGGTTTTTTCTCTTCACTAATTAAAAAGAGATCATGCTGTTGTTTGGCAGCGATCTCATAAACCACCCATAAACATTGCTACTAAATCCTTTTATTGCCAACAACACTTAAATGGTTGGAAAAAAGTTGCTAAAAAAAATGTTTATTCTTGTAGTGTTTTCTTGCCAATTACCTTCCACATGGTATTTATCACTGTGAATAATACACTGCATAGCAAGTTTAATTGTAACCCGATTTGATAGAGTAACAACCATTTCTCTTACCCTCCCAAACCATTTTATCTTCATAAACCGAACCAATGAGAGGTGTCGCAATAATCCTCTCTGCCACATGGTCTGGAAATAAACATACGGATTTTAGCAATATTCTAAGCTTTATAATTTTCGACCATCAAATATCTAACAAGTAAGTCATACACACCTTCAGGTTGAGGCGAGAGGATCCAACGATCTCCATTCCCGCGTAGCCAAGGATCAGACATGACGCGTATCTTATCACCACCGTGATAACACGTAAAATGCACTATTATTTTAGCTCAATTACCACATGTTTTGATATCGATTTTTTAGATTTTATGCTTTTATGCCGGTATTTTGTTGTGTTTCAGGTAATTTCTATATAAAGGTCGTTGTACGAAAAAACATTTAAAAATGACGAAAACGAGAGCGAAAGACACATTCTGCAATGTCATGACGGACCCACTGCCAACTCATCACAAAAGAAAAAAAGAAAAAAAAGAAAAAGAAAAACGTGGCTCAGCTTTTAGCCCACGTATATGAGCATGATTTAGCAAATAGCACACTACAAAAAATGTACCGGATAGTGGGAGTTTTTTAGCGGCGGTTTCCTAAAACCCCTGCAAAATTGAGATAAAAATTGCTAGTGTTGGAATTCACTTGGCGCCGCGTTCTCGATTGCATTTTCATTTGTCCCGCGTTATATTTTTCTCTCCAAAACTATTCTTTTTTCCTAATTTCTCAACTCCACAAATCTCAATCTCTCCTCTCCCAGACGCCATGAATCTCAATTGAATTGGAAAATTTCCCTCAAATCCCTTTCCTCTCAAACTCCATTTTCGCTCCAATCCCTAGATTCACATTAAGTTTTGGTGAGAAATTGAACGGTTCAACTCTCGAACGTCGCACCCCTTCAGGGAGGTTGATGAAGATCTGAGTAAGGAGAAGATCTGTTCCTGAAGTTCGAGATTCTCTTCATCGGTTAGTTTTTATTCTCCTTGAACAATTTCAGTCATGCATGTGTTAATCTTATCGTTTTCATTCCTATACTTTCTTGAATTGATTTTGTTCTTGCTTTTTCTTCCATCGTGTATTATTATTCAGTAAATTGAAGTTGAAAATAGGAAGTTAAAACCCTAATTTATGGTGTGTAATGTTTGTTTGACGCTTTTGACACCAACACTGCATCTATGTGGATGATTTTGTTGCAATTGTGCTGTTTTTGCAATTTTCCCCTAATATTGGTGGTGGTTTAAAAGTACACTAACTTGCTGAAATTCACTACTTAGAACTTATATATACTTCAGTTACAATCTATAATTAACTGATATTAGGCTTGCAGAAAAGCTTTGGATACCCTGCCCTTTTTTTCATTGGCGTGACATGAAGAAATGTATAGTGCATGTGTTGGCATAAGCGGCGATGATTCTTCATCTCATAAGGTAAAATTAGGAATTCGCACTGCATATTTTTTGTGTGCCTATTAATTAACCAATGCATTTCATGAAATGTAGGCATTTGCCAAGAAGTACAAACTTCCATTTACCTTGTTGAGTGATAAGGTTAACAAGGTAAGGAAAGAGTGGGGAGTGCCTGGTGATTTCTTTGGATCACATTTTTTTCTAGATTAATAGTTCATATTAATTTTGATCCATGATTGAGTTTGTGATTGATTTTCAGGTTACTAGTTAACATCATTGAAGGTGTTGTGAGAACTGTCATTCCTTCCTTCTGCTAACAAGTCTATTTACTAGTTGTCTATATATGAATCAGCAGATCGAACTTTAAGTTTTTGTATGAATCAGCTGATTGAGCTTTAAATAGTCAGAAAGAACCAGATATGGATCTTCTCTAATGCCTATTCCATATACTTTTCTTCCTTCTGCTGCTTTCTTTGGTTTCTTCTTTATATGGTTGGTTCTTAATTGTTGCCTCTCACTCCTTTTTTCACATTTTAAATTTATTCATTCATTAACTAATAGTATTTGATTAATGTTGCAGATGGACCCCTATATGACTCTACTGCTTACACTCAGGTAAATTAAAATCACATTTCAGCATCTTCTTTTTGTACCTTTTATCTATGACAATTTTGTCTCAGTGTGAGACTTTAGTTAATGTTCAGTTCTGTTCTTTACACTACTCTGTTCTTTTGGTTGGAAAAACGTACATAAAAAAACTAATAAAAATAGAGTTTATTCCATTGTCGGCACTTGAATTCGGGTCTCTCAAGTGACAGCTGAGTATCCTAACCAACTAGACTACAACGGATTGTTGAAATCTGTAATATTATATACCTATTTAATAATAACTATATGCATTGTTTTGGTTGTATTGTTTTATTTGGTTATTTTAATCTTCAAAATGTTCCGAAGTTGTAGTTTATGGTTTTTATTTTTCATGCTTTTTTGTTTTGTTTTTTGTTTTCATGCCTTTTCAGTCCCACAAGAACTGGGACAGCAAGCCCAACTAAGGTTGGTCCAAGCATGTTCAATGGTGATGTCAAGCTAAGTTAGTCAGCAAGCCGTAGCAGCAACATAGTTGGTGTGGTTTCTATTCTCTTCCTTTTTCTTGATAACTTTAGACTTGCATAATGTATTATTTAATTAAAGAGAGGTTAATGAAAACATTTAAATTTCATTATCTCAGAATGTCAGTAAGGTACCTGTTAGGAATAAGTCTCCATATGTCTTCACACTAGTAAGCAGGTAATTATTTGCTTAGTCTATAGGTGTAACTGCAGATAAACTTGGTGCCTTGCATTTGTTTAACGTGCAAGCTTCATCAAATAATAGAATTTTATGGTCAACTCTATGATTGGTTTACTTGGTTGTAGATTTTGGTGCCTCCCATTATGTCCATATTCTATATTCTAGATGTAGTAGTCTTTTCCTATTATGTTTGGAATGTGTACTGTTCTGTTATCATAAGAATCGAATCCTCATGTATGTGATTTTTGTAGGCATCAACTGATCTGAAATCCGCAGCAGTTGAAGCGGTTCTACTGCTGCAAGAGGAAATAAGTTCGACATTTTTTCTCAAGTCTATGCTCGGGTGAAATGCTTATGACTATTAAGTATTACTATATTTGGTCTTGTTTGTTGTTAGTAAATGTCCCTCTTCATGTGATATTAGTTGTGTGAAACATCTTATGCCCAATGCTATGCTCATTGATATTATTCCAAGACAAATTATGATTATAGACAATTCCATTGAGTTTGGGTGCAGCAAATAACTACATTTTTTCTTCATCATATGGAATATGGATAAGGATGTTTTCACGGCTGTATAATAATAGAAAAGGAGAAAATCTTGTAGAAATGCAATTTGAAGTATTTTATTGTCATTTGAGTTTGAATATCGTTGTTATGAAGTTATGAGTAGTACTACTTTAAATATAATGTAGTGGAATAGTGAATGCTGATGGATTTTAGCTGTTTTTTCTTCATCAATTCTATTTCTCTTTTCTTCCAGCATTGCCTATGGTCTATCTTTTTGAGTACAGTATATGGAAACTTGCATTTTGCTCTTTCTTTACTTCTTTTTTTGTAACATAATTGATTTCTATTTTCAATTCGTGATCATATGGAACTGATATTTTCTATTTTTTGCTTCTATGTAAAAGATGGGAGACAATGGCTATGGATCTATATCTTCATATGCCACCAAGCTGTATGAAGGGTTAGTGTGTTATTGAAGCTGATTAGGCATTTTCAACTCATATGTTTCTGTGCCCTTTATTAGACATAATTTGCCTCCCCTGTCAACATTGGAGATGGTTGTTCCTGCTAATGCTGTTGGCAAAGTGATGGGTAAAGGTGGGGCAAATCTAGCCAATATCAGGAAGGTTAGTTCACACTTTCTTATTTAC
Organism: Trifolium repens; assembly: GCA_030408175.1. Taxonomy (NCBI): domain Eukaryota; kingdom Viridiplantae; phylum Streptophyta; class Magnoliopsida; order Fabales; family Fabaceae; genus Trifolium; species Trifolium repens. The sequence continues at coordinate 47,147,232 of CP125837.1, forward strand.
CTTTCTTTTATTCTTTGGAAGAGAAAAATCATTCATTGGCCACTGCTATTGGTAAGTACTACTGCCTCTGTGAGTGACTCATATTATACATTGAAATTGCTGCTTTGTATAGTAGCCTTGGATATATGCAGGGCAGTAGTAGCAGAATCCCTCCCTTTCTGAATTGACTTGATGTCTATTAAGCTTTGATCTTTATGTTTCTTGAGTGTGGCATGCTTTATTGTAATGTATTTCTCTTTTGCTTTTGCAAAAATAAAAATAAAAATTTAGCGATTATATATTTTGCCTTATATCACTATATTTTAAAGAAAAAGTTTCAGAATTTTGATTTTATTTTTTTTAATTATTTTTTCTATTTGGCGGGGGTTTTAAACCTCCTCAATAAAACCGCCGCCATTTTGCGGGGGTTATTATCCAGCGGTCCACCAAAACCCCCGCAAATAATTTATGGGAATCGATTAAACGGCAATTTTTATAACTCCCGCAAAACAATCTGCGGAGGTTAGAAACCGCCGTAAAATAGCTTAAAAAACCCCCGCAAAACGGCGCGTTTTTTTGTAGTGGCACTATTCCTCTAGTCTCTCCACTTCTCTTACATGTTAGGAACCAATCCCATGATTTTTACATCATATATAGGACATTGGCAGTTGAGAGAAAGGACCATCCAAGCTTAGAGAGAGCCAGAAATTTCATTTTGTAAAAGCAAGAATAATTCACACGAGTTGTTGTTGCGATTTTATATTTCTATGTTTGGAGATTTTCATAACTCACAGCAGCTGTACTTTGCATTATTAGCCATATAATTTCAAGTTTCTGTAAATCGGTTTCAAGTTCCAGCTTACCAGAAACGTGAACCTCTGTTAGGAGCATTCATCAATTTATTCAAGTCTATATTTTTATGCAAACTCTCAGGCTCTAATTGCTTTAGGTTATTTATTTATTTATTTATTTATTTATTTATTTAAGTTTGTGTTGTTTATTTAAGTTTGTTTGTTTGTTACTGTTTCGGTTTCGATTTCAATTTCATTCTCAGTGTTGTGAATTCGACTAATAACTCACACCAATAATAAACTGATGTGTGGGGCAAGTGTAACAAGCAACTAAATATAAGGACGATAGAGATGATGATGCAATAATTCAAAGCAATAAACGACGGAAGATAAAAATCCGTTCCACTAGAATCAATGAGTATCACTTTACAAGAGTTTCCCACAATTGTGTACAAGGAATTAGCAACCTAATTCTACCCAAAACCCGAATCTCTTCTCGTGGCCGACTCAATTTGACCTAGTCTACCCAAGGTGTTCTACAAGATGATCTTAAGAATAGTTTACCCTAGGATTCCAAACCCTAGCCTTTTGTGGTGGCAAACCCCGATTCCCTCCCTCTCTCTCAATTTTTCTATGAATAAAACAACCTCTATTTATAGAAAAATATATGCCTATTATTTTAAAAGCAATCTTTTAAAATAAAACCAAATCTCCTATTATTTTTAAATATATCCAATTTAAAAACAAAACAGAATCCAAGTCAGATATTCTTCAAAAACATATTTTTCCACAAAATCTGCAATATTCTGACTTACAATCTTGAGATTTAAAGGCATATCCAACACTCAGATTGTCAAATTGCTACTCATTTTAATTCATATAATATGGGTGCTTCTTTGATTTGAACGCGAACAGCAACCCATAAACAATGAAAACAATGAATACTTATTTGTATGCTTATTTGTTTATTATATTAAATATGTTTGAGTAGATTTTTATAGAGCCCGGAATGTAAGGATCATCGTACCAACGATATTACATTGAGTCGAAAATAAATGTTTATAATGAGAATTGTTTAAGGTCTGAATTAATTCTGTTTTTAAAACTCAAAGTTTACTGCAAAAGTAGAAACACGGTGATACTTGTTTCAATTTGAAAGAATGAAAACTTTATCTGACCGTAGAAAAATTCAGTTTTTGATTCTAAACACTGAAAAAATTCAGTTTTCAAAAAGGTAATTTTAAGAGTATAAGCGGACACGCGAGAGCGGGCGTTTATACGCTTAAAATTCGGTACCGAACATGCGACAGCTGACGGTACCTTTAAATTATTTTTTCTATCTTAAGCAACTTTTTGAGTAATTTAAAGTAATTATTTTTGTTAAAAAAGATTGTGTCGTAACACGTTGGACACGCGAAAGCGGGTAGTTAGATTACGCAGTTAAAATCTATTTTAAAACTTAATCTTTTCTTTACAAGAAAATATTTTCTCATTATAAATATAAAGGATGACTTAGTGGATGCCAACGGTCGATGAGACTTTCATTCTGGCCTCTCGTCAATTAAAAAGACTTATTTTCCTTTTTTGCAAACAACTGATAACGGTACTTGACATTGTTCTCTGTGGGATCGACAATCTTTTATACTATAACCGATATTTCCGTGCACTTGCGGACCTATCACACCGCCAATTCTCCACCTACACCCAATTAAGAGAACCTGTCTAGCTTTCCAAATACTACGCCATGCAATTATAACCCAATGGAGCCTCAAATAAAGTAGATCGCGGAAAGTAACTTGCTTTAATAAGTTTAGCCACCAACGTCTCCAGATTTTGTATGATGTGCCACGTTTGTTTTGCCACCATAGCCGTATTGAATGCTTCAAAGTTACGGAACCCAAACCACCTTTGTCTTTAGGACAAGCAAGTCTCTCCCATGATAGCCAATGAATACCTTTACTATTAGCATTACCACCTCCCCACCAAAAAGCATTCAACATTTTTTCAATATCATCAATAAAAGAAGAAGGGAGAATAAACATACTCATAACATACGATGAAATAGCTTGAAGTACCGACTTTATCATAATCTCTTTACCTACTTTCGATAAGGCTCCTCCTCTCCACGAATTAATCTTCTTCCAGATACGATCCTTAATGTAGGAAAAAATTGCCTTCTTGTTTCTTCCTATCATAGACGGTAATCCTAAGTAAATACCTGTACCCAAAACATGTCTGACACCAAGTATATCGGCTAAATCTTCTTGTGCCGCCTGCGATTGTTAAATACCTCAGACTTAGATAGATTAATTTCTTGGCCTGATGCCTTTTCATATGTATGTAGAATACTCAGGAGTCGGGTCACCTCAGCAACACTAGCTCTGCAGAATAAGAAACAATCATCTGCAAATAAGAGATGAGACACTTCAGGGGCACCTCGACAGATCCGCGCACCATGAATGTCACCTCTATTAACAACTTGATGTATTAGAGCTATTAGGCCTTCTACCACTAAAATAAATAAATAAGGAGACAATGGATCCCCCTGCCGTAAACCTCTTCCTGAAATAATATGACCAACTTTGTCAAAATTCATAAGCACTGAATAGTTAACAGAACTCACACACATCATCATCCATTGTATCCACTTCTCAGCAAAACCCATCCTGTCTAACATAACACGAAGGAAACCCCAGTCCACCTTATCATAAGCCTTACTAATATCAATTTTTAAAGCTAACTCACCTATATGCCCTTTAGTCTTTCTCTTCATAGCATGGATAACTTCAATAGCAATAAGGGCATTGTCAAGGATCGATCGACCATCAACAAAAGCTGACTGGTCTTGAGAGACACATTTATCCAGACAAGACTTCAACCTGTTAACAAGCAGTTTAGAAACTATCTTATAGAGGACATTACATAAGGAAATAGGTCTCAGATCTTTCATCGATGTTGGATTATCACATTTAGGAATGAGACAAATATTAGTTTCATTAAGGTTAGAAGGGAAATTCCCCCATCCAACCAGGAAGATGCTGCAACAAAAATATCATCCCCACAAAGTGCCCAAAACCTTTGGTAGAACGCTAGGTTGAAGCCATCAGGACATGGGGACTTGTCCGGATGCATCTGAAAGAATGCTTGTTGAAATTCAATTTTGGTCAGAGGTGCCATAAGTAAGTGATTATCCTCATCTATCACCCTCGACTGAATAAGATTGGTTCATGAATACCGCTACTTTTATTGAAAATAGTATCAAAATAATGCTTAGCTACTTCGCATAGGTCCTCTCCATGGCATATCTAATCTCACACTTATTTTCTGAGTGACCGAGAATACCACACACAAAACAAAAGAGTCCAAGCTTTACATATTTGAATTTCACAACACCCCCCCGCACCTCCATTCGCAACTATCTTCTTTTCAATCTTCAGGGGTTTGCGAACATCCATCCGAACTTTCACCTTCATATATTGTGTTAGACTACTTGGCTACCACTTAGAAGGGGGGGGGGGGGGGGGGGGGTTGAATAAGTGGCCCTTTTAAACAATGTTGATTTTAAAAAATTTAGTTTAAAAGGTACGCGCAGAAGCACCACCGGATCGGTAGTCTCTTTGCACCCGATTGATCACTGAAAAAGTAGTATAGCCTTGAACGTATAATGATAAAGAACTAGAAACGATCGTGTGCAAAATATTCAAATTAAACGATCCAATAACACAGTCCAAGCAAGTTACAAAAATATAGAGCTAATCCAATCACAATCAAGATATTTGTCAATTGAATTTTAGTGCACACGTACGAACACAAAAATTCAATCGAATCGAAAATTAAAGCAATTGCGTAAAGTAAAAGATTAAGGAAGAAAGACACAAGCGATTGATTAGGGAGTTCCCCGGCTTTCGTGTCGTCCTCGCGGTCGGCCGGGTACGTCTCCCCCCAAATAACCAAACAGGTTATTTGAGCGTATATTGATTAAAAACGATTGAACTATAGTGCACAATTTACAAAAGACTCCAATAACCCTATATCGAATCTAATGCAAACTATGCGTAATAACCTCAACAAGTAATGAAGCTTCTCCCTTTGATTCCAACGATCCTAACCGTGCGCAAATCCTCGCTCCGATCGTCCAGCTGAGTACCTCGCTTCTTCGTTGTTGATCCTTCAAGATATCGCACAATCTTGAATCCTTAAGAAAAACCCAAACCTTCTTCACAAATCAACTCGATCACGCCTCTGATTCACCGCAAGCCGTATCGAACGTTATCGACCAAATGTACAACCTTTATCCGAATGATCCCATACTCACTCTTCAATGAATTGCAATTTGATGGAAGATGATGATCTTATGAAGAATAACCCTTTGATCCAAATTCTTCAACCAATTTGAATCCCAAAGAGTTTTTCAAAGCTATTTCACTTTCTCACAGGTTTTTCTCTGTTTTGCAATAACAAAGCACATTGCTATTTATAGAGAAAATAGAATTGAGCAAATTTAGGCAAAACTTAACATACATGTATCGATACAAATGATGGTTTGTATCTATACAAACCCTTTGACCAGCGTTCAAATATGAAAATTTGACCTATGTATCGATACAAACACGTATGTGTATCGATACATACATCAGTTTCTTGAAATCTTGACTGATATGTATCGAAGCATGCAAGCATGATTCGATACATCATGCACTCTCTGGTTTTCTGAGAGATATAGGTGTGTATCGATACATGCAAGCATGATTCGATACACAGGTGACTCTCTGCCTCTAAGAGATCACTTTTGTATCAATACAAGTGATATATGTATCGATACAAATTGCACAAAATCAGTTTGAAGTAATTTCAGGACATTTGTATCGATACACATGTATATGTATCGATACATAATACCTAAAAATCAATTTTTCAAAGTTTAAAAATAGTTTTTCGCTGTCAAGTCATTTGTAATGTTGCCAAAAAATGTTCTACTCTATTTTCATGTGTTTTGACAATTATTAAAACATGAGGATGAACTGGTGCACTTACATTCTCCCCCTTTTTGATAATTGTCAAAACTTTGCATAAGCTAGCTAAGCCTATACCTAATATGCAATAAAATAGCAATATGTATACAAACGCAATTACACCAAGGCTAACAATAAGCACGCTCCCCCTGAGTTGATGCCATAATGCGTTTGATATTGTTGATAATATTCAAGAATTCTTAGCTATTCATCCTTAGCTTGTGCAATCCAAATCTCTCCCTCTTTGACAATATCAAAAAGAAGAAGAGAGCTCATTAGAAGTATCAAGTTCAAACAATTTTAACCATAGTCATATCGTGCACTTACATTTGTCGAAATGCACTATATGATGAAAGTTCCTAATCAAAATAATTACATACAAAGATATGCCAAAATATATCAATGGCGAATACCAAATATCATGATAAACATGGAATGTAGAATAACAAACCAAAACCAACTCATGAATATTGTAACACTTTGACATTTTTAATCAAGTAACATATCCAAATACGGGACGAAATAAACAAAGCAATGCAACAAAAGTATAAACATAACATGATTATCCATACAAACAAAATTATCCAACATATCAAGTCATACAAAACCAAAATGTATGTTGTCCAAAAATGACAGCATCAAAATTATCCGTACAACCATATCGAAAATAAAGGAAGTCATAAGAAATAACGAAATAAAATTGTTCATGCAGAAAAGGAAAATAAAATGCAATAAAAACAAAGTCAAGTATTATCATCATTCATCCATGTTTCCCGGGTTAGGAGGAGGGTTAGGTTGATAGTAGCCATGCATCTGAGCTTGCATCTCATCAAAGCGAGTAGTCACATAGGTTCGGAGATCATTGGTGTTGGTGTACAACTCTTCAATTCTAGCACTTTGAGTTTGGTAGTTCTGAGTGTACTCATTGTAGAAGGTGGTTTGTTGCATGCTCATATTCCTTAGCATGCCCATCATTTCATTCCAGTTTCCACCTTCTTCACCTTGACCTACACCTTCATCTTCACCTTGCCTAGCATTTCTTCTTTGTCTCCTACCTCTTGGAGCAGCAGCTTGATCCACATTTTCTTCCTCTTGACCATTGTAGACATAGACATTGTCAACATTCAAGGTCCAATTCATTTTTGCCATTTGAGTATCACTAAATTTTTGTAACCTTCCAAGGGTAGTGTACTCAATGGGAAGGTTTTGTCCAACCTTGAACTTTCTCAAGATGCTAGCTATCAAACTACAATATCCAAAGCTTTGATCACGGCTAGAGTTCCTCAAATCAAACATTCTACTCACAATATAAAAAGGCCAATCAACTTTTCGGTCTTCCATTAGCAAAAACATGAGATCAATGTCTTTCCTATCCATTCTAGAACTTGCACTCTTAGGACACAATATGTGACTTACAATCCAATAAATCACTCTAGCGTTCACAGTTAATTTTCCGGTTCCCATAGTTTCCGGAACATTTCCATTTCTAGTAATGGAGGAGATGAAAACATTAGAATCATAATCAACCTAGCTAGCTTCAGAATAGGCCAAAAGATCTTCTCCGGTTATCCTATTACCGGTACTCATTCCAAACAAGTCAAACCACATAGTTGCACTAAACCTATAAACCTTACGTCCCCAACAAAATTCAAATTCAGCACCATTTCTCTCCTGCAGCCCAGCATAAAATATCCTAACCAAAGTATCATTATATTTGGTTTGCAAATCACAGAAAGTATCAAGTTGTTCGTTTTCAAGAATTTCCGCAATATCATTGAGACGCAAATTTCTAAGTGTTTCAGTATTAACAGATTTCTGAGGCAAGATGCTCCTAGTTCTACAATATTGCGTATAAGTAGTAATGCAATCCTTGTGAACAAATTCTTCTTCCCTAAGTCCAAGATTTGGAACATCATTGCTACTATTTCCTACTTCCTTTCCTTTTCTAGCCTTAGTTTTTGGTGCCATTTCTAGGAGAGTGAAAAGTAGAACGAATTACCTTGAATTTTGATGGAGAACTTGAAGAAATTTCACAACCAAGATTAAAGAAACCCTTGTCTTGAATGTCGAGATTATGAAGCTTGAACCACGGAATTGATGAGGGAATGTGAATGGGTAATGAATTTGAAGTAGTTTAGGGTCAAGTTTTGTGAGTTTTGGTTGAGTTTGAGGGAGATTGAAAATTTGGAAATGAGGGTTTTGGGTGTTATGCTCGTGTAGAAGAAGAAGTGTTTGGTGTTTGATGAATGAATGAATGAAAATTGATCCATAAAAGGTGTTTTCACGCGTATGTATCGATACAAACTCATGTTTGTATCGATACAAGTCAGTTTTCTGCAGCATGTATCGAAACATGCGAGCATGTATCGATACATGAGACAGTATCTGTCCAAGCTGAAGAGTTATGTATCGATACAATCATCATATGTATCGATACATATCAGTTCATTTTGAAAATTTGCAGAATAACTAACATGTATCCATACAATGTTTATTTGTATCGATCCAAAATGCATTATTTTTAATTTTTCTCAAAACACATGAGCTTATAAGTTTTTTTTTTTTAAATGATGACTTCCAAATAATCATGTATGTATGAAACACATATAATCAACAAGGTACATACTTATGTATGTGAACAAAAACAATACCAAGACACATTATAACATGAGAACACATGTTAAACCATATATGCATGATAAGGCATCCACATAAATGAATCAAAGTACCAAAATTAATCATATGAAAATATATGTCTATGTATGCACACAAAGTCACATATAAGAACAAAAACAAACATATACAAACCAAGTATGAACTTAATATGGCAATTGTAATGATTTTTGTCAAATCCCCATTTTAAACGTTTGAGTCTCAAAAACTTATTAATATTTTTGAGCAAAATTCTTGGAAATGGAGGATTAGACAACTATCAAAGCAAATATCATATTAAGGTGAAAGTTGTATGTATATGAACCAATGTACAAATGCTAAGTAAAAAAAAGAAATATAAAGGTAAAGGTAGAGAATAGAATCTTCCCTTGAGTGTTAGGTGGAGGAAGTGATCAATTTCCACACCATTGTAAGTGTTGAGTTGAAGCTTTTCTCATCGCTTTCCTTGTTCATAAGTCTTTAACTCCATTGTTGTCGGTGTCTTTTGTCAATGGTTTCAAGACGCCTTCCTACATACTTAGACATTTGAAATAGGTCCCCAACTCATGTTGGGTCCTAGTTGGTTAGTAGCACCATTATTGCCTAACTTAGGTAACCATTGCAATTTGCCTTTTGGTACTAAGATTTTTCGAGCATGGCATTTTGCAATAGTATGACCCTTGTCACAACAATAATGACAAACGATATGAGGATTACTTTTCTTAGGATCCTTTTCAACAAATTTATGCTTTTTATTTCTAGGTTTTAATGATTTGTTGAATTTAGATGGATCAACCGCAAAAGTAATCTCCGACTTGGATGGTTCTTTTAGCTTATCTTGTAACTTTCGCAAGTCTCTATATAAGTAAAAGCATCCATCACATCCGGTCTTATCGTTACCATAACTATCAAAAGTCACAAGAGGTTTTTGAATCATAGACTCTTTGAGGACTTTCAACTCAAGCTCCGTTTCCGAAACTTTTGCCTCAAGATATTTATTAACTTGCATTAAACCTTTTAGTCGTTGAAAAGCCTCTTTAGTTTCTTTGTGTAACTTTTCAAAAGCGACTTGCAACTCATGATATTCTAAAAGCGTATATGAGCTAGAGGGATTTTGATTTACCTTTTTGGGAGCAAGTTTCTTGCGATCATAGGATGTCAAGCACACATTTGCCAATACATCTTCACCACTTGAGCTAGAGCTTGATGATGAAGAGGAAGATGAGCTTTGGCTTTCCCATGCAACATATGCTTTCTTTCCCTTGTCCTTGCTTCCCTTTTTGAATGACGGTGACTCCTTCTCTTTTCTCTTGAGCTTAGGGCAATCCGGTTTGAAATGACCAACTTGGCCACATTCATAGCATGCCCCTTTCTTGGAGTACCTAGCATCTTCATTCTTCCGGCGGTAACCACTATCTTTCCGAAACTTCTTAAGATTGTCATCAGAATGTCTTATCCCATTCTTTCTCACATATCTATTATAGCGTCGAACGAAGAGCTCCATTTCTGTAAGACCCAAGATTTCACTGTACAGTTTTACTAAGGAACTCTAGTGTCGGCTACGAGTTTTAGGGATTTTGGTGAAGCGGTTTTGTGAGTATCGTCGTATTAATGGAATTTTTGCTGAAATGGAGCCTGTTTTGTGCTCGTGTGCTAGAATAGCAGAGACTTTTGGGTCGTAGTCTTCTTTTGAGTATAAGAAGGTTTATGTGTAGTCAGAATCGCGAGTTTTGGTTTATTCTCGCTTTTGGAAAAACGAGTAGGAATTTTACCCGCTGTTAGGAATTTTTACAGTTTCTGAATTCCGTAGAAATTTAGATGGGAGTTTTACATATCGGCGTGAGTTAGGATATATCTTCAGATTATTTTTCGAGGGTGAGGAAGAAAATCACAGTCGAGGAAAAAGTTTTAGCGATAATTTTTAGAAACGGTTTACGACGGACGTTTATTTGGTGGGTTTGATATTTTTGTGATTTCCGTCCGTTAGCGAGGCGCGACTCGTCTGTGAGGCGTGAGTTTCTCATGAGAAAGAAAATATCTAAAGTGGATAAGATTGGGTTGATCCAAGGGCTAGGATTTGATCTTGGCTTTTAGGCACTATTTGATCCAAAGGCCATTAGGCAACAAGACAAGTTAATAGTAAGGAGGTTAGGCTTTTGTTGACTTAGAAAAATATCACACAACTCTCTCATTCTCTTCTCATTGCCGTGAGCTTCTTCTTCTTCCAACCCTTGAGAGAAATTTCAATCCTTCACCAAATTGATCCATTTCAAGCTTGTTGGAACCATAGGAATTGCAAGTAGTATCTTCTCTAAGGTAACTAGACTTCTCCTTTCCTCTTAGTTGGTTAAACTCATGGAGTTTGTTGTTTTTTTTTTAGTTTATGTTCTTGAGAAATTTTTGTTAGAAAATGTTCATAAATGATTTTTGTTCCATGAGAGTTGCTCATGAGTGTTTAACTAGTTTGTTTAGAACTAGATGGGTTGTATTCCATGAGTTTGATGAGATTTTCATGAGATTTTGGGATAGGATTTTGAGGAAATATTTCTCTTGATCATGAACATGAATTTTTTTGTTTAGAGTTTGTGTTAATGATGTTGTTTTAAGACTTTTTATAGAAATGGATGTGTGAAAAATGGTTTGGTTTTGAAAAAATAGAAAAATATAAATTTTGTGTTCATGAGAAATGTGAATAAAACTCTTGTGATTTTGTTTGAGGTTTGGGAAATGTTTTGTTGATTCAATTAATTGATTTTGGGTACTAGTAAAGTATTACTAGGATTTTGGAATGGAAAAATTTGAGAGCTAGCCTTGGTTTTAGAAAAATGGCCATGGCATGCTTGTTGTGTAGCCATGAGGATTTCAAATTTTTCAAGTCCTAAAATGATAAGTAAATGATCACTTAGTGTGATGAATGATCATGGTCTTTGAAAGAAAAGATTGGCAAAGTTTTGAGAAAAAAAAATATGTTATTCTTGGATTCAAAATGATTTAGTATGTATACTTGATCATTGAGGAAAACTAGTGATAGTTTAAGTGTTTTAAACTATGTTTGATTTTGAAAAACAATGGTTTTGGAATAATTCCAATTCTGGCCGTATTCCACAGGGGTATTATGGTCATTTTAAAATTGTTTTCGTGTCCTAGAAACCTAACCATTCGATCCGTCTTTTCGATACAAAGATTTCGGCGTATGGCACGTCTCGATCGGATTAGAATTGAATGAGTTATGGTGATTTTATTTGAAAGGAAAAACTTGTAACTTGTGGCGCAAGTAAACTTTTATTTTTGTGAAAATTTTCAAAGAGTTTTTGGGTTGTTTTCAAATGGTTTTAGTATGTGAAAATTGATTGCCTTGGAGTTAGGAATCAAAGTGTTTCTTAGTTTATTTTGAAAACGAAAATATTTTCGTGTAGCAAGAAATAGTGCAATTAACTTTGGGAATTTTTAATCGCTATAAGGGGGACTCGAAATCACTATCCGAGAGTTTCATAAAGTACCTTAAACCTCTCTAGATTTTCGAGTTTTAGTTTCGTTTCGATAGAATACAGTGGGAGTATTTTATTGACATTACGCTGCTTAAATTTTTGGTAGCGTGAATAGTGGATTTGAGCCTAGTTAGTTGTGAGGGAACAACCATAAGTCTTGATCCATTAGTAGCCGATCTAGGACTTATTTGAGTAACCAATTAGAATGTGGTATTAACTTAGATAAGTTATGTTTTGTAAAAGGTTAATAGGATTAGCCGAATTGGAGTTTTCGTCGAGAGGGACGGTTATTGCTCGCGTAATGTAAGTTGTGCGTGTTGGAATGCTTGCTGAGGTAAGGGCTCCACTTTATTTCTGTCTTTTCACTGGTTAATAACATGCTTGGTTATTTTCTGTGATGTGCTGTGTTGTGATTGGCATGTATGTATTATGTATTCTCATGATGAGAAATTGTTTAAAATACATGCGTTGTTACATATGATTTTGAGAATATATGTACATATTGTGATTGGTTTACATATGCTTGAGAGGTATGTATTTGTTGCATTAGCATATAAGGGGAATCGTATGCTCATGCATTCATAGTAAGTGGTTATCGGGAATGGACCACGGGGTGCGATTATCGGGAATGGATCCACCTTAATCCTGCGGGATTTATCGAGTCCAATACGTGGTTATCGGGAATGGACCACGGGGTGTGATTATCGGGAATGGATCCACTCTAATCCGCTGGGATTTTATTGACGCCCTGCGGGGTATAGTAGGGGTTGAACCTACGACTCTCTGCGGAGAGGTTAAATTCCGGAATTCATGCATGTGACAGCTAGTGATTGGTGTCACGATCATGTAGAGTCTGCATTGATAGGCTATGTGTGCATTGGTTTATATAAGCCCGTTGGTGGGAGTTGTTTTGGTGGTTAAGAGCTTTCTCTTGTGTTTGTGGAAATTTGTTATGTGTACATCTTTCGCACCGGTTATATATATATATACCTTTTATTTTGTGGTGACCCTTTCTTTCATTTGCGGGCTCATCCCACCCAGATGATGGGTTAGGTCGTGGTGACGACAGTGGCTGTTCCAGGCCCCAGTGAGAGGTTGGAGCTTTAGCTTAGTTAGACTATGCGCCGGTGTGGGTTGTACACCGTGCTTTTTGGGTTTAGGCATAGGATTCTAACTTGTTTTGTTGTAAGTATTCGAATACTTAGACTTGGATTGTAATTATTCAGGAATACACTTTGCTTGTCGAAGCACCTTATGGTAATGAGTTCTTTTGTATATTTGAATGCCGGCTCATTTAAAATCTTTTAGGCGTAACTCTGATGTGTAAAAAAAAAAAAAAAATATACTGCCTTTTCAGGCCTTTGAAAAACGGGTTGTTACAATTTCCTCATCATCGGAATCGTCTTCGCTTGAGCTACTCTCCACTTGCTCAACCTTTTTGGACTTGGATTTGGAGGCCTTTAGAGCAATGGACCTCTTATCCTTTTCTTTTTCCTTTTCGTTGTGTTTCTCCTTTTTCTCACCTTTCTCATGCTTTTCCAACAAATTAAGCACTTGTTCATGGTCCGTTAGCTTACCAAATAAGGTTGTGAGACTTAAAGTTGTAAGATCATTTGCTTCTTTGATTGCGGTGACCTTTGGTTGCCATGACCTATTAAGACATCTCAAAATCTTATTAGTAGCATCTTGATTAGTGATTGGTTTACCTAGACCATGTAACTTGTTGGTAATTTTTACAAACCTTTGTTGCATATCCGCAATGGTTTCACCATCTTGCATATGAAACAATTCGAACTCTTGAGTTAAGGTGTTTATCTTGGATATTTTGACTTCATTAGTACCCTCAAAATGAGTAACTAATGTATCCCACATTTCTTTGGCCGTTGAACAATGCGACACATGATAAAATTGTTCAATCCCAAGGGATGAAATAAGTATGTTTTGTGCCTTTGCATCGTAATTGACCTTTTTCTTATCATCATCCGTCCATTGTGCCATAGGCTTATTGGTGACAATGCCATTAAGATCGGTGTTTGTCGGAACAAACGGACCGTTCTCAATAGCATTCCACACTTCACCATCAAAAGAATTGATGTGTATGCGCATACTACTTTTCCAATAATCAAAATGATCTCCATTGAATATAGGTGCCCGATTATAAGCCCCTTTAGGTGCAAAAGCCATGTTTTCTAATAATTGGCACAATCCACCGAATTTTGTAAACAAAATTGAACCGGGATCGTGATACCACTTGTTAGACTACTTGGCTACCACTTAGAAGGGGGGTTGAATAAGTGGCCCTTTTAAACAATGTTGATTTTTAAAAATTTAGTTTAAAAGGTACGCGCGGAAGCACCACCGGATCGGTAGTCTCTTTGCACCCGATTGATCACTGAAAAAGTAGTATAGCCTTGAACGTATAATGATAAAGAACTAGAAACGATCGTGTGCAAAATATTCAAATTAAACGATCCAATAAAACAGTCCAAGCAAGTTACAAAAATATAGAGCTAATCCAATCACAATCAAGATATTTGTCAATTGAATTTTAGTGCACACGTACGAACAAAAAAATTCAATCGAATCAAAAATTAAAGCAATTGCGTAAAGTAAAAGATTAAGGAAGAAAGACACAAGCGATTGATTAGGGAGTTCCCCGGCTTTCGTGTCGTCCTCGCGGTCGGCCGGGTACGTCTCCCCCCAAATAACCAAACGGGTTATTTGAGCGTATATTGATTAAAAACGATTGAACTATAGTGAACAATTTACAAAAGACTCCAATAACCCTATATCGAATCTAATGCAAACTATGCGTAATAACCTCAACAAGTAATGAAGCTTCTCCCTCTGATTCCAACGATCCTAACCGTGCGCAAATCCTCGAACCGATCGTCCAGCTGAGTACCTCGCTTCTTCGTTGTTGATCCTTCAAGATACCGCACAATCTTGAATCCTTAAGAAAAACCCAAACCTTCTTCACAAATCAACTCGATCACGCCTCTGATTCACCGCAAGCCGTATCGAACGTTATCGACCAAATGTACAACCTTTATCCGAATGATCCCATACTCACTCTTCAATGAATTGCAATTTGATGGAAGATGATGATCTTGTGAAGAATAACCCTTTGATCCAAATTCTTCAACCAATTTGAATCCCAAAGAGTTTTTCAAAGCTATTTCACTTTCTCACAGGTTTTTCTCTGTTTTGCAATAACAAAGCACATTGCTATTTATAGAGAAAATAGAATTGAGCAAATTTAGGCAAAACTTAACATACATGTATCGATACAAACCCTTTGACCAGCGTTCAAATATGAAAATTCGACCTATGTATCGATACAAACACGTATGTGTATCGATACATACATCAGTTTCTTGAAATCTTGACTGATATGTATCGAAGCATGCAAGCATGATTCGATACATCATGCACTCTCTGGTTTTCTGAGAGATATAGGTGTGTATCGATACATGCAAGCATGATTCGATACACAGGTGACTCTCTGCCTCTGAGAGATCACTTTTGTATCGATACAAGTGATATATGTATCGATACAAATTGCACAAAATCAGTCTGAAGTAATTTCAGGACATTTGTATCGATACACATGTATATGTATCGATACATAATACCTAAAAATCAATTTTTCAAAGTTTAAAAATAGTTTTTCGCTGTCAAGTCATTTGTAACGTTGTCAAAATATGTTCTACTCTATTTTCATGTGTTTTGACAATTATTAAAACATGAGGATGAACTGGTGCACTTACATATTGTCGATAGAAACTCATTTTATTATTTTTATCATACTCCAAAAATTCTCCAATATAGTTTGCCAGACCTTTCCCCACCTTCTCAATCATCGTTCCTACGGGAACATTATGAATTTGCACCCAAAAGTTGACATGAAATAACGGGATATCATGTAATGGAACCCCAACCTTCAAACGTTCAACAATCAATGTGAAATTGTCAAAAGTCCAAGTCCCACCCTTGATTCCCACTTCAATGTCCAGGGGATGAAAGAATTTGAACATGTACAGCCCCTGCGAAGCTTCCTTTACCGACATACTCTTCATCGGTCGCCATACCTCGGCCAGTCGCACCTTCATGTTATTGAACTTGATAGAACGATCATGGACAAACCGACCCACCAAACATAAGGTCACATCATCTTGTTCAGTATCATCTTCCTCCAACTTGAAGTTCGAAACCTCCTCTTCACCTAGATTAAGGTTCTCCAAATTTATAGCTTCCATGGTAAAAATAAAACACAACGCAGACAGAGTCATAGACAGCAGAGCACACTCACCGGAAACAGAACCACATAAGATAGAACACAATCACGAGAACGAGAACAATGCACACTCACAAAGTCAAAGAACCAACCTAGATCGGAAGAAAAACATAACAAACTCAGCAGAGCACACTCACCGGAAACAAAACCACAAAAGATAGAACATACTCACGAGAACGAGAACAGTGCACACTCACGAAATCAAAGACGCAACCTAGATTGGAAGAAAAACAGAACAAACTTGCTAAAGCAAAATGCGGCGGAGACGGACAGAGAAACAGAACAAAAGCATGACTCTCACAATACTGGAGATATAAACCAACACAAACTCTCACAAAGGAGAGACAACTCCAAATCCATAGCAAGATCCCGTGGCTACCTTGCTATAATTTCCAATAATCCTTGCAAAACCCGTTGATTGTTTTGCCGATTATCAAACCCCAACAGAACAGGACTGATGATACACAACGGTGGTGAAATTTAAAGCGTACATATACTCCTCAATCGCTCGCGACTGCAAAAGGGAAGGTCAACACCATCACACTTGGCGGAAGACTTGAATCAGGGGTGAGCAAGAGCTTTGTTCAACCGCGTGCGGTTTTAGTGTCTCTGCCGGAAGATCGATGACGAAAACGCTATCACAAAGGCCTGGCGGCGGTGGTTCTCGTGGATGCAACTCTAGTCAAATAAATTTTTAACAAAGTAATAAATTAAATATAATAAGCATGTATTGTGAGGATAATCATGTACTCCGGTCCTATATATAAGAAAAAGTTGACTTATTAGATTCATTATAGAATCAATATATGTAGACAATAATATAGTCTAAGTACATCAAATTTACAATGAATCTAAAAAGTGAAATATTTCTTATATATAGGACCGGAGTGAGTATTTTAGAAGAATACGAGTGCAACTTTTTAGATATGAGTGCAACTTATTTAGGAAGTAAGATGATTAGTGTAAGGATTGTTGTTTGTGATTTTTATCTAAAATTTAACAGGATAATTTTAACTAAGCAAATTACTTTCTACTATTTGATTTGGATGAAATAAAATTATCCTGGTGATAAACTTGTATTCTATTATATGATGTGCTTGGGTAAATGAAATTTTGGTCTTAATTAATAATAATTGATGTTGTAATCGGAGTTTGACCCGCTTGATTTTGAATTAAATTGGTGTTGAGTTTAATTGGTGTTGTCCTTTAAGTCGTCGATTATTGGTGTTGTCCTTATAGCCGTTGGTTGCGGGTGTTGTTCATTTAGCTATTGGTTACTTGGTGTCGTTGAATTGTTGTTTTGTTTGAGTACAAGCGTGGTCTAAATAAGTTCATGCATCCATTCATGTGTCAGTGCAGGTGTTGATAATTCGGTGTCAATTCAGTATTGATAAATTGATGTTGATTCGATGTTGAGGAGTGTTGATGACAGGAATTTCTATAGTATTTTTAGTATTATTATTAGTAGTAAAATGACCAAGACAAGCCCAAATACGAAGGAAAACCTACAAAAGCAGGAAAAAGCATCAAGACAAAGTCCAAGATGCCAAAAGACAAGAAAAGGCCAAAAAGTGAAGAAATTGAGTATTCCATCGCAGCACGATAACTTCCATCGTGCCACGATGGAAGCTGCTTGCTCGCCAAGAAAACAGAAGAATAAATATGGAGAAAATATGTCCATCGCAGCACGATATAGCACATCGCAGCACGATGACATAACTTGGCGCCCAAGCTGATGAAATGCACAGGATCAGTTATAAAATTGAACTGAATCTTCACATCGCAGTACGATGGCTTCATCGTGGTGCGATGCCTTGCTAAGGCCCATTACGAAAACTATAAATAGAGGCTCCCTTTCATTGTTTTATTCATTCAAAAATAGTAGAACAATCTCTACTATAAGGAGAGGTTCAGAGGAGCTCTATTGGGCATAGTTTTCTCCCCTTACGGGAAAACTAACTCAGTGATGACAGTAATTTATATGATGTTTTTAGTATTATTTATTGTTATTTTAGTATTAGTTTTAGACCAATTACAAGGCAAAAACCTAAAGAAGCAAAGCTACTTGTCCAAGAAGTCAAGAATTGAAGAAAATGCTTAAAAAGAGGCTAAAAGGAAGAAAATACGCAACTTTCAGTCTGCGGACCATAACTTGAGCTACGAGTTTCGGAATGAGGTCTGTGACTGTAACAGCCCGTTTTTCAAAGGCCAAAAAGGCAATATATATATATATATTTTTTTCAACTAACACTCAGAGTGCGCATAGAATATTTTTCAATGAGCCGGCATTCAAATATACAAAAGAACTCATTACCATAAGGTGCTTCGACAAGCAAAGTGTATTCCTGAATAATTACAATCCAAGTTTAAGTACTTAATACTTACAACAAAACAAGTTAGAATCCTATGCCTGAACCCAAAAAGCACGGTGTACAACCCACACCGGCGCATAGTCTAACTAAGCTAAAGCTCCAACTGCTCACTGGGGCCTGGAACAGCCACCGTCGTCACCACGACCTAACCCATCATCTGGGTGGGATGAGCCCGCAAATGAAAGAAAGGGTCACTACAAAATAAAAGTATATATATATAACCAGTGCGAAAGATGTACACATAACAAATTTCCACATACACAAGAGAAAGCTCTTTAACACAAAATCAATTCCCACCAACGGGCTTAAAATATAATGCACACCGAGCCTAATGCAGACTTCTACAATGAGTGTGGTAGATTCCCCATTACCACATGCATATGAATTCCGGAAGTCAGTAATCATAATCAATAAAACCACAAAGGGTTAGGATGGATCCATTCCCGATAATCGCACCCCGCAGTCCATTCCCGATAACCGCTTATTGGACTCAATAATTCCCGTAGGAGTAAGGTGGATCCATTCCCGATAATCGCACCCCGTGATCCATTCCCGATAACCACGTACTATGAATGCATGAGCATACGATTCCCCTTATATGCTAATGCAACACATACATATCGTACACGCATATGTAATCACACCACAACAACACATACATATACATCTAATCATATGTATTTAATCACTTGTTCATACTCATATTTCACCAAACATATGTAAGACAACGAATCATGTATTTATCACGATCTCATATCGAGAATACATCACAAAAACATGCCAAGCACACCACCAATTGCAACACAGCAAAATCTCAAGCATGTTTAACAAAACCGTTTGAAAAGACGGAAATAAAGTGGAGCCCTTACCTCGGCAAGCTTCCGTTTACTAAAACTCGTCCAAACAACACAACGCGCTTCCTAAAACAAGCAGCGTATTATCAATACATTGTTTTCCAACCAATCGTATTGAAACTAAACCAAAAACCCCAAAAACCTAAAGGTTCCTAAGGAAAATCCACTCTTTCGGATTCCATACCAAAAACTACCGTATTAATCAACCACCATGAGTTATTTGTACTATTTTTAGGACCCAAAACAATAGTCAAAAGTCTTAAATAATTTGAAATGCAAAATGGCCGTTTTCTTGCGTTATAAGCTACGTACTTTCCGAGTACCCGAAAAACTCGTTTCCAATCCCAACCACTTCCATAAATTAATAAAAAGGGATTAGAAAGCTAAAAACCAAGTTTAGAAATCAGAATCCAAAATTTTAGGTCTCAGAGCTCGCCCTGGCGAGTTGGCAGCGAGTGAAGGCAGTGAAGGTAGGTCTCACTCGCTGTGGAGCTCGCCCTGGCGTGTTGTCATGACCTGTGACGCTCACCCTGGCGAGTAAACACTCGCCCGGCGAGTTGCACCTGTCATGACAGCAAAAACAGCAACTCACACCACCTTTTTCCCCAACCAAACCTACTTTTATTCTATTAGTTCCCAACACCTTTTCAAGGCACAAAAGCAAACCATTTTCATAAGCAAGCAATACATCTCCGAAAGCATGTTGGTTGCTTCGAGTGCAAGTCATTTGGTTTTCATTTCCAAAATCAAAACCAAACCCAAGCACAAGTTTCATTACGGGCCTTAACCGACTTGTAATCATTTTCAAACATGTTTTCTAAGCGAAAAACAACACCACATGTCACAAGAGTTTTAAATCACTTGGACCCCAAAACACCACACAAAACACTTAGTAAATATTTTCATAAACTCCAAAATATTTTTCATCGGATTTTCTAAAACAAAACCATACAACACATTTCCCTTTTGCCCAAAGGTTCAAAGACAACGTTTCTTTTCAAAACCTTACAACCTAACCACATGTTATTGATCAATACATAACCAACTCAAAACCTTAACTTTTCTCATGAGATTTTTCACCAACTCATGGAAAACAAAAGTAACAAAGCCTAGACATGCTTGTTAATCCCTCATGAACAACTTTCATGGAACAAAACCCTTTAAAACCCATTCCTAAAATTTCCATCTCATGAACATCAAATAATAATCCATCAAACTCCAAGAGTTTGGCTAGCAAAGAGAAAGGAAGAGGTTCTAGTTACCTTAGAAGAAGAATCTCACAACTCCAAGCTTTCCAACAAGCTTATGATCAAGTGATTTGGTTAAGGAATGAAATTTTCTCAAGATGGAAAGGTGGAAAGAAGGCCACGGCCAAGAGAGAAGAAGAGTGAAGTTTTGTGAAATTTCTTAAGACTACAAAGTGACTAAAAGTCTCCCTTAAGACTTGGTCTTGTTCCATAATAGCCTTTGGATCAAATAGTATAAAGATTCAAGACAAAATCCTAGCCCTTGGATCAATCCAAGTCTATCCACACAAGATATTTCCCACAACCTCTTACAACGAAACGCACGCTCAGTTCTCGCGCATCGCGACGAACGAAACTCGCAAAAACAGAAAACCTACAGAAAGAACGTCTATCGTTTTTCCATTCCAAAACTTATCGCCGAATCTTTTTCCGCGACTGTAATTTTCTTCCATACCTTAGAAAATTAATCTCAGGACATATCCTAACTCACGCAGATATATAAAACTCCCATCTGAAACCTCACTTAAAACAGACGCAGTAAGATTTTACATCCGCGGGTAAAATCCTACTCGTTTTTCCAAAAACAAGAATAATCCAAATCTCGTTATTCTGAATCCACATCAACCTTCTTATACTCAAAAGAGGATTACGACCCGAAAGTCTGTGCCTTTCCAGCGCACGAGCACAAAACAGGCTCCTTTTCAGCAAAAAATCTCATTTATACGACGATACACACAAAACCGTTCTACTAAAAACCCTAAAACTTAGCCGACGCTAAAGTTCCTTAGGAAAACTGTACAGTAAAATCTTGGGTCTTACAGTGACCATGCGTTGGAAAGCTAAGACGAAGAGCTACAACTTTCGTGTTGGAGCAAAAATCTAAATTTGCCATCGCAACACGATAGCAGCCATCGCAGCACGATGGGAGGAAAACTTCGCGCCCAAGAAAAGAACAGAATCTTCAGTTATATTTTTGAAGAAAATCTACACATCGTACTGCGATCGACTCATCGCAGTGCGATGTGCCTTGCTGCCCAAGTCCGAAAAACTATAAATAGAGCTCTCCTCCTTCACAATTATTCATTCAGATATTTAGAGAACTATTTCTCTATAAGGAGCAAAGGAGGAGGAGCTCTAGGGAAGGAACTTTTCCCCCTTCAACGGGAAAGGTAACTTCCTCCGCAAGGTAGCAAGGTTATTGGTATGCATTTATTTAATTCTTGTAATTTAATTATGTCTATTAGTAGCTAAACTCCTTTAGGTTAGGTGGAGAAGATGAACTCCCTTAGGAATGCTGGAATCATGTAAATTGGTACTAAGTTTATATAATTTTCTATTCAGTTTTATTTATTCTATTGTCTATGTTTTAATTACGTAACCCGATTGATAGCTACAATTAGGGAACGCTTTTAGGGATGGTGATATCTAGCATTGCGCCTAGGGTCAGGGTTTATCACTGGCCGGCAGTTAACCTCAATAGGGTTAGTGATATTTAATATTGTGCCTCAAGGTTAGGATTACCCAAGGCTCGACAACTAACCTATAGGGTTAGTGATCTAGTATTGTGCCTCAAAACCGGCAGCCAACCCCGATCAATAGATTATAGCTTAACAAGTTAAGGGGAAAACAACTAATGAAACCATGCTTAATTGATTACATATTTAGAGTCTAATCACTAGGTTAGGGACGTGACAACGTGGCTAACACGGGTTGCCTGTCTAATAATTGAGATTCTCTATACTCGTAATTAGGGTAATTAGCGTACGCGGTTATTACTAATTATATTAGTTCACCAATAATAAAAAGGAATAGTTAACGATATAGCACCACTTACCCAGCAGGAATAAGGGAGGGATTCCAACTACTTAACCTATCTTCTTAATTTGTCTTTCTTTCTAGTTATATTCTCTGATTCTTGAATCTAAAATCATCTCAACTTATAAAACGGAGGCAATCTCAACAAATCCTAGAATAAGCTTAGTAACCGAGGCGCTGTCCGTGTGGATACGAACTCATTCTACTCGGTAGAGTGTGAATTATTACTCGACGACAGACTGATACACTTGCCAGAACGTAGTCACTCAGCAAGATATGTTTTCTTTAGGCTTTTATGTTTAGGTTATAATTTCTTTATTGTAATTTAAATATGTAGTCTTTTGTAATAGATGTCTTAGGTTGTGGTGGAGAAGATGAACTCCCCAATGAATATTTGGAGTCTGTGACTGAGTCTAAGTTATAATAAATGATATTTAAGTATTATGTTTGTTATTTACTTTCATGCACTTAATAACGTTTCTCGTAATCTGGCCGGATAAGCGGGAACGCCCATAGAATTGATATTAGGTTTTTAACTTAATATGGTCCGGAACTAGTAGTAAATAACGCTAGGTGTATAGAGACGGTAACGTCCTGAACTAGTCGTGAATGAGCGGTTAGAGGAGGAATCATGAACTAGGTGTGAACTGAGCACTTAGATGATGAATAGCCCGATACTAGAATCTAGAGGTTAATTGGTGAAGATAATAATGCATGTTTATAAACAACTCACTTAGTAATTAGGGTATGTGACACATCGAGGTTAGGCTCTCGTAGGTATCTTAGTTATGAACGTAGGGGAACTTTAATAGACATAGTGTAACAGTAAGGTGTTACTACAACAAGGAAAAGTCACCGCCGAACATTAATCTAAATAACTATGTTATACACTGGTCATGCCAAATATGAAGAAGGGAGGGAGTCCAACCACCATACCTATCCTCTATATTTCTTGAATCTATATTTATACATTCTGTTTATTTATTTATACAAGCATTACGCTATTTTTATAAAACCTTTTTCTAAAAACCCAAAGCGAATGCAAACTATCCAAACTGAAATAACGCTAGTGAAGCTTCGGCACGATCCCTGTGGATACAAACTCATTCTAGACACCTAGAGTGTGAATTATTACTCGACGACAGACTGGTGCACTTGCCAGACCGTAGTCAATTTTTTGGCGCCGTTGTCAGGGATTGTGTTTACAAAGCATTACTAGATTTATTTAAGTTTGTCAAAAAATTTCAAAAATACAAAAAAATTAAAAAAATCAAAAAATCTTGTTGATGATTGTGGATTTTGATCGGTGAAAGTTCTGGCTAAGGATAAGTCTTGGTATTTAAGCGATCCGTTGTGATCCACCTCACTTACCTGGGAATTTTCATAGTGACAAAGACACATGAGACAAACCAAAAAAAAGTTTTACCATTTACTTTTCCAGTGCTACTGAAGGTATTCATTTGTTGTGCTTGATAACAGGTATCCTGGAGTTTGAATACGACCCTGAACCAGAAAGAACGCTTTGGAAAAGAAGGCAAGCACAAAGGCTTGCAGAATGCAGTAGTCTCAAAACAGAAGAAAAACCTACCACCAAAGCCATGGGGGACGAGCAAAGAGTTACAATGGGAGATTACTGCAAGAGGACTGACACATATCAGATCTCACTGGGATTCCAGCCGGCGAATCCAGCTAACTTTGATATTAAGGGCAATGTTCTTACAGGTTTGCGGGAGAACCAGTTCGATGGACGTGCCAACAATGATCCTTGGGATCATCTCGCAAAGTTTTCAGAGACATGTCAGATCCAGAAGGTGCCGTAAAGTGTTACTGATGACCAGAAGAAGCTGCGTTTGTTTGCTTTTTCTCTTACAGGTCCAGCTAAAGATTGACTTCAATGCTTGCCAAGGGGAACGATTGCAACATGGAAGGAGCTTGAAGACAAGTTCCTGGAAAGATTCTTCACACACACACTATTCCAGAAAAGGAAGTCTGGGATTCTAAGTTTCAAACAGCATGAATCTGAAACGCTGTGCGAGGCTTATGAACGTTTTAAGCTGCTTATGAGAAGGTGTCCTAACCACAGCATTAGTGCTATGGAGCAGATGCAACTATTCACTGCTGGTATGAAAATGCAACATCAGATGATACTAGATGCCTCAGCTGGTGGGTCCATCAAAGTAAACACCTATCCAGAGACTAATGATCTGGTTGAGCAGATATGCCAGAATGAGTACAACATGAGCCATGATAGAGCTGAAAAGACTCCTGGAATTCTTAAGGTGGACCAGGAGATTGCCTACAAAGTAGAGATCGAGTTACTAAGGAGGCAACTTGCTGATAAGGAGAAAGCTGTGAAGGAAGCCAGTGTTAAACAGGTGGAGGGAGTTTGCGATTTCTGCCTAGAAGATCACCCTAATGGGCATTGTTTGCCAGGAGGAAGCGAGGAGCAGGTAAATTACATGGGGAATAACTACAACCCAGGTTGGAGCAAGCACCCAAATTTACGCTGGGACCAGACAGGGAACCAGGTTCAAGCTTCATCTCAACCAAGAAAGCCATCTCCATTGGAAGAGTTACTCAATAAGTTTGCCAGCATGAGCAAAACTAACTTTGAAAACATCCAGACTACAGTAGCCAACCAGGGGGCGACGATAAAAAGTCTTGAAATCCAGATTGGTCAACTCTCAAAACTGGTAAGCACTCATGTTTCTAAAGATATTGCAGGTAACACGGTGGACAATCCAAAGGAGGAATGCAAAGCGCTAAGGAACATGAACACAGGGCGCGTATACAAAGAAGAGGAGCTAAAACAGTTCGAGGAGTGGTTCGAAACTACGTTGGGAACGACAATGGAAAATTTCTATGATGAGTACTTAAGTAAGCTAGAAGAATACAGAATCGAGCCAACGGTAAAACCACATTTGCCAGTCAAGAAGACAGATCCTAGAAGCGTCACCATACTCTGTCAGATTGAGGAAGCAGAAGTCCGAGCATTATGTGATGTGGGTTCAAGTGTGAACGTAATGCCATTATCTCTGGTAGACAAGTTAAAACTCACAACAATAACTGCAGGTACAGAACGTGAACTCGTGTTAGCAAATCAGACAACCATTCATTCAACAGGTACAGTAGAAGATGTCTTGGTGAAAGTCGAAGACCTGGTATTCCCAGCAGACTTCATGATCCTGGATATCCTAGAAGATGAAGAACACCCTATTATTCTTGGAAGACCATTCTTAGCAACTAGCAGGGCACTCATTGATGTGGAGTCCGCTTAGTTGACTCTAAGGAGTGGAGAGGAAGAAAGAACTATCAAAACTTCCAAAACAAAGAGGGAAGTATGCTTCATGCTCGAGTGGAAGGATAGAGAAGCTACACCACCGACTCTAACTCAAGAAGTACAGGTAAAGATAGAGATAGGGGAGCTGGAGAATGAAATGGCGCGGCTAGGAATAAAGACAGCTTAGGAAGAGGAGGTACCCGAAGAACTAACCAACCAATTGAAAAGGCTAACTATTGAAGTGGACATCCGAGCAACATGGGTCAAAGCATGGGGTAGATACTGAAAAGTGTCCAGAAGATCTAAGTTTGGGGTTAATACGCCACCTCTGAAGAAGCCTGCTGCTGAGAGAGAAGAGGAAAGAAAGAAGAACAACTGGGTCAATGCACCAAAAGAACAAAAGAAGGAACATCCACCAAGAAGCAAGGGGAAGTCCATCATGAAAACAGTACCTTCAGAAGATGATGAACGACTCTGCTTTGCCACCCTCAAAGAAAAACAGAACCCAAAGTATGCCTAGAATTCTGCATGTCATCTTCATCTGTAAACAGCCCTTATTCAAACTTACAAAAAAATTAAATAATTGTTTGCTATTTATTATCTAGTCCATGATAAACTGTTATAGGTAAGATTGCGGCGAAGTAAGTTATAAATGTTGATGAGTCGAATTTCACGCCTTCATACAGAAAACCAAAAGTGATTGGTCCGAAGTGCGAAGTTCGGGAGACAGCGAGACGAGTGATGAAGATGGTGTCTGTGAGATAAATGTTCAACTTTCAGATATACCTAAGCCATGTGAGGATTTGAGCCAAATATTTCCAAACGGTATTACCACTTTCTTTCGAATTATTATGAGAGTACCGTGCACTTGTTTATTTTCTAGAACTTGCTCTAATTCTCTGCTGACTGGTTAATTTGATATTATATGCATTGAGGCAATTGTTTGTTATAACCCAGATCCTTTTCAAGCCACCCTTTATTATATTATATCCATTGCTAGCCAATTTTGAGCCGTAAAAAAATAATTTAACCCTTTTGTTTCGGTGACAAACCACGTTACAAGCCTATAGACCAGAAAAACAATGAAATTACCCTCTTTGGAGTTAAGGTAATAGTTCCCAAGTCTTGGCAACAAAATAAGTTTGGGGTTGCTCATGGAACTAGCAACGTTTAAGTTTGGGGTGGGTATACAGAGAACTATCACTACAAAAAGAAAAAAAAAGAATGAAAAGAGACGAGAAAACATCAAAAAATTCCCTAAAAAAAATAGTCTCTTCAAAACAAATTGAATGAAAAAGAAAGAGCCAAAGGGCAAAGATAGTGATAGAAAAGAACCACACAAAGACACATCCGGTTCTTAATCTCCGATACCAACACAAAAAGGCACCCTAAGGAACAAAGGTTGCGTACACAAAAAGGAACAACAAAGTAGAACTTAACTCCAATGTTTAGCCTACTATTCCCAAAAATGTCCCACCTTGACCTAAGCCACGTTATAACCCTTAAAAGACCTCCAATAATGCATAAATATTGAATTTTGACTGGTTGCTTAGAATTCTTGCAAGCCTATGGTAAAATGGCAGGTTGCACGATGATTGAGAGATAACCCTTTCAATTTTGAGCGAAAAACACAAATGTGAGAAGAGAGAAAAAGTTGAACATGGACTCTTGCGGGCATTTGTCCGATTTGCTACTATTGACGTCTCCTGAGCCTAGCAGGACTGAGCCTGATCGCTGCGGTAAGAAATCAGCGGTACCATTGCTGAAATATAAAGCAAGGTTGTGAAATTCCTATCATCTTTATTTATCTCTTATTTCTCTAACGATCTTGTCTGACAGCATGTTACTTGAGGACAAGCAACAGTTTAAGTTTGGGGTTGTGATAACAGGAATTTCTATGGTATTTTTAGTATTATTATTAGTAGTAAAATGACCAAGACAGTCCCAAATACGAAGGAAAACCTACAAAAGCAGGAAAAAGAATCAAGACAAAGTCCAAGATGCCAAAAGACAAGAAAAAGGCCAAAAAGGGAAGAAATTGACCATTCCATCGCAGCACGATAACTTCCATCGTGCCACGATGGAAGCTGCTTGCTCACCAAGAAAACAGAAGAATAAATCTGGAGAAAATCTGTCCATCGCAGCACGATATAGCACATCACAGCACGATGACATAATTTGGCGCCCAAGCTGATGAAATGCACATGATCAGTTATAAAATTGAACTGAATCTTCACATCGCAGTACGATGGCTTCATCGTGGTGCGATGCCTTGCTGAGGCCCATTACGAAAACTATAAATAGAGCCTCCCTTTCATTGTTTTATTCATTCAGAAATAGTAGAACACTCTCTACTATAAGGAGAGGTTCAGAGGAGCTCTATTGGGCATAGTTTTCTCCACTTACGGGAAAACTAACTCAGCAAGGTTATAATTTCTTTATTGTAATTTAAATATGTAGTCGTTTGTATTAGATGCCTTAGGTTGCGGTGGAGAAGATGAACTCCCCAATGAATATTTGGAGTCTGTGACTGAGTCTAAGTTATAATAAATGATATTCCAGTATTATGTTTGTTATTTACTTTTATGCACTTAATAACGTTTCTCGTAATCTGGCCGGATAAGCGGGAGCGCCCATAGAATTGATATTAGGTTTTTAACTTAATATGGTCCGGAACTAGTAGTAAATAACGCTAGGTGTATAGAGACGGTAACGTCCTGAACTAGTCGTGAATGAGCGGTTAGAGGAGGAATCATGAACTAGGTGTGAACTGAGCACTTAGATGATGAATAGCCCGATACTAGGATCTATAGGTTAATTGGTGTAAACTGAGCACTTAGATGATGAATAGCCCGATACTAGGTACCTTAGTTATTAACGTAGGGGAACTTTAATAGACATAGTGTAACAGTAAGGTGTTACTACAACAAGGAAAAGTCACCGCCGAACATTAATCTAAATAACTATGTTATACATCGGTCATGCCAAATATGAAGAAGGGAGGGAGTCCAACCACCATACCTATCCTCTATATTTCTTGAATCTATATTTATACATTCTGTTTATTTATTTATGCAAGCATTACGCTATTTTTATAAAACCTTTTTCCAAAAACCCAAAGTGAATGCAAACTATCCAAACTTAAATAACGCTAGTGAAGCTTCGGCACGATCCCTGTGGATACGAACTCATTCTAGACACCTAGAGTGTGAATTATTACTCGACGACAGACTGGTGCACTTGCCAGACCGTAGTCAAGTTTTTTCAGGAAAATAATTCTGACCTCCGACCTTGGTACCATATGCATTTAGAGAGTTTAATTCGCATTGCATCCATCGTTTAATTGAGTTCAATTTAAATAATTTATTGAGTTCTATGTTTAATTGTTATGCTTTGCTTATGTGCTTGATCGTCCAAAAGAATGATATTTTGTTTTTATGTTTTCTCTATTCTTGTGAGTTAATACACCGCTTCCTTGTGTGAATGTATTTCCCCCTTGCTATTTTTGTTGTCTGGCTTGGCCCTGCGATTGTGAAATCGCATTGTCTGCAGGTTGTCGAGTTTTCGAGTTCGAAAAGTCCGCTCTAATTGTGACACTTGGGAAGAAGTCTTAGAGTCTAGGGTGTTTTACTACTTTGAAATTTTATTCTCTGGCAGGACAGATGTCTTACAGGATGTCTGGGACAACTGTGTAAATTGCAAGATGTCTCAGACAACTGGTAAGACAATTGGTTGGCAGGATCAATATTATGATAAAGCATACTGAAGTAAATACTGGAAAGCAATAAACGACACAAGATATTGTTTACCCAGTTTAGTGCAAACCACACCTACTCTGGGGGATACCAATCCAGGAAAGAAAAACCACTACTTCGAATTAGTAGTTAATTAAAATTCTGGCACGCTGGTCAACAGATGTGGTATATGATGTTCCAACATCGTGCCAGCGTAAAACACAATGGACAAAATAAACAATAAACAGCAGGAAGGTAAACAACACACAGTGATTTGTTAACCCAGTTTGGCGCCAACCGTAACCTACTCTGGGGGATACCAATCCAGGAATGTAACCAAAAAGCAATAGCCCTAGACTAATGACAAAACCCTCCAAGTTTATGCCCTTCCCATCTAGCAACTCCCCTATTGTTTACAACCTAGGGTCTTAGCCTAGATCTGAGATGTACCATCCCACTACCTCTTCCTTGTAATCCCAACAAGGGTTCTGACCAACCTTAATCAAAAGATTAGGGTATATAAAACATGTGTGAAGACACTTTTCAAGAAAACTATACTCATGCGAGTATACCAAAAGCTTCTATACTCCTTACCTAAAGGTTTTGGAGAGCAAACTACTCTAGCTTCTTACCCAAAGGTTTGGAAGCAGATTACAATAACCTATGTCCTAAGCTTGCATCAAACGATACAAGAAAGGCACACAAATCTAAAGCACAAGGCTTACAAAGACACGAAACCCTAAAAGTCTACATTTTGATATATTTGGTTTCGGTGAAGAAACTAGGTTTAGCTCCTTCCTTTAAATAGCCGGTAACATGGGCTTCAGAAGATTTAATCCAAGAATATATCCAGCTCACACATTAAAAATAAATCATATCTTAAAAGATTAGATATGTTTTGGAAATAAATCTTCACAATAATTCCTAAAACAATCTTTAAATAAAAGATCTGTTTAGAAAATAAATCCTTTCTTAATGCACACGCAAGGACTGAAGAAAGAGAAAAGATCTTCTCTTAAAATAAAATGTGCGCACAAAAGATACCGCCAGCTGGCGCACACACGTCAGGTTCTGATGTTGTAACATTTGATTCAACATCTTGGACAAAGGCTTATTTTACCAAAATGAAGCCAACAATTAAAAACCTCGACAATCTCCCTCTTTGGCAAATTTTGGCTAAAATAATTCTTGACTAAGTCATATAAACTGGAGAGATGTATTAGCAACATCAGAGGCATACAATAGCGGAATTTGACATATTCAGCCTCACAGAGCTCTCCCCCTCAATATCAAAACATATGCTCCCCCTCAACTTCAGCATACCACAAGAACAGTATCGGAGCAACAAGCACATCTTCTTCTTCCTTGTCCATAAAGCCAGAAAGTATCTTCCATGGATCTCACCCAGAAACAGAACAGGATGCCTGCTCTGATACCAATTGAAATTCCGGCACGCTGGTCAACAGATGTGGTATATGATGTTCCAACATCGTGCCAGCGTAAAACACAATGGACAAAATAAACAATAAACAGCAGGAAGGTAAACAACACACAGTGATTTGTTAACCCAGTTTGGCGCCAACCGCAACCTACTCTGGGGGATACCAATCCAGGAATGTAACCAATAAGCAATAGCCCTAGACTAATGACAAAACCCTCCAAGTTTATGCCCTTCCCATCTAGCAACTCCCCTATTGTTTACAACCTAGGGTCTTAGCCTAGATCTGAGATGTACCATCCCACTTCCTCTTCCTTGTAATCCCAACAAGGGTTCTGACCAACCTTAATCAAAAGATTGGGGTATATAAAACATGTGTGAAGACACTCTTCAAGAAAACTATACTCATGCGAGTATACCAAAAGCTTCTATACTCCTTACCTAAAGGTTTTGGAGTGCAAACTACTCTAGCTTCTTACCTAAAGGTTTGGAAGCAGATTACAATAACCTATGTCCTAAGCTTGCATCAAACGATACAAGAAAGGCACACAAATCTAAAGCACAAGGCTTACAAAGACACGAAACCCTAAAAGTCTACATTTTGATATATTGGTTTCGGTGAAGAAACTAGGTTTAGCTCCTTCTTTTAAATAGCCGGTAACATGGGCTTCAGAAGATTTAATCCAAGAATATATCCAGCTCACACATTAAAAATAAATCATATCTTAAAAGATTAGATATGATTTGGAAATAAATCTTCACAATAATTCCTAAAACAATCTTTAAATAAAAGATCTGTTTAGAAAATAAATCCTTTCTTAATGCACACGCAAGGACTGAAGAAAGAGAAAAGATCTTCTCTTAAAATAAAATGTGCGCACAAAAGATACCGCCAGCTTGCGCACACACGTCAGGTTCTGATGTTGTAACATTTGATTCAACATCTTGGACAAAGACTTATTTTACCAAAATGAAGCTAACAATTAAAAACCTCAACATTAATTATCCTCCTACAACACACACCAAAACCCATAGATGTGTATGCATTTTCTTAATCCTAGGGTTTTTCTACCCAAGGGCTAACTCCCCCTATATATGAGAACCTACCCACTTCCCTCTAATTACTAGTCCCAAGTGATCGTAGTCTTCTTCGTCGTTTAACAAACTATGTTGAATACCTAATTCAATAATAACAGCTACCTAACAATTAAATACCTAGAACCTAAGCTTCAATCACCGGTATATCCTTGCACCGTGGGTACAAGGTTTTTGACTCGCAATCTTCAGTTATTGCTCGTACTTTGAAACTCTGACTTGAGTCTCTATATATAGGCAACTCCTCTTGATTGTAAAGTATTTGAGATGCAAACTGATAGGATTTTGTTTCAAAACAAACTTGTTTCAAAAACAAACTCCATAAGATAAAAGATTTGATTTAATCTTTTATCAAGTTAGTTAAGATTCCCAATCATATCTAACACGCATGTTTGATAACAAACTTTGTTATCCAACCTTTAATCAGCTGGCAATCACAAATTCACGCTCAGTAACAAACTCTGAAAGAAACGCGCGCTTTTGGATATGTTTGAATCTTCAGCCAGCTGTTCTGGGGCAAGATGTCCTACAGAAAAGTTTGGGACATCTTGTTTCAACATATTGTTCAGAACATGTTCTTTAACCTGTGACAAGATGTCTGACACATCTTGTACAACATGTTGCACCTGCACATCTTTATTTGCACATGTTGTTTTAACTTCATAATGCAGTCAATCTCATAGGAACTACAATCTCCCCTCAAGCAAATCTTTATTTGCACATGTTGTCTTCTTCTGTGATGTTATTGTCTTCAATTCTGATTTTGATTATTTAGTGCATGAGACAGTCTTAGTCTTGTTTTCATTGCAATCCATAACACTATTTTATCTATGTACTAGTGACCTAGTATCCTAGTGAACCATAGTCTTGTAGCAGCGGAAGTACTTAATCAGAGTGATCAAGACTTATTAAGACATTGGTTATGTTCTAGACACACACTCTAAGCATTTAAATATGCCCTAATTTAGCAAGCAAATTAATTCATGAAAAAATTATTTCATGTAATTCTTGCTTGCACATCCTATCTATCCTATTAATACTACTCCCCCTTTTTACCATAATAATTTGACAAGGATAAAATACTTTTTAATCAATGAAAAGGGAAGGCATACATCATATTAGCTTGTATAAGATACATGTGCAGGATGTTCTGATATCATGTCTGAGACATGTTGTAGGACATTAGGCATTACATATTTCAAAATTAAACAAAAGAAAAAGCAAATTGTACAAAGCTTCCTGATGTTAATCATGTCATGTCCTTCTTCAGTTTGTTGGGTTAGCTTCATCACTCCCAGCTTCCACTTATCTTTCTTCAACTTCAGCCTCTTGTGTCATGGACTTGATGAGATTGTCCACACGAACTTTCTAGCTGTGCTGATTCTGATCGTTTCACCCAGAGTTTTTTAGACTTCCATGAGTTCAGCCAGTACTTCATCTCTGGTGGTATTGGGCAGAGTTCCAGATGTCTTAGGAATGTCTCTACCCTTTGGTATCACAATATCTGGGACATGTGATCCAACAAACAACTTATAGTCAAAATTTATTGGCAAAGGCTTCTTGCTTTGAGCTACTTCAGGATGCAAAATGTCAGTGTGTTGACTAAGGATTATCCCAGTGATTTGGCAAGGAAAAGCTATTGGAACTTTATAGCGAAGGTATCAACATGCTTCATTGTTTGCGTAAACACATGTTCTCCAAAGTTCAAATTACCTTTGGTTCCAATGAGAAAAATTAGCTTAGCAGCATTGGAGTGATACCCGATCCATGGTTTATTGGCGCCCACTTTGCTGCACCAATTCTATTCAATAGCGCATTATTCACGCTTAAGGTGCTAGTGGAGAGCTGCCTTTTCTTTGGCCATTGTTTCACTTGTCCTCCAGAGATTTCTTCAGTAACCTTTTTAAGTAAATCTACCTCATCAGTTTCAGTTGATTCACTTCTACCCAGGTATTTGTTGATGATGGCAGGTGATGACAGGAATTTCTACGTCATTTTTAGTATTATTATTAGTAGTAAAATGACCAAGACAGGCCCAAATACGAAGGAAAACCTATAAAAGCAAGAAAAAGCATCAAGACAGAGTCCAAGATGCAAAAAGACAAGAAAAAGCCCAAAAAGTGAAGAAAATCAGCATTCCATCGCAGCACGATGGCTCCCATCGTGCCACGATGGGAGCTGCTTGTTCGCCAAGAAATCAGAAGCAATAAATCAGAAGAGAATCTGTCCATCGCAGCACGATGTGTGCTATCGCAGCACGATGGAGTAACTTGGCGCCCAAGCTGATGAAATGCACAGGATCGGTTATAAAATTGAACTGAATCTTCACATCGCAGCACGATGGCCTCATCGTACTGCGATGCCTTGCTGAGGCCCATTACGAAAACTATAAATAGAGTCTCCCATTCATTGTTAAATTCATTCAGAAATAGTAGAACACTCTCTACTATAAGGAGAGGTTCAGAGGAGCTCTATTGGGCATAGTTTTCTCCCCTTACAGGAAAACTAACTCAGCAAGGTATGATTTCTTTAGGCTTTTGTATTTAGGTTATAATTTCTTGTAATTTAAATATGTAGTCTTTATTATTTATGCCTTAGGTTGTGGTGGAGAAGATGAACTCCCCTATGAATATTTGGAGTTTGTGATTGAGTCTAAGTTATAATAAATGATATTTAGTAATTATGTTTGTTATTTACTTTCGTGCACTTTAACAACGTATTCTCGTAATCTAGCCGGATAAGCGGGAGCGCCCATAGAATTAATATCAGGTTTTGACTCGATATATTCCGGAACTCGTAGTAAATAATGCTAGGTGTATAGAGACGGTAACATCCTGAACTAGTCGTGAACTGAGCGGTTAGAGGAGGAATCATGCACTAGGTGTAATCTGAGCACTTAGAAGATGAACAGCCCGATACTAGGACCTAGAGGTTAATTGGTGAAGGGTATAATGCATGTCTATAAACAACTCACTTAGTAATTAAGGTATGTGACACATCGAGGTTAGGCTCTCGTAGGTACCTTAGTTGTTAACGTAGGGAAACTTTAATAGACATAGTGTAATAGTAAGGTATTACTACAACAAGGATAATTCACCGCCGAACATAATCTAAGTAACTATGTTATACACCGGTCATGCCAAATATGAAGAAGGGAGGGAGTCCAACCACCATACCTAGCCTCTATATTTCTTGAATCTATTATTTATACATCCTGCAATTTATATTTCTGCAAAGCATTACGCTTATTTTATAAAAACCTTTTCAAAAACCAAAGCGAATGCAAACTATCACAAACTTAAATAACGCTAGTGAAGCTTCGGCACGATCCCTGTGGATACGAACTCATTCTAGACACCTAGAGTGTGAATTATTACTCGACGACAGACTGGTGCACTTGTCAGACCGTAGTCAAGTTTTTGGCGCCGTTGCCGGGGATTGTGTTTACAAAGCATTACTAGAGTTATTTAAGTTTGTCAAAAAAAAATTCAAAAATACAAAAAAATTAAAAAAAAATCAAAAAATCTTGTTGATGATTGTAGATTTTGATCTGTTAAAGTTCTGGCTAAGGATAAGTCTTGGTATTTACGCGATCCGTTGTGATCCACCTCACTTACTTGGGAATTTTCATAGTGACAAAAACACATGAGACAAACCAAAAATAGTTCCACAAAAAATATTTATCCAGTGCTACTGAGGTATTTGTTTAAAGTGCATGCAGACAGGTACTCTAGCGCTAAGGATTACAAGGGCTGGCAACAACAAAAATTAAAGACAGCATTCTCACAGGAAAACTCTCAAAATGATGAGAGATGGAGCAAATTGAGAAAGAGAAGCTGCAACAAAAAGTCAATGGTCAGGAGGATCATTTGACTAAAGCTTCCACATGAAGCAAGAGAAGAAAAGGGCTGTTACAGAAATGGTTCGGAGACACGGGAACCATTGAAAAGATGACAAGAGAAAAGAGAGGCCATCAGGGATGAACCACTGCAATTAGGAGAATCAATCTGCAAAGTCACCTCAGAAGAACAACTTCTTCCTTGAGAAGAAAGCATCAAAATAGAGAGACATGCACAAATATAAGTTTGGGGTGAAATCACTACGTTCTATGAAACTGCACCGGTAAATTAGTCGCCAACCGGATAGTTGAGGGTATGGTGAAACAGACCTGGTCCTGCCCAGATTGAGATCAAAAGAAATGGAAGATGGCCAGTGCTTCAAGCTGGAACAAAGGAAGCACAACAGAGAGACATGCGAACCTATCCTCTGTAATGGAGGAAATGCCTCAAGCTAATGAGAGGCTAAACAAGCGCTGCTTGGGAGGCAACCCAAGGATAAGTATTTATATTAATTTCAATTCAGTAATTTCAATTTCCGTATAGTTTTTCAATTCAATAAAATATGCTAAACAATTTCCTGTTATATCATTTCATCATTTTACCCTTATTCAAACTTACAAAAAAAAATTAAATAACTGTTTGCTGTTTATTATCTAGTGCATAATAAACTGTTATAGGTAAGATTGCGGCGAAGTGAGGTATAAATTCTGATGAGACGAATTTCACACCTTCACACAAAAAACCAAAGGTGATTGCTCCGAAGTGCGAAGTTCGGGAGACAGAGAGACGAGTGATGAAGCTGGTGTCTGTGGGACAAGTGTTCAACTTTCAGATACCTAAGTCATGTGAGGATTTGAGCCAAATATTTCCAAACGGTATTACCACTTTCTTTCGATTTACTATGAGAGTACCGTGCACTTGTTTATTTTCTAGAACTTGCTCTAATTCTCTGCTGACTGGTTAATTTAATATTATATGCATTGAGGCAATTGTTTGTTATAACCCAGAGCCTTTTCAAGCCACCCTTTATATATTATTATCCTTTGCTAGCCAAATTTGAGCCGTAAAAAAATTATCCCTTTTGTTTCGGTGACAAACCACAATACAAGCCTATAGACCAGAAAAACAATGATTTACCCTCTTTGGAGTTAGGTAATAGTTCTCAAAAGTCTTGGCAACAAAATAAGTTTGGGGTTGCTCATGGAACTAGCAACGTCTAAGTTTGGGGTGGGTATACGGAGAACTATCACTACAAAGAAGAAAAAAAATGAATGAAAAAGAGACGGGAAATCAAAAAAAATTCCCTAAAAAAATAGTCTCTTCAAAAAAAAAATGAATGAAAAAAAAGAAAGAGCCAAAGGGCAAAAGAAAGCCAAAAGGCAAAAACAGTGATAGAAAAGAACCACACAAAGACACATCCGGTTCTTATTTTTCGATACCAACACAAAAAGGCACCCTAAGAAACAAAGGTTGCATACACAAAAAAAAACAACAAAGTAGAACTTAACTCCAATGTTTAGCCTACTATTCCCAAAAATGTCCTACCTTGACCTAAGCCACGTTATAACCCTAAAAAGACCTCCAATAATGCATGTATATTGAATTTTGACTGGTTGCTTAGAATTCTTGCAAGCCTATGGTAAAATGGCAGGTTGCACGATGATTGAGAGATAACCCTTTCAATTATAAGCGAAAAACACAAATGTGAGAGAAAGAAAAAGTTGAACATGGACTCTTGCAAACATTTGTCCGATTTGCTACTATCGACGTCTCCTGAGCCTAGCAGGATTGAGCATGATCGTTGCGGTAAGAAATCAGCGGTACCATTGCTGAAATATTAAGCAAGGTTGTGAAATTCCTATCATCTTTATTTATCTCTTATTTCTCTAACGATCTTGTCTGACAGCATGTTACTTGAGGACAGGCAACAGTTTAAGTTTGGGGTTGTGATGACAGGAATTTCTACGTCATTTTTAGTATTATTATTAGTAGTAAAATGACCAAGACAGGCCCAAATACGAAGGAAAACCAATAAAAGCAAGAAAAGCATCAGGACAGAGTCCAAGATGCAAAAAGACAAGAAAAAGCCCAAAAAGTGAAGAAAATCAGCATTCCATCGCAGCACGATGGCTCCCATCGTGCCACGATGGGAGCTGCTTGTTCGCCAAGAAATCAGAAGTAATAAATCTGAAGAGAATCTGTCCATCGCAGCACGATGTGTGCTATCGCAGCACGATGGAGTAACTTGGCGCCCAAGCTGATGAAATACACATGATCAGTTATAAAATTGAATTGAATCTTCACATCGCAGCACGATGGCCTCATCGTACTGCGATGCCTTGCTGAGGCCCATTACGAAAACTATAAATAGAGCCTCCCATTCATTGTTAAATTCATTCAGAAATAGTAGAACACTCTCTACTATAAGGAGGGGTTCAGAGGAGCTCTATTGACATAGTTTTCTCCCATTACGGGAAAACTAACTCAGCATGGTATGATTTCTTTAGGCTTTTGTATTTAGGTTATAATTTCTTGTAATTTAAATATGTAGTCTTTATTATTTATGCCTTAGGTTGTGGAGGAGAAGATGAACTCCCCTATGAATATTTGGAGTCTGTGATTGAGTCTAAGTTATAATAAATGATATTTAGTAATTATGTTTGTTATTTACTTTCGTGCACTTTAACAACGTATTCTCGTAATCTGGCCGGATAAGCGGGAGCGCCCATAGAATTGATATCAGGTTTTGACTCGATATAGTCCGAAACTCGTAGTAAATAATGCTAGGTGTATAGAGACGGTAACATCCTGAACTAGTCGTGAACTGAGCGGTTAGAGGAGGAATCATGCACTAGGTGTGATCTGAGCACTTAGAAGATGAACAACCCGATACTAGGACCTAAAGGTTAATTGGTGAAGGGTATAATGCATGTCTATAAACAACTCACTTAATAATTAAGGTATTTGACACATCGAGGTTAGGCTCTCGTAGGTACCTTAGTTGTTAACGTAGGGAAACTTTAATAGACATAGTGTAATAGTAAGGTATTACTACAACAAGGATAATTCACCGCCGAACATAATCTAAGTAACTATGTTATACACCGGTCATGCCAAATATAAAGAAGGGATGGAGTCCAACCACCATACCTAGCCTCTATATTTCTTGAATCTATTATTTATAAATTCTGCAATTTATATTTCTGCAAAGCATTACGCTTATTTTATAAAAACCTTTTCAAAAACCAAAGCGAATGCAAACTATCACAAACTTAAATAACGCTAGTGAAGCTTCGGCACGATCCCTGTGGATACGAACTCATTCTAGACACCTAGAGTGTGAATTATTACTCGACGACAGACTGGTGCACTTGCCAGACCGTAGTCAGCAGGGGAGAACTTTACACATCTACCTCTCATATAGACTTGTCCGAATTCTTCACTTCCTTCACTGCAATCCTCTGTGATATTTACAATGAACTCCTTAACTAATTTTTCATAGCACTGCCCCAGATTTGTCATTGTCTTCATTAAGCCAGCCGCTTCTATGAGTTATATGATTTCCTTGCAATCTAACGCTTCTTGATTCAATTCTCTCTCATGAGCGATCCTTCTGTGATAAACAAATTTCCACTTCTGGACACACTCCTCTAAATGGAAAGATATGTTGTCCATTGGAGCTAATGGAATATTTGCATAAATTCTTCTTCCCCCTATTCTTTTCTTCTCATAAGTCATGATGTCTAGGACATCGACTTCGACATCTTCTTCTGATTCACTAGCAATGATAACTTGTTTTTTCTTTGATGACCTTTCTCATAAGCTTTCTTTTCTGCTTTCCTCTTCTTCTTTGACCCATTCATTTTAGTGTTCGAGCTTCTCGGTGTTTCCACCTACTTTGATTTATATGTTTTAGTACTGCTTGAAGTAAGTGGAGTGCTAAGACGAACACCCTCTTCGCTGTCGGTGTTTTCTTCTATCCTCTCTATCTCTTCTTGAAGTAAGTGGAGTGCTAAGACTTAGCTTAACCCAGATCAAGATCCTCTGCATGACTCCTTGAGGGGATGTTTGTGGTGGTTTCGGATGGTGATGATCTGTTGGTCTTTGGAGGAATTGGTTCAGTTGCTTTATCTTGTGAGTTTTCATGGATGATATTTGTGGATGATCAAGAGATGGTTTAAAATGTGGTTACGAGTTTTCAGAGGATTTTGGTTTAGTGTTTCCGGGTTCTTGATCAGTGTTTGTTGGTTCAACTGTGTTGTCTTCTATGTTTGGTAAAGACGTCTTATAGGAAGAACTAACCTTTTTCGAATTTTTCCTTTTATTTGAGTTGGTTCTCTTTGATTTCTTCTTTGTTGAACCTTCACTTGGCAGCACCATGTTGATTGGTACTGCATTCACGATGATCTCTTGATGATCAGTGTTAGATTCTGAAACCCTAGGGTTTTGAGAACTTGTTTCTTCTCCGTGTAAGTATGAAATAATAGAAAAAGAAGAAGCCTAAGAAATTTCAAATTCAACTAAGACACACAAACATGGTCCTGCTAAACAAGATTCTATATAGAAAGTGATCCGTCTACGAATTGATTTTTTCCCATAATTCATAGATAGAGCGGAAATAGATCCATATATCTATAAATTATTTTGCTATATAATATATTGAATTTGGTTCTTGTTTATTGTCCCTGTCAGTCAAATAAAACAAATCATTTCTATAGCATCAAACAATCAAAAGCAACAAACAATCAAAAGATTTCACTATATCCCTTCTAAAATCGAAAATTGTTCTATTTGATCATCCTTTCATTTTGGTATAAAATTAAATATTAAAATTAATTTGAAAATTTTAAAAATAAATATAAATAATAGGTTTAATATCATATCAAATATTGAATGTAAAATTGTACATCAGTTCATAATTTATAGATCTACAATTTAGAAAAATATAATCGTCTGTAACGTGACATGGAACAACGGAAAAGTAAACATACTTTCAAATTATATTATCTGACTTGAATGATTAATCTCTACGGTTATGGAAGAAGATATTCGATTTACACCAAAAATAACTAATCTAGTAAATATGAAATTCAAAACATATACAATTAATTAGCTGTACAAAATGTTGGCCTAGGCATACATGTGGGGGTTTCTCCAAGGAGTCTAAATAATAATTAATTTATTGCTTGGGGGGTTTCTCACCAGAGGAGTAAGGAATTCTAGTAACCTTAATCCAATCATCTCCACGAAAGAACATAGATGGTAAAAAATTAGTTGCAGATTTTGAATTAAGAACCTTAACTCCGGGCCATTTTACACGTTTTGATTTATCAGAACCGGGGCCAACATTATTATACTCAGCATAAAAGCAAGTATTCATGCCAGTAAGAGTACCATTTGGTCCTTGCCATGGCATATAGCCATCAGGCTGAATAAAATCACCAATGTAAGAATTCATGAAGATAGTCCTTGAGAAATTCTTCCATGGACGCGCGAGATATGCTTTGTGTTCGAGTTTTACATTATGATTTTCAGACACAATGTAGCAATCTTGAATAACTATACCAGATGGTTGGTGGATCTCTTTTCTGCCTTGTGCAGTTACGATGCATTGCTGACTTTGTAATGGTTTTCTTACAATGAAAGTGCAGTTTTGAAAAACAGCTATTGCATCACCAAAGACAAAATCAATGGTACCTGAAATTGTACAATCACGATAATATTGACGCAAGGCGTGAGTATATAATGTGTCTTGATATCCATCCATTGAACATCTGTAAAAGATTGTTTTGTCTGCTTGAACCCTTATGGCTACTGCTTGATGTTTGTGAGGTCCAGCTGAATTCTCAAATCCTATATTTATAGCAACAAAGTAATCTCCTTGAACAGCTGCAATAAGTATATATTGCCATTAATCCATTTGTTCTTACAATAAAATATGATGTCACTGTCAGTTTCAGCAAATATATATAACAAGTTTGACACAAAAAAAATAAAATAATAAATATTACTCTTGATAAGCATAATTCAATATTATATATGAGGAGGGATCTGTTGACTCCCGGAGCAAATTTCCATTGACTTACTCCGCTTAATAACTCGATATCGTTATTAAATTTCTTTAATTCAACTGTTGAATTCAAAGATCTCATTGAGTAGATCAACTTCACAAATTTTTATAAATATTTAAAAAATGTAGTTATTTATTCAGACTATTGAAACTCAACGATTTTTCTAAAAGTTTGTTGTACATTCAATTGAACTTATCATAAAAAGTATCAAATGGTTTTGAATTTTTATAAAAATTTGTGAAGTTGATCTACTCAATGAAATATTTGAATTCAACGGTTGAATTGAAGAAATATAATGCCGATATCAAATTATTAAGTGGAGTAAGTCAATGGAGATTTACTCCTGGAGTCAACGGATCCCTCCTCATTATATATACATACTCTTTTAAAAATATATTGAGTATATTAATTTTTCTTGACTAGAATTTTTTTTTTTTGACAAAATATAGTTAGTAGAGTTAAGTGTATCATTGAAAAAGGATAACTAATATATATATATATATGTATATTTCAATAATGTTTTAAAATGATAAATAATATAAAACAAATAAATATTTCAAACATGACACATATGCAGGGGCGGATCTACATAGGGACTGACTGTGGCTATAGCCACACCGGAATTTTCGAGTTTTAATAGGTATATATACATATATATTTTATTATATTATCGTATATATATCTTTACCTGATACTTAATATCACAAAAGAGCATCTGGCGCAGTGGATTAATAGTGCATATTAGATTGAAATGTCGCGGGTTCGATTTCTGTTGTCTGCCTTTTTGACATTTAATTGATATTTTTCCAAATAAATTGCTAGAGAAATGCTATCCTGTTTCATCTTCTTCTTTTATGGGTACTTCAATTTCCCAACAACACTTTGTATCTTCAACTTCTAAAGATTTAAATTTTAAACAATAGTTTTGTCAAATTATATTTTTTAAAAAAGATCGGTCAATATATTTATATATATATACACATTAGCAAAATCAAATTGTATTTTTTTTTTTACCAAAGTTAAATCAAATTTATCAATAAATTTAAATTTTACAGAGTTAACCCTTGAATGGAATTTTACATAAATTTAAAATAATTTGCTATAATATTGAAACTCACCAACATTAAGAGTTTATATATTTTTATTGAGCATCATTAATTTTAATGGATCTTAATAAAATATTAAACTATTTTTTTCTCTTATGGTTTGATTCTTTTACTTTCTTTTCTTCTATCAACTCTACGACTATAAATATTTGATTTTTTGGTTCTTCGTTATTTTTTCCGGTTCTTTTTAGAGACAAAACTACTTCTTCGACTAATCTGCAGGTGTGAAACGTGATTTTTCTACTATAAACTTTTTGAACGTAATTTTTTTTAGCCACACCAATATCCGAGATCTGGATCCGCCACTGCACATATGAGACAGAGTATATGATAATTAGTTATAAATTAAAAAGGATATATGCTTACCAACAGTGGCGGTGTTATAAGTGTTAATTCCATCTATGAAATTCTTTTTGCCAGTAATTCGTGTCTTGGTGGGACCTTCACCAAAAAACACAACATGAGTCATTTTTTTGGTAACTTCAACATACTCATGGTAAACACCTTCTTTGATAAAAACAATAAATGGTTTTTGGTTCTTTTTTGGAACTTGCTTCAAAGCATCATTAATACTCTTAAACTTCCCACTACCATCTATAGCTACAACCGCATCAGCCTTGAGTTTATTTTGAGGTACATTAAGAAGTCTACGAACACCAACACTTGAATCATCACCAACCCAAGAAGGAACCTCATTAACATCATCATGTTCAAATATTTGTTCACTTACATATTTACCCTTATAATTATCGATATCGATAAGTTGACGTCCGTCTCTTGTCGAATTCAAATTCAAAATATTATCCGCCAAATCAGAAATGATTGCAAGTGCATTGCTAGTCATGTGCATTGAAGAAGTTAAAATAGTCTTCATTTTGTTACTAGCATCACTAGTAGTATTCTCAAAAGCATCTATACAAGTTTCTTGATATGTAACTGCACCACTTAGCCAAACTTTCAAACTCATAAGAAAACTTTCAAGATTGTTGAGATCAAATTTTTTTATTCTCTCAAGCGACCTATCGAATTCGCCAATTGATAGATCCATTAATTTCTTGCATGTGTCAAGTGCCATTTTTGCCCTAGGTTCCTTCTCGGCCTCTTGCAATAAATTGGTTTTCTTGATTCCTTCCCCGATTTTTCCAACGGTAATATTGAAAGCCAATTTAATGAGTTCTCTTGAATCCGTTGTGTTGCCGACATTTGCTAATAGACTCTCCTCGCATTCTTTTTTATAATCGGTTGGTTTGCAAAAGGTTTTCACTGCTTTTATAGTTGAAGCCATGTGAGACTTCTCATTGTTATTTTCGGAATTAGAATCATTGCTAGTATTAAAATTTACCCCAACGGTAACCGCAACCACCATAGCCACTAGTAAAAATGTTGATACGCTTATTATGATGATTCTCCTCCTTCTTTTTGTATCTTCCTCAACCATTTTGATTTATCTAGCCTATGAACGTAGGTATTTAATTACATATACACATTGCATGTAAATTAGATATAATTTTTTTGGGTTGTGTCTTATGAATTGTATATTGATATATTTTGTATGCAAAAGAAAGGATTGTTAGAAGAGAAAATGTTATGTTGATGAGGCGGTGGTAAATCCTCCATCAAACCTCACCGGAGTGTAAATTTTTTATTGGCGTTCAAAATAGAAATAATTTAATTCAATTTAGATTAATCAAAGAATTGCTTAGAAGTTGTTATGGTAAATGTGAGGTTTAGAGTCAAAAGCTAGATTAACTATAAAATTTTTGTGGTTTGTGATTTTTAGATTAAGCTAATTTTAAGATGGTAATTAGTGGGCAGAG
This sequence comes from Trifolium repens, assembly GCA_030408175.1. Taxonomy (NCBI): domain Eukaryota; kingdom Viridiplantae; phylum Streptophyta; class Magnoliopsida; order Fabales; family Fabaceae; genus Trifolium; species Trifolium repens. Next base: position 47,192,119 of record CP125837.1, read on the forward strand.
TTCTCCTATGGCATACTTATGTTTGTATCAGAGATTTTCCCTATTTTCTAAAAGTGAAATTTTTTTTTTGGTAAGAAAAGTGAAATACTTTTATTAGAGAATAGTTTTTCTACATAGATATTTTACTTTTTACGGTAAGATTTTACTGCTTATTTTAAATTACACTAATTTTATTTCTGACTCCTTCAGATAAAAATCTTACGGGGAGGCTTTTTCTTTTTTGCTTTCGCACCGGTTTTCGAACCACAAAAGTGGGCGACTAATCTCAGCTCGTGCGTAGAGGCATGCGTACTGGCCAAACGTTGTTCCCCCTGGGAATCAAACTCGATATTTACGTGAAGGATTTCAATCCCTTTATTTGGCCATTACTATAATTTTGATGTATAAATTTCACCGATTTTAGAAATATGAATCTTTACTTTTTTAATATGCACTATATTCACAATTAAACTAAAGCAATTGATCATTCTATTACTATTTAAAAGTTTATTTTACATGGATAATTTCTTTCTAAAGTAAATGGTAAATTTAAGGGTAGCTTAGTTAGGGACTGATTCAAATTTCGAATTCTCCAATTTTCTATATATATATAGTGTGAATCTAATCACTAGACTCTTGGACTAAAAGAATTTAAGTTTGGATTATTTTCAAAAGCATTATTGTCAATTTTTTAATTTCTTTCCAAAAATAAAAAATATAAATTTTACTATATATATATATATATATAATTTTAATATAAGATACTTTTTTTTCTTATCCATTATATGCATTCATTTTATCCTTTAAACATACTCAAAGGTTATCTTCTTTTCTCATATGCTGTGGTTACAAAAGAAAAGATAAAATTAGGAAGAATAAAAATAGACTAAAGTTTGTTTGAAACAATTTTGGATTTTTGGTTTTTAGTCTTTAAAATATATATTTTAGAAAATTGTTTTAAAAAATAAAATTCTTTGAATCTGTTTTACTTTTTCAGTTCTAAAAACTGATAATCAGACATTAATTTTGAATAAAACTTTTGTAAAATTGGATTTTCAATCAAATTTTCTAACTTTTAATTTTTAAAAATTTAAAAACAGTTTTTAAGAACGGAATCAGACTCGTGATAATAAACTACATCCATATTGTCCATCGTAAGCTGCGAATGAAGTTCATTGGGGGATCATGTGTTGGTGCACAAAGGTGATAAATGAATAGAAAAGAGAATATTATTGAATGCTCTGTAATGACGGCTACAAAAGGAGAATAAAGATGATTTTTAATGACATCAACTACTAGTCTATTTATACACAAAAAACTAGGTCATAAAGACAACACAACAAAATACTAAAATACCCTCAAAATATAAATTACTTCTAACACCATCCCTTAATTTATATTTACACAAAACAGAAAACACCAATTCCATCCCTCAAACGAAGAAATTGATCAGTCTTGATAGCTTTTGTCAACACATCTGCCAGCTGCTTCTGGGTGCTACAGTGCACAACTACAAGCACTCCATTCTGAACTTGATTCCTCAGAAAGTGATACTTGGTCTCAATATGCTTGCTTCTCCCATGCAGCACTGGGTTCTTGGCAAGATTGATTGCAGACTTGTTATCAATCATCAGCTTCAGAGGCTTGTTTACCTCAATCTTCAGATCCTGTAGTAAGTTCAGAATCCACACAGCTTGGTATGCAGTCAGAGCGCCTGCAATATATTCAGCTTCACAGGTTGATAGAGCAACAACAGGTTGCTTCTTGGAACACCAAGAAATAGGACCTCCCAGAAATTTAAACAAGTACCTAGAGGTACTTCTTCTATCAACTCTGTCTCCACACCAATCAGAATCTGAATAACTCAGAAGTTCTGATTCAGTCTTTCTTTCAGAGGGGAATAACACTCCATGCTTCAGAGTCCCCTTGATATACCTCAGAATCCTGACAGCAGCTTGGTAATGGGACCATTTTGGTTTACTCATAAATCTGCTAACCATTCCAACTGCATAGCAAATATCAAGTCTGGTATTACACAAATACCTCAGAGAACCAACCAACTGTTTGAAGGTTGTAGCATCCACATCCTCTCCATCAGAATCAGAGTCCAGTTTCTGATTCGTATCAGAAGGTGTGATAGCAACTTTGCAATTTTCCAGCTTAAATCTCTTCAGAAGCTCAAGTTCATACTTCATCTGATGTAAAATGATTCCTTTCTCAGAATACAGAAATTCCATCCCGAGAAAGTAACTCATTTTTCCAAGATCTGTCATCTCAAACTCATTCATCAGAACCTTCTTGAACTTAGCTATCTCTTATTCAGAACTTCCTGTCAGCAATATGTCATCAACATACAAATATACCAGAATCATATTGCCTTCTGAAGTGTGCTGAACATAAACACCATATTCCAACTCACATTTCTGAAAACCATGCTTTTTGAAAAATGAATCAATCTTCATATTCCAGGCTCGGGGTGCTTGTTTCAATCCATACAAGGCTTTATGTAATCTATACACCATCCCTCCTGATTCTTTTTCTCAAAGTCAGGAGGTTGTGACACATATACCTCTTCTTGTAATGGACCGTTCAGAAATGCAGATTTCACATCTAAATGCATCAGAGGCCAATTCCTGTTAGCAGCTATTGCGATTACTAGTCTAATTGTTTCATGTCTTGCTACAGATGCAAACACTTCAGAATAATCTAGCCCAGGTTTCTGCAGAAATCCTCTTGCTACTAACCTCGCTTTGTGTTTGCCAATTGATCCATCTGGCTTTAGCTTCTGCTTGAAAACCCATCTGACACTGATGGCTTTCTTGCCTTTTGGAAGTTCTGACAGCTTCCAAGTCTTGTTTCTCTTTATAGCATCAAGTTCTTCTTTCATGGCCTGCAACTAGACTTGCTGCTTAAGAGCCTCTTCTGTACTCACGGGTTCAGAGTCTACTAACATTGCACACTGAATAACTTCTCCCTCAGAGTCTACTTCAGTGTCTTGCAGCATATCAAACTCTGCAAATCTTCTTGGGATGCTTCTGATCCTCTGTGGTCTCTGATCTTGTTCCACAGGATTTCCTTCAGAAGTTGGGATTCCAGAAGTGCTATCTTGAAAAGTTCTTTCTTCAGAAGTTTCACCTTCAGAAGTGTGTTCAGAAGCTCCTTCAGGGCCTTGACCTTCAGAGTCACCTTCAGGACCACCTTCAGAATCTCCTTCAGAGTCATAGTCTCCTTCAGAGTCTGAACCACCTTCAGAATCTCCTTTATTGTCAGAGTCTCCTTCAGAGTCTGAATCTCCTTCAAGAATTCTCACATTAGAATTGGATTCGGTTTTGCTCCAATCCCAAGTTTCTAATTCCTTCACAATGACATCTCTGCTGAATTCAATTCTATTAGTCTCTGGACAATAGAGTTAGTACGCACCTGTACTGTGGTACCCCACCAATAACATTACTTTGCTTCTATCATCAAGTTTCTGTCTTCTGGCTTCTGGGACATGCTTGTAACAAACAGAACCAAATACCTTCAGATGACTAACACTTTGTTTATCTCCAGTCCACTTCTGAATAGGAACTATTTCCTTCAGCTTCTTAGTTGGACATCTGTTGAGCACATAACATGCAGTTGCAACAGCTTCACCCCATAAATTATGAGGAAGCTTCTTCTCTTTCAGCATGCTTCTCACCATATCAAGCAAAGTGCGATTTCTTCTTTCAGCAAGACCATTGTGTTGGGGAGTATAAGGAGCAGTAACCTCATGCTCAATTCCATTCTCCTCACAGAAAGTTTTGAACTCATTGAAGTTATACTCACCACCACCATCTGTTCTAAGAATCTTCAGAGTCTGGCCACTCTGATTTTGAACCTTCACTCTGAATTTCTTGAATTCAACAAACACCTCGTGTTTGAACTTTATCAGGGATACCCATGTCATTCTAGTGAATTCATCTACAAATGACACAAAGTATTTATTCCCTCCAATTGATGCTACTGGAAATGGACCACACACATCAGAATGTACTATTCCTAAGGCATGTTTTGCTCTTGGAGCTACTTCTGATGCAAATGACAGTCTTGGTTGTTTCCCTTCCATGCACACCTTGCATGACTTCTCAGGTTTCTTGATTGTAGGAATTCCATGTACCAGATTCTTTGATTTCAGATGCTCCAGGCTTCTGAAATTCAGATGACCAAATCTTCTGTGCCACAACTCACTATCCTTCTCAACACTTGTTGCACTAAGGCATTCAGAGTCCGCAGTTCTGACATTCACCTTGAATGTCCTGTTCCTTCCCTGTTCTGACTCCATAATCAGCTTCTGATTACGATCATACAGCTTCAGAAGATTGTCCTTCATGGTAACTGAAAAACCTTTCTCAATCAGTTGCCTCACACTCATCAGATTGCTTTTCATGCCAGGTACATACCATACATTCTGAATCAATGCTGCTTTTCCATTGTTCAGAATAACTCTGACATTTCCCATACCTTCAGCATTAAGGTATTTATCATCAGCACATCTGATCTTTGTACTCTTCCCAGAGTCAAAGTCAACCAACCACTTCTTGTTTCCAGTAAGATGGTTTGAACACCCTGTGTCCATATACCACCACTCTGATGAATTCATATCATCAGTTTCAGAAGCCATTAGTAACACAGATTCACCATCAGAGTCATCAGAACTTCTGGCTATATTTGCTTCTTCTGACTTTCTTTCCTTGTTTGACCGGCAATCAGCAGCAAAATGGCCAAACTTCTGACAACAGTAACACTGGATCTTCTTCTTGTCAAATCTCTCCTTTCCCTTCTGATACTTCTGCTTATCAGAGGTTGAAGTTTCTGGCTTCTGAACTCCATCAGATCTTCTCTTGGCTTCTGACCAAGACTGTTTCTGATGCTTCTTTCCAGAGGCTGCTTTCAGAGCCTGCTGCTCTACTTCCCTTTCAGAGATTCTCTCAGTCAGACGCAACTCTTGCGCCTCTAGAGTGCTTTGTAGCTCTTCAAGTCTCATAGTACTGAGATCTTTAGAATGTTCTATTGCTACCACAATGTAATCAAACTGAGGGGTAAGGGACCTTAATACCTTCTCAATGATTACTTGTTCTGAAAGTGTTTCTCCACAAGCTTTCATCTCATTAGTGATTAGAATCATTCTGGAGATGTAATCAGGGACCTTCTCATTGTTCTTCATGTTTAGATTCTCATATTGCTTTCGTAAGGACTGAAGCTTCACCTTCTTCACTGATGCATCGCCACCATAGCATCTAACTAGTGTGTCCCACGCAGCCTTCGACGTTGCTGAATCAGCAATTTTCTCAAACACGTTTTCATCCACACACTGATGGATGTAGAACAGCGCCCTCTGATCTTTCTTCTTCCTATCCTTCTGTGCGAGCTGTTGTGCATCTGTTGCATCTGCTGCTACTGGAACGTAGCCTTCAATGACAAGTTCAAGCACATCTTGAGCACCGAACAGAACAAGCATTTGTTTCATCCAACGATTCTAGTTTTTGCCATCAAACACTGGAAGCTTGGTACTCATACCACCGTTTCCGTTCATCTTCAACCTTTGTGCGTTCACTCAAATCTCACTAAACACTCGTGTTTCCCAATCCCGCAGAATCAGAAAATGTGATTCTGTTACAACTTCGTTCAAGATTCAACTCGAATTCAAGAAACGAAATCAATCACACAACGCCTCACGTTTCACTCGTGTTTCCCGTGGATTCGAACCGGAGCTCTAGATACCAATTGTTGGTGCACAAAGGTGATAAATGAATAGAAAAGAGAATATTATTGAATGCTCTGCAATGACGGCTACAAAAGGAGAATAAAGATGATTTTTAATGACATCAACTACTAGTCTATTTATACACAAAAAACTAGTTCATAAAGACAACACAACAAAATACTAAAATACCCTCAAAATATAAATTACTTCTAACATCATGTATGCAAATGCAATCAACAAATCACTAATAGACTTTCTTCCAACCTTCACTATAAATAGTCAACACATCAGTATATATACTGTCATAAAAATCAAGCTATTCTCCTAAAAAAAAAGTCATGCTAAACAGTGCCCCGAGGCACTTGTTAAGCATACCAAAAATAGAAATAAAAGATAAAATTAATATTGATAAAATAACTTTTTACATTCTAGATGCATTGAATGCACAAATCCCGAGATAGAATTTCTATATTTATATGCTTAACTAGTGTCCCGGGGCACTGTTTAGCATTTTCCAAAAAAAAAATTGAAGTTAGGAACCACAATCAAATTCTATATAAATTTTCCTCAATTACAATTAAATAATGTTTCAAATTTCTTATAATCACTGTAATCCAGCTCTCTAAAAGGTAATTAAGATCATTCAATTTTAAATAAATGAGCATAGAAAATTATAAGGAAAATGTTAACTAATGCATTAGTTAAACAACTAAATATGATAAACAAACATTGAAACTTGTGTAATTTTTTTTTGAACAGGTGAAACTTGTGTAATTTACTTTTTAAAAGTAAGAATGTGCACTAGTTAGTATAACCCAAATTATAATAATCACTATAACCCAGCTCTAAAAGGCACTCCTGTCTTAGGCAACCACATGTCACCTTGAATAAATTTGTAAACTGTGAATTCATCAGCATTTTTTCCATCAATTTGATGGTACCCTTTCCATGTGACCCTATTACTAGTATTTGAACCTTGTCCCCAATTAGCAAATTCAGCATAATACAATGTGTTTAATGCAAAATCACCTAACCATTCAATCCAACCCTTTGAATCAATCAAACCATCAATAAAACATTGCAAGTAAATTGTTCTTGAATACTCCTTCCAAGGCCTTCCCAAATATGTCTTTATACCATTAAAATTATTATTTGCACCCCCCAAATCACTAGCTGCTACAATGTAACAATTCCATATAGAGAACCCTGTGTTTTGATTAGGATCTGTTCTTCCTTGTGCTGTAATTGCATTGAATTGATTTTGCATTGGGAGTCTTGGATATATGTTACAGTTTTGGAATATTGCTGCTGCATTGCCGAATATGAAATCAACTGTGCCGTAAATGTCACAGTTTTTGTAGAATTGTCGAAGAGAATGCGCGTATAATGTGTCTTGGTAACCTTCGAAGCTACAATTGTAGAAAACAGACATGTCAGCTCCGTTTCTCACTGCAACTGCTTGATGCTTGCTTGATCCCGCGGTGTTTTGAAATGTTATGTTCACAGCAACAAATCCTTTTCCAGTTACAGCTTCAAAATAAATAGCAACCAATATTCGGTACTTTAAGTTGAGGCATGTGCAATATTAATTAATGTGCATGCACTAGCAGATAAAATGTAACATCAACATAGTACGCAAAATATGTGTCTGATTGTGTTATCTAGACTTGTCGTTCAACGAACCCATGTGTTTTCTAGGCCCCTCACGGTATTCGCTATGCATCGTTTTTTGACAATCGTGCGACACATGTCAAATATTTTAGACAGTGTGTAAAAAAAATATTTTTTCTTTTCCTCCGACATTTTTTAAATCAGTGTCTATAGCGGCGAAGCTAACCTAAATTTGACGAGGGGGCCAAATAAAAAAATAAAATAAGAGGAAACAATTTATCTATTGAGTAATAATTTTTGTCTTTCCTATTTCTATTAGTTTTTAATGAAGAAATTTATTTGAGGTAGTTAAACATATATTACTAGAGTAACTAGCTAAAAACTAAACGAATTAAATAAAATGGGGTAGCAAGCTACCCCAAAGCACAACTGAGCTTCGCCCTTTGGTGTCTGATACTTATAAGACATTCGTACAATACTATAGGATAAGTGCCATTTTTTTTTTTGCTTCTATTCTTCTTAGACATATATTAGACATCTTTACAAGGATAAAAAACGTGTCGAAACAATAATGTTGATCAATGAAAGATTAAAAAGATTATATTTTGATTACAATATTTTTATTTTTTGATAATAGATAGATAAATAAAGGTCAAATATACTATCGTTTTTTTTTAATCAACTATCATATATTGTTTTAAAACTTTTTAATGAATAACTTGTTCAACTTAGATACACATATATATATTTTGATTATCAATTTGGATCGATATTGTTTGTAATTTTTGACCCGAACCTCTCTCTAGAAACCGCTCACCTAAAAACGCTCCAACCTCTCTCTAGCTTTTCTTAAACCGCTTTTCTTTTTTCATCTCCCCATCCGATCCAAATTTTGATTTTGGATGTAGCCGCTTGTTTTGGTGGTGCGACGAGTGATTCGTCCTCCGCATCACCTTTCTCCTTCCTTTTCGTCGGCCGGCCTCCTTGCTCCTTCTTCGATTTCGGTGCTGTTTGATACTCTCCGTTCGCTGGCGTTTCTGTTTCTCAGGTGTTTTTGGTTGTTCCAGTCGGTGGTTTGATGGTTTCACTTGCTGCGGTTTGCTCCGGTTCCGATCTTGGGGTTGGATGGGTCGTGGGGTCTCCTCGTCGATAGGATTGAGTTTTTGCTTTTTGTTTTCTTCGTTTGTTTCTGTTTGCTGTTGTGTTTTCAGGTTTGGGTTGGTGAAGGTTTGTTGGTATTGCTGTTTTGATGGTTGTGTTTGCTTTGGTTGCTGGTGGTGTTTACAACCGGATGTTCTTCTTTGGCGTCTGGTAGTTCGTGTTCAGAGACTGGGTGGTCGTAGACTTTTGGCCTCTTGCTGTGGTATGGTTTTGTAAACCCAAAAGGGTATGGTTTCGAAAACCCGAAAGGGTTTGGTTCTGTTAACCCGAAAGGGTTTGGTTGGTTTCGAAAACCCGAAAGGGTTTGGTTCTGTTAACCCGAAAGGGTATGATTACTTTTTAAATCTCGATGTGTTTGGTGGTCTGGCTGCGTTGTCTCTCTCAATTTGGATCTTTTACAAATATGTACTTCCTATCACTACAAAAAAAAACTAACATATACTTATGGAATATAAATAAAACGTAGGTATATAATTTTTACATTAGTATTTTTAATAACAATTTTGACTTGTACATTATGCCATTATCAGAAGTTACTGTTATTTTTCGGTTTTACGAAAATTAGTTTTGAAAATAAGTACTGAAGAATTTATTGGCTGAGTCGCGGAACAATACGCTCTCTTTAAGACGTTTCGTGGTACTGCCGTAATTTGTGCAAGACAGAGTATAAACCACGTCGTCCCCAGGATAAAACAGTCTCGAAAATTATAACAATTACTACTGCACTGCAGTAATTGTTCGAGAACAACACCTTCTTGAGTTATACAACAATATAACTCGAATCGATACACCAATATCGATCTATAACAGTACTACAATACTGTTTCGTATTTCTGAAACAAAAAAAAAGAAATATTTTGAGAAGAAGAGAATAAGAGAGAGAAGAGAGAATTCGTGATTGCAGAATTCTGGAGTGAGTGAAACTGATGAATGAGGCTTGGTATTTATAGGCGAGGTTAGCACCAAAAATCGAGGAAAAAGGGGGCATGTTGGAGCTGATTCACTAACGGATAGAGGCAAGCAAAATCCGGAACTGAAACTTGGAGCTAAAGCACGAAACGGAACAGATATATCCATTTTTGACTTGGTATTTAACATGTGCAAAACGTGTGCTTTTGTGGAAAAACGGATTAGCATTAATGACTCATTAATTCCGTTTAATTAATTAATTTCTGTGACCAAAAAATTAAGCATCACCAAGCCCGGCCGAACGGCGGCGCGCGTGTGTGATATTTAGCGTTGGGTGTGTCCGTCGCACAAAAGTGGGTACCCCTTGGGGCCCAAACCCTTTGGTCACTTTTCCATATATAAATACTATTAGGAAGTATGTTCCCTCCTATGTGGGACTTAAAATTGTTTTTTCAATTCACACAACTTCTTCGTTCTTAGCTTGTGTTTACTTCTATACCAAGTATTATTTCAACTTCCTCACATTAATGCTACTACATTAAGTGCCAATTTCCAACAGTTACTTGTAAGTTGTTTTCTAGAAATAAAAAACTTGGGAGAAAAGATTTTCTCCCGTCCACTTTATGTCCAGTGAAATCTGAACCATTCCTTTTCTATTTTGGCACGCAGATCGAGACTACAAAAAATAATGTATGGCTCAGATTTTCACTGGAATCCCTCCGGTGAATATTCCAGGGGAGAGAATCCATGCTCAAAAGTTGGTTTGTTGATTCTCTTCTAATATATAGAGAATTTCATGTATTCGTTTACTATCTTATATCATTCAATCAATAATATGAAGTCTAAGAAATTTTCTCTCTATCAAACTCTCAAATGAGATGATTCTTCGTCTCTTTAATCTTGTGATTTGTACAAATCACAAGATTAAAGAGACAAAGAATCATCTCAAAAGTTACGTGTGTATCTGATGACCCTGTAGGCACTATTAGAGTGAAATTTAAACAATTTATTAGTGTGAGCATGGTTTCAACTATTAATTAACTAGCTTACCAAAAGTTGCAGACTGGAAAGTGGTCCAACCATCAACCACGCTACGATTACTGGTAATCACAGTCCGACCAATACCATCTCCGACAATCATTAGATTCTCTTTACTCTTAGCAATAGACACATACTCATTATAAATCCCAGCAACAACATAAATTACATGGTAGCCATTGTTGGTGCCTGTTTTGTTAGGTGCAGCATCCACAGCATCATTTATTGTCACAAAATCTCCAGATCCATCAGGGTTAACAATCACTTTTTGTGTCACAATCACATTGTCAACACTTGTCTGTAACAATTTTCTATTATTCATTATAATTGCTTTATCTGTTAATCTTCCAACGACGGTATTAACCCGATATTGAGCGAAAAAAGAAAGAGATATCCTATAAAGTTTGGTCCCATCAGAAAGAGGGTTTGATAAAGTAGTGCTAATTTTTGGATAAGGATTAACTTCATGAAAACCATCTAAACGTGTTTGATGATTAGTTAAAACAGCACTAAGCAAGGTTTGCAAATCATAAGCTTGATTACTATTCATTATAGTAGTATTAGTATTGTTTTCTAAACTTTCTATGGCTTGGAGAACATTGGACAAGAAATCAATATTTATTTCAGAAAGATTAAGACAATCTTGAAGCACAAGTAAAGTAGAATATTGAATGTTGGATTGGTTAAAATAAGAAGAGATTAATTGAAAAATGGTATTAGTTATTGATAAAGATTGTTGGATGAAGAAAAGTGTTTGATCATGTATAGTTAAATAGTTAGGAGGAAGAGTAGTTGTACAGAAAGATGGGTAAGGTGTAATGTTGCATGTGGTATTTGGGGAGGGATCAAGAAGAGAAGCTAGAGAGGGAGAGAGGAAGGAGAGAATAATAATGAAGGAAACAAGAAGAGTGTATATGGTAGTTGATGTTTTCATGTTAAGTGGATATGACAAAATGGTAGATGGTTGTGTGTGGCTTTTAACATAGGATATTGCATATTTATATACTGTTTTGTTGTATTAAATTAACTATTTATGTAGAGCTCAAAATCTGGTTGAGAGGGACAAATAAACGGTGTATTAATATTTAATAGTGTTATTCTAGTAATAAAGTTGGTTCAGTGATGATTGGCGCTGAACTTGGTAGGGAGGATCACGGTTCGATCCCCCACAACTGCGATCTAGAGGGGGCTGGAACCACTTGATGCTAGGATTGACCCTCGAACCAGATTAAACTGGTGGTGAAAAAAAAATACTAGTAAGATTGTAAAAAAAAAATAATAATTTACTAAGAAAGGCTAAATTTGTACACACAAAAATAAAATAAAAATGGATACCTAGCTAGTCATATGTTCTTTGAAAAAACTGTGAATCCATGATAGCTACTCTATACTTCCACAACTCCCACGTTTTGTTTTTATATTCTGTTTATCTTCATCTTCATTGTTCACAATATCACATAAGCAACCAAATAATTTTTGTTGAAGCCTTGAGCTAATGGAAGGCATGTTTTATGTTCATGTTTCATCGTGCCTAGAACTCATTCACTTTAAGGATGACCTTGTGACATGCCAGTTTCCTTGACAAGAGACATCTAATAAATTAATAATTAACATATTCTGAGGTTTAACTGCAATTTTGCATCTTCATGCATTACAAATGTGTAATTTTAGACTCTATTTTCCAACTATATGAATTAGAATTCTCAGGTTCCACTATCCAATTGTAACATATAAAAATTAGTTGCCATTAAAAAAAACTTTTGAAAATTAGTTTTGTTTTGTTACTAGTTAGAATGGGCCTCCCCAACCCACTTTTTTTTTATCCACCTAAAATTTCTCTTTTGCCCATGTGTACAAAAATTGAAACGTATTTTTCGAACTTTTTCTAATGTAAAAAAATACGTGGAGGATAAAAGAAACGTAATTTTAGCGGCAAAAAATACGTTTCAAATTTTTTTTGCAAAGACAAAAATGTAATTTTAGGAGAATAAAAGAAACGTGTGGAGGATGAAATTTTTTCATCTGGTTTATTGTTGTTTTGGGCATAACTGCCCTTATTGTCTTGGGCAATTGTTCTTCCATACGAATTGTTCATAACTTTTCATTACTGGAAGATATTTTTTGGTAGACAAATCTTATCTAAAGATGTATTTTGATAGTGTATTTTTTATCAAAAAATATATTTAAATAATATAAATTACAAGTTAAAAATAAATTAGAAGTCCAAAACAAGTTACACGAACACTTTGATCAAGCAAAGGAGATCACACACTAATTTAGAGTTAAAAATAGAGAATGGGATTTCCTGCGGTTATTAGAGTTAACATAATCATTGATAAAATTACATAAAAGTACATTTTTGTGACTCAATTGAGTTTGATTGAATAAATTTTGTACACGTAAATACATACAACCAGGTTACAAGAATACTCGCAATCAAACCCATCCACAATTTTTTATTTTTTTTTAATTTATGGTGTGTTCCAAACAAACTTCAGGACTCAGAAATTTGAATTCCCTAAAAATATTAACAACTCAAAAAAATCAATAATAATATCAACAATCAAGCAAACAAGCAAAAGTTGGAAGAGAGGAAAAAATGCTTAACTTATAATCCCATTCTTGTATAACTTGTCACTGCCTTCCACTGCAGAATGACTTAATACTGGCTGCCTTTTAAGTTGCTCGCCTTCATCAAATGCCATCACAAGTCCAGCATTCCAATACCAAGGTTGAACATAAGGCGAATCACCAAATGAAGATGGATCAAGTATCACAGAACCCCAATCCTTAGTACCAGAATTTGCTTGTTTTAATCTTCTCCTCACTAACAAGCCGCCCACGTCGTGTTTTTTCATTTCAGATACACTTTTCAATATTGAAATGCAAAGGAGAAGCATTAGCGCTGTGTCTTCTTCCGGCAATACTTCGACAACCAATAGCCTCCAATTTAGTAAAGCTGTTGCTTTTCCATTAGGGTTATCTTCGGTAAAACGTATGAGTGTTAGAAAACCCTCCTCGTCCTCCTCTAACTCGCTTTTCGTTTCTTCATTTTTGTTCTTTGACTTTGTTTTTTTCACTTGATATTGCATTTGCCTCCCTTTCAATAACTTCACCTGCAATTCATCATATTCATGATTACAACTTAAACCAACTTATGAGGGAAAAAAAAAAAATTTATCTATAGTTATTTTTAGTGATGTTTCCACTCTACCGATGATTCTGGTGGAGATGTTTGATTTGTCAAACTAAAGGTGAGACTCGACACTGATAGCGATGAATCCCACTGTATAATCAGTTCATCTCCTGTTGAAAACAACCATGCCGCCTTACATTGTTCTGCATGTTCCTTTGGTGTTGCAGTGGCCACAACCTTCTCTGTACTAGACAGAAACAAAAAACAAGAAAGTATTTAAAATTTGGATGAGACCTTCAGCTGAGTTCTGACAACTTTTGAATCAGGACTAATATCAACTATGAAAAAATAGATATGAGATCAAAATAGTTTTCGAGCAGTAGTTTTTAAATTATTCACATTTATAATGCATAAACTTAAGTAACATTTATATAAAACATACCAGGGGCTCTACCAATGGAACCGGCTACATAAGACCAAGATCCTTCACGTATCTCTATAATCCTATCTTCCCATTTTACAGCTGAAGGAGTTTCACCTCCTCTTCTCCAAAATCCACCTCCTACCCTACAATTTAAACATTTGTCGACCTGTAAGCGCAGAATGTATCGCCCCTGAATGTATAGATAAAGTTGTGGAAGTTTACCTAATTCTAATAACAAAACACACCCTCCCTGCATGATCAAGAACTGTGCGAGACAGCCATCGTCCTTCTTGTGGGTGATAACTATTCATCTTCAGAAACACATTAGATATCATTGCCCCTGAATCATCTGTGACACGATCAGGCACACATTTCAACAAGTATGATGCCTGAACCGGTGGAGTTATTGACACAACGACATTCACCTGTTGACTAACTTCCTTTTCCAATGTTAGAGAATCTGATCTCAATAAATCGTTCCAGCGGAATGAAACAGTTTCTTGCAGGCTACTTCGTTTTAGACAGTTACCACCACCATGACGACGATATTCGAGCATAACTCCCTTAGTCCCAAATTCGCAGTAAAGATGCCAAGCTTTTTTCCATGAATCAAAGGGGAAATTTGAAATGGCTTCATCTAGCTTTAGCTCACTATGACACCTGATCATTCGGAGGCGTAGGAAATCACGGTTTGTGTCCTTCTGCGATGTCTGTATTCTTGGCTTAGGCCTCACAAACACACAAACCTGCATTTTTAAAATCACGTCCACTTCATTGTTTTGCAATACTCCCATATATGTCCACGATGTTTTTAATACACAGATTGTTTGAGATGTGTTATCTAGAGTTGCAAGTTGCAACACCACCACTCTTACATTAATGTTGAGTATGACTCATAGTTACTAACAAGTGGACATGTCAATAGAATAGAGAGAGTTTGAAACTAACCTCAAGTAAAAATCTTGGAAGCAAGGACTTATATTTTGTATTAACATCTGTATCAGATTCGTCCCAGGAGATTGGGGACTTGTTTGACATAACACCTTTTAATGTCAAAGGCACTTCTCCACCGGCTTTCTCGTAAGGTTGATTGAATGCCCTATCCCATAATTTCTTGGTTTCTTCAAAATCCTTTTCCTTCACAGGTTCAGAAATAGTTGCAACCTTCTGAATATAACTCTCTAGGGCCAATGCTTTCAAATCTTCCATATACACCGTTGGGTAGCTCTACTCCATTAGGAACAAAAAGGATATTAACATAATAAAGTCAGAAAATGGAAACTTAGAGAATGTACTAACGGAAGAAATCAAATTCTGGTGGTACATATGCAACTATGAAGCAAAAGATTGTCAAGTTTGTAGAGGGAAGGATATCTATGAGTATGAGGAGAAAATCAAATTCTACTTCTTGCGCCTAGACTCATGGGCTTTAAATTTGACCTTATCTACTAGCATAAACACTTCTGAGATTGTTTGGGGGAACTTATGTAAACAACTTATGACATAGCCATAAACCGTTTCTAGCTAATTTCCATAAGCTATCAAGGATAGCTTGTGAAAGCAGCTCATAGCTTGCATAAAAATAGATCAACTTTATTTTGTAGTTTATACTTTGTCATAGAAATAGCTTACATATAACCACTTGCATAATAAACACTTCTGCTATAATAATAAAGTTGTCTTAGAATTGGAAGTTGAGTCTAACTCAATCCTACAAAACCTGCATGGGTATAAATGGCGGGTGGTCCGATCAGAAAACTATCAGAGAATTAAGAGTTATGTCTAACTCAACTCGCTTGTAAGGTGAAAATTGTCTCTACTTTATAAACGTATAATATTCAGATCATCTCGCAAGTGATGTGGAACTCTTAACTACAAGTTGTTTATCCAAACACGGCCTAAATGTAACAAAGCTTATTAAAGACAAACCTGATGGGTCATCCACATCAACAAAATATCCGAAGTAGGAACCAAACTGGAACATGATTCAGAACCCAACCTTTGGATCATAAACAAAAAAGCTTTATATCTCTGTCTTGCAGCTATCAAGTAAACCAACTCAGACCTATAAGGCTCCATAAACATCGAACACAACAACAACCTATGCTTCTCAACTTCATTAAAAACACCATCATTCAACCTCAAACTCAAACTCAAAATAATACTCCCCTCATCAACCACAAGATCAGAATCCTGCGAATCAGAACTTGCTTCATTCTCAAACGACTCAAAAGAATATTTACTGTTCCAAATCTCTTTACAACGAATCAAAGCATATTCTCTATTCTCTTCATCATAAATAACCGCTCTACCAACAACTTTCGAGAATCTTCTCTCACAATACTCTCTGTAACTTCCAGGGTTCAAACTGTGACAGAACCAAATCCACTCAACATCAAAAGGAGGAAGAATCATTGGAAGAGAAGAGTTCTGCACCGTTAGATCAGAGATCAACGGCATCCATAAATCACGGTATCTTCGTATAGCTTCAACCTTAATGTTTGTGTTATGAAGCCATGGAGAATCTGCAACGCTTTTTAAAAACGTGATGTTTCGTTTTGCTGCTGATACGAGATCGATTCCGATATTTATGGCCGCGATTTCCGGTATCTCGCCGAGACTTCTCGACGATGTGCTTAAAGATATTTCGGAATTTTCCGACATGGTTTTTTTTTTTTGGTATAGTAGAGAGTTTTCAGCATATGTTTTTTTGGTACAGAGTGAATGAGACGAAGGTGATGAAGCGGAGACTAGAGATAGAGAGAGAAACGTCGTTGTTTTGTTGTGTTTTTTTATTTATTATTATTATTATTATTATTATTATTAATTAATGTGAAAATCTTACTAATAATTGGAAGTGTTGAAAAGAAATTAATGCAACAAGGACTCAAGCTCAAGGTGTTGTTGTTTTGTTGGAATTTGGATTTTCTGGAACAAAGAGAATAATTAAGGGAAGACAAGAATGCGACTCTAGTTTATGGTGGCTTTGTTTGGACACGTGTAAGGATCATATAGCTCATTGCCTCATCACCATTGATGTGTTGGGAAGGGATTACTCATTCCGATCCTTTTTATAAGAGACAATTAATTTTTAAATTCATTCAATAATTAATGTATAAAAACTATAATATGGATCAAATACATCAATTATAGATTGAATCTAAAAAAAAGAATTGTTTCTGATAAAAATGATCGGAAGAAGTATTATCTAGGTTTTTATTTAGTCAATTTTTTCTACAGGATTTTTCGCTACACATTTTATTTAGATGTTTACCCGCGTATCATTGAGGTCGATTTAATTTTGATAGGTTTATGAATAGTGTTTGTTAGTTTTTGAAAACAAGATGTGTAGTGAAGTGTTCATATATTTTATTAATATACACAAAATTATTTTTATTATTGAATTTGAATTAGTAATAAGTTTAATTATTGAATCAAATGAGACATGATGTGATATATTGCTCCAATATATATTTTGATTTCAAATAGTAAGTTCCAATACAAATCTATTATTTTAAACTTCTTAATATGTACAAATTTGCACATGATAGAAAAATCCTAAAAAAAAATGAAACTTGTTAAGATATGCTCTTAAGCCTTGTAAAAAAAAATTGCTCTTAAGACACTTCTTAAGTAATCAGTAAATATTTATTAAAAATATAAGTTTTTTTGTTGAGAACAATAACTTTTTAAATTTTTTAAAATAGAATACACTTCTACTCATATATATATATAGTATATCGAGTATGGTAGCCAAGATGTATGATTTAGGGTGGGAGGTTGGAGGGAAGGCGTGGATGTGGAAGAGGCAATTGTGGATGTGGAAGGAGGAGCTGTTGAGAAAGTGTTAGGATTTACTTCACGATCTCTTTTTGCAAGCTTAGTGTCCCGATACATGGCAGTGACAGCATGATCCTGATCGAGGTTACTCTGTGCGTGGTGCATATCAGCTTTGGACTTCTCACTTCTCAGCAACCTCTTATTTTGGATGCAGCTGAAGAACTTATTTGGCACAGACGGGTTCCCTTAAAGGTTTCTATTTTTGCATGGAAACTCTTGCAAGACAAGTTACCAACAAAAATAAATCTGGTAACTCGAAGCATCATCACCCCAACATCTTATTTCTGCGTGTCTAGTTATGGAGGTGTTGAATCAGCTCGGCATTTATTTCTCTCTTGTAGCCCTTTTGGCTCCCGTTAGTTGTCACTTTGATCTTGGATTGGTATCTCGGCGGTTGACTCGCACCATCTCCCAGATCACTTTCTTCAGTTTAATTATTCAGCAAGTGGGCTTCGACGGCGGCAGTCCTTTCAGCAACTCATATGTCTCACATGTGTACGGGTTGTATGTAACGAAAGAAATCATAGACTATTTAGAAACTCGGAGCAATCTCTTTCTATTTAGAAATTCAGTTTAATCTGTTAAGAAAATATAGATAAATTGGAACTGAAATTATGCAATAGATATAGAACAACTATGAAAAATTAAAATCATAAAAGTTATGATAAAATTACATAAAAAACAACTAAAGTGGTATTTATAATGATTCATTGTTAACTACAGAACATTATGGAACACATATTTGAATCTTTACATTTATCGTCAGTTATTACTATTTTAACCATTTTCTTGGTGTAACCCTTGATAATACAACATATAATTCTCAAACTTCAACCCGTAATTGTTGATAAAATATCCGACAATTTTCATTTGGGCTGCATATCAAAGAAAGAAGTATAATTTAAAATTTAAAAGACATAAATTCATCTTATTTCTTTTCTTTTTTTATCACATACTAGACTACATATCTTGTAGAGAAAAGGCCTAGTAAAATACATACAACATGAATGGAAACCTATTTAATATATTAACAAAACTATAACAGTATGCACCGTAATGAACTTAATAACGTCATAAAAGAGTAGGTTTAAACAATAAAAACTACTTAATACTTATGTTATGTCAACAAAGGGTGGAATTGGTAATGAATATAGGTTTAGATGATGAATTTTTTTATATAGTGATAAACATGATTGAATATCGTTGAGAAACAACACCGGATAATAATAAATATAATACATGTCAAAGCATGAAAGTTACTGCAAGTGACCTGTGAAATACAATGTCAAAAATACATGTATTGACATTTATAAAAACGCAGATATCAGTCCGCAAAAGTCTATGGAAATAATTAGGAAGTAATAGAAAAATAATATTGAAGCTTTAAGCAACATTTTATAGTACCTTTTTTTTACAAATCATCTTATAATACCTGAACATAGATAGTCATGACAAAAACTCTAGAACACAAATAAATTAAGAATATTTGTTGTATACATGAGAAACAACACCAGATAAAAATAAATAGAATACATATCAAAAAAAGAAATTTACTGCAAACCTGTGAAATATAATGTCAAAAATACTTGTATTGACGTTTATAAAAACACAAATATCAGTCCACAAAAGTCTAGAGAAATAATTAGAAAGTAATAAAAAAAATATTGAAGCTTTAAGCAACATCTTATAGTACATTTTCTTTTTTGACAAATCATCTTATAATACCTGAACATAGATAGTCATGACAAAAACTCTAGAACACAAATTAATTAAGAAAACTTGTTGTATACATGAGAAACAACGCCAAATAAAAATAAATATAATACATAATAAAGAATGAAATTTATTACAAACCTGTGAATATAATGTCAAAAATACCTGTATTGACATTTATAAAAAGACAAATAACAGTCCACAAAAGTCTAGGGAAATAATTAGGAAGTAATAGAAAAACAATATTAAAGCTTTAAGAAACATCTTATAGCACCTGAACATAGATAGTCATGCATACAATGTTAAACTTGACATTAAATCAATCTACATAGAAATTCCCTTCAAAACCATGCTAAATTCAGAGAAAAAAGTTGAGAGAAAAAATAGAGAGAAAGAAAAAGTAAATTCAGAACCGAGAGAGTGAGAGATGAAAGAGAGCAACAAAATTTTGGTAAAAACAAACTGAAATTTTGGCACGCTAGTATACGATGTTGTATACGATGTTCCAACACTATACTAGATCAAACAAACAAAGTACAAAACATAATAAAATGCAGTAAGCAAAAGCACACAGTGGTTTGTTAACCCAGTTCGGCGAACCTGCGTCTGGGGGATACCAATCTAGGAAGGAAATCCACTAGTAGCCTAATGACAGAAATTTCTATGGTATTTTTAGTATTAGTAATAAATTGACCAAGACAGACCCAAATACGAAGGAAAACCTACAGAATTGAAGAAAAGCATCAAGACAAAGCAAAAAATATAAAAAGACAAGAAAAAGCCAAAAATGTGAAGATTTGTGCATTTCATCGTAGCACGATGGCTTCCATCGTGCCACGATGGAAGCTGCTTGCTGGCCAAGACATCAGAAGAATTAAATCTGAAGAAAATTTGTTCATCGTGCTACGATGGCCCTCATCGTGGTACGATGACCTTACTTGGCGACCAAGATGATGAAACGCACATGATTAGTTATAATTCTGAACTAAATCTTCCCATCGTGCCACGATGGACCCATCGCAGCATGATGGCTTGCTGAGGCCCAATACGAAAAGTATAAATAGAGCTCTAATTCCTCATTATTTTTCATTCAGAAATAGTAGAACAGTCTCTACTATACTAGAGGTGTTCAGAGGAGCTCTAAGGGCATAGCTTTCACCCCTTACGGGAAAGTTATCTCAGCAAGGTATGTTTTCTTTAGGCTTTTGTATTTAGATTATTTGTGTAATTTAAATTATGTAAGTCTTTTGTAATAGATGCCTTAGGTGGTGGTGGAGAAGATGAACTCCCCTATGAATATTTGGAGTCTGTGATTGAGTCAAAGTTATAATAAATCGTTATTAAGTATTATGTTTGTTATTTACTTTCTTGCACTTTAATAACGCATTCTCGTAATCCGGCCGGATAAGCGGGAGCGCCCATAGAATAGATGTTAGGGTTAGCTTTAGTATTTATATTGAAGTAAGCTTTAATATTTGTCCGGATCTAGTAGTAAATATGCTAGGTGAATAGAGACGGTAACATCCTGAACTAGTTGTGAACTGAGCAATTAGAGGAGGAATCAGGAACTAGGTGTGAACTGAACACTTAGAAGCTGAATAGCCCGAAACTAGGACCTAGAGGCATTGGATGGGTGAAGGGTATAATGCATGTATAATGAACAACTCACCTAGTAATTAGGGTATGTGACACATCGAGGTTAGCCTCTCGTAGATACCTTAGTTATTAACGTAGGGAAACTTCATATACATAGGGTAATAGTACGGTATTACCATAACAAGAATAAAGTCACCGCCGAATAATAATCTGAATAACTATGTTATACACCGATCATGCCAAATATGAAGAAGGGAGTGAGTCCAACCATCATACATATCCTCTATATTTCTGAATCAACTATCTTTACTTTTCCGCAAGCATTTCGCTATTTTTATAAAAACCTTTTTCCAAAAACCAAAGCGAATGCAAAACCAACGAGCTTAAATAACGCTAACGATACTTTGGCACGGTCCATGTGGATACGAACTCATTCTAGACACCTAGAGTGTGAATTATTACTTGACGACAGACTGGTGCACTTGCCAGAATGCAGTCATAGCCCTAGATCAAAGTCAACAGCAAACTCCAAGTTTACAACTTATCTCTTAGTCAACTACCCATACAGATCTCTGCCTAGGAACTCCTAGACATGAGTTCCCAACTCACTTCCACTCAATCAGTCACCCTGTGATTACAATAACAAATACTGAAATGAAAACACTTTCAAACACAAACTAACTTCGTACTTCAAAGCTTAGGAGCAGTTTACACAAGTACAACTCAATAACATAAGTCCTAAACTTGTATCAATATGACACAAGAAAGGCTCACATAAACACAAGACAAAAACCCTAAAAAGCTAGACACACAATGACTGCTTCAACAACCAGCTCAAATTAGGTTTTCGTTCTTCCTTATATAGTTGGGTCCATACGGGCTGATCTTGTCAAGATGGGCTTGAGAAGAGCTGGTCCAAGAGCATATCCAGCTCACAATAAATCAGAAACAAATTCAAACTTTCCTTAAAATGGACAAACAACTTTAGGAAATAATCACCACAATAATTCTGATTAAATGCACACGCAAAGATTATAGAAAGAGAAACGTGGATTCCTTAAATAGAATACGCGCATAGAGAAGGCGCGAGATCACACATACAGTAACAGGTTCCAATGTTGAAACATTTCATACCACATCCTGCTTGAATATTTGTTTTGCCAAAATGCAGCCAATAACCAAATATCCAACAAACTCCCCCTTTGGAAAATTTTTGGCTAAAACAAATTAGGACCACACAGACAAACTAAAAGGATACATCACATACACTTCTTCAAATCAACATAAACACACATGCATAAAGAAGAGTAGCACATCTTCAATACAGTCTCCAAACTAACTCCTCCATGGAGAGCAGTAGACAAGAATATAATCGTATCTTTTAAGTATATCAGAGGCATGCAACAGCGGAAAAACACAAACACTACTTTGCCTTAAATGGTCAAAAAACAAATATACTTCAACACAAGATGACATACAATGTTTCAGCATCTCATACGACATCTCCCCCTGCATCACATACATCATACTTCAACTCCCCCTGAAATGTTGCATAGCAGATACTATAGCACAAGCAATGCATATACATATTAGGTACTCACATAAGCACATCATAGTAGGTCATAACAGCACAACACAGAAGAGCATTTAGCAGGACAAACAACTATTACTCCCCCTTTTTGCCACAAATTTGACAAAGAAGCACATAGGAACATTAATCAGAAGCTAAGTCGATAAATGAGTGTTGAATATCACTACAAACCATATGCACTGAAGAGTGCTCAAAAGTCTAGGGCAAGGCCCAAAAGAGAAAAAATATATGAGAATCAACCAACAAAAATAACAAAACATGTAGAAATTTCATTATGCAGTAGCACTATCATCTGAGTGTTCCAATTCCTCAGTATCTCCACCCTCATCACTAACACGACCTCCTTCTTCTGCAACTGGTACATTCTCACCTTCTTCATCAGCTTCCTCTTGCTTCAGAGCCACAATCACTTGCTCAAGACTTTGCTTCTTCTTTTCCAAGGCCTTGCAAGCTGCTTCCAGAGAAGCTATCATATCCTTCCTGCTCATAGGGGTAGGTACAACCTTACTAGATGGACCAACAATATCAGGAGCATGTTTCCCTTTAAACAACTTGGAATGGAAGGTAAGAGGAGATTCCCTCTTACAAGCTTCATCAGAACTTATCAGGATGGTGGAGTGTCGATCAAGAATAATACTACATAGTAAAGATGGGAATGCTATAGGCATTTTAACTTCCCAGGACTTGCCATGTTGCACAGTTTGATCAAATATGTAGGATCTAAAATCATACCCAGTTTCAGATAAACAAACCTAGCTAAACCAGTAGCTATATCTGAGGTGTGGGTAGTGGGAACCCAATTAACAGCACCTATCCTATTGAGGATGGCATATTTGACAGAAAGCATAACAGAGGGCACTTTACCTTTCTGGAGCCAAACCTTGACCTGATTTGCAGTGATGGTTTTGCACACCACATTGTTGGTAACTTCTAGCTCACTGTAGCCATCTTCTTTTCTCCCCAAGAATTTGTTGATCACAGCAGGCGAGAACTTCACACCATTTCCCTCTGACAAATACTTGATGAAACTCATTGCTCGGTGGATTATGACACTCTTCAGGAATATTGACCAAAAATTCTTTGACCAATTTTTCATAGCATTCACCAATGCCACCAACAGTCTTCAAAAATCCCGCCTTCTCTATGAGAGCAACCACTTTCTTACACTCCAAAGCTTCAACACTTAACTCCATCTCCAATGACAGTCTTCTATTAGCCACATACTTTCATTTCTGAGCACTCTCTATGAAGTGGAATGACACATTATCCATTGGTACATCTGGAACATTTTGAGGGATAAACTTCCCACCAATTTTTTTCTTACCGGTAGTCACGATGCTTGGCACATCTTCTATCACATCATGGTCAGAGTCACTGAGAGTGACTCACTTCTTTTTCCGAGTCTTCTTCTTAGGAGAGGACACAATGTTTGGCACCTCCTCTTCCACATCGTAGTTAGAGTCACCAACACTAGCTTGTTTTCTTTTCAGACTCTTCTTCTGTTTCTTAGTTGGCACCTCAACTTTGCTGGGTCTTCTGTTGGGTCCAACCATTTTCTTCTTGATTGGCTTGGTTGTATTAGTCACAACATCAACATCTTCCCCTTTTCTGTTTCTTAACCTCTTGGCAATGCTCCCACTTGCAACTTCATTCACAGTTTGGTCCAAGTCATCAATAACATCTAAATCAACAACATCATCTTCAACTGACATACGCTTGTCAGTGTTCTCATTAGCAGGTGTACCAACAACATTCTCTTCTCCTTCATTCTCAATATCTCCTTGAATCTGAAAGTCATCAGATCCGGCATTCACATTTGTGACATTATAATCTTCATCACCAACAGCATCAGAAGTTGGTTTCTCTTGTGCAAAGGATGTCGAAACATCCGGCACAACATTCGATGTAGGAACAGAGTCCTTCAAAGAGTTCAGAGCATCTTCCACGACTGCTTCTTCAACCAGGGTGTTATCAACAACAGGTTTGGGATCAGCTAGATGTGGGATCCCAGCAGATTCCCCTTTTTCAACTTCTAGGTTTGATCATCTTCAAAAAGCTTCTTAGTGGTTGGAGAGTGTGAGTCATTCACACCTTTGACAAAAGTTTACACATGCGATTCCACATTCAAATCATCAGTGTTGTCGAGATACAACTCCTGCATGTTGTGTATCTTTTTCTTCGCGCCCTTCGATTTGGATTTTGGGTTTTTAGCTTTCAAAGGTTTTTTGGAACCAGAAGGAGATGAAGCTTTGGTCTTCTTGTTGGTCTTAGCCTTGACAAAAGTAGTTGGCTTTTTGGAATTAGATTTATGAGGATTTGGGTTAGTTGCGGAGGCGAACGACGGGTGAATGATGGTAATGGGTGTTGCGGTTGAGATCACAACAGAGGGGTTAGGAATAAGTGCATCAGTTGAGTGAGTGGGAGAGGTGGTTTCAGGTGATTGAGACATTGTTGCGGCGTAGGGGTTGAAGAGATTAGGATTGGAGAAGATGAAGGAGTTTGAGTGATGTGAGAGTTCTGAGAAGTTTGAAAGAAAAGGTTTGTAGTTTGATATGGAAGAGATATATATCATAGGTGAAGGTGGCGTGTTGGTAGGGTGGTTAAGGAAATAATTTTCTTGATTTTCGTGCACCACTAGGAGAAGAGAGAGAACATTAACTGATGCACGCCCCACCAAAAATAACTGTAATTGCTACAACTCCTCAAATAGGCAAATTCCCAATTTACCTCTTAGTTTCTCAAATTGATTAGCATCCAGTGCTTTTATAAAAATATCTGCCACCTGTTCTTTTGTACCAACATGCTCCAAGGCCACAATTTTGCTTTCAATAAGGTCTCTGATGAAATGATGATGGATATCTATGTGTTTCGTTTTGCTATGTTGAACTGGATTTTTTGAAATGTTGATGACGCGTAAATTGTCACAATATAATGTTAGAACATCTTGTTCAACATCATACTCATTCAGCATCTGCTTCATCCAAATCAGTTGAGAACAACTACTCCCAGCAGCTATATATTATGCTTCAGCTGTAGATAAGGCCACACAATTTTGCTTTTTGCTGAACCAAGATATCAAGTTATTTCCCAGAAAGAAACATCCTCCAGAAGTGCTTTTTCTGTCATCAGCACTACCAGCCCAGTCAGCATCACAATACCCATACAAGGCAGAGTTTTCGCAATGAGAGTACATAATCCCATAGTCACATGTGCCATTCACATACTTCAGGATTCTCTTGACTTGTGTGAGGTGTCTCATCTTTGGTTCTGCCTGGTACCTAGCACAAACTCCCACTACAAACGTGATATCAGGTCTGCTTGCAGTCAGATACAACAAACTCTCAATCATACTCCTGTAGAGGCTTTGATCAACATCCATGCCTTTCTCATCTTTGGTTAACTTCAAATGGGTAGGTGCAGGTGTCCTCTTGTGACTAGAATTTTCCATTCCAAACTTTTTGACCACATTTCTGGCATATTTGCTTTGGGAGATAAAGATAGTATCTTCCATTTGCCTAATCTGTAGTCCAAGAAAGTAGGTTAACTCTCCAACTGCAACAGTCTACTCTATCTTCTTTAATTTTGAACGCTTGTTTGTAATTGTTTGGTTTATCTCTTTGGTTTGAGCACATCTTGTGCCAACTAGAGAAATGGTTAAATATAATTGGCTCTTTAGTTGCTGAAAAAAACATAGAAAATCCGAGCTTAAATTTTGGACCATCCATCTAAATTTGGCAGTTCATTTTGTTGGAACAAAGTGGGTCTGACATGAACCTCTAAAATTTTAAGTGGTTTTGATGATAACAAAGTATTAAAATTACAATTGGTATTACTAATGATTATTCTAGTGTGCAGAATTATAAGTTAAAATTCATTCAGAAGCACTATGAATAACAAGAGAGAAGCCAAGCTATGAAGCTCTGAAAGCGTATCGCTGTTCATCAGAAGCTTAAATTTTGCATGCTGAAGAAAGTGATTCTGAGGATAAAACAAGGCTCTGAAGGACTCAGAAGCTAAAAGACCTCAAGAAGCTATGTCAACAGCATCTGAAGCAAAAGGAATTTACGTCACTCAAGAACTGACATAATCAGAACCAATGATTGAAGAAAATCTACTTCAAGGCTCTGTCACATCCACAGAAAGGAATATTCGTTGGTACAACGTTAATCTTATCCATAAGTGGAGCGCATTTGAGGATCGTACTATCGTACTATTATTACTCAAAATGGATGAGTGATAATTTGAATTGCAAGGTAGTGGAATTGGATTTCTTTGCTAAAGAAGGCAATTTACAGCTAGCAATTGTACGAGCAAATTCCAGCTGGCACCTTATCTCTCTACAACGGTCATCATCTTCCTTAAAGTATAAATAGAAGACTCAAATGGAAGAAATGACCACTGTTCTATTACTGCGTTTAAGGCTCTGAAGCATTCTGACATTATTGTTCTATCTGTCATTCAAAGTCTTAAAGCAATTTGCGTTGTATTTTGTAAACACCTCTGATAGTATATCAAGTGTTCCTTAACATTCATTCTTATTCTTAAGTTTGTTTGAGAAGTCTCTTGTTAAGTTTAACTTGAGCATTTGAGAAGTCTCTTGTTTAGTGAAACTTGAGCATTTGAGAAGTCTCTTGCAAGTGTGCTTGAGCAATTTGTAATCTTAAGTAGATTATAGTGAAAATCTCTTGTTAGTAACAAGGGGACTGAAGTACTCTCGATTTGTGAGAGGAACCAGGATAAATTTTGTGTCTTTCTCTCTTTCTCTCAGCACCCCTTTTATTTTTGTGTTTATATCCGCTGCAAACTTAGTTTTATTTGGTAAAAAGTTTTAGTTTTTAAAACACAATTCAACCCCCCCCCCCCCCCCCTTCTTGTGTTTTTCCACCATCAATTGGTATCAAGAGCTAGGTCTGTTGCCTAACTCATCTTACAGTGAAACAGTAAAGATCCAGGAGGAAAAACATGTCTGCTGAGAAGAATCTCAATGAAGTTCCTTTTGACTATGACTCAAACTCTCGACAAAGAAGGTCATCTGATAAAGTTCCTTTCTTCAATGGAACTGAGACTAGCTACCCGTTCTGGAAAACAAATATGTACAGCTATATCATGAGTATTGACTGTGATTTATGGGACATGGTAGAAGATGGAGTTAACTTTGAAAACATGGACTTAGAAGGTGTTGTCAGTTCTCAGAACAGGAAAGCCTTTACACCTACTCAAAAGCTAGAGTACAAGAAGCATCACTCTGTAAAAGGAATGATGACTAATGCTATCTCACATGATGAGTACCTTAAAATTGGAGATAAAAGAACTGCAAAATCTATTTGGGATTCCTTAAAATCCAAGTATGAGGGCAACAAACAAGTTAAGGAGGCAAAGGCTAACTTGTTGGTGCATCAGTATGAGCTGTATAAGATGAACGATGGAGAGGACATTGAAACTATGTTTTCACGGTTTTAAATTCTTGTATCTGGACTTCAAGTATTAGACAAGAGTTATACTGAAGCTGATCATGTGAGAAAGGTACTCAGAAGCCTACCACCAAAATGGAGACCCAAGGTGACTGCTTTTCAAGAGTCTAAGGATTTGGATACAGTATCCCTTGAAAGCTTGATTAGTTCATTAAAGAGTCATGAGATGGAACTAATGACTGATGAATCAACCAAGAAGATGAAAGGGATAGCCTTAAGCTCTAAAAGTTCATCAAAGGCTCTGAAAGCTAAAATTATAGAATCTGAAGATGAGGCTTCTAAAGAGGGTCAAGAAGTTGGGTCTGATGATGAAGAAGAGATGGTGCTGATGGCTGCTAAGGTTTCACAATGGGCAAAACGAAGCAAGAAATATGCAGGCAAATTTGGAGGATCTTCCAAGAGACTTAGTACTGCTAAAGACAAGAAGAAAGATCAAAACAAGTGTTTCAAATGCAACAAGCCTGGTCATTTCATTGCTGATTGTCCAGAAAACAAAAGTAGATCATCAAAGCAAAGTTCTAGCAAGGAAAGATATAAGAGTAAAGTCAAGAAGAGCTTTCTGGCAACATGGGAAGATCTTGACAAAGACTCAGACTCAGATGGTGATGAGGAAGCAAATCTAGCACTGATGGCAACTACCTCTGACAGAGAAGACTCTGAAGCAGGTTCAGACTCTGAAGATGAGGAAGAGGTAATTGCTAAACTATCTAGAACTGAATTAGTAGATTCTCTTAAAGATACTCAGAACCCGTTCAACCCTGTTCTACCACCAGTTATTGATCTTCTGTCTCAAGAAAAACTAGTCTTCAAAGATAATGTAACTGACGCTGGTCCAGAATCTTTTGAGTTCATTACAGAAAAGTTTGTTGATTTTGAGAGTTTTAAAGTGAATGGAATTGACATTCAAAGTTTATTCTACGATCAACAATGGAAGAATTACTTTGAGATGCTAAACGGGTTCGTCTACTATGATATTGTCAAGTACTTCTGGCAGAAAGCTACCATCTTTGACAAGTTCAATGCTGATGAAGAGGTTAGAAAGATGGTAGAAAAGGATGGTTCTCTGAAAGGTAAAACAAGGAGTCAACTTGGCTTAAGACCCTATAAAGGAAAGGAGATTAGGTCAAATATCATGGGTATCAATGTTCTTATTACTCAAGAACATATTGCCAAAATTTTGGGTCTGGACAATGAAGGTGAGAATGTGGATGAATATGGTGAGAAGAGCAAACATATTGAATCCATTAAGAAGGATTTATTTCTGCCTGGTAGTGCCAACAATGATTTTGGTAAAGCTAAATTCATGAAGCAAAACTTCAGCTTTGCTTTCAAAGTGTTTCTGGCCTCCATCATCACTAGAGAAGGAGGATATGATACTATTTCTCTACCACATCGGCACTTCATCTGGTTTTTGTACAAGAAGGTAAAGATAAATTTGGCAAAGCTTCTATTTGATCACCTATGCTTTACTATATCCAAAAGCAGAACCAAATCTCCTTCAATGATTCATCATCCAAGGTTGATCTCAGAAATCATCCGACAAACAAAGCTTATTCAAATTGTCAGTACCAAGGAGAAACTTAGAGTCTTCAATACTGCTAAGTATGATGCAAGCGTTCTGGTAAATATGCATCTGAAGACAAAAGAGGAGCTGAAAACAGCCAAGAGCCCTCTGGAGCAGGTTTATGAGAAGTACTTCCGGTGTGACGGTTTCCCAACCATATCAGAATTTGATAATGATGATGTTATCAAGAACTTCTTGGAGTTGGTCAGATTAGATTCTGGGGTAAGTGTGCCCAGGAGTATGGTAGTTGGTGTACCAAACTGGGACATCTTCAAAGGACCAAAGCAGATCACCAGGTCTAAAAGAAAACCTCAACCAATTGAACAAGAAATTGTTGAGGAGGAACAATATGAAGATAAGAATGATGCTCCTGAGGTTAGTGGTGCTGAAAGGATAGCCACTGAAGAAAAAGAAGAAGTCACTAAGGAACAAGTGGCTAAGGTTGCTCAGAGGAAGGCAATTCAGAAGGAAAGAAGAACAAAGAAAAGGAATGATAGGCCTGTAGATGCTGAAGAGGATCAACCTGTCAGAGCCACAAAAAGAAAGAAGACAGTTGTTTCCAAACAAAAGGTTGCTGACTCAGGTAAAAATTCTAAGCCTAATATTGATAGTGTATCTAGCGCTCATCCCTCTACCCAATCATCTCCTATAGACTATTCTAAGCCTATACGAATGATCCCACCTTCCCCACAACCCTCATCATCCTCCTCATCATCATCTGAAGGGACCTCTTCTGATACAAGCACTGATTCTTCAGAGCTTATAGAAAAACTTGACAAAATTCAGAAGGAACAAGATAAGAAAAAGATCCCTGTCAAAAGAACCCTCAAGAAACCTAAAAACAACCCACCAGCAGAAGAAAATATCACCATTGATACTTCCATTCTTGACCAACCTACCAACACAACAAGAAAATCACCCACCATTCTTGAACATCTCTCCACTCACCTATCTGGTGATGCCTTTACCCACTCCAACACAAACTCACCTGATCAATTTCACT
Source organism: Trifolium repens (assembly GCA_030408175.1). NCBI lineage: Eukaryota > Viridiplantae > Streptophyta > Magnoliopsida > Fabales > Fabaceae > Trifolium > Trifolium repens. Next base: position 47,222,883 of record CP125837.1, read on the forward strand.
TTGTGAATACATCTTCTGACTTACCTATTGATCCACCAATTCCAGAACCATCAATTCAAACATCACCATCCTCTCTTGCTGACATTGAACAAGGAGATCCACCCACCTTCACACCAGCTCAGGATGAAGTTATGACTCATCCTGAACATACCACTGCTAAACCACCCACACCACAACCTGAACCTTCCACTCCTGAACCCACACCTGAACCACAAACACAACCATCTGAACCCATCTATGGTCCATCTTACAAACCCTTAACCATAGACGAACTCAGTCTACCTACTGACTTTGCCCTACCCATTCTGGAGGATCTGCTAAAAGCAGAAATTAATGTGAATGATGATTTAATAACAACCCTCAAAGACCCCTTTGATGAAATCAGAAAAATCAAAATCATCCCTCTTAAAAGAAAAAGACCTGAACCCACCATTCCCTTCAACAAAAACCAACCCTTCTTCAATCACAACTCTGAACCAAACCTTGAGCTGCTAGATAATGCTATTAGTATTAGTCTAAAGAAATTTAAGAGCATGGAAGAAGAAGTACTGATATTTCCCTCAGATGTTGATGCTAAGATCAGGGAATTGGAACAGAAATTCAGTCAGTCTTTAAGGCTCTTAGGAGGTTATGTGAAAAGAAAGATTGAAGGAAGAGGAATGGAAGTCTTGTCTCAAATAATGAGTGCTGCTGATCGCTCTCATGCTCTGAGACTTACTTTTTTCAACCATGAAGAAGAATGTCAAAGGTTAGCATTTTTAGCTGCTGTGAATGAAAGTATAAGAAGATCTCTTGATGCTGAGCAGGCTAGGATAACTGCTGAAATGGAACGTCAGAGGCTTGCTGAACAAGAAGCCTTCAAGTTATTGGTTGATAGAGCTGTTCACATTGCTGTTATTGAGACTAATAAGATTATTGAGAATCAAGGAGCTGCAGAAGATATTGTTATGAATGATCAGAACCTCAGTGAACCAGATTCTGATAAAGGTAAAGCTCCCGTTGTTGCTTCATCTCCTCCTAGATCTCCACCAGTACTTGTTCAAGGCTCTTCTTCATCTGTTATACCTTCAGCTATGCAAGAAGCTCTGGATGTAATCAAGAATGACTTAAAAGAGGAACTAAGAAATGAAATGGATGAGTTCAGGGCCGATATAAGAGAAGACTTGAACAGATCTGGTGAAGCTACTAACAAGAAGATAGATACAATGATGGAACTTCTTCTGAAGCTTACTCAACAGCAACCCAAACCTTAACCCTTATGTCTGAGCACTTATTTGTAATAATGTTTATGTAATTCTTTTGGATAATATTCTTTTGGTTAATTAAGCTTCTTATTATCCGTATATATGTGCTTATGCTAGTGTGTTTATTTTATTTTGTTTTTCAAAATGAAAATCATATACTCTGATAATGTCTGATACTCTTGTGGATTCTGAACCTAGTGTAAGATGTTGGAGAACATCTTCTTTTTAAACTTATATAGGATTTTGAAAACCTAAGGTTCCCCCACATCAGTATTCCTGATTACTCATGAAATAGCTTCTTAGTATTATAGCCTGTTTATAAGCGGGGCAACAATACCATATGAGGCGTGTCTGGTAACTGGTTTTCTGACGTTTGACAAGAGTATATAAAAGAAACATGCTCAAAAAGAAAGAAATTTATAGCAGAAATTCTTTATTAAATTTATTGAAGAAATGCTTTATTACATAAGATAATGAGATCCTACTTAGAATCAACATCAGCAGCCTCTGGCTTACTCCTCTTATGCTTCTCTTCAACATAAGAAAGTAGGTCACGCAGGGCTTGCTGAGCTTCAGCTTGATACTCTTCGTATGGCTTGTCATCATCATATGTCCATAAGAATTCTTCCAGGTCAGAGCCTATTTCTTCAAGCTCTGACTCTGTCAGAACCAATTCTCGCTTGTTTCTTTCATAACGATGCCTGTTTTCTTCGCAGCGCCAGGGCTCTGCTTCCTTTTTTATCACTTCTTTAGATCTTGAAGCATCCTTCGTAGCTTGCTTTTCCATTGTGTGTTTCTTATGATGCTCTTTGATTATTCTGTATGAATAAAATGAGAAGAATCATCTCTTTTTATAGTGCTCTCAAGCTTTCTTGTCTACCTGGGAATCAACACAATTCATTTAATGAATGTAGTTATAACCTTTTTTTTTTGACTTGAATGTCTTGTTGTCTGAGCTTTTTGACTGATGACAAAAGGGGGAGTAAGAACAGCGTTAAAATTAATGATAATTGATTGATTCTAATGCTGCTCAAAAAGATCTGAAACTGTTATGTTATATACATTTTGAATCAATTTTTATCCCTTCTGATTCCTTCTCATTCTGAACGTTATTGAAAGAGGAGAAAATTTAAGAACCTAAAATAAATCTCATAGACAATGTCAGAAGAGCTTGCAAACCTCTTCTGAGCATTATCAGACTCTGAGAAGGAGAGCTTACAAACCTCTGCTTCTGAGAGACGAATATGAAAATTTATTTTAAGTTAATAAGTTGACTCTTAAACTGTTTTAATTAATTATGGATAAGACTTAGGGGGAGCTTACAAACCTAACCCTATGGATTATCAGACTCAGGGGGAGATTGCAAACCTTTGAAACCTGAAGTCAACTTAATTAAATTAAATCAACAACAATTGAATTTTAATGCTTTAGTTTGTCATCATCAAAAAGGGGGAGATTGTTGGAACAAAGTGGGTCTGACATGAACCTCTAAAATTTTAAGTGGTTTTGATGATAACAAAGTATTAAAATTACAATTGGTATTACTAATGATTATTCTAGTGTGCAGAATTATAAGTTAAAATTCATTCAGAAGCACTATGAATAACAAGAGAGAAGCCAAGCTATGAAGCTCTGAAAGCGTATCGCTGTTCATCAGAAGCTTAAATTTTGCATGCTGAAGAAAGTGATTCTGAGGATAAAACAAGGCTCTGAAGGACTCAGAAGCTAAAAGAACTCAAGAAGCTATGTCAACAGCATCTGAAGCAAAAGGAATTTACGTCACTCAAGAACTGACATAATCAGAACCAATGATTGAAGAACAATCTACTTCAAGGCTCTGTCACATCCACAGAAAGGAATATTCGTTGGTACAACGTTAATCTTATCCATAAGTGGAGCGCATTTGAGGATCGTACTATCGTACTATTATTACTCAAAATGGATGAGTGATAATTTGAATTGCTAGGTAGTGGAATTGGATTTCTTTGCTAAAGAAGGCAATTTACAGCTAGCAATTGTACGAGCAAATTCCAGCTGGCACCTTATCTCTCTACAACGGTCATCATCTTCCTTCAAGTATAAATAGAAGACTCAAATGGAAGAAATGACCACTGTTCTATTACTGCGTTTAAGGCTCTGAAGCATTCTGACATTATTGTTCTATCTGTCATTCAAAGTCTTAAAGCAATTTGCGTTGTATTTTGTAAACACCTCTGATAGTATATCAAGTGTTCCTTAACATTCATTCTTATTCTTAAGTTTGTTTGAGAAGTCTCTTGTTAAGTTTAACTTGAGCATTTGAGAAGTCTCTTGTTTAGTGAAACTTGAGCACCTGAGAAGTCTCTTGCAAGTGTGCTTGAGCAATTTGTAATCTTAAGTAGATTATAGTGAAAATCTCTTGTTAGTAACAAGGGGACTGGAGTACTCTCGATTTGTGAGAGGAACCAGGATAAATTTTGTGTCTTTCTCTCTTTCTCTCAGCACCCCTTTTATTTTTGTGTTTATATCCGCTGCAAACTTAGTTTTATTTGGTAAAAAGTTTTAGTTTTTAAAACACAATTCAACCCCCCCCTTCTTGTGTTTTTCCACCTTCACATTTATGGCCCACTGGACTACAGTCACTATTGCCCGAATGCACACAATTCAAATCTCCTGTATATAAATACTATAATTTGTATCTGTGATTATTTTGTTCAATCCAATTTGTAGATTTTAAAATACTATAGAAAATATTTAATATTAAGTAGTTTTCAATGTTGTTGAAGATAATTTTGTATTTTTACTCAAGATAATCCTATTATTTATTTTTTTGCAAAGGCAAAGAAGATTAATTAAGAACATGCATCCAAGTACAAGAAGTAATTAAGGGAGAGATACAAAGTTTTAAACACGAAACTTTTGGGAATTTTTTTTTCTTGTTTGTAAGCTCATCTAAATGACATGTATACATTATAAAGAGAAAATAATTACACACTATAATAATGTTTAGGTAGGTGCAATAATATTTGTTTTTTTAGGAAAAGGAACTAGTAGAAATTTTTAAAAAATGAAAAGGAACCACTCAAGTTAGCTAGCCTATAGAAATAAGAAATGTAATTTGTACCAGAAAAAAAAAAAAAAAGAAATGTAAAAAATAGAGTCAAGTATGATACTTTTTTAGTAACAAGACATTTTTGCTAAACATATTGTGTGGCTTCCTTGTTTTACCAATTATAGGAACAAATAGAAACACCAAATTTGAATCCATATTTAAGCATATATATAACCATCAACATAGGATGTTGAAAAACGGTAATCCTCACAAACCAATTTTCTCTTCTTCATTTTGTTGTATGTGTGTTTCCTCATAGACAATGTCAGGAGAAGATGCACATAAAGGAAGAAGAGTTGCCATAATTGGCGCATCTGCATTGCTATTGGTGGCTATGGTTGTTGCTGTCACAGTTGGCGTCAACCGAAACCAAAATGGTTCAGATGACGGTATAGAGGACAATAGGAGAAATCATGTTGCTTCCTCAATGAAAGCAGTACAAACCATTTGTCATCCCGCCGAATACAAGAAAGAATGTGAGGATGCCCTCTCCTCAGAAGCGAAGGCAGGCAATGTTACCGACCCAAAAGAACTTATTAAAATAGCATTCAATATAACTATAAAAAAAATTGGTGAAAAACTTAAAGAAACTGATCTAATGCATGAGGTTGAGAAGGATCCTAGATCCAAGGATGCACTTGATACTTGCAAGCAACTTATGGATCTCTCCATTGGTGAATTCACAAGGTCACTAGATGGAATGGGTGAGTTTCATATTCAAAATCTTGACAAATTTCTCATGAATGTGAAGGTTTGGCTCAATGGTGCTGTTACATACATGGATACATGTGTGGACGGGTTCGAGAATACTACCACCGATGCTGGTAAGAAGATGAAGGAGTTATTAACATCAAGCATGCACATGGGTAGCAATGCCCTTGCCATCATTTCCGATTTTGCAGACACTGTCTCTGATTGGAACGTCACCAATCTTCTCGGGGGACGTCGTCTCCTTGATGATTCTGATACTCCATCTTGGGCTGATCATCGCATACTCCTTGATTCAAAGACAAAAACATTCAAACATGAGCCTGATGTTACTGTAGCTTTAGATGGTAGCGGTGATGTTAAAAGCATCAACGAGGCATTGACAAAGGTACCTGAGAAGAGCAAAAAACCATTTGTGATCTTCATTAAGGCGGGTATTTACGCAGAGTATGTCGAAATTACCAAGCATATGACCAATGTCGTCTTTATTGGTGAAGGTGGTAAGAAGTCAGTAATCACTGGTAACAAAAACTTTATCGATGGAATTAACACCTACAGAACTGCCACCGTTGGTATGTCTGTTTTAATTCATGCATATATGTAGAGCTTAATTAAACAACTACTGCTACATTCTTTGTTTTTTTGTCTGCGTTTATTTCAGACTATTTTGCAAAACACAATAATTTTTTTAAGGCTTAAACAAACGCGTGATTTATTTCCTTCCAATGTTGATATATAAATTATATATTGATGAATTTTTTATGCATATTATTGTAGCTATTCAAGGAGATCACTTTACAGCCATTAACATGGGTTTTGAGAACTCAGCTGGTCCACACAAACATCAAGCAGTGGCACTAAGAGTTCAAGGAGATAAGTCCATATTCTTCAATTGCTCAATGGATGGATATCAAGACACACTTTATGCACACACCATGCGTCAATTCTACCGCGATTGCACCATTTCAGGTACCATTGACTTCGTCTTTGGTAATGCTTTAGCTGTTTTCCAAAACTGTAAATTCGTGGTCCGTAAGCCTATGTCAAACCAGCAATGCATAGTGACCGCACAAGGAAGGAAAGAAAAATTCCAACCATCGGCAATAGTCATCCAAGGAGGCTCCATTGTTTCCGACCCCGAGTTCTACCCGGTCAGGTTTGACAACAAGGCCTACTTAGCCCGTCCATGGAAGAACTTCTCAAGGACTATCATTATGGATACTTTCATTGATGATTTGATTCAACCTGATGGTTATTTGCCATGGCAAACAGAATTTGGTCCTACCAACATGGACACTTGCTTCTATGCTGAGTACCATAACTATGGCCCCGGTTCAGACAAATCAAAGCGTGTGAAATGGGCTGGAATCTGGAACCTCAATTCCAAGGCAGCACACTTGTTTGCACCATCCAAATTCTTCCATGGTAGTGACTGGATCGAGAAAACTGGAATTCCTTACTTTTCCGGTATTCCTGAACACCAAAAGCACAAAAAGACAATGCTTAAATGGTGATCTTCATGGTGTGTGCTTACAAAGAGTATTCATAATTAATCTCTAATTATTATCTTGATGATCCATTATATCATTTTTAGACCATTCATTAATTCTTCTAAAGAGGGTGTATTTATTTTTGCGATTGATTCATAGCTTTATATTGGACGTAAGTTAATGCCTCTTTTTTGTGGTTTTTTGTTTATGAGTGGTTGTCTATTTGTACTCTACAAATTAAAAATAGAAATAATTCAAAGTCCATTTTGGATTGATATCAACTATTTATTTTAGAATTATAATAGCACATTTCAATATCAATTTAAATTATATCATGTATCTAACCCCCAAATAATAATAATGAAAAGATTGTTCTAAAGAATTGGAATTGCTATATATATAAACTAACTTTCTAATTTTATCAAAATGAGAAATGCAACCTTCCTCATTTGAAACATGAATGCAAGTTTTAACAAAACTGAGTAGATGTAGCTGATATAATAATATATATAATAGAACAAACGCTTGAATTCATATATATTGGATGAAAAACCATTCTCATAACATGTCATATATAAATTCATTAACCTCTAATTTTTTTTTGATAATATGATATAATTTAAAAAGGCTTAAATATGAATTCAGTCCCTGTAATTATGCCCCATTTTAAAAACAGCCCTTTTAAAAAAAAAGTCTCATTTTAGCCCCTGCAAAATTGACTACGGTCTGGCAAGTGCACCAGTCTGTCGTCGAGTAATAATTCACACTCTAGGTGTCTAGAATGAGTTCGTATCCACATGGATCGTGCCGAAGCTTTACTAGCGTTATTTAAGGTTGTGATAGTTTGCATTCGCTTTGGTTTTTGGAAAAGGTTTTTATAAAATAAGCGTAATGCTTTGCAGAAATATAAATTGCAGAATGTATAAATAATAGATTCAAGAAATATAGAGGCTAGGTATGGTGGTTGGACTCCCTCCATTCTTCATATTTGGCATGATCGGTGTATAACATAGTTACTTAGATTATGTTTGCCGGTGAATTATCCTTGTTGTAGTAATACCTTACTATTACACTATGTCTATTAAAGTTTCCCTACGTTAACAACTAAGGTACCTACGAGAGCCTAACCTCGATGTGTCACATACCCTAATTACTAAGTGAGTTGTTTATAAACATGCATTATAACCTTCACCAATTAACCTCTAGGTCCTAGTATCGGGCTGTTCATCTTCTAAGTGCTCAGATCACACCTAGTGCATGATTCCTCCTCTAACCGCTAAGTTCACAACTAGTGCAGGAAGTTACCGTCTCTATACACCTAGCATTATTTACTACGAGTTCCGGACCATATCAAGTCAAAACCTGATATCAATTCTATGGGCGCTCCCACTTATCCGGCCAGATTACGAGAATACGTTATTAAAGTGCACGAAAGTAAATAACAAACATAAGTACTAAATATCATTTATTATAGCTTAGACTCAATCACAGACTCCAAATATTCATAGGGGAGTTCATCTTCTCCACCACAACCTAAGGCATAGATATAAAGACTACATATTTAAATTACAAGAAATTATAACCTAAATACAAAAGCCTAAAGAAATCATACCTTGCTGAGTTAGTTTTCCTGTAAGGGGAGAAAACTATGCCCAATAGAGCTCCTCTGAACCTCTCCTTATAGTAGAGAGTGTTCTACTATTTCTGAATGAATAAAACAATGAAAGGGAGGCTCTATTTATAGTTTTCGTAATGGGCCTCAGCAAGGCATCGCACCACGATGAAGCCATCGTGCTGCGATGTGAAGATTCAGTTCAATTTTATAACTGATCCTGTGCATTTCATCAGCTTGGGCGCCAAGTTACTCCATCGTGCTGCGATAGCACACTTCGTGCTGCGATGGACAGATTCTCTTCAGATTTATTGCTTCTGATTTCTTGGCGAACAAGCAGCTCCCATCGTGCTGCGATGGAAATGTTGATTTTCTTCACTTTTTGGGCTTTTTCTTGTCTTTTTGCATCTTGGACTCTGTCTTGATGCTTTTTCCTGTTTTTGTAGGTTTTCCTTCATATTTGGGCCTGTCTTGGTCATTTTACTACTAATAATAATACTAAAAATACCGTAGAAATTCCTGTCATCACAACCCCAAACTTAAACTGTTGCTTGTCCTCAAGTAACATGCTGTCAGACAAGATCTTTAGAGAAATAAGAGATAAATAAAGATGATAGGAATTTCACAACATTGCTTAATATTTCAGCAATGGTACCGCTGATTTCTTACCGCAACGATCATGCTCAATCCTGCTAGGCTCAGGAGACGTCGATAGTAGCAAATCGGACAAATGTTTGCAAGAGTCCATGTTCAACTTTTTCTTTCTCTCACATTTGTGTTTTTCGCTCATAATTGAAAGGGTTATCTCTCAATCATCGCACAACCTGCCATTTTACCATAGGCTTGCAAGAATTCTAAGCAACCAGTCAAAATTTAATATACATGCATTATTGGAGGTCTTTTAAGGGTTATAACGTGGCTTAGGTCAAGGTAGGACATTTTTGGAATAGTAGGCTAAACATTGGAGTTAAGTTCTACTTTGTTGTTCCTTTTTGTGTACACAACCTTTGTTCCTTAGGGTGCGTTTTTGTGTTCGTATCGGAAAATAAGAACCGGATGTGTCTTTGTGTGGTTCTTTTCTATCACTGTTTTTGCCCTTTGGCTCTTTCTTTTGCTCTTTCTTTTTCATTCATTTTTTTTAAGAGACTATTTTTTTAGGGAATTTTTAATGTTTTCCCGTCTCTTTTTCATTTTTTTTTCTTTTTTGTACTGATAGTTCTCCGTATACCCACCCCAAACTTAAACGTTGCTAGTTCCATGAGCAACCCCAAACTTAGTTTGTGGCCAAGACTTTTGAGAACTATTACCTAACTCCAAAGAGGGTAAATCATTGTTTTTCTGGTCTATAGGCTTGTATCGTGGTTAGTCACCGAAACAAAAGGGATAATTTTTTTTTACGGCTCAAATTTGGCTAGCAAAGGATAATAATATATAAAGGGTGGCTTGAAAAGGCTCTGGGTTATAACAAACAATTGCCTCAATGCATATAATATCAAATCAACTAGTCAGCAGACAATTAGAGCAAGTTCTAGAAAATAAACAAGTGCACGATACTCTCATAGTAATTCGAAAGAAAGTGGTAATACCGTTTGGAAATATTTGGCTCAAATCCTCACATGGCTTAGGTATCTAAAAGTTGAACACTTGTCTCACAGACACCAGCTTCATCACTCGTCTCTCTGTCTCCCGAACTTCGCACTTCGGAGCAATCACCTTTGGTTTCTGTATGAAGGCGTGAAATTCGGCTCATCAGAATTTATAACTTACTTCGCCGCAATCTTACCTATAACAGTTTATCATGCACTAGATAATAAACAGCAAACAGTTATTTAATTTTTTTGTAAGTTTGAATAAGGGGTAAATAGATGAAAATGATTAACAGGAAATTCAAAGTACAATAGTCAAAAATAAAAAGTACATAAAATAAAAAGTACATAAGTAGTAAAGAGAAAAACAAAATAACTGCGGCTCTAGTGTTTGCCCTCGTCATCACTATCAAGCTCAGCCTCCAGCTCGGCTGCCAACGCCTCCGCACCTGCCTGATCCCAGCTGTCCTGAACCTGCTGATGATGCTGCAGCATGTTCTGGGTCTGCCTGTTGAAGTGCCTGGTCAAATCCGGCTGCTCCGGATACTGCTGGCGGTATGAAGGCAGAGGGTGCCGTGCTCTGTAGCTCTGAACAGCATCCATCATGTGGGGGGAGTACCTAGGTAACCCCCAGTCCATCCGGACATGGATGTCATACAGTGTGGCCGCCATCCCCAGCTCATAATATGAGAACTGGTACTGCTGAAGTGGCGGCTGGTGTAACTGCTGCTGCTGTGGTGGTGGCTGCTGTGGCTGCCCCTGCTTGGCCCTCTCAAAATTCCGCTGGGCTCGGGAAAGGAACCTCGCTCCAAGAGGAATCTTCGGCCCAATGATATCATCATTATCTTCCTCTGGTACCCCAGCTAGGGAACAGAGGTGGGAAATGACAAAGGGGTGACCAATGGTGGCCTCAGAAGATGTGATCATGCGCTTGATACTCTGCGCAATCACACGGCCAACCTGGATGGGTTCCCCCATCAAAATAGAGTAGATGCCCAGGCACCTGGAAGTGATGATCTTTGTCTCGTTGGAGCATGCCTCAAAGTTGTGGGTCCACCATTTGGCCCACAACTTTGGAGAGGCAACATCTCCGTCGCCTGTAGTCTCTGCCTCGCTCCCTGTCTCGAGTAGCGCCAGTCCTTGCCTGGCATAGCCAGGGCTGCTCGAATCTGGTCGTACTCGGCATCGGTAATAGCTCCCTCTCTCCAGGAAGCACGCCTAGCCTGAACCCCGCACTGATCCTCCGGGCGGAATCCAAAGGTAGCATTAATAGTGTCTGGGGAGTAATTGACATGAACCCCCCGGACATAGGACCTGTAGTCTCCATTCCCGAACGCTATACCATTGCCATAAAACTCCTCCACAATGGTCCTGTTTCACTCCCCCAACATGTTGTTGAAGGGCACCCATCCGTATCCCAGCATAATCTCCCGAACTCGTGGAACTGAGTCGAAAGCAGGGATCTCGACACCGATCTCCTGAACTAGCCTCTTCTCCCCAACAACACCATGTTGCCTCTTAATAACACTACTCAAGAAGCGAGGGGGAGCAGACTGTGAAGCGGATCCTGATACTCAACGTTCACTGATCGCAGCACGATGCATCGTATCGTACTGCGATGGTTTGCTGTTGAATTTTGAAAATTTGGCCGTTCACATCGCAGCACGATACGATACATCGTACTGCGATGGACGTCCGTTATATTTGAAAAATTGAACGTTGTGCATCGTGCTGCGATGGACTGCCTGTTTTGCTAAAAATTTGATTTTTCAACTTTTTTCTCAAAAATGATTTTTCTAGGTTTTTCTCTAAAAAATGTGGTACTTTTATTTTTCTAAAAAAATGCGGAAAATTAAAATAAAACAGTAAATTGTACCGTGGGTTGCCTCCCAAGCAGCGCTTGTTTAGCCTCTCATTAGCTTGAGGCATTTCCTCCATTACAGAGGATAGGTTCGCATGTCTCTCTATTTGTGCTTCCTTGTTCCAGCTTGAAGCATTGGCCATCTTTCCTTTATATTGATTACAATCTTAGTAGGACCAGGTCTGTTTCACCATATTTTCAACTATCCGATTGGCGACTTATTTACCGGTGCAGTTTCATAAAACACAGTAATTTCACCCCAAACTTATACTCGTGCATGTCTTTCTCTTTTGCGCTTTCTTCTTGAGGAAGAAATTGTTCTTTAGAGGTGATTTTACATCTTGATTCTCCTGATTGAATTATTTCTTTCCTGATGGCCTTTCTCTCCTTTCTTTGTCATCTTTGCCAATGGTTCTCGTGTTTCCAAACCATTTCTGTAAACAGCCCTTTTACTCTTTTACTTCTTGTAGGAGCCTCAGTCAAATGATCCTCCTGACCCTTGACTTTTTGGTTGCAGCTTTCTCTTCTTCAATTTGCTTCATCTCTCATCACTTTGAGAGTTTTCCTGTGAGAATGCTGTCTTTGATTTTTGCTCTTGAGTACCTGTCTGCATGCACTTTAAACAAATACCTCAGTAGCACTGGATAAATACTTTTTCTGTGGAACTATTTTTGGTTTGTCTCATGCGTCTTTGTCACTATGAAAATTCCTAGGTAAGTGAGGTGGATCACAACGGATCGCTTAAATACCAAGACTTATCCTTAGCCAGAACTTTCACAGATCAAAATCCATAATCATCAACAAGATTTTTTTGATTTTTGATTTTTTTTGTATTTTTGAAATTTTTTTGGCAAACTTAAATAAATCTAGTAATGCTTTGTAAACACAATCCCAGGCAACGGCGCCAAAAACTTGACTACGGTCTGGCAAGTGCATCAGTCTGTCGTCGAGTAATAATTCACACTCTAGGTGTCTAGAATGAGTTCGTATCCACAGGGATCGTGCCGAAGCTTTACTAGCGTTATTTAAGTTTGTGATAGTTTGCATTCGCTTTGGTTTTTGGAAAAGGTTTTTATAAAATAAGCGTAATGCTTTGCAGAAATATAAACTGCAGAATGTATAAATAATAGATTCAAGAAATATAGAGGCTAGGTATGGTGGTTGGACTCCCTCCCTTCTTCATATTTGGCATGATCGGTGTATAACATAGTTACTTAGATTATGCTCGGCGGTGAATTATCCTTGTTGTAGTAATACCTTACTATTACACTATGTCTATTAAAGTTTCCCTACGTTAACAACTAAGGTACCTACGAGAGCCTAACCTCGATGTGTCACATACCCTAATTACTAAGTGAGTTGTTTATAAACATGCATTATAACCTTCACCAATTAACCTCTAGGTCCTAGTATCGGGCTGTTCATCTTCTAAGTGCTCGGATCACACCTAGTGCATGATTCCTCCTCTAACCGCTCAGTTCACGACTAGTGCAGGATGTTACCGTCTCTATACACCTAGCATTATTTACTACGAGTTCCGGACCATATCAAGTCAAAACCTGATATCAACTCTATGGGCGCTCCCGCTTATCCGGCCAGATTACGAGAATACGTTATTAAAGTGCACGAAAGTAAATAACAAACATAATTACTAAATATCATTTATTATAACTTAGACTCAATCACAGACTCCAAATATTCATAGGGGAGTTCATCTTCTCCACCACAACCTAAGGCATAAATATAAAGACTACATATTTAAATTACAAGAAATTATAACCTAAATACAAAAGCCTAAAGAAATCATACCTTGCTGAGTTAGTTTTCCCGTAAGGGGAGAAAACTATGCCCAATAGAGCTCCTCTGAACCTCTCCTTATAGTAGAGAGTGTTCTACTATTTCTGAATGAATAAAACAATGAAAGGGAGGCTCTATTTATAGTTTTCGTAATGGGCCTCAGCAAGGCATCGCACCACGAGGAAGCCTTTGTGCTGCGATGTGAAGATTCAGTTCAATTTTATAACTGATCCTGTGCATTTCATCAGCTTGGGCGCCAAGTTACTCCATCGTGCTGCGATAGCACACATCGTGCTGCGATGGACAGATTCTCTTCAGATTTATTGCTTCTGATTTCTTGGCGAACAAGCAGCTCCCATCTTGGCACGATGGGAGCCATCGTGCTGCGATGGAAATGCTGATTTTCTTCACTTTTTGGGCTTTTTCTTGTCTTTTTGCATCTTGGACTCTGTCTTGATGCCTTTTCCTGTTTTTGTAGGTTTTCCTTCCTATTTGGGCATGTCTTGGTCATTTTACTACTAATAATAATACTAAAAATACCGTAGAAATTCCTGTCATCAAAAATCTGAAAACTTTTAAAATAGCCCCTGAGCAGGATTCTCTGATGCCAAATCATAATTTTTTTGACGTGGCAGATGCTGACTAGGTTTTAGAGATGATGTGTCCAATTTGTGCTGACGTTGACTGATACAGTCATTTTTTTGACGTGGCAGATGTTGTGGCCAATTTGTCCAATTTGTTCTGACGTGGACTAATACATTCATTTTTGGACTAATACAGTCAGCACAAATTGGACACATCATCTCGAAAACCTTTGGTAGTTTTAGTTTTGCCAACAACTTGTAACAACTTTTAACGAAAAAAGTCGCTGCCAAAAATCATATTTCTTGTAGTGATTATTAATATTAGGGTTAATAGGCTAATACCCCCTGCAATGTTAGCGAGTTTTGCGATACCCCCCTATAAAAAAATTTCATGTAGATTCCCCCTTGCAATGTTAAGATTCTTTGCTTTTGCCCCCTGAGTTGACAACTTGGCATAGAATCTATATTTTTGATGACGTGGCAAGCTAACTGTGTATTTATATTTGATTTTTTATTTATTTTTTTGCCAACTCAGTCAATGACTGTGTAATTCTTACTTTTTTTTTTAAAAAGGTCAAAAAATCCCTTATGATTTAACTTATTATTTTTTAAAAAAGTAAAATTTGTAAGTGCACCAGTTCATCCTCATGTTTTAATAATTGTCAAAACACATGAAAATAGAGTAGAACATATTTTGGCAAAATTACAAATGACTTGACAGCGAAAAACTATTTTTAAACTTTGAAAAATTGATTTTTAGGTATTATGTATCGATACATAAACATGTGTATCGATACAAATGTCCTGAAATTACTTCAGACTGATTTTGTGCAATTTGTATCGATACATATATCACTTGTATCGATACAAAAGTGGTCTCTCAGAGGCAGAGAGTCACCTGTGTATCGAATCATGCTTGCATGTATCGATACACACCTATATCTCTCAGAAAACCAGAGAGTGCATGATGTATCGAATCATGCTTGCATGCTTCGATACATATCAGTCAAGATTTCAAGAAACTGATGTATGTATCGATACACATACGTGTTTATATCGATACATAGGTCTGTTGGAACAAAGTGGGTCTGACATGAACCTCTAAAATTTTAAGTGGTTTTGATGATAACAAAGTATTAAAATTACAATTGGTATTACTAATTATTATTCTAGTGTGCAGAATTATAAGTTAAAATTCATTCAGAAGCACTATGAATAACAAGAGAGAAGCCAAGCTATGAAGCTCTGAAAGGGTATCGCTGTTCATCAGAAGCTTAAATTTTGCATGCTGAAGAAAGTGATTCTGAGGATAAAACAAGGCTCTGAAGGACTCAGAAGCTAAAAGACCTCAAGAAGCTATGTCAACAGCATCTGAAGCAAAAGGAATTTACGTCACTCAAGAACTGACATAATCAGAACCAATGATTGAAGAACAATCTACTTCAAGGCTCTGTCACATCCACAGAAAGGAATATTCGTTGGTACAACGTTAATCTTATCCATAAGTGGAGCGCATTTGAGGATCGTACCATCGTACTATTATTACTCAAAATGGATGAGTGATAATTTGAATTGCAAGGTAGTGGAATTGGATTTCTTTGCTAAAGAAGGCAATTTACAGCTAGCAATTGTACGAGCAAATTCCAGCTGGCACCTTATCTCTCTACAACGGTCATCATCTTCCTTCAAGTATAAATAGAAGACTCAAATGGAAGAAATGACCACTGTTCTATTACTGCGTTTAAGGCTCTGAAGCATTCTGACATTATTGTTCTATCTGTCATTCAAAGTCTTAAAGCAATTTGCGTTGTATTTTGTAAACACCTCTGATAGTATATCAAGGGTTCCTTAACATTCATTCTTATTCTTAAGTTTGTTTGAGAAGTCTCTTGTTAAGTTTAACTTGAGCATTTGAGAAGTCTCTTGTTTAGTGAAACTTGAGCACCTGAGAAGTCTCTTGCAAGTGTGTTTGAGCAATTTGTAATCTTAAGTAGATTATAGTGAAAATCTCTTGTTAGTAACAAGGGGACTGGAGTACTCTCGATTTGTGAGAGGAACCAGGATAAATTTTGTGTCTTTCTCTCTTTCTCTCAGCACCCCTTTTATTTTTGTGTTTATATCCGCTGCAAACTTAGTTTTATTTGGTAAAAAGTTTTAGTTTTTAAAACACAATTCAACCCCCCCTTCTTGTGTTTTTCCACCTTCAATTGGTATCAAGAGCTAGGTCTGTTGCCTAACTCACCTTACAGTGAAACAGTAAAGATCCAGGAGGAAAAACATGTTTGCTGAGAAGAATCTCAATGAAGTTCCTTTTGACTATGACTCAAACTCTCGACAAAGAAGGTCATCTGATAAAGTTCCTTTCTTCAATGGAACTGAGACTAGCTACCCGTTCTGGAAAACAAATATGTACAGCTATATCATGAGTATTGACTGTGATTTATGGGACATGGTAGAAGATGGAGTTAACTTTGAAAACATGGACTTAGAAGGTGTTGTCAGTTCTCAGAACAGGAAAGCCTTTACACCTACTCAAAAGCTAGAGTACAAGAAGCATCCTCTGTAAAAGGAATGATGACTAATGCTATCTCACATGATGAGTACCTTAAAATTGGAGATAAAAGAACTGCAAAATCTATTTGGGATTCCTTAAAATCCAAGTATGAGGGCAACAAACAAGTTAAGGAGGCAAAGGCTAACTTGTTGGTGCATCAGTATGAGCTGTTTAAGATGAAGGATGGAGAGGACATTGAAACTATGTTTTCACGGTTTCAAATTCTTGTATCTGGACTTCAAGTATTAGACAAGAGTTATACTGAAGCTGATCATGTGAGAAAGGTACTCAGAAGCCTACCACCAAAATGAAGACCCAAGGTGACTGCTTTTCAAGAGTCTAAGGATTTGGATACAGTATCCCTTGAAAGCTTGATTAGTTCATTAAAGAGTCATGAGATGGAACTAATGACTGATGAATCAACCAAGAAGATGAAAGGGATAGCCTTATGCTCTAAAAGTTCATCAAAGGCTCTGAAAGCTAAAATTATAGAATCTGAAGATGAGGCTTCTGAAGAGGGTCAAGAAGTTGGGTCTGATGATGAAGAAGAGATGGTGCTGATGGCTGCTAAGGTTTCACAATGGGCAAAACGAAGCAAGAAATATGCAGGCAAATTTGGAGGATCTTCCAAGAGACTTAGTACTGCTAAAGACAAGAAGGAAGATCAAAACAAGTGTTTCAAATGCAACAAGCCTGGTCATTTCATTGCTGATTGTCCAGAAAACAAAAGTAGATCATCAAAGCAAAGCTCTAGCAAGGAAAGATATAAGAGTAAAGTCAAGAAGAGCTTTCTGGCAACATGGGAAGATCTTGACAAAGACTCAGACTTAGATGGTGATGAGGAAGCAAATCTAGCACTGATGGCAACTACCTCTGACAGAGAAGACTCTGAAGCAGGTTCAGACTCTGAAGATGAGGAAGAGGTAATTGATAAACTATCTAGAACTGAATTAGTAGATTCTCTTAAAGATGCCTTAAAAATGCTCACTAAAAAGGCAGGTGAATGTAAGGTCCTGAAAAAGGCTTACAATAACCTAACTGAGAAAATGAACATAATAGTTGAAGAAAATGAGTCTCTAAATAGTAGAAACTCATTTATGGAAACTCATTATGTTTATGATGATAAGGTTCCTCCAGAGCATGAATTTGCTCAGCAAGAATTTCTTATCAATGGCATGAAGAGAAGTAAGATAGCTTCCTTAATATACCATGTTAGTAGAAACAGAGGTGAAGGTCTTGGATTTTCACGTTTTAAAGATAATCCATTATTTTCTAAACCCTCTAAAAGTGATAATTCAAAACCTAAGGCTGTATTTGTTAAAAGCCAATCAGAAGCAATAGTTATACCAGAACCTGAAAAAATAATTGTGTCAGAGGCCAAGAAGCCTCAGACTCTGAAACCTTCAGAGCCTAAGGTCTCCAAACCTCAGACCAATGTCAAAATAAATAAAACTCTGGTATATTCTAAAGCTAAGCACAAGAGTTATACAAAGCCTAAAAGTTTTTCAAAATGCTTCAATAACTCTAGAGCTCCTGATAGGCCTTATAAACAAAAACAATCTAAGGTAATGAGGACTAACTCTAAAGGACCCATAAAGGTATGGGTACCAAAGTCTGAGATTGTCTTTGCAGCAGATCTGCACTCAAAGAAGGCCAGAGCAGCATTCTTGGTACCTGGACAGTGGCTGCTCGCGTCATATGACAAGAGACAAGCATATGTTCCAAACAATGACTCTGAAAGAGGGAGGAACTGTGGGATTTGGAGGAAACCAAAAAGGGAAGATCACTGGTACTGGTACAGTTGGTAATTCTTCTCTCTCTATCAAAGATGTTTGGTTAGTTGATGGCCTCAAACATAATCTACTAAGCATTAGCCAATTTTGTGATAGTGGATTTGTTGTTAAGTTTAATAAAGATGCATGTACTGTAATCAGAGAGTCTGATGAGTCTGTAGTGTTCAGAGGCTTAAGGAAAGGCAATGTTTATAAAATCAATTTGTCAGAACTCTCAGAGCAAAAGATAGTTTGTCTTCTATCTTTGAATGATGAGAAATGGGTCTGGCACCAACGCTTAGGTCATGCTAACTGGATATTAATCTCTAAGCTTAGCAAACTAAGTTTGGTTAAAGGTCTACCCAATCTTAACTACCATTCAGATGCTCTGTGTGGTCCTTGTCAGATTAGAAAGATTTCAAAAACCTCTTTTAAACCTAAAAACTTTGTCTCTACCTCAAGACCTCTTGAATTGCTTCACATTGATTTGTTTGGACCTGTAAGTACAGCTTCAATCAATGGAAAGAAATATGGACTTGTTATTGTTGATGATTACAGTAGATGGACTTGGGTCAAATTTCTTAGAGTGAAAGATGATGCATATGATGTGTTTACCATCTTCTGCACACAAGTGCAAAGTGACAAAAGTCTCAAGATCTTAAAGATCAGAAGTGATCATGGGGGTGAGTTTGAAAACGAACCCTTTGCAACCTATTGTGAAGACCATGGAATTGTCCATGAGTTCTCAGCTCCTAGAACACCACAGCAAAATGGTGTTGAAGAGAGAAAGAACCGGTCTTTACAAGAGATGGCAAGAACCATGATGCATGAGACTAAACTTGCTAAGCACTTATGGGTAGAAGCTGTGAACACAGCTTGTTATATTCAAAATAGGATCTATATCAGACCTATATTGAATAAAACAACATATGAACTTTTTAAAGGAAGAAAGTCCAACATCTCTTATTTTCATCAGTTTGGATGTACCTGTTACATTCTGAACAATAAAGCCTACAAAAGAAAATTTGATGCCAAAGCTTGTAAGGGAATCTTTATAGGTTACTCTGAACGCTCAAAGGCATACAGAGTGTATAATTCTGAAACTAACACAGTGGAAGAATCTATACATGTTAGATTTGATGACAAAGAGCCTGACAGTAAAATGTCAGAGCAAGATGATAGCTATGCAGGGGTTCCTTATCAATATAACAATCCAGAACCTGAGAAAGCATCAGATGCAAATGAATCTTCAGAAGCTGTATTGAAAGAAGTCTCTGAAGAAGCATCCCCAATAGAAGCATCTGAAGAACATGATGATATCTCAGAAGATGATACCCAAACAAGTGCTGAAACTAATGAAGCTCCAAAGAGAAAATTCAAATACAGATCATCACATCCAGAAGATCTTATTCTTGGAAACAAAGAGAGTCCAAGAAAAACAAGATCAGATTATCAACAACAAGATTCACTTCTAGGACTCATATCTATGATAGAACCTAAGAATGTTGATGAAGCTCTTTCTGATGATGGATGGATTGTAGCAATGCAAGATGAGCTCAATCAGTTTCAAAGAAATGATGTGTGGGATTTGGTACCAAGACCAACACACAAGAACATCATTGGAACCAAGTGGGTATTTAGGAACAAACTGAATGAACAAGGTGAAGTGGTAAGAAACAAAGCTAGACTAGTAGCACAAGGCTACAGTCAGCAAGAAGGCATTGACTTCACTGAAACATTTGCTCCAGTGGCAAGACTGGAAGCAATCAGGTTATTATTATCATATGCAGTTAATAATGGAATAACCTTATACCAAATGGATGTTAAGAGTGCCTTTCTAAATGGTGTCATTTCTGAAGAAGTATATGTCAAACAACCCCCAGGTTTTGAGGATTTGAAAAACCCTGATTATGTTTATAAACTTAAGAAATCACTCTATGGTCTCAAACAAGCTCCAAGAGCTTGGTATGAAAGACTGAGTAATTTCCTTTTAGAAAATGGTTTTCAAAAAGGTCAAATTGACAATACACTATTCAGAAAGACAACTAAGAAAGACATCTTAATTATTCAAATCTATGTCGATGATATAATATTTGGTTCTACTAATGCTTCCTTGTGTAAGAGTTTTTCAAAGCTGATGCAGGATGAATTTGAAATGAGCATGATGGGTGAACTAAAGTTTTTCCTTGGAATTCAAATCAATCAAGGAAAAGATGGCACTTACATTCATCAAAGCAAGTATACAAAAGAGCTTCTGAAGAAGTTTAATCTTGAAGACTGTAAGATAATGTCAACTCCCATGCATCCTTCAAGCAGCTTAAGCAAGGAAGAAATTGGAAACAAAGTAGATCAAAAGTTGTATAGAGGTATGATTGGTTCCTTGCTCTATCTAACAGCTTCTAGACCTGATATTTTATATAGTGTATGCTTGTGTGCAAGATTCCAGTCAGATCCTAGAGAACCTCACTTAACTGCAGTTAAGAGGATCTTTAGATATCTGAAAGGAACTACTAATCTAGGACTTCTTTATAAAAAATCCCTAGATAGTAAGCTAGTTGGATTCTGTGATGCTGACTATGCTGGAGACAAGATAGAGAGAAAATCCACTAGTGGAAATTGCCAATTTATTGGTGAGAATCTCATATCTTGGGCCAGCAAGAGACAAACAACTATTGCTTTGTCTACAGCAGAAGCAGAATACATTTCAGCTGCTAAATGTTGTACACAGCTTCTCTGGATGAAATATCAGTTAGAGGATTATAATATAGCTGAGAGTAGTATTCCATTATATTGTGATAATACTGCTGCTATTCATTTATCCAAGAACCCAATTTTGCATTCCAGAGCTAAACATATTGAAATAAAACATCATTTTATAAGAGATCATGTTCAAAAAGGCACAATAGATATTCAATTCATTGATACTGAACATCAATGGGCTGACATATTTACTAAGCCTTTAGCTATTGAAAGATTTGACTTTATTAAAAAGAATTTGAACATGCACTTTATCTCTGAAGAAAATTAGCCCTGAGATGCAAAATAGAATTAGCATCTGAAGCTCCATCAGAACCACTAATAATTCAGAGTCTCCTGTGGGAAGTTCTGAATAAATGGGTTCTGAAGAAGTAACAGGTTCTGATGAGGTGACAGATACAAATGAGTTTGGCTCTGAACTAAACGGAAACGAAACGTTTAGTACTAGTAAGTGTACAACAGTTGTCTGTACACGCGTCAGCTATGTTTAAGCCTTTCCAACACGTGTCTAGATCCTGATGGGTAGAGAACAATTAATGATGAAAATGCAGTTATGCAATTTAAAATTAATTTTAAACTGTTCGCGCTCCCTCCTTTGTGCCTATTTTCTGTGTGTTTACTCTATTTGATATAAATTGTCACTTCACTCACAAAGCACAACTTTTACACATAATCACTTCCTACACAAACCCTAAACCTCAGAAATTCCCAAATCTCCCTGCTTCTTAATCTTTTGCAATCATGGCTGCTCGTCCTTCAAACGAAATTGTTCAACGGCCGTTCAACCCTGTTCTACCACCAGTTATTGATCTTCTGTCTCAAGAAAAACTAGTCTTCAAAGATAATGTAACTGACGCTGGTCCAGAATCTTTTGAGTTCATTACAGAAAAGTTTGTTGATTTTGAGAGTTTTAAAGTGAATGGAATTGACATTCAAAGTTTATTCTACGATCAACAATGGAAGAATTACTTTGAGATGCTAAACGGGTTCGTCTACTATGATATTGTCAAGTACTTCTGGCAGAAAGCTACCATCTTTGACAAGTTCAATGCTGATGAAGAGGTTAGAAAGATGGTAGAAAAGGATGGTTCTCTGAAAGGTAAAACAAGGAGTCAACTTGGCTTAAGACCCTATAAAGGAAAGGAGATTAGGTCAAATATCATGGGTATCAATGTTCTTATTACTCAAGAACATATTGCCAAAATTTTGGGTCTGGACAATGAAGGTGAGAATGTGGATGAATATGGTGAGAAGAGCAAACATATTGAATCCATTAAGAAGGATTTATTTCTGCCTGGTAGTGCCAACAATGATTTTGGTAAAGCTAAATTCATGAAGCAAAACTTCAGCTTTGCTTTCAAAGTGTTTCTGGCCTCCATCATCACTAGAGAAGGAGGATATGATACTATTTCTCTACCACATCGGCACTTCATCTGGTTTTTGTACAAGAAGGTAAAGATAAATTTGGCAAAGCTTCTGTTTGATCACCTATGCTTTACTATATCCAAAAGCAGAACCAAATCTCCTTCAATGATTCATC
Source organism: Trifolium repens (assembly GCA_030408175.1). Classification (NCBI taxonomy): domain Eukaryota; kingdom Viridiplantae; phylum Streptophyta; class Magnoliopsida; order Fabales; family Fabaceae; genus Trifolium; species Trifolium repens. The sequence continues at coordinate 47,245,479 of CP125837.1, forward strand.
ATCCAAGGTTGATCTCAGAAATCATCCGACAAACAAAGCTTATTCAAATTGTCAGTACCAAGGAGAAACTTAGAGTCTTCAATACTGCTAAGTATGATGCAAGCGTTCTGGTAAATATGCATCTGAAGACAAAAGAGGAGCTGAAAACAGCCAAGAGCCCTCTGGAGCAGGTTTATGAGAAGTACTTCTGGTGTGACGGTTTCCCAACCATATCAGAATTTGATAATGATGATGTTATCAAGAACTTCTTGGAGTTGGTCAGATTAGATTCTGGGGTAAGTGTGCCCAGGAGTATGGTAGTTGGTGTACCAAACTGGGACATCTTCAAAGGACCAAAGCAGATCACCAGGTCTAAAAGAAAACCTCAACCAATTGAACAAGAAATTGTTGAGGAGGAACAATCTGAAGATAAGAATGATGCTGCTGAGGTTAGTGGTGCTGAAAGGATAGCCACTGAAGAAAAAGAAGAAGTCACTAAGGAACAAGTGGCTAAGGTTGCTCAGAGGAAGGCTGTTCAGAAGGAAAGAAGAACAAAGAAAAGGAATGATAGGCCTGTAGATGCTGAAGAGGATCAACCTGTCAGAGCCACAAAAAGAAAGAAGACAGTTGTTTCCAAACAAAAGGCTGCTGACTCAGGTAAAAATTCTAAGCCTAATATTGATAGTGTATCTAGCGCTCATCCCTCTACCCAATCATCTCCTATAGACTATTCTAAGCCTATACGAATGATCCCACCTTCCCCACAACCCTCATCATCTTCCTCATCATCATCTGAAAGGACCTCTTCTGATACAAGCACTGATTCTTCAGAGCTTATAGAAAAACTTGACAAAATTTAGAAGGAACAAGATAAGAAAAAGATCCCTGTCAAAAGAACCCTCAAGAAACCTAAAAACAACCCACCAGCAGAAGAAAATATCACCATTGATACTTCCATTCTTGACCAACCTACCAACACAACAAGAAAATCACCCACCATTCTTGAACATCTCTCTACTCACCTATCTGGTGATGTCTTTACCCACGCCAACACAAACTCACCTGATCAATTTCACTTTGTGAATACATCTTCTGACTTACCTATTGATCCATCAATTCCAGAACCATCAATTCAAACATCACCATCCTCTCTTGCTGACATTGAACAAGGAGATCCACCCACCTTCACACCAGCTCAGGATGAAGTTATGACTCATCCTGAACATACCACTGCTAAACCACCCACACCACAACCTGAACCATCCACTCCTGAACCCACACCTGAACCACAAACACAACCATCAGAACCCATCTATGGTCCATCTTACAAACCCTTAACCATAGATGAACTCAGTCTACCTACTGACTTTGCCCTACCCATTCTGGAGGATCTGCTAAAAGCAGAAATTAATGTTAATGATGATTTAATAACAACCCTCAAAGACCCCTTTGATGAAATCAGAAAAATCAAAATCATCCCTCTTAAAAGAAAAAGACCTGAACCCACCATTCCCTTCAACAAAAACCAACCCTTCTTCAATCACAACTCTGAACCAAATCTTGAGCTGCTAGATAATGCTATTAGTATTAGTCTAAAGAAATTTAAGAGCATGGAAGAAGAAGTACTGATATTTCCCTCAGATGTTGATGCTAAGATCAGGGAATTGGAACAAAAATTCAGTCAGTCTTTAAGGCTCTTAGGAGGTTATGTGAAAAGAAAGATTGAAGGAAGAGGAATGGAAGTCTTGTCTCAAATAAAGAGTGCTGCTGATCGCTCTCATGCTCTGAGACTTACTTTTTTCAACCATGAAGAAGAATGTCAAAGGTTAGCATTTTTAGCTGCTGTGAATGAAAGTATAAGAAGATCTCTTGATGCTGAGCAGGCTAGGATAGCTGCTGAAATGGAACGTCAGAGGCTTGCTGAACAAGAAGCCTTCAAGTTATTGGTTGATAGAGCTCTTCACATTGCTGTTATTGAGACTAATAAGATTATTGAGAATCAAGGAGCTGCAGAAGATATTGTTATGAATGATCAGAACCTCAGTGAACCAGATTCTGATAAAGGTAAAGCTCCCATTGTTGCTTCATCTCCTCCTAGATCTCCACCAGTACTTGTCCAAGGCTCTTCTTCATCTGCTATACCTTCAGCTATGCAAGAAGCTCTGGATGTAATCAAGAATGACTTAAGAGAGGAACTAAGAAATGAAATGGATGAGTTCAGGGCCGATATAAGAGAAGACTTGAACAGATCTGGTGAAGCTACTAACAAGAAGATAGATACAATGATGGAACTTCTTCTGAAGCTTACTCAACAGCAACCCAAACCTTAACCCTTATGTCTGAGCACTTATTTGTAATAATGTTTATGTAATTCTTTTGGATAATATTCTTTTGGTTAATTAAGCTTCTTATTATCCTTATATATGTGCTTGTGCTGGTGTGTTTATTTTATTTTGTTTTTCAAAATGAAAATCATATACTCTGATAATGTCTGATACTCTTGTGGATTCTGAACCTAGTGTAAGATGTTGGAGAACATCTTGTTTTTAAACTTATATAGGATTTTGAAAACCTAAGGTTCCCCCACATCAGTATTCCTGATTACTCATGAAATAGCTTCTTAGTATTATAGCCTGTTTATAAGCGGGGCAACAATACCGTATGAGGCGTGTCTGGTAACTGGTTTTCTGACGTTTGACAAGAGTATATAAAAGAAACATGCTCAAAAAGAAAGAAATTTATAGCAGAAATTCTTTATTAAATTTATTGAAGAAATTCTTTATTACATAAGATAATGAGATCCTACTTAGAATCAACATCAGCAGCCTCTGGCTTACTCCTCTTATGCTTCTCTTCAACATAAGAAAGTAGGTCACGCAGGGCTTGCTGAGTTTCAGCTTGATACTCTTCGTATGGCTTGTCATCATCATATGTCCATAAGAATTCTTCCAGGTCAGAGCCTATTTCTTCAAGCTCTGACTCTGTCAGAACCAATTCTCGCTTGTTTCTTTCATAACGATGCCTGTTTTCTTCGCAGCGCCAGGGCTCTGCTTCCTTTTTGATCACTTCTTTAGATCTTGAAGCATCCTTCGTAGCTTGCTTTTCCATTGTGTGTTTCTTATGATGCTCTTTGATTATTCTGTATGAATAAAATGAGAAGAATCATCTCTTTTTATAGTGCTCTCAAGCTTTCTTGTCTACCTGGGAATCAACACAATTCATTTAATGAATGTAGTTATAACCATTTTTTTGACTTGAATGTCTTGTTTTCTGAGCTTTTTGACTGATGACAAAAGGGGGAGTTAGAACAGCGTTAAAATTAATGATAATTGATTGATTCTAATGCTGCTCAAAAAGATCTGAAACTGTTATGTTATATACATTTTGAATCAATTTTTATCCCTTCTGATTCCTTCTCATTCTGAACGTTATTGAAAGAGGAGAAAATTTAAGAACCTAAAATAAATCTCATAGACAATGTCAGAAGAGCTTGCAAACCTCTTCTGAGCATTATCAGACTCTGAGAAGGAGAGCTTACAAACCTCTGCTTCTGAGAGACGAATATGAAAATTTATTTTAAGTTAATAAGTTGACTCTTAAACTGTTTTAATTAATTATGGATAAGACTTAGGGGGAGCTTACAAACCTAACCCTATGGATTATCAGACTCAGGGGGAGATTGCAAACCTTTGAAACCTGAAGTCAACTTAATTAAATTAAATCAACAACAATTGAATTTTAATGCTTTAGTTTGTCATCATCAAAAAGGGGGAGATTGTTGGAACAAAGTGGGTCTGACATGAACCTCTAAAATTTTAAGTGGTTTTGATGATAACAAAGTATTAAAATTACAATTGGTATTACTAATGATTATTCTAGTGTGCAGAATTATAAGTTAAAATTCATTCAGAAGCACTATGAATAACAAGAGAGAAGCCAAGCTATGAAGCTCTGAAAGCGTATCGCTGTTCATCAGAAGCTTAAATTTTGCATGCTGAAGAAAGTGATTCTGAGGATAAAACAAGGCTCTGAAGGACTCAGAAGCTAAAAGACCTCAAGAAGCTATGTCAACAGCATCTGAAGCAAAAGGAATTTACGTCACTCAAGAACTGACATAATCAGAACCAATGATTGAAGAACAATCTACTTCAAGGCTCTGTCACATCCACAGAAAGGAATATTCGTTGGTACAACGTTAATCTTATCCATAAGTGGAGCGCATTTGAGGATCGTACTATCGTACTATTATTACTCAAAATGGATGAGTGATAATTTGAATTGCAAGGTAGTGGAATTGGATTTCTTTGCTAAAGAAGGCAATTTACAGCTAGCAATTGTACGAGCAAATTCCAGCTGGCACCTTATCTCTCTACAACGGTCATCATCTTCCTTCAAGTATAAATAGAAGACTCAAATGGAAGAAATGACCACTGTTCTATTACTGCGTTTAAGGCTCTGAAGCATTCTGACATTATTGTTCTATCTGTCATTCAAAGTCTTAAAGCAATTTGCGTTGTATTTTGTAAACACCTCTGATAGTATATCAAGTGTTCCTTAACATTCATTCTTATTCTTAAGTTTGTTTGAGAAGTCTCTTGTTAAGTTTAACTTGAGAATTTGAGAAGTCTCTTGTTTAGTGAAACTTGAGCACCTGAGAAGTCTCTTGCAAGTGTGTTTGAGCAATTTGTAATCTTAAGTAGATTATAGTGAAAATCTCTTGTTAGTAACAAGGGGACTGGAGTACTCTCGATTTGTGAGAGGAACCAGGATAAATTTTGTGTCTTTCTCTCTTTCTCTCAGCACCCCTTTTATTTTTGTGTTTATATCCGCTGCAAACTTAGTTTTATTTGGTAAAAAGTTTTAGTTTTTAAAACACAATTCAACCCCCCCTTCTTGTGTTTTTCCACCTTCAAGGTCAAAATTTTCATATTTGAAAGCTGGTCAAAGGTTTGTATCGATACAAACCATCATTTGTATAGATACATGTCTGTGAATTTTTGCCTAAATTTGCTCAATTCTATTTTCTCTATAAATAGCAATGTGCTTTGTGATTGTAAAAGAGAGAAAAACCTGTGAGAAAGTGAAATAGCTTTGATAAACTCTTTGGGATTCAAATTGAGTGAATAATTTGGATCAAAGGGTTATTCTTCACAAGATCATCATCTTCCATCAAATTGCAATTCATTGAAGAATGAGTATGGGATCATTCGGATAAAGGTTGTACATTTGATCGATAACGTTCGATACGGCTTGCGGTGAATCAGAGGCGTGATCGAGTTAATTTGTGAAGAAGGTTTGGGTTTTTCTTAAGGATTCAAGATTGTGCGATATCTTGAAGGATCAACAACGAAGAAGCGAGGTACTCAGCTGGACGATTGGCGCGAGGGTTTGCGCATGGTTAGGATCGTTGGAATCAGAGGGAGAAGCTTCATTGGTTGTTGAGGTTATTACGCATAGTTTGCATTAGATTCGATATAGGGTTATTGGAGTCTTTTGTAAATTGTGCACTATAGTTCAATCATTTTTAATCAATATACGCTCAAATAACCCATTTGGTTATTTGGGGGGAAACGTACCCGGCCGACCGCGAGGACGACACGAAAGCTGTGGGAACTCCCTAATCAATCGTTTGTGTCTTTCTCCCTTAATCTTTTACTTTACGCAATTGCTTTAATTTTCGATTCAATTGAATTTTTGTGTTCGTACGTGTGCACCAAAATTCAATTGACATATATCTTGATTGTGATTGGATTAGCTCTATATTTTTGTAACTTGCTTGGACTGTGTTATTGGATCCGCGCGTACCTTTTAAACTAATTTTTTTAAAATCAACATTGTTTAAAAGGGCCACTTATTCAACCCCCTTCTAAGTGGTAGCCAAGTAGTCTAACAAAATTAAAAATCTTCATCCTCTTCACTCAAAGTTCATCAAATCCTCTTTGTTCTTCATCTTCTTCAAATCCAATGACCCATGATCTTCATCTTCAACAACTCATCTCCCCATCAAAACAACAACTTATCTCTCTTTCTCATCCTAAATCAAATAAAAAACAACAAAAATATTTACTACAAATGAAAATTATTAAAAAACAACCAGAACAGCAAATCAAACAATAAAAAAAACCACTACAAATGAAAATTATCAAAAAACAACAAGAACAACAAATAAAAAAATCACTACAAATCTAAGCAAAACTCAACAAATCAAGAATCAAGCATAAAACAAATATGAGAAACCATTATAAATCCGAGCAAAAACAACAAGAACAACAACAATCATCAACGCAGAAACCGTAAGCAGAAACCATAAACAAGAACAGCAACATCCTGCTTCCATGAACAAAAACGCAGAAACCAATGAATCCAGAACTCAGAAATATGAAGCTATGTATTTGAGTTCCGATTTCGAATCTACAAAACCCAATGAACTCAGATTTTACAAACCCACTTCCTGAACCATATTATGAAACACGAATTTCCAACAACTACATAAAAGAACTCAAAATTGCATTCTCCAATCTAATTTGGTTCTTCGTCTTCAACCTCTCATTCGAAATCCAAACCCAGAATTTGAACAAACTACCCAAAGAGAGATCGAGAGAGATCAAGAACCCCAAGCAACATCAGAACAACAACAACCACGAAAATTTCATTACAAACCCCAAATAAATTAAAAATCCAGTTCTGAATTTCTCCGCCGTCGCCGTCGCCGCCGCACCGCCTCCGGTCATCTCATAGAAATCCAGAAATTATTAAGAAAATTTCGCACAAGAAAAAATCCAAGGAAGAGAGAAAATAGATCTGCTTATGCCAATCTATTTCTTTGTTGTTGTTTATGGGTGAGCATCAAATAGAAGATGAAGACAATGAAATTTGGGCTGTGTTTTTCCACCAACAACAAGCCATTTATGCGTGGATTAATATGGAAGAGGAAGCAAGAAGAAACTGATGAACATTATATGGGTTTTGGATGCCAATCTGTTTGTTTCTTTTTTTCTTAATTTTTGTTCTTTTCAATATTAATAATAAATGAAATTAATAAATAAGGATTATAAAATAATGTTAAATGAAAAAATAATGTTTCTGTTTTTTTTTTTTAATTTTTTTTAATTTTAATACAGTCAGCTGCCACGTGGATTAAAATTTAAAAAAAAAAAAAATTCCATGTGTCTCAGATGGAGCTGACACGTGGAGATTCCACACAGTCAGCATCCATGGTGTGCAGCTGGGGGGGTAACGCGTGGAATCTTAATATTGCAAGGGGGAATCTACATAAATTTTTTTTATAGGGGTATCGCAAAACTCGCTAACATTGCAGGGGGTATTAGCCTATTAACCCTTAATATTATTATTAGTAGTAGTAGTAGTTGTAATTATATCCCCCACTACACATTTGTTTTTCACTTGCCCTTTTGCATCGACTTTGTGGGCTTGGGTAGGTAACTTGTTGCACTGTCAGTTGGACTTTTCTTCCCTGGTTAATTTGTTGTTAATTTGCTTGGAAGGTCTACACGCTAATGTTAAGCATATTGCTTTGTCTGCCAATATTCATACCTTTCATTCTATTTGGATGGCCCGCAATGGCATCAAATTTAATAGTGCTAAGATACCTCTTCACACGGCCATTATAAAGGTAAAGACATCAATTCATATCAGTGTCACCATGTCAAAAATTGTTGTTCCGGTCGGGTGTGTTGCGGTTCATATTCTACAGGATCTGAAGCTTGCTCCGGTTTATCAAGCACCTCTGTGTCTTATTCCGGTTTGTTGGAAAGCTCCTTGTTTTAACTGGGTCAAAGTGAATATTGATGGATCTTTGGTGAGCGCGGCTACAGCTTGTGGTGCCATTTTTAGAGACGCTATTGGGGGTTTTTGGGTGGTTTTCATGTAAGCTTGACTGCAATTCTGTGTTATATGTTGAACTTCTCGCTATTATTATTGTTATTGAACAGGCCCACGCTAGGGGCTGTTCAAACTTTGGATTGAAAGCGACTCTCAGGTTGCTGTACAGGCCTCTAAGATCTCATCTATTGTTCCTTGGGACCTGCGAAACCGTTGGAATAACTTTTTTGCCAGGGATATTGATGACAGGAATTTTTTTTTTTGCAATAATGATGACAGGAATTCAGTTAGTATTTTTAGTGTTCGTTTATTCTTATTTTTGGACTTTGAAGACCAAATACAAGAAAAACTTGAGAAACAAAGCTACTTGCAGAAGAAGACAAGAATTCAAGAAAATGCCAAAAAGAGAGAAAAAAGTGGATAAACATTGTGCATCCACCGTGGCCACGATGACTCCCATCGTGCCACGATGGGAAGACTTAGGGACCAAGGAATTTGCCCAACAATCTGTTTTATTTTTGAAACATATCCACTCCATCGTGGCCAGGATGGCACGCAGAAGCCCAATTCCAAATATATAAATAGAGCTCTTCTCCTTTACGATTATTCATTCGAAAATTTAGAATACTATTCAGTACTCTGAAAGTGTTCAAGGAGCAAGAGCAATGAGGGCAGCGAAGCACTCCACGGGAAGATCTTTCCCCACCATGGGAAAGGTAACTTCCACAGCAAGGCATCTACGCCATTGGTATGCATAGTTTCTATTGTTGTAATTTAAATCTTGAGAAAATCTTCCATCGCAGTACGATGCCCTACAATGCAGTACAATAATGTTACTTGACGCCCAAGCTGATGAAATGCACATGATCAGTTATAATTCTTAACTGAATCTTCACATCGAAGTACGATGGCCTTATCGTGGTGCGATGCCTTGCTGAGGCCCATTACGAAAACTATAAATAGAGCCTCCCATTCATTGTTTTATTCATTCAGGAATAGTAGAACACTCTCTACTATAAGGAGAGGTTCAGAGGAGCTCTATTGGACATAGTTTTCTCCCCTTACGGGAAAACTAACTCAGCAAGGTATGATTTCTTTAGGCTTTTGTATTTAGGTTATAATTTCTTGTAATTTAAATATGTAGTCTTTATAATTTATGCCTTAGGTTGTGGTGGAGAAGATGAACTCCCCTATGGATATTTGGAGTCTGTGATTGAGTCTAAGTTATAATAAATGATATTTAGTAATTGTGTTTGTTATTTACTTTCGTGCACTTTAATAACGTATTCTCGTAATCTGGCCGGATAAGCGGGAGCGCCCATAGAATTGATATCAGGTTTTGACTTGGTATTAGTCCGGAACTCGTAGTAAATAATGCTAGGTGTATAGAGACGGTAACATCCTGAACTAGTCGTGAACTGAGCGGTTAGAGGAGGAATCATGCACTAGGTGTGATCTGAGCACTTAGAAGATGAACAGCCCGATACTAGGACCTAGAGGTTAATTGGTGAAGGTTATAATGCATGTTTATAAACAACTCACTTAGTAATTAAGGTATGTGACACATCGAGGTTAGGCTCTCGTAGGTACCTTAGTTGTTAATGTAGGGAAACTTTAATAGACATAGTGTAATAGTAAGGTATTACTACTACAAGGATAATTCACCGCCGAACATAATCTAAGTAACTATGTTATATACCGGACATGCCAAATATGAAGAAGGGAGGGAGTCCAACCACCATACATAGCCTCTATATTTCTTGAATCTATTATTTATACATTCCGCATTTATATTTCTGCAAAGCATTACACTTATTTTATAAAAACCTTTTTTCAAAAACCAAAGCGAATGCAAACTATCACAAGCTTAAATAACACTAGTAAAGCTGCGGCACGATCCCTGTGGATACGAACTCATTCTAGACACCTAGAGTGTGAATTATTACTCGACGACAGACTGGTGCACTTGCCAGACCGTAGTCAATTTTTGGCGCCGCTGTCGGGGATTGTGTTTACAAAGCCTTGCTAGATTTATTTAAGCTTGTCAAAAAATTTTCAAAAATACAAAAAAATCAAAAAATCAAAAAATCTTGTTGATGATTGTGGATTTTGATCTGTGAAAGTTCTGGCTAAGGATAAGTCTTGGTATTTAAGCGATCCGTTGTGATCCACCTCACTTACCTGGGAATTTTCATAGTGACAAAAACACATGAAACAAACCAAAAATAGTTTCACCAGTTAATTTTCCAGTGCTACTGAAGGTATTCATTTGTTGTGCTTGATAACAGGTATCCTGAAGTTTGAGTACGACCCTGAACCAGAAAGAACGCTTTGGAAAAGAAGGCAAGCGCAAAGGCTTGCAGCATTCAGCAGTCTCAAGATAAAAGAAGAGCCTACCACCAAAGCCATGGGGGACGAGCAAAGAATTACAATGGGAGACTACTGCAAGAGGACTGACACAGATCAGATCTCACTGGGATTCCAGCCGGCGAATCCAGCTAACTTTGATATTAAGGGCAATGTTCTTACAGGTTTGCGGGAGAACCAGTTCTATGGACGTGCCAACAATGATCCTTGGGATCATCTTGCAAAGTTTTCAGAGACATGTCAGATCCAGAAGGTGCCGGAAAGTGTTACTGATGACCAGAAGAAGCTGCGTTTGTTTGCTTTTTCTCTTACAGGTCCAGCTAAAGATTGGCTTCAATGCTTACCAAGAGGAACGATTGCAACATGGAAGGAGCTTGAAGACAAGTTCCTAGAGAGATTCTTCACACACACATTGTCGCGCCGCGAAAAATGACCGAGCGTAATGAACACTCGAATGACTACAGAGTCGCCATCGAAGTTTTTTATTTAAAGGGAAACATCGATAAAACCCTCAAAGGAAAGAAAGTAATGGTCATCGCAACCATTTCCGGGTTCAGGAGTTGGTTATGCAAGGGGAAGGTATTAGCACACCTCACATCCGTTGTACTCAACGGGAACCTCCTAATTAGTTAAAGGTTTAAAGTTGGAAATTTGTTTGCTTGCTTTTATTATAAAAAAATGTTTTTATTTACAAATTATTATTTTATTAAATATTTACAAAAGGAGAAAAAAGTTTGTTTTTTATTAGTGTGCTTGACGGTTGTTGGATCCCGCTCCTACGTATTCCCAAGTGCAATGGGAAATTCAAAGCTACGTAGTTCTTTGTAAAAAATATTTGTTTGTTGGTTGATTTTATTTGTGAAAAATTATTTGTATTTAAAAGAAAAAGTTTGTTTAATTGAAAAAGCGGACTCACGCTTATGCGACGATATCCGTTAAAAAATGAATACATAATTAAAGCGTGCATGGACGCGAAAAAGAGTGAAGTTTGGTGAGTTGAGATTGATTTTAATTTGTGGAGGATGAACGACTGTCGACAAAGCGTTACGCTAAGCCCCCGATCGTTCCAGAGACATGTGGATGTACATCCGCCAATCTCCTTTTTAATCCAATTTTATTTTGTTATTAAAAAAAGTTTTAAACTCAAAAAAAAAACTTGTCTTTTTTTGTAATGCTTATTTTGGTATTGTTAAAAGTAAATAAATATAAATAAATAAATAGATAAGCAAATGGAACCAAAAAAATAACGGTTCATATAGTATGAAAAGGAAGGAAGATACAGGATTGCTACTTAAACAACACAAGACCAAATAACCATTCATCTAATATGAGAAAAAAAGAAGTAAGGATTGCGATTCAAACAGCAAATGATTCATCCATGTATATATGACTATATATATGAAATACAAAACCATAGGTATAAACTACCAATTCATAAACCAGAGTTGAATATCGCATGATAATGATTCCGAAAAATTGCGATTTAACATTCACATGCTTACATTCCAGCAAGAATAAAAATCAAGTATCAAATCGAAGCAAAACCAGAAACAAAGCAACATCTAATGTACATAAAATGATACGAATGAGAAACGGAAAAGAATGGTTACCTTGTTGAAGGAGAGAAAGCTGCGTTAGTGTTAGGAAGAGAGTGAATGAAGTTCTGTTTCTCTGCTTCTGTTCTTATTTTGTTCCTCTATTCTTTGCTATTGTTTTCTAATTGTAGATAGTCTTGATGGTAGTGGTTTATGGTGGTTTGTTATTGTTGTTGAATGGTTTAATGGGTGGTGATGTAGTGTAGATTGAAAATTGTGGTGAATGGTGATGTTTTATGGTTGTATAGTGGATTGAAAATTGTGGTGAATGGTTGGAAGTTTGGGGAAGAAAGTGGCGCAGCCACTGTTTCTTTGGTTGTGGTTGTGACTTGTCTCTTGGCTTTTGTTCTTGGTTAGGAGTCAATGTTACGTGTGTGTGTGTGTTTTTTTTTTCTTAGTATCAGGAGTCCTAATTTTTCCTCCTCCTCTTTTGTGTGATGACCAAGATTTTTATATCATTGAAATTTTAGGTTTAGGCATTAAATTTGATTGTTTTATTTTAGAATGAAATATATAATAATTGAGATGATTTGCAAGTGAATGAGATTTTTCTCTTTTGGTTTTGATTTGCTCATAATGTCTAGATTTTTTTGTCTTTTATTTGTTTGACTTTTCTTTCTTATTCACAAAGTTAACTATTTAAATTAAAAATTAATAAAAAATGAAAATTACAATTGAATATAATTTTTTTGTGATTTTTTAATAAGGATAAAAATAGAGTTATAAACATAAAGAAAAAAGTTGCAAAAAGATGATAAAGGTGAGATTTGAACTCGAGACCTTATACTCGCAATCCTTTGTACACTCTCTTCACTACCAAATGAGCTAAGTCATGTATTCGAAAGAAAATGCGACGAAAATCAATATGATGAAAAATGGTGGGATCTTAGGTCAAAAATTGGGGTATGACAGATGCCCCTATTTAAGTTTCTTTATCTGAAAATATGGAGATGAAATCTTTGTATCGGCAGGATGAAGAGACTTAAATACAGAAAATAACACAATTTTGGACCTAAGATGCCAAAAATGCTCATGATGCAAATGTGAATGCTAGAGGTAAACTACTAACACTGGGGCAAAATTTGATAGTCATTACCTACCATTGATGCAGGGTGGATTTGCTGACTGGAAAAGAGACGTTGGCTACTGTCAATGTAAGAGAGTAAGGCCAAACTAAAAGGGGATATTGTCCGCTGTCGATGTAGGAGAACGAGACAAAAGATAAGACATTGTCTGCTGTCAATGTAGGAGAGCAGGACATAACAAGAAAGGATATTGTCTTGACCAGACACACTGGAGATGACTTTTTGGGGAAATTAAATGTAAATTTGCAAATTGGTTGTTTGCAAAACCAGCTACTTTGAATGTGTTTGATGATGACATCTCTGGACCAGACACACTAAGGATGACTCTTTTTTGTGAAATAACTGAAGCAAGACACATGATGGTCAATGCAATCATGTATGAATGACTTGGTTGGCATGTTGTATGCATGTATGAATTCTTACATGCATGTAGGTATAAATGTATGTATAATGTATGTACGAATGTATGGATGAAACTTGTACTTGTATGACAGTGTGACTGTATAATAACTGGATGAGACAAGATTGGAAGGGTAAGATGGGAAGTGGACCGACATAGCCGTACAACCACTCGACAGTCTTCATTGGGGATAACATCATGGCAGATGAATTAAGCCAACATCGGGGCCATGCTCGGCACAGTGTGTCAGTTGATGGTGAAATAAACATTCCTTGGGGATAAAGCCCATTAATTAGAAGTCTGGCAGAAGTCGCCATTTGCAAACCGAATCAGAGAGCTTCCTCACTGGAGTGCTTCGGCAGTCATGCTTTGCTTCTTTTCTCTTTTTTTGAATCCCTAACTTTTGCCTGGATCGCCCTTTCAGGTTTTCAATCCACCGGAATATATATCTCTCTTTTTTTTTGTATGCCCCTAATTTTTGCCTGGACTGCCCTTTCGGGTTTTCAATCCACCGGGACGCTCTTTTTTGCCTAAGCCTCCTTTCCAGGTTTTCGACTTAGGGAGCTTTTTTTTTTTAGCAATAATTGTGTTTGTTTCTGTAGAAACTATCCGTTCTTGGAATGGATGTTGTTGTATGCTGCTATGACTCATAAATTTAAAGAGATATGTTTGTCGTTTATGAAAATGTTTGGATTAACAACTTTGAATTCCATTGTTGAAGATGCTTCAAATCGGGGGTACTCTGACAACCGAGGTGCCCCAATTGAGTGAATCTTTGACTTTGAATCTTTGAAGGGCATGCCCCTCGATATGAGGACTTGCCCCTGATTGGCTGGATCCTGAGGTGACTTGCCCCAAGTTAGGAGCGTTTTGAGTCGGTTCGCCCTCGATTAGACCATTTGCTTGAATTTCTTTGATGCCAAATATAGATTTGCAAACAAAATTGTTTTCTTTTTGAAAAGTGTTTCTGATTCAATGCGCATGCAAGTTTTGGAATTGTATGTGGTGTGTGTAAAAGACAGTTAATCAACAAACAAGTGGAGTCAGTTTTTTAATAATGATTTTTGCTAATTATGCTTTCATAGTGAACCTAGTTTCAATTAGGTCTTTTGAGGGTTATAACGTGGCCTGGTTCATGGTTTTGAAAAAAAAGATTATTAGGCTCGAAGTTTTATTTTAACCCACCCATTCTTCCTTGATGTCCTCCGTTCCTAGATTCAATTCATTCGGCTGACGCCCTAGTTGACGAGAGAATTTCGGCAATGATGTTTGAGGTTGACGCTCTGGTCGAAGCCTTGATGAGATTCTTGAAGTGGCAGTCACTTTCTCATTTACAAGCTTTTTCATTTTTTTGTTATGTTTTTTTTTCCCTTTATTTTTGCATGGACCAATTCTTTTGGATTTTGTGGTCCATCGGGATGCCCTAATTTTTGCCCAAGTCTTTTTACTTAGCGGGGTTTTTTTTTTTATGTATGAGAATTGTGATTGCAGATTACTGTGAGTTTTGTCCCCTCACGACTTCCTCCATTTTAGATGGATTGATCCTCTTGCATTGGGGTGTATCATCGAATTAACTGAAAGACTACCCTGTCCCGGGTTAAGATTAAGGTTTTTTTTTTTTAATAGCAGAAAGAACACAAACTTCTGGCTCAAAGGGGTTGACTACGAATTATATCCTTATTTCTCTAGTGTTTGGGAAATGAAACAATGCCTTACATCATCAACCGGGTTTTACTAATGAAAGCATATATCAGCAATTTTAGCCATTTAGTTTACATCATTCTCCCCTCAAGTTTGTTTAACATGAAAAGTGATATGGAAAAGTTTTGCCATTTATTTGATGGCGCAAAAAAGGAGTGAATACGAATTGATGAATTCCGAAAACATGCATGCTCATTTTATTAGAAACTAATCAAAAAGTACAATTCTAAAAAGCAAATGAATACTTGGCAAAAGGAAATTACAATTTGAAATTAAAGGCCTAGTGCTCCTAGGGGTGAGCTTCCTTGATAATCTTGAATCATATTGAAAGAGGACCCATGGTTGGCAAAGGGTTAACCTGGACATCTGAGTTTGAATCTTTAAAGGATAAAAGATTGGCACGAACCAAATTCTGAACCTCTTTTTTAAGAGCATAGCAGTGTTCAACGTCATGTCCTGGTGCTCCTTGGTGGAAAGCACATGTGAGGTCGATGCGGTACCAAGCTGGCAGTCTTTCTGGTACAGGGGGAGGTGGTTTGGTTTGGACAAGGTTCTTTGCGAGAAGAGCAGGAAGCAAGTCAGCATACTTCATTGGTATAGGGTCAAATGATTGGCTTCTTTGGGTACGATTTTGCTGGTTGAAGGGTTGTTGAGGAGCTTGTTGTTGAGGGTAAGGTGGTGGATAATGCGGATTTTGAGGAATTGGTGAGATAGCAGCGATATGTGGGTAAATGGGATGTCCTGACCGGGATCCTCCATGGGTCACCATGCCAACCTCTTGCTCTTTCTTTCTCGGATAACCATTGCCAAATCTCTTTGCATTGTTAGTTGGGGTATCCCCCTTCACCAAACGTCCTTCTCGAACTCCTTCCTCTAGACGTATTCCCATTGCTACCATCTCGGTAAAATTGTTTGGCGCACTGGCCACCATCTTCTTGTAGTAAAATGGGCTGAGAGTGTTGAGAAACAGCTTAGTTAACTCTTTTTCCTCCAAAGGTGGACGAATTTGTGCAGCAAGTTCTCTCCACCGCTGTGCATACTCTTTGAAAGACTCTTTTTCTCTTTGAGTCAAAGCCCGAAGTTCATCCCTATCTGGAGCCAAGTATGAATTGTAGTTGTATTGCCGAATAAAAGCATTGGCTAGGTCATTAAAGGTGCGAATATCAGTACTATCTAGGTCCATGTACCACCTTAGTGCGACACCAGTCAAACTGTCCTGAAAATAGTGGATGAGTAGCTTGTCATTGTCCGTCTGAGTTGACATCTTTCTTGCATACATCACTAGATGAACTCTAGGGCAAGTGCTTCCCTTATACTTCTCAAAGTCTGGGACCTTGAATTTATGCGGAATCACAACATTAGGAACCAAGCAGAGTTCATGCGCATTTTGACCAAACAACTCCTTTCCTCGGAGAGTCCTCATCTCTCGCTGCATCTCATTGTACTTATCTTGTAGGTCGTCCACTCTATCAAATGCTTCTACACTTTCAGTATAAAAAATAGGTCCCTGATCTTGCAGATTGGTGTGGACCAGAGGTGCTGAATAGGTCACCGTAGCTTGAGGAAAGGATAGACCGGGCTGAGGAACCGGCACTGCTTGTTGAAAACTAGAGGCTTGGATTTCGGAAACTGCAGGGCGAAACCCTTCATTGAACACATACAGCGGCATGCCCCATGGGTAACCTTCGGGCATAGTTGGCTGAGGAGTACTAGTAGACACAGTAGGACTTGGCTGAACCATAGAAGTACCGGTGACCTGAGGGACCGATGTCTGAGCCAGAGTAGCCAACATGGTAGTCATCATAGCAGTTAATTTCTCTATCTCCCCTTTCATAGACGTCACCTCATCACGAAGTGCCTGATTCTCTTGCTCAAGTTGATCCATCTTCGAGTACTGTATACGCGAGTTGGCTTCGGACGAGGTCGTCGGGCCACTTTGGTACGAGACGGGTTTACCGATTGAGGAGTAGCAAAGTGTAAGGCTTAGACTCTCAAGACCATGAATGCAAAAATGATGCATGATGCATTATGTAAGAGAGACGATTTTATTTTGAGTTCCCAAGGACTTTAAGATAATAAGGCTATTGTAAACATCATGAAGGACCTTTATTTCATTAATGACAGAAAGACTACAACCAAATTTTTTCAAAATAATCCTTACGAAACAGAGGATACTTGTGATGTTTACAACGCAATTCCTCTGAGTCCTTTAGGAACTGGTGGAAATAGATTCTCATGAATGCATGGATGCATGAATGCATGATGCATTTTGGGAAAGATGATAGAATAATCTATGTAGGAGGGCTCCCTAAAGTAGGGCAGTTCTAAGTGTTTTTACCCAACCCCTCACATGTAGGATCTAAGGTTTTTGTTTGTTTAAGGTCGACAACTAAGGTTACGGACCCACATGAGATTCCTCACCTGATTGGGCTAGCCACCTCGTGGTGAGATCTTGCAAGGGTCTCCCTTAGATGAAATTATTGGGTTCTAAAAAGGTCCCTAGAGTCATTGACCATATTCCAAAATTTCGTCAAGCGTATGGGCTAGCCAATTCCGGACGAACTTTTGGACAGATCTACTCTAGGCGGAGTCTTTGTATACCACTCATTGGGATGTACATCCCATAAGTCCATACTACACAACTCCTAACTTATGCTTATGTTTTTCCTCAAGCTCGGGTATAGAGCTTCACTCAAATAGTAAACCCTCACAATTGATATATATACAAATAATATAGAAATAAAGCGTAAAAGCAAAATAGAAAGAAAAATAAAATAACATAAAATAAAAAGAAAGCAAGCAAACAATCAAATAAAACTCAACCCTAAAACTAACAAGGATAGGTTTAACTCTCTAAGTTGTCCCCAGTAGAGTCACCAGCTGTCGCGCCGCGAAAAATGACCGAGCGTAATGAACACTCGAATGACTACAGAGTCGCCACCGAAGTTTTTTATTTAAAGGGAAACATCGATAAAACCCTCAAAGGAAAGAAAGTAATGGTCATCGCAACCATTTCTGGGTTCGGGGGTTGGTTATGCAAGGGGAAGGTTTTAGCACACCTCACATCCGTTGTACTCAACGGGAACCTCCTAATTAGTTAAAGGTTTAAAGTTGGAAATTTGTTTGCTTGCTTTTATTATAAAAAAATGTTTTTATTTACATATTATTATTTTATTAAATATTTACAAAAGGAGAAAAAAGTTTGTTTTTTATTAGTGTGCTTGACGGTTGTTGGATCCCGCTCCTACGTATTCCCAAGTGCAATGGGAAATTCAAAGCTACGTAGTTCTTTGTAAAAAATATTTGTTTGTTGGTTGATTTTATTTGTGAAAAATTATTTGTATTTAAAAGAAAAAGTTTGTTTAATTGAAAAAGCGGACTCACGCTTATGCGACGATATCCGTTAAAAAATGAATACATAATTAAAGCGTGCATGGACGCGAAAAAGAGTAAAGTTTGGTGAGTTGAGATTGATTTTAATTTGTGGAGGATGAACGACTGTCGACAAAGCGTTACGCTAAGCCCCCGATCGTTCCAGAGACATGTGGATGTAAATCCGCCAATCTCCTTTTTAATCCAATTTTATTTTGTTATTAAAAAAAGTTTTAAACTCAAAAAAAAAAATTGTCTTTTTTTGTAATGCTTATTTTGGTATTGTTAAAAGTAAATAAATATAAATAAATAAATAGATAAGCAAATGGAACCAAAAAAATAACGGTTCATATAGTATGAAAAGGAAGGAAGATACAGGATTGCTACTTAAACAACACAAGACCAAATAACCATTCATCTAATATGAGAAAAAAAGAAGTAAGGATTGCGATTCAAACAGCAAATGATTCATCCATGTATATATGACTATATATATGAAATACAAAACCATAGGTATAAACTACCAATTCATAAACCAGAGTTGAATATCGCATGATAATGATTCCGAAAAATTGCGATTTAACATTCACATGCTTACATTCCAGCAAGAATAAAAATCAAGTATCAAATCGAAGCAAAACCAGAAACAAAGCAACATCTAATGTACATAAAATGATACGAATGAGAAACGGAAAATAATGGTTACCTTGTTGAAGGAGAGAAAGCTGCGTTAGTGTTAGGAAGAG
Source organism: Trifolium repens (assembly GCA_030408175.1). NCBI lineage: Eukaryota > Viridiplantae > Streptophyta > Magnoliopsida > Fabales > Fabaceae > Trifolium > Trifolium repens. The sequence continues at coordinate 47,264,566 of CP125837.1, forward strand.
AGTGAATGAAGTTCTGTTTCTCTGCTTCTGTTCTTATTTTGTTCCTCTATTCTTTGCTATTGTTTTCTAATTGTAGATAGTCTTGATGGTAGTGGTTTATGGTGGTTTGTTATTGTTGTTGAATGGTTTAATGGGTGGTGATGTAGTGTAGATTGAAAATTGTGGTGAATGGTGATGTTTTATGGTTGTATAGTGGATTGAAAATTGTGGTGAATGGTTGGAAGTTTGGGGAAGAAAGTGGCGCAGCCACTGTTTCTTTGGTTGTGGTTGTGACTTGTCTCTTGGCTTTTGTTCTTGGTTAGGAGTCAATGTTACGTGTGTGTGTGTGTGTTTTTTTTTTTAGTATCAGGAGTCCTAATTTTTCCTCCTCCTCTTTTGTGTGATGACCAAGATTTTTATATCATTGAAATTTTAGGTTTAGGCATTAAATTTGATTGTTTTATTTTAGAATGAAATATATAATAATTGAGATGATTTGCAAGTGAATGAGATTTTTCTCTTTTGGTTTTGATTTGCTCATAATGTCTAGATTTTTTTGTCTTTTATTTGTTTGACTTTTCTTTCTTATTCACAAAGTTAACTATTTAAATTAAAAATTAATAAAAAATGAAAATTACAATTAAATATAATTTTTTTGTGATTTTTGAATAAGGATAAAAATAGAGTTATAAACAAAAAGAAAAAAGTTGCAAAAAGATGATAAAGGTGAGATTTGAACTCGAGACCTTATACTCGCAATCCTTTGTACACTCTCTTCACTACCAAATGAGCTAAGTCATGTATTCGAAAGAAAATGCGACGAAAATCAATATGATGAAAAATGGTGGGATCTTAGGTCAAAAATTGGGGTATGACACACATTATTCCAGAAAAGGAAGTCTGAGATTCTAAGTTTCAAACAGCATGAATCTGAAACGCTGTGCGAGGCTTATGAACGGTTCAAACTGCTTATGAGGAGGTGTCCTAACCACAGCATTAGTGCTATGGAGCAGATGCAACTATTCACTGCTGGTATGAAAATGCAACACCGGATGATACTAGATGCCTCAGCTGGTGGGTCCATCAAAGTAAAGACCTATGCGGAGACTAAGGATCTGGTTGAGCAGATGTGACAGAATGAATACAACATGAGTCATGATAGAGCTGAAAAGACTCCTGGAGTTCTTAAGGTAGACCAGGAGATTGCCTACAAGGTAGAGATCGAATTACTAAGGAGGCAACTTGCTGATAAGGAGAAAGTTGTGAAGGAAGCTAGTGTTAAACAGGTAGAGGGAGTTTGCGACTTCTGCCTAGAAGATCACCCTAATGGGCAGTGTTTGCCAGGGGGAAGCGAGGAGCACGTAAATTATATGGGGAACAACTACAACCCAGGTTGGAGCAAACACCCAAATTTGCGATGGGACCAAACAGGAAACCAGGCTCAAGCTTCATCTCAACCAAGGAAGCCATCTCCATTGGAAGGGTTACTCAATAAATTTGCTAGCATGAGCAAAACTAACTTTGAAAATATCCAGACGACAGTAGCCAACCAGGGGGCGACGATAAAAAGTCTTGAGACCCAGATTGGTCAACTTTTAAAACTGGTAAGCACTCATGTTTCTAAAGATATTGCAGGTAACACGGTGGACAATCCAAAGGAGGAATGCAAAATGCTCAAGGATAAGAAATCAGAGCACGAAGAGAGAGAAGAACAGATTAAAGACTACGAAGAGTGGTACAAATTGTTCAATATGACATTAGACGAAGCCTACGATGAGTTCATGAGAGAACGGCAAGAATATAGGGAAAGCCGAACACGATTGCCACCCAAGAAGACAGGTCCTGGAAGCGTCACCATACTCTGTCAGATTGAGGAAGCAGAAATTCAAGCCTTATGTGACGTGGGTTCTAGTGTTAACGTTATGCCATTATCTCTGGCAGAAAAGTTAAAACTCACAAAAGTAACTGCAGGTACAGAACGTGAACTCGTTTTAGCTAACCAAACAATGATTCACTCAGCAGGTACAATCGAGGATGTCTTGGTGAAAGTCGAAGACCTGGTATTTCCAGCAGACTTCATGATCCTAGATATCCAGGAAGATGAATAACATCCTATAATTCTTGGAAGACCATTCCTAGCCACCTGCAAGGCCCTCATTGACATGAACCTTGGAGAAATAACACTAAGGAGTAGAGGAAAGTCAACAACCGTAAAAACTTTCAATGCAGGAAAGGAGAAGTGCTTCATGCTTGAGTGGAAAGACAGAAAAGCTACACCACCGACTCCAACTCAAGAAGTACAGGTAAAGATAGAGGTAGAAGAGCTGGAGAATGAAATGGCGCAGCTAGAGATAGAGACAGCTCAGGAAGAGGAGGTACCCGAGGAACTCACTGATAAAATGAAGAGGTTAACTATTGAAGTGGACGTCCGAGCAACATGGGTCAAAGCATGGGGCATATACCGAAAAGTGGCCAAAAGATCTAAGTTTGGGGTTAATACACCACCTCTGAAGAAGCATGCTGCTGAAGAAAGAAAGAATAACAGGGTCAAAGCTGAGAAAGAACAAAAGAAGGAAAATCCACCAAGAGGCAAAGGGAAGTCCATTATAAAAACAGTACCAACAGACGATGATGGACGACTTTGCTATGCCACCTTCAAAGAAAGACAGAACCTAGAGAAGTATGAAAGAAGCAACAAGAAGGAGGGAGGAGCTAAGGCGAAAGCTCCTACAGATGAGAGAGACATGCGAACCTATCCTCTGTAATGGAGGAAATGCCTCAAGCTAATGAGAGGCTAAACAAGCGCTGCTTGGGAGGCAACCCAAGGATGAGTATTTTAATTTCAGTATTTCCAATTCAGTATTTCAATTTCAGTATTTTCATTTCAGTTTTTCAATAAAATATGACTAGAATTCTGCATGTCATCTTCATATGTAAGCAGCCATTATTCAAACTTACAAAAAATTAAATAACTGTTTGCTGTGTATTATCTAGTGCATGATACACTGTTATAGGTAAGATTGCGGCGAAGTAAGTTATAAATTATGATGAGCCGAATTTCACGCCTTCATACAAAAAACCAAAGGTGATTGCTCCGGAGTGCGAAGTTCGGGAGACAGAGAGACGAGTGATGAAGCTGGTGTCTGTGGGACAAGTGTTCAACTTTCAGATACCTAAGCCATGTGAGGATTTGAGCCAAATATTTCCAAACGGTATTACCACTTTCTTTCGAATTACTATGAGAGTACCGTGCACTTGTTTATTTTCTAGAACTTGCTTTAATTCTCTGCTGACTAGTTGATTTGATATTATATGCATTGAGGCAATTGTTTGTTATAACTCAGAGCCTTTTCAAGCCACCCTTTATATATTATTATCCTTTGCTACCCAAATTTGAGCCGTAAAAAAAAAAAAATTATCCCTTTTGTTTCGGTGACAAACCACGATACAAGCCTATAGACCAGAAAAACAATGATTTACCCTCTTTGGAGTTAGGTAATAGTTCTCAAAGTCTTGGCAACAAAACAAGTTTGGGGTTGCTCATGGAACTAGCAACGTCTAAGTTTGGGGTGGGTATACGGAGAACTATCACTACAAAAAAAAAAGAAAAATAAATGAAAAAGAGACGGGAAAAACATCAAAAAAATTCCCTAAAAAAATAGTCTCTTCAAAAAAAAATGAAAAAGCCAAAAGGCAAAAGAAAGAGCCAAAGGGCAAAAGAAAGAGCCAAAGGGCAAAAATAGTGATAGAAAAGAACCATACAAAGACACATCCGGTTCTTATTTTCCGATACCAACACAAAAAGGCACCCTAATGAACAAAGGTTGCGTACACAAAAAGGAACAACAAAGTAGAACTTAACTCCAATGTTTAGCCTACTCTTCCCAAAAATGTCCTACCTTGACCTAAGCCACGTTATAACCCTGAAAAGACCTCCAATAATGCATGTATATTAAATTTTGACTGGTTGCTTAGAATTCTTGCAAACCTATGGTAAAATGACAGGTTGTACGATGATTGAGAGTTAACCCTTTCAATTATGAGCGAAAAACACAAATGTGAGAGAGAGAGAGAGAAAAAGTTGAACATGGACTCTTGCAGACATTTGTCTGATTTGCTACCATTGACGTCTCCTGAGCCTAGCAGGACTGAGCATGATCGTTGCGGTAATAAATCAGCGGTACCATTGCTGAAATATTAAGCAAGGCTATGAAATTCCTATCATCTTATTTATCTCTTATTTCTCTAACGATCTTGTGTGACAGCATGTTACTTGAGGACAAGCAACAGTTTAAGTTTGGGGTTGTGATGACAGGAATTTCTACGTCATTTTTAGTATTATTATTAGTAGTAAAATGACCAAGACAGGCCCAAATACGAAGGAAAACCTACAAAAGCAAGAAAAAGCATCAAGACAGAGTCCAAGATGCAAAAAGACAAGAAAAAGCCCAAAAAGTGAAGAAATACAGCATTCCATCGCAGCACGATGTGTGCTATCGTGCCACGATGAAAGCTCCTTGCGCGCCTAGCAATTAGAAGAAATAAATCTTGAGAAAATCTTCCATCGCAGTACGATGCCCTACAATGCAGTACGATGATGTTACTTGACGCCCAAGCTGATGAAATGCACATGATCAGTTATAATTCTTAACAGAATCTTCACATCGCAGTACGATGGCCTTATCGTGGTGCGATGCCTTGCTGAGGCCCATTACGAAAACTATAAATAGAGCCTCTCATTCATTGTTTTATTCATTCAGGAATAGTAGAACACTCTCTACTATAAGGAGAGGTTCAGAGGAGCTCTATTGGACATAGTTTTCTCCCCTTACGGGAAAACTAACTCAGCAAGGTATGATTTCTTTAGGCTTTTGTATTTAGGTTATAATTTCTTGTAATTTAAATATGTAGTCTTTATAATTTATGCCTTAGGTTGTGGTGGAGAAGATGAACTCCCCTATGAATATTTGGAGTCTGTGATTGAGTCTAAGTTATAATAAATGATATTTAGTAATTGTGTTTGTTATTTACTTTCGTGCACTTTAATAATGTATTCTCCTAATCTGGCCTGATAAGCGGGAGCGCCCATAGAATTGATATCAGGTTTTGACTTGGTATTAGTCCGGAACTCGTAGTAAATAATGCTAGGTGTATAGAGACGGTAACATCCTGAACTAGTCGTGAACTGAACGGTTAGAGGAGGAATCATGCACTAGGTGTGATCTGAGCACTTAGAAAATGAACAGCCCGATACTATGACCTAGAGGTTAATTGGTGAAGGTTATAATGCATGTTTATAAAAACTCACTTAGTAATTAAGGTATGTGACACATCGAGGTTAGGCTCTCGTAGGTACCTTAGTTGTTAATGTAGGGAAACTTTAATAGACATAGTGTAATAGTAAGGTATTACTACAACAAGGATAATTCACCGCCGAACATAATCTAAGTAACTATGTTATATACCGGTCATGCCAAATATGAAGAAGGGAGGGAGTCCAACCACCATACCTAGCCTCTATATTTCTTGAATCTATTATTTATACATTCCGCATTTATATTTCTGCAAAGCATTACGCTTATTTTATAAAAAACTTTTTCCAAAAACCAAAGCGAATGCAAACTATCACACACTTAAATAACGCTAGTAAAGCTGTGGCACGATCCCTATGGATACGAACTCATTCTAGACACCTAGAGTGTGAATTATTACTCGACGACAGACTGGTGCACATGCCAGACCGTAGTCAGTCACTTACCAGACCGTAGTCAGATATGCAGATGGTTTTTTCTCACACCTGTCGTGAAGGGAATGTCTGTGCCGACTTCCTAGCTAGCCTTGGACATGCTTCTACAGGTCTCCAGTGGTGGAGTTCCTTGCCCCTTGTTTCACTTGATATTTTAGCTTTCTTTTTCTTTGTTGTTTTGGGTAAGGTCTGGTCCCCCATGAAGAGGGGGGGGGGGGGGGGGGTTGAATTGTGTTTTAGGTAGTTTTAAAACTTCTTCTAAGTTTTGCAACTTATCAGAATATGCAGCAGGTAAAATAACACAATCAACACACAAGCAAGATAAGGAGAGAGAGAGAGAGAGAGACACATAAATTTTTATACTGGTTCCCCTCACAATCCGAGAGTACTCCAGTCCCCTTGCACTTCCAAGAGAGTTCAATTGTTCAATTGTTGTGCACAAAAACTTCAATTCAACTCTTATTTATAGATGAGGGTGGAGCGTATGAATTGATACCGTTGCAGTGTGAAATAGCCAGGTGGAGATCGTACCCTTCCTTCTGTTTACTGTGAAATTTAGTAAACAACGCTAGTTTGATTATTACAAGAGAGATCAACTAGTAAATCTCGGGACATAGTGCTTTTGTTCATATTTCCAGAGTAATTAGTGTTCATTATTGTTCTTATGTATTTAAAGTTATTTTTACGTTACTTGAAAGGCAAGAAAGAATGTTTATTCTAATGAACAAACAGAATGGAAGAAAGAGTCGAAATAAATGTTAAAGAAAGAATGCTTATTCTAATGAACAAACAGAATGGAAGAAAGAGTCGAAATAAAGATTGGTTTGAATAGAAATACAAGACTGTAAATTTGCATTCAAAGGTAAATGATTACAGAAAAAGTAATGGTGCACATAACATACATTTTCCCTTTCGAACTCGTTTCTCTCGTTAGCATGGGTACTTTGAGTTTTGTAAGGATTTTGTATAATGATTGTGACCTTTTGCTCGATCACAGAACTAGACTTTTTATAGACACTAATTCCTAACTGCTAATAACGTTTACGTTAACTAAAGAGAGGACGCGTGTCTTGACACGTATTTTGAATTTGAATTCTCCTTTATCCTTTGATCTAGCCGTTGTATCCATCGAAGTCGAAACAGCAATGCTTCTCCTGAATAATTTGCTAAGTCCACACTTTTCTTCTTCACAACCAGAGCTTCGACCGTATGGACGTTTCGACTAAGTCGAAAGAAACCTGAAGAAAACAACGTTAAGATTAATGCTCCAGATAGAACATTTGATGATATGTTCATACATGAATATTCATTAAATTTATTGGCTCTAAAAACCAAACTTATTTAATGACTCTTTAAAATAGTAAAATAATCAAATGCAATTATGTTTATTATTTTAATCATGTCTTTTAGAACATATTTTTCACTTGGTGAAAATATGGGCTAACAAATTGCCCCCAAAATGCCTGTTTCGATCGAGTGATTCGAACGAGAATAGAAAAAGGCATTTTAATCCCACGTGCTTGGCACTCTTAATAATGACGGCGCTGGCGTAATGTACAGTAATAACTGTCACCTTGATTCCCACAATCCATCATTTCTCCTAGATTTTAGACATAGTGGATGACGTGGCGCTCATATTTTTCATTTGGCCTTTTTGAAGAAGTTCCACAATCCTTTGACTGATGAAATCACTTTGGGTAAAGTCATCCAGCTTGGTTCAATCATTGATCAATTTGCCAAAGCTGTGCAGAAAAGGAATGATAACGACACAAGGTTAGCTACTCAACAACAAGCTCAAGCTATGTTTTTTGAGAGAGCTCAGAAAGCACAAGCTGAGGTCGACAGGCTCTCCTTACAGTTGAAGGGAGGTAACCCAGGGGTCAAAAGTTGTGATAAGAATATTGCTCATTATAAGCAGCAAATCAAAGTCCAGGAGGAGCAAATTGTGAGTTATAGGCGCAAAATCATTGAAGAAGAGACTGAGAAAGCTCGACTCGAACGGGAGGCCAAGGCTGCAACTCAAGAGCAGATTGATGCATATGGCAGGGAAGGAATTCAAGCTTTTATTTCAGCAGAGGTTATTGCTGAAGAAATTACGGCTCTTGAGAGTTCGAAGCTTGTGGTCGATAAGGAGTTGACCACCTTAAAGAAAATTTATGCCGAGTGCACTAAGAATTTGTAATTTTCCTAGCTTATTGTCCTTTCGAATAATTTGATGTTTTTTCTTAAGTTTGGATTTGACTTGTATCTTTTGAACAAAATCCCCATTTTGTGGCAACCTATAATCTTTTATTGCCATTTTACTTTGATGTTTTAAGTATCATCCTGCACTTATTTTCACTTCGAGTAAAGTAGGCTTATATTTTTTCAAATATTTTCATCAATAACCAAAGCACGTGCCATCAAGTATTTAGTGAAGAAGTGGGCTAAGACACAGAAAACCAAACAGTTAAAGCTCCATATCAAGGCAGTCAAGTCAAAAGGTGATGACAACTAAATTCATTAAATGAAGTGTATCTATTGACCATTCTGACAAAAAGGCTTGATGGCACCATAAAATAGGGATAATTCTTCTCATTTTACTCATTTAGAGTAATCAAGAGACATCAAAACAGAAAATCATACAATGGAACGAGAGGTTACCAAGGATGCTTCAAGCTCAGAAGAAAAGAGCAAGAAAGGAACAGAGTCCTGGCGCTGTGAAGAAAACAGGTTACGCTATGAGAGAAACAAGGAAGAACTAATTTTAACAGAGTCAGAAGAGGAAGAATTAGGCTCTGATCTGGAGGAGTTCTTATGGACATATGAAGATAATCTAGCAGATTATCCAACTGAAGTTCAGAAGCTTGCTGATGAAGCATTATCTCTTCTCAAGGAGAAACTGAAGAGTGGAGAATCAGAGGCCTCTAAATCTACGCCTTAGTCTAGGCAGAATTATGTTATCATACGTAATAAAGAACTTTTCTTATAAAAATAAAGTTGTTCCTACTACCTATTTCTCTTTTTAAACTTGCCTTCTTTTCGAGCAATTTCAATTTTGTCATTAGTTTGGATTTGGTTTTGAACAAAGTCCATAATTTATGGCAAGTTTCAATTACTGCCATTTTGATTTCATGTTCACGTATTATTATGCACTTATGTTTACTTCGAGTAAAGCAGGTTTATATTTTTTCAAATACTTTCCATTTATACCCAAAGCACCATTAGAATATACCTGGACAACTTTGAATGGTCCTTCCCAATTTGGGGACCATTTGCCTAAGACTCTATCTTTCTTGTCCATAGGCAGGATTACTTTCCAAACCAAATCTCCTAGGTTGAAAGACTTGGACTTAACCTTTTTATTATATGCTCTAGCAACTTTTTCTTTTTGCCTTGCTAAAACTTCTAAAGCACTAAGTCTTTCTTCATCCAGATCAACTAATTCATCTGACATCATTTGGTAGTAATGGTCTAAAGGTATTTCCATTTGTCTTTGAACCCTCGCTGATTGCAAATGTATTTCAACTGGCAACACAGCATCATGCCCGTAAGTTAGTCGAAAAGGGGTGGTGTTAGTTGATTCCTTAGGAGAATTTCTACAAGCCCATAACACTTGATCCAAGGTTTTATGCCAATTCCTTGGTTTTTGGGCTATGTGTTTCTTTATTAAATTAATAATAACTTTATTGGCTGCTTCAACCTGTCCATTTGCTTGTGCATAATATGGTGTTGAAGTTAGAAGTCTAAAGCCAATTTCTTGAGCAAATTTCTGCATCTTTCGTCCAGTGAAAACTGAACCTTGATCAGTTGTAATTGTTTCAGGAATTCCAAATCTATAAATTATATGATTTTGTATGAAACTAATTACTGCCTCTTGATCAACATTTGGCAACGGAATAGCTTCTATCCACTTTGTGAAATAATCTATTCCCACTAGGATATAACGTTGATTTTTTGATGAAGCAGGCTTAATTTCACCAATAAGGTCTAGAGCCCAACCCCTAAAGGGTCATGGTTTCACTATTGAATGAATCTCACTTGCAGGCACATGCTGAATTCCTGAATGCCTTTGGCATTCTTGGCAGCCTTTGGCATATTCTATGCAGCCTTTTAGCATAGAAGGCCAATACAAGCCTTGTCGAAACAAAAGCCATTTCATTTTGTGTCCTGCTTGATGGGAACCGCAGGTACCACTATGAACATCAGAGATTGCTATATATGCTTCTGTTTCATTTAGACATTTTAATAAGATTCCTTCAGAAGTCTTTTTGAAAAGGTCATTTTCAAAAATTATATAGCTTAAGGCTCTATATTTTATCTTTCGGTCCACATTTCCTGTTGGGTTCCTAAGATATTCTACAATGGGCTTTCTCCAATCATCATCTGACAGATTGTCAATGGCAAAAATTTCAAAATTTTCCTGGGGAATTTTCACTTCATCATTATCTGCCCCCACAAGTTTTGCCATTGACAATTGCTCAGAAATTGGTTCTTGTAAAACCATTTTTTCTTTGATTTCGATTAATTGTGTCAACTTTTCCTTTGACACTTTGTATCCTGAAGCAATTTGAGCTAAGTCATTTGCCTCTTGGTTTTCTAATCGAGGTACATGTTCAATATCGATATGATCGAAACCATTTAATAAAGAACTAGCTATCACAAAGTATTTTGCTAAGTGTTCCCTAACACATTTATACTCTTGAGTTAGTTGTTTCAATACTAATTCAGAATCACCTCTTATCTTAATGTTCTTTGCCCCCAAGTCTTTTAATATTTCCAAACATGTGATTAAAGCTTCATTATTCGAGCAAAGTCCCTTGATCTTATATTTAAACTTAGTTGGAACTTTAGTTGGTGAAATGATTAGAATCCCAATCCCAGTTCCATGTTTATGCTTGGATCCATCAAAATAAAGGATCCATGGCTGGATATCCACATACTCTTGTGGCATTTCGACCAAAGAATGATCCACTATGAAATCAGCCACAATTTGACCTTTAACAGCTTTCAAAGGTTTGTATGTGAGTGAATACTCAGTTAATGCTAAAGCCCATTTTCCAATTCTACTATGAAGTATTGGTTTGGTCAACATATGTTTAATGACATCAAAGTGAGAATAGACATAAACATCAACAGGCTTTATATAATGCTTAAGTTTAGTACAAGAGAAATATAAACAAATACAAAGTTTTTCTATGGCAGTATATCTAGTTTCCGCATCATTTAGAACTCTGCTAAGGTAATAAACTGCATTTTCTATGCCATTATCATCTTCTTGAGCCAACATGCTTCCTATTGTCTTTTCAGACGCAGCAATATACAACTTCATAGCTTTGTTTCTGCTAGGAGGCATTAAAACTGGAGGCTTTATCAAGTAATCTTTAATATCGTCAAAAGCCTTTTGATGCTCTTCATTCCATTTGAATGGATCATCTTTCTTGAGTCGAAGTAGTGGAGAGAATGCTTGAGCTTTTCCACTTAGATTCGAAATGAATCTCCTCAAAAAGTTGATCTTACCTAACAGAGATTGAAGTTGCTTTTTAGTCGAAGGAGGTTTTGTCTCTAAAATGGCCTTTGTCTTGTTTTGGTTTATTTCAATGCCTTTTTTATGCACCACAAAACCAAGGAAATCTCCTGCATGCACACAAAAAGCACATTTTAATGGATTCATTTTTAATCCATGTCTCCTCATTCTTTCAAAAGATTGCCTGAGACATAGCAAATGGCTATCTTCAGAAGAGGATTTAATGATGATATCATCAATATAAACTTGCATGAAGGTATCTATAAAATCATGAAACATAGAATTCATGGCCCTTTGATAAGTGGCACCAGCATTTTTTAAACCAAAAGGCATAACAACCCATTCATAAGTGCCCAAAGCACCAGGGCATCTAAATGCTGTTTTAGATACGTCTTCTTCAGCAATAAATATTTGGTTATATCCAGAATAACCATCTAACATGCTTAAAAACTCGAAACCTGCTGCTGAATCCACTAACATTTCTGCCACAGGCATGGCATATTCATCTTTAGGCGTAGCATTATTTAAATCCCTAAAATCTATGCATACTCTAAGTGTACCATTCTTTTTAATGACAGGAACTATATTTGCTAACCATTCAACATACCTGGCAGTTCTGATGAATTTACTCTTCAGCAGCCTTTCGATCTCTTCTTTGATCTTGGACATAATTTCTGGTGCAAACCTTCTTGGTAATTGTTTCACTGGTTTCTTACCTGCCTTGATTGGTAGTTTGAGTTCGACCATTTCTCGACTGAGCCCAGGCATTTCATTATAATCCCAAGCAAAACAATCACTGAATTCCTTGAGCAGCTGCACCAATTTTTCTTTCAAATCAGGACTAATATTGGCACTAATGTAAGTTGGCCTTTTCACTGAGCCATTTCCAATGTCAATTTCCTCCAAAGGATCTTGAGCCTGCATCTTAGGAGTTTCATTTATAGGATCTCTTTCGAACCCCAAGGGTTCATCATCATAAATGCAGTCAAGCCTTTGAGTTGGTGACATATTGGTGCCATCTTTTTCGACCTTGGCTTCAACAGCCAAATTTTGTTGAACCTCAGCTTCCAAAGTCGTATTTAATCTACTTTCGGCCATATAAGCCGTTATTCTGGCCCATGCATTGGACTCAGTCATAGTAATCTTCGTAGATGTTCCACCCGGTTGGGCGTATGACTCCATCTTCTGAGGATGCAGCATCTATTTCCTCTCTTTCCCATATAAAACCATGGGTTGGGTGGAGTTTGACAGAATGAATCACATTGTCAGAAGGTGTGAATGCATTCTCTCTATCATAACATGGCGCAATGTTCGCCAAATTTTTGTCAAAGGTTTGTTGGTTTATAGTATCTACCTCTGACATATAGAAACTCTGATCAGCTTCTATATTTTCTACACAACCATCTTCCCTCCAAAGTATCAACTTCTGGTGAAGGGTAGAAGGAACAGCTCCCACTCCATGAATCCACTCCCTTCCTAGGAGCAAATTGAAGTTTGCCTTGGATTCCACTACCAAGAACAAGGTGGGTCGAACTATGCTGCCTACTGCAACATCCACTTGAATTGCCCCCTTGGAATATCCTGTTTTGCCTTCATAGTTCGACAAAACGATATTGTGGGCTGACAAATCACAGTCATATTTGCCAATCTTTGGCAGCATTGATAAGGGCATTAGGTTTACAGCAGCACCCCCATCTATTAGTACTTTATTAATTCCAACCCCTTCGACCTTTGCCCTGATGAAGAGTGGTTTGAGGTGGTTTTTCATGCCCAAGTCTGGCCTTTCGAATGTAGCCTGTTGCTCCTCGATGCAGCCATTATTCAAGACATAATAACATTTTGGCTTTGGATCAGCCATGCTTAACTGGTCGAAGTCAGTTTCGAGCTCAGTTACTTCTGATTGAACATCATACTCTGATGGTAATATGGAAATAACACATATCACATCAAAGTCTGGTTCAGAATCCAGCAAATCACCTTCCTCCATTTGGTTCTCATTTATTGGCGGGAGGATTCTTTCTTTTGCTGGCCTTCTAGCCACTTCTTTGTATTGGCTTGGTTGAGAATTTTCTGCAGCCATTCTCCTTTGGCGTTGAAACCTACGCCATTGAGTCCTAGTCATTGGATGTTTACCCTTATAGTTGTTTTTGTAAGAGTACTTATTAACATCCTCTGCGTAGCTCATTTTGGTACCACTGGGACCACCAACTTCGATTGCACCTTTATTGAACTTCATTGTTCCCTTGTGCACCCAGCGCTCTATTGGGATCGAACCAGATGGTCGAAAGGTAGGCCTTCGATCATATTGAGCAGGATTGTTTGGTCGAGTCAGGATACCTTTTCCTTTTTCTAGGTGAGGTTTTGGGTTTGCCCCCAGCCTACTTGCCATAGGTTGAAACTTCATGAGGCCTGCAGTAGCCTCTTTGTCGCATACAGCACTACAACGGGCACAAAGCATTACTTTTTTATTTTCCAGCTTGCACCTGTTCAGAAAATCAATTAAATCCTCTTCAGCACGAGGGTAGACCACTTTCATTTTCTCTATGTACTCTTCTTCAGAGATCTTTTCTGTCTGGCCCTCTGTAACCTCCATGGCTTCGACCATCATGATTTCTTGTGGTTCAGCATAGAGAGTATCAGCACTTTGCAGAGGCTCAGCATCAATCTGCATGGCTTTGGGTTTTTCACCAAACTTGAGTTTTCCCTCATTCAGCGCCTTCTGGACTAAATCCCTGAAAAGTACACATTGTGAGGTTCTATGTCCAAGGAAATTATGATATTTACAATAACCTCTTTTCTTTCTCATGTCTAATGGAGGTATTTTAACACCTTTTGGAACCACAATTTGGCCATCAGTAACCAATAAATCAAAAATCTCATCACATTTTGTTATATCAAAAGTGTAAGTTTTTGACACAAATCTATCATTCTTTGGTTCAACAGGGTTTTTTCCATTAGATGGTTTCAAAAGTTTACAAGTATAAGGGGGACCAGGTTTAAATTCTGCTAGGTCTATCTCCCCTTGCTCAACATCTTCATAAGATATTTCATACTCTTGGTCACTATCCTGTGTTTCCACATAAGCAACCTTTTCCTTCTTATGATATTTAGAATTTCTGGCCTTTTCTGCTTTCAAGCGTTCGACCTGTCGAACTCTATCAGCCAATTGGGCCATATCCCTTAGATGTTGAGTGTCTAATTTCTTTCTGATCGAATAATCAAGGCCACCAGCAGCCATTTCGACCAATTCATGTTCAGGCACCTGAGTAAAGCATCTAGCTTTGAGTAAACGGAATCTATTCAAATAATCATCCACAGACTCAGGGGTTTTGCGCCTCACGCTTGCCAATTCTTTGAGACTTATTTTAGATTGTCCCATATAGAATTGTTCATGGAAAACCCTCTCCAATTGATTCCAATTAAAGATTGAATGTGGAGGGAGAGTGGTAAACCAAGTGAAAGCGTTTTTTGTTAGAGAATTAGGGAAATATTTCATCCTTAAATTCTCATTGTTTGCTAAATCCCCTGCCTCAGTTAGATACCTTGTTATGTGTTCGACTGTTGATTCACTGGTATCACCAGCAAACTTAGTGAATTTTGGGATCTTCCATCCCCTAGGTAATTCAGTTTGAAGCACATATTCTGACAAGGCAGAGACAAAATGAGGCCTATGCATGCCTATGTTTAAACCATTTTGTGCCAAAATTGTTTCGACCAAATTTGCTATGTTATTTTGCCCAGCAAAATTATTGTTCTGGACATTTCTAACTACATCATCAGCATTTTGGTTCCTGTTTACCAAGACAATTTCAGGATTTTGTTCGATCTGAGGCAAACCCTGTGGCTGAGCCTGCAATTGTACTTGTGGTTCGACCACTGGTACAGGTTGTTGGACTTGGTTTATAGGATTTGCCCCATGGTTTTGTGCAGACACAATGGCATTATTTGGTGCTTGTGCAGTTTGCAACGGCACAACATTTTGGATTTGGGGAACTTGTTGATTAGGGACTTGAGGAGCCCCAAAGAAATCAGCAATTCTACCCATTTGATTGGCCAGTAATTGGTAACTTTGATTAGTATTTTGTATCAATGGATTAAACACTGTACCAATTTGTTGTGTTAACATATTGACCATATCATGATTACTCTCATCCATTTGTTGCCTCAAGGAAATCAAGGTAGTGTTAGTAAATGAAGGAAAGGCATTTCGAGTAGCAGAACCGGAGACTATTTGATTGTTAGGAACAAACACGCCTGGTGCTGTCTCTGTGAACAATGATGCACTAGTCTGCAAACCTTGCATCATGCTGGTAGGCATGCCATAAGGGTAATTCCTACTAGCGTCTTGACCCATGTATTGGGAAAAGGGTAATGAAAACGTGGATGAACTAGCGCCGCCCCCATTAGTATTTGACCTATTTGGGGAAAAATTTCCCTCCATAGCATGAGACAAAGTCAAAATGGGTTCTGTAGTGGTCGAAGGCATTGTAGTAGATATTGGCATTGCCATGGTTGCAGTTACTACGGAAGATGTTGGGGCAGAAACTGTTGTCCCTGTCACATTAGGCATAACCTCACTAATTACAGGAGAGATTATGGTGTCTGAGACACTCGTAACGGTTGATGGATTCGAACCGTTGTTAGGATTGCTTCCATTAGGATTTTCCATGTTTTGTCTAGGGTTATTTCTGGGTGGTGGTCTAACCATTTCAGGGAGTGATTTCCCGTTTCTCAGAAGCATACACTATGCACAAAACTTTTTTGGAAACAAAATCACACAAAGAACGAAATAAAAATACTA